>CM064908.1:40962331-42293998 GCA_032727855.1 Quercus ilex subsp. ballota
ATGTGACAACTAATGTTCACACATTTGAGTTACCAAGATAAACCATAAGAAACACTTTGCAGTCTAAAACATGAAAACTGCAATAGTAACTTTAACAAGTGGTAAGTAGGTACCTGATTAGCAAATGTTCGTTGGAAAGGGCTTTTATCAGCATTTAACTGCCAAGAAAAGTAATATGAGCATTAGTGCATGTGATTAACAATTACATGAATAGAGCATAAACTCCGTTCAATACAACCACAAATGATCTTCAAAAGGCCCAAAACTGATTCCCCAAAACTAAATACAGCAGGAAACAAAAAATTACAAGAAGAAAAGCAATTTCTTGTAACATGTTGTTTTCTAATATCTCATAGAGCCTTTTTTTTTTTGGTAAGTAAGAAATTTTTATTAAAAGTTTAAAACAGGCTGGGAGACTCAACAGCAAGCAAACTACAAGAACGTATCCATGGCCAGTAAACCAGCACTACACAACTCCTAAAGACACATCAGGATCGAGGAAAGCTAGTATCCCAACCAAACACAAATACAAAGCCAATTGTACATACATATCAGTAGCTAATCATAACAACCAAGAACCTCAGATCTAACAACTACTACTACTGCAAAACAGAGGAGGCAATTCTCCAATTGTTGCAGAGATCTCAGAATCCAAAAATTTTCCATTATGCTCAATTCGAATCCTCACGTTTCTCTCTATTCCTTCTAGAATCTGCTCTTCTGTGCTAATGTTCCCATGATGAAGGACAGAACTTCTCAACTTCCATACCTGAATATCTGATGGAGCATTTATTCCAATCAAAAGGTACTTTCACGAAGATTGAGCTTGAATTCACTCAATCATGGACATTCCCATTTCATGCAATCCGAAATTAATACTAAGAATTCATGCCTCTGATACCATAACTAGATCCAACATATTATGAAATTCCTAGAGAATTAACTTTACCTTCAAAAATTGCCAACCAATACAATCAATGTTACTGACATCCACTTCTTGACAACAAATCCAAGTTCAATCACTACATATGCCTAAACAAATACACAATTCAAATCCAAATTCAACATTCCTCTGTTCGATTACTAAGAAAACGAAGGAAACCAAAGCAATTGAAAGTTCCGATTGTGCTAAATCTACCAAACCTAAATCCTCAAAAAAATTAGACTTTCATTGCCATTTCTCATTCCCTCGGCAACCAAAACGAAAAAATGCCAATGCAAAAACACAAATTCGGAAAGAGACCGAGTCGGATCTGAGTCAAAAAAAAAAAAAACTTACATCACGGAATTGGATGAGGCCGAGTTCGCCGAGGTAAGAGACGGCTCGGTGAGAGGACTCGGCGGGGATGATGAGCTGGACAAGGGTCATCTTCTCGGAGCGCATCAGATCCATGGGGGGCAAGTTCTCTATGAACTTCTCCATGGTTCTAAATTTTCCCGGGAAACAAACAGAAATTGTTTTTTTTTCTCTTTTTCTTTTTTTTTTTTTTTTGTGCTTTGATCGAGGATCGGAATTTTCTTTCAGATCTGAAACAGACTCTCTTTTATTTTATGTGTTTGCGTAACTAATTCTGTGTGTGTGTGTGTGTTAAGGTGTGTGAGAGTGTGTGCATTTTGGTTTCAGTTTTTTCTTTTCTTTCTAGGCAATGCTAAAACATGCATCTGCCATTAGAATCGGAAAATTCGCATTTCTTTTCAAAGCTTATTGGATGGAAGTTGAAAAAAGAAAAATAAACGCACTTGTTCGTGGAAGAAACTCCTTTTTTCTTTTTTTTTAAGAGGTACCGAACTTGAAATTTTAGTGGGTGGGCCCGGTGAGACCAAGTTCGTTTCACGATTTAGTAATTTACGCTGTTTACCAGAAAAACCTTAAAAACAGCTATAAAATACAAACCAGATCTCACTTCAGAGTGTACCTCTTTTCTAATATGCAGATCTGAAGATCATGAAAGTTGAAGCCTTAAAATACATAGCTCAAGAATCATTGCAAGCAATAAACAATGATTTTGCTTGCTTCAAATGCAACCAAAAAAAAAAATCTGAAGTCAAAATGGTTTTTTTTTTTTTTTGAAAGTCAAAATGGGTAATTACATAATTATTTAAATGTTTATTTTGGGCTAATTGTAATTGCCTAATTGGAGCTAATTTTTTTTTATATTGACAAGTGTGTTAGGACTTAGGAGAGGGAAAAAAAAAAAAGATATGTTTTTGGCTCAAAGTACAATTTTAGCAAACTAAAAAAAAAAAAAAAAAAAAAAAAAGAACTTTGTTTTGTTTGGTAGTTTTCAAATTTAAAATCTTCCCTAATCTCATCCCATCAATTTCAACTTAAGTTGCAATAAAAAAAAAATTTTTAAAACAACTTAAGATTTCTGAGCAATAAATATTGATATTATGAATGGATTTAGTATTTTAAATAACCTTAAACATTCCTTTCTTTCCCTCAAGCATTTATTGCACGTTTAGCTTAGCTTTCTATTCAAAGATTATTTGTTTATTTGTTAAAATTAATAAAAATACAATTATACTTAAAAATAGTGAGATTTAGGGTTTGATTGGGAGGAGGATTTTTGTTTTTGTTTTTGTTTTCAAAGCAATATAAAAACAATTTTCAAAAAATTGAACTTGAAACTAGTTTTCAAATAATAATTTTTATATTATACATGTTTGGCTCCCACTTTTAAGAACAATATTCAAAATACTAAAAACAAAAAATAATTGTTTGGGAGACCATTTCTATTTTTGAGATTTAAAAAAAATATATATATATATATATATTTACAAAAAGTAACATGAAGAATCTATTGATTACTTTTTTTTTGTGGATAATGATAAGGAAATAACATCATGTATGTAGTATTTTTTTTTTTTTAATGATAAGTCTCAAATTTGAAGTGTGGGAATTCTTTTTATAATAAAGATAAACTCCTTAATTTAAAAGACAAAAAAGTTTGGACAAATATGTGAAGTTCATTGTTTTCAATTTATTTACAACTATATCATTAAAAACATTTTTTGTATCCTGAAAACACCCTCTTAGCCATTTTTAAAATCATATTTAAAACTAGGAAAATATGATACAATTTTTTGAAAATTGTATTTAGAAAATATTAGCCAAACAATAAATTCAAGTGTGAGACCCACCATTTTATAGATTGCAAAACAAAAAATTATATTTAAATACTATTACCAAACAGGCCCTTAAAAAACTACACTATTTCACATAAATTAACAAGTTAAAAAAACTAGAGAATAAAAAAAAACTAATCCAAACTCAATCTACTTTTCTAGGAAAAAAATCATACTATTTGCTCCTTTGTGTGCATTAATGTTATTTTCTCTCCACAGAGTTATCGTTGATTTATTAGTATTATTATTATTGATATCCTTATCACTGCAATTGACTGCAATTAGAAATTCATGAATAATACACCATTTAATTTTCTATCAACCAAAAAAAAAAAATACACAATTTAATTTGGGCATTTCGCCGTGATTGCCTAACAACTAAAGTCAATATAAGGCCTGTATGAACAATTCAAATGAGGTCCCCTCTCTCTCTCTAGAGTATCCCCAAGGTGGTTGCTAAATTGACAAAAAAGTCAATTTAGCAACCCATTCTCTAAAATCGTGGCTACAGCAAAGCAGCTGCACTAAAAACAATTTAACTTTGAGCTCAAGTGAAACTGCTAAAGATAGCAGCACGGACCACGGTGTAGTTTAAACTAAAAACAAAATAAATAATTTTTTAATGTGGGTTGTAAAAATTGAAAAAAAAAAAAAAAGCAGTATTTTAATGTGTTGATTGTTATGGTTATTGTTTATTGTATTGGATTTATTATTTTATTGTGTTGTTTATATTATTTTAATATGTTGAATGTTAAAATAAAACCTTTGATTTTGAGCGTATTATAAAATGGGATATTAAAATAGATAAAGTAATGTTTTGAGTTTCTAAAAACTAAATTTTATAGATGTTTTGCTGTGAATGCATGCATCAATGCAAGCTTAAAATTCACTCAAAGTTCATTTTCCCAACAAGCTTCTCGACCTCAGAGTTCTTATTATAGTTTATTAGCTTTACCAAACACATTCTGCATTAAAATGCCATTGGCCCTTTATTGCTTATTAGTGGACAGTAGACAATGCACATAACCAAGCACGCACATGATCACATATTCACGGTAAAGTTACTGTTTCAACAATACTGAGTATTATGATCTGTTTAGATGAAGGGAGGAATGAGGAAAAATGGAAGAGAGTAGAGTAGAGTTGGCTAAATATAACCTAATTTTGTACTAAATCTACTTTACTCTACTCTACTTCCTCTCCCTCTTTCTCAATCCAAATAGACCATTAATACCAAATTTTTGGGATGGCTGCAGGGCCACTTAAAGTCCTAGGCCCACTTGTCCCAACAAATTTTAAAGGGTTTCAAAGTCCCTATTAGGCTATTACATAAGAAAAAAGTCACCAAAATTGTATTTTAAAAAAGTCTCAAAATTGTAAAATGATTGTTTATTTTAAGAAAAATATATAGTTGGGTTTTGCATTTTTTTTTTTTCCCACCTCCTATAAGGCCCTCAAAATATTTAGCAAATAGAATTTTAACTCAATCTATGAATATAATAATAGGTGAAGCAGAGAGAAACTCAGATTAGAATTCCAAATTAGAGTTCCAATTTTGTGTCATGTATCCTAAATTATTATTCTTAAAGAGTTTTATTTCTTAATTTTAGAATCAAATATGAGACCACATCATAAATATTCATCCAAGTGAGTTATTAAGTATAAAAACTAAAGAGTCTAGAATAAATGAATCATAAAAAAAAAATAAATAAATAAATAAAGTGCTTCAAAATAATTTTTTTTTTTTTAAAACTTGGACAATTTACATTTTATAACTAATAATATCCTTACAAATTTTTTTAAAGAGTTAACAAAATATAAAAATAACTATCAATAGTATTTAAATTATATATATATATATATATAGGAACTATATTATGCATCTTATTATATATCTTTAAGTGTATTCATGCATATGCATGGGATTACAAGCTAGTTGAAACTATAAAGTACAAACTATTTTACCAAAAAAAAAATTATTATTAATGAGTGTTATCGAATAGTTGTTGACAAAGTTTTCCTAACAACTTGTGAAAAAAATATGCTCATTTGATTGATTGTAAAGTTACTAATTGACTGTTTGAAATTGAAATTATGCTCATTTGATTGATTATAATATAGATTTACACTCTGTTTGTTTTGAAATAAAATGTTTTCCCATTTTCAAGTTTTGTTTGTAGATATGATATAGTCAACTTGTAAAATATTTTTCGTTGACCATAAAATCATTTTATAAAAAGTTATAAAATATTTTACCTTTGAAAATTTAGTAAAACATTTTCCAAAAACACACAATAGCTTCTCCTCTCTCATCTGGTTACTAGGCCACTAATCTAGTAGCCGGAAACACCAATTTGGCGACCAGAGCTAATGGTTTGGTGGCCGGAGACTCCACTCCGACGCCCAATGACGATGGCCAGAGACATCAATCTGACGACCGATGCCAACGACCCAGTGGCTAAAGACTCCACTCTGGCTACTAGTGACGGCGGTTCGATAGCCAAAGACACTGATCTGGTGATCGGTGCCAACAATTCGATAGCCGGAGACTCCGCACCAACAATCCTTGGCGATGGCTAGCCAAAGATGTCGCACCACAACCGATGCCAAAAGTCCGGTAACCAAAGATGCCATTTTGACAATTGGTGTTAGCAATCCAGTCACTGGAAATATCGCTCCAACAGTGATCGTTAATAGTCCGATCATTGGAACCACCACTCTAACCACGCGTTCTAATGGTTTGGTCACAGGACCTCTGACAACAACAACTTCAATGTTAAGCCATTAGTTTTGATAATTTGCTTGAAAAATTTTACTTGTCTTACTAAGCCTGAGTTTGGATAGCAACGCGTTTATGTTGCATCTGGCGTCTACGTTTTTTGGCTGGGTCTCATGCACTGTTCACGAGACCCGCAAGTGCAAACGTAAGTCTAACTTTAAAACTGGGTCCCACGACACTATTTACATATTTAAAAATTATTTTGCTACAATGTTTTCAGCAAAAAATTTTCAATTTTCAGCAATAAACAGTATTCATACACACCCTAAATATCTAAAAATATTTTACTAAAAATGTTTTACAGGTAAAATATTTTACCTCAAAAAAAACAGAGCGTTAAATATACTTGTTGAGTATAACTGAATAATTATATTCCTCATATAAAAATTGGAAAAGTTAATAGATGCCCTAATAACATTGGTTTATGAAATATTTTTAGACATTTTTTTTGGAAAAAGAAAAAAAGTAACTATTTTTTAACAGTTTTTTATATCTATATATATATATATATATATATATATATAATAATAATAATAATAATAATAATAGGTGAAGTAAAGAGAGAGTCAAATTAGAATTCTAAATTAGAGTTCCAATTTTGTGCCATGTGTTTAGATTTATGTGAGAACTACACCATAATTATCATTCCAATTGTTCAATTCAAATATGAAATTGGAGTCCAATTTTGCTCCATCTGTCTAAATTTAAGTGGGATCACATTATAATTATCCATCAATGCCCACTCTCATTAAAACAAACGTTGTGCTCCTTTTTCTTTTTCTTTTTTCTTTTGGCTGAATAACACGTTAGGTTAACCATCCCTGTCTAGAATTCTGCATTTTACATTTAAAGGCTGTGCTGTTTTTTTTTTTTTTAGCCGAATAAAACCTTCTTCTTTTTTTTCTTTTTTTTGAGAAGGCAAATAAAACCTTCTTAATAGTGTCAAAAAAGTTTTTTAATACAAAAAACGAGGAGTTGATTGTTTTAATTTTTGTGCAGGAATTTATACCACTTAGAAAACCGAGGGGCCTAATGCGTTAAAACTTAAAGACCAAGAAAGAAGTGGTAAACAGAAAGATCAGTCCTCTCTATATAATTACATATTGCTTATGTTAATGTGTATAGTGTTGTAAGCTTTAGACCCAACTAGATTACTTATATAGCAAACATTCTTGTACTACACTCTTATTTGTGCTGCACTCATATGCCTCCTATATAAAGGTACTCGTGTATATTCTTTCTTTCAGTGAGAAATATAATACAATTATTCAGTATTTCTAACATGGTATTAGAGCAACTGTGCGCGCCAAAAGCGAGATTACTGGGCTGGGGCTCACAACTTATTTGTGAAGTGGGCTTGGATTTCCTATTCTGGGTCATTCTCGGCACAGAGACTCAATGAGATCACTTTTCTCTTCTCCACGACCTGAATCACCTTCTTCTCTTTGTTCGCTCTTCCTTTCTTTCTCTCTTTCAAGCAAATTCCAACAACCCCCCCTTCTTCCCCCAACTTCTCATATTTATAGCTCTAAGTTAGTGGAGAGGTTATGATTACTTCCATAGTTAGTGCAACGAGCGGTCCAGTATTATTAATCATAAGTGGGTGGTTAGGTGGGAGTGGAATGCGGTGAGGGTGGCCTTGGAACTTGGTTCCCACTTCCGCAGATATGCTCGGCAGCGATGTTTCCAAAGGTATTGTCGGATATGCAAGGGATGGTGTGTTCGGCCGCTATTCACTTCATTGCTCGGGAAAGATTTACCGAGCAAGGACTAGGTGGCAAAACTTGGGCCCGTAGCTTGTGCGGGTTCGGGCTGGGCTTCTGGGCAGAGAGAGAGAGAGAGGCTAGGTTTATGGGCCGCATCCTAGTATCAAAGTCCCAGGCCTAGATGGGCTCGAGCATGGGGTGCCGTACAATAGCCCCCCTTGATTCATGCCCGGACCTCAGCAAGAATCAAGGAATCCAAATGACGTATGTTACTCGAAAGGTTTGACAAGGCAACGTCTAGGATACTCTAAAAACTCATTAATGCGTTCCTAAAAAGGCATGTTGGATTTGGCCGTTTGGTTCAATCGTCATTATTACTTAACAGTTCGCGTACCGAGGTGGCGCAAGCGTCAGTTTGCATCGGTATCCGTAAGGTTGGCTAATTAATCTTCATTATTGCCTAGGTAACCGTTGCTTACTTCCCTTTGGTACCTATAAATAGTTCACTCCAAATAATTTTTTTACCTTTTCACTCTCAACTCTCACAGTTCCCTTTCTGTCGTGCATTCATCTGCGCATTTATCCTTCAGCCCAGAATTTTTCCCCTTCTTAGAGCCCAAAGTAAGTTTTCTACCTATTCTCTTTATTTCCAACTCTTCATTCATTTTTTCTTTATAGTCTGGGATGGGGTATTCTTTTCTTCTAGATACGAAGGCATCCCTGGCCATTTTCAGGCGAGGTTTTAACATCCCTGATGATGTGGATGTGGCGTATTGCCACGAGAGCAAAATTGTTCTCCACAGAGGGGGCAACACTGCTTTTTTTCCTTTGATGGCAATCCTGGAGGGGGGAATTAGGTTTCCTATGGACCCCCTTCTGCTTAGTACTCTTAGGTATTATGGGTTGTGCCCTAACCAACTTCCCCCCAACTTTTACCGGGTAGTTAGTTGTGTGAGTATGTTGAATCAGATATTCGGCTTACAATTAGATCAACATGACATAAACCACTTGTACAGTTTATGTGGGAATAAGAAAACAAACTATTACCTAAAAGTTAGAGACATAAGGGTACGGTTGATCTCCTGCGTACCTGACTCAAATAGGAATTCAGTCGGGGAGTTTGTTCGTGTACGCGGCAATTGGTTTGCCGATGATATCCCCTACCCCCTCACAAGGTGCGAAGTGGGTTCGTACCGACCATTAACTTACTTATTTTTTCTGTTCATTACTATTTGTAGATGTACGTTTCATGCCATAATGGTTTCACTTGCTAGGATACTTACTCGTGGTATTTTTCGTTGCAGACGATAGAGTGTTCGTCCCAAATATCAAGGTAGTGCACATGCGGGATTTGAACTTTGTGCTCAGGTTCAAAATTTTTGTTCATTCGGACGGACAAATTCGAGCGTCCCACCTAATCCTTGGTGTTGATCCCGTATATTCTACCTAGCAAGCTTTCGGTCAGGCTTTATTAGTTGATAGTCCTCTCCTGTCCTACATCAATGTACGGCATGCAAACTTCCTTCCCCCAAAATTTACAGTAGGTGAGGCCCGTGACTTAGGTCCTCGGTACATCTGCTCTAACGAGCGTCAGCCTATGCAGGACAAGTCAGCCAAGTGTGTTTCCCGAGCTCGCCGAGAACGGGCTCACGAGCAGATTCAGCAAGCAGCCCCTGTGAGCTCCTGTCAACCCTGAGGCTCCTGCCTAGGACGCCGAAGAAGTAGTTGCTAAATCCTCTTGTCTTCACGAATCTGAACGTGATCTAGGCGAAGAGATGGTGACCCGAAAAACGATGACGATCAGCCATTTCATTCCCGGAGCCCGGCCAGCCGCACAATAACAACCGCCCTAGGGTTGTGGCCAGACTCCTCCTCCCCCACCTCTTGCCCCCAGTCGGCAACAGAAAAGGCCGCGTACAACTGAACAGACTCCTACCGGCCTGGGTGATGCACCATCAAGGACCCTTCCCCGACCATCAAATGGTATTGTCATTCGTGAGCCTACGACTCAGACTGGGACGCACGTGGCATCCTCTTCCCGTGTTGCACCGGAGTGGCAACCTGTATTCATGTTGGACAGCAAATCTCTTCTTTCCGACTCTAGCGTACGCATATGGGAAAAAGGAGCAGGTCGCGACGCTCAGGCCCTGGCGCGTGGCCTTCTTTTGCTCAAGGACGTGCATGCCTTTGAAAAGGGTACGGACGAGTCCATAGGGAGGAGGCTGCAATGGCACACTATCGCGGTAAATTTTTGTTGTTATTGTTTGCACTTCCCTTTTTGTTCAGTACCATCAATGGCCTATTTTCCCCGCTTTTATGCTTGCCCTTGTTACTTTGTCAGGCCGCTCAACTGGCGTGTATACTCGATGGGCAGTTGAAGGATCTGGCGAAGGATGCTGATCAGGAAAAGGCCCTAAAAGATGTGGCTGAGGTGAACGTAAAGGAGAAAACCGTGGCTGTTGCAACTGCGGAGAAGAAGGCTGTCGCGGTCGAGAAGGCCAAGGCAGCTGCGAAAAAGAAGTATTCAAAGTTGCAAGCCCGGCTGGGGGAGACCGAACTCAAGTTGGCGGAGGCTGAGAGTATGAACAGTGCGCGAGCCAAGGAGTTGGCCGACTTAAGGGCAGCCCTGGAAGCAAGTGAAAACAAATGGTATAACGAGGGGTTTGCTGATGTGGAGAACTTGGCTGAGCCTGTCATAAGGGATGCTCGGAAGCTGGGTTTTGAGGAAGGCTAGTTTTGGGAGTCCCTGAGGACTCCCCCTTGAGAAATCCCGGCCAAATCCCCTTCCTGAACCCTGCTCTAGACGCGTAGAATCCTCCGAGGCCTGTCGATGAAGAAGAGACGACCAGCCTAAGGGAGTTAGTGGAGCAGATTGACTCTGATGTGGAGATGGATGAAACGGAAGTCATTAGCAGCCCCCGTGCTAGGAATCAGCTTGGTCAGGACCTCCTTCAGCCCCTAGCGCAACCGCAGTTTACCGAGACCGACACCTGGGAGCAACCTATAGATTCTACATCTTAAGTGCCGAACCGTATTCCCCTCGTTTATGTTTTATATTTCTCTTATTAAAATGTTTCTCTTTTTCTTTATTTCTGTTTTATGGTCAACTTGCCTATGTCACCGAGTTGTGGTGACTGAACAATTATTTCTCTGTCGGGTTTGATATTTATGTGGCCACCGAGTTTTGTGGCTAGAACACTGCTTTAATTTCTAGTACGATGGTTTGGTTTAGCTTCAGAATAATTGTTGTACTTTTCGGTCGTTTTATGCATGTGTTGTAAATGACCGAGTAGTCCAATCCTGACTCGTCATAGAATGGAGATTGAATTACTTCGGGCGGAGTTACTTATATCTAGAAGGGATTAGCCCCTTGCTGATGGTAACGAAATCGGATGTGTGGGTCTTCCCATACTTAGGAAAACTCGTAGTGTAAGGTTTCCACCAGTTCGGTGATGGTAATCGAGCCGAGGGTTAGGTCTTTGTCCTTATAGTGATTTTTAAGGTTTCCACCTGCTCGGTGATATGGATCGAACCGAGGGTCAGGTTTCTGTCCTTAGAATGATTTCTGAGGTTTCCACCTGCTCAGTGATGGCAATCGAACCGAGGGTCAGGTCTCTGTCCTTAGAGTGATTTTTAAGGTTTCCACCTGCTCGGTGATATGAATTAAACTGAGGGTCAGGCTTCTGTCCTTAGAATGATTTTTAAGGTTTCCGCCTGCTCGGTGATATGGACCGAACCGAAGGTCAGGCTTCTATCCTTAGAATGATTTTTAAGGTTTCCACATGCTCAGTGATATGGATCAAACCGAGAGTCAGGTTTCTATCCTTAGAATGATTTTTAAGGTTTTCGCCTACTCGATGATATGGATCGAACCGAAGGTCAGGCTTCTGTCCTTAAAATGATTTTTAAGGTTTCCGCCTGCTCGGTGATATGGACCGAACCAAGGGTCAGACTTCTGTCCTTAGAATGATTTTTAAGGTTTCCACCTACTCGGTGATATAAATCAAACCGAGGGTCAGACTTCTATCCTTAGAATGATTTTTAAGGTCTATGCCTGCTCGGTGATGGAAATTGAACCGAGAAGCAATTATGGAATGGAAAATATTTGCACAGGTAACCATCATCTTCTTCATTAGTAAAACACATACGATATTACATTCAACTTGCAATTTAAAGCACAGCCGATCAATAATAGAATTTCTTAAGATTATGGATGTTCCATGGCCGAGGTAATGGCCTCTCGTCCTGGTCCTTTAAGTAATACGCTTATGTGCCAGCAACGGCAATAACTCTGTAGGGCCCTTCCCAAGTCTGGGCTAACTTCCCGATGCTTGTATCTCGCATATTCCACACCACTTTCCTCAGCACCAAGTCCCCAACATTGAATTCCCTTGTCCTTACACCTCGGTTATAACGCCGGGCGAGTTTCTGTTGATATTCTGCCAGCCGTATAGTAGCTGATTCTCGGCATTCTTCCAACTAGTCCAAGCGCTCCGTCATCAGCTCGTCATTTTGGGCAGGGTCGAATTTTACAACTCGTGCACTGTAGAGATTTACCTCGGCCGGTATCACAGTTTCAGCTCCGTACGTCAAAGAAAACAGTGTCTCTCCCGTGGACCTCCTGGGGGTTGTTCGGTATGCCCACAGAACGCTAGGCAACTTCTCAGCCCACCTACCTTTTGCGTCGTCCAATCTCTTCTGTAGTCCGTTTAGGATCGCTTTGTTAGTGGCCTTAGCTTGACCATTGCTTTGTGGATAGGCTTGTGTAGAATACCTATTTTTGATGCCGAGATCACTACAAAATGCACGAAAAGCTTTATTGTCAAATTGCAGCCCATTATCTGATATCAGTGAGTCCGGCACCCCAAACCTCGTGATTATATTTCTCCATATAAACTTTTTGACATCCACGTCTCGAATGTTAGCTAACACTTCTGCCTCCGCCCATTTGGTGAAGTAATCTACAGCCACCAATACAAACCTTCGATTGCCTGTTACACAGGGGAATGTGCCAAAAATGTCCAACCCCTACTATGCAAAGGGCCACAGACTACTGACCGGGTTCAGATGACCTGTCGGTTAATGGATCAACGGGGCATGCTTTTAACACAGGTCACACTTTCGTACGTATTCGGCGGCGTCTTTCTACATTCGTGGCCACCAAAATCCCTGGTCATCGCTCTGTGTGCCCGCCTACATGACTGCCACACACTCCACCATGAAGCTCGGCAAGAAGTTCACTCACCTTATCTAGGTGCAGACACAATAGGTACGACCCCCCAAAAGATCTACAGTATAGCTGGCGGTCTGCCGACAGCCAGTAATGAGGCGCCACTCGACGAACCTTGTTGGCCTTCTTCTCGTCGCTCCGGAGTCGATCCTCGGCAAGAAACTCAATGATTAGATCCATCCAGCTAGGTCCGATCGTCGCAATTACGACTACATCTACCCCATCAACGCCCGTGAAATCTGATCTCTTTAGTAACGACTATAAGGGATATTCGGTCAGGACATACACCGTATGGGCTTGAAAATAATGCAGCAACTTCCTCGTAGCATGTATTAGAGCTAGCACCAACTTTTCCAAAGGTAAGTACCTTATCTTGGCATCAACTAAAGCCTTACTGATGTAGTATACGGGTTGCTGCACTCCCTTGTCCCTGAGTAGCACGACACTCACTACATGATCAGACACTGACAGGTACATGAATAAATCCTCCCAGGGCTCCGGGGCCGTCAACATAGGTGTTTGCATCAAATACTCCTTTATATCTCGAAAAGCTCTATCACATTTCTCATCCTACTAAAATCTTTTCCACTTCTTCAAAAGCTGATAGAATGGTCGGCAGCGATCGGTGAATTTGGAGACAAATCGGTTAAGGGCAGCTAGCATCCCAGTCAATACTTGCACTTCTTTCGGATTGCTCGGCGGCTTTAGACACTTCACGGCTTCTATTTGGTCCGGGTTTACCTCTATTCCCAGGTTGGTGATCAGATATCCCAGGAATTTACCAGCCCCCACACCAAAAGCACACTTCTCGGCATTAAGGCGTAACTTATGCTGCCGAAGAACTTCAACCACCCCCTTGGAGGTCTTCTATATGCTACACCTCCTGCCTACTTTTCACCACCATATCATCAATGTACACTTCGATCGTCCGTCCTATTTTATCCCGGAACATCCTCGTCATCATCTGCTAGTAAGTGGCCCCGGCATTTTTTAACCCAAAATGCATCACCATATAATGATAATCGGCTTCCAGGAAGATGAATGTTGTCTTCTCTTGGTCCTCGAGGGCCAGGGCGATCTGGTGATACCCCTGAAAAGCGTCCAGAAAGCTCATTCTCAGGTGTCCGTACGTGCTGTCTACCAACTAGTCAATCTTTGGCATAGGAAATGGATCTTTCGGACATGCTCGGTTTAGATCCGTAAAATCTACGCAAACCCTCCATTTGCCACTCTTATTCTTCACTGCCACGGTGTTTGCTAACCATTCCGGGAAGTAGATTTCCCTTATCGCCCCAGCCTCTTTCAGCCGTTGAACTTCCGCCTTCACTACCTCAACGTGCTCCTTAACTGACCTTCTCGGCCTTTGCTTCTTAGGAGGGAACGAGGATTCTACGTTAAGTCTATAAATGATAAACTCAGGATCTACTCCAGGCACCTCATATGGACTCCATGCAAACACATCCACATTCTGTATAAGGAATAGCAACATCTCTACCTTATCCTAACCTTTTAGTCCTTCCCTTACTTGAAAGTACCTACCTACGTCCGGCAATATTCTTACCTTCACCATTTCCTCGGCAGCTCCACCCCCCTTTTCCTCTTGCAAATCCTGTAATTACTATAAAGGGGTCCCCTGTGATGGGTCATCTTGCTCGGCCTGATTCCCCTGGCCGGTTCACCCTTTTTTCCAATTGACTATGGCGACTATGCATTGTCTGGCCGTTTGCTGGCTTCCCCGTACTACAGCAATACCAAGCCCGGTAGGAAATTTGACTTTCACATGCAGGATGGACGGAACAGCCCCCATTGCGTGCATCCACGGCCTTCCTAGTATCGTCATGTATGGGGAGAACGAAGCAACCACTATAAACGTTACCACCACCTCCTTGCCTTCTATATTCACGGGCAGGGAAATTTGCCCCTCGGGAACTACCAATCTGCCATCAAACTCGACCAAAGGTGTAGTATACTTGGAAAGATCCTCGTTCTTCAACCCAAGCCCCTTAAATAGATCCGGATACATCACATCGGCCTCGCTTCCCTAGTCTATCATCTCTCTTTTCACCAGGAAGCCACTTATTCGGGTGATGAATATTAACGTGTCGTCGTGCGGTTGAATCATTCCTTCCAAATCGTTATCGCCGAAAGTGATAGGTTCCCGGGTGAGTTTTATCCTTTTTTCGGATAGCTGCATATCCGAGTTACCTTCAACTGGCACTACAGTTAACACCCCTTTCTTTCTTACCGCAGTGAGGCTCCTCGGAGGAGCATGGATAACCTCAATTATCCCGAGAAGGGGTGGAAGAGGGTTGCCCCTTTGTGGAGCACCTTGCCCCGTTCCTTGGTCCCCTGTGTCTACCACAAATTCCTTTAAGTACCTAGCCTTGGCCAGCTGTTCGAGATGGTCTCTCAACACTCGGGACTGCTTAGTAGTATGGCCCTTATCTTTACGGTAAGTGCAGTACAAATTCTAATTCCTCCTAGAGGGGTCACCACCCATCCTGTTCGACCACCTGAAGTATGGCTCGTGTTTAATCTTGTCTACAATCCTATGCACTAGCTCCTTAAACGTCACATTTACCTCCCCTGCTAGCGCTTCTAGTTCTTGAATCCTCAAATCCCCACGAGTCCTAGTTTGAAAGCCACCCTGCCGAGGACGATTTGTCATAGGCGCTTTGCCTTTGCTTTGCAGCCGGTCATCTTCCAGCCGTTTATATTCTTCAATGCGCCTCATCAGCTTCCTCATATCCTCGGGAGGCTTCTTAGTCAGTGATTCCCTTAGCCCAAAATCCTCGGGCAATCCCATTCTAAAAGTGCTCGTAGCAATCTTCTCGTTCCCTCCGCCGATCTCATTGTAAATTTCCCAGTACCGGCTAGCATAACTACGAAGGGTTTCTCCTACCCTCATTTTCATGGACAGTAATGCATCTACTGGTTGTAGCACCCGGCTACAAGTTACAAACCGAATTTCAAACTCCTGTATCAGCTCGGCGAAATTGTGGATGGAGCCTGTCTATAATCCATTAAACCACCTTAAAGCGGTAGGGCCGAGGCTTGAGGGAAAAACCTTACACATTAGTGCGTCATTGCGGGTATGTAGAGACATCATTTGGATATAGTGGCTAACGTGCTCTACCAGGTCTGTTTTACCATCATAAGAGTTGAAAGAAGGGCGAGTAAATCTATCCGGCATAGGGGCCCGCTCGATGTCAGCGAAAAATGGAGATTGAGCAGCTCTGCGTAACATGCGGCTCATGGCATCCATGGCCGCATTATGATGCCGCTGTTCTTCCGAGGAATCTGAACCTCGGTCTGCATATTCCCGTGAACGCGAACGGTCTCGATGTTGACGAGATTCCTGCGAGTGCGAACGTTCCCGGCGCCGACAGGATTCTCGTGAATGGGAACGTTCTCGACTGTGGTGTGATCCAGATTGGTTGGACCCCGTCTCACGACGATTTCCCCCGGTATTAGATCTTCTTTCTCGGTTATCTTTGTCTCTTCTATGGTGCCTGTTCTCTGCTTCCAACTCTAGGTCCCTCACCAGCCTGCGCAACCGTTCAAGCTCTTCATCCCTCTCGTCAAACTGCCTGTGCCCTGAAGCACTGGATACTGTTTGTTGTGTTCAGTACGACCCCTCTCCAAGGCCGAACCGTTCTTCCTCTAGCTCATGGTCCCTATCCTCACGCCTCTTTTGCCTCATTTCACGCCAGGAGGATCCCCGAGAAGATTCCACTGAACCACTTTCAGTGTCACTCCCCGAACGTCTCCCAGACATCCTTCCAGGATTGAGTCTCAATAAAACCACGGCGTTGTAGGAGATTCCCACAGACGACGCCAATTGTGCGTGCCAAAAGCGAGAGTACTGGGCTGGGGCTCACTTGGGCTCACAACTTATTTGTGAAGTGGGCTTGGATTTCCTACTCTAGGTCGTTCTCGGCACAGAGACTCAATGAGATCACTTTTCTCTTCTCCACTGCCTGAATCACCTTCTTCTCTTTGTTCTCTCTCTCTCTTTCCAGCAAATTCCAACAACCCCCCCTCTTCCCCCAACTTCTCATATTTATAGCTCTAAGTTAGTGGAGAGGCTATAATTACTTCCCTAGTTAGTGTAACGAGCGGTCCAGTATTATTTATCATAAGTGGGTGGTTAGGTAGGAGTGGAATGCGGTGAGGGTGGCCTTGGAACTTGGTTCCCACTTCCACAAATATGCTCGGCAATGATGTTTCCGAAGGTACTGCCGGATATGCAAAGGATGGTATGTTTGGTCGCTGTTCACTTCATTGCTAGGGAAAGATTTACCGAGCAAGGACGAGGTGGCAAAACTTGGGCCTGTAGCTTATGCGGGTTCGAGCTGGGCTTCTGGGCAGAGAAAGAGAGAGAAAGGCTAGGTTTATGGGCCGCATCCTCGTATCAGAGTCCCAGGCCTAGATGGGCTCGAGTATGGGGTGCCATACAATATTTCTCACTGAAAGAAAGAATATATACGAGTGTCTTTATATAGGAGGCATATGAATGCAGTACAAGTAAGAGTGTAGTACAAGAATGTGTGTTGTACAAGTAATCTAGTTGGGCCTAAAACCACCAACACTATACACGTTAACATTCCCCCTCAAACTCAAGGTGGATGTGAGACCAACTTGAGGTTATCAACCAAAGTACAAAAGTGCCCCTTAGGATGTGACTTGGTGAAGATATCTGCAAGTTGATCTTTAGAGGAGACTGAGATCAGCTTGAGAGCACCATGGACAAGATGATAACGAATAAAATGACAATCGATCTCAATGTGTTTAGTCCATTCATGGAAGACATCATTGTGAGCAATATGAATAACACTCTGGTTGTCACAGTAAAGAGGAGTAGTAGAGGATGTAGACACATCTAAGTCTTTGAGAAGCCATCGTAATCAAAGGAGCTCAGATGTGGTATCAATAAGGGCACAATATTCTGCTTTAGTACTGGAGCGGGCCACATGAATTTATTTCTTACTTCGCCAAGAAATCAGAGGAGAACCAAGAAGAAAGCAATAACTAGTGGTGGACCTGCGATCAGTGGGATCTCCTGCCCAATCAGCATCAGAAAATGCACAGAGAATAAGAGGAGACTGAGCAGAGTAGAAAAGACCATGGAATAGAGTGCCCTTTAGGTATCGAAGAATGCATAGAACAACAGCATAGTGAGTTGATCGTGGAACAGACAGATACTGGCTCACTTAGTGAACAACATAAGAAATGTCTGGACAAGTGACAGTGAGATAAACTAGGCTGCTAACCAAACGTCTGTAAAGAGAGGGATTAGACAATGGTTTCCCCCCTGAGGGAGTCAAATGTGCATTAAGCTCAACTGGAGTGTCAACAGTCTTACTATCAGTAAGTCCAGTCAATGGCTCCCGTCTCTACATAGTCTAAATTTTCAAGACGCAGTTTCACCATGTCCACAAATGACTTTAAAACCATCATCGCCAATGTCATTTGTATGGTTGGTAATGCATCTTTTTCCTCTTCTCTTTCAGCTTTATCTGGTATGTCTCATTCCTCTTGACTTATGGATTCCGCTTGTTGCAATCACATGACACCTCACTCGTCCTTATTTTCTAAACTCAAGCCTACACCACACCCTCTTAATATTTGCACAGCAAATGGTTCCACAATGTCTGGCCATAATATATGTTCTATTTCGACTTCCAACCTCTCGGTTCTTGGGGTCTTTAATGTTCCTAACCTTTCTTACAATTTATTTTCTGTGGGATAATTAGCTGAATTGGGTTATCGCATTATATTTGATTATTTTGGGCGTATTGTGCAGGATCCGAGGACGGGACAGGAGCTTGGGACCGGTCCCAAAGTTGGACCGGTACCTAATGTTTAGGGGCCTTCCTCTGTCCCTAGTATTGGTGGGTCTCGATATTTTGTTGTCTTTGTTGATAATTACTCTCGCTATAGCTGGATTTTTAATATGAAATATCGTTCTGAATTATTGGAAGTATATTCTAATTTTGCAAAAATGGTTGAAACTCAGTTTTCCAAACACATCAAAATTTTTCGATCTGATAATACACTCAATATGCTTTCCAAGCTGTTTTGCATTCCTATGGCATTGTTCATCAACTAACTTGTTCAGGTACCTCTCAGCAAAATGGTAGAGCCAAACAAAAACTTCGTCATATTCTTGACACTATTCGTGCTCTCATTCTCTGTGCCAAAGTTCCTGCTCCTTTTTGGGGTAAAGCTACTCTTCATGTTGTTCGTGCTATTAATCGCATTCCGAGTCCTGTTATCCAAAATCAAACTCCATATGAACGCCTTTTTGGGTCACCTCTAGACTATCACCACCTTTGCTCCTTCGATTCTGCTTGTTTCGTTTTTATTCAGCCACATAAGCATAACAAACTTGAGCCTCGGTCAAGGTTTTATTGTTTTCTTGGCTATGGCAAAACTCAAAATGGGTATCGGTGTTATGATCTTGTCTCTCATCGTCTTCGTATCTCCCGCAATGTTGTCTTTTGGGAACATCGCCTCTTTGTCAAGCTTTCTCACTTTCGTGCCTCCCTGTCTTCCTCCTCTATCTTAGATCTTTTTCCAAATGAGGCACATATTCCTTCTGTAGCTGCTCCTGATCCTCCTGTAGTTGCTGTATGGCACCCCATACCCGAGCCCATCTGTGCCTAGGACTCTGATACGAGGATGCGGCCCATAAACCTAGCCTCTCTCTCTCTCTCTGCCTAGAAGCCCAACCTGAACCCGCACAAGCTGCAGTCCCAAGTTTTGCCACCTCGTCCTTGCTCGGTAAATCTTTCCCTAGCAATGAAGTGAACAGCAGCCGAACACACCATCCCTTGCATATCCGGCAATACCTTTGGAAACATAGCTGCAAAGTATATCTGCAGAAGTGGGAACCAAGTTCCAAGGTCACCCTCACCGCATTCCACTCCCACCTAACAACCCACTTATGATTAATAATACTGGACCGCTCGTTGCACTAACTAGGGAAGTAATCATAGCCTCTCCACTAACTTAGAGCTATAAATATGAGAAGTTGAGGGAAGAAGGGGGGTTGTTGGAATTTGCTGGAAAGAGAGAGAGAAAGGAAGAGAGAACAAAGAGAATAAGGTGATTCAGGCAGTGGAGAAGAGAAAAGTGATCTCATTGAGTCTCTGTGCCAAGAATGACCCAGAGTAGGAAATCCAAGCCCACTTCACAAATAAGTTATGAGCCCAAGTGAGCCCCAGCCCAGTAGTCTCGCTTTTGGCGCTCACAAATACAATACAATTATTTAGTATTTCTAACAGCTTATAATCTGTTATGGACAAACAAAATAGAGGGCGACCAAGTACTAGGGATTCTGTACAACAGTCTAAACTATGAGATCGATTATGGTCTCTCAAGATTCCGCTAAGGCTGAAGACATTTTTGTGGCAAGCAAATACTGATTCACCCCCACGAAGATAGCACTGTTGCGACGAAGTATTTTATAGGATTATTTCTGTAATAATTGTCATGAAGTCCCACAAGATACTCTTCATGTATAATGGCATTGTCCACATTCAAAGGGGGTTTCGTCCATTCCATATATCTCCTGAACTACTCCAATGTTCATACATGATGAAAATTTATATTGGTCATATTTTAGTAATTTTAAGCGATGCCAGATGTTACACCAAGAATTTTAATGGGTGTAGACGTGTAGTTTTGCTTTGTCCCATGTAAGTCCATGGCTCACTTACAAGCTCAATTAATATGCTCGCCATGTGGACTCTTTTCAGGTGTGGATGGAATAGCTTCAACCATATTGCTTGATTAAGCTTCAACCATATTCCTATGTAATGAAAATTATTGCTATTTTCACTTCCAAAAAAAAAAAAAAAAAGACCAAAAGAGAGAGAGATCTGAGGGTTACCACTTATCACCCTTTCACCTCTGTCAAATTGCTGAAACAGCTTTTGGTAAATTTTTAATTTTTACTTTTTAAATTTGGGCATTATATATGATTTTTGTTTGAGTAATTGGTAGAAGATATTGTTTCTTTTTTTGGGACTAATTTTGTAAGACCTATTACTTTTAGGCTGGGTTTGGTAACATGTAAAATATTTTTCGAGTGTAAAATATTTTCAGGTGAAAATATTTTTGGGAAAAGAAAATATTTTCAAGTGTTTGGCTGCTTTATAAAAATTGTTTTAGAAAATGTTTTCAAGTGTTTGGTTGCATTCTAAAAATGCTATTTTCTACTAGTTTCTCACATTTTCTCAACTTCCAAACAAATTTTATAATAGAAAATTTCAGTATATACAGTTAACAAAACAAAAATCCATTAGCTCCATTCATTCACAAGCTGAACTCGGTCAAACTGAGAGAGAGGGAGGAAGAAAGAGTGAGAGATTGAGGGAAAGAGAGATAGATCGGGAAAGAGATGCAAATCGGTCAACAAGATCAGTCTTCAGCGATGGTGACAATCTTCAGCGGTGGCAACGAGATTGGTCTTGGGTGGATCGGGTATTGTAGAGGGTAGGTTTTAGAGAAGTGTTTCACCAGCGGCGTGGGAGCGACGAATCAGAGATGTTGGAGGTGAGATGGGCTTCGCCGGCATGAGGGAGAGTTTTGCCTTGGTGGATCGGGTACATGCAGAGCTCGAAGTGGGCGGAGGTGAGGTTGATGAGAGAAGAGAAGAAAAGGGAGAAAACCCACCGACACGAAGGGGAAAAAGGTGGCGCTGCTCGTCGGAGTGTGGGTGGACCTCGAACCGGCGACAGCGTGTAGGGTGGAGCTCGGTCTCCCTCTTGTTGGTGCGTGGGGTGGAGCTGAAGAGCTTGGCGAGTCGGACCATGTGGAGTGAAGAATTCCAGAAATGCTTTGAAGGTAAAATAACTCCTGCAATTGTTTTATGGGCCTGAGGGCTTTATTTTACAGTCAACGCAAATGTTTTCTGTTTGACCAAATTTTCCATGCGCAACTAAACACACGAGAAGGTGTAAAATATTTTCCCAAAACCATTTTCAGCCGAAACAAATGCAGCCTTAGAGGGCGTTTGGTCACTGATTTCAAAACATAGTGTTCAGTGTTTAAACACTGAACACTAATGTCCAAAAATAAAAAAATGCGTTTGGTGGACCATTCCTCAACAGACTGTTTGAAAAACATGGTTCAAAACGTATGTTTAAAATAATGGTTTTGGAAATCACCTCCGGGCTGATTTTTAACAACAAAAACTAGTGTTGAATGGCACTTCCGTAATTAGGTTAAACACTATTATGGGCCCACTGGTCAGCTTTTTTGAAAGAATTGTCTCCTCTCTCCACTGGTCAGCAACTGTGCGGCATTAAAAAATATTTATTTTTACTTTGCTCAGCTTTTTTTTTATAATCTAACACACATACCAAACACATATTTTATATTTTTGAACACTGAAACATGTTATTTAAACCATGATACCAAACACATTTTTTATATTTTATAAACATTAAAAACACATATTTCAACAATACTTTTTAAACTACAGTTTTCACACCTTTTTAAACTACAATTTTTAAACTCTATGACCAAGCGGGCCCTTAATGTCTCTGCATTTCTTTTTCTTTTCTACTTTTACAATGACAAGTTTTCAGCTTGCAATTGTTATGGTTTATGATTGTTGAGTACTCCTACAATCAATGCACTAAATTCTATGATAAACGAATCATTTGGATTCATCGTTTTTTTACTCCCATTTGTTGATAATATATGTTTAATGTATTGCTACAGCCTTTTCCAAGCAGTTCCCATACTTATTAAGGAGTTGTGACGTGGGAGATTTCAAGAAATGTAATGAAGCATCTAACTCAATACATCTACAATCAATTGTTCAAATAATCAAGTCGTTTTTATTGATATTGAATGCAGTCTGCAATATCAAATCTATGATTCTTATTGGGTGGTATTTCTCGTCTATTAAATCCAAATAAACGTGACTTTAAAATTTAGTTTTTACTTTTGTTTGTATTTGGTTATTTTTCTTTATAATTTTGTATCATCAGTTTTAGTGAAGTAGGTTGTGGAAAAGATATTTGTGATCCTTAGCTGATTTAAGAGTTGAGTTTGAATTCGGTAAGGATGGGGTGTAAAACCCATGTTTTATACGGATTTTCAAATGAGTACTAGAATTGATTGAGTGTAGTTGTATCTTTTCTTTAATACATGTAATATGATGAAGTGGCATGTTGGAATTGGAAGGGCAAAACTTCATTTTTACACCACATTCTTATAAAATTTAATCTTTTAAGGCTTCAGCACCAATTCTATCTTGACTTATCAAGGCCCCTTGGCAATTGGGAAAAATATAATTTTTTTTTATTTAAGAGCAACCTTAAATAAATATATATTTTTTTGTTTTTATTGCATATTTCTTTTATAGTTTTAAAAATATGACTTTAAATATCATTAATTATGGCTTTAAATATCATTAATGAGGCATTGCCATTAAGGGATTCCTCTTAGAGATCAGCATCAGGTGTTGTAAAAATATGTCATTTTAACACATCAAAAACCTACTTTATCTTTTTATGTATTATCAAAAACAAAAAGGCACATAATTTGGCTCTTTCTGATGATAGTTAGAGTTTATTTTCTAATGAAAATTTGAAATTAATGTGTATATTCGATCAAAATTTTATATATTTAATTGTGATTATTCGTAACCAATATCATGAAAATTATAAGGAAAAATCATTTTAGTACTTTCAAATGTCCTGGTCGAACTAATGTTCTATATGTTTAATAACCCAAGCTAACATCAATAGTACCATTACAATTGACAATTCCTGTGCGTAAGCACAGGGTTACATACTAGTTTTCCATAAAAGTAATATCAAATTTTTTCTAAAATTATCAATTAATGTTATCCCTAAGGGCATCTGTTAACCAGGACTATAAAAATATTCTAATAGAAGCATTTCTCATTTAGTGATGAGATCCAATAGTTGAAACCCACTAACCTTTGTCTTTAAATAAGAGAAAGCCCTAGGAATTTGTTAAAAATTGCATGATTTTAATTTAATTTATAAAATTAAATATTATTGGAGTGATCAGCCTTAAATCACTTCTCACCCTCAGATAAGCACTTTCAAGTAGCGGGGTTGAGTTGCAAGTTGCAACCAGCCAGCCAACATTGCCTGCAAAATGGGCAATCATAAATTGTGTTCTAGTTTTTAACGCTTGGTGTTCCTTGTGTGAAGTTCAAATTATTGCCCATTAAAGCTAGTAGAAATTAAAATAAGCCAAGTAATAAATATGTGTTACCAGGATGGTAGTTATGACTTAGTCAAAGCTTTCTATCATTCTATGAACCTTCCTCAATTAAGAAGATTTGATTTAGTTCGGTCAAAAAAAAAAAAAAAAAAAAAAAAAAAGAGAAGATTTGATTTAGTGAAAACAATTCTATCCCAAATAAATAAATAAAATAAAATAAAAAATAGTGAAAACAATGAGTTATCATCTTTCTCCCAAAAATAACAATGATTTATCATCACAAATAAAATAAATAGATATTTTTTTATTATGTTGTCAAAATAACACTGATCACAGTCTTTATCACATTAGTTTATAACTTTATATACTAAAATTGTTAGTATTTTTAACTATTCATTGTAGCTTTAACATTTTCTGTATAGTATTGGTCCCAACCCCTTAAGGCAACCTTAACAAAAATCTAAACCTTAGTTGTTCCCAAGTTACAAAATTCGATGCGTTTGGATTAACTTTTCGTTGAAATTCTATTGGCTAATTTGCTTAAAGTTGGCAAAATAAAGTTATACTTAAAAACAAATGAGGTTTAAAAAATTGTATATAAGTAAATAAAATAAATGGCTAAAAGAAATATAAGTTTTTTTTTTAGAAACAAAAAAAAAAAAATATATATATATATATATATATAAGTTAATCCAAACTTATGCTAAAAGTTAGATTCAAAAGAAAAAATATAAAAATTTGACTAATAAGTATGGGGCAAAAATATTTCAAGATAGAAAAAATAATAATGGGAAAATCCAAAAATAAAAATATCATTAAATTTGCCTCTTGTGATAAATTAAATCTAGAATTTCAATTTTCTCATATTATACAATAGAGTTCATAAATGATAATTTGAGCACTCATTCCACATCTATTAAAAATGATTAATGTAACAACCTATATCATATGAGGAAAATTTTGCTTAGCATCTAGCATTAGCATAAGGTGTGCCAAATGCTAAAATTTTAGCATTTGGCACACCAAATACCAAAAATACACTTTCATCACATATATCACATGTCAAATTATTTTACCACATGTTGTACATTACTGCTAGTAGAAGTGTATTGTAGGTCTGTAGCTATGTTCTAATTTCTTTTAATAATTTCTCTCTCCTCTCTACTAACTCTCTCTCTCTCTCTTTTCTCTCATATATCTCACTCCTCTCTCACCTTATTACTTTTTTTGGTTTTTTAATAGATAGTGGGTATTATTTTAGGTTATTTTAATGGGTGATGTTTTAAAATAAGAGATGAGATGTATGATTTAATGTTAAATGCTATGCTTAAATAAATAAACTAACTTTTTGGAGTGTTAAAATATAATTTTTTAGAACATCTTATACTAATGTTCTTACACCTAACATATACAATAGAATGAGAAGAAAATACCGGTAAAGATAAAAATTTTAAACATAAATAAAATAAAATAAAAAAGGTAAAAATACAATGTTTAAGAGAGAAGAATTAAAGTAATGAATATTAAAAGAAGACTTATTAAAAAAAAGAAGTAATGAATTTTTAATATATATGGACAAAATGTATAGATTCCCATATCTTATAAAGTTTATAGTTTAAAATGGCAAAATAAAAAAAAGTCAATCTTCAATGGCAAACTTTGGGTTTTTTAATTTTTTAAAAATTTTTTTTTTTATATAGCTAAAGTGAAAAACATACTCCTAAAGTTTTGGGGGTTTGTGGATTTTGCCGCCTAACATTTCAAAATTTTGATAAGCGTCCCTAACATTACGAGTCATTTTGATAGGTTCTATTTTTTGTTGGTGTGTCCATTAAGTTACACATTAGCCTATAACCTATACTAGTTGGTCCATTTAAAAAATACCAAAAAGAATACACACGAACATATCCACACAAGAAAGAGGAAATAGAGTGTCAAATTCTCCTAATTTCAATGTTATTGTAACTATTTGTTAAGGAAATAAACACCTTGGGAAGATTTCATAAGTAGTTAATATTACATAGCTCTACACATTTGTTGATATCCATTTTCGCGACACATTTTTTATATGTCTGATTCAACCAAGCCCGACTTCCTTGTAGGCTTAATTTATGTATATATTATATTTTATTTTATTCTTTTAAGAATTTCCCAATCTCATGCGACATATTGGAGAAATTGAGGAAGTGTGGTTTGGAGGGTATGGATCGGTTCTTTTCGGAACTTTTGCATGAGCACAACACATGTGTGCTACCAAGTGGGTAAGGGACACTAATTGAACCTAAGATTCATGGAGGAGGTCTTATACCTAAAATTTTTACCCCAAAAGAGCTTTCATACTCTGGCTGACTGTGGCCCAAAGTTTCTACCGGAACCTATTTTTGCCTTTAAACATAGTTGGCTCCCATTGGCCAAATCTAACTGCTAGCCCTCACTTAGATGAGCCTCCCAATGATCTAAAACAATTGAAAAGTGGGAGCCAATGAGGGTTTAGTCAAGCATTTCCTTTAATGACGATAAAAGTAAGCCTTCCTTTTATCCAAACAAATCAAACCTGAAAATTACTACTTGCTTAACACCTTGGGGTCCAAAGCCTTTTCTATTGACCAAAAACCAGTCATTAGCAGCACCCCAAACTCAATATAAAACTCTCCCTTCAGCTCAAAAACCAACCAACCACGTTTTAGCCACATAGCTAAAACTTTACAGTAAAACTCATTCAAGTAACCAACATTCTCACAATTCTGAAGTTTAGGGGTAGATGGGTACAGGAGAACCTTCCCTCTCTTTCTCACAACCTCTCTCAATTTTCCCTTCGCTAACTGTGAGTCGAAATTTTGGACCTATGTAATTTTTCTGCATTTTCTTGTATTTCAATTATTACATTTTAATCTCTCTTGTTAAAGCACCATTAGCCTTTTGTTCATTATACATTTAAAATTTTGGGCTTGATTCTCCACAAATAAACATTTCTAAAGAACCCAATGGGAGATTTGGGCTAATCTTGCATTTTTGGCCCTTGTCGTAAAAACGTCTTGAACAACATTTAACCTAAAAGACCTAAATTTAATGGGTATAAGTTCAATTATGTTATATTAACCATTAATTCTCACTCACATGTGTATATCCAATACTATTATTATAACTGTAGGGGTGATAGGCCTAAGAGTACATATCTATGTATATGTTGGGCCAGGGGCCCAATCTGAGGCCATTAAGTAGTCCAAGGAGGGGTAAACACCTTCCTAAGAATACGTGTTGGTAATTAAAGAGGTGAAGTATAATCATGATCATCCAAGAAGGCGGTCCAAGGAGGAATACTTCCCCGGCTGAGCAAAGCTGAGGTTAGAAGGTGCAGTCTAACACCAAGAGCAATGTTTCAAACGATTCCACTGATGAGGAAAAGTATCTAGAAGGAACAAAATAGGGGGAGGCCATGAAATATCTCCAGGGAAAGCTGCTACCACCGCATTAAATGCTCTGCAGCTAACTCTCTAGCCGCATTAATGAAGAAGTGATACCTAAAAAGTATCTTTCAGCCTTATAGCTACTTCCCAAAGACTTCAAGAAGGTGATGATGGGACAAAGATCAACACTAGCAATCTAGTCTACACGTGTAGGGTAGAGATGAAGGAGAAGGATAGTATAAAATAGAAAGAAGATCCTAAAGAGAGATATCGAGAAATTAAGAGAAAAACAATGTAGCAATCAAGAGTTGAACTTGTAATCAAACTTGAGAGAAATATATAAGAACTAATCTCATTGGACTGTGCCGATGACGATTTTCTTTAGAATAAACCAGTCTATCTTCATTTTCTTGTCTTCTGAATCCACTTTACTTGTTGTCTGATTCATTAAAGCCCAGTTTTCAAACTCACCCTCTACAAATTCATTGTATTGGGCTTTTTGGGCTTAAGTTCATCCATTCTTTAGGCTAGGGACTCAAATTGTGACCTTACAATTGGCGCCATCTGTGGGAATTTATGGTGTTATAGTGAGTCTAACGTTCAACTATGGTAGGTTCAGGTCCGAACCATGCAGAATCTATGAGGTCTCAGTGTCAAGATCACCTCCGTGATCTTGAACAAAGAAGGGACCAGGAGGGAAGTGTGCACACTACCCATACTAGAACCCAGTCTTGGGGTGGGAGCCACATCTCTTATAAGGAGAATGCTAAAAACATGCAGCTGGAAATTGATCATCTGCGGAGGAAGTTATGCCATGAACGACGAAGAAAAACTCCCTCAAGGTCTGTTTCTTCTTCCAGTGAGGAAGGAGATGGCAGTTACAGGCCCAGATCAAGGACTCCTCCCAATGAGTCTTTCTCGTATGATGAGAACTACCACCATAAGCGCAAAAATAGGAGCTTATCTTCCAAAGGCTTGGGAAATGATGCGATGAGCAGAGCACTCAACCAAATTTCCAGATCACCTTTCACGCGCAAAATTGAGGGGGGGAAACTTCCTCGGCGGTTCACTCAGCCCACGTTTACCATGTACAATGGTCGAACAAACCCTGTGGAACATGTGAGCCACTTCAACTAGAGAATGGCTGTGCACTCCAAGAATGAGGCCTTGATGTACAAGGTTTTCCCCTCCAGTTTAGGTCTCATGGCTATGAGGTGGTTTGATGGCTTAGGGGCAAGTTCCATTGATTCCTTTAAGGAACTCACTCAGGCGTTTGGATCTCACTTTATTACGTGCAGTAGGGTTCCTCGACTCTTAGATTCCTTGTTATCCATGTCCATGAGAGAGGGGGAGTCCCTGAAAATGTACTCAGACAGCTACTGGAAGATGTTTAATGAGATCGATGGGAATTTTGACAATGTGGCCATCAGGACCTTCAAGGTCAGCCTGCCTACTGAGCATGATTTGAGAAAGTCCTTGACCAAGAAGCCAATAAGGAGTATGCGTCGGCTTATGGATCATATTGTCGAATATAAGCAGGTCGAGGAAGACCAGCAGCAGGGGAAGGGAAAGGCTAAGGTTATCCCTCAGGACATGAGGAATTTCAGGTCGGACAGATACAATAATAATAGGCCCCGAAGGGACTTTGCTAGGCAATCTGGGTCTACGGCTCCTCAGGTGGTTAACACAGTATTTCGAGAGCCAACATCAGGTCTTGGAGAAGATCAAGAATGAGCCATACTTCAAATGGTCAAACAAGATGGGAGGAGACCCCATGAGGTGCAACCAAAGTCTTCATTGCCAGTACCATCAGGAACGAGGGCATACCATCGAGGACTGTAGAACTCTGTGGAATCATCTAAAATAACTGGTCAGAGATGGAAGGTTACGACAGTTTCTGTATCGGCTCAATGGGCAAGGAGACCAAGTAAGGTCAAAGGCTCAGGGGAATGCTTGTTCAAGGCCCCTTTTGGGCATAATTAATGTCATCTTTGCTACACCTGGGAGAACTGGTTCTCATCCTTCCAGGGTAATGTCTATAGCTCGGCTACCGGCTGAGGACTCTAATTCTGAGCCAAAAAGGGTTAGCGTGGAGATCCAACCGGCGCTGATTTTTTCGAACGAGGACAAGATTGGAACTATACAGCAACACGATGTTGCTTTAGTGGTCACCTTCAGGATATGAGGGTATAATGTGAAGAGGGTACTAGTCGACCAAGACAGTGGTGCCGAGATTATATACCCTGACTTGTACAGGGGGCTGAACTTGAAGCCTGAGAATTTGACAACCTATGATTCACCTTTGGTGAGCTTTGATGGGAAAGTTGTCATCCCAAGGGGTCAAATTAGATTACTCGTGCAAGTAGGTTCAGAGGTAATGGAAGTAAACTTCATTATGGTGGATGCTTATTCTATCTACACTGCCATTGTGGCAAGGCCTTGGCTCCATGCCCTAAGGGCCGTTTCTTCAACTCTGCACTAAAAGATGAAATACCCCTCAAGGGACCAAATTAAAGAGCTTGTTGGGAGTCAATCCATGGCTAGGCAATGCCTGGTAGCTGCAATCATGCATCAGCCTAGAGTTTAGTCCTCGGCCTCTGCTGAGGGGGGCTCATAACAATCAAGGATTCCGGTCTTATCTACGGAGGCGGTGTCAAAAGGGGCAAAGTGCGAGAAGCTGGAAGAAATTGTTATAGATGGTGATCTGGATAAGTTCTTTTAGGTCGAAGCTCAGCTGCCTCCTCAAGAGAAGGAGAAACTGATAGTGTTTCTTAGAGAGAATATTGATGTGCTTGCATGGAATGCTTGCGAAGCTCCTGGGGTGGATCCAGACTTCATTTGCCATCATTTAAATGTTAACCCAACTGTTCTTCCTAGGAAACAACCATCTCAGCGCTCATCTAAAAAGTATTCTGACGCTATCAAGGAAGAGGTGAACAAGCTTAAGCAGGCTAGGACTATTAAAGAAGTGTTGACTATTAAAGAAGTGTTCTACCCTGAATGGTTGGCCAATACAGTGGTAGTGAAGAAGAAGAATAGGAAGTGGCGGGTATGTGTAAACTTCACAGACTTGAACAAGGCCTATCCAAAGGACCTCTTCCCTATACCTCGGATTGATCAGTTAGTTGACGCGATGGTAGGCCATCCTCAAATGAGCTTTTTGGATGCCTTTCAAGAGTACCATCAGATACCTTTAGCTTTGGATGATCAGAAGAAGACAGCTTTCATCACTCCTACTGAGAATTACCACTACAAGGTGATGCCCTTTGGTCTGAAGAATGCAGGGTCTACTTATCAGAGGATGATGATCAAGATGTTTGAGCCACAACTAGGAAAAAACATTGAAATTTATATAGACGACGTGGTGGTCAAGAGCAAGTTGGAATCCGAGCATGTTAACGACCTCGGCAATATCTTTGAGATATTAAGGAAATACAAGCTGCAACTTAATGCTTCTAAGTTCTCTTTGGTGTCAATCAGGGAAGTTCTTGGGGTATATGGTTACACACCATGGAATTGAAGTCAACACTAACCAAATTAAAGTAATTAACAATTTATAGCCACCTTGGAATCCCAAAGAAGTCCAAAAGTTGACAGGGATGACTGCTGCTCTAAACCGATTCATCTCTTAGTCAGCAAACAGGTGTAAACCTTTCTTCCAGTTGTTGAACAAGTGGAAGGGATTTGAATGGACCGAGGAGTGTGTCTTGGCCTTCCAACAGTTGAAGGAATACCTATCTCGGCCACCCATTATGTCCAAACTTGAGGTAGATGAGGTTTTGTTTGCTTACATTGTTGTGGCTTCCCATGTGGTGAGCTTGGTGCATGTACAGGTTAATAGTGGTGTACAGAGGCCAGTTTATTCTGTGAGCAAGTTACTACATGAGGCCGAGGTCCTTTACCTACCACTGGAAAAGGCCATTTTGGCATTGGTGTATGCTATGCATAAGCTTCCCTACTACTTCTAATCACACACAGTTGTCCTAACCCAACTTCTGCTTAGATCTCTACTTCAGAGTGCTGATTACACATGGAGGATTACCAAGTGCATTACGATCCTAGGGGCTTTTGATATCAAGTACATACCTCGCACCTCCGTCAAGGGTCAAGTCCTCACTGATCTGGTGACCGAGTTTGTTGAAACCCCATTTGAAGAAAAAAGTGAGAAATCGAACATGGATGGAAAATCAATTGACATGGTCTCCTTGCAAGAGCCTTTACCTTGGAGAGTACACATTGATGGTGCAGCAAATCAAAGAGGATCTAGAGTGGGGCTGGTTATAATTTCTCCTGAGAAGATCATCATTGAAAAATCCTTAAGGTTGGACTTCTTGGCCACCAATAATAAGGCCGAGTACGAGGCTCTACTGGTAGGAATAACTATGGTTTAAAGAATTGGTGGAAAGGCAGTGGAAATGTTTTCAGATTCGAGATTGATTGTAGGCCAGGTAAGGGGAGAATTAGAAGCCAGAGATCCAAGAATGCAGGAATATTTGAACCAGGTTAGACACTTACAGTTAGGATTTGAGTCTTTTAATTTATTGCAAATCCCTAGAAGTAGAAATATACATGTTAACTCTCTTACCATGCTTACAACCTCCTCGGCACAAAGCTTACCTCAGGTGATCCCTATGGAAGACTTATGTAAACCTATTGAAATAGAGAGAAACGTGGTTCATATTCATCAGATTAGGGTGGGTCCTAGCTGGATGGATTCTATTGTGCTATTATTAAGGAAGACATCTTGCCCGAGGGTAAGTCTAAGGCTGACAAGGTACGAAGAAAGGCTCCTCGGTTTTGGCTGTTTGAGGACTAAAAATTGTACAAGCGCTCTTTTTCTGGACCATATTTTCTATTCATACACCTTGAAGCAGTTGAGCTACTCCTGGAAGAGTTACATGAAGGGATTTGTGGAAACCACATAGGAGGTAGATCTTTGTCTTACAAGACCCTCACTCAGGGATATTGATGGCCAAATATGCAAAGGGAAGCACAAGAGTATGTGAAGAAATACGACCAATGCCAAAGATTTGCTCCAAACATCACCAACCAGGAGGAATCCTTAATCCTCTGTCCAGTCCTTGGCCTTTTACTCAATGGAGCTTGGATATTGTAGGGCCCTTCTCTAAGGTAGCAGGGAATAAGAGATGGTTGCTGGTCGGCATGGATTACTTCACCAAATAGGTTGAAGCTGAATCACTAGCAAATATCAGATATATGGATTCCAAGAGATTTATCTAGAAAAATATTGTCACTCGGTTTGGAATCCCTCGTCCACTCATCTCGAACAATGGTCTTCAGTTTGATAGCAAAGCTTTCAGGAGGTATTGCTGTGACCTGGGTATAACAAATAGATATTCCAACCCGACATATCCATAGGAAAATGGACAGGCCGAAGCTATAAATAAGGTCATAGTGAGTGGGCTCAAAAAGAGGCTAGATAATGTAAAGGGAAAATGGGTGGAAGAGTTGTCACACGTTCTTTGAATATATCGGACTACACCTCATAGGTCCACTGGGGAAACACAATTTTCAATGACTTATGGGGCCGAGGCTGTGATTCCTCTAGAGACGGGATTTGTAACGTTGAAAACAAACTCTTTTACTCCGAGCAGGAATGATGGGCTATTGGAGAAGAGTTTAGATTTAATTAAAGAGCGAAGAGAAAATGTTATGGTTCAGCTAGCATACTATCAACACAAGCTCAAGTAAGGGTATGATTCAAATGTAAAGTTAAGGCCGTTAGCACCTGGGGACTTGGTTTTAAGAAAGGTTTTAGGAACTGCAAAGAGTCCAGCATAGGGAAAATTGGATCCAGTTGGGAAGGGCCATATCGCATCACTTCAGTGGCTAGAATATGTGCATATTATCTTGAAAATCTAAATGAAAATGTTCTATCACGCCTTTGGAATGTAAACAACCTGAGAAGGTATTATTACTAATGAAAGCTTTCTTTACCATATTTGGGTTTATTACATTATGCGTCATGCCTCCTACCATTTGTTTGAATATCAAATAGAACATTGGTCATGCCTGGCCCCTCGGGCCACATATCTTGGGTAAATTGATATTTTAAGCTATTTTCCTAAGTATCAAATAGAACATTGGTTATGCATGGCTCTTCGAACCACATACCTTAGGTAAATTGATATTTTAACTTACCTATCTGAGCATTAAACAGAACCGTAGCTATGCTTGGCTCCTCGGACCACATGCTTTGGGTAAATTAATACTTCCAGTTATTTTCCTAAGTATCAAACAGAACCTTGATCATGTCTGGCCCCCGGACCACATACCTTGGGTAAATTGATATTTTAAGCTATTTTCCTAAGTATCAAATAGAACCATGGTCATGTCTGGCTCCTCGAACCACATACCTTGGGTAAATTGATATTTTAAGTTACCTATCTGAGTATTAAACAGAACCTTAGTTATGCTTGGCTCCTCGGACTACATGCTTTGGGTAAATTAATACTTTCAATTATTTTCTTAAGTATCAAACAGAACATTGGTCATGCATGGCCCCTTGGACCACATACCTTGGGTAAATTGATATTTTAAACTATTTTCTTAAGTATCAAACAGAACATTGGTCATGTCTGGCTCTTCGGACCACATACCTTAGGTAAATTGATATTTTAAGTTACATATCTGACTATTAAACAGAACCTTAGCTATGTCTGGCTCCTCGGATCACATGCTTTGGGTAAATTAATACTTCCAATTATTTTCCTAAGTATCAAACAGAACCCTAGTCATGCCTGGCTACTCGAATCACATACCTTGGGTAAATTGATATTTTAAGTTATTTTCCTAAGTATCAAACAGAATCTTGGTCATGCCTAACTCCTCGGACCATATACCTTGGATAAGTTGATGACTTAAGTTATTTGTCTAAGTGTTAAATACTACCCTAGTTATGCTTGGATCCTCGGACCACATACCTTGGGCAAGCTCATACTTTATGTTAGTCATCTAAGTATCAAGAAAAACCTGCCATGCTAAGGTGGTAAAAATCTGTCATAATGACATGATTAAATGAACACTCATTAGCATCACTTGAAGCATTTGAAAGTATATCCATGGTCTGTTTAAGAACTGCCATGCTAAGGTGGTAAAAATCTGTCATAATGACATGATTAAATGAACACTCATTAGCATCACTTGAAGCATTTGAAAGTATATCCATGGTCTGTTTAAGAACTGGTTATCATCTCCAGTTCCTTAAACTTACTAATGAGTGGAGAATTGAGTAGAGTTAGACCTATATGGATACTACACTAACATGTATGTTTTTAGAGTCAAAGTTATACTTTGTCGAGATGGTGGACTTGGTAAGTTTAACATATCTTGCTACTTATCATGTGATGTGTGACAACTATGCTGCCACTTATGCAGATCAATAAGTCAAGTTATACCTCATTATCACATTTTATCAAGTGTTGAATGAAACAGAGATTATGTTTGGATCAATATAAACATCAAAAGTATAAGAGAAAGACTTGCAGTTTTCATTAATATTAAGCCTCTGAAAAAGGCAAGTAGATTACAAAAGGTTGACATGATTACAGAGCTCAGAAACAAAAACAACGATAAAAAAAAAATGGAAAAAGAGAAAAAGACAACCTATGGCTTCATTTTTATTACAAGTTTATCTTTGGGATTTTTGGAAGGCTGGGTAGAGGCTGCCGTGGTGGAGGCTTGATCTTTGCCTTTAAGGTCTTCTTTTGGAGGTATGGGGAGAGTTGCTAGCATAATCTCCATGCTGTGGGAAGCCTCTTTCTCCCTAAAGGGGTCTCTGGACACAACTTGAGGCAGAGCGGCATCATGGGCCCTTTCTTTGGTATTGTTAGCCGCCTTTTTAGCGTCCTCGGACGGCTCTACTCCCTTGGAGGAGATATCGACAACTGGAAGAGCTTTAGCTGGGCTTTCCTTGCCTTCATCTGTCCCTGAGGAGACTGGGTCGGCCTTGGAGCTCGAGGAGCCTGAGGTGTGTATGGCTTGGGGGTAGTACACATTCTCTGCTCTCTTAAGAGCAAAAGAGGCCTCAATCCTCGCTTGGTCGAGGGCCTCATTCCACACTTAGAGGTAGTAAAACCCGCACACCTCTGCGACCTCAACCTTAATGGCTTTTTCGGTCTCAGCCACACCCACCTCGTACCCTTTTTTCTTGGCTTGCTCTTTGGCCTTTTTGGTCTCCTCTAATTTCTTGGTTAAGATCTTGATTTGGCTTCTAGCAGCAGAGAGATCGTCCTTGGCTTTGCGAAGCTGCTTGTGCTGAGCCTCCGCCTGCCTCTCTGCCACGTCCAGAGCGGCCTCGGCGCTTTTCTTATCCCGATCAGCCTCAACTAGCTTGGCAGTAAAGTCTTGAGATTTCTTCTCTACTAGTTCGAAGGTTTTCATGGCAGCAATGCGCCTGCCCTTCTCCTCCTTCATCATTTTGTGAGAGCTGATGGCTATCTCCTCAGCTTTATGGGCAGCCTAGACGACCTTTAAAAAAAAAACAAATAAATAAATAAATGCGCAAAATATAAGTACAAAAAAATAATAAATAAATAAATAAAGAGAAGAAAATTATTACTATGATAAAAGAAAAGGAAGGTGGATAGTAGACTTACCATAGCAAGGTCTCTCTTTAAACTAAGAAAGACCTTATGCTTCCTCAATGACCTTAAGTCGGCCATATCCTCAGGCAGCAACAGGGCCTGCTCCACCACATCGGCCACATAGCCAGTTTTCCCTTGCTGGAAGTTTCTAATGGAAGCATCCATAGGCAAGGGAGCGCCATCAAGCACCAAAGCGGGCATATAGGCATGGACCCTACTTGGGACTCCGCTCTTTTATCTGTGAAGGTCTGGGTTACCTTGGCCTGTTTACCTCCCCTCTAGTGCTCGACCTCCATGGAGAAAGGGCCCTTCCACCCTTCCACTACTTCGGGACCTCTCTGATCCCTTTTTCTCTTGAGATTCGCAGGATCAGGTCGGGGAGCCAGAGAAGGTGGAAGAGGGGGGAGCTTAGCTTGGGAAGTCTTCTTGGGCGCCTTGCTCCCGGATTGAGATTCCATGACATCAAGGAGACTAGCCCTAGGCTTGCACTTTATCCCCATGGCTTCTAAAATCGGGCGAAACCAATTCCCAGGGTGTGACAAGCGATGTGTACAGGGCCCGGGTACATATTCACCGCGGCATGCTGATCCGCAATTACTAGTGATTCCGACTTCATGTTCCCGAGTTGCAGAGAACAATCCGAACTGAGGCAATCTTTCCGGATTCGCTCTGCCTTACAGCCTTGCTTTCCATTGTAATTGCCATTGTAGCACGTGTGTGGCCCAGCCCATAAAGGCCATGCGGACTTGACGTCATCCCCACCTTCCTTCAGTATATCACTGGCAATCCCTTGTGAGTGCAGCACGCACCTTTTTGTTTGTTTCGGAGCCATTTTGGCGAGGCGTACTAAACCCACTACGTACCACACCACCGGTCGGCTCGCCTAAATGTCGAGTCTTTCTCCACCGCCAACTCGACGTCGTCGTCACCTGCAAGATAAGGCCAAAAACTTGACTTTACTAAACAAGCGAGAAAAGCCCTTTCTGTGTTATTAGTAAAGCGCGCTAGCTGTAATCTTTCTAAAGCGCACACTAGAAAATCCTATGTTTGGAGTGACCATGAATACACTACTGAAGACCCTTCTTTCATGAGACAGTTGTGATTCCACTTTGACTAATAGACAGATGGGATACTGAAGAAGACTGACTCTCTTAACTGGCCCAAGGGTTAAGGCTAGCTAAGAAAGCGGCGCATTCATGGTGTATGAAATCAAGGTCAACAAAATGAATCTATCTAAGAGGAGCTTAGTTCTATTCAACATCCATCAAGGCGAGCAAAATTACTCCGGTCACCGGGGTAGGATATAGTCAGTGTAAGTGTGCCACGACTGGTTTCTCTCTTTTGGCTGTCGATTGCATGCAGTTTGACCGTTCACCTTTTCGCTTTATTTGAATTTCGTTCTTAGATCAGATTAGAGACTATGAGAACTATTAGTAATACTGTTTAATAGGCAGTTATACAAAACAAAGTCTGGTCTGGGGGCGGGTGGATTATAGAGCTAGGGGCGGATTGAAGGTTGGTTTGTCCATTGGAATTAGGCATGGACGAGCCTCAATTGGGCTGGGCCGGCATTGATGAAAAAATGACAAAATCAAAACTTCTCCCATCGCATCTGGGATGGAAGAATCTGCTTGCGTTTGGCTAACTTCGGTTGTGGGTAAGTGACTGAAGTCACCAATGGAAGCCTCTGGAGACTGAGGTCGATTAAATACCTCAAAGTCGTCCTTGGAATCGGACACTTCAACCACCCCTTCTTCTTTTTTGTCTTCTTCTTCTTCTATAGTGGTTGGTTGAGAAGGGGTTGCTTCATCCTCGGCCTTGCACGGTAGAAGTGGCTCTACTTTTAATACCTCTTGTGGTCCCGGGCCTGGGTTGAGAAAGCTAGGCACGACGACGTTGATCAAATGAAGGCGGGGGTCTCTCGCCTGTATCTGGCACTTTGGTGCTTGAAAGCTGGACGAGATTAGGATGTAATCCAAAATTAGATGGGCCGCTCTGAGTTGACTATCTGTGTGGACGAACACCTCAGCCTTCAATATCTTGTCCAAGCTTGACTGATTGATAAGATTGAGGTTGGGGATAGCGGCGCGCTTGTCTGCAAAACCATTGGAAAAACAAGGAAAACATTGTTAAAGAAGAAAGGGTATAAATCAGAGGAGGAGCTCAAATCACAAGCTAATAAGAGAAGAACATGTCAAGGGAGGAAGGGGTGATTTTCGAGTAATAAACCTAGACCTAAATTCCTACCTGCTTTCCCATCTCTTGTTGGGCAGGGGAGGCCATTGTGCCACTCCCCTGAGATGATCAAGAAATCCTTGTTCATGCCCTTGTTAGATTTGGGGAGGCATGAGATAAGCTTTACCTCAGGGTGCCTAGTTTTAAGGTAATACTATTACCCTTTTAGATGGTGGAGATTGTAAACCCAATTGACGTCGTGGTGAGTGAGATTTAAGTTCATTCTTTCGTTAAGGGCATCTACACTACCTAGAATTCTAAACATGTTTGGTGCACACTGGGTGGAAGCTAATCAATAGACCCTAAGGTAGTCCCTAGTAACTGTGCCCATAGGGATTCTCACCTCTCCCTCTTGCCTCTCCTCATGCCATTGCCCTTCCTTACAATACGTAATGGCAACTCCTGGCGGGATCCTATACCGAGCCTTAAAGCTCTCTAAACCCTCCTCGGAATCTACCAAACAGACGAATCTACCCATTCCTAAGGAAGATTTGGAGGTACTAAGAAGATTGGGAGAAGTAAGAGAAGCCGAGGATAAAAAGATGCAAAGAAAAGAAAAGTAGATTAAAAAAAAATGGAAGTGTTTGTAAAGACTTACGTAGGGATGAAAGGTCTCCTAGGACAGGCTCTTGAAATTTGTGAGGGCACGAATAGATTGAATAAGTTTGCAGGTTCAGTGTATGAGTGCTAAAGTGAGAAGAATGATTGATTTGGACAGTATTTATATCAAAAAGATAGTTACAAGCGAGAAAACTCCTGCCTGGGTTCTAGCAAAATCCTCAGCCGTTGGATTTGCATCGCGCCGTAGAACGTGGGGGACAGGGAGCCATAAAAATTTAATGAAGGCACGTCTCGTATGCCGAAGCGTTAGGAGCGTGTCTTGGGCAGTTAAAAAGGCAACTGTGCAAGCAGAGGTGATGTATGATGAGAACAAAGTAACTATAGTGACATCAAAATCCCCCTTTCTTCCCGAGGAGCCAAAAAGAAGAATCTCGAGGGGCTATTGTAGGAGTGATAGGCCCAAAAGTACATATCTATGTATATATTGGGCTAGGGGCCCAATCCGAGGACATTAAGTAGTCCGAGGACGGGTAAACACCTTCCTAAGAATCCGTGTTGGTAAGTAAAGAGGTGAAGTTTGATCATGATCATCCAAGAAGGCGGTCTAATGAGGAATACTTCCTCGACTGAGCAAAGTCAAGGTCAGAAGGTGCAGTCTGACACCAAAAGCAACGTTTCGGACGATTCCACTGATGAGGATAAGTATCTAGAAGGAACAAGACTAAGGGAGGCCATGAAATATCTTAAGGGAAAACTGCTACCACCGCATTAAATACTCTGTAGCTAACTATCTAGCTGTATTAATGAATAAGTGATACTTGAATAGTATCTTTCAGCCTTACAACTACTCCCTAAAGACTTCAAGAAGGTGCTGATGGGACAAATATCAACACTAGCAATCTAGTCTATACGTGAAGGGTAGAGATAAAAGAGGAGAATAGTATAAAATAGAAAGAAGATCCTGAAGAGAGAGATCGAGAAATTAAGGGAAAAACACTGTAGAAATCAAGAGTTGAACTTGTAATCAAACTTAAAAGAAATATATAAAAACTAATCTCCTCGGATTGTGCCGATGACGATTTTCTTTAGAATATACCAGTCTATCTTCATTTTCTTGTCATCTGAATCTACTTTACTTGTTGTCTGATTCATTAAAACCCAGTTTTCAAACTCACAATCTACAAATTTATTGTATTGGACTTTTTGAGCCTATGTTCATCCATCTTTTGGGTTAGGGACTCAAATTGTGACTTTATAATAACTATCCCATAAAAAAATACCAAACAATTTTTTTAAGAAAAAGGAAAAAAGGAAAAAGAAAATTGCCAATTTTTTTTTATTTTTTTATTGACATTTGTAATTTGTAATCATCACAACATTCTTTCTATAAAAAAAAGCCTATAAATATTGTTGGGCCGAGCTAGCCGCTTAAACAATGCCTCTTGACACTTAATTAGGTAGCACAGTGCGCACCAAACCCGAATCCGCAATACAGAGCTCTGTTACTGTCAGGGAGAGAGATCTTTCTCCACCACTTCTTTAATCGCTCTGACGGTGAGTCTCTCCCATCTCAGCCCTTCATTTTCTTCTTCTTCGTCTTCTTGTTGTACTATTTCCCTCTAATTTTTAATGGTCTCCAAGTACTGAAGCAAAGATTAGGTTTGTTGTTCTTGTTCCTTGATGACATTTATTTATTTATTGGCTTTTAGGATAAACTTTCTTGAAGATTGAATTCAATTATTTGAATGAATTAAAAAATAAAAAAAAGTGTTGGCATTGGCTTCTTAGAGAATCTTGGATGGGAAAGAAACCCATTTGTTTACTTTTTGAAAAATGTGAAACAATTTAGTTTGTTGATAAAATGACAAATTTCTCAAGATTTACAAGAACTTGAATTTGGAAGGTTTTGGTTGAGGCTCTATGAAGGGTATTAAAGAGGTTTTTATCATGTGAGGCAATGGTCATAGAATGTTCTTGTAGGATTTCAGTTTGGTATGAGGGGTCATCAGGGTTGTGTGTGTGTAAGTATAGCCCTCTTAAAGGGTCAATTGGAATAAGTAAATAACTAATTGTTTATGGGGTGAGCGGGTCGTTGCTGTAACAAGTTAGATAACTTGTCAAAATGAGTATTCCCCATGTATATATGCTGCTGATATAAACATGCCTCCTTTTTTTGTTTAAAGAGTTGATTGGTAGCTCATTTATGGTATGGACTGGTAGGATGGTGGGGTGAAATATTTTTGAGAATGGACAGAATTCTTGTTTGGAAAATTCTGGTCTGGAGGAAAGTTCTTCCGACTTTTTTTAATCACATGATCTATCTAATAGTCATGCGACCTTTTTAGATGAGTTAATGAGTTGTGTGATTGAAATATACATGGATGATTATTTGAATCACTGTGTAATGTATTGAAGGAGATTACTCCAAATTGATTTGAAGGAAAACTTTGTTCTTGAGGAAATACAATAATACGCTTCTTTTTGGTTCGAATATCAGCAGTGGGTCAGTTGATGTTCTCCTTTTAGACTCTTTATTATCCCATGCTATTTCTTTGCATAGTGTGTTCTTTATAAAGGGATTAGAGGGTGGGAAGTGGGAACTTTATGAAGGTGGTGAGGTTTGGATGATAATGAGAGGTATTAAAAAGAAGAATTTATCATGGTGGCGAGGTTTTGTTTGCAAGTGTTACATTGTTCAATGTGTTTGTGCATTTGCTAGAGAGAATGAATTAATGTTGAATACTTAATGATACATTTTGGTGAAAGCCTATGGGAAGCTATTGTCTCTAGTCTTTTTCCAAAATTTATTATTTTTCTTTCCTTTAATATATCTTTCAGTTGTTGCTCAGTCCATGTTAGAAGCTAATGAACTGTGATACTCATCATCAACATTAATGTTCATTGTTCTACTTAGAACTATCAGCTTTATGTTACTTATAAAAAACAAAAGGAGCTTTATTGAAAGTACTCCGTGTAGTAGATTGAGTATGAGAACCTCGTTAACATTTTTTCCCCGTAAGAAGCATAAATATGAGATCTGAAACCAAGTCGAAATCAATAATGGCCCATTTTAGATTCTGTATCTAATGAGCATCCAAGTTAGAGTGAGGAAGCTAATCTTGGAATTCTTTAGCTTGTAGGCTGGGATTCATTCTAGTTATATAACCATATCAGATAAATTATTTGGAAGACCCTGAATGTACTTGAAATATGAAAAATTGTTTAATAATAGTTGCTTTAATGTAATCACGGAGTAGGATCTCATCAGAGATATTAGGTTTAACTTTTCTTCAATGGTTGCTTTAAATATGCGGTGATTACTTGAAGATCTCATTTTTGTGAGGATGTTTCTTTGTCATGCAACTTATAGAAAACTAGTGCTGATGAAAATCAAGTGCTCTTCTCCAAGAATCATTTTTCTTGCCAGAAATTAATACGATTTGACTCCCCCACTCCCCTACAATATCCTGGGTCCTGCCTTAAGTTAATAAAGGAAATTGTATGGCAAAGCTTTCCATGGATTGTGAGTCCCCTCCCACCCAGAGTTAGAGATTTAGGAGAATTCTGTTTTGAAAAATCTGGAGCTATTATAAAGGGAAAGATAATAGATTAGGATGATGTAATGCCAACACACAAAGGATTGTATTTCTTCTCTATCTCAATGGTGTACTGTTTAAGTTTAAATAATAGAGCTTGGCTTCATCTAATTTGAAGTTTATTTGACCAGGAATGCATACTGATATCCACTTAATGGAAAATCTTGGAGCCAACGAAAAGATACTTAGCTACAATGATGTTGTACTCAGACAAACTGATATGGACATCCTTAGTGGCCCATATTTTCTCAATGATCAAATCATCGAGTTCTATTTCAGTTACCTTTCTTCATGCTATCCTGCTCAGGAAATCCTACTTGTTCCACCTTCCATTGCTTTTTGGATAATGAATTGCCCAGCTGTGGAGAGTCTCAAAGATTTTGTTGAACCCCTTCATCTTCCTGACAAGAATCTGGTAATCTTTCCTGTAAATGACAATGAAGATGTATGCGAAGCTGAAGCTGGGTCTCATTGGAGCTTACTTGCATTCGAGAGAAATGCTAATGTATTTGTTCATCATGATAGCAATAGAGGAATTAATGATTGGCATGCTAGACGACTATACAAGGCTGTTGTTGGACATATAGGGGCCTCTGATTCAGCATCAACTGCTAGTTATCTAGAATGCACTGATTCACCACAGCAAGTGAATGGTTATGATTGTGGCTTGTATGTTACTGCCATTGCAAAAGCTATTTGCAGCTGGCATAATAGTGGTGAAGACAAAGAGGGAGATGGTATGTGGTTTTCTTCTGTGAAGGAGCAAGTCACCCCATCAAGTGTTGCTGAGATGCGTAGTGAGATCCTAAGCCTCATCAGAAGTTTAATGGCCATGAGGTGAAGCCTGCCCCACTACAAAACGAGGGCATGAAAGACTAGTGTTATTTGTAAAAGTCTTTTAACCAAATTTCTGTTCCCCATTACTCTTAAAGACTCAAAAAGATCTCCAAGAGTGCAAATATTTGATGGCATTTGTTTTTCTTTCCCCCTTATTTTTGTTGGAGGAGGAGGAGGAATGCTATGATTCCTGATTCCTAAGCTTAGGAGATCCATGTAAACTGTAGTTGTTGGCAACTGCCATTAGATACTTTCAGTCACTTTTCTCTTTTTCTTTTTTTGTTGAAAGATACTTCAGTTACATAGACCATAAAATTGTTGTGCACTTAATGAACACATGAAGAAAACTATTCTCCATGTTCACTTTATTGTGTTCTTAAGATGAGTCTGCTACTCTGCTGTCTTTCGGCAAATGTGGGTTGGCTTCACATTACATATTCTGAAAGCCTCCGCATGAATTATTCACCCTGGTCTGGTGTTACAATTGCACTTACTCGCAGGCGCTGCTGAGACCATGTCACCTAAAAAATTTCTGTAGTGGGAGCCTGGGAGGTGACGCTGATCTGTTCTAAATGGGTATGAAGGGAAAATGTGGATCTGTCCTAAAATGGGTACAAAGAGAAAATGTAAGGTTAATTTGCGGTCTTTAGGTTGAAGATAAAGTTTATAAGCACAACAAAGTCTACATTATTTTCACAACGCTTGTTTGTTTCGAGTTATGGTGGGTTAGCATCTCAACTCCTTGTGAGAAATTATATGAAATAAAATTTGGTTATGACCGTAGAAAAAGTTCTTTGTTTGAATGTTAAGAAGAGACATCTGGTATATTAAATTTATGCTTCAGTGAAATACATCCAGTGTGAACTATCAAATGAACCAATAGAATATATTGAATAAGCAGGAAAAAAAAAACCCAATAAATATTCCCTAGAAAACCTCAATCACATGAAAAGCTCCCACCTCTCTGAAAATGGATATCTTTAAAGTACCAACTAATCTAGTAATTACAAGGTCAACATTGAGAGAAGACAACACAGTCGCATTGATGTAACAACCAAAATTTGGTGGTGCAGTGATTCACAGCATTGGCCACAAACATGTAACGTTCTTTAATAAAACTTCATGTCGATCAATATTCCGGAAATTTGAGGATGGAGACAAACAAAAGCCATGAAGGGAAACAACTACCGATATAACATTATTGATCTCTCCAGAAGCCCTGCTCAGCATTGACAAGAGAAAGAGAATCAGAAATTAGAGGGCATGGAAACGCTGAATGAGATAAAGTAACATCAAAATATTCGCATAAATCAATATATGCTATTTTCCCAAACATTGCCCCACAAGGAGCAAGAATATCTATGCAGAAACATCATCTGTAAAATACAGAATTTTGCATGCTGAACAGATTTCGTTCGTGAAGGAAAATCCTACATCAACATCCATTTAAATAATGATTTCTATAAGAGATCAATAAAATAGAAGCCACCAAATTGACACACCCAAAACGTTCCTCTTGAGTATATATAGTTTGGGCAAAGGACAATCAGTACCCACCAGGCAGAATCTTGCTCCTCGTCCAGTGGGATCAGCTGGTTTTAAATGTAATTAATGCTCTCCTGGTCATGGAGAGTTTCTTTTAAAAACCCTCTTTCTTAAACACCATGTTCACGAAGAGAGAAGCTTTTCCTTAGGAAGAAAGTAGAATCCCCTACTGCTGCAATCGAAATAACTAAAAAGATCCCTTCCAATCAAAATGTTATTAATGCTCTCCTGCATCAACCTCCCAGTTTCACCAATCTATATTCCATATATCCCTAACTCCAATTATTCATGAGCCTTTTATTCTCACAATCTAGTCACACTTCAAACCAAGTTCTAATTCCTAATTTATTCTGATACTACAAACAATTTTTTTCTAAATATATTTTTTGTGGGGGAGGGGAGATTCGAAACCTTGATGTCTCAATTAGAACAATAGCCAATAGGAAATGCCATTTGACCTAAAGGTTATTGGCAATGTTATCCGGCCATGGTTGAAACTACTTCGTCAATAAGCTCTATGCACCATGAGACGTCTCCCTGTACAAGCACAATCACTCAATCAAGACAGATCCAGTCAAATGTCAGCGGTTGTTTAAAAATTTTGTAATTTAAGCATAACTTTGATATAGTGAGTACCCTAAAATGATTGTTTTCAACATTACCCATTCTGTATTTAATATATGGATTTCTGGAAATTGATCATAATGAGAGTGAGAATTCAACTATTTGCCAGTATGATTTGAACATGATGCCAAATCAGAGTAAAAGAAAAGTTTCCTATAACACTAAAAACAATTAAGCATTCTTGATGCTTGTAATTTATGTATTTGATTGTTTTGGTGCCCTGCTGTATACTTCCTATATACTTGGGTGACTCCTTAAGACTATGAATAAAATTTTCTTTACTTATCAAAAAAAAAAAAAAGCATTCTTGTTTACTCAGCCAAAAAAAAAAAAAATTATGCATTCTTCTTCAAATAATCATCTACTACAAACTGAAGCCTTTAAGGCATCTACATGAGAATTTTTCAGATATTTTATATTAAAACTTCTGTTTTGACAAGTGACTCTTACCACATTTAGATTTCATTCATAACATGGTAGTATCCACAGGATAACTCCCTAGCACTCGAAGGTATGTAGAAAACTCCTGCAAAGAAAGTGAATAATTTCATATAATGTATGTTTATGATTTTTCCTAAATTGGGTTGGAGATAAGGGATAAATTTTCAAAAAAACTCACCCTTAGATGGCCTAGTGCGTTCTGTGCATTCTGGTCAGCCATTGATGCTTCAAAGTCCACATAGAAAAGATAGTCAAAATATCTGTAAAGAGAATGTAAACACATAATCAGGTAAAAAAGCCTACAGCTTAAGTCTCTCAGAGATACAACTCAACTTTGAAACCTTGTTGCTGAATTTTAATTATGATCGAAGAAATATGCATCAGCACTCTAAATATATGAGGCAGAGAAGATCTTTCTAAGGATATTTACTTTGGATACCCATTGTTATTATCATCAGATGCTCCTACAAGCTGCTTCCGCAAGGGACGACTTTCAATCTGGTAGAACAAAACAAAGAAGGCAATGAACACTGCCTGAACATATACCTGCAAATGAAACTATGAAAAGGCACCATCCATTCGAAGGATAACAAAAACACACCTTAGTAAGGTTGATTTCCCGCAGAGCAAAAACAGCAAGTGCCTTGAAAAGCACTCCAGGACCTTCCTCTAGTGAGAAAACTATACTTGTCTGTGAAATCAATACCACTGTTAGTCATAAACTCAGTTTAAAATAGTTCGTGGGCATAGGGTCAATCAAGAGAAGAGCTACAAAAGAACAAAATGAAACAGTAATTCAATGGCCAGTAATTTTGCATCTTGAAAGGGCTGACCTTGAATGGCTTATCTATGCCTGGAACTATGGGTTCCCTCGCCAGCATTAGAAATCGAGTAACATTATCAGAGTCGTCCTATTAAAAAAGGGAGAAAAAAGGGAAATGAGCAACCCAATGAAAACCTGCCATATCCCAAGAAAATCAACACAAAAAATGGCTTGGATGCAACCTGAATATCTTGGGCAAGTATGTTCAACCCATAGATCATTGCAGCTGTAGAGCTAGCTACTGCTCCTGTATCATTTAGTTTGTGGAATGCAACATGCTACATAGTTACAACAAGTTCCAGTCAGCAAAAAATATATACATATATATATATAGTTATGTAACACATGCACCCAGTGGGCCTCGAATCCACAACCTCACCCTCCACCTAGCACTTGCAAGAGGATGAGGTGCCAGTTGAGGTAGAGCACATTTGCTCCAATCAACAAAAATAATAAACAATCCACGAATGGTTGCAAACAATTAAAGTGATATCAATTAATGCAAAAAATTTTAATGCTCAAGTATAAAAATTAAAGACAATTAAACAAAATTGGGTTCGCCTTAGAGGCCCCTGACCCCTGAGGGGGAGGCAAGAAGAGCAGCTTCCTCCCACCATAACCGCAGCAGCTAAAATGTATCATGAAGTAATATCGGCACCATTTAAAAACAAAAATAATTAAAAGATTAGCAAACCTGCTGCTCCACTATTATATCTAGGCATACCTTTGCAGCTCCAGCAGTGTCATCAACTGCTTCTCTGACCAACCCCAACCTTGTTAGCGTGTGCTCACACTGAGCAAGAGCCTGAGATATGACCCAAATTCAAATAAATCTCAGCAAAACAGACTAGAGAAAAGCAAAAAGTACTATGTACCATATGGTCCATACCTGCGGATGACTAAGAACCCTTTTCAGGTCTTCAAGTTTAACACCATGATTGGCCATTAAGCAATGCCGAACTGCAAATTTAACTTCGCCTACAATATGCAATCTGTGCCGGAGTAAAAGGTCATAATTTCTGTGGATGCTCCCACCTAAAGAATTCTCGATTGGTAAAACTGCTCTGTCAACAAGCCACCTTTCAACAGCCTACAGTAGAAAAGAAGATTAATCAATCCCTAATCATTAAAACCACAACATATTCATTTATTGAAAAGGGTCAACCCTTGCTCTTAAGACAAGGCTACAACTGTGCAGAAGGATTTTGGATTAATCATATTAATGCTACAACAATTATGATCGACACACATTCATGGGAAAGTGATATTGTTTCCCCAATCCTAAATATAAAACAAGAATAATCAAAGAGGAGCAGTTTAGTGCTCTAATTGCTTTCCTAACAGCTCCATTGTCATACAACAAGACGGCAACCATGAAGGAAGGCTTTGAATTAATCAAATCTTCCCATAATCATCTATACTTATAAATTAAACAAACAGTTCACATTGCTTCCCTAACAGCTGCCATTAGCGAATAAATAAGGTCACATTATATAAAGCAAAATTGAATAAACATTTGTAAAAATATGGGCAAAGGGTTTAAAAGTATTCACTTCAAAAGCAGTTTCGAATTGCTCGCAAGGCACTGCTTCGCAATACGGGTACGCCTTCTCCGCTGCTGACTCACTGTATGCCCCACGAACTCCCTGAAGAAAAAAATAAATGCAACATTCAACTTACATTCAGAGCAATGCTAGAGATACAAACGTTTCTTTCACTTGGGTTCGCCACCAACACTACTTTTATAAATTATAATGGACCAATCACATCACCAATTGTAAAAAAAGGGTGAATTTTTTTTTATTTAAAACACATTCAAAGACCAATCCTTTAAATCTTTCTCTCACACAATCACAAACAATTGAACAAGCACATTGAAAAACCAAAAATAAACTCACATATAGAGCAATGCCGGAGATACACAAATTTTCACAAGCTGTGATTAAAGTGACATCACTTTCACATGGGTTCACTGCTGACACTACTTTTATCAATTATAATGCACTAATCAGATCACCAATTGTGGAAGCAGTGTTTTTTTTCTCTCTTTTTTTGTTTAAGGTCCGTTTGGTTTGCATTATGGGAAATTAAAATAGCGTTTTTAAAACCCAAAACTCTATTTTACAACCACATCTCCTCGTAGTTTTTTTAACAAATGCTTATTTTAAACTCAAAACACAGTGTTTCAGCAGCTTATATAAACGCACCCTAAAACACATTCAAAGACCAATCATTTCTCTCTCTATCTCACACACACGAACACAAACAATTGAACAAACACATTGAAAACCGATATATATATATATATATATATGCTGACCTGGTACGCAACTCGAAGGTGCGAAACAGAGTTAGAAGACTGAGTTGAAGATAAAGGTCCTGTAAGAATCAAACCCAGAATTAAAAAGATGATCACTAACAAAACAATGAATTGAAAACCCTAGAAATGATTGATACTTGGGAGCATATTAGTGTTGTTATTAGGGTCCTTGGAAACGTCGTCGTAAGGGGAATCATCTGGGATCCTCTGCAACTCGGTCTTGCTCCTCCCTCCTACGACGTTGTGATTATCGTCGGCGTTGTGTGATTGGAGAGAACATGCAAGAACCGGGACATTACGACGGCGGCGTTGATTAGGGTAAGGCCGGTGAATCGTGACGGCGGCGGTGGTGGCGGTTCTAGATCCGTGATCGGACGGCGAGGGTTTACAGGTGACGTGGCGGGAAATCGGGTTTAGTGGGGACCGAACTATTGAAGATGCCATTGGGACCCAAAGCCAGAGCTTCTGTGCATCAAAGAAGAGGGCGGGGTTTGAATTATATAATATTCGATCCTTACCTTGGAAACTTTGAATATCGGGAATATCGGCTGCTGGTTCTTTAATTAATTAATTAATAAGTGTAGACGATTCTCAAAATAAAAATAAATAAAAATAAAAATTTAATACGTGAACATTTTCTCAATAAATTTTATGACAAATCAGATGCAGTAGCTTTTCTAACTAAAATTACATTTTCAAAATATTTATTTTAAGGGGAAATTTAATGAATGATCTAAAAGTAAAACTACTGGTTTAGAAAATATTTTTAAAAGTTTTTACAAGAAAATAATTTTTTTTTAGTTTTTAAAATATTTTTTTATATTTTTCAAAAAAGTGATATCAAAATTTTATTAAATAATTTATTAAAAAATGTTTTAACTGCATCCGTTAATCAAACCTTTATTTTATTTCAAAAATAGATATCTTAAATTTCTAACTAATTGTCATGTGTATTACAATTTATCTTCTATCTATCTCTATATATTAAGAAAATTCAAAAAGTTAGTTATGGCTCTAAAAAATATCAAAAATATCCATAATCTAATTAAATAATCCTTATTCTTAAAAAATAAAAAATGGGGTTAAAATTGTTGTAGGGATAAGGGCCCAAAATTGTATACTAGGCCTTGGGCCTTAGCCGAGGACGTTGGTTGGTCTGAGGACGAATAAACAATAGTGAGGGTGTTAAACTTAGAGTCCCATAAGTAAGATGCAAATGGAAAGGTTGGAAAAGGTTGTCCGAGGACGAGTTTCTCCTCGGATAAACAAAGCACAGATCAAATGTATATCCTATTGTTCAAAGTAACCTTCCAAGAAATTCCACTGATAGGGACGTGCATTATGAACAAACTAAAAGAATCGGAGCTAGGAAATATCTAAGGAAAAGCTGATGTCACTGCATTGAATGCTCTGCAGCTAACTTTCTGACTACATTTATGTGGAGAAGACCCCTGAACAGTGTTGCCTTGACTACCTCAACTCACAGAGAGCCAGAGGTGGTGTCCGATGGGACAAGCACTCAAGGAGTGATCTGGATGATCAACAAATGGAGGGCCAAGATCATTGAAAGGGAGATATATAATGTAAGAAACCCCTAAGGAAAGGGAGATCGAAAAAGAAAGAGAAAAATATTGTAGCAATCAAGAACTACATTTGTAACCAAACCTGAGAGAAATATATAAGAACTAATCTCCTCGAACATTGCTGAGGACGATTTTCTTTAGTTAAAACTTGTCTATCTTCATTCTCTTATCATCAAGATCTACTTTATTTGTTGTCTGATTCATTAAACCCCAGTTTTCCAACCCACTCTCTACAAATTCATTATTTTAAGCTTTTTGAGCCTAAGTCCATCCATCTTTTGGGCCAGAGACTCAAATCCGGTCCTTACAATTATAATTCAACAAAATTCAAAAACAAAAAAAAAACTACTAGAAAATTCTTTCCTAAAAATTAACACACTCTCTACTTGAATATATCTCACGCGCGTTAGAGAATAAAAAATTGGACATGACCCGTAAACCTAACACGACACAATTAACAAGTTATGGGTTGAGGTTTAATAGGTTAGTGTCATATTCAGGTTGACATGATTGACTCATTTAATAAACGGGTTGGGTTAGTGTCCAATCCATGGAACCCGTTTGATATGTCTGACCCGTTTAATTAAATGAAAATTTACCAATATACCCTTCAAAACCTAGGTATAGAAACTTATTAGTTGTTGTGGTTTATTTCTTTTTTTGACATATTATGATTGAATATTTGTGATATTGAGATATGCTTTATGATTGAATATTTTTAAAAGTTTTTATCGGAAAAAAAAATTATTTTTTAAAATTATTTTTATATTTTTCATAAAAGTGGTATCAAAATTTTATTAAATAATCTATTAAAAAATGTCTTAACTGCACCCGTTAACCAAACCTTTATTTTATTTCAAAAATAGATATCCTAAATTTCTAACTAATTGTCATGTGTATTATAATTTATCTTCTATCTATCTCTATATATTAAGAGGATTCAGAAAGTTAGTTATGACTCCAAAAAATGTTAAAAATACCCCTAATCTATTTAGATAATCCTTATTCTTAAAAAATAAAAAATGAGGTTAAAATTGTAATTCAAAAAAAAAAAAAAAAAAAACTATTAGAAACTTTTTTCCTAAATATTAGCTCTCTCTATTTGATACATTTTTTTCCTAAAATTTAGTACACACTATCTTAAAAATTACTTCCTGTGTAACCTTACTAATAATAGATAAATTCAAATTGAAAAATTATATTAAACTAAAAAAAAAAAAAAAAAGTTCTATCACACGTGTGGAGCGCGTGTAATAAGGTTAGTATATATTAAAAGGATTCAGAAAGTTAGGTATCACTTCAAAAAAATGTTAAAAATACCCATAATTAGGAGGTGTTCACCAAACCGCAAAAACCACACCAAAGCCGCCCTCAAAATGATATAACCGTGTCACAACTAACAATGCACCGCATCACACCGCATGGTGCAGTGCAGTTTGCGGTTTTATAATAAGAAAACCACACAAACTGCACCGCACCGCACCACACCCTCTCTATATATTAATATATTTATTTTTTTAATATTAAATATATTATTAATAGTTTAATAACCCTAGTTTTCAATCCAAAAAAAAAGTTTAATAACCTAAGCAAGTGTTGATTAGGAAAGCCAACTCAAAAAAAAAAAAAAAAAAAAGATCAATAGTTTAAAAAGCTTAGCCCAAAACAAAGAGAAAAATTAGTTTTAGGTTGGGCAAAAAAATCCAAAATTTGAAAAATATACCAGCTTCAAACTGCATCTTATACATCACACTGCATATGTGACTACAAAAAAGAGATGCAATGCGGTTATGGTTTCAGCTAAACTCTAAACCACACTGCACCGCACCACACCACACATGTGACCGCAAAAATAAGGTACGGTGTGGTTATGGTTTTGACTAAACCGTACCATAAAGTGCGGTGCTAAAAATGGCTCGCACCGCACCGCAAATACTCCTACCCATAATCTAATTAGATAATTCTTATTCCCAAAAAATAAAAAATAGGATAAAAATTGTAATTCAACAAAATTCAAAAACAAAGAACTACCCGAGAAACTTTTCCTAAAATTAGCACACACTCTATTTAAATATATCTTACACATGTTTGATATAGTTTTCCCTAAAAATTAGTACACACTAAACCCAGCAATTTACTCATTTTCAAAATCTTAAAATTTAGATTCTTAAAAATTCAATCCTGTGTAACCTTACTAGCAATAGGCAAATTCAAATTGAAAAATGATGACATTAAACTATAAATTTAAAAAAAATTAAAAAAAAAAAAAAAAAACCCTCATTCCACGTGCGGGAGCACGTGTGATGAGGCTAATTTATATTATTATGGTAACCTTGACAATAAAAGACTTCTAAAAATGAAAATAATTCTTTTAAAAAAAGTTATATATCACTACACTAAAATAACTCTATTATATCAAGTGTTAATACAACAAAATATGTATAGTAGTATTAGACAAAATATCGAATCTATAAGTTTTTTTTTTTTTTTTTGAGATAGTTTCAACCTATGATGTCCGCTCTTGATGATAGCTTTTTATTATCAGACCAAGACACCAATCAATTTTTGGTGTAGGCGGTTGGTAACATAAAAGTATTAAATTATTGCATCAACAATAATTTTACTTGACCCATGAGTCAAGTATTAGTTCTAATGATACTTGACTTATGTTTACTCTTTCGACTGCAGTTGATGGTATGTATGACATGACTATCTCCATAACTTTTTAGGCAAAACTGGTGTAGAATTGGATCAACTATGTTTCTAGTATTCTCACTTTCAATCATAGGATAAACTCAATCAAGTATGTAAGTGTTTTTTTTCACATATTCTCATTATTGTTGGGTGACACGTGATTAGCTCAAATAGAATAATACCAAAACTATAAACATCTCTTTTTTTGGTTTAAGTTTCCGAATGCTTGATATCTACATGTAAAACATGAGTGATTTTTGTTGTGGTCACTACATCAAAATAAGTCTATTACATAAAGTGTTATTACAACAAAATATGTATGGTGGTATTAGACAAAATATCGCATTTACAAGTTAAAATTTTTGCAATAATAACTGAAAAGTGTTAAATTATTGCATCAACAATAATAGTTGAAATAACTTAAAATTTTCGGTTGCCATAGAAGCTTTAATATATTAGGAAAAGTTATTGTAAGAGCATTACCATCAAGTGTTGTAAAATAATGTTATTTTGACACATCAAAAAGTTAATTTTTCTATTTTAACACGCCACTTTACAATACATCATTTATTAGATGTTCTATTTTTTTACCACTTCATTTAAATATTATTTCTTAATTCTTATTTTATTCTTTCTTTATTATTTGTTCCTAACAGTCATATTTTCAAATATTTTTATTCTAACAGTAACATTCTCAAATAATCCTCTTAGTCTAACTCTCATATTTTTAAAAATCCATATTTTCTTAACAAGCATTTAAAAAAAAAAAAAAAAACGTTGAACTTGTCAAGACTCATATCAAAAGCCAAAAACATATTTATAAATGCAATCTAAAAGCCAACCTATCAAGTTGAAGTTATTTCAATTGAAATAAACTACCAATGTAGTCCATAGAAAACTTACACACATAACTCATATCCAATAACATTAACTCACACTAAAAACCCATTGAATTAAACAGAGTTGAGCTTGCCACTTCCTTGATGACAAATGGTACTTAAACTTAACATAACAAAACAATTAGCTAGTACTTAACACAACAAAACAACATAGTCAATGAGTTTTAATGGCAGCTTCATAAACAAAATGAAACAAATAAACCAAATCAAAAGTTTTAATGGCAACTCCATAAAGAAGAGGAGACCAATAAACAAAACCAAAAGTTTTCACGACTCTCCTTGTAATTGTCATAAATGTTCAATGAGATTCATTTGGAGTTAAGAATGAGCTTCTTGATCCCTAATGCATTGATGAACTTAAATAAACTCCGTAAATTCATTTGTCGGCTCAAGTGACATTGGTGTACATGAAATCTCATCAATTTGTTCAAAATCTAAGTCCACTGCTTCAGTTTCATCTCGCTCATCTTCAATAATCATATTATAAAGAATTATGCATACTTTCATAATGTCATGTAGTGTTCCATGATAGAAAAACCGTGCAGGTCCACGTACAATTGCAAATCGTGCTTGAAGCACTCCAAATGCACGCTCTACATCCTTCTTATATGCCTTCTGAGCTTTTCCAAATAATTTTCTTTTATCTCCTAGTGGAGATGGGATTGTCTTCACAAATATTAACCACTTTGGATATATGTCATTGGCAAGATAGTATCTCATTGTGTAATCATGACTATTGATTGAGTAATTAACTACAGGAGAACATCGTTGTGCAAGCTCAGAAAATACATGAGACCGCTCCAACACGTTAATATCATTATTTGACCCAGGTAACCCAAAAAAGAAGTGTCATATCCAAATATCATATGAAGCCACTGCTTCCAAAATGATAGTTGGCTCACGAATATGATCACAATACATCCCTTTCCATGTAGCTGGACAATTTTTTCATTTCCAATGCATGCAATCAATACTTCCCAACATGCCTGGAAATCCACAGTTTTGGCCATGGGCTAACAATCTAGCGATGTCTTCATTGTTTAGTGACCTCAAGTATTCCTCTGAGAAAATAGCAACCATTGCTGCAACAAATTTTTTCAGACTCATCATTACAGTGCTTTCTTTTATTCTCACATATTCATCCATAAAATCAGCTGTTACTCCATAAGCAAGTATCCTAAGTGCAGCAGTCATCTTTTGAAGGGGAGATAGACTAAGCTTTTTGGCATTATTTATTTTTTGGATAAAGTAAGGTTCATGAGCTTCTACCTTAGATAGGATTCAAAGAAAAAGAGAACGTCTCATTCAAAATCTCATTCGAAATAGTTTGGGAGGATATACAGGTTCTTCGGCAAAGTAGTCATCATAAAGCCTTTTATGGCCTGCCACATGATTACGGTAGATATACCGGCGACGCTTACGTTGTGATGTCGAACCCGTTAGAAATTTTATAATTATCTCATCTTCATTTGAGTCATCATCAAGCAATTCACGAAAAAAAGAACGACCCATGGAAATAAACTAGAAGAAAACATTGGAAAGCAACTATCAATATAGATGCAAAAAACATAATATGAAATGAAATTGATAACTTTAAAAGAAGGTTTGATTATTATGTAAAGAATATAAAATTTTCTTTAAATAAAAACATGGCCTAAGATGAGATCCTCTCCTATCTTCTTCTAGCACTTAAGAATTGTAAACCAATGGATACATTTTAGAAACAATTAGAACAACCCAACAGTCAAGACAAGCATAGAAACTATAAGAAAATATAACCAAAAAAATGTATATAGTATTATATATGCTGGCTCCTAGCTCTTTGATTGCTCACTAACAACTCAGTAGTTAGTCACAGGCTCATATGAATTATTATATGTGCTATCAGCAAATTAGTTATAGGTATATACATGACAATATCCCTCATTTGTTATCATCTAGCACACACATATATCTAATACCTACTACACAACCTTAACCAATGCCAAACTGCACACTGCTGCAATGCTCCATTGATACTACTACACTGCAGCAGTCACTAACACAGCATACAACAGCAAAGCAGAATCAGGGCACTTACACACTAGCCTCTCAGCCCAATCAGCAGCATCAATAGCACAGCACCAGTATTAAGTATGACAATAAGCTAAGCTAATGTCTCATAGTAGAAACAACCTTAGGACAACAACGCATTAGGTTCCTAACATCATTGTAGCTGCCAATAATAATAAGGATAAGGCCTGCCAATGATATCTTTGAAGAGAATAAACAAACAAACAATGTTGAAGTGAATTCTACTTATAGTGCATCCATTAAGTACTTGCTAGCACTTGCCAAAATTTCCTCATTTTACAAGTACCCAGAATAGTTATTAATGATAATTTAAGATTTATAACTAGAAAATACACAATTATAGGCAACACAAATTCTATAGTAATATAAAATCAAACATAGAAAATACACGTCATTTTATATAAGCTAAAATGTTAGGATTACTTAGATGGCGGTAGCCTAATAGAATCTACAACGAAATCACATAATAAAAGAGTCAAGATCTTTTGCTAAGATCACAAAATACATATGAAGGCCTAAAATCAACTATACCCAAAAAATGCCATAAAATACATATCAAGGCGTAAAATAAGTTACTCCCAAAATAAGGCCTAATTGAGACAAGACATCACCAACATCATCTCAACCCAACGAACAAATTGATCTTTGTTTTGCAAGAATTTCCTTTTGGAGTCCATCAGAAAAAGTTCTTTGGTCTTCATTCATGCCACTTGTGTCTAGCATCATAATTCTCTCATTCTCTTTCAACTCTTGCAAGCGAACCTTTTCCGCTTTGATATGTACTTTCTCTTTTTCTTGTGTAGCAGATTCTTCAAGAATTTTCATTTTCTTTTTCAAATATTCCGTTGCAACATCTTTCCCATCATCTTTTCTCTTTCAATTAGCTTTTTCAGCTTTTCTACCTATTGGCCTCTCGAAATCCATAGTGTCATCAACCCCCCTCCTTGATCTATTGAATTTGGAGTTTGGGGCATTTCTTTTCTTGAATCTTCCCTAGGCATAGTAGATGCCCACTGGGAAAATCATTCAACAATAGCCAACAATGTTCATATTGAAAAAAGTAATCGTAAATTTCTTTAAACAATTCCCTTGCTTTCTCAATCTAAAAAAAATTAAATAAATATAACATAATTAGTTTCTTCAAACAATTCATTTGTGTTGTAAATCTAAAAAAATTAAAGACCGTTGCAAAATTTATACCTTTATTTCAGCAATGGTTCCACTTTCATTCTTTACTTCAATTTTAGCGATGGACCCACAAAATTGTTAGGGATGTTTGAGTATGTGTAGAATCAGTCTTGTGGTCCTTGTGAAGTATTTTGGAACTTTGCCATAAAATGTTGTTCTATGTTACTCATTACCATACACAGGATCGACACTGGTATTGAGCCACGCTGCTACAAGTATCTTGTCTTCCTCAGGACTGAAGTTGATACCATGTATTGTTTTTTTCTTAGAAGTGGCAACTTCATCATTCAATGGAGAATCTTGGACTAACATGAGACTATTTTCAGATACACCGAAAAGTTCGTCTTCAAGATTAATATTCCCCCGTAAGACATCAGTGAATGATGAATAATGTCTTAAGTCTATGCTCTAAATAGATATGTAGATAAAAATAATTTAGGTAGTCCAAAGAAAGCCCCCCCAAAATAAAAAATCAAATGCATATCTGAATGCACAAAAACAGGAATTATTGCAAAAGATTTATTAATCTATATATATGTGGCTTTGTGAAATTGTGACTGATAGGCTCACCTTTAACACGCACACATACACACACACAGAGCATGGACTATTAGAATTTCGTAGTGTCTCATAGCCTAAATGCTAGAATTAGAATTTAGAATCTATAGTGTCTCATAGTTTGCATCTAAGTAATCATTCGGTAATGCAAAAGAATTGAAAAAAAAAAAACATAAAACAGCACATAGCACATATGAACTAAGAAGATAGAGAGAATAGAAGTAGACACCGAAATACCGAGAGAATCACAGAGAAGACGGAAAACTTACCTGTACGCAGTAGACGTAGAGCGAATCGATGAAACCTTCAGAGAAACGGTGAATCGATGAAACTTTCAGAGAATTGGTGAAACTGAGATTGAATCGGTGATACCGAGATTGAATAGCAAATCGGCGACTCCGAAATACAAACCCAATAAGCTGAGATGCTAGACGAAACAGTAAAATGCTTTGCTCTGAGATGAACTAAACCGATTCGGTGTATGAGATAGAACAGAGAGGAGAGAGCGAACAAAAGGGGGAAAAAAAAAACCGGTGAAGGAGATTTTATAGATCAGTGATAATGGAATTTGTGATATGGTAAAGAGGAAATCGGTGGTGGCTCATGATTCATGAATGGGAAGAGAATAGAGCAAAAGGGAAGAGGGGAGAGGAAAAAAGTATGGGAGAGTGGAGATGGAGGCGGTGAATCTGTGGCTGAATGAGAAGATGAAATAGATATTTTAATTGGGATGAGAGAGAAAGATGAATAAAAAAATAAGAAACAGATGTGCTATATTGGTCTGTATCATGCCAAAGTTATCACGGTATTGTAATATGTTGCAAATTTTTGACACATTTGAAACACCTCATAAGGCTTGAATAGTGGTGTTTGGTGTGTCAAATGCCAAATATTTGGCATTTGACACACCTGATGGTAGTGCTCTAATAACTTAAAATGAATAAATCATTGTATAAACTTATATTAATTATTTTTTGCAATATATTGCAACGAAAATTTCGAGCCAATAGCTTATTGCAACGAAATTCTGAGTGGAATGCTTGAAATTGTTTGATTGAACTCAGTTGCCATACTTTGGCTTCTTCCATGAGCCATCTCTAGAGCCAAACATTCTTTTAGTTCTACAAACACTTGACTCAAGTCTACCCTTTGGATTGCAGTTGATGGTATGCATAACATGACTATCTCCACAGTTTTCCAAGTAGAATTAGGGCTTGTTTGGATAAGCTGTTTCAAAATGTGCGTTTGTTTTTAAAACGTGCGTTTTGAAAACACCATTTTAAAAATTACAAATAAGCATTTGGTAAAAATGTAAAAATATGCGTTTTCTATTTTTAAAGCCAAATTAAGCGTTTGGATAAGCTGTTTTAAAAATAGCTGTTTTGAGTGTAAATTCCAAAAAAGGACTTAACTATATTGTTAAGGCTATTTTAATTCTTTTGTAATCAGAATAAGTCCTTTCGTTAAAGACCAAACTCAAATTACAAACTAGTTTCTAAAAATTCAAGAATGATGAAAGAAGAATATGATTACCTGCAATGTTTTGAATATCGTTTCGGAACTCATTTCGGTTTGTCAATTGGAACGGAATATTTCGGTATTGGTCTATTTCGATATGCCATTTCGGGTTATAGCTATTTTTTATATATTGTTGGTTATTCATCAAAATCCATATAAATTTTAAATAATTTTATAATTATAAGTTCATATTCCAACTAATATGTCAAACTTATTAAGCCCAAATCCCAGATATCACCAAGGGAGTCAATCTTGTACCGGAAGTTGTACTTGTTTGACCAGCAGAATGATATATTTTGGTACCGGTCAATACCGGTGTACCGTTTCGAGTTTACCACTATTTTTAAATATATATATATATATATATATTATTTTTATATTTCTTAAAAATAAATAAATATTATGTACATATTTATAACTTTAATTATTTGGTAAAAGTTAATTTGTTAAGCAATTAAACTTGTTAAGCTTATAAGTTTATTAAAAAAAGAAATTGATCAGAGTTAAAAGTATAAGACCCAAAAAAGATAATAAAAAAGAAGGGGTAGTAGTCAGAGATAATAAAAATTGCCAGTTGCCTCCCACCTTTATTAATTTCTTTTTCTTTCTCTGATCCACATCACACGCCTAAGACCTACAAGTACAACCTACATGTCATTGCAATTTCCAAGAAGCACTCATCTTCACACGTTTAAACTTATCACTTCACTTCACTATCAAACATTTTTTTATTTTCCTAGACTCTTTCAGCTGCATCACAACTCTCTCTAGCTTTCACCTCAAACTCTCTCTTTCTCTTAAAGCTTCAGACCTTTAGCCCCTACTCAAGGAAGCTTGCTGGATATTTACCGGTGCCGTTGCTCTCCACCAAATGGCATGACTTCATCGTTAGTGTAAAGAGGAGTTAGAAATGAAGGGAGGCAGAGAGTATGACTGGCGTGAGGGGAGGGAAAGAAGCATTTTGTGTGTAATTTTGTACCGGTCTGGTATCCATTAATCTGCCAGAATCCGGCAAAAATCGTTTAAAACGTAAAAAGGTATGTTCTTTTCAGTACCGCCCGGAATTGATATATCGGCCGAAATTCAATGAAGTAGAGGTTACTGAGAGAAATTGGTGAAGAGTGACTATTGAAAGAGAAAAAATATAGCCAGCTATTTGGGGTATTTTTGGTTTTTTGAACGAAAAAAATAGCGGTGCGAAAACGTTCTGTTTGCTCAATATTGAAAATGCAATTAGATACTGCTTCTTTGAAACCGCAGATTTGTGCGATTTGTAAACGTGATTTAGCTGAAACAGTTTCTCCAAACCAAACAGGCTCTTAGTGTAGAATTCTCCCTATAATCTTGGATCAACTATGTTTCCAATATCCCCACTTTCAATCATAGGATAAACCCAATCAAGTATGTGAGTGTTTTTTTATTCTTTTTTTCATTTTTTTTTTCATGTATTCACATTATTGTTGGGCTACCTGTGATTAGCTTAAATAGAACAATATCAAAACTATAAACATCACTTTTTTTGTTTAATTAAGTTTCTGAATGCGTGAGATCTACATGTAAAACACAAATGATTTTTGTTGTGGTCACTACACAAAATAAGTCTATTACATCAAGTGTTATTACAGAAAAAATATGTATGGCAGTGTTAGACAAAATATCGCATCTACAAGTTAAAATTGTTGCAATAGTAACTTAAAAGTGTTAAATTATTATAATAGTAATAGTTAAAATAACTTAGAATTTTCAGTTGCAATAGAAGTTTTAATACATTAGGAAAAGTTGTTGCAATAACTTAAAATAAATAAATCATTGTATAAATTAATACCAATTATTTTTGCGATGAAATTTTCAAACTAATAGCTTATTTCAACAAAATTATCATTGCAATAATTTGATATAAATTCTTTTAGAATCTATAAATTATTATTATTATTGATACAAATAACAACTTATCATTAAAAACTTATTAATGAATTAGTTGTTATTTGTTCTCTTCAATTTTTTTTTCCTTCTTCAATGAATTTTCTTTAGTAGCCTTGCAATGTTTGTGAAGCATTTGAATTGGCATACTATTATTTTATGATTTTTCATCTTTAGCAATTATGGTGGTAGTTAATTAATGGAGAACATTCAACAGAGGTTCTAGTCATTTTTTAGTTTTCTTACAAATTCCTCTTTTATGTCCTACAATAATTTTCACTTTAATTAAATGGTGCCCCAAGAAATGGAAGAATATATGCATATTGTCCAAATTTCATATTGTTGTTTAATTATCAAAATACACCAATGGCCAGGCAAACAGACAGGATCAAACATCTAATAAATCCTTAAGAATCTCATAAAATTTTCTTTTTTTTTTTATGACAACTTATTATATATCAATCAGATTAATGTCTATAAAAAGTAACATGCATAATTAAACAATTAGTGACGATCTAAACAAATATTTAAAAGGATATAGCAAGCAAGGTGAAGTTTATACTTCAATTTCACAAAATAGTATATAAAGTGTATTAGATATAACATTAAAAGAACACATAATTTAAAGTTAATATCTACATGCTCAGACATTTTTTGATTAAATATAATAATATAATTTATTAATTGTAAGGAAATGATTTTCAAAAGACCTCCAGGCAATTCTTTTTAGGAAAAGTTAATGTTCTTTTTAGAGAAAAGGCTAGTTGTTCTTGATTGCATAAATCAAATGTTCTAATAATTTTAAATTCATTAATTCTTGCATAATTCTCACTATGAAATACCATTGTTTTAACTTTATATTTATTTATTGACTATTAATGGGCTGTGCTATCCTAAATGATGAAATCAGTTTGGTTCTATTAATCAATGTAAGGGTTGTTGTGATTCTTACGGTAATTAGATGCGATAAATATGCTAGAAATAAACTTATTATAAGAATGATTTAGTTTACTATTACTTTATGTACTTCAACTTTATGTGAGTCAATCTGTTTATGTGGGATCTCTGGCTCCAAAATCCTTGAAACTATGTAATTCTCTCTTCCATATTTCGAACTATACTCATCAAGATGCAATTGGAAGAAATATTCATTTTCAACTATCTTCAAAATTTCCCTTGATAGGATATTCCTATGCAATTTCAACCTTTATATAAATAAAGAATCATAAATTTAGCAAAATATATATACATGCATCATGACCTGTACATTTAGTTTTTTTATTTTATTTTTATGAGTTAATTGCATTCTTAGTACTGTATTGACTTTCAAGCTAGAAATTCTCAAATATCTTGCTTATTCTAATGACAACTTATCATATATTAAGAAAATTTAAAGTCCTCTTCAATAATAGATAGTAATGTGCCAAATCAATTAATTAATAAATATTTAAACAAATGTAATAAAAGAAAGTAGCAAGTAAGAAGTAGTGAATATGCACTCTAACAAAGCATATAGGAACATGTGCAAACACTGACCTAAAAGTGTTTGGGTACTACTTTCTTGAGTTTTTTTTTTTTTTTTTTGAGTTTCAACCTACTTTTTGATTTTTGGTGTAAGCGGAAATTAAACCATAAATCTTTTATTCAACTATAAGAGACTTTACCTATTAGTCTAGAGCATCATGGCAACAACAGGGTGATCAAAATACAAAGTACTTTCATGTTATGGTGGCTAGTATTGTTACTATTTTTTTCAGTCGTCTTCCAACTCTACTTTGAGTTGACGTATTGGTTTACAACTCTCTTTAGTTTGCAACTCTCTTTGGGCAACATATGGAGTAAATTTTGTCAAAACAATTAATCAATAATTTAATAAAATGATGTGTAAAATTGTGGGCTACCAAGGCTTAACATAAATTTCTTTCTAAAATATGTGACATTTAAGAGGAAAAATGACTTGTAACTTGTAAGAGTATAAAAAATACCTTTACACTTAAATGTAATTGAGAATAGACTATTAAGCCATTTGACAAATGAACTTTAACTATATCCTATTTAGATTTTGTAGCTTGTAGTCCTCACCATGTCCACTTTCAGCATCCCCAATAGAGTTTGCAACAAGTTGGACCCGTTATCTAGAAGGTTCTGGTCAAAACCAAGTCAGCGGGAGGGTAGATTTATAGCTTGGAAAGCATGGGATAAACTCTGTTACTTGAGAAGTGTTGGCGGTCTCAGCTTCAAAAAAGCTAAGAATTTCAATAGTGCCTTGTTGGCTAAACTGGCCTAGATGATAGCATCCAAAAGGGATAGTCTTTGTATGAGAATTCTCAGATCAAAGTACAAGGTCAAGGAGGATTGGCTTCGGGCTAAAGCATTGAAGTACACATCCCCAATTTGGAAAGCAATTAGGAAAGCAAAGGCCATTGTTTCCAAAGGTGACTGTTATCTTATTCGAGATGGCAAATCTATTGACGTTTGGCTTGATCCTTGGGTGCCATGGATCCAGAGATTTATCTAGTCCCCAAAATGTGTCCCCAAACCCTAGACACCTCTCAAGGTATCTCACCTCATCAATCTAGATCTACACACCTGGAGAGCACCTCTAATCCTTGCCCTCTTTGACCCAAACTCTGCGAAAGTCATACTCTCCATCCCTATACCATCAAGACCTCGTCTAGACAAGCTTTTATGGATACCCAACTCCAAGGGATGTTTCTCTGCAAAAATTGCCTGCAAAGAGCTATCCCATTACCCGCCCCAACCAACCCCCGCCCCCTTAATGTGGACTGGAGGAAACTAGGGAAGCTTAAAGGGCTTGAAAGGATAAAGATGTTCCTTTGGAGAGTTGTTGTCAATACTCTGCCCATAAAAGAAAACTTAATGTGTCACTTAGAGGTTGAAGATCCTTGTTGTGTGCTTTGTAATCAAGAGGTTGAATCATTTTTCTACATTTTCTTCTTATGCCTTATGACCAAAGCGCTTTGGTTCTTTGTTTGATGGGGATTTAGATCCAATGAGGTGCCATTGGCAATCTCAGTTGATATCATAAACATGATTCTTAACCCTCTAGAGGCTATCTACCAAGCTCAAGACCAATGGCTGGTTTCCCTTTACTTGGCATTTACACTTGAAGAGATTTGGCGTACCCGCAATGTCGTGCTCCACCTTAAAGGCTCTGTAGACCTCCCTTCTTCAATCCACAACATCCATTCCAAGCTCTAAGAATGCTCCATCATCTTCTCCAATCTGGAGCTCCCCCCTTGGTCCTCATACTCTGTCTTGGTCTACCCCTCCTACGGGCATTATCAAGATCAATTTTCATGTGGTTATCTCCTATTCCAACTCAGTCTTAGCTGTCATCACCGGAAACTTTCAAGGTGCTGTGCTATATGTTTGGGCTAAGATAATATCTAAGCGGTCTCCCCTCCAAGCTGAGATAGAAGTGCTGTTGTGGGCGATTCAACTAGCAAGTCGGGAAAGGTGGAGCCATGTCATTTTTTAAGGAGACTCAAAGGTTTACATTTACGCTATCCTGGATTGCTCAGGCAACTCCGTTTGGGCCATTGATCATCTTATTTCTAATATTAGTTTTATTGTTGAATCTTTTATGTCTTGATCTTTTATTTGGGTCAATAGAAGTTGCAACTATGCTGCCCATGTAGCAGCAAAGTTTGCAATAGAGTCTAAGTTGTCTTGTTTTTTCAATTCGGGTAATCTTCCCCCCAATTTATTAGCTACTAGTATGAAAGATGCCCCTTTGTGTTTTGATATTATTTAGTTTATATATTACAGTTTATCCAAAAAAAAAAAAAAATTAGCTTATACTCCTCGATGATCATAACCAAACTGACTAGTGGTAAGTACTAACACTTCCTTGTAACCTTAGGATTTGTTGGGTATATTGTAATAGATCATGTAATGGAATTGTTACTGTGGGGGTAAAAGCCCAACATTATGTATTGGGCCTAGGGCGTTATTTGAAGATTACAGTATGTCCGAAGAGATGAAAATGACTGAGAATAATTCCATGGGGAGAGATATACCTGGAAACGGTCAAAGAGTATAGTCCGAAGAGAGCATCGATAGTCCGAAGAGAGCATCGATAGTCCGAAGAGAGCATCGGTAGTCCGAAGAGTGTATTCTCCTCGGATATAAAGAGTCTCGGTCAAGCAGATACCTGGGAGGTTCAAGTGATCCCCCTAACGATTCCAATGATAAGGATAAGGTTCGGACTTGTATGGAGATGATAAGAATGGAGAAATATCTAAAAGAAAAAGCTGCCACCACTGTGTTTAATGCACTGCAGCAATTTTTCTGGCCACATTTATGTGGAGAAGACCCATGAACAGTGCAACTTCAGCTACCACCATTCATGGAAAACTAAAGAAGATACCTGATGTGACATGCACTTAAGTGAAGGCATAGATGAAGAACAAGTGTACGGTGAAGATGGTTGAGACCTCTGATGAGGGGGGATCGGAAAAAAGATAATAAGAGGAGGAGAAAATTTTTACTGTAGCTCTAAGAACTGTATTCACTGTTCAATCAATAATATATCTCTTCGGACATCAATTTGTTTAGCTTTTAAGTGTGTTTTTACGTTGGTTTATTCTTGGATATCATAGTTAACAGTTGCTAAATTCACAACTAACCCAGCTCTTTCACCCACTCTCTACAAATTCATTGTTTTGAGCTTGGGTTACAAATCCTGACCCTACAGTTACATATAAAATAGTTACTTAGTTATTTAGTTGAATCTTTATAAGGAATAATTATTGGAATAGATATTCCTTAAATTTAGGAAAAATTATTCCTTAGTAGGTGCAATAAACTTTTACAATTAATATAATTTCAAAAATACAAACTCTTTCCCCCTCTCTCTAATTTCTACATACATAAACCTTTCTATTATAATTCATTAAATCTAATTTTAGTTGCATTACTTGCATATATTTTGTGTGTGTGGATGTGAAGATGCTTTCAATGTCTTTCTTTATTTTTATTTTTATTTTTTTTTATTTTTGAGAATCGATATCCATATTGATTTGAAATTGAGCAATGATTCAAAATTTTTTTTAAATATTCATTTTTTAGGAAATGTAATTATATAAGTTAAATATTTCATAAATATATATATTTTAAGTTTTATTTAAATTTTACAATAAAACCTATGAATATGAATAATTATTTCATTACAGCATCTTTTATTACTAGTAATAAAAATTATCTTTCGTATCGTATTTACTCTTTAACGTACCTCATTCTAAAAAATAAAAAATAAAAAAACTCTTTAACGTACCAAATGTTTCATTACTCATTAGTATAATGTATCCAGTAATACCATCAACATAAGGTATTCATTTTAGGACTTAGCAATGTAATTTTTTTTTTCTCAAAAAAAAAAAAAAAAGCAACGTAATATTTAAACCAAAAATTATGTACAAGTTGAATGGGCTGCTCTAGCCCACTAGAGCAAAACTAATCCATTATGGAAGCCCATGCCAGTCCAGCCCAATCAATGTCAACTTACCTTCAAATAATGTGCACGAGTTTTCTAGAACCCACAGATGTGAAGATTTTTTAAGCTAAAACAGATTTTTTTTTTTTTTTTTTTGGAGAAGTAGCTAAAGCAATGTTCATTTAAAGCTTTCGAGTGTTGAAATGGATATTGCAGTTCTTTTGTAAGATTTTCTTTACAGGAAGATTTAACGTGGTTTTTAAGTGATAGATGGAAAACTCATTTCGAAGATTTTTTTTTTATTTTATTTTTTAATTTTTTATAGCAAAACCCATCTTTAAGATTTTATTTGTGAAAGTTAGACGTTATGGTTTTTCGCTGCTGCTCTCTCTATATATTTTTTTAATTATTTTAATTAAACTGAGATAGTATGTGCACTTGACTTCAGCCAATACATGCTCTAGGGGAGATTTTTTTTTTTATTGGAACTCTGGGGGAGATTGATGTTCCTTTTTTAACTTCTCCTCTTGCTCTCTGTTTTTAATCAATTGTGATATTATGTTCCAAAATGAGGGTAACTCTAGATCTCTTGGATTTGGATCCAAGAGATCTAGAGTTGGATTTGGATCCTTTTAAAAAATCTTTGAATAACTCCAACGCAGTTTTTTTTTTTTTTAAAAAAAAAACCCTTCCATTATCCAATAAATGATATTGTATTTGTATTCATTAGAGACTTAGGAGTTGATTATATTATGACCCAATCTTATCACATTGCCAGACACATACCAATATTATTATTTATTAATAATACGAGGAAGTGGGCTCATTATTTTAATTGATATAGCAGGAGAGTAGGAATAATTAGTTAATTAATTATAAAAATACATCAATTTGTCACGATTTAAAGTTGATTAAACTTAATTTAAATGTGTTAGAGGCTCTCAACTTGAGGAAACAAGAATTTCCCCGCTACTTTTATTTTAAGAATTCTATTCAGAAATATTTTAATTAAGTTAAACAATTAAAGTCATTGTCCTGTTTGACATTCCTGACCTCAAATTGCATACAAAATTATTAAAGATTACCGGCAAAGTTTTCTTAATGGATAATAGAAACGTGCTTAGCTCACCAAATTTGAACTCTAACAACCACTTCCACAAAAAAAAAAATATATACATATATATATATATATATATATATATAAATATTCTTGCAAGAGACTCGGTACTTGGTAGACTTATGTCATCACCATATATATTCGAACTATTTGTCGTTTCTTTCAGTTCCAATTTAAAAGCAATATGGACTATCATTGTCCATAAAAGCAGTTTACCAACATTCATCACGATAAATAAGAATACTTCACCGTGAAGAATAGCATTTTCTTAGCAACTTTGCTCTTGCACATCACATGCAACATGCACTAAAATTGTACTTGCCGTGGTGCCTTTAGCTTGCTTATATTATTTTACTGTAGTGACTAAGGTTATTTTGTTGAGGGAACCATTCTCGATCTGGAGGGAAAGCCCTTTAATAACAGTAGATGGGGATGCTTTACTATGCATTTATTATAATACTGTTCAATCCCTGCTCCAATAATTGACTAGTCCAATATCATATATACATATAGTAGTAGAAGAGTGACATGAATTATTTGCTATCTCAAAAGTATGATGAAAATGGGATCCGGGTCAGTTTTAACCTTTAACTTTATTTTCTTGTTAAAAATTTACATTATACTATCTTATTCTATTCTTTTCATCTGCTTTACAAAATGATGATGCTGAAGATTACCGACCACATGCCCGTTTGAACCTAGAGAAACTTGCATCGATGAAGGATAGATTGCTTACAATAGACACTGGCTTGGTGATAGTCAACACTTCTTCGATACTTAATTCAGCTTTCTCAGAATTTTTTTGATATATTTCCTCATCGAAAAGAAAAAAAAAAGAAAAAGAAGAAGAAGTGTTTGATGTTTGCATAAGGAGTTTTTGGGGGGTATTTTCAATTTTTCATACCCCTCAAGTGTCTCAAGATATAAAGTGCAATTTCAATAGTGAGTTTAAATTAGAACGAGTAACTTTCCACCTAAGATTTATAGTGAAAATATTATAGACGTAACACTTCTCTTATGAGATATGCTAATTTAGGACTTGGATTTAGGGGGGCAGTTTTGCTACTGACTGTGTGTTACAGTTCTGGCCTCTGAATATGCTGTTTAACTGTGAGGTTTTTTTTTTTTTTTTTTAGTGTCTTTGATGCGTACTGCTAGGTAAGGATGAAATTAGTTTGTTTCAAAAAATTTAAAGGGCTAAGTTGTTTGTTTTGAGTAAAATTAGTTGATTGAGCTTAATTTTTAATTTTTTTTTTTTTTTTGCTATTGGTAATTTTTATTGCTGGGCTAATTTTCTAGGCTTGTATATTTTGTTTTAGATTTTAAATCTATAGATTTTTATAGCCTTTAACATGATGGAAATGCAAGAATTACAAATGTTTTTATAATTAATGGCTGATGTGGTTATTGTTATGTAAAAATGTTATATAAGTGGTAGTTCTAAATGCGAACTAATAAGAATTTGCTACCTTAACAGTTTGTACAAATATTGTAGAAAAGTTTGTTACTATAGTATTACTCTCAAAAGAATTGATGATATTGTTAATGAAGGCAAAGTATAATTTTATAAACCAAACATTATCTTCTTTCAAAACTATGGCATTAAAAACATAATTTTATGGACAAAGATACTTAACAAACTTATTCCGATCACAAACCAAACATTAAAAAAAAAGAAGAGAATTTCAAAACTTTATCTTCTTTTCTTTCTACTAACGTGAATCAAACATGGCATTATAAAATTGTCAATTAACGGTAAAGGTGACCTTAAGTACGCTATTTTTATTATAAAAATATTAATTACAATATTTTTTGTATCATATATATGGGGTGATTTACTTGGAATCCATTAACAAACTCAATCAAGTGGGTGCAAAATCATTTAAGAAAACAACCATTTCATTTTTTAAAACCCATTTTAGTTTTCTGTTATAAGACATACTCACATACTGAAGTTTTTCAAATGATGGTAAAAATGATACTTGAGCATGCCGGTCTTAAATCTTAATTATGTTTAGAACAAATTTTATTAAATTGACTTTACAAATGAAATTAAAATTAAAATTTATATTGAAATATCATTTTATTTGAAAGTGTCAGTTAAGAATTAATATAAATTTATTAAAATTTGATAATTGAGATCATTTAAAAGTTTATAACGTAACTCTCTTTGGCTCTACCATGAAATTTTTGCAATTTCAACCATTCATATTAAATAAGTAGTCACACCAACAACATTTTTTTTTAATTTTTTAATTTTTTTTATGCTAGATAGTTCAGAGTGAGCGAATTTGAAGATTCTAAACCCTAAATGTCTTTATTAGAAACATAAAAAAATGCTAAATGAGCTACAATGCTCTTGGTCACGCCAACAATTACTTCATTAGTATTGCTCTATGCAGAATAATATATTGTTTTAAGTTGTTGATATAAAAATTAAATAATTTATTTCACATAAATTATAAAAATTTTAAGAATTTCGAAGTAAATTCACACTAAAAACTCTAAAGACCTCTGAATGAAGAAGTTTTATTTGAAATTATATGAGAAAACAAAAGCCACAATTTTAGAATATATATAATTTCCGGAAACATCTATAAAATAGAAAGTGCCCAATAAAGAGAAAAAAGAAAAGAACATACATATACCTATTTCATATATATCTTGTTTGGCACAAGTCATGTTTATTAGAATGGGAAAACGGAACCCCAATAAAAGAGTGTGAATCTGTGCATTCTCTCTCCCTCTCAACTTTCATTCATCACGTTTGATATATCTCATCTGTGTCCGTTACCACAACGTAAGCTTGGAGTGTAGCAATTTAAAACGGATCTCATTTATAGCACCATTTTCCTATTGCTCTGTACATATTATTCAACCGGCCAGACAAAGAACAGTCCGTTACCAAACCCTATATGACGTACAGGTGCAGCTCTCTCGTGCCTTACGTGACCTCCATTAGTTTCCCACATGCTAAATATCCAGCCTCTTTCTAGTTTAGCGGGTTAGAGAAAGTTTACTTCTAAACTGGTTTGGAATTATCTTTCTCTAATTCACTATGTGATGATTCAAGTTTGAAGTTCCCACATGCCATATATCTAGCCTTTTTTCGGTTTAGTGGGTTAAGGAAAGTTTAGCTCTAAACTAATTTGGTACTATCTTTCTCTAATCCACTATGTGGCGATTAGAAGAACCTTTAATTGAGTAATTAACAAAACATATAGGAACATCACTTGAACAAAAAGCTTAAACATATGAGTTTTGTCCCAATTATAATATAATTAGTGTGGTTGTGGTTCCATTTGGACCATTTCCTATCTAGACCTCCCCTCCCCCCCCCACCCCCCAATTTTTTTTAATCATTTGTTACAACAATAAGGAGGTGGAATTTAAATTTTGGATATTTTTGTTTGAAATACCAGAGGATGTTAGTTGAGTTACAATACTCTTAGCCTCTGTCAGTTGAATTAGCAAGTTATGTTGTTCCATAGTTTCATCTCTTGTCTAGGTCTTCAGACAACAATTTTTCAACGGATAGGTGTTATTATGATCATGTCAAGACAATTTCAATGAACTGGTTGAGTGGTGCATCGTCCCTAACCTTCTTGTTTGAATGAAGGCGGGGGGGGGGGGGGGGGGATGTTTATGTTATACATGATAGATTATACCTCAAAGACATTTTTTTTTTTATCAAATTATATCAAGAAAACTCAAACAAATATAAATAACTTTTTTTTTTTTTGGAGACAAACACGCATATACACACAAAGGGAGAGGGGATGAGGTTTTAACACAATTGCACACTACAAACTCCACTCAAAAGTCATAATCACTTTTAAGGGAGGGTAAATCAAGTTATACTACTCGCAAAATACTCTCTATGAGCATCTACATCGGTGGAGCTAAAAATTTTAGTATTTAACACCTCAAAAAACTATTTTATCTATTTTAACACACAATTTCACAACACACCATGAATTAATGGTCTTCTTTTACCATTAGCCAAACAGTAGTCATTTTTTTATTAATTTCTTTCACACTTCCTCTCTCTTCCTCTCTCTTCCTCTCTGCCATGAAACCCAAGTGATAAAATAATTTTTTTATGCCATCTTGCTACAGTGAACTACCTACAATGAACTGCTAATCTTGGCAGTTCACTATAGCAAGAAGGCAAAAATATTTACCTTTGACTCTACCAATGTTGGGCACTAATTGGAGTTTGAGGTGGTAAAATAGCTAAAAATCTATTTTACCACCACCAATGGTGATGCTCTAAGTGGATAATTACCATTTTTTAGCAACATACACACATACAAGCAACAACAATAAACAACTTAGTACTAAAAGGAGAATTAAATTCAATTAAATTAGAATATCTTATATAAATATATGATGGGAATATTTCATGTGTATCAAAAATTTCTATTCCTTTAATTATATGCAATCCCTCATTCTTATACACATCAAGTTATTACATGGAAAAATTTCTTGAGAGTGACTCCAAGATGCTGGTAAGAGAATTTGAATACAGATCTTATAAATACCATGAGGCTTTAGGAACTACTGAACAACCTCTTGGGATTATAGATAACATTTTTAAAACTCATATAAATATATTATATATTACCATATGTATAGTCCTCGATTTAATGAACCCTACTAAAATAAATATTTTTAGAACAACTACTACATTTGGATTACACATATGAATTCCTTGAGCGTGACTCTAAGAAACTAGTAAGAGATTTCAAACACATGATCTCATGATTTTTTTTTTTTTTTTTTTAATCTTCACTTATAAAATCTAAACTCAATTATATCATGCTGGTGTTTGTTTGGAAACCATAAAAAACTCAACTAAAAGTTTTAAGACCTAACCCAAAATTAAGATCAAACACTTATTTTAAAAATAATTTAAACTAATAATTATGGTTGAACTTCTTTACTTTAAAATCCTCGAATCCCAATCTATCCCAATAAAGGATTTTTTTTTTTTTTTTTTAATATCCCCCTCTATGATGGTTTTTGTTTTGTCTTGTTGTGAGAGAAGAAGATTGGATTATCCTTTGCTTCACAGGGGAGGAGATGTAAGGGACCCACCGAAAAAACCCACTAGCCACCCTCCCTCGAGGACTTGACAGTGACGGCTACTAGCTAGCTTAGAGTCTACTAGTCATTGCTAATAATATCCATTGCCAAAATCTATTGCTATCTCTATTCATTGCTACTTGTTGTTCCTAGCTTGTTCCTTCCTCGTAAACTGTAATATTCGTCTCGTAGCCGCATTTTCTCTGCCACGTGTCCGGTCAGACATCTGGCATCTACTGTGGACCCTACTCTACACCGACCAAATCACCTATCCCTCTGTACCATCCATTTTTTTGTTTGCTACTTTATTTTGCTTATCGTAAACTATTACCTATCTTCTTTATTACAACTATGATTTGGCAAAATATAAGCAGTGAAGAAGAAAAAATAATAAATTTATACTTAAGCAATAGACAATCAGTCTATCATATCTATCACATCAAAAATGTAATTAGAGATCGTAAAATAGTTTGTAGAGTTGGGAATATACTTACATGTTAACACTAAAATTGCACGCAACAGTTAATGTCGCGGAGCAAGTAATAAACCCCTTCTCAATATCACACCTTACACGTGGCAATTTTTTTTTTTTTTGATTGATTAGTTTGTAGAGTTGAATAACTTGCTTTCATTTCCTACTATTTAGGGATTGTATGGTAACATTATTTTAGTAACGTTATTTGTATTTTTTTAAAAATACGTGTAGGTAAAAAAATATAAAAATACATGTAATATTGTTTAAAAATTGAAAATATAAGTTTAAACAAATATACCAAACAGTACTATGATATCTAGTTTATCTCCTCGTCCCGCTTTAGTTCACATTACTTCACACTTCTCATTTTTCCTTGTGTTTTATCTTCTTAGTACATTCGTACCAATTATGGAACGAAATTAAAATCCCTTATACCATTATGATCATTTCTGTGAAAAGGTTTCCAACATTTCAGTGATATAATTGAGTCTTCAAATCACTGAACTACGAGTTTTTTGCTGTTCTTAGTACGGGACAACAAGATCAGTATTTTTAGCTTTATTATTACTTTTTAATAAAAATTTGATTTTAGCATAAATTTACAGAAGAAATCTTTCTTTTTATCTTATTCATATACTGTTTAATGACAATCAAATGCTAAATTTTGTTTGTATCAAATATTTTACGTCAATATATATATATATATATAACAACATATATAAAGGTGACTCATGTTGCATGTGATACTTAAAAAATTTCCCTAAATGGGATTAGACGTCAGTGGAATTTGGTTGATAATGTGCACAGTGCACTACTGCTACCAAGCTATTAGAGTATATGAGTGAAAACAATCAAAGTATCTCCATCTAGTTTTTAATAATATTTCTCTTGTTTTTAACGAAGAAGGATTATGTTCAACTTGTTGTAACGTTGTCAATATTAAATATATTAGATAAGACGTTTTCCCTACCATTTAGCAAAAATAGAACACAACACGAACTGGGGAAATATTATTCATTCACAGCAATTTTATTTTTATTGACTGGGTTTCTTTCAAAATGAGGCAAATAATTTTATCTTGGAATTCAAAGTAAAAATTATATTCCACTCCATTTGAGATTAACTATGCACTTTAATCAGCTAAATTTAAGCAAATAAGTTGGCTTATTAATAATGTATGCCATTTACTATATTCACGTATTCAACTACCACAATGAAGATTCTCAAAAAAAAAAAAAAAAAAAACTACCACAATGAAGCCTATATAAGAATTACACTTTTTTTTTTCCACAATTATAATACTGCTCGAGACATGTCTTTTATTTTATCTCAACTGTAACTCTAGAAAAGACAATATAACCATTCCAGTCAAGTTGATTAACTGACTTTACTTTCCCATTAAAACTACTATAGTAGAAAAAATTATTAAATACTTAGAGAGTACCATAAATGAATATTTTTCTTATCTCATATAAATTGTAAGTCATACTATAATTTTAATTAGTAGAACTCATAATTATATTAGAGTGAGAAGTATCCATTTATAGTACTCCGAGAGTACTCAATAATTACTCATTATAGTAGACTCAAATAATTATTGTCTCTTTTAACACAAGGTCATGGTTGCTACTTAGTACATGCTACAATATTAGTACCATTATACCTCCAATCCACACTCTAATCCTTCATTTAACTGTCACAATCCACACTAATCCTACATTGAACACAACATTGAGATATTAGTTGTTTTTTTTTTTTATGGGAGAGATATTAGTTGTTAGTACTAAGTAATTTGTTCCAAAAGCTTGCCCCGTAAAATGTAAAAAATGCCCAGTTCGAGGATTTATGTCTAAAATCCAAATTCCTATGTGGCCAAAGAAAGATTAATAAAAAAAGAAAAAAAAGAGAGACAAAATTGAGGGTTGGAACATAGTCCGAGGCTCTGAGGCAAGTCAGTGTTGGTTGATTAACCGGCACAATCTTAGATGTGATACTAACCTTACCTCTTCTAAGATTCTGCAGAGTGGGAATTGCCAGATTCTTTTCTTCACAGGAGAGAAGATGCGCTATGCGCTATGCTTAACACCATATACTATGGAATGGTCTTATGGGGGCACAGCTTCCTATTCTACTTTCACTTTTCTTCCCCTATGTGTTTTTTCTATCTTTGACTGATAATTTTTGACCAGTCAACTAACTTGACTGATCCCCATAATGTTCAAATGGCCCCCACTATTCATTCATCTTTGCCTTGGCCCACACCACAATTTTTGCTGCCAAAGTGCGGTGCTGCTCTTGATTATCACAAATTCCTCTCTTTTTATATTAATTAATTCACATTTCACATTGCAAAAACAAAACAAAAAAAATAAAATGTCGTTGTTTGCTTTTGAAATAGAAGTCGGAAGAGGAGGAGGAGCTAATAAAGCAAAAATATTCATAGGATCCAAAGGGATCGATATGATATCAGAGTGGGATCAATCATTGTCTGTTTATTGTTCTCCTACTTCTCTAATATATAGATGATGACAGGTTAGAATTTTGGTTGGCAACATTGAGTTTCCCGCCAGCTAGTCCAAGGATCTTGGCCCATAAATGGTAATTTTCGAAATATGCAAAATGGTGCATGGGAATATTAGCTACTAGCCGTGTGATTCTAATATTTTTGATTGATTGGATTGATTGGCTGACCACATTATTGAGTGGGTTGCATGTGGATTATATGTTCTTATTTTATTGAATATTTTTTTGGGAGACATTTACCTAAAGAACGGCACGCAATGATGCGTTTTATTTTATATGTTATTAAGGTTATCTGTTGTACTAATTTTTATTAAAGTTAGATAGACTTCAAATTATGGAAGAGGAAAGCTGTTTCCAACTGCTAAGTGACAAAGGCACTATGAATGATTAGTCAAGCCCAGAAATGGAGATATGAAAGAGAGTAAAACATAAAGATCATATTCCATTTCTTACGTGACATTCAATTAATCAAACACGGCTTAATAATTATGTTGGTGGTCTTGATTAACAAAGAAGCCACCTGCATGTCTAACTTGAAATTATAATTGTTTCTCCCTAAATTCTCGTCCCAAAGATATAAATTATGATGTTTGCAAACTCTCGTGGTTGGTACTACCGTACAATAGAGATATAAGTTTGATTCTCATAATTGAGGCGTTTGTCTTGTTGAACATACTTTATGTAAAAGAGAGATATTACAACTCAAATTACTTCTAACTTAAAAATGGGCGTGAAACAATTCATTTATATAATATATTTATCAAACAAAACTTAGATATAATGATTAAGTGTAATGCGTTAGGTGAGATCTCAAAGGGAGTTTACAACTCAAATTGCTTCCAACTTACAAATGGACATGAAACAATTATATCAGCTTTTAGTGACGGATTCCTTCCTATGTGAATGCTTTATACATGTAAGTTGACGTGTTATATTTTTGAATCGAAATACATGTAGATGTTTGCTTTGAATATATAAATGCATGCAATTGTGGTCCAACACAATGAAGCGATTTAAAATAATTAGTTTAACGACATTATAAATCCAATTTCCTGCCTCCAACCCGTTTCACCATCTTTTTGTTTTGCCGGGGGGGGGGGGGGGGGGGGGGGGGGTGTCACATACAAACCCCCCACATGTATTCGAAGTGTTACCCTTTGGCTATTTCAGGTTAGTCTTTACCCAACATAACCATATATTCTATGAGATTATACCTTACACCGCACATGAAGAACACTTTAGACATGGAATTTTTTTTTTTAATATAAAAAAGAAAAAAAAAAAAAGAACACTTTAGACAACAACATGGAGGCTCAAGTCCAAAGTGACTATAGTGGAATGATTATTATTATTTTGGTTAGCTAAAATATTATGTATGGGGTGTAGTGACGAGGGGCATAATTAATGCAGATTTTTTATGAGAGCTTTTATTTTGCTTGTTTGATGTACATCTTAGTGAAAGCGAAGATTTTTTTTTTCTGCCGTCTTATGCTTTTAGTCATTTTAACCCTTATGAAACACATAAAAAGTTAGTCAATATTTTCGGGTCAAATGTTTTCTCCATTCACATAATAAATAGTGAATTTCATTTTAAAGTTCACCTATGCATTCTATTTAGACAAAATTAAAGAAGAGGGGAAGAGAGAAGTCAACACAGAGAATTTACATGGTTTGGCAGTGATTATGCACAAAATCGTCGGTGAGTTGATTGTTCACGCGTAGCAATGAAGGTGTCTGAAGAATAAGAAAACGAAGAATTAACAGAAAGTACCAGTGGGGTGTCGACCAAAGACACTCCGAAGGTTAAGTCAGAGATAGGAATATTTCCAAGAAACTCAATAGTGTGAAAGCTAGGAATTTTCCCGTACCTTAAAGAAGAGGAGGTTTGCTGCTTATATAATGGCATAGAGCTAACCAAGATCCCTCGAATGTAGAGACTTTCCTTGTAGGAAAGATTTGGAGTTAAGGCTCTAAGATCTTAGGGCTTCTCTTCCTATATAGGGAAGATATGAACGTGTAGTAAGGTCTTTGTACGTGGTGTGCAAGTTATTTCCATGTAGAGACACATGAGTGGTGAATACGTAAAGGCTTGTGGGACCTAGTAGATCAACCGTCGGCGTGCCCGTTAGGATTATCCTCCATCCGTTGGAATACCCACCCATCTGTCAGGATGATCCTCCATCTGTCGATATCCAAGCAAAGGATGAAGTGCAACGGGTCTTCGAGAATAGCGGACTACTGAACCGTCGGGATGTTAAGGCCTTTGAATCAAGAACTTATCCCGACGGGTCCTTGGTTTGTGGGACCATTAGGAGTGACTTCTACCTTGATGGGTCAAAATGTACTGATGACTTTTTTTTATGGACTAAAATACCCTTATCAAGCAATGAGCTTAACTATGTTCATGGGAGCGAGCGACTAATAATCCATTATTTGAGAAAATAGGGTTGCAATAGTAATTCACTATATTGCTCTTTTCCACTCCTCATTGCGCTCCACTCTGCTACGCGACTAATAATCCATTATATGAGAAAATAGGGTTGCAATAGTAATTCACTATATTGCTCTTTTCCACTCCTCGTTGCACTCCACTTTGCTACACCCATAAGGTCCCCAACTTAGTGACCCAATAACAAATAGTAAAAAGTTTAACTCCAAATCGATTTGAAGTTATTTTCCCTGTAATTATTATGTGGTGATTGAAGAAATAATCATTGTGTAATTTTAGTCACATGACTTTTGTAATGAGTCATGTCGCTTGTTTAAATAATGCACATAAATAGTTTTATAACTCGCCACATAATAGGTTGGAAAACATAGCTCTGGCTAAACTTTATCCTAACAAATATGAGTTAATACCAATACTAACACATTATGTGAGAATAGAAAATATTTCTTAAAATCAAATTAGTCAAATTCATCCATTATTAAAAAAAAGTCAATGTTTTAGGATGAAATATTTTCTCTTTCCATATAAATGATGATGGATGAGTTTCTTTATGAAGTTCACGTATACAACATATCATGTGAGACAAGAAAGTATTGCTTGAGAAGATTGAGTAAATAGGTAGACATGACTAAACTCAATGATAAGAACCAGTGACCAAATGCAACAAAATGATTCGGCATTTCACAATATGATCGTGCCGGTACACGTATCACAAAGAAACTGGTTCTTATTCCTCCCACAGCTAGCAATGATGCAAATTATAAGATCATATTGTTGTTGTAATAGGAAGATACAAGGGAATTAAAGGGTATACATCAGCAATAGCTTATTGCATATATAAAACATGGTATAGTAAATATTTATTGGTACACATTTTTCTATGAGTTGGATGACATACTTTCAGCTGACGTAGGAACGCACTAAATTGCAAAACAAAATGATGATGATGACTATAGACTATAGACTATAATACTAGTATTGTTTAGAAGCCGGGACTAAATAAAGAGTTAAAGATCATATATACACACAAATCACAATGTTCTCAGCGGGACCACTGTCAAACCAATCCAAAGCAACTACATTCCTGCCCTGGTGGGCTATCTAGCATGTGTATGCATGTGTAACACAGACTAATGTTGTTATTGTTGTTGTTGTTGTTGTTTTTTTTTTTTTTTTTTTTTTAAGAGAGATTATTTGGTTCTAATTGAGGCATACTTTAAATTTGGATTTATTATAAACACCAACTATTACAAGCAATTCTCACCATATATCAAAGGTCAAAAAAGTCTTTATCACATGAAATTATTATGTTCATTGAGAAGACTATTAGAATGATCTTCTAACCAATAAAATATTATCATTTATACAAGTGTAATATTACTCTGGTGGTATTGTTTTGCGTTAATTACGAAGTTGACTTACATACTTGCATAAAATACTGTGTTCTATTAGCAAAATTCAAAATTTTGCTAGCACCGGTCTACACACTAATTGACTTCACAGAATATATGGAACACCTGCTTCATGTTGAATGCTTTAATGGGTTTTTGCAACCAATGAGCAAAGATTCAAATGATTTGAATAGCTGAACCACAATCAACGCATCCAGTTCCACAAAAAGATTATTAATAACAACAAATTTGACCATTAAAATTAATTTGACTATAAATGAATTAAGATGAATTATGTGAATAGAATTATTGAAAAATGTTAAGAATCTAGAACTTGTGGGCGTAAGTAAACCCATGTAAGATGGATGAGGAACGAAGATGGTAAAGAGAGATCAAAGATCCTCTGTCACAGTCATAAGTGTCCCCCTGCCTGTCCTTGACATCATTACAAGTCCACATCATCAGAACCTTCAACAACAACAGCGGCAAACAAAAACCTATTGAATCAATCAACAATTTTACTTGTTCTGTGGGCCCCCCAAACAAAACACAACAAATACAACAATACAAAACAAAACAAAAAAACAAAACAGTACAGTACAGTACTATTATTATTACTACTACTGCTACGCAGCCTCGAACCCTTTCTTTCTTCTCTACTTATTATTAGACCAAATCTCCGTTTATCATTCTTTGTCAAAGGCTATATTTATACTTTAATGTAATACGTTTTTATTTATAAGTTTTAGGAACACGAGAATTGCGATTGTGGGCGATGTGGTTCGCAGAGGGATTGGCGAGGAATTGGGGGGGTGGTGGTGGTGGTGGAGGTGTGGGGACCTAAGGCTAAGGCCTAAGGGGGGAGGTGGGTGTGGGGTCCACAAAATAGTTGCATCCACGCGAGAAAGGGACCCACACAAAGACAAAGACTGTGTGTGGGGGCCCTGAAGGGTTTCTGGTCTCACACATGAAACCGTTGCAGAAAACAGATCACTTGGGAGAGAGAGAGAGAGAGGACTCGAATTTTCTTAAATGCTTTCTCTGCGTGCAAGGCTAAGCCAACTCTCATCTCGGCCATCCCGTACGGGAACCCCATCATTACTCTCTCTCTCTCTCTCTCTAAAGAGCTCTCTCTTTCTCTCTCTCTTGGGGTTGCTTTATATATTCAGAGTAGTGGCTCTATTTCCTTACTTTGCATGACCGCTTAATCCATCTCTCTCTCTCTCTCTCTACTCTCTACAGAGTCTGCACTCTTTCTCTCTTAAGCTCTCTCTCTCTCTCTCTCTACTCTCTACAGAGTCTACACTCTTTCTCTCTTAAGCTCTCTCTCTCTCTCTCTCTCTCTCTCTCTCTCTCAAATACAAACTTACAAACGCAACCAAACACACATAGAGATACACAGATCTCTTTGAAATTCAGCAGTAGTGTTTAATTGCATGGGATGGATCCTTCAAGTGGACAACACCAGGTAGGATATTAAGCAAACTAGTTTGTAACAATAACATGGCTGTTCTTTTTCAAGTTTTTTTTTTTTTTTTAATTTTCTCCCCACTTAGCCTTTGCTCTCTCTTTTCCTTTTATGGTTCTTTTTTCTAATTTGGTAAGTGATTTGGGGTTCTGGGTCTTACTCTAAAAGATGTGTAGTCTTCAGTTTTGATGTTGTTCTTATCAGTTTTGGGTACAACTAAACCAAAGGGCTAGAAGAAAAGATTTTTAAAAAAATGGATTTTTTAAGCTTAATTTGTTTTCTGTTCATTGTGTTTGGTCAATTTTATGCGTACAAGTGGTTTGCTTTTTTGAGTTACAAACAAGTAAACCATTCTTTTCACACTTGTCTAAACAAGAAAAGGTTTTAGTTTTGATTTTGTTCCTTTTTTTTTTTCCCTAAGAAGGGAAACTTGTGTGGTTTTGGGGTTTAGATTTTCAATGAAAATTGTACTAATCAAGAGAATATTTTCTGTTTTCTTATATACGATCCATTTGCTATCAAGAAGATCAAATTAAAAAGAAAACACTAAAATTTTAACAAATTTTCCAATCTCAATTTTCATATTATCACTTATTTTCCTCAGTTCTCTAGGCAATCAATAGCATATTCAATGCAATTAGAGTAGTAAGCAAATTTTTTTTTGTTGATTCCTCAAGTGAACTAATATGAGCAGTAAGAGTTAGGGTTTTCAAATATTATAATTGTTTTCTTAAAATTAGATCAAAACAATATATGGAGGAAATAAAAAAAAAAACTTTCCTTGACTTAATTAGAGATTGTGTTTTTCAAAATTTTTTGTTTGATTGTGTTTGTTCTATTGAACTGATTACTATACATAAAAAATTGATTAACACATATCTACTATGTATTCCTTCTATGCCTTTTTATCCTAGTATAACATGTAAAGAAAAAGAAGCACTCTTTTAAGATATTTCTGGTTTCAAGTTTATGATGTATTATTAAAAATATATATGTTTATTTAAAATCCTTTTGTTGGTCTCTTCAGGAAATGCCTGCTCATTCACTAGAAAACATGTTGGCTTGCTCAAAAGCACAGCCAGAGAGGAAACCAAGGCCTCAGCCAGAGCAAGCTCTAAAATGCCCAAGATGTGACTCCACCAACACCAAGTTCTGTTACTACAACAACTACAGTCTTTCTCAGCCAAGGTACTTCTGCAAGTCATGCAGGAGGTACTGGACCAAAGGAGGAACATTGAGGAATGTTCCAGTTGGTGGAGGGTGCAGGAAGAACAAGAGGTCATCATCTTCATCATCAAAGAGGACCCAAGATCAACCACTCACACCCAACAACAACAACCCACTCACTAGCTTCCCACCCCTAACTTATGACTCTACTAATGATCTCAGTCTTGCATTTGCTAGGCTCCAAAAACAGTCATGTGGGCAGTTGGGGTTTGATGACCATGATCTTCCTATTATGGGAAATGCTACCGGTTCCCATTGTGATATCCTTGGAAACCCTGGTCCTGGCTTTCTTGATGCTCTTAGGACTGGCTTTCTAGATAGTCAGAATAACAATTTTCACAACTTGTATTATGGGGGATATGGTAATGGGAACATGGGAGGAGAGGTGGATAATGGTGGTGGTGTTGGGGTTAGTGGAGAAATGGTGCAGATGCCATATGAAGATCATCAAATGAGTAATGCAACAACAACTGCTGTGACAGTGACAACTATGAAGCAAGAATTGTGTAATGGGAGAGAAAATGATAATAGGGCCTTGTGGGGTTTCCCTTGGCAGCTCAATGGTGATGCAAACATGAGTGAGGTTGATTCAGGAAGAGAAAGCTGGAATGGACTTGCTCCATCTTGGCATGGGCTTCTTAATAGCCCTCTAATGTAGATCAGGAAGTTCTTAAGTCTGAAAGAGACAAAGAATGCATAGAATTTCCTTTCATATTAGACTCAGTTTTAGTTCTTTGGGTTTTGTTAAGAGAGATTTGATTCACCTGAATCATCTCTAATTTTACTTGTATTTTTTTTTTTTTGAAGTTCTAATTTTTTTGTTTCCTTTTATTGGTTGATAAACAAATGAAATTTCAGATTTGTTTGCTAACCAACTCACAAGGATGTTGCCTAGGTTGATAGTGGTTGATAAAATACTATTTCATTATTGGAGGAAGGGGAGAGAGAGAGAGAGAGAGAGAGAATGAGAGTGATGTTTCATGGTTTCTGCAGTCTGATCTCTGAACTCTCTGAAGTATTAAAAGGTTCATGTTGCAGGACTCCAGATTTTTAATGAGTGGTTTTTCCAAGATATTCTGCCATGATTGCATCTTATTTTCAAGCAGATTCGAAGAATATAATAATAGAATATTAAATTGGAATAATTGTATGATAATGGGGTTGATGGGCTTCTCTCTTCGTACTAAGCATTAGAATTTCAGTGCAGCATGTGCACCAAATTCGGGATGGATTTTCTTTATCTTGGCAGACAATATCCAACTTAGGATTTGAGCGTGAGATAATAGTCAGTAATCAGTTTGAAAATTATTGTATTGTACATATGTTTATTATTTTCTTGCTGGATCATTATCTGATTATTTTATTTACAGCAAACACTAATCAAATTTAAGAGCAACAATGGTCAATAATTTTCATTTCTTGGTGGACAATGGTCAATAGCCAGTGAACATAGTTTGGATTTTTCATATTCAGTGACCCAGATGGCAGTTCCTCATTGGCTTATTGGCCAACTGCCTTATTCGTTTACTGCTAAAATATGACTTTTTTTCCCAAACCCAGTATTTATTTATTCCAATTTGCCAATTCCACAAATTATTTTTAATTTTCTTAACTGTTCCCCTGAGAATAGTTGTATGCATTATAATTTAGTTGGATGAAATGACAAATTAGGAACAATTTTGAGTGTTTGCTTATTTGTGAAACGTCATGTCATTATCCATTATACTAAAGCTCGAAACGCATGGGACTTCAGTGTATTGTTAGTCAATGTTTCAAAATATTACATTTTGTTTGTATATGGAGTATGAACATTAATGGGTATCTGAGCTAGTCTCTTAGAAATTTGTCAATGCTTTTTCCTTAAAAGAAGACCTGAAATACGCAAAGTCTTCACTCTTCCAATTCCATCTTTGGATTTTATTTGGCATGTGTCTTTCACCGACTGAATTGTTAAATTCTTACTAATAGTGACATTTCACCTTGTTTTGAAGGGATGGTAGCAACTTCATGCTATATATGTTCACACTGAAAGTCTTAATTTAGAACTGTGTTTAGGTCAAGTGGTCATGCCCCCTGAAAAGTTTATTCATTTTTTAAATGGTTATATGGATGCATAAATTTTCAAATTTTGGCCCAAAAATAAATATATATATATATATATATATATCATTGGCCCTCCAAAATTGAAACTGGTCACTTCATGATTCCTGTGGCCAGTGGTCCTTCCCAAACTCATAAGTAATCCCTAAATGTTATTGGTATCAATTTTTTGGTTTTTAAAAAAAAAATCAAATCAAATCAAATCACTTTGTATTTTTCCTTTTGTCTTTTTACTATGACTGTGTTTGAAATTTTGGTTATTTGCTATTTGAAACCCCAAACTTAGTTTGGAACTTTGAAATTTAGGTATTGTCTATTTAACAATTTATTTGAGTGTTTTTTAAATACTTGAAACTGAAAAATTAATTGGTGTAAAGAACAAATATCAAAAGCAAACGCTATAGATTGAAACCATCTCTAAATAAAAATAACATATATAACATATATTTGGTTTTATAATAATGGGAAAGTCAATTATACTATTTTTCAAAACCAAGTTTTATAATAAAACGAAAAATGAATTTTTAATGGACATTGAAATTATGTACACTAAAATAAAAATTATTTTCAAAGGCATAATCAATTATAGATGATTGTTAGGATTTTTAAATAATTCTATTTTAACAAATGAATAAAAATGAAGTAAAAAGCAATTATTTTCTATTTTATATATATATATATATATATTGTTCATAGTACTTCATACTGAATATATGTTCTTCAGATTTTTATGTATTAATTTAGTTTTAATTTTTTAGTACATTTTTTTTTATTCTTAGACAGGAAAAAATTTTAGTTCATTCTTTGGCATTCCAAGAGAACAAATTATGGTACCGTAATCACACATTTGCCTATCAAGATTCAAGCGCAAATTTACAACTTCCATTTTTATTTTTTTTATACTTTTAATTTGTCAAATAAGAAAAAAATTTCAATCAATAACTACCGATAACATACATAAAGAATTATGATATTTTATCCATTAAAACGGCATGTTAACTACGATCATGTTAAAATTAGGTTTACCAGTTTAAGACTCCAGTGGCCATCACACACCTAAAACCTAAGAATATTTGAAATTCCTAACCTTAAAAACTCGTTGTGCCTAATGAGAATTGACAAGAGACAACTTAACCACAATGCAATCACTATTCCTCCTCCTATTTTTCACTTGATGATGAGCTTTTAAGCTACACAAAAAATTGTTCACCGTAACACGTGATTGACTTTCTACATTGCTACTCACTCAATGATTCCAACCTGACATCTGAGTCTCACCATAATGAAAATGCTGCTCTCAATTGACCAGTGAGAAGGTTTTAAATTGGTAGCTGACAGGTCCCAAGTCCCAACTGATGGTGTAACTCAGAAATTCAATTCCCACTTTCATGTTGCCAACATTTGATCAAATTGCATCCCACAAAAGCCAGGACACCCTCCATTATGTACATAGGGGGGGAAATACAGTCGGTAAAATAGTATGTAATTCAGAAATTCAATTCCCATGTTATTTACAGTTACAGCAATTCCATGAAAGGTTCAGCTATAACATAGTCCAAATTAAGTTATAACACTAAAGATAAACAATCAACATGATAGCATCAACTTTCCGGACCATTGCCTGCTATATGACAATAGATCTGTCAAACGGTTGGGTCTATCAGATTTGGGTTCGATCTATAGCCTGGTTCGAGTTAGAAACGAGTCATCCTGTATAGGTTGTAAAACCTAGTATTTTTACTTAGTCTTTTCAGGTTCAGGTTAATCCTGTATATTTCTTCTTCTTCTTCTTTTTCACATGCTAAAAAATAATAATGATAAATAAAATGAAACTTGATAATAGCCTTTATCTTCCTTTCAATACGAATAGCACAACAAATACAAAAAAAAAAACAAAACACTCGAAAAAAAAAGTTAAATAATATATAATTTATTAAATTTACACTGTCTAAGGTTTTGTAAAGTGAGGTCTTCAAGCTTTGATTTCATTAAGAAACAATTCATGAGTGTCTGTGAGTAAAAAGGAACTTTGAAAAATAAAGAAATAAAGAAAAGACAATAAGTGAAACCATGAAATACCTTTACACAGGGTTTTAGAAACCAAAAAAAAAAAAATCCCTTTGTACAAAACAAGTCAATCCATGTGAGTTGCAAGTCGACCCAACCGGCTCTATCATTTGAATGGGTTGGGTTCATATTAACCCCCTTTTTGACAGGTCCAAAAAATTATAACCCTACCCATATTTGATATTTCTCCATTGGGTTTGAATGGTCCAAATCCAATTTTACCAAGTCTACTTTTTGCATGATTGAAGGAACGTGCACCACGGACTATAGTGAAGGAGTTGACTTAAACTGAGTCAGATGAACAGAGCTATAAATAACTTTTTTTTTTCTCTAGCTTACAACCAATAGCAAATGGAATTTAAACTTAAATTCTCCTCATGGAAGAAGTAAGCAATGTCACCAACCTATAATAATGCTCTTGCTTAGATGAACAAATTTAATTGAGTTTAATCAACTTAATTAGTTAGAGCATTTACATTAGCCTCCTCAGATTTTTAGTTAAATTAATCCAAAAAATTCTACTTTTTCTAGTTTAACTATCTATATGTTTTATGCACACATATCAGACTCAATACTCTCTTTCTTACTTCATTGAAAGAAAAAAAAATTCTCTCACCTCTCTCCTTTCTTTCCTCTTTCCACCAAAAAAAAAATAAATACAAGTCTATTACCCAATCCACTCTCCAGCCCAGTAAGAATTGAAATTTAAAAGCTTAGCCCAAAGAAAATGTAAGGTGCTAATGTCAATATGATGAAACCGACATAGCTTGATGCTGGCCACAACCCACAATGAGCTGTTACCATCTTGCCACAATCTCCAAGGTACTCTTGTCAATCATCATTTAGCTATAAAGAGAGAAGAAAGCAACGGTTGAAGGTTGTAAATTTAGAAATATATATATATATATATATATAAAAGAAGAAATCAAGGAGAGATGCAATGTGAAGAAATAGAAGAAAATGTTGATGGTAGTCGTTGAGAGACGAAGATGATCATGGTGCTGCACTAATGGTTTGTTTGGAATGAGAGGGGAGGGAAAAGGAGTAGAGTGGAGTAAAGTAAATTTGACACAAAATTAATTTATTTATAACTAACTTTACTCTACTATTCTCCACTCACCCTTCTTCTCCTCTCAATCCAAACGGTGTGTGTTTGGTACAGTAGATTTTAGGGAGGGTGAAAACAAAAAACAAAAAAATAAAAAAGAGAGAGAATGAGGAGGAAAAAATTTTTAGAGGGTATTTGGTTGGAAAGAGGAGAAGAAAAAATGTGGTAGAGTAAGTGTTTTCTTCCTGAGTCCACCAAAATGTTTTCTCCCCAAAATGAGGAGAAAACTAAGGGAGAGAGTGTGATTTGTTAAATGGACAAAAATACCCCCAGTTGCTTTCCTAGGCAACGTTGGCTCTTTTTTTCTTTTTCTTTTTTTTGGGGCAGACATTGGTTTTTTTTTTTTTTTTCTTCTTCTTCTTCTTCTCCCACCATTTTCTATCCTCCCACTTTTCCACATTTCCAACCAAACGAACCCTAAGAGTCTGTTTGGTTGGGAGAATGGAAAAGTGAGAGGATAGAAAATTAAGAGATGATAGAAAAGTGGGGAGATAAAAAAGATTTTAATTTCTCTCATTTGTGTTTGGTTGGAGGGTGGAGAAGTAGAATGATAGAAAATAGAGTTTGTATAAATTTACTCTCATGCCCTTATTATATAACTTATTTTATATAAATATTTTATAAAGGAAAAATAAAAAGAAAAAAATTGGTTCTATGTAAATGTGAGTATCAAAGAACCCAGGAAGAAAAAGGTTCAACGAAACCAAAGACAAAGCCAAAAAAAAAAAAAAAAAGATTTTAAACAAAAAGAAAAAAGAAACAAGGTTCAACGTCAGACAAAGAACCTATAAAAGGGGGGAAAATGCAGCAAAGGAAAAAAAAAAAGAAAAAAAAATAGGTGTCAACGTTGAATTTACTTTAGGAGAGTCATGGGGGTAAAAATTTCATTTTTATTAAATCACTTTCTCTTCCCATTTTCTCTCCAATTTGGGGGAACTGAAAAATGGTGGGCCATGGGAGAAAATAGGTGAGTCCCACCATTTTCTCTCCTCCAAAATCACTCCAACTAAACACCCTTTCCACCTAAAATCTCTCTTATTTTCTCTCCTCTATTTTCCATCCTCCCTATTTTCACTCCAACCAAACATAGGCTAAGGGATTGTTTTGCGAGGGATTTATGATTTGTAATTGACTTGTTGGTATGTTTTTTTTAGACTGGATTTGTGATTTGTCTAAAGGTTTTTTATATTATCCAGGTTTGTGAATTTTTGGTTGGTTTGTCACTTTGTCTAGAGGATTTTCTTGATATTCTTGGGGCAATTGAGTAAAAGGATGGTCCGATAAAACTTTTTTGGGGTTTTTTTATGGGTCAATCTTGTTTCCTTCATATCCTCGAAATAATGATGACCCATCTTGAGAGCTCCAAAATTATAGTGAAGCGAGAGAGAGAAGTGGAGAGTGAGTGAAGAGAGAGAAAGAAAGGGAGAGAAAAATAAATGCTTTTTTATTTTATTTTTATTGTCTAGCGAAGGAAAAAGCATCGCCAGTTGTGGTGGGGGTACAACTCTATGTTAAAATTGTGGGTTAAAATATTGAGACTAATGCGTGAGTTTTTTTTTTAATCCTTTAACTATATATTTGCTAAAATATTAAAATAACTACATTGATGTGAATGTTTTACCTCTCTCCCCGGCCTATGCCCAAATTAGAGCTATTCTATGTCAGTTGTTAACACTCAATGCACATGATCCGCGAATGATTCGTCCATCCCATAGTCCCACCTTAACGACTGGCTTCATCTCATTTGCCTTTAGGAATTAGAATTCCGCAAAAGGATTAATCCGGCAGGCCCATTATTTTGAAAATGGGGCTGGATCATCGGATCAAACTCCAACCACGAGCTGTCTTTTATGATTCTTCGATTAGTGCTTCAAACCCTTCTTATTAAAAAAGTCATAAAGTTCTCAACTCTCAATCATGGTTTTGAAAAACGACCCAAACAACTAAAAAACAAATATACAAGATTTAATATTTTAAGGTTAATCGGTTAAATTGTGATAATATCACAATTAATTAGAATATAAACAGATAGGTTAAATTTATAAAGCATACATAAGAAAAGGATAAAAAGGAAAATCCAACATAATAAAGCATACCTAATAATACCTCATTTATTTAGAAAAAGAGAAGAAAAAAAAAATTCATAAACAAACATTTATAAATAAAAAACAATAACAGAGTACCATCCAATTCCCATATAATGTCACAATTCCTTGTATCTAAACAATACCAAAGGATAAACTGAAAAACTCAGAGCATCTAGAAATTGATGGCACGAACTGTTCGAACCTACGAACAGTTTGTTGGACCGTTCAATTCGACTGTTGTTTGAACAGCTTGAATGTGTGCACATCATCTTATTCAGTTATTTGAGGCAACACCTTTTTCTTGTATGTTTTTTTTTTCCTCTCTTTTGGAAGTACATCTAATCATCTAAATGCTATTAGAAAAAATTGACAAAAAATCAAGTGTGCACCACATTCTATATGACATCAAATCAGTGGCAACAACTTTTTTCTTGTATAACTATTTTTCCCTTTTTTTCTTTTCCTGAAATTATATCTAAAATGAAACGATTGTTGTGACTTGTGAGTATGGATAATTTAATAGATATATTCTATTTATTTATAAAGTCATGGTCTACTGACCTCAAAATTAAGAACCACTTCTTTTTTGGTTCCCACAACAATTCTGTCTTTAAACCATAGATTTGAATTCTTTCAGTTAACATTTACAAACAAGCTTCAAACGCGTTGGAGGACACAAAATATTTTAAAAAAAATCAGAACCATTGTGGCATTGCTAAGAAAAAGATGAGAAATAACCACAATATCCTTCAATTTATGATGACAAAAAAACAAATATCTAATTAATATCAAGGGAAGCTGGATTCCATTTAGAACATAAACAAGCATCTAATTTGTCTCAAGGGTTGACACTGCTCTCTTAACTCAAAATTGGAAAACAACAGATTATATAGGTTATAGAGGAGGTGGTTCAAGACCTTGGCTTCTCCTTCTTCTCCTTGAAGAGGGCCAAAAGAGACACCCCTGATACCTTCACAACCTTAAACCTGACTCCGGGAATATCACCAACAGCATGCCCCTTTCGTCCAAATCCTGCAATCAGCACCTCATCCTGCATACAGCAAATAGTATATAGTGAGGCCAAAATAAAAACTGTGCAATTAATTGATTACTACAAAGCCTAGAGCTGGAAATAATCTCACATTCTCCTCAATATAGTTCAAGCAACCATCATTTGGTACGAAAGCTGCAATCTTCTTCCCGTTCTTAATCAGCTGAACTCGAGCACATTTTCTAATAGCGGAGTTTGGTTGCTTAGCCTCAATACCACTATACAATTCAAACAGAACAACATGTTAGAAGCTATTTGAGATATTTAGACAGGATTAAGGGTAAAGCAAATCAAAAGAATAAGCATCTAAAGATTTTGCCCAACATTTTTTCGAGAACAATGCCCTTAGCATGTGAGGATCCAGCAAAAGGTTTCTTCCATTCATTGCCAAGGTGGGACTTCTTGTATGACTTGTCAGCCCACCTTTGCCTTCTGCGGTGGGACTTAAGCTTACGACCAGCTCCCATTCCACGTGTCTTCCTGTTACCCAATTGCTTATAGATTATAAATTTATTCACTAACTTATTGTTGCAAGAGAAAAGAAAATAATAAATGTATATAAAACAAGTGAAACAGTTAATTAAGAGATAAGCATGACTATATAGAACAACTGAGTAGCAATGACATTAGGTGCCATGATACAAAATGTATCATTACCATATTCCAAATGGAGCTTAAAAGTTTCTATTTATCAAATCAATTTCATGGTGTAGAAAAGCATTCAACAAATGGAAATCAGAACAACTAGACAACTAAAATCCTCATGCCTTCCCCCGAAGGGAAACAAACACATCTTATGAAGAACAGAGCATAAGTCAAACTAAGAGTCTCTAAAATTTCCTATTACCAGTTTTATTTCCTTCTTCGCATCAGACTAAAATTATGGTAATGAACATTGATAGACAAGCGAACATACAATAGGGACTTTTCCAACCACGGCAAGTCAACCACAAACCATTACAATGTGGAAGAACTTCACATTGGCAACATTATAGTCTAATTGTGCTCAAGTTACACAAAATAGTTTACTGGATTTATCGACAGGACACTTTATATAGCTTAGATTTTTATCCGTAAGTTCCTTTGCAGGAAATTAACGCACCTCTACTATACATATTTTTAATCCGAAACTTTCGCATGCACTGAAAGTTTAAGAGCAATATTCCTTATTCTGCTCCTCAGTCTCGCATAACAAGACACAAGGTCGAAAGCAGCACATTTGTTAAACTCCCAATGCTAAATTTAGGATGCAAACTTATAAGTGAATGCTCAATTGACAATATGAATTTGGAAGGATAAACTAACCCACTACATTACAAATCTATAGATTTAGATTTTGGGGTTAATTACACTCCCCCTGGCCCCCTTTTTTTATTATTATAAGTAAATAAGTATATTATTGAACAGGATTACTTCATGTACTTGAATGAACGCAAAGAAGTCTAAAGAATTACAAAGGTTATGTACAGAAAGATAATGATTCTAAAAACTGAGGAATCGAGTCACAATCAGTAAAGCCCCATGCTCAAAACCAATCAAACAATGATCTAGCAAACAGTTCAATCAATTGGATTACACTCCCCCCCCCCCCCCCACCCCTCGAAACTAAGCACTGTTCCCCCTAACTATTTTTAATAAACATTTTCTAGTTCTACCCTATCATTAGAATTTCTGTCAAAATTAATGGACAAGTCAATTTTTTCTAGTTAATAGAACTTTGAATTTCCCATTAAATTTGATGAAAATCTTATTGCCAGAGAGGGCAAGGTATTTATTACCAATAGTTAAAGAGGGCCAGTGCTTACTGTTGTAGTTTAGGAGGACATTGCAATTGCACCATAGTTAAGGAGAAGTGCATATTTTTTGCCCTAGATTTTGGCAATGCTAATGGTTCTAAATTCTAACAAAACTTTTCTTTCTCTATATTCACAAACCAAACAGATCCTACAAGTCGTGAAATTGGAAAAATAAAAATAAAAAATCACTGATTTTAAGACAGGGTAAGACAATCACATTTTCCCAACCAGGCATCAATTTTTTACACAAATTATGTTAGAAGAAATAAATGTATAGAAATATATTCTTCTCCAAATAACTGATGAATGTTCGAATCTAGATTATCGATCAGAACTAAAATGTAGCATAAGATAGACCCAAAGTTTTGTCTAAACAAACAGAGAGAGAGAGAGAGAGAGAGAGAGAGATAAAGGAAGAATTTTGAATAGAAATGGGAAGTGGAGCTCTGACCCCATGGTGACAGAACGAGGAGGCGCTTCGGATGTGAGAAAGGGCTTCGGAGCTGAGAGTGAGAGCTGCTATGGAGCTTAGGCCGCCACTACAAGAGACGGAAAAACCCTAACCTTCATGGCCTTATAAACTTCACATCAACATCCTAACATAAAGACGCCGAAACAAATTGCGTTTTTTATTTTTATTATTATTTTATAATATGAAAACGCTGGGAGTTCTAGCGTTTTTGAACTTATTATTATTCTTCTCTTTCTTTCTTTCTTTCTTTCTTGAGAAATGATATGTCTACAACAATTTTACAACATTTTTACAACAAATCATAAGTGGCAGGTTGTTACTGGTTGTTATTGTTGGGGCAAAAAAGTAATCTTAGTGTTAGTTTCAAATTTGAACCAATAACAACTAACCACCTGTGATTTGTTGTAAAAATGTTGTAAAATTGTTGTAGACGTAGCATCTCTCTTCTTTCTTTCTTTCTTTTCTTATTTTATTTTTTACCTGTCTTAGTCTTGCTCTTTTAAAGAGTGTGTGGATGAACTTATTTTTATTGATTTTTTTTTTTTTTTGTTTAAAAAAAAATTAATTATGTAAAAGTAAAGTTGTATACAGAATTTGAACTCCGTTTAAGCTGCGCAAGAAAGGCCCAAAGCCAATCCTAAAGAACAGTGAAGATTCATAGGATCTTTATGTTTTTTAAATTACTTTTAGGCTAAAATGTAAACTATGTCATCTAAGTTTGACTGAAATTTATTTTACTTTTTTAATTTTACTTTTTTTTCAATTGAGTTTTTAAAGTTCAAATTTATTCAATTCAAACATTCCATCCAATTTCGTTAAAAAATTTCTATTAAAAAAATATTTTTCTCACTTGAAAAAAAAAATTCTATAAAATTAATAAACATTTTACAAATTTTTTATGTGAATTTTTCTTTCAAGAAATATATTTTCATTAGTTAATTTCACACTTAACAACATTTAATTTGTTCTTGGCCCACATTGGGAGACCCCAAGAATAGTCTGTCACAATGATGGATTGGGCCTTCCTATTGATCCAAAATTATGCCCTGAGTTTCCGGCCGAGGACACTACCCACTGGCCGAACTTCCCCTTCTGAGTTCCGAGCATGACCTTAGTTCCCTGAGGATTGTGCTCCTGCCTCTCTCTCATGTTTCTCACCCCAATTTTTCCAACCCCCAACACCATAACCTCCTTCCCCTTTTATACTTTCTTGTTGGTGGAGTCATCATGATGACAAAATCTACCACACGTGTGTGGGACCCATCGATTCTAGGTTTAAAGTGATCATTTAGGTCTATAGCACTATTCTTGCCTATCAAATCGGTTGTCAGAAGGGAGCCCAGCCTTCTGACATTGAAAGGATTGCCTAGTATCTCGTGCCTAATACCAGTTAGGTGCTCAGACGTATGTTCATCTTCGGGTCTCCTTGTATCATTGGTTGAGGTCATGGCTCTAAACATTGGACCTTCTCCTAATTTGCCCATCCTCAAGCCGAGCATAATCTTTAGAATGAGCCTCCTCATCTCTTTAGCCCAACTTTAGAATAGGCCTACAACCTTTCCCACCACAATAAGCCCCCCACGATCCCATTGCCTGAACAGGGGAAGAGATCATGGTTCTGTCCTTGGCATTTAGGTAGGCGCATCCCCTCACCGTTTCACCTCGTGAAGACCAAATGATGGGCAATAAATGAGCCGTATTTGACAGCTCAGCTTAAACACAAGAGATGTAAAACCCTAACCTTCATGGCCTTATAAACTTCATTTTAACATCCTAAGATAAAGACGCTAAAACAAACTGTGTTTTTATAATTTTTTTTTTTTTTTTTAATATGGAAACACTGGGAGTTCTAGCGTTTTTGACCTTATCATTATACTTCTCTTTTTTTTTTCTTTTTCTTTTTTACCTCTTTATGTTTTTTTTTTAATTTTAATTGTGTAAAAGTAAATTTGTATATAGACAAAGTAAATGTGATTTTTTAAAATTATTTTTAGGCTAAAATATAAATTGCCTAATTTATGTTTGACTGAAATTTACTTTAGTCTTTTAATTTCATTTTCGTTTAATTGAGTTCTCTAAATTTTAAATTTACTAAATTCAAACATTTCATCCAATTTCGTTAAAAAGTTGCCATTAAAAATTTATTTTTCTCACATGAAAAAATCCTATAAAATTAATAAAATATTTTAGAGATTTTTAATGTGAATTTTTTCAAGAAATATTTTTTCATTAGTTAATTGTATACATTTTCTAACAAAATTGAACAAAATGCTTGAATTGAATAAATTTGAAACTTAGATGATTAAATTGAACGGAAATAAACTTAAAAAATTGAAATAAATTTTAATTTCTGTCAAAATTAGATTGTGCAATTTGCATTTTTGCCTTATTTTTAAAATAGATACATAGTTGGAGGGGAGATAGAAATGGATTCCAAAATTACAGACATGTGACATGGTACTACTAAAACCCCTTAGGTGTAAAAATACTATACATACGTATAAAAATACCATACTCTTATATGTTGCACTTCCTTCAAAGTTAGATAGATCTAAACTCTCTTTTATATAGAATTTTAATTTTAATTTTAATTTTTTTGTATATAAGTAGGAGATGGAGGAATTTAAACCCAAATCTGTCCATGAAAGGACCGAGCTTTTTTTTTTTTTTTAAGAAACAAACACACACACAAGGGAGAGGGAAATGATTCTAACACAAAGATACACCACAAACTCCATTCAAAAGCCATGATAACTAAGTATTTAAGTTACACGCATGACTAATAAATATTTTTTTTATTCTATCTTCTCAAAAAAAAAAATATTCTATAAAAGAAAAACTAATATTTTTTCTATATATGTTATTTGGTATCTATACTACTACTATTTAAGATGTTTCCCATATTTGGGATCCTCAATTTAGATGCCAAAAATACCTTCAAATTCATCTATTTCTAACGCTTAAATCATAGGGTTAGACATGTAAAATTAGTAATTTAAAAACTCTTAATTTTTAGCTAAATTAAAAATAATACAAAAACAGTTTTTTCTCCCACCTCCACATTTCTCTCTTACGTTAGTTGTCAAGTACTAATATATATATATATATATATATATATATATAACTGTTTTTTTTTTTCTCACAAACATACCATTTTTTTTTATCACTAAACTGATTTTTTTTTTCACCTTCACATTTCTCTCTCACATTAGTAATCAAATACTAATACAACTTCTTCTTAAAATAAAAAATAAAATAAAACTGTCATGAGTAATACGTGTAAACCTAAAAAATAAAAAATAAAAAGTGTCATCGCACGCGTGAAGCATGCGTGATAAGACTAGTGATTATTAATTATGATGATCTAACCGGAGAATTTGCCCTTTTATTACAAATTATTTATGATGTACACCTGGGCCGAGCTAAGTGGACCTCATCCCAAAAGAAAAACAGAATCATCTCAGCCTCACGCAAGCCTATCCTTACTCAAAATTGTCAGCCCAAAGTTACATTTTTTTTTTTAATAGTGCCCAAAGTTACATTTAAGGTCTCCTTAAACTCTCTTTTGTCTCCAGCTCTATTTCTCAATTCCTGTATGGCATGTTTGGATGGAGGAGAGAATGAGGGGAAGTGGAGGGGAGTAGAGTAGAGTTGGCTAAAAATAAGTTAATTTTGTACTAAATTTACTTTACTCTACTCTACTATCTTCCCTCTCCCTCAATCTAAATGGACCATTATTCTTCTTTGTGCTTCTAATGCTTCTGTAATTTCTTTTCATAGTATAGTCTATCAGTCTTAGCAATGGATTCAGCTTCGAGTACAATTTCAAAGTTCAAATGCTACTTCAAATCTTTACCTCAAAAAAAAAAAATGCTACTTCAAATCTGAACGCACCAGCACCACTTTTGTAACTTCCTGCTGTCCAATATGTCAAATCTGATGACAGTCAAGTTTGATCTAAGCAATTATATTAAGGGTTCGGTTAATGTATACTCTTAACAAATCTGTTTTTGAAAAAAATTTATTGAAAATTGAAAAAATTGTCAAAACTTTTTCAATTCCCGATAAAAATTTTTTCAAAAATAGTATAATATTGTGTGCCCTTAGAACACACGTTAGTAAACTCATTATATTAATTGGAAGCATCATAGTAACTTCCATTCTTAGCAGTTAGCACCTACTCACTGCTTGAGCACGTGGCTAGAACAGTGGTTCCACCTCCTCAATATCTCAAGGATTTAGATGGTAATCAACTGAGTGTCTTGAATCCAGAATACCATATTTGGAAAGTCAAATATCAAGAATTAATAACCCTCATAAAAACTCAACCTTGTCACCTACTAGGCTAATACATTAGCTTTGGTGGTAGGACAGAAAACTGCAATATCAGTTCGGCTTACTCTGAAGAATAGGTACACTTTTATTCTATAATTCGTACCAGTATTCTCAAATCTTAGATTTGAGATTCACACTGTAAGAAAGGAAAATGATTCAGTTGCAAGTCACTTCTAAAAAAATCAGGGAAATTAATGGCATGTTTGGAAGTTTAGAGGGGGAGGAGAGTAGAGGGGAGGAAAGTAGTGGGGAGGAGAGTATAGGGGAATGGTTTCTCTGCACCTTCTTTGGATGTTTTTAAAATTAGTAAAGGGGAACGGAGTAATTAGCCTTTTCTCTTGTTTGGATGTTTTAAAAATTAGAATGGAAAGTAGAGGAAATAATTTAAATAGACAAATTTACCCCTATTTGAAAATATACTTGCAACTTTAATTTATGATTAATTTATTAAATTAAATAATTATAACTATGGCATACAATATTTTTTTTGATAATTTCTTTTATAAAAAAATAAGAAATGGTTCCACCAAATGGTCCAAAACACAAAATAAGAAATAAAAGCAAAAGAAAAAAAAGTGTTACTTGTGTTTTTGAGACAAATGAAAGCGAGTAATTTAGTCCAACTCGGACAATTTCATCCGATTTGACTTGTCACTGACAGAACTGACCGAGTTTTGGCCTAGTTTTGCAAGTTTTCTATTTTATTTTCTTCTTTTTCATGGAATCCCTTTCTGGGTATTTGGAAAATGTCTTCTAAAAATATGTGCAAATGTAAACAAATAATGGAAATGTAGGTACAAAGACTATTTAAACAGTGTTAGTATTGACATTTGAGAGTGGCTGCTTGGAGCTTAGGGTGGTTTGGGAACTCAATGTTTTAAGCTTGTATTAGACTTTCTTTCTTCCCCTGTTTTCGGACTGCTTAAACAGGGCATATACAATGTAATTGTTTTGTTACATTAATGATATTCTATCTTCTTACCTCAAAAAAAAAAAAAAAAAAAAAAAAAAAAAAAAGAAAAAAAAAGAGAGAGAATAGTTAGATTCAGCATTCTATATGGGTTGTCTTATATTTTCCTTTCATACAGTTTTCTCAGTAGCCAATCGGTTTCTACTAATTCAGTTTTGTTTCTGCAACTAACTTTCTTTGTTGTTTGTTTAGCTTGATCGACTGACTAGATTGTTTATTTGTGTGAAGAAAATGGAGAGGGAGAAGTTGGAGAAGATGAAGCAAAAGGCTGAGAGAGTTGAGAGAAATTTGAGATTGGTGAGAGAAATAACGTAAATTTATTTTATTAAATCGGTTTGTAATTTTATTAATTTAAAAATGGTAAATTAGAAAATTTATTTGGTCAATAATTTATCTACTCTACTCAATTTGGAGAATTAAAAATGAGGGATTGGAGGTAGTTGAAACCCCCCCAAATCCCTCCCCTCCTTTCTTAAAAAACTTCCAAACAAGTAATTGAACTATTCTCCCTCCCTCTACTCTACTCCCCCTCTTTTCTTTTTAACTTCCAAACAGGCCATAAAGATAAGCTTGGAGCTGTGGGAATTCAGATAGAAAATGAAGAAATGCTCACCATGGCCATGCTTGCTACAGCAGGTCATAAGCCATAAGTCTATCCTCTATTCCTCCTCCCAATCCACACTCAAATAGAGGCAGGGGCGGAGGCTATAATAATAGTCAGAGGTTGTAGAGATATTCCACAGCAAGGCTCTCCACAGAATCATCAATTCAGTCCAGGTAATAACAGAAGCTCTCAGGCTAAGAATGAAACCCCTCAATCAGATTGTCAAATCCGTGGCAAAACTGGATACTTGGCTATTGATTGTTTCCATATAATGGACCACTTATATCAAGGTAAACATCCTTCTGCTAAGCCTGCAGCCATGGCAACTTCCTCTAATGTAAATCAAGCAAATGATCCTTGGCTGATACTAATCACCTTACTGCAGATTTGAGCAACTTGACTATGCAAAACCTTAAGGTGTAACTGATCAGGTCATAGCAGGCAATGGTTCTTCTCTACTTATAACACATGTAGGTACTGGTCAATTACACACACACACAGTTAAGCCTACACTCATCCTTAGAGAGTTAAGAGTCCTATACATTTCTTCAAAATTTCACTCATAAGTTATGTAAAGATAATCAAATTTTCTCTCACTCAATCCAAATATGCATAAGACATCCTACAAAGATACAATATACAAACTTATAAACCTTGCTAATCACTCTGCTTACCAGGCCAAAGACTCAATCCTCATGGGCATTCCTCTCAATGATCCTGGTCCTTATTGAGGCATGGTTGGAGCACTCCAGTGTCTAACCTTTATTAGACCTTACCTTGCTTTTGCAATTCATGAAGTCTTTAAGTTTATGAGTGCCCCTGCTAATTTTCATCTTCAAGCTTTGAAACAAATTTTTCATTACCTTCGAGGAACTCTGTGCAGAATATGGCTTGAATTAGGAGTTCGACTCCTTGTTGGATTTGGATAAGGAAGGAATTTTATTCATTTTGGGTTACTGTTATTTGAAGTTATCAAGCTCTATTAGAACTCTTGTCTACTACTTGATTTGGAATTCTTTTTGGAATAGGAGTGATTCTCCTTTTGTGTGTGGAAAAGAAGTCTAGTCCTTCTTGGTTTTGGATATTCTAGCCTAGTTAAGTCTCCTATATAAGCATAGTGCTGCTACAGAAAATTAGAGAGAGAAAGAGATGTGAGTATGTGTGAGAAAAAGCTCTCTCTTGTTTGGTTCTTTGATATTTGTGGGTTGCAATTTGGAATAGTGAGAGAGGTTTGTTGCCACTTGGTTTTGGTTCTGCGGATTGGTGATTTGCTCTCTCTTGGTACATTGCAACTTTTGGATTTGACTTGTGGCTCTCTCTTTAGTTTGTGTGCAATTCGCATTTGGTATTTGGTATTTGTATTTGGTATTTGTGAACTTTTGGTTCTTGGGTTTGTATTTGGTTCTTTGGTTTTGTATTTGTGAGAGAGAGAGCTATTTGGGATTTGGGTTTGTGAGAGTACCTCTACACCAATTTGTATTATCCCAAATTTGTTATAGTGAAATTTGTTCGTCGTCGCCCGTGGATGTAGGCTATTGCCGAACCACGTAAATCTTGGTGTTTTGTGTCTATTTTCTTTTGGATTAATTTTTCCTTCGCTCCTATTATTAGTTTGGAGATCTTTCTCGAGCCTAAAATATTTTCACAATCAATATTGGTAATTTGAGCTTCCGCTATTTTACAACAAACTGGTATCAGAGCCAAGGTTCGCTACCTAGGCATTTGGATTTGTTCTCTTTGGAGATTTTGGTGATTGGTTCATGGATCTGATTATTGGGGAGAAAGATGTCAGGTGATTCCTCTACAAAATCTTCGGCAGATTCTTCTGGAAAATCTTTGTCAGAGTCTTCTGTAAAACCTTTAGCGGTTAGGACGATGGTTTCTAATGCCAAATTTGAAGTAGAGATATTTGATGGAACGAATAACTTTGGCATGTGGCAATGCGAAGTTATGGATGTCTTGGTCCAACAAGAGTTGGATATTACTTTGGAAGACAAACCTGAAGGGATGTTAGACAAGGATTGGGAAAAGATTAATAGACAAGCTTGTGGCACTATTCGTTTGTGTTTGGCCAAGGATATTATTTTTGGTGGTGACATGGTGATTAAGCCTTTGCACAAGTTCAAGTGTTGCCTGGACTTGTTTGGTATTTGCAATTTGAATTAGCTCATAGGGGCTTTGGTGGTGGCGACGGAGAAGATTCGTTTATGGTGATATGCACTTTGTTTTGGACTCTTATCTGGATTTGGCACCATCTTTGGGTGCATTTGGTGTTCATTGGTGTATTTGGAAGTAATTCTGGATAATTTGCACTTTGTTTGTTGAAAACTCTAATTTATTGAGCACTTTGCATTTGTGATTTAGGAGATGTCTTGTCAAGGTGGAGACTTGTTAAGGATTTGTATTTGGTGGTCTGCAAATGTCATTTGTGAGGCTTGATGGAATTCAAGCCAAGGTGGAATTTGTAGAATATGGCTTGAATGAGGAGTTCGACTCCTTGTTGGATTTGGATAAGGAAGGAATTTTATTCCTTTTGGGTTACTGTTATTTGAAGTTATCAAGCTCTATTAGAACTCTTGTCTACTACTTGATTTGGAATTCTTTTTGGAATAGGAGTGATTCTCCTTTTGTGTGTGGAAAAGAAGTCTAGTCCTTCTTGGTTTTGGATATTCTAGCCTACTTAAGTCTCCTATATAAGCATAGTGCTGCTACAGAAAATTAGAGAGAGAAAGAGATGTGAGTGTGTGTGAGAAAAGGCTCTCTCTTGTTTGGTTCTTTGATATTTGTGGGTTGCAATTTGGAATAGTGAGAGAGGTTTGTTGCCACATGGTTTTGGTTCTGCGGATTGGTGATTTGCTCTCTCTTGGTGCATTGCAACTTTTGGATTTGACTTGTGGCTCTCTCTTTGGTTTGTGTGCAATTCGCATTTGGTATTTGGTATTTGTGAACTTTTGGTTCTTGGATTTGTATTTGTGAGAGAGAGAGCTATTTGGGATTTGGGTTTGTGAGAGTACCTCTACACCAATTTGTATTATCCCAAATTTGTTATAGTGAAATTTGTTCGTCGTCGCCCGTGGATGTAGGCTATTGCCGAACCACGTAAATCTTGGTGTTTTGTGTCTATTTTCTTTTGGATTAATTTTTCCTTCGCTCCTATTATTAGTTTGGAGATCTTTCTCAAGCCTAAAATATTTTCACAATCAATATTGGTAATTTGAGCTTCCGCTATTTTACAACACTCTGCACCATGGTTTTTGTTATACTCGTGTCCCATTGGTTCTTTTTGCATTTACTTATGCAATTGGGCAGGTGATCCATTTGATAGGATCTCAGCCTCTGGGTTTATTATCTTTCTTGGCCGAAATCCCATTGTCTGGTCTGCAAAGAAGCAAGCCACAATGTCCGAATCCTTCACTAATGCAGAGTATTCAAATTAAGTTTGGTTTCAACTCTAATCAACTAGCTGACATCCTCACCAAGGCTTTGCCCTCCTCGTTTCCTTGATCTTCAATCCAAACTCATGGTGCCTCTCTCCATTCATTTGAGGGGGACACTAAAACAGAGGATGGTTCCCAGGTAGAAGATGAGTGACATGCCGTTACAAGTTTCAACTAAAGAGCCAAAGCCTTGTCAACAACATGTGGGTCATCAATGGCTACAAAGCTCGATATACCATTTTAGAGAAAATTCTCTCTACTACGTGTCATTTCCAATTGAAGATATAGCACTGCTCTTCATAGTCAGCGACTTTGTTTCAATTTGTTAGATCTTAAGCTGAAATTAGTTTGAAGAAATTTTCTTCAGATTGAACTCTCATTTCCTAGAAAAGGAACACTTCATACAGATCATTTTTAATGAATGAGAATCTAATACATTTTCTCTGTAACTCTCGTCTCTAGCTCTGTTTGTCTCTTCCTTTATTCCTCTTGCTTCTGTAATTTCTTTTCAGTAACAAACCAAAAAGTTTTAGCATTTCCTTTGTTTCTGACACGGTATATTATAGACACAGATCAATTGAGTTATGACTTGAGGTAGCAGACCACCAAGGCATGATACCACAAGGAAAACCTGCCATTAAATTAAGCTTGCTGCTTTGTTACCAAATTTTTGGCCTAATTCTTCCTTTGATCGGTTCAATTTAACCTCTTGATCAAAATGATATGCTTGGTTATATTTCATCTCATTTTATGCTAAGATCCTCCCGAGTTTCATTTCATAAATTCCTACCTCTCAAAGATGTTTGGATTTTTCAAAATTAACATGTAGAAGAGAAATGCTATACCCCTGGGATGCATGATATGCTTACCAAACAAGAAAGATGGATGGAGAAGAAAACCCAATAATTCAAGGGGTTAATAGGGTAAAAAGAAAGAAGCTTCCAAAATTTTGAATATATACAGTCCCAACCATGAATTTACAAAGCAACAGCCATGCTATAATAATCAAATACTCCAATGTATCCATAAAACGACTCCAAGTACATAGAATAGTAAATATTTTCTTACAGAGACAATTATATCAGGTGAAACCCATGTTTGTCATTAACTCCGTCATTGTCCTGGAGTTCGATAATATTTCCTTACAAAATTAAGAGCAGCAATTGTCACATAAACAGGATATAGGATACTACAATATATATTCATGGGTTAACACAAAATGCCCCAAAAAAACTGAGTAATTACTTCCATTTCGCCACCACTGAGAGCTTTGGAAGAATGCTAACACTCAATGAAATAACTGGGTTGAACATACCACCAAACTATCTGTCACAAGAAAGATACGTGCAGTTATGGAAAAAAGAACGAATATGTATAACTGGAAAAAAAAAATGGCACGACCATAGCTAATACAATCAACCTGTCCCATGGTGTTTCCTATTTCTGTGGCTTCTTCCACAGCACTCCAATCTTCTTCAGCATGTTACCATTTTTTTTCTTCAGTAAATCATCTTCCATGTCTTCGGAGTAAGGTGAGCCTATCTTCCCTGCAATGGAATTATAGTTGCTGTCCAATGATGCAGTTCTCTCCATGAACTTCCCATTATTCCCAGCTGAAATCATGGCCGCAGCTGCCTCAGCAGCCTTCCTCCACTGGTCAGACTGCACTTTTAGCCTTCTCAACTCAGCCTCCATTTCTGAATTTGCTGTTTGTGCTGCATCTAGCTGCTCAGTCACCCTCGCTGCCCTCCTGTTTGACTTATCTGCTTCCTCCATCTCTATTCCAAGTTTCATAAGCGCCTCTCGCTCTGCAGCCTTCGCTGCCTCCACTTCTGCAACCACATGATCATTCGCTTTACCCCTGTCCATTTCCCTTTTCTTGATTTCCAGTTTCAGCATTTCATTTTCCTCTGATATACTCTGCAATTCTGTCTCCTTATCCATCAGATTGGCCCTCAACTCTGAAACACATTCATTTAATTTCTTCAGCTCCTTTTCCAGTTCATATTCCCTCTGGCATGACAAGCTCTTCTCAAGCTTCAAATTCAACCCCTCATTCTCCTCTGAAATACCCTGTAATTCAGTTTCTTTATCCATCAGGTTTGCTTTTAACTCCTCAACATCAGCTTTCTTTTTCTTTAGTTCTGCCTCCAGTGCAGCCTCTCTTAGACTTGATCCAGATTTTATCTGCTCCACAAGTTCATAAGCACTTCTTATCTGCACTGTGCTCCGAATTTGTTCTTCATGGTATTTGCTCTCAGCAATTTCTAATGCAGATCTTAGTCGAGCCACCTCAGACTTCAAAGAGTGAAGTTCTGCTTTGTTCTTGATTGATTCCACTGTCTCTTTATCTTTTCCAAGTTCCAGCTCAATGTTATGATCACCTGCAGGATTTTGAGAAACATCGCCACTAATATTTTTTAGGCCTGCATCAAGCTTGCTAACAAGTTCTTCTAGGAAATTCACACGTGCCCTTGACTGGTCTAACTCTGAGGCAACAGAGTTGTAAGCTTCCATGGATTTCATGCTATCTGATTTGAGCACCTCTACAGTTTGTCTAGCAGTTTCCAGTTGCAGCAGAGTTTCACCAACCAGTGCTTGTGCCTGAGCTTCTGATTCTTTGCAGTCCTGTAGTTGGTTTTTCATGTTAGCCACAAGAGAAAGAGTTTCTGCAAGGTTTGCTTTCAAGCTCTCAAGCTCTTCATTTGCTGATTCTTTGTTCTTGGTTTGTGCAGAACCGGATTCAGCTACCATTCCAAGCTGGACCCTAAGTTGCTGAATCTCATTCATGGCAGAGGCCAATGCGGCTGAGTCGACTGAGTTCTGCCTCTGGACAGCCTCGAGCTCGGACTGCCATGCTAGATCCCTTTCTTTTGAGATCTTTTGTAGCTCAACAACACGGGCTTCCTCAGAAGCAGACAGCTCCTGAAGCTGTAGCTGGGACTCTTCAAGCTCTGAAGACACAACCAATAGTTTGTTTTTGGACTCCTCAGCATCTTGCTGGGATTGCTGCTTCCATAATTCAGAAGAACTCAGCTGGTCCTTTGCCTTCTTCAGTTCCTCCTGAAGATGAGAAACCTGGGTTTCCAATTCAGATATTCTGCTCGGGCGCTTCTTCTGGAGTAAGAAGGAAGAAATATGCAAACTTAGAAATACTCAAAAACTTGCAACTCCTGTAAGTTTGTATAGAAAAACATATAGGAACTATTACACAACATGTGCACTTCCATTCCTATCATAGTAATATGTGGTGCTAAATCTATAGAAAAAGAGAAGGCAAAGGAATTTTATGCGCATTCTAATTTCTAATTTATCAAAGAGAGAGAGAGGTCCAAGCCAGGGCTTGCACAAAACATCCAAACACCAAAATCCTATATGTCTGGGCTCTTACACTTTGCTTACAATTGATTTCAAAGGTATTGCAATCACAAGATTGTGTAAGTATAACTGCACAAGGTTGGTGGATCCATTTATTGAAGTACCTCAGTCACTGGGCTTCTGGGTGACCTACGCTCAACAACTTTTGGGCTTCTATCTTTGGGTGCTCTACTAGTCTGAGCTGAAGCAGTTGCAACATCAGTCTCTATTGCAGTTGGCTTGAGTTGGCGTACAGCTCGAGGAGAAACCTTCTGAGGCACCTCTGAGGAGCCACTTCTGAGATAAAGTGACATGACAATCAGGTATATGTTATAGCAGTATCAACAATCACAACCTCATATTTAAAAAACACTTCTCAGTTTCTGCAACTATGCACTGTTTGTTTAAGATGACATACACGAGTGACACTCTCCTTAGACTTGCATAGTTTCTGAGAGTTTATGAATAAATTTATACCATACTCTAAGTCAGCCAGCTGATTGATGGACTAGCCGACCGTCATATCCTCAGTGTGATAAAACTTGAATGAAAGCATTATACTTTACCAGGAATTATATGGAAATGTAACTCATAAGAAATATTTCAAAAAGACAGGAAACTTATAATAAAAAATATTAATCTAATAACAGCACTAATTAGAATATAGAATTGAAATACTAGTTTTGGCATATATTCCTACTGCCATGAAAATGAGTTCTTAAATTGGATTAATTGGGGAATTCAAATTCAAACATACATATTACATCTATATCTAAACTCTAATGATTAGAGTTTTTTTGTTCTTTTCAGAGAGAGAAAGAGGGAAGTCTAGGACAATCAGGTGGCTAATCAATGTTCATGGCAACTTTGGTTGTCTCTCTAAATTAAATATCAGTTATAACATGGGTTAAGCGACTAGCACAGTCCAAAGCTTATGGATATGCATGTTGGTTAGCACTTAAACCAAAAGCTTAAGCCTCTTAAGTTTTGGTCCAATCAATTTCTCACACTTGTCAGTATTTTTCAATTTAGGAGTCAAAACTTAGTCACTAAAACATGCACTCACAGCACACGTGAAAACTGAACCAAAAAACCTATAAAGTATAACAAATAATAATTTTTTAAATATGACTTCTTCAAACTGGATGAAGATTATGGTCCATTCTAAGAAACCTGCCATTTGCACCTTTTATATGAATTCTCGAGTCAAATGTATTCCAGACACAACCATACTCATCATGAAAATGAAAATGATAATCAAGACTTCACTGACAGTAAATACTAATAATTCAACTTAGTCACATCTTTTGTCACATAAAAACTAAGTGACAAAAACTCTAATGTCCAAAGAGTTAGCAATTAGAAACAATAATTTAGATCAACGGGTCCATAAGAGGCCCCATAATAGCCACATTTCAGGGCAGCAGACAAGGACAAATAGCATATATTTGTTTGATGTTGAAATGGCAACTTGAAAGTTGAGATTCTTACCACCATAAAAGAGGGTCCTCACTAGTAATTTAGTTGGTAAAAGTTGCATGAACTCATAGCAAACTGGGATACGTGATGCATATGTTGATATTTTAAATGAAAAAAGACAAACCCAAGAAAAAAAAATATATGAAAGTGAAAAATGCTAAAATATCAAGGATCTGGCAATCACAATGTTCAAACCACAACTAAAAATCCATCAAGAACCAACAAAGTTAGATGGCACTAATGCACCTCTGAGGTACTCTTTTAGTCCTTTAGTGCAGTTTTTTTCCTATTGACCATAAATGGCAAATGGGACAACAACAATATACCATTAAGATTTGTAGAGCATTGTCTTGCCTCAAATACCAAAACAACCCCTTTAACAAGTCACATGCCAAGCAAGGAGCCTAGCTCCAAAAGAATGAGAGAAAACAAAAAAGCATTTGAGGTTACCTTGCTTTTGGGGTCTGCATTATTTAACTGCCTTTCTAGGAACAAAGTGAAGATGGGGTTGATGTATGAGCAAACTTACTTCAATGCTGCCTGTCCCACAAGACCCTGTAACAGTACAGTAAAAAAAATCACAACTGAGAAAAGAGGTATCCAATGTGAATTATGTAGACGATGAAATTAATGGGTTCACGAAGAAGAGCATGTGCCCTTTACCACCGCATATGAAGCCATAATTGCAAGATATGCAAAGTTGGAAAACCATAAATTTGATTGAACAGAAAAAGAATAAAAAATCCAAAGGAGAAACCCAAAAGGAAAATTTTAAAATTTAAAGGTAAAAAAAAAGGCCCTTATTAGAAGGAGCGGATCTTATTCAGCTTTTACCAACTCCAACTCAAAACCAATTTACTCAAGTCAGAGGGGACCTACAGGCTACAGCACCAGGACAGAGTGGACAAAATCACAGAAATATCCCTTATCTATCTTTCTATCTACATAAAATACAAACATGAAATAGTGAATTCAGTGGCATTTCTGTAAATTTAAAAAGATGAAGTAGTATCCTTCCACCTCCATTTTTGCCGTGAAGAATGGAGAAACACAGTGCAGTGTGGGGAATTTGAAGGACCCCAAAAAAAAAAGAAGGGTCTTTTAAGAAAATGCTCTTACACTCTGATTGTGTCTGCTAAAAGCCTTACCATTAATCCGTTTGTTTCTACAGAAAATACTTTCTCAGAAACTTTTTCCCGTGAAAAAAACTATCAGTCAATTTTGCTGAACCCCCCCCCCCCCCCCCCCCCCCCAAAAAAAAAAGAATCTTTGTTTTACTCTCAGAAACTTTTTCCCATGAAATAAGGAAAAGTAAAAGGAGAGAGGATATAGTACATGAAGTTACATTTTCCCGCACTATTTTCCCAGGAAACAAACAAAAGCAAACAGATCTAAAGCATAAGGAAATCACCACCGAAAGAGTCAGTAAAGGCAAGCAATGCAGCAGTAGATATCAACGAGAAGACGACCTTTGGGGGAAAATATTTTATAAAGAAAATTTTAGTTTCTTCTATTTTTAAAGAAAGTTGGAAAAATACAAACAACCTTTTTGAGATTCGATTTTCTTTACAAAGTGTACAAAAGAACAAAAAGCCTGGAATTCTTCCAGCTCTGGAGCTCGATGAAAAAGCAAAGGCTGTAATAAGTTCTCTGCATAATATGACTTTTCTATAAACTAAGATTTCATCCAAAAAGCACCTCAAAAAGAAACATCATTACAGCTAGAGAAAGTGAAGAAGAAAAAGGTGATGGTATTAAAAAACCCAACAACAAAAAAGAACAAAAAGCATGTATTATCCTCGTTTGGTTGCCGAGAAAATGTGAGAAACCAGACTACAGAACACAGTACAATAAAGTTTTGCTTTTGTTTTACTAGGATATTCTCTTACTCTAAGCTTACCCAATGAAGAGTGTAGTGAGAGAAAAACGAAAAAAACAAAAGTAAAGCAACATTATATATGTAGGTTTTGATTTGTACCTGGCGTATGTTTGAGTTTGAGACGAGGTAGGTGGGGTGAGCTTGGGAGAGACAGTTAGCTATTGTTTGAGAAGCACGGAAACAGCCATAAATATTAAGCTTAATCTTCTTCTTTCTTCTTCTTCTTCTTGGAGTTGTTGTTGTTAGCGCAGTTTCCAAGGAGCTCACTCTTTTGGTTTTTGGAACAGTGGGATGTGAAGAGTGAGTAGAGAAGGAAGGCTTCGTGAGTGAATACAAAACGGAGACAGGCAAGAGACAACAGGGGTGTACTGTGTACACAGCTTTGTCTTGTTCTTTGTTTGTTGCACAAAAATACTACAAATTAGTTTTAACCCCGGTTTTACGTCCGTATTTTTTTTTTTATATTATCCTTTGTCCAAAACTTTAGGTAGACTACTGACTTTTGTGTATTGAGTATTGACCAGTGCAATGGTGTTATGTTTTTCAAAAGCAACTAATCAAATTCAACCCTGTCAGTCGTCTGTCAGACTCTCACTATGGTTTAGCTAAAAAAAATTACATTTTTTTTTTTTTTGAAAGGGAATAGCTAAAAAAAATTTACTATGGTTTAATTATTTGATTTATTGATCAAAGTAATAATATAGTTGAATTTTATTAAATAACTTAACACATAACATAAAATAAAATGTACCTAGATATTATTATGAGTATCGCTATAACCTGATTCTCAAAAAAAAAAAAAAAAAAGAGTATCGTTATAACCTATGAGAAAGGTTCATGGATGTTAGTTTAGAAACTTTTTTATGAGAATTTTTTTTTTAACAGCTTTTTTTATTATATATATATATTTTTTAAATAGTATCAAAACTTTTCTAAAATAGTTTATTAACAATTGTTTTAAGGACACTCATTAACAAGACTATAAACACATATTTTTTCACAAAAAGATCATAAATTCTACGAACACATTATTTTTACAACAAATCTTACGTGGCAAATTGTTAATGATAGATAAAAATATAATACCAATGGTAAGCCCTAATGAAAATCAATACCAGATTGCCACCTAAAATTTGTTATGAAATTATTGTAAAAATATTGTGAACACTTCTCCAAAAAGATTCATATACTATCTTACAAACTCATTTCTTTGTAACCCACCACAATACAAAAAATGCACAATTCCAAAGACAGAGTTCCAAAGAAAAAGTCAATGACAAATTTTGTGTTTGTTTCGGAATAGTTTATTTAGGGTCAGTTTGGAAATCGCTTATTTTACTGAAACTGAAATTTTTTTGCTGAAAGTACTGTAAATAAAGGTAAAAGTTAGCTGAAATAATACAGCAGATAGGGTTGTCCACCGGAAACCGACCCACCTGCGTAAACCGCCCAGGCCGACCTAAAAATCGGCCGACCCAAGACCGGTGACAGTCGACGCTGAGTCTTCGCCACCAAAAACCGACTTAGGCGAGTCGGATGACGAGTTTTCTTCTCCAAAACCCGATGAACTCGATCCGACCAACGAAACCCATGAAAGAAGGCCGGATCTACCTAGATCCACTCAGATCCGGTGAAGATTTGGTAGTTTTTGGTTAGATCCGGTGAAGTTCTAGTTTTTTTTCGGTTAGATCCAGCAATGAGATGGAAGTTTTCGCTCAAATCTAGGCTTGAGGTGGTGGTTTTTGCTTCGATCCTGTGGTTGTAACACAAATTCGAAGAAAAATCAACAGATCCACCGAATATCCACCGAAGATTTAGCGAAGATCCAGTGGTTAAAACTCACTCTGACTATGACCGACTCGACTGTTGTCCATTGGAGACAGATCTGACTCAACCCGAGGTTGTCCGCGGTCGGCGGCGGGTTGTTCAACCTTCCACCCAATGTGAGCAGGTTGGTTTCGAGTTGGGCACAAATCCGACCTGAACCGACCCATGGACACCCCTAACAACGGGACCCATAAATATTATAAAAAAATGCAGTAGGGCCTATGAATAGTAGCAAAAATAAGCTAACAAAAAAAAGTTATCCAAACGCACACTTAGCTTTTTGCTAAAAGTATGATAAAATATACTTGTACTTTGAAAAAGTGAGAAAAAGTAAAATGTTAAAAATCTGTATATAAAAGTTAAAAGTTGAGCTTATAAGCTTTAGCCAAACAAACAAAGCTTGAATTTTTTTCCAAATTTTCCAAAATTTATCCTTATACACATTGACAAAGCCAAAAAAATAAATAAATTCAAAAGGCAAAGCTATGTCACTTTGATATGCCTTAACATATACAATGTAATATAAGATAAATATTATAATAACAAAAATTACATGGAAAATATTTTTTTAATGAATGACAAAGGTAGAACATATCACAAATTTTTTTTTATTATAAAAATTATAGCATTTTATTTCTTAACGAAAAGAAAAATATGCATTTATATTCCCTACTCTTCATAAAAAATTAAAAAAGTTCTAAGGAAAAAAAGGAAAAAAAAAGTTTGTTTTTAGAAAAAAAAAATATTTTTTATTAAATAAATTTACTTAGTTATATACTTATATCTTTCATGAACATATAATCTCAGTAATTCTCGTTTCAAAAAAAAAAAAAAAATCTAAGTAATCCTAAAATAAATGAGTTATACATGGAAAAAAAAGAAGTGAATATTATAAGACAAAAATGAGACAATAATACTTCTTCTTCTTTTTTTGAATTTGAGACAATAATACTTTAAATAAGTAATAGTATAATTTATTTTTTTTGAATATAAAAAAGATCATTAATACTTATATGTATTTATGAACATATGCTTTAAATACTCATCAAATTAATGAATTACATATGGGGGGAAAACATTAGATATTAATACTTATGAGTTTTTGTATGATTTTCTTAAATATGAGGAGGGCCAATTCACTAAAATTTAAACTTTATTAAAAAAAAAAGGGTTTGACTTACCTTCAATATATTTTTTAATTAGAATCTCATTTTATTTTAATAAGAAACTGTCATATCACCCACTAACTAAATAAAAAATTAAAATTAAAATTTACAACCAATTACTAATATATATTTAAAACAACAAAAAATATCTAATTAAAAAAGTACTTAAAATAAGTCAAATTCATAAAAAATATTGGAGGGTGAATTTTTGAAAAAGCCAAGCGGTCATGGCTTTCCCCCCACCCCGTCCCTTTAAACTTTCTTATTTACGTTACAACCTACACGTTTAGTAACCTTTTTTTTCCTTTTATAACCACTAAGGTGATGATGATGATATATTATGATTACAATAAAACAAAATTATCAGTGAGCAGTGAGCTTACGTGAAAGTGTGTTCACACTTTTTATTATTTTATTATATTTGTCATTCACAGCCCATAAAATTTCGTGTTATGTTTTTAGTTTTAATTTGGTATGTTGTAATGTTTTTAGTTTTAAGTTTGTCTGTTTTTTTTTTAATTAATTTTTTATTTATTTATTATTTATTTATGAAGTAATGTTTTTAGTTTTAATTTGGTATGTTGTAATTGATTTTGTAATGAAATACTTATTCATGTGTAATAACTATTCAATTATATGGTTGCATCTTTATTTTTTTATTTTTTGATGAGAAATACTGTAACTTTTATTACGAAGAGGATAAGTATGTAGCATCATGAAACACAAAAGATTCAATAAACTGTGGACATTCTTCTATCCAAGTTACAAAGCCATGAATACCCTTGGCATGCTGTGCTAAAGCATGTGCCGGTTTGTTGCCTTGCCTTCGCACGTGTTGAACTTGAGAGTGCCTAAAGTCATGCAACTTAAGCTAAATGCTTTCCATGACGTCAACAATTGCAGTTGGTGGTGTGGTGGAGCTCGACAGAATAGTGAAAACCATGTTGGAGTCAGTCTCAAAAATCACATCATTTATGCCTATATCCCATGCAAACGAGACCGCCACGTCCAAGGCTTTTGCTTCTGCTTCCAAGGGACCTAAAGGTAAGTGCAGGTGCTGACTCAAGGCGGCAATGATTGCTCCCTTGTGGTCATGGATGACAGCACCGATGCCCACTGTTCCAAGATCATTGAAGAGTGCTGCGTCGATGTTGATCTTGAACCACGAGAATGAGGGTGGGACCCAACGAGCATCTGATGGGCTCGTGAGTTGAGGGAGCTTGAAGTGGGTTGCTTGGAAGTCCTCGAGAGTGGTGCGAGCTTTGTGTCAGATCTCGTTGGTGGACTGCCCTGGAGAGCCATGCCGTGCTTTGTTTCGGTTGTACCATATACACCATGCAACAGCGACGATAAGCTCAAGCACGTCTTGGCCAACATGTTGCATGAAAATGAGATACCATAGTATGTCAATGAAGTCCCTGTAGTGTACACCTTTTTTGTCAAAGGGGATACCTATGGCATCCCACACATCTCGTGCACATGTGCACTCCTAAAAGAGATGTCCGCTAGTTTCAACTGCCACTCCACATGCATCACAGGTTGGATCATCTAGCACCCGACGAGAGCAGAGGTTCGACTTGGTAGGGAGAATATTACGGCTCGCTCTCCAAGCAAAGGTTTTCAACTTGTTCGAGACATTGAGGCTCCATATTTTTCTCCAGAACTGACCCTGGTTGTTGGTGTGTGAGGCTCCCTCCATCTTCTTCAATGGATTTAGAGATAAGGCACCTTTGTAAGCGCTGTTGACAGTGAAAGTACCCTTAGGTGTGTAAGCCCATATCATGCAATCCTTTGTGCGTCTATTGCTACGTGGGATGCTGAGTATGGCTTGAGCATCATCAGGAAGGAAGATACTTTCGACCAAGTCAATCTTCCACTATCCTGTGACTTCATCAATAAGCTCCGAAATAGTTGTAGTAGCAGGCAGAGTGTTTTGATGAGAGATAACTTGGAATGTAGAATGTTTTGGGAGCCATTTATCTCTCCAAATCTGTATCGAAGTGCCATCACCCACCCACCATCTATGTCCGGCTTTAACAACATCCTGAGCGGACATTATACTTCTCCAAGCATAGGAGGGTTTTCGTCCAAGCTCAGCATGGAGGAAATCATGGTCAAGGAAGTAACGTGCCTTGAAAACATGGTGAAGTAGGGAATGTGTATTGGTTTAGAGGCGCTAGCCCTGCTTTGCCAAGAGAGCCTTGTTGAAAGCTTTGAGATCGCGAAACCCCAAGCCTCCATCTTTTTTGGGTGTACATATTTTATCCCAACTCAACCAAGCTATTTTGTTTCGTCCTTCCTTTTGTCCCGACCAAAAGTTCCGAACCATACTAGTCATCTTATCACAGAGGGTGTCCGAAAGTTTAAAGACACTCATTGTATAGGTGGGGATGGCTTGTGCTACGGCCTTGATGAGTATTTCTTTCCCAACTTGTAAGAGCATCTTTTCCTTCCACCTCGAGAGCTTATTATCAAGTCTTTCCTTTAGCACCCTAAATGTATATCTCTTTGATCGACCTACAAGGGAAGGTAATCCCAAGTAAGTTTCATGTTGCCTGATAACTTCAGCCCTAAAACAGTTTTTTATGTCTTCTTGAGTCTCAAGAGGTGTGTTCTGACTGAAGAATAAGGAAGTCTTTCACGATTGAGTTGCTGACCAGTTGCATTTTCATAGGTCTCCAAGATTTGTTCCAAATGGGCACAATCATCACTAGTGGCTCGGCAAAATATTATGCTATCATCTATAAAAAGAGGTGTGAGATCCGTGGGCCCCGTGGGCATGCAACAACACCCTGGATAGCTTCATTCATAGTGGCTTGAGTGAGGAGACCTGATAAACCTTCTGCATAAAATAAGAAAAGAAAAGGGGATATGGGGTCTCCTTGCCGCAAGCCTCTCGTGGGGGTAATGTGGCCATAAGGCTTGCCATTGATCCTGAAGGAGTAAGTAACAGAGGTAACACAAAGCATTATAAGGTTCACCCATTTAGTGCTAAAGCCCATTTTCAACATTATATCATGAAGGCAGCCCCATTCCACTCTATCAAATGCCTTACTCATATCAAGTTTTATAGCCGTCTCCCCAACCCGTCCACTCCGTTTTTTATTTAGGTGGTGCATAGTTTCAAAAGCTACAAGCACATTATCAGTAATAAGGCGAGTGGACATAAAAGCACTTTAGTTCTCACTAATAATATCTGGTAGGAAGCGTTTGAGTCTATTGGCAATAACTTTGGAGGCTAGTCTAGAGTTGACATTGCTTAAGCTTATGGGCCTATATTGTGTTATCTTTGAGCGTTTTTCACCTTCGAGATGAGGATAATATGAGTGTCATTAAATTCAGGGGGTATGACTCCCAAATTTAAAAAATCAAGGACAGCTTTAGTAACACACTCACCCGTTAGAGACCAAAAATGTTGGTACAAAAGTGGGGGCATACCATCAGGTCTTGGAGATTTCTTGGGGTGCATATGCTTCAATGCCTTGTATACTTCATCCGCTTGGAAAGTCTGACAAAGGTACTCATTCATTTGGTCAGTGACCACAGGACGTATTGTTGCTGTTATGGGTGTAGTGTCAGTAGGGCCATTGGATCGAAAAATGGAATTGAAGTAGTCCAGAACAATCCTTTCCACGACTTGATCATCTTCTTGCCATACCCTATTCTGATCTGTAACACCTTTAATGAAGTTTATGTCCTTGCGGTTCGATGCTTTTTGGTGGAAAAAAGAAGTGTTTCAGTCGCCATCAGTGAGCCATAGGTGCCTGGACCTTTGGCGCCACATTGTATTTTCAGCATCAAGCCAACAGTTCAAAGCTTTTCAGACCTCCTCAATGTGCTCATGATTTGGTCGGTGATGTTGCTCTAGAGTTTGTAGTTCTTTTTTTAGCCTAGTAATTTGCCTTCCAACATGCCCAAATTCAGTTTTATTCTATGCAAATAAATGTGTTCGGCAACTGTCAAGGCAGTTGCTAATATGGGCACCATTTGGTTGGTAAAGTCCCTCCATCCAAGCATCTTCTACTATTTCAACACAACGTGGGTCACGAAGCCACATTGTTTCGAAGCAGAATGGTGGCCTGAGGCATTTGTAGCGGGGCTTAGAAGATGGCATACTAACAGCAATCATGGAGTGGTCTAAGGTGGACATGGAGAGGTGTTGGACCGATGCTCTGGGTAACATTGATTTCCATGCAGCGGTAGCAAGTGCCCTGTCTAGGCGTATGTGAATACGACCTTTAGTGGGGTGGTTTCGTGACCATGTGAATGGAGAGCCACGATAACCCAAATCTAGGAAGCCACAGTGTGAGATTGCCATGCGAAAACGGTCCATTTGCCTGGCTGGTCGTAGGCGTGCTATGGCCTTTTCTGCTTGGCTGAGTATCTCATTGTAGTCCCCTAGACATAGCCACAATAGAGTATTTGAATGCCCAAGGGATTCTAGTAATGCCCACGTCTCTTTCCGCTTGCTTGTACTGAGGTGGCCATAGAATCCGGCCAGCCTCCACTTTGCACCTGTTGAATCACAAACTATATGGGTGTCAATATACCAATGGGACAAATTTTTGACATGTACTTGAGTGCCGGGTTTCCATAATAGCGCTAGGCCACCACTAGAACCGTCACTAGAAACCACCAAGTCTTAGCTATATTTCCAGTTTTGCTTCATGTTGTTCAGCTGCTCAGTAGTGAGTTTGGTCTCCATTAGGAAGACACAAATGGGAACTTTTTTATTCAATGCTCTCTTGAGAGCGTTTACTATACGGGGGTTCCTAAGCCTCCAACAATTCCAACTCAAAATACTCATTGCATTCGGCGATGCTGCCAAGCAGCCATCGTCGATCCTAGGTTGTCTGCCATGAGCTTGCCCAAGGTACGTGCTTCCTCATCGAGCATCTTTTGCTTCTTATCATCAAGAGTATCCTTCATGATCACTTCATCTGAGTTTTTACGTTTTGAGCCCAAAATATCTATATTGGGCCCATTTGTGTCCATTATCTGCTAAGGCGGCCCAAGTCTACGCTAAGAACCAGTTTATGGGCCCATCGGGTTAAGGGAAGTGGATATTTTGGAGTTGCAGGACTTTTTGTGTACTGGAGAGGTAACGTGGTCAGTTATGGTGGATAAAGTGTCAGGCTGGTTGGTCATTAAGGCAATATTGGTTTCCTTTTCAGTGGTGGTTGACTTTGGAGGACAAGTTGATGGAGATTTTGGAATATTTGTCACTGAAGTGTTTGCTAGCTGTGTGGGTGGTGTTGGTTTGTTTAAATTTTGAAAGGAATTTAATGCTTGGTCAATTTCTGTAAGGTGTGCACGGAAGAGATTTGGGTCAAATAGGATGTCCTTATTTGTCAACGCGTTTTCAGGGTGTGGGCCTGAAATCATGGGATTTTCTATTGGTGAGGAGGATGGAGGATTTTTCAGCGGGTTTTAGGCACTTTTCGTAGGTGGTGAAGGTCGGATGGTAGGGGATGGTGCTGGGCAGTGGGTGGACGATGGTGCCATAGAGGGTGTGGCCTTGGTGTGCACGACCTGAGGTTGCTAGAGGTTTGTCGTGGTAGCTCTCAACCATGGTCCGTATTGCTGGGTATCCTTGGACAATGTTTCGCCACTGTTTGTCCACAGTTTACAGTCGTTCTTGTCATGGTTCATGAGCCCATACCAGTAACAAAACACGGTATGCACTCGTATTGAAACGAGACCCAGAGAGGTTCGGAATCACCCATGTCCACGAAGCGGCCACGGCAGAGTAGTTACTTAATATCAATCGTGACTCGGACCTAAATGCAGCGGCCACGACACTCCCCGTTTGGTGAGGCATCTACCTGTTCAACCCGACCAAGTGAAGATCCAATGGCTTTCGCGTTAACTCTGTTCATGCCATTGTTATTGATTCCGTTCCGTTCCTGCCGGAACGGCCTGAATTTTTCATACCGATATGGAAACCTGTACCGGAATAACCCACGTTCCACCTCGGGTCAAATTTCGGGCCGTTCCGGTCAATTTCGGCCAATTTTGGCCGAGATGCAAATTTCGGCCGGTACCGGATTTGGCCTATTATTAAAAAAAAAAGAAAAAAAAGAGAGTAAAGGTCCAATGGGTGCTGGTAATTCTTGGGAGTTCTTTTGATGATGAATTTGATCCTTCTCTCATGGATGATGATGAGGAGAAGGAGTAAATCTTGTATTTTTGGATATTTAGTTATTGTCTTGTAAATCTTCTTATTGTGTGATGTTAAATTGATATTTAAGACTTAAGAGTTAAGACTAAATGATTTGTATTATTTGATATTTAGTTATTTATTTATTAGAATTGACAATTTTATGTTCAACAAGAATATATATAAATTATTTTTTAAGAACCCCGAAACACCTTGAAACGGTACGCCGAAATTGGCCGGTACCGAAATATTCCATTCCACTGGACAAACCGAAACAGGGTCCGAAACGGTATTAATAACAATGTTTCATGCGACTGAGTGGGAGATCGTGGATTTGAATCCAAAAGGAGGCGGTGTCAAACCTGGCGTCATCGACGGACTCCGACTCACTGGGTTTATAGAGGCCAATCAAATATTTATCAAAGGACCACGGTCCTTGAGAGATGATTTTCATCGCATCGCCTTTGTCGGAGAAAAGGATGAGTACCGTGTTGGAAGTGAGGTTGCGAACCTCGAAATCCTTTATAGACCGCCACATACTCTTCAAGGTGCGTGATAGTGCTTCCATGTTGACCCGTCGCTTGGTGAACAGTTTGGCCACTAAGATTTTACTGTTGTTCTCCACACCAGGGGCCAAAGGGATCGTTTGACACTCCCTTGTGTTGAGCGAGAGACGAGACCACTTGCATGTGAGCTCTTCCATGGTTTCGAAGGTAAAGTAAGGTGTAAGAGGGGGAGAGGGAAAGAGGTAAGAGGGGAGGGATAGAAATCCTGGGTTTCACCGCCGTGGGGAAAAAGAGGCCTATACGAAGATAGGCAGTAGGTTTTTCATCTACGTAGGTTCGCACACGAGATCCCACGAGAGAAAATTATGATTACCAAGGTTGCATCTTTATTATATTGAATAGTTATTCATTAGGACATGTTTGATATGTTGTAATAGATTATATAATGAAATAATTATTCATAAGAAATAGTTATTCGGTTATTTGATTGTATCTTCGTTGTATGGAATAGTTATTTCTTAGTAACGACAATTCCTTAAATCAAGGAATAATTATTATTCTCTAAAAGGTCTATAATAGTTATTGTAAGGACATGAAATGAACTCAAGCCCACTAAGAACAATGGACAATGGCTCACTAAGCCCAAAACAATGTATTTGTAAGAGAATGGGTCGATCCAGGGAACAATTCTACAAGAAAAGTGGACCACAGTTGATAGGACTCAAGACAATAGGATTAAAGACATAGATTAATGGGAATAACGCTCCTCGGTCAAGTCCGAGGATGAGATGTTCTTATATTCAATTAAAGTTTATATGAATACACTATCTTCCCCTTTTGTTTTTCCTTTCTTAGATCCCCCCCCCCCTTTTTTCATGGTGATCACTTCCTTATATAGTCTTTCAACCCTTTATCCCAGCCTTCCACTTGTTAATTTAGTAGAAAATTCCTTGGATGCTTGTCCCATCAGGACCTCTTGGAAGATTTATTGGTAGTTGTGAGCTGAATTGCCACTGTTCAGGTGTCATTTCTCCATAAATGTGGCCAATTCATTAGGTGCAGTGCATTTAATGTGGTGGCGGCAGCTTTCTTCCCAGATATTTCGTCTTTCATGGTTAACTGAGTTTTATGCTACTTTCCCTGGAGCTCTTTCAAGGTGGCCCAGATCCTCGGAAATTAGAGTTGACCCATCATTCTTTTCCTCTGTCCTCGGCCCATTGATCCAGGCCCAGCAATCCCATTGACCATCCTCGGGCATATTATCGTCCTCAGGCATGGCCCATAGCCTAACACACCTGCTCGGAATTCCTATCCCCCCAGTTATTCTTTAGTAGATATAATCATTTTTAAATTTAATATATTTTTAAAAGCACAAACTTTCCATTTGCACATCAACTATTATAAACATAAAAACGTCATAAAAAAACTAATCTCTCTGTTTTCAAATGCACAAACTTCTCATATTCACGTAACAATTAATTTTATTATAATTTTACAACCAAGCGTATGAATGGTAATTGTTATTACATTATATCGTTTTTATTACCTGTAATAAAGATTATCATTCATTTTGTAATATCTATTCAGTGAACTAAACATACCTCTAGTAAATAATTATTCCTTATATTGAGGAATAGTTATTCTTTTCTAAAATGGTTATAATAGTTATTCCTTAACATATTTTATTTTCAGTAATAAATATTACCATACTTTACATAATCTTTATTAAGCATACCAAATGTAGTGTTTGTTTGAAACAACTTATCTAGCTCTTTACTGTAAGTATAGTAAATAAAAGGTAAAAGTTAAATAAAATAAGTAGGTGACTCATGTAGGACCTACAAATAGTAGGAAAAATAAGCAATAAGCTAGCTTATAAGTGCATCCTAAACGAGCATGTAAGGTTTTCAAACCATTACAAGGTAGATAGCATGTGTGAGCATGTCTAGTTTACTCAAATTAGGTCCTATTAGGCCATATGAATGGCAGTTTAGGTATGCATTTGTGGGCACACCCTAAGAGCATTCCCACTGATTTATGCAAAAACAAATACATTTTGCACCACTAAAACCCCCTTTATGTATTTTACATTATCACTTTTATAACACACTTGATATTCCATTCTTTATTTTGCATTTCATCACATTAAAATAATATGTTTTCTACCCACAATTTTACACCACAAGGAGAGACTAGAAGAGAGGAGATAATATAAAAACAATTAATTTGGTAAAGAATAATACAACAATATTGTGCAACATATAGATAATACTATGTCAAGTGTGCAAATTCAAATGTAAAATGCATCATCCAATTGAGTTGGTTTTTTGTGCATTTGTGTCAGTATTATGCATTTTGCATTCTCAAGGGTTTTGCATCACTCAATGTGAATGCCCTAAACATGGAATACAAGCTTTGTGGTATAGAGCGAGGAATTTGGAGTCACCACTTAATTTTACTATCCAAGAATCCACTATTGACCTCTAAGAGCATTTGCATCGCGTGTGCCAAATGCCAAAAATTTGGCATTTGGCACACCAAACACACACAAAAAAATCTCATGAGATGTGTCAAATGCCAAATAATTTTGGCATTCGCTACAGTACAATTCTACTAACTATTTATTATTATTTTATTAAACTTTTCTCTCTCTCTCTCTCTCTCTCTCTCTCTCTCTCTCTCTCTCTCTCCCTCCCCATCTATTACTTCTCACAATCTCATACTTCTCTTTCACTGTCTTCCTTTGTCACGCTCTTCCTCACCTTATGCCACCAATCTGCTACGACATGCCGCCAATCTCACTCTCTTCCCCAGCTATAAGCCGCTAATCTCGCCCTTCTCCTTAGCCATGCCACCGATATTGCCCTCCTCCTCAAACCTTGCTGCCAATTGCCCTCCTCCTCAGTCACACCGCCCATCTCACTTGCTTCCTATTGTTTTTAGGTTATTATTGTGGGTTGTGGTAGCTGATTTTGGTAGGTTGCGGTGGTTATGGGCTAATTTTAGTGGTTGTGGTTATTGCGACATGTGGTGGTTAAGTTGATTTTGGGTTTTAGTTACAATGGTTGGTAATTGATTTTGGGTGATGTTGGGTTTGCAGTAGTGGTGGGTTGTGGGTGGTGGTGGGGTACTAATTCAGTGGGTGGGCTATGGATAGTGGTGGGGTTCCGATTTGGTGGGTGGGTTGTGAGTGGTGGTGGTTGTAGGTTCTAAATTTATTTATTTATATTGTATGAGATTTTTAAAGTTATTTTAATGTGTTGTGTGTGTGTGTGTGTGTATATATATATTTTTTAATATGTTGTATGAAAAAAATAGAATATATGGTGTAGGTGAATTGTAAAATAGTGTTTTAAAATAAATAAAGTAAATTTTTAAAGTGTGAAAATATAACTCTTTTTTAGCATAATGCTATGCTCTAACACAAAGTCATAACTAGAATTTCTAAATTTTGAAGTTACGAGAAATTCGAGAATGTGAAACTATTAAGAATATAGGTAAAAGAGTGAATAGAGCATCAATATCTGGGTTGGTATAACTCATAATATGCTGTATTTTAGCATCAAAGCACAAAAATCATGCATTACTTGGGCTTCTAATTGTAAAATTTTTTATACTCTTGCTATAGTACTGACTTACTTGTATGACGTTACTGTAGCATATTGTATAATATTAAAAAAAAAAATTCTCTGTCTCCCACTGTAGAATATATGGGGAGGGCTTTGGTTTCGGTGGGATTTTGGTAGGCAGTGGGCAGTGGTGGCATGGTGGTGATTGGGTTGTTTGGTTGTTGAAAGAGTGATAGAGAGGCAGTGACAGAGATTAGAAAGTGAAGAAAAATAGATAATTTGTTTATTATTTTATTATATTATTTATATTATTTTAAAATAAAATAATATGATATAATAGATAAAGTAATTTTTGAGATGGTAAAATAAGATATATTTTAAAAATTGGATGCTAAAGTTAACACAAGAGAAATACACTAGCGGAAAGAAACCTAAAATGTCGTCTTTTGAGGTGGTAAAATAAAATATATTTTAAAAACCGGACGCTAATGCTAACACAAGAGAAATACACTAGCGGAAAGAAACCCAAAACATCGTACGCCCTTCACATCATAGCATACGCTGTTCTTTCAGACCCAAACATTGTTGTCTCGTGAATTCTCAAAAAACCCAAGAAAGACAACACTTCATCATAAAAGAATGGCTAGAAATCCAGTGGTGCACTCTATTCATTCCTAATGAAACGACATTTCAAATTTCAAACCCAAAATTATGGTATACTTGATTCGATGTTGTACTTTTCAATCCAAAGCTACAAAGTCAAATATAATGACCATAGAGGCTTGGAAACCAACTTAAATACCTAAAGACTAAAGTCCACTTTGCTCCCAAAAAAAAAAAAAAACTTAGAGCATTCACATCCGGTTTCTACAAAAAAAATTCTATTTTACCATCTCAAAAGTTATTTTATTATTTATACCATACCATTTTACAACACACCTAACATCCCAACTTTTATTTTACCATACTACACATTAAAAAAATATAAAGTAAAATAAAAATAATATAAAAATATTCTCACTTCTTTCTCTAATCTCTTCTCTCTCTAATCTCTGTTTCTCTTTCTCTCTCAACCACCCACCACAGTCACCACCACGCCACCACCAAACCATCACCACACCACCACCAAACCAACCAATCCGAATCCAAAATCCAAAGTCTAACCATGTGGAATCCAAAATCCAACCAAAGTCCAACCAATTGAAATCCACCCCATCAAAAATCCATAGCAAAACCGCATCGAAACCCACCCCATCAGAAACCCCATCGGAACCCACGCACAATCAAAAACCACTCACCTCTGCCACAACCCACCCGATCTCGCCACGGCGTGACCACACCCATCTCCACCACGCACGACCTCGCCATGACCCACGCCGATCTCCACCTCTAAACGAACCACTCGATCAAAACCCACGCCGATCTCGACCCACATGACAAAACCCACGCTGATCTCGACCCACTCGACAAAACCCACGCCGATCTCGACCCACTCAATCAACCACCATGTTGATCTTGACCCACTCCACTAGGACCACGCCACCAAACCACCAGATAACACTGGACCCATGACCACGCTAGAAAAAATGAACCACCGTGAGAGAGATGTGAGACCGAGAAGCCATGTTTTGTCAAGAGAGAGAAAGAGGCAAATATTTGTAGGTGAGAATAAAAAAAATATTATTTGGTTTTACAATGCTGCTACAACACCATCGTAAATTTACAATGGTACTGTAGCAGTATTGCAAATTTTTTTAGGAATAGAAGACTGGGTAATTGCGTTTTTTGTGCTTGAATGGTAAAATAAGGCAACGTATGGCATATAGCATGACAGGTACTAAATGCTCTTAAGTCTACATGTTCATTAGATTTTTTTTTTTTTTTTTTTGGATACATGCTCATTAGAAATTAAGGACAGTTAAAAATCAACCAAAAACAAAGAAGAATTAGCTTTACCACAAGGGAAATTGAGGCTCTGGTCTATAGGTTAGGTAGAACACAACTGCCTAGCAACTATTTGATTTTGAGCTGTTCCCTCCAAGATTCGAGGAAATTTCTTCTTTGGGACTTTTTCCCTCTCAAACTAGACCTTTCAAACACTTAAAATAGAATGATCAATAAATCCAAAAAAAAAAGGAATTCAGCAAACCAATTGAGCAACTTTAATTGGGTTTTTTTTAATAACCGATTTTAGTACATAGAAAGTGAGGTTTGCGAGTTACTCAAAGGTGCTTTTGAAAGGCTTTGATCCCCTTTTTATAAAGAATTGTTGGGGTTTGGTGGACATCCAAGTTCATCCTCACATAGGGAGTAGGGATGGCAATGGGGCAAGGCGGGGCCAAAGGATGGGGTCTTCGTCCCCGCCCTGCATAGTTTTGTCTTGCCCCATTCCTGCCCCTCCCCGCATGACGGGGAATACTTTCTCACCCCATCCCCGCCCCTTGGGGCCGCGCGAAGCCCTGTCCCACCCCGTAAAACTCTACTTTTTGTTAATTTGCCCTACAACTAGTACAATTTTTTTCATGAAACCTATTTCATTAATAAAAATATACTTGAAATTACAACTAAATTTATCCCATCAAATCAAATCAATTTTTAGAAAAAATTGAATAATATATCCAAGTGTTTAACAAGACAATTATAAAAAATAAAAAAAAAATCAAAATCTCATAGTATAACACAACAAAATAAAGGCAAATAATCACATTGAGTAGAATAAAATATGCTAATATTAATATGTTTGTTTAAATAGTAGGGTTTTAGGATATGAAAAATTTACAATTATAACCCTTAGTAACGCGGGGCGGGGCGGGGTGGGTCTAAAAAGTCTAAACCCATCCCCGCCCCGCCCCGTGGTGTGGGGCTAAAATCTTGCCCCATCCCTACCCCACTGCCTTTGCGGGGCGGGGAAAAATTGCCATCCCTAATAGGGAGTGTTTTTCTGCAGTGTCCATCAACCCCTCCTTTGTGTTTAAACTTGAACTTTTCATGATTGAGGCAAAAACAAGGTATGTTGTATCTATAACGAAGTACACTGTTTACCGTTACATAGGCAAAAATATTATATAGAAACAAGGACAATGATAAGTTGTTTTTAAGGCACTTGGGTACCCCACGTTTTTGCAAATTGTGGCTTGTCATTGGGAATCAAGGGTTCAAATTGTATAGCTAGACACAAGTCTACAATAAACTTTTGGTTATTGAGGATCCGTTTTGGAGTAACTTATTTAGTTGAAACTGAAAACTTTTTACTGAAAATGTAGAAAAAAAAAAGGGTTAAAAGTTTGCTAAATAGTACAATGAAACTCATGAATAGTACCAAAAAATGCAATGAGATCCATGAATAGTATCAAAAAGAAGTTAAAAGCTAAAAACTAAGTGTCTGTTTGGCATGATTAATTTTGTCAAATTATTTTACTATTCAGCTTATTTTTACTACTATTTATAGGCCTCACTGCACTTTTTGGTACTATTTATGAGTCTCACTGTACTATTTCAGCTAACTTTTACTTTTATCTACAGTACTTTCAGTAAAAAAATTTAAGTTTCAGCAAAATAAGCGAATCCCAAACATGCTTATACAAATTATCAAATTTTCTTCTTAAAACAAAAAATTATCAATTTAATGCCAAACCTTCCATAAAAAAAAAATTAAAAAAAGCCCAAACCTCTCTCTCTTTTTTTTTTCTTCTTTTTTTTCCAACTTAGCCTCCTTGGAACAAAGTTAATACTGATGGGACTGTCTTTGCACAACAACAAGCCTCAGGTGTGGGAGTTGTAATCCAAGACAATAAGGTAGAGTTGTAGCGGCATTAGGCAAGAAGCTGCATTACCCTTTAGGTTCAGCTGGAAGCTAAAGCAAAAGCTCCTGAGGAAGCTGTGAACTTTACTTGGGATGTTGGTATTAGAGATACACATTTTGAAAGCGACTCACTTCTACTATTCTATTCGGGGTTCGAGTTGTCCACTTGTGGCCATCTCTAATATTGTTTTTGGGGTTTGCCATAGGTTACAAGTCTTTTGTTATGTGTAAGTTTCCCATGTTGGGCGGGAAGGCAATAAACCTGCGCATACTTTTGCGCAATATGCCAAAAGGTTAGATAGTTTTGTAGTTTGGGTAGAGAAGGATCCAGTTATCATTGAGTTGGCTTTAACTCAAGATGTATTGAATTTATTTTTATCTTAATAAAATTACTAGTCTTTTCATTAAAAAAAAAAAAACTTAGCCCATTATTTTTACAAATGTGAGCAATTTAATTTGTACGTCATCTGTCATTAAATTAAATAGAATTAAAAAGTGCCATTTAAACTAGATTTTAATTATAAATGCTTCGTTTGTTTTAAAGTAAAATATTTTTCGAAAAATGTTTTTCCATTTTTAGGTGTTTGTTTGCAAATAAAATATAGTCAAACTTGTAAAATATTTTTCATTAATTGTAAAATCCTTTATAAAAAATTGTAAAATGTTTTACCTTTGAAAACTTGGTAAAACATTTTCCAAAAACACATAGTGGCTTCCTCTCCCCTATTTAGCTGCTAGGTCATTGGTTTGGTGGCCGGAAATACCACTCCAACGGTTCGGTGTCCAAAGACTCTGCTTTGGTGACCAATGCCAGCAGTCTGGTGCTTCGGTGACCGGTGTCAGCGATCCGATTACCAAAGACACCGCAACTAGGGCCAGATGTCTGGTAATCAAAGACACTGTTTTGTCAATTGGTGTTGGCGATCTGGTCACTAGAGATATTGCTCCAACGATGATTGTTGGCAGTTTAGTCATTGGATCCATCGCTCTGACTCTTGGTTCCAATGGTCTAGTCGGACATACCGTCGCGACCATTAGAATCTTGAGATCATTTTTATGATATGCAATGAACAAATTAATGCATGTAATGCAATGATGAAATTTTGGGTACATGAATCGTCATTCCATTAATCTTCCTTGATTAAATCATGGATGCAAAATTGAGTATCTACAGCCACCAACAAATTTGCTTGAAAATTTTTATTTGTCATACCAAACACCTGAAAATATTTTACTTCAAAACAAATGGAGTATAAAATAATTATGGTTAATTAAGAAGAAAATATTACTCGGTGCAACTCTCTTCTCTTCAATTAGATTATTTCTCTTCCCCCCCCCCCCCCCCCGGCCCCCCCTTTTTAATTTTGTAAGACTTCTTTAATATTGAAGTTAATTTTAAACTCATTGCAAATATTATTTTGTGCTGGTGTATCAGTAGCATAAGAGCAACCACATTAGTTATTGTAAAAGATTCCGTCTATTTTGCAAAAAGAACGTACTTTTTCTATTTTACACCATCACTTTTACAAGACAGCCACATCAGTCTATCTATTATACATGCTATTTCATATAAATAATATTTTTTTATTCTTCCTTTAATATTATTTTATTTAAATAATTAAATTTCTCTTTTATCTCTTTATCTAAATTCTCACACGTCTCCTATTTAAACTCTCTGGCCTCTCTCTATCCCTAACCCACAAACTCATCCTCAAACTCTTCGCCTCTCTTATCTCTCATATCCATTAGCTCTCTCCCTTTCAAATACATCATCTCTCCCTCATATTTCTCTTCTCAGTTTTCTCTCATCCATCATCTCTCTCTCATCTTCCTTTGAGTTTGCTCTCACAAGCAACGCCCAGCCCAGCCCAACTTGTCAATGGTAGATCTGGTGGCAGCAGCAACATCAACAGTGATTTTGGTAGTAGCAACATCGGGTTTGGGATGAGTTTTTCAGTGGGTTTGAGTTGATTTGAGTTGGGTTTGGTATGATTTTGGTTTTCCATGGGGTGGTGGTGGTTGGGTGGTGTTGGGTTGGTGGCTGCATATTCTTCTTCTTCTGTCAAGAGCTAGGGCGCTCGGCGGTGGCACGGTTGTGGCGAGAGTGAGGTGAGAGTGAGAGGGTCCAGAGAGAAAAAGAGAGTAAGGTAAAAGAGAGAGAAAAAAAAGTAAAATATTAAATGCAAAAGCTACAATAACCATGCATATATGCACGATTACTATAGCACTTTTGCATCTATGCATATTTTTACAAGGACTGATGTAGGTATTTTTTTTATTATTAAAATGTGCAAAATTAAGCACTTTTTGTATTTTGTAAACTTTTGCAACCACTGATGCGATTGCTCTAAGTATCAGATTATTTCTGTTTCAAGGGTGTACCGAAGGTGTAACTTCTTGTATGTTTCGTACTGTTGATAGTCTTATTTATGGATTGCATGAAGGAAAATACCTTGTTAGGCTACAGTATCGGCAAATGAATTAAAGACAATCTAATAAGAAGAAATTAAATCCCAATAATTTTTTAGATTTTCGTTTTTTGTCTCGGAGCACGAAATTGATAATAGTAATACGATCAATTAATTGTGAAGTAGCTGCAAACCACCAACTTCCATAAACACAACCAAACTTCCACACCCAAAAATCTCTCATTCCACTTTTTTGGATAATGTTATTCTGCTAACCAATAGTAAAAAAATAATTTGTGTGACTCACTTAAAATAATTATATAGAATCACATAAGAGCATTCCCATCAAAACTTCTAAAAAATTTTGCATTTACCATCTCAAAATCCTACTTTATCTATTATAACATACCACTTTACAATATACCCAACATCTAAAGTTTTATATTTTTTACCACTTCATTAAAATATTATTTCTTTATTCTTTTTTATTCTCAATCTATCTCTTCCTCTATCCTCCGTATATGTCTTCTCTCAAACCCGCCGCCCACACACATTGCCACAGCCACCACCGCCCACAACCTCAACCCCCAACCACCAAAATCACAAACAAAAACAAACCCAAAACCCAAAACCAAACCATAAAACTCATACCCACCCACCATCAACCACCACCGGTCCATCGCAAAAAACCATCAAACAAATACCCATCACCACCGGCCCACCACAAACCATACCCATCCAAAACCAAATCACAAATCCACCACCCAAAACCAAATCACAAACCCACCAAAATATGCCCAAATTGGAACCCAAGGCGTGAGAGAGAGATAATCATAGATCGGCGAATCGGAGATAGATTGGCGTGAAAGAGAGATACTCATAGATCGGCGTGAGAGAGTGATAATCATAGATCGGTGAATCGAAGATAGATCGGCGACGAAGAGGCAAAGTGGGTGATGTTTGCGATAGAGGCGAATTGGAGACAGATCGACGATGAAGAGGCAGAGATCGATGACGACGAGGACAAATTGGTGATGAAGAGGCAGAGATCGACGACAACCAGGACAGATCAGCGACGAAGAGGCAGAGATCGACGACGACAAGCAGAGATGATGAACCTCAGAAGAGAGAAAAGAGAAGAGAGAAGTGAGAGAGAGGAAAGAGAGACAAAAATTTTAAAAAGAGCCGTTGGTGAATATAAAATGATTTTTTTTTTTTTTTTTAACAATCTAGCTACAGTGAGCTTGTATTGATACAAGCTCACAGTAGTTGTGTGTCAAAAATTTTGCCATTTGAAATCTTTGATGGAGTGGTTTTATTTTATTTTATTTTTTTTTTTTTTGGTGTTGATGGTAAAATTTAGCATATATCACTTTTAGCATTCTTAATGGGAATGCTCTAAGTGTAGTTTAGTAAATCTAATTTTCTTATTGTTGTTATAACCAAAATTTGTAACTAATTTTTTCCCCCCTTTCTTTGTGTTATGAGCCGCGCACACCCTCTTAAAGGCTACACATTGGCCACCACGTACACAATCAAGCAGCTGAAAGTGTCAGTTTTAAATTGATTATTATAAATAAATTTTGCATTTTCTCAACAACCAAAAAAGAGTAGTTTACCTATCAAAAAAAGAAAAGAAAAAAAAGAGCAGTTTACTTTTATCAAAAAAGAAAAAGAAAAAGAGAAGAGAGTAGTTTACTCTGTTACTATGTGCTATGGGAATCCCTTTTCATAAATTCTTCAGGATTTCATTGAATGCTATTCTGAAGTGGTTGGTCGCTACCCAAAAAAAAAAAGTATCTCTGTCTGACTGTCTCAATGAAATAATTCATAGGGAGAAATATGGAATTTACTAAAAATAACCTCTCTAAATTTTTTTTATAAATAATTTAAATACTCGAATCTAAAATACTAATTTAACCCTCGTTTAGGAGGAGGGAATGAAATAAAATGGAATGGAATAAAAAGAATAATTTTAGAATATTATTCCCTTCCCTTATTTGTAAGTTTTAATAGAGAGAATGAAAAATTCATTATCTTATTTAGGAGTTTAAATGGGAGGAAATGGAATGGGTAGGAGGGAACACTTATTTCTCTCTATCCTTTTAAAATCTCAAATTTTCATTCCCCCCAAAATTGAGAGGAGGGAGGGAATAAAATTAGGTTTATTGAATTTTTTACTAAAACTCCCAAAATACCCCTATATATTCAACAATTTATTTTAAAATAGGAGTTTAATAGTAATATTGTTATAAAATGATTCCATTTCATTCCATCTATATTACTCCCAAACAAGATTACTTATATTCCATTCATTTTCATTCCTTTATTTTAAAACATCTAATTAAGGTTACTTAATTTCATTCCATTCTTTTTCATTTCTTTCCCTTACTTAAATACATTCCATTCAATTCTCTTATGAAGTCATAGTAGAATAGTTAAGAAACCTTAGAAAACCCTAATTCATTTTAAGTATGAGATTTTAGAAAAATAGAAAAAAAAAATTTTAAAGGTTTTAAGGCCTGAATTAAACAAATAAAATGCCGCTAAATTGTAGAATGATAACTAATATTTTTAAAAGAAAAAAATATTTATGGGTTTACATTCTTTCCTTGTTTTCAAGAATGCCCTCAAAATATTGAGTCAAAAGAATCCAACACCAACACTATTGAAACTTTAAATTGTTTCACCCAAAAAAAAAAAAAAATTGTTATGAATGTACTAAATAATTATTGCAAAAAAAAAAAAAAAAAAAACCAACTTGTAAAAGTCATATTTATAAAACCTAAATATAAAAAAGTATTAGCAATTTTGTATTTCAAAAAGGAAAGAAGAACAATTTTTAAAATATATGTATATAAAAAATTTGAATAAATAATATTTAATATTTAATAGTCCACAAAAATTTATCACGTTCGGCCTCAAAATGTATTGAGTCAACTTAGAACGGTTATGCCACCAAATTTCACGTGATTATCTCTTTGGCCCCATTGATTTTTAATGGTGCCTCTTACTTTTCGAACTACTTGTAGATTGACTTGACTTTTGATTTTTAATTTCTGCTTCATAAATGCAAATTTGAAAAATGCATTCTAGGCTAAATGATTTTTACAAATTCTCAATTGTCCAATTAAACACCTCAAATTTGTTTCAAAATGCAATGCTTAGAAATACGTGGGAATCCTATTTTTTTGATAAATCCAAACGCCTAATGGTCTCTATGTTCGGTGAAAAATTGTGGTATCTCTTCTACATCACATTGCCTTATCTTTGACAATGCAGGTTGATTTGAGACATATTGCATGGAACCCATTTCGTTATCCTTAGATGTTGAGGCTAGTAATCACTTTCCTTCACAAATTACTACAAGTTTTGTCGAACAGTTTCAAAGAGAGAACTCAATTACTCATAGGCTAATTTCTAAGAGCATTAGTATTGGTGGTGCAAAAAATTTAGCAATTTAGCACCACAAAAAGTTATTTTATCTATTTTATTACCTCATTTTACAAAACACCCAACATCAGTAGTTTTATTTTAGCATTCAACACAATAAAATAATATAAATAACACAATAAAATAATATATCTATTACAATAAACAATAATCACAACATATTATTTTTGGTAAGAGAATAAGAAAGGAAGAGAAAAAAAAAATTAAATAGTTCTAGAGGCTTGCAACGGGAAAATAAGAAAGGAAGAGAAAAAAAAAAAAAAAAAAAAAGGCTAGAGGCTTGCAACAGGAAAATAAGAAAGGAAGAGAAAAAAAAGAAAAAGAAAATAATCATTTAAATAATATGTGAGCTATCGTGGAACTTAGGGTCTATTTGGATACTACTTATTTTGCTGAAAATTGAAAATTGAAAACGCTGTAGCAAAATAATTTTTAAATGTGTGAATAGTACCGTGAGACCCACTTTTAATTTTTTTTAATAAAGTACTTGTGGGTCTCGTGAACAATGCACGAGGCCCACTGAACAATGCATATTGTCTCCTGAAAGGTTGGACGCGTGCATCAAAAAAAAAAAAAAAAAACCTACGCAACAGACAAAACGCTATCCAAACACACAATTAATAAAATGTTTTTTTTTTTTTTTAACATTAGTAGCTGGCTGTGCACTATAACAGCCAAAAAATCTGGCTTTTGCTCCACTAATGCAGTTCACTTCTATTTTATTTGGTTAGTAAATTTAGCATTTTCGGCTGTGCACTATAGCTCAACAATAACAAAAATTTGACTTTTGCTCCGCTGATGTAGCCCACTTTTATTTTATTTGGTTAGTAAATTTAGCATTTTGGGCTGTGCACTGTAGCTCAAAGCCAAATTTTATTTTATTTGGTTAGCAATTGTAAATTTAGCATTTTCGCATTTTGCCTCAACCAATACCACTGCTCTAGTCTTATTGCAAAGAAATGGAAAACTGAAGAGTCAAGGAGATATTATATAGAGAAACTTGTTAAATAAAAAAAGTATAGATCGGTGTCTAGTCAAATGTAACAGCAATTTAGGAAAGGATCACATTGTTCACATTTTTAAAAATAAGTATTTTTTTTTTTTTCAGAATCTAAAAATAAGTATTTAAATTGAACAAAATCTAAAAACTTGGGACCAAATTGACGATCACTACAAATTCAGAGGCCAAATCGTAGTGTAGTGTTGATTTTTTATTTCTATCCTTATATTTAAACATAATAATGTATAAAGGCAAATTACAACTTTTCCTTTTGTGGTTTGATCGAAATTTAAGTTTCCTACCTATAGTTTGAAATAGGGGTGTCAATGTTCGACCCAACCCGTGAACACGACACGAACCCGACACGGGTTTTTGAGGGTTAGGGTTAGACCTTAATGGGTTTAGGTTATAAACAGGATGACCTAAAAGCAACACGATAAGAAACATATCATAAGTGGGTCATCTCGCGTAACCCACAATAGGCACGCTTGACTCGCCAATTGATTTGTGTCAACCCGAAATGACCCACTTAACTCAACTTATTTAACTCGTATAACAAATAAATATTCATTTTATTTTAGATTTGTCAAATACCTTTTATATCCAACATATATTTTAAATTTAAAAAGAAAATTGAGTAATTACAAAAACTTACAAGGGATATAATTGGAAATTAAAACTTTATAAACCCTAGATCTCTAAACCCTTCAAACCCTAAATCTCTAAACCATCTTATAAATATCTAATTTTATTTTTTTTATTTCATCTGTGCTACTCACTCTATTATTTTATAGTCTCACGCTCAATTCTCAAACTCAAAGTCTCAAACTAGTTATTGCTCTCTCTCTCTCTCTCTCTCTCTCATGTGTTTAGTGAGTTTTAGAATTAAAGAAAACCGTTTTCTTTGTGTTTCAAAATTCTGCAGTAATTTTTTCTACATAATGTTTTTGTTCCATAAACTTTAGTCTACTGTTTGCTCCAATTCTTTCAATATTGATATTTCGCATTTGGTGAGTTCCAAGGGTATTATATTTTTGTTGAACTATGTTATTTTATTTTTGTTAGACTATGTTATTTTGAATTTAGGTTGAAGTGTATGCACTTCTTTTGGAGCGTAAAGAACTTATTTCTAGATAAATGTTATATTTTTGTTGAACTATATTATTTTGAATGTGGGTTGAAGACTTGAAGTGTATGCACTGCTTTTGAGATGTAAATAAAAAAAATTTCTATATGGATATTATATTTAATATTATGCAGGTTGAAATGGGTTGTGTTATGTGTCAACCACATGACTCATTTATTAAGTGTGTCAAATGGGTTGGGTTAAGTCAACCCGCCTTATTAACAGGTTGGGTTAGAGTTGAAGGATCATGACACAATTATTAAATAGGTCGGGTTAGGGTTGAGCCATTTAATCGAATACCTCTACCTTGACACGACACGAACTCGACACACTAACCCGAATTGACACTCCTAGTTTGAAATATAACATTTTACCCACCTAAGGTTTGCTCAGTTAGAGTTTCATAACCCACTTCTCTTAAAAATATGGCTAAATATGTAATTTTTCTCAACTTTTATGTCTCTCTCTTTCCAAAACAAAAAACACATTAAAAAATAACACAAAACAAGATCAACAGAAGTCAAGAACAATCAAGAACGGTGAACAGCACATAATTAGAAATGCAACCTAGCAATTGTTGTTCATCACTCATTCAGCTAGGGGCGGTTAGAATAGATTCTGCTTTTCCTTAGTACAGAATTCTTTACTGCCACATAATTAGAAATGAACTTGATGACTTGCTTGCACGCTTTATAGCCAAAGTATCTGATTTATTTTGATTATTCAGCTCTAGGGCCGAATTTGATCCTCTTGTTCTTGGATTTGTCCTCGAAGAAGAAACACTTCATTTCTTTTTTTGGTTTAATCTTTTGATATCAAACTCCAAAATTCAATTTCTTGTTGTGATTCTCAATCTAACCCTCCTCTTAGTTTATCTCAAAATGAATGGTGTCAGCATCAAAATTCAACCATTAGAGATCTATTTCAGAGAGAAAGAGAGAGACATAAAAAGCTACAAATAAAGACTGAAATTGATGGAAGGAAGATAAGAAAAAGGAAACCCAAGAGAAAGAAAAAAGAAAGAAAGAAGAAGACAAGGAAAACTTGAAGAAAGTACGAGTCTTTTGGCTGAATATTGCAAAAAATTAAGCTTATTTGTGATACGAGTACTGTTCAAAGTTATTTGAGAAATTGAGGAAAGAGAGAGAATTTCGGCAACGGTGTTGCCGAAATTCTAACAAAAGTATGAGAGAGAAAAGATAAGTGATGTGATAGGAGGAGGGAGAAAAAATTTGAATTTCGATAATCTCATTACCGAAATTCTTGCTGCCCGAAACTCCTGCCCAAGTGAAGTGCTAGGTGAAGTGCCCAAAGTGTTAGGTGGAGTGCTCAAAAGGGAAATCAATTGTGGCAAGCAAGTTGCCGAAATTGTAGGGGAGTGAGGAGAGAGAAAATAGGAATTATGGCAACCAAGTTGCTGAAAATGGGAGGAAAAAAAAAAAAAGAATTGTGTCAATCAAGTTGCCGAAATCTTGGGGAGGAATAATAGTAATTTTGGCAATGGATTGGAGGAATATATATATATATATATATATATATATATGTGGCAATTGATTTGTGACAATGGAATTGCCGAAATCTTGGAGAGGAATTTAATAGTAATTTTGGCAATGAAGTTGCCGAAAATGAGGGGAAATTTTTTTTTATGGCAACCAAGTTTGGAGAAAAGAAGATTTAGGCCAAAAAATTGGAGGAAAAAAAAAAAAGGAATTGTGGCAATTGATTTGTGACAATGGAAGGAAAAAAAAATGTGGCAATTGATTTGTGGCAATGTTGTTGCCAAAATTGAAAAAAAAAAAAAAAGGAGTTGCCAAAAATTGGAGAGAGAGAGAGAGAGAGAGAGAGAGAGAGAATTTTCTGGAAAAAAAAAATTTGGATTCTTATTCTAAAAAGTACACATATTCTTATTCTTTCTGTGTGTCAGTAGTATTTTTGACCGAAGCAGTTTAGTTTGTGTGTATGTCATGTTTTTTCATTTTGTATTGTAAAAGTATTTTTTGCATGATTTGCTCTATGAAACAAATAATGAATCTAGATTCAAGTACGTTGATTCTTAAAAAAAAAAGTACATAGATTCTTACAACACGAAATGAAAGAAAAAAATGATTGATGTGCACAATGTAAAAAAAAAAAAAAAACAAAAACAAAGAAACTGAGATTTTTGTAGAGATTCTTTGTAGTGAATATATGTTTATAGTTAAGTAATTTGTTTGTATCAAAACGTCCCATCTTGGTTTGTGTTGTGTTGTATTTGGTCAAGTGTATCTAGTTATACAGTTTAAAATCTAAGAATTTAACTTATATGAAAACTTGCATCCTATTTAAACAGCACTAATGTTACTGAAGTTTCCACGGTTCTTATTTTCTACTCTTTTTCCCCTAAAAATTCTATTAACATTCTTCTCCACTCTTATTCCTCTCATAATTCTATCAACCATTTTCAATTCATGCGTGCCATACATTTTTCAAACAACTATAAGAAACAACACTTGCAAATATCTATTAGTTTTTTTTATCTCTTACAAGGTGAGTTACATCTCTTAAGTAGTTTCTTTTCTTTTTATAATATTCATGTTGATATGTTTTAGGAGAATAGCTAAGCATGAAAATCTTCTTTTTGTTAAATTATTTGCTCATGAAAATCTTGTTTTTGTATTATGTGTTTTGCAACATGAACTGATTTGTATGATATGTTTTAAATTATTTGTCCATGAATTCTTGCCTAAAATTTCATATAGCGAAAATATATATTTCAAAATTGACATAAATTTTCCTTAAATAAATACTTATTTTGTTAGCCTATATATACACATATGTTATAAGAAAACCCAAAAAAAAAAAAAAGGAAGGTTAGTATATGCTCATAAACCTTAAAATCTAAGTTTTAGGTATAATAATAATAAAGAAAATTGTACGATATTAAAAATATTTATCTATTATCATATGGATGCATGAGAACATTATATAATCTATCTTGTTTTAGAAGAAGCAAAATGAAGAGCTACATAAAATAATTAACGTAACCATAATAGATCCTTCTAAATGTTAATGTTATGCTAAGTTACTTAAGAAAAGGGAAACAAGAAATAATTTTAACTACTATGATGGAAAATAATAAATTATCAATGAACCAATTTTCTTTAATATAATTCTTTCAGCTCTAACCATAAAAAATTCATTAATCTAAAATTTGAATAACAACAACAACAACAACAATAATCATAATCATAATCATAATCATAATCATAGTCATACAAATACTATTAACTACAACAATACATAATATTTTACACTGTATTAGCTTCTAATATTTACAAAACATATATTTATACAATAATAATAAATCTGTTAATTTCTAAAATTGTAAGTTAATAAATAAAGTAAAAAAACTCATATTAACCCAAAACTTACAATCCTTAGTTGTGCACATTGAAGCAAAGCAGAAGAGTAATATAGTACTGAACAATTGGAGGTAAGTGAAGCAATATGAAAAAGGCAAAAATACAAAACTGACCCTCTAACTTTCAGTCTTTTTCATTTAAGTCTTCTAACTTTCAATTTTGTCAATTTAGTTCTCTAACTTTCAATTTTTGTCAATGCAGGACTTCATTAGAAATTAGTTAGGGTTGCTGTTAATTAAGCCAAAACGACGTCGTTATGGTGTTTATTTATTTATAAATTTCAAAATTTAGGGGGGGGGGGGGGAATCATTGAGGGGAATGATGATGCCCTGAAATCAAAACAAAGAAACCAATTCAGAACTCCATCACCTGAATCGGTTGAGCCACCAAAACTCTATTTGACCAAATATTCACTCCCATGCCACCTAAAAACACCACTAACCCAACAAAAAACCTCATCCAGAACCACCCATCACCTTCATAATCCTTATACTAAGACGCCCATTTGGCTTGTAAGTAAGCATTTAAAAGATTGAACACAAAAGCCATCATGGCCACTGACATTGGGAAAGCGCCATTGTTGGTCTTACTCTTATTGTTGTTGTTGTGAAGGCAAAGTTGGTATATGCAAGTTTTGTGGAAATAGTGGAAAAGAAAGGGGGACATGGTGGGACCCCAACTAGGACGGTTGTGTTTGCCATATGGGGCTTGGAGGAACCTGAGGGAGATGAAGGTTGGGGGCCCTATGAGGTACAGACTTAGGAGGCTGTAATGAAAGAGGTTTTAATCTGATGAGACCATTCTTGTGTTTGTGACTTTGTGTTTTGTGTTTTGTGTTTTTTGTGTTTTTATTTTTTATTTTTTATTTTTTATTTTTTATTTTTTTATAGATTTTCCTTTTTTTCTTTAAATTCTGAAATTTATTTAAAAAAAAAAAAGCCAAAACGATGTCGTTTTGGCTCAATTAACGGCAGCCCCTAACTGAATTCTAACAGAGTCCTGTATTGACAAAAATTGAAAGTTAGAGGACTGAAATGATAAAACTAAAAGTTAGAGAACTGAAATGAAAAAAGACTGAAAGTTAGAGGGTTAGTTTTGCATTTTTGCCTATGAAAAATGTAGGAGATGCAATGCTTTAGTGATGGTGCTTGCCTTTTATATTGAGGAGAGAAATGAAAAGACAAAAAAGAATCTATGACATAGATTCATATTAGTATGTTAGGTTTTATTGGGAATGATTAAAGAATATATTCCAAAGTACTTGGAGAATAAGAATAAGGAGGAAGAGGTGAGGTGATTGACCCCTCCAAATATTTTTTTTTTTATCCGGACAATTCTCTCCCTCTCTCTCTCTCTCTCTCCTCCAATTTTCGGCAACTTCATTGCCATAATTTTTTTTTCCTCCCATTTTGGCAATTCCACTGCCATAAATAAATTGCCACAATTTTTTTTCCCTTCCATTTTGGCAACAACATTGCCACAAATCAATTGCTACTATTTTTTTTTCCTCCCATTTCGGCAATTTCATTGCCACAAATTTTTTTTTTTCCTTCCATTTCGGCAACAACATTGCCACAAATCAATTGTTACTATTTTTTTTCCTCCCATTTCGGCAATTTCATTGCCACAACTTTTTTTTTTCCTTCAATTTTCGGCCTAAATCTTCTTCTTTTTTTCCCCTCATTTTCAGCAACTTCATTGCCTAAATTACTATTAAATTTCTCCTCAAGTTTTCAGCAACTTGGTTGCGACAATTCTTATTTTCTCTCTCCTCACTCCCCTACAATTTCGGCAACTTGGTTGCCACAATTGGTTTCCTTTCAGCCACTCCTCTTTCGGGCACTTCACCTGGCAGCTGGGCAATAATTTCGAGCAGCAAGAATTTTAGTAATGAGATTACCGAAATTCAAACTTTTCTCTCTCATACTTTTTGTTAGAATTTCGACAATGGTGTTACTGAAATTCACTCTCTTTCCTAAATTTCTCAAATAACTTTCAACAGTACCTATATCACAAATAAACTCAATTTTCTGCAATATTCAGCCAAAAGACTTAAGAAAGTACATTACAACAATGGACCCCAGGAGGGGAAACAATAGGTTTGTAGGGAAAATTAATGAAAACCCATATGCCAAATGAATAAGAAGAAGCTAATCATAAAGACAAGTAAGCAAATGAAGGAAATTCCACACGATAATTGGAAGTTTGGAACACAAGGTGTGAAAAGCTAGACACAAAGCTAGTTACAGATTGAATGGGATGCAAGGGAAAAAAATTATGATGGTTCTTAATTTTTACAAAACCCTCCATTTTTTATCTTGTTTTTGTGTGTGTTTTTTGTTTTGGGAAGAGAGACATAAAAGTAGAGCAAAATTACATATTTAGGTGGGTAAATTGTAATTTGCCCAATGTATAATGGTAAGGCTATTATTATGTTTTCTTTTCCTTATATTTAAACATCTAATTTTTCCTATAAATATACATAGCTGTTTTTTTTTTTTTTTAAATACATATTTAAAAAGATAGAAAAAATGGAATGAATTAAGATTATGAAACACATGTTCCATTTATTTTGAACCTATATACCTCTTATTTATTAAGAGAAAATTACAATTTTACCTAATTTAAAGAAAATAAACGAACCACCGCACACTCTTAGTGCGATGGTCACTCCACAAATATAAGTGTTTGTGGGGTGTGAGGGATAAGGGCCAGGGTTCAAGTCTTCAGGAGAAAGTTTCACACACATATACACTTAAATTAGGCTAAAGTAGAAATTCTATTTTGTAAAAAAAGAAAAAAAAAAAAAGAAAAAGGAAAAGGTGTATGGTAATAATTTTTTTTTTCATATATTGAAATATTTGCAAAACTTTTTTTTTTTTAGAGAGAGTTTCAACCTATGGTGTCCGCTCCTAATAATAGCTCTTTATCATCAGACCAAGACACCAATCAGTTTTTGGTGTAGGCGGGGATTGAACCCCAGATCTCTTATACAACCATCAGAGACTTACCAGTTGAGCTAACTGGAACCCACAAATATTTGCAAAACTTTAGAGACTAGTTTAATTAGTTTTTATTTATTTATTTTAAAGTTTAGCTATTTAGGGACGAAAACTATATTTTAACCTAAAATTTTAGGCACACCACACATCATTCATTTTTATTCAGTATCATTCTATCTTAATTTACTCTTTACTTTATATATATTAATTTTCTTTTCTATACTTTCAAAACGCAATCTTAGGGCATGTGACTTCTTGTAATGTTTCTCAAAAAAAAAAAAAAAAAAACTGTTTTCTGTCTAATTATTACAGATATGGGAGATTTGTACCAACTAACGACACAAATCCATTTATCTATTTATTTTGGGAATGATTTTGAGGATATTGTACCCCAATATGAACGACGTATTTAGAACCGAGCTCATTAAGCTTATTACTTTGAAGCAATTTATTGACTGGACATGAAGGATCTAGATTATTTATGATCAGCGCCATTAATTAGATCTTAGCCCTGTTCATTGCAATCATATTGTTGGTTGATAAATTGATAATTACATGCGATTCTTCAAAAGGATCAAGCAGAAATGGATGGTTACTGTTACCAATTGATAATTTGGATCATTACGAATTTACAAAGGTTTTTTACCAGCAAAACGTTGACAACCACCATTTGCCACTAAATCATTACTTAACTACAATCGCTATCACTATGATAGTCTGAATTAGATTAACCTTCCATTAACCATCATTGACATTAATACTGATGGATGACAAACTTTGCCCGCAAGTTTTCTATTTTTTACTTATTATAATAATTTGTTAGTTGGAGAGAAGGGATTTGCTCTTTAGATGTTTTTGTTAAAAATAAGTGTAAGTGACAGTTGAGTTATAAAACGTGAAAGTTGTTGCTAATTTTATTTTGAATTTGTTTGCTTCCCAAACAATTTTATTTGTAGACAACTAGTCATTAGTAACAGTTTGGTCCAGGTCTTCTTTGGCATTTGCTGTGTCCCAGAATCAACAGTGATTCATATTTGGGCTTGTCTATCTATTGCAACATTGCAAGACTGCGCCTGTACTTCCCTTGAGCTAGAGACTTTGTAAGATTCTAGATGGGCCTTATAACCCTTTGCTCCAATTTCAGAATAGAGCCAACACAGTCCGATAAAAAGAAAAGAAATGAAAAGAGATAAAGTGCATTGTTCATTAATTCACTAATTTTCTGATTTTTTTCATGACACCCCAAATTCAAATTTATCTCTTGTTAGGCAAATTCGGGAGTGCAGTATACTGCAAAAGTATTATGTTATGGATGGTTCAGAGTCATGAGCGGTTATATTGTAAGCCAAATTCAATGAAGTTGATAAAGAATAAAAGAGGAAAGGCAAATGGGTGAATTGGAGTTGGGATGTGTCAAATGATATTAGATTCAACTCAGTTTACTTCTTGCTGGAGTTGGCAATCAAAATTATTAGGTTAGTACTTAGTAGGAACATGTCCATGTCAATGCATTCAGATAAAAAAAAAAAAAAAAAAAAAGGTCCACGTCAATGCAACAAAACGTGACCATTGTGTGAGATTCTCTGTCAATTCATCTTGTGTCTACCATAAGGACGGACCCCCTAGGTAGAGGGCTAAGGGGGCCCCGCCCCCCGGGCCCAAATATATATATTTTTTTTAACAAGTAAAATTTGCGAAAAAAGGGCTTGGGCCCTTGAGTTTTTAGCTTGGCCCCCTCCTGAGTTTTTAGCTCGGGCCCCTCTCCCAAAAATCATGAACCCTAGCCCATTATTTGGCCAGCCTAGGAGCCCATGACCCATGTAAATCTTAAAAAAAAAAAAAAAAAAAAAAAAACTCAGCTCTCACTCTCAGCAGTCCAAAACCAAACGGAGAAAGCAAAAAAAAAGGAAAAAAAAAGAAAAAAGAAAAAAGAAAAAGAAAGGGAAGTGAGAGGCGAGACAGAGAGATAAAGAGGCGAGATAGAGTAGAGATAGAGAGGCAAGACAGAGAGACGAAGACCCACTCACCCACGCCGTGACGCCACCGCCCACGCCGTGTTGCTGTGACGCTTGCGAGTTGCGAGACCCATCTCGTACTTCAACGGCTTTTCGTTCTCATACTTCAACGGCTCCTCCAAATTACATCTCTGAAATTGAAAATTTTTCAAAGAGGAACTGAGTGTGTAATTTATAAATAAATAAAATATATAAAAAGGTTAGAGGAGGGAAGAGAGCTGCTTTGCTTATGACGGCGTTTTGGGAGGCAGGGATTCGAGAGCTTGGGAAGAAATTCAGTTTCAAAGAGGAATGAGAAGTGAGAGATGAATAGGTGATGATGACCAATAAGAGTGATGAAGCAGAGATGGCATTTTTCTTTCTTTCTCTTCTTTCAGTTAAAGAAGGAATGAATTTTTTTTTTTAATAGTGTTATTGAAAATTTTTGAGAGATTGTTTGTTTGTTTTTTTTTTTTTTTTTTTTTGGTTTGGTAGCTGAGTTGGGTTTTGTGGGAGGAAAGTGAGGTTTGTGAAATTGTGAGCTTAATAAGTAGTATTTTTTATTGGAGAAAATATGGAGTTTGACTGTAGAGAGTACAAGGTTTAAAGTTTTAAACAAGTGAGCCTTATCCATTAATTTTTTTTTTTTACTCTATTTATACTTTTTTTTCTATTTTGGTTTAATGGTTATACTATTATATAGTTAATAATAGTTTTTTTTTTTTTTTTGATAAGTAGTTATTATAAATGTGGATGTTTCAATTCTAGAAAATATGCATTTCCCAATTCCGAAAAATGTTGATGTTCCAATCTCTCAAACACAATTTCAAAGAGTTGATCTTGATTCTTTGGATTATGAACCCGGAACACGCAAACAAATATGGGAATATCATGTTAATCAACGTGATGAAATTCGACGGACTTACATTAAAAAAGGTCCGCACCAACCTCCCGAAAATTTTTTTTTCCGCTTATTTCCAACCCCTACACCCCCCCCCCCCCCCGCGCTTGAAATCCTGCGTCCTTCCCTGGTCTACCATTACATACACAAGCAACAAGTCTGACTTATCTCTCTCTCCTTTTAAGGCCCATTTAAAGTCCGTTTGACAAAGATTATTTTTGCCAATTTATTTTACTATTCATTTTATTTTTGTTACTATTTATGGGTCCCACTGCACTTTTTGGTACTATTCATTAGTTTCATTGTACTATTTCAACTAACTTTTACTTTTATTAGGGCCGGCTCAACAATTTTGGGAGCCTTAGGTAAAAATTTTAAGTGGATTCTTTTTTTAACTCTAAAGTATAAATTTGTACAAATAAAAATTAATTTATTACATGATTCAATAAATTAGCATCACTATAATACAAATAAGTTGATATAATATACATCAAATAATTAATTGGTGTGATAATTTATAATAATTGATAAAGTAAGAGTTTGCATTAAAAAAAAATGTGATAACTTATTAATTAGTGTGGGGTTGTGTTGGGGCCAGCTTAGCTTAGGTCTTGTGATGTGTTGGGGCTTGTGGACAAGACTGCACAGTGCTATGTGCACTGTACAGTCTTCTCCTTTCAAGTTGTGTTCACTGTTATTGTGCAGTATTCTGCATTTTAGGATACAATGTAACATTTTTAATGCAATTTATTGACCAATAAAAGTATCTAATTTTTTTTTTGTAATTAAAATATATAGATAAAAATATTATATATATAAATTTTTTTTTTACAAGTGGGTTTTTTTATTTATTTGGGGGCCTTAGGTGATTGCAGCAATTGCTTATATGGGTTAGCTGGCCCTGACCTTTATTTACAGTATTTTTAACAAAAAATTTTTAGTTTCAGCAAAATAAACGGATCCCAAACAAACACTTAGCTTGTTATTATATATCATTAGGATGTTCTTCTCCAATCCATGCCTGGTAAAATTGGGCTCAATTCACAGACTTATGTGCCCTTACCAGCTGAGCCAACCACAAACTGAAGTAAAGCTAGATGTCTACCATATTTGATTATTATCACGCCCTACAAGCTAAGGCACCTTTCAATGTATTACGCTCGCATCTCCCTCTAGAAAGACATTTACAAAATTAGGACCAAGGGAAGACTGAAGACTAATCATATTATAATAATATGGCTACTCAATATCAATATGATACTCCAGATTTAGCCAACGGTGATTAATTGGCTTCTGCTTCGAGAGAATTAACAATCACTTTTCGGAAAAGGGGGTGATTCATTTGATTGAGTAGGAACTGGAAGGGGGTAAATCCGTGAATGAATTTTAAAGTTAGGATGTTTGTCTTTGTGGGGCGAATCCCACATCGGAAAGAAGTAAGAAAAATAACGTATGGGTGCTTGTATATAAGGAAAAACACTAACACGTAGCAACATACTTACCTGGACGGGGTCAATGGGTGATCAAAAAGGCCCATGGCCTAGGTCAGTGACCTCCATTGCACTACTGGAGGGGTGCTGACTTAAGGTCTGCCCAAGTGGCAGAGCCTACGTCATAATTTGTGGTAGTGGGGGCCTGCGTTCGCGCGGCCCTCGTTCCAAATCAATTCTAAAACCTTGTCTCTCTGAGATTGTAGTCTTTGGCCCAAGACATCTGGCAGACAATCCTGCTAAAAGAATTTACTTAAGCTGGGCTATACAAGCAGCATAATATTATTTCTAATATTCTCGGCTAAAGGTCTTGTTTTAGCTTAATTGTTAAGAAATTCACTGTGTTTCATTTTCTTTGGTGGAACACACTGCCCCACGCATATAATTCCTTGTTAATTTTTGTAAGGCCATATTATATAACTAAAAGTTGATTGGCACTGTGATCGAACCTGATCCCTTTAATCCAAAGGCAATGGGAGGGTTCCACACCTCATGTGCTTTGTGAGCTTTGGCAATGCGATCAAGAGAATTGAAATTATTTTTTGAAACTTATTTCCATTGCAAAATAATTAATTAAAAAAAAAATTATTTCTATTATAAAATACTGTATTTCTATATATATGGTTTCCATCTAAAGAGAATTGGATTTGGTTATGGTTAGACAATGTGTGGTAGTTGTTTCTATGTATACCGTTTATGTCTAGAGAGAATTGGATTTGGTTAAGACAATGTGTGGTTGGTAAATAAGGATATCCAACGTAGGGTTTGTATTTTCTCAACTTAATAAACCCAAATAAAATTTATATAATTCTTATATATTTTATATATAATATTTTTATAACGTGTTCAGTTCTAATTGGCTCTCTCATTTTTCTATTTTTTATCTCAAAAAAATTGGCTCTAATTTTATTCCATATACCATGGTCACAGGTCACAGGCATGATCACGCCTACACTCAATAATTTTCTCAGTCAACCGTATTATATCTCATATTCTCACCCAAAATTTGGGCTTTGAATGTTTTATTCCAAATATTAATCCAAAGTATGAATATTTTTGGAGATAAGAGGCCCAATAGATACGAGAAGATAAGTACAAACTGATCCAAAAATATACTAATTCAATGCACCCTCAGAATTGATACTTTTAAATTTTAGAAAAAACGGATAAATATATAACCCTTATAGAACCTGTCAAATGATTTGGGTCGGTATGGGTCAAAGTGGGTACAGGTAAACACTAAAACGGGTTGTTATTTTACAACTGTGATCTTTGATGGGGTTGGATTAACCCAGTATGACCCGTACTTTTTTCACTTTATAATAAAGAGATAAATAAATTATATTTTTTAACCCATTCCTTTTATATTTCTATCAATAGAAATAAGAGCGGAAATAAATAGAATCACTAAAAAATATAGGTTATAAAAATAAAAAATACATAATTTTCAAGTTAATTTACAATCCAATAATTAATTTTAACTATTCACCACAACAGAAGAAAAACTAGATGTCATTGTCTAAAAATCAACCTTTGGTATATTATCGTATGTAAAACATAAAAAAAAAAGGAAGAAGAAGTTATAGCACTTATAAAAATAATAAATACGTAGAGTTCCAAGAAAAAAAAATATATATATATATATATATATATATATTATATAAGTAAGGATAATTAAGTACATAATTTAGTTAGAAAATCTATTAGAAACTTATTAAAAATTTAGGGTCAGAGATATTCATATTTAAGAATTTCTCCTCAAGTTAATGGGTAAATTCATCAATATACTTGTGGGGCCATATAATCCTACGGCCCAACCCACTTCATTCCTGGACCGAAGGCCCGAGCCGAGGAGGCACCTATGTCTGAGAACGACCCCATCATCGGACGTCCGAGAACTTTAGGGACAAGCTCATGACAAGCAGTCACCTCCACATTAAATGTACCTGACTATCGCTCTGGCCGCATTAATGAGGAAAGGACCCCGCACCAGCATTGCCTCGGTCGCCGCGACTCTCAAAAAAACTGAGAAGGTGGCTGATGGGACAAGCACCTGAGTGAGGCCCAAATCGCTCAACAAGTGTAGGGCTAGGATTGGTTGGGTAAATGATATATTATGTAAGGGAATCTCTCCTGAAAGAGGGGAGGGAGGGATGAGATAACAAAAGGGGAAGAAAAGCTTCCTCGGCCATGGGCCGAGGAGCATCCCCTAGTTGTAAATTGTTCTAAGTGTCTTCTTTAAATAAAAGAGATTGGAGTTCACGCCTCGTGAACGCCGGCCAACGCCTAGACTTTCGATCCACTCTCTATAAATTCATTGCGGGGTTCGTTGGGCTTTTGACCCATATCCTTTGGGCTTGGGCAACCAAAAACCCAGACCCTATAATTGGCACCGTCTGTGGGAAGGATTAGTGCGCCGGCCGGTGCAACAGGCGACTGTTCTAGATAGATATTCTACGGAAGATAGGTGGTGATGCAAAAAAGAACTACCAAACAAACATTGCAGAAAGATAAAAGCTCGAAAACAGAAGATTCAACAGTAAAAAAAAAAAAACTTGATATTATTTCATAAAAAGAAAAGAGGTTACAGATTATAATCAGAGGCTCAGGCAGGCGTGTTTTACAACTGTTCCTACCAGCTAGTCCTACAATCAGAGGCCCAGGCGGACCCGTCCTAAAACTAGCTAGAGGGAAGTGTCAACCCGTACCCTTATTGGCATCAAGAGAATGGGAGAACTTGACAATAAGAGGACGGAAGGGGGCTGAGGCTGGCTCGTTCCAAGGCCACCAACGACTCCTTTCTCGGAGCGGCGGAGCTTGAACAAAGCGAGGAGCAGATACAGGGGCTCCGGGACGCCCTACCCATGATGTTTCCTTGATTCTCTCCAACCCCCACGAGCGTTGGCCGTTGGTGACGGCAACACTCGGGCACCGCCCATGATGTGAGTTCGCATGTCTCCTCCCTCGGGGGAGCACTCAGAGGAGAGATGTTAGGTACTTCAACGACATCCCTCCGGGCCACCGTGCATGGCGCCATCGGGGTTACGCCTAGACTCTGCCGCACCGGAAGCCCAGTGGGAGCTGCGGCCACAACGGCTCTTGGCACGGATGTCCTCACACCCGTCCAAAGCCGCCCCATATCTCCTAACTCCGGTCACGATTTCGGCGGGGTTTTTAAAGGGGCTTGAGGAGCTGAAAGGGTGTGTTTTTTTTGTTTGTGTTGGAAGGTTCATGGAGCATGGAGAAACCATCCCCCCGGAAAGCCTTATATAGAGGATGAGGGTGGGTGAGAATTAATCCATGCAGAATTCGAAAAGATGGGGGCTCGAGATGGAGGCAAGATCAATGCCACGTGCGAGATCATGATCCGTCTGAAGGAGGAATCGTCCCCAGTAAAGCAATCCGAGGACAAACTCCTACTTACAGAGAAGGACAAGCGTTAGACAGAACCAAGGCTCTGCATGGTCCACGGACTCAGGCCTATGGGGAAACTAACCGCTCCAGAAGGCCAAGCGTTAGACAGAACCAAGGCTCTGCATGGTCCACGGACTCAGGCCTATGGGGAAACTAACCGCTCCAGAAGGCCAAGCGTTAGACAGAACCAAGGCTCTGCATGGTCCTCGGACTCAGGCCTATGGGGAAACTAACCGCTCCAGAAGGCCAAGCGTTAGACAGAACCAAGGCTCTGCATGGTCCACGGACTCAGGCCTATGGGGAAACTAACCGCTCCAGAAGGACAAGCGTTAGACAGAACTAAGGCTCTGGATGGTCCACGGACTCAGGCCTATGGGGAAACTAATCGCTCTAGAAGGCCAAGCGTTAGACAGAACCAGGGCTCTGCATGGTTCTCGGACTCAGGCCTATGGGGAAACTAACCGCTCCAGAAGGCCAAGCGTTAGACAGAACCAAGGCTCTGCATGGTCCTCGGACTCAGGCTTATGGGGAAACTAACTGCTCCAGAAGGACAAGCTTTAGACAGAACCAAGGCTCTGCATGGTCCTCGGACTTAGGCCTATGGGGAAACTAACCGCTTCAGAAGGCCAAGCGTTAGACAGAACCAAGGCTCTGCATGGTCCACGGACTCAGGCCTATGGGGAAACTAACCGCTCCAGAAGGACAAGCGTTAGACAGAACCAAGGCTCTGCATGGTCCACGGACTCAGGCCTATGGGGAAACTAACCGCTCCAGAAGGCCAAGCGTTAGACAGAACCAAGGCTCTGCATGGTCCACGGACTCAGGCCTATGGGGAAACTAACCGCTCCAGAAGGCCAAGTGCTAGACGGAACCAAGGCTCTGCATGGTCCTCGGACTCAAGCCTATGGGGAAACTAATCGCTCCAGAAGGACAAGCGTTAGACAGAACCAAGGCTCTACATGGTCCTCGGACTCAGACCTATGGGGAAGCTAACCGCTCCAGAAGGACAAGCGTTAGACAGAACCAAGGCTCTGCATGGTCCTCGGACTCAGGCCTATGGGGAAACTAACCGCTCCAAAGACCAAGCGTTAGACAGAACCAAGGCTCTGTATGGTCTTCGGACTCAGACCTATGGGGAAGCTAACCGTTCCAGAAGGACAAGCGTTAGACAGAACCAAGGCTCTGCATGGTCCTCGGACTCAGGCCTATAGGGAAACTAACCACTCCAGAAGACCAAGCGTTAGACAGAACCAAAGCTCTGCATGGTCCTCGGACTCAGGCCTATGGGAAAACTAATCGCTCCAGAAGACCAAGTGTTAGACAGAACCAAGGCTCTGCATGGTCCTCGGACTCAGGCTCACGGGGAAACTAACTACTTCAGATGATCCTAAGCGTTAGACAGAACCAAGGCTCTGCATGATCCTCGGACTCAGGCTCGCGGGGAAACTAACCACCTCAGATGATCCTAAGAGTTAGACAGAACCAAGGCACTGCATGGTCCCAGGACTCAGGCCTATGGGGAAACTAACTCCTTCAGAAGATTCCAGGTGTTAGACAGAACCAAAAGCACTGCATGGTCCCAGGGCTCAGACCTATGGGGAAACTAACTCCTTCAGGGGACTCTAAGTGTTAGACTGAACCAAAGGCACTGTATGGTCCTCGGACTCAAGCCTGTGGGGAAGCTAACTACTTCAAGGGGATCTTAAGTGTCCACCCAAAGAATTTGCTACCTAACCCTTAGGGAATGATGGGTCCACTCAAGCATACATGCCCTCGCTATAATGATTGGTGCCGCGATTGGCCGAGACGCAATTGAAGTTAAAACCATACAAGTAATGAAAAAACGAATAGCGTGCAAGCAAGCAAGCAACCACAATCAGCAGGAAAAGAAACAAAACTCGTATTTCATTAATCCCAAAAAGAGTTACACAATAGGATTTACATTACAATAAAAAAAAAAAAAGAAAAAAAAAAAAAAGAAAGAAGAAGAAAAATGCAAAAGACAAGAGAGACGATGACGTTGAGGGACCTGCCCTGCCCACTTATTTTCCTCCCTCAGCTGGGGGCTGGATTATAGCAGATTCAAGGCCTTCTGAGCTTCGGCCAGAAGGGACAGCCTGCGAAGGCGCGGCAGGAACGGCTGCCTCCTCAGCAGCAGGAACCTCAGCTTCAGAGGTAGACTTCACAACCTTCTGGGGCGCCTCCTCAACAGGGCCCTCGCCTAATTCTGCTACCTTGGAAGGGTCACTTCCTTGGACGAGCTCCCCCACGGGCTCAGCAGTCGAGGTGTCCTCACCCGTTGCAGCACCGGCTTCCTCTGCAACCTCCTCGGCCTCAGCGCCACTTGGAGTTGCCTCGCGGATGGCAGGAGGGTAGTACACATTCTCCTCCTTCCATAAGTCGGACGAGGCCTCGACTCCAGCCTGTCTGAGAGCCTCCCTCCAAACCTCGGCAGAGTAGCGCCTGCACAACCCGGGGACTTGAGCCTTAAAGGCTGCTTCTGTCTCTGCCGTCCCCGTAGCATAAGCCTCCTCCTTGGCTTCTTGCTTAGTGGCCAGGGCTTCCTCCCTGCCCTGGTCAGCCTCAAACTTGGCCCTCACGGCCTCGTCCCTCGCCCACTCAGCTGCCCGCTTGTCCGACTCGGCGGCAGCCAACTTCTTTGGCAGATCAGCAAGCAACTCCTTTGCAGTCTTCAGCTGCTCCTCTGCCTCAGCCAGGCACTTTGAGTAATCTTCGGCCTGCTTCTGGAAGTCGACGAGACCCGACAGGGCAGTATCCCGAGCACTGGCCATTGCACTTAGCTCCTCCCGGGCTTTGGCAAGATCAGCCTCAGAGTTCTTAAGGACCCGAGTGGCCTCCAAGTGTTTCTCACGCTCCACGTCCATGGCTTTCCCCTGGTCATGGGCCACGTCCTCCAACCTATAAGTAGCCTGAATGGCCTGCCCAACAAAACAAGTACACGGTTAGCCGAGTCCAGAAAAGGGAGAGAGAAGCTACAACTCGAATAAGTCATAAATGACGAAAGACTTACCATTCCCAAGTACCTCTTGAGGCAGAGGAAGACCTCCCTGCTTCTCATAGTCGCCAGCTCCGCCATGTCAGCTGGGAGTAGCAAGCACATTTCCACCGCGTCGGCCACGTACGCGCCTTCGCCCTCTTTGAAATCCTTGAGGGAGGAGTCTTCCCTCAGCGGGCCCCCGTGGAGCATTGGAGTAGGAAGCCAGGCCTGAGGCTCGGGCTGGTCGTCAACCTGTTTATCCCGGCCTTGGGAGCCTATCTTTAGCTGTTTGGATGGCCGCCGATTATCATCCTCCTCCCGTGGGGACCCGGACTTTTCATCAGCCGGCCTTTTGCCCTTATCCTTCTTCTGCTTGGGATCAGAGGGCTCACGCCTAGAAGGCAGACTCGTCTTGGACGGAGAAGGAGGAAGCCTTGACTGAGTAGAGGCCGACCTGCCCTGAGCAGAACGAGTTTTCGGAGGTGGAGGAGGAAGCTCCGGCTTCGATTTCCTCGGCTGGCCTTCGATCAGGTCCGACAGGCTAGGTTGGGGCCTCTTCTGGTAACCCATCTCGCGCCGAGGAGGGAACTGAGGCGTTTGAAAGTCTGCTTCAGTCAGACGAGGGTCACCCAAGTCTCCCGGAGGGTCCTCGGACTGGTGAACTTTCTCGAAAACGTTAAACTCGTCCTCGGCAGGACCAAGGTCAGCGACTTCCACTTCCCTCTCTAGGCCTACCTCGGCGAGCTCCGAGAGTCTAAGGGAGGAGGAGGGGCCCACAGGTGTTACGCCTTCTGATGTGGAGGGCACCTCGGGGAATCGAAACCCGTCCTCGGTTACGGTTATTTTTCGAAGCCGAGGATCCTTTGCCCTGATCACGTACTTCGTGTAACACCCCGACCCAATTTTATAATTAAACTATGTGTTTAAGTGATTAATTATTTTTTTAGCCACTTTCAAGAGTATTTAATAAATATATTATTTTATAATACCTTTGAATAAGAATGGTAAAGATTACAAATACTTAATGGCTATTTGTATTATAAATATATACTTAGTATGTACAAAAATTATATTAAGTGGTTTTAAGTTATTAGACAAATAGTTGGTGTTTTAATTAGGCATATGATGCATGAGATGTTATAGTGGAAATTTCACCACATGCAACCAATTGGAATTCCACACACATAATGTCAAGGTACCATGCATGTGGACAAAGCCAAAGGCCAAGACTTGGCCGGCCATGCAATGGAAAAACTCCACCAAATCTCTTCTTTTGACTTTTCAATGTAACTTGGAATTTCATGAAACTCTCCCTCCCTATATTCCCACGGGTCCAAGGAGAAAATCTGAAATTTCTTCCCTCACTTTACACTCTTTTCTCTCAAGGAAAGAGCTAGGAAGCTCCCTTGAGTCTTCCTCTCAAGTCCAAGGGTTCACACACCCAAAAGAAAGACAAACTCCACCTCATTCTTCTTTTTACCCTCTCAAAGCAAATAGAACATATATGCTCTTTTAATGTGATGGATATAACTTTATAAAGGTAAGGATATATATATATGTGTGTGTGTGTGTATATGCAAAGTGATATTGTTTTGTTGAAAAGTGTGTGTGAATGCAAGAAAGTTGGAAAAGTGGGTGGTGAGATTTTTCCTAGACTCCACACGTATTCCACCCAAAGTTCCCATCTCTTATTCCCTTTTTGCTGCCCCAAAAGTCTTCTCCTTATCCTATTTTCTTGGCTGCATCAGATCAGAAGTCCAGCCCCTCTTTCTCTACTTCTTTTTCCTCTTTCTTTGTTCTTCTTTCTCTCTTCTCTCTTTGCTCTTACACGGCAGCCCTCCTCTCTCACCAAAATAAAATATCCCTCTCTAAAGATGAAATTAAGAGCCTAACACTAAGGTTTTGTGGGTAAGTAATTAAAACTTCATCTGATTTTGTGTATTTTGGATAGTATAATTGTTTTGTTATTTCTATTTCTTCATCCTCTGTTCTGATTTTAGAAGCTGACTTTGTGATTCTGTTTTAGTAATTTAAAAGTTCATGATATTGTGGTCTATTGAATGCTTATTAACATATTTTAATATGTATACTATAGGTATAAAAATACCCAAATGAAATTAAGACCTATTGCTATTTGTTGATGATTTTAGAAAGAACATGCACTGAAGCTGTCCCCGTGACAGATTTGATGTTTACCAAAAGAAAATCATGTATTAAATTGTATATAGTGAATTTGGATGCTAGGGTTATTTTCTATGAAAGCTAAGACACATACGGTTGTTATGGAATTGGTCTCAAAGTATTTGGATGAGTATAAAAATAATGGTTTAATTTTTAAGTTGCAAGAAATTCTGTCAGGACAGATTTGAGTATGCTGTCTTCCGTGATTTTTAGTAAATCATGAGTTTATGCTTTGATTCCGAAATTTTTATGGTATATACTGGTCATATAGGGGAGTGGTTCTGTAAAATTTCATGACAATTTGATGTGTTTGGACAGCCCATTTGTATTCTACAAATGGGGCATATGCGACTGGAATAGAACAGTGAACAGTAAGGGACATGCTTAACTTTGAGGATTTAATTCTATAGCTAGGTTGAACGTTTTGAGCTATAATTTAATATGCTTATCTCTTGGTATGTCTCGATCATAGAGTAATTTTTTTTATAACTCGGTTCAAGGTTTAGTACTCAAAGGAGGGGTTCTAAACCATTCGACGGTTGTATTTATGAAGCTGTTTTGTTGAACATGTTGTATGTTTCCTTAAGTGTGTTTATGGTTACATGACAATGCTTAAAAGAGTTTATGTTTATGCATGCATTGTTGCCCTAAGCTCAAAGCACTTTTTGAAATGAAGTTGGCTCTTCTAGAGATATGAGATTAATGTGAGAATGTTAGTTTTTATGATTTAGTACATTATGTTGTATGATGAATGAATTTTGTGTTTGTGGGAACCTCGTTGAGGTGGGATTAGGATTTCTTTAATTTTAAGAGATAGGCTTTGAGATGAATGTGTAAGTTTATGATGAGGAAGTTATGGATAGTAATAAGTTTTGATTTCGGTTTAGGTGTTACCAGCCGCCAGGTCTAAGCTCCTTCGACTTTAGGCTCTCGGTTCCTCTGCTTTCAGGTAAGGGATAAGTTATATGGGCATTTGGTAAGTCATGAGGTTATTTTAAAGTATATTATGCATTAAAATGTTTTTGATTAGAGAATATGGCATGTAAGCATTATCAGACGAAGATATGTTCGTGAGCTTTCGAAACCCTATGTATATGATTTAAGCATATTAATGCTATTACTAATTCCACGAACATGATGTTTAAAGAAAAGAATGGAAATGCTATTATAATGAAATATTATGCAAAATAAGAAATGTCAGTATGATGTAAAGTATGAAATGTTTTCGGGTTATGTCCTCTGGTGATCTGAACTCTGCTAGTAGGGGTTAATTACTAGCTTTCCATGGAAAACGTTATCTGATTGGCCATTATAAGTGGGACTGGCTCTGCTGTACCCGCCCCTTGTTGGTTACGGCCAACTTGTGGGGGAAGCCAACCTACCCCCATGGTTGGAAGATATGTATTATGATGTGATCCCGGGAATACCTGGCATTGTGGGGAATGCTGGATGCCTAGCACTGTGGTGCTAGAAGCCTCCCAAATAAGTACAGACTTATCAGCTAGGGACTAACCAATAAGTTATTTATGAACAGCTATGTTATGTTATTAATCATGAGAGAATTATTTTATTTAAATGCATTGGGAAAGGTTAAAAGCTCTCATGAAAAGAAGAAGTTTCTGATGAAAAGAAAGCTGTTCATTAAAGATAAAAGTTTCTGAAGTTCTATTATGTTATAAAGATAAAGGTTCTGAAGAAAGTACAAGTTCATGTTAAGAAGTCATCAGATATCTGTTTTTCTTATGAAACGTTAAGTTTTACGATTATGGAAGTTATAATATTTTTTCAAGAAGAAGTTTATGAAGGAAAGTTTTATTATCCTATAAGATGCTTCCAGTTCAAGACAAAGTTACCGATTATTTTATTTAAGTTAAAATGATGATTTTGTAATGAAAATATATATGGTGACTTTGTAAGAAATGAAAGAAATTCAATCTAAAAGACTTTGATAATGTTATTCTGATAAGGAAAGGGAGAACAACTATTTTCCTACGAAAAGCTTATAAGCTATTATTATAAATAGTACAAAATACTATGCATGAAATGATGTTCTCCTATCCGAACGTTGATAAAAGGAAATAAATTGATTTACATGCATCCTTATTAAATTCTCATATATCTTACCTTTACTGAGCTGTGTAGCTCACCCCTTCCACTCTTTCAGTTAGCAGGTTTTTATTTGGAGCAGAGGGAGCCTTAGTCAAGTTTTGGAAGGAGCTGGTTTTAGTTTATATGTATAGATCCTAAAGTAGTATTTGATGTTTAGTTTTGCAGTATTGTGAGTTTTAGGATCTAATGAAAGTTGTACCTCAAGGTATTAAAAGATGTATTATGTGAAAGTATGAAATTTGAAAGACTGGTGAATTATGTTATTCTTTGAGTTCAGTATAGATGCTCTGAATGTCAAGTGAAAAATTATACCATTTAAGTAAAGAAACAAGGATTTAAATAAAGAGAGAAGCTTTTGTAAAAGCTTTTGTGAAAGTCTCATTAAAAGTAAGTTGGTTCTTGTTAATATTAGGTTTAAACTTGATATTAGCATGCCGGTCATGGTCACAAATCCGAGTATCGGGTTTGGGGCGTGACAGTTGTGGTATCAGAGCAAAGGTTATGATTTTGTAGACTCTAGGTATCAATCTTCAAAGTAAGATATTAAGATTGGGTAGTTAAGGGTAGACAAGTAAGATACGTCTCTTCTGAGATGTTTGAATTGTTTGATCATTGGTTTATTATGTGATGTCTACTAGCATTTTTGGATATCTTGAAATTATGAAAACATGCTCAGTATTGCTATGGTTTTTGCTCTTTTGTTATTAGTACTATATTGCTTGCTACATTGGTGTTTTGTGGTCTGTCTTGCTTTATACAGGTCAAAGAAGATCACTTTCATCATTTTTGTTCCATAGAAATCTCTGAAATCATCTTTGTTAGAGTACTATGGAGTCATAGTAGGCTAACTCTAGGTTGGATGTATTTTGTATTCCTCTGAAGAATGAAATTGTGGTTGGCTTTTCTATTTGACTAGAAAATGAAAATGGAGCACAGACAAAATGTGTGGTGTGCCTTTATTAAAAAGTAGATTTGACCGCCTAAATGGAAGCCAAATCTTAAAGCCCTTAATAAAATAAAAATTTCAGTGCTTCAATCTTTTCTATTATTTGGTAATCTGACTCTTTGTATTACTGTGGCTTTCAAAAAGGGGAAGCATACATGGTAGAGTAAGTTTGTTCCACATTTAGCTAAGGAATGAATTTTTCACTAGAGATTTTGTTTATTACAATTGCTATTAACTTAGTAAATTCAGTACAACAGATAATTTTTGAGGTATTGGAAGGTTTAAGCAGTTGTATGGCATATGATTCTGTCAGAATAAGTATTTTGGCTTGTTCAAGTATGATATACCATAACCATTGTTTGGTACTCTATGATTCAAAATTGATGTCTTGGGGTTATTCAGTTTTTAAATGGACTCAAATTTGTAAAGTTTTTAAATGTCCTTAACAAAGCTATTTTTATAATAGCATTTTCTGGCATTATTCTAATGCATTAATTTTTAATTAGTCTACTTTAGATGTGCATGGTGGACATATACTAAGAATTGGCCCAAGATCCTAGAAAGAGTATATATATTCACAGTATATTTAGAAGAAAAAAAAAAAAAAGAAATTTGCTTGCTAACATGCATCTGTTCTTGCATAACAATTGCATGTGTCAATTGAAGTACTACATTTTAGTTTTGATGCAAAGTTGAGACAAAGTTTCCCATTTCAAATTGTAATATTGTTTGAATGGTGAAATGAGGGAAAATAAGGTTGAAGATTATTTTGTTTGCTGGTTGCTGGTGCTATCTAAAGATGTGCTTATCCTCTTCACCTTTTCCTTCTTCTTTATTATTTTAATATGATGCTTTGTAAATGCTACCTGGGAATTTACTATATTAAACATTAAATCAGTATTATTGCCATGGACATTGTGCTTCTATGGCCTTATTTGAACACTATTAAGATTGGCTGTGAAATTTGTTCTGCAATTCACTTTAATGCATATTTTGCAAGGTTTAAACTTCTAGGATCATGCGTCACCTATGGTTTTATGTTGTTTTAATCCTTGTATGATTTTTCTTTCCTTTTTGCAAACTTTAAGGCAGAAAACTCAAGTGAAAAGAAAATGTTCAAATGAAAAACCTAAACAAACAAAAGTATTAGAAATAAGTGAAAGATGGCATCTAAAAAGCAACTTGACCTTGCATATTCTGAAGTTAGTAATCTTCTTGAAGCAGATTCTTTTGGCTCTAAAGAATTTTGGTAGTATGCATGAATTGTGGCCACTCTGATAATCATGTTAACGGTGGCTTTAGGCAGGTTGAAAAAAAATCTGTCTATGAATGATTGTGGTGCTCTTAGGGTTAGGGTTCAAGAATAACTAGGTTTTGGTAAGCTATGATTATTATGAAGACTATAAATGTGCTCTCTCTCTTTTTCTAGTACAAGTGAGCTTATGAGATACCTCAAGTAAACTATAGTGTAGTGATAATATGTTTATACTTTAATGATGAGGGTTCCATTTTGATTTATGAAATGTAAAACAATTATTATTTTGATTTTTGAAATGTAAAACAATGATTATAATGTTTGTTTGGAAATTGTTTACCAAACTTTTTAAGAAAGAAAGAAAATTTTTAAGAGTGAGTTATTAAATGTTTTGAGAATTTATATATATTATTTTATTGTAGTCAGCCTTCCTAATGTTGGTATGGACTGATTTAGTTGAACACCGCTGGCCACGTGTGATCTGCTAAGTCATTGGCCAACTAACCTTATGTGGGGTGACATCAAGTGATTTTTATGCCTATTCCTTGGTCAAGTAATTTGTTAACTGCCGTTGAGCTCGCGTGTGGTTAAACAAGTTATTGACAATGTATGATTTTAGTATAATAAAATATCACTTGTGATGATATTATTTGATGAAGTTTATTTTGAAAAAAAAAAAAAATTGTTGTCAAAGTGAATTTTGATAAGTTTTTGGGTGTTGATAATGTATAACGTTATATCTCATTTTTTAATAAAGGAGAGGTATATGCTAAATGGATGCTTTCTAAGAAATTCTTTGAGTTTGTGGAATTCATCTTATTTGATTGATTTATTCTATTGTACCTCTTGAAATTTATTGTGTTGCCCAAGTTACTAAAATTTTGACGAGTGAATGATTTTTAATATCTGCTTGTCACAATTAAGATATTTTCTTATCAAATCCACTAATTATATTGATATTATAAGTATTGATAATATAAATTCTAATCAATGTATGAAAGAATTTCTTAGTTGTATTCTTAGATTGAATATATATTATGTGACATGTGCTCTTAGTACTTGTCTGCATGTGTATATAGCGTTGTATCTTTTAATTGAGCATGAAAATTGTTGAAAGCATGCATCATAACTTAAGGAAATTTTATAATGAGATAAAGAATTGGGATGTATATAAATGACTTGACATGTGATTCTACAATGTTTTGTGATTTTCTCAACTTATCATTTCACATTGTTGTAGTACAAAGATATTTACGATTGTAATTTTCGAGGACGAAAATTTTTAAGGAGGGAAGGATGTAACACCCCGACCCAATTTTATAATTAAACTATGTGTTTAAGTGATTAATTATTTTTTTAGCCACTTTCAAGAGTATTTAATAAATATATTATTTTATAATACCTTTGAATAAGAATGGTAAAGATTACAAATACTTAATGGCTATTTGTATTATAAATATATACTTAGTATGTACAAAAATTATATTAAGTGGTTTTAAGTTATTAGACAAATAGTTGGTGTTTTAATTAGGCATATGATGCATGAGATGTTATAGTGGAAATTTCACCACATGCAACCAATTGGAATTCCACACACATAATGTCAAGGTACCATGCATGTGGACAAAGCCAAAGGCCAAGACTTGGCCGGCCATGCAATGGAAAAACTCCACCAAATCTCTTCTTTTGACTTTTCAATGTAACTTGGAATTTCATGAAACTCTCCCTCCCTATATTCCCACGGGTCCAAGGAGAAAATCTGAAATTTCTTCCCTCACTTTACACTCTTTTCTCTCAAGGAAAGAGCTAGGAAGCTCCCTTGAGTCTTCCTCTCAAGTCCAAGGGTTCACACACCCAAAAGAAAGACAAACTCCACCTCATTCTTCTTTTTACCCTCTCAAAGCAAATAGAACATATATGCTCTTTTAATGTGATGGATATAACTTTATAAAGGTAAGGATATATATATATGTGTGTGTGTGTGTGTATATGCAAAGTGATATTGTTTTGTTGAAAAGTGTGTGTGAATGCAAGAAAGTTGGAAAAGTGGGTGGTGAGATTTTTCCTAGACTCCACACGTATTCCACCCAAAGTTCCCATCTCTTATTCCCTTTTTGCTGCCCCAAAAGTCTTCTCCTTATCCTATTTTCTTGGCTGCATCAGATCAGAAGTCCAGCCCCTCTTTCTCTACTTCTTTTTCCTCTTTCTTTGTTCTTCTTTCTCTCTTCTCTCTTTGCTCTTACACGGCAGCCCTCCTCTCTCACCAAAATAAAATATCCCTCTCTAAAGATGAAATTAAGAGCCTAACACTAAGGTTTTGTGGGTAAGTAATTAAAACTTCATCTGATTTTGTGTATTTTGGATAGTATAATTGTTTTGTTATTTCTATTTCTTCATCCTCTGTTCTGATTTTAGAAGCTGACTTTGTGATTCTGTTTTAGTAATTTAAAAGTTCATGATATTGTGGTCTATTGAATGCTTATTAACATATTTTAATATGTATACTATAGGTATAAAAATACCCAAATGAAATTAAGACCTATTGCTATTTGTTGATGATTTTAGAAAGAACATGCACTGAAGCTGTCCCCGTGACAGATTTGATGTTTACCAAAAGAAAATCATGTATTAAATTGTATATAGTGAATTTGGATGCTAGGGTTATTTTCTATGAAAGCTAAGACACATACGGTTGTTATGGAATTGGTCTCAAAGTATTTGGATGAGTATAAAAATAATGGTTTAATTTTTAAGTTGCAAGAAATTCTGTCAGGACAGATTTGAGTATGCTGTCTTCCGTGATTTTTAGTAAATCATGAGTTTATGCTTTGATTCCGAAATTTTTATGGTATATACTGGTCATATAGGGGAGTGGTTCTGTAAAATTTCATGACAATTTGATGTGTTTGGACAGCCCATTTGTATTCTACAAATGGGGCATATGCGACTGGAATAGAACAGTGAACAGTAAGGGACATGCTTAACTTTGAGGATTTAATTCTATAGCTAGGTTGAACGTTTTGAGCTATAATTTAATATGCTTATCTCTTGGTATGTCTCGATCATAGAGTAATTTTTTTTATAACTCGGTTCAAGGTTTAGTACTCAAAGGAGGGGTTCTAAACCATTCGACGGTTGTATTTATGAAGCTGTTTTGTTGAACATGTTGTATGTTTCCTTAAGTGTGTTTATGGTTACATGACAATGCTTAAAAGAGTTTATGTTTATGCATGCATTGTTGCCCTAAGCTCAAAGCACTTTTTGAAATGAAGTTGGCTCTTCTAGAGATATGAGATTAATGTGAGAATGTTAGTTTTTATGATTTAGTACATTATGTTGTATGATGAATGAATTTTGTGTTTGTGGGAACCTCGTTGAGGTGGGATTAGGATTTCTTTAATTTTAAGAGATAGGCTTTGAGATGAATGTGTAAGTTTATGATGAGGAAGTTATGGATAGTAATAAGTTTTGATTTCGGTTTAGGTGTTACCAGCCGCCAGGTCTAAGCTCCTTCGACTTTAGGCTCTCGGTTCCTCTGCTTTCAGGTAAGGGATAAGTTATATGGGCATTTGGTAAGTCATGAGGTTATTTTAAAGTATATTATGCATTAAAATGTTTTTGATTAGAGAATATGGCATGTAAGCATTATCAGACGAAGATATGTTCGTGAGCTTTCGAAACCCTATGTATATGATTTAAGCATATTAATGCTATTACTAATTCCACGAACATGATGTTTAAAGAAAAGAATGGAAATGCTATTATAATGAAATATTATGCAAAATAAGAAATGTCAGTATGATGTAAAGTATGAAATGTTTTCGGGTTATGTCCTCTGGTGATCTGAACTCTGCTAGTAGGGGTTAATTACTAGCTTTCCATGGAAAACGTTATCTGATTGGCCATTATAAGTGGGACTGGCTCTGCTGTACCCGCCCCTTGTTGGTTACGGCCAACTTGTGGGGGAAGCCAACCTACCCCCATGGTTGGAAGATATGTATTATGATGTGATCCCGGGAATACCTGGCATTGTGGGGAATGCTGGATGCCTAGCACTGTGGTGCTAGAAGCCTCCCAAATAAGTACAGACTTATCAGCTAGGGACTAACCAATAAGTTATTTATGAACAGCTATGTTATGTTATTAATCATGAGAGAATTATTTTATTTAAATGCATTGGGAAAGGTTAAAAGCTCTCATGAAAAGAAGAAGTTTCTGATGAAAAGAAAGCTGTTCATTAAAGATAAAAGTTTCTGAAGTTCTATTATGTTATAAAGATAAAGGTTCTGAAGAAAGTACAAGTTCATGTTAAGAAGTCATCAGATATCTGTTTTTCTTATGAAACGTTAAGTTTTACGATTATGGAAGTTATAATATTTTTTCAAGAAGAAGTTTATGAAGGAAAGTTTTATTATCCTATAAGATGCTTCCAGTTCAAGACAAAGTTACCGATTATTTTATTTAAGTTAAAATGATGATTTTGTAATGAAAATATATATGGTGACTTTGTAAGAAATGAAAGAAATTCAATCTAAAAGACTTTGATAATGTTATTCTGATAAGGAAAGGGAGAACAACTATTTTCCTACGAAAAGCTTATAAGCTATTATTATAAATAGTACAAAATACTATGCATGAAATGATGTTCTCCTATCCGAACGTTGATAAAAGGAAATAAATTGATTTACATGCATCCTTATTAAATTCTCATATATCTTACCTTTACTGAGCTGTGTAGCTCACCCCTTCCACTCTTTCAGTTAGCAGGTTTTTATTTGGAGCAGAGGGAGCCTTAGTCAAGTTTTGGAAGGAGCTGGTTTTAGTTTATATGTATAGATCCTAAAGTAGTATTTGATGTTTAGTTTTGCAGTATTGTGAGTTTTAGGATCTAATGAAAGTTGTACCTCAAGGTATTAAAAGATGTATTATGTGAAAGTATGAAATTTGAAAGACTGGTGAATTATGTTATTCTTTGAGTTCAGTATAGATGCTCTGAATGTCAAGTGAAAAATTATACCATTTAAGTAAAGAAACAAGGATTTAAATAAAGAGAGAAGCTTTTGTAAAAGCTTTTGTGAAAGTCTCATTAAAAGTAAGTTGGTTCTTGTTAATATTAGGTTTAAACTTGATATTAGCATGCCGGTCATGGTCACAAATCCGAGTATCGGGTTTGGGGCGTGACAGTTGTGGTATCAGAGCAAAGGTTATGATTTTGTAGACTCTAGGTATCAATCTTCAAAGTAAGATATTAAGATTGGGTAGTTAAGGGTAGACAAGTAAGATACGTCTCTTCTGAGATGTTTGAATTGTTTGATCATTGGTTTATTATGTGATGTCTACTAGCATTTTTGGATATCTTGAAATTATGAAAACATGCTCAGTATTGCTATGGTTTTTGCTCTTTTGTTATTAGTACTATATTGCTTGCTACATTGGTGTTTTGTGGTCTGTCTTGCTTTATACAGGTCAAAGAAGATCACTTTCATCATTTTTGTTCCATAGAAATCTCTGAAATCATCTTTGTTAGAGTACTATGGAGTCATAGTAGGCTAACTCTAGGTTGGATGTATTTTGTATTCCTCTGAAGAATGAAATTGTGGTTGGCTTTTCTATTTGACTAGAAAATGAAAATGGAGCACAGACAAAATGTGTGGTGTGCCTTTATTAAAAAGTAGATTTGACCGCCTAAATGGAAGCCAAATCTTAAAGCCCTTAATAAAATAAAAATTTCAGTGCTTCAATCTTTTCTATTATTTGGTAATCTGACTCTTTGTATTACTGTGGCTTTCAAAAAGGGGAAGCATACATGGTAGAGTAAGTTTGTTCCACATTTAGCTAAGGAATGAATTTTTCACTAGAGATTTTGTTTATTACAATTGCTATTAACTTAGTAAATTCAGTACAACAGATAATTTTTGAGGTATTGGAAGGTTTAAGCAGTTGTATGGCATATGATTCTGTCAGAATAAGTATTTTGGCTTGTTCAAGTATGATATACCATAACCATTGTTTGGTACTCTATGATTCAAAATTGATGTCTTGGGGTTATTCAGTTTTTAAATGGACTCAAATTTGTAAAGTTTTTAAATGTCCTTAACAAAGCTATTTTTATAATAGCATTTTCTGGCATTATTCTAATGCATTAATTTTTAATTAGTCTACTTTAGATGTGCATGGTGGACATATACTAAGAATTGGCCCAAGATCCTAGAAAGAGTATATATATTCACAGTATATTTAGAAGAAAAAAAAAAAAAAGAAATTTGCTTGCTAACATGCATCTGTTCTTGCATAACAATTGCATGTGTCAATTGAAGTACTACATTTTAGTTTTGATGCAAAGTTGAGACAAAGTTTCCCATTTCAAATTGTAATATTGTTTGAATGGTGAAATGAGGGAAAATAAGGTTGAAGATTATTTTGTTTGCTGGTTGCTGGTGCTATCTAAAGATGTGCTTATCCTCTTCACCTTTTCCTTCTTCTTTATTATTTTAATATGATGCTTTGTAAATGCTACCTGGGAATTTACTATATTAAACATTAAATCAGTATTATTGCCATGGACATTGTGCTTCTATGGCCTTATTTGAACACTATTAAGATTGGCTGTGAAATTTGTTCTGCAATTCACTTTAATGCATATTTTGCAAGGTTTAAACTTCTAGGATCATGCGTCACCTATGGTTTTATGTTGTTTTAATCCTTGTATGATTTTTCTTTCCTTTTTGCAAACTTTAAGGCAGAAAACTCAAGTGAAAAGAAAATGTTCAAATGAAAAACCTAAACAAACAAAAGTATTAGAAATAAGTGAAAGATGGCATCTAAAAAGCAACTTGACCTTGCATATTCTGAAGTTAGTAATCTTCTTGAAGCAGATTCTTTTGGCTCTAAAGAATTTTGGTAGTATGCATGAATTGTGGCCACTCTGATAATCATGTTAACGGTGGCTTTAGGCAGGTTGAAAAAAAATCTGTCTATGAATGATTGTGGTGCTCTTAGGGTTAGGGTTCAAGAATAACTAGGTTTTGGTAAGCTATGATTATTATGAAGACTATAAATGTGCTCTCTCTCTTTTTCTAGTACAAGTGAGCTTATGAGATACCTCAAGTAAACTATAGTGTAGTGATAATATGTTTATACTTTAATGATGAGGGTTCCATTTTGATTTATGAAATGTAAAACAATTATTATTTTGATTTTTGAAATGTAAAACAATGATTATAATGTTTGTTTGGAAATTGTTTACCAAACTTTTTAAGAAAGAAAGAAAATTTTTAAGAGTGAGTTATTAAATGTTTTGAGAATTTATATATATTATTTTATTGTAGTCAGCCTTCCTAATGTTGGTATGGACTGATTTAGTTGAACACCGCTGGCCACGTGTGATCTGCTAAGTCATTGGCCAACTAACCTTATGTGGGGTGACATCAAGTGATTTTTATGCCTATTCCTTGGTCAAGTAATTTGTTAACTGCCGTTGAGCTCGCGTGTGGTTAAACAAGTTATTGACAATGTATGATTTTAGTATAATAAAATATCACTTGTGATGATATTATTTGATGAAGTTTATTTTGAAAAAAAAAAAAAATTGTTGTCAAAGTGAATTTTGATAAGTTTTTGGGTGTTGATAATGTATAACGTTATATCTCATTTTTTAATAAAGGAGAGGTATATGCTAAATGGATGCTTTCTAAGAAATTCTTTGAGTTTGTGGAATTCATCTTATTTGATTGATTTATTCTATTGTACCTCTTGAAATTTATTGTGTTGCCCAAGTTACTAAAATTTTGACGAGTGAATGATTTTTAATATCTGCTTGTCACAATTAAGATATTTTCTTATCAAATCCACTAATTATATTGATATTATAAGTATTGATAATATAAATTCTAATCAATGTATGAAAGAATTTCTTAGTTGTATTCTTAGATTGAATATATATTATGTGACATGTGCTCTTAGTACTTGTCTGCATGTGTATATAGCGTTGTATCTTTTAATTGAGCATGAAAATTGTTGAAAGCATGCATCATAACTTAAGGAAATTTTATAATGAGATAAAGAATTGGGATGTATATAAATGACTTGACATGTGATTCTACAATGTTTTGTGATTTTCTCAACTTATCATTTCACATTGTTGTAGTACAAAGATATTTACGATTGTAATTTTCGAGGACGAAAATTTTTAAGGAGGGAAGGATGTAACACCCCGACCCAATTTTATAATTAAACTATGTGTTTAAGTGATTAATTATTTTTTTAGCCACTTTCAAGAGTATTTAATAAATATATTATTTTATAATACCTTTGAATAAGAATGGTAAAGATTACAAATACTTAATGGCTATTTGTATTATAAATATATACTTAGTATGTACAAAAATTATATTAAGTGGTTTTAAGTTATTAGACAAATAGTTGGTGTTTTAATTAGGCATATGATGCATGAGATGTTATAGTGGAAATTTCACCACATGCAACCAATTGGAATTCCACACACATAATGTCAAGGTACCATGCATGTGGACAAAGCCAAAGGCCAAGACTTGGCCGGCCATGCAATGGAAAAACTCCACCAAATCTCTTCTTTTGACTTTTCAATGTAACTTGGAATTTCATGAAACTCTCCCTCCCTATATTCCCACGGGTCCAAGGAGAAAATCTGAAATTTCTTCCCTCACTTTACACTCTTTTCTCTCAAGGAAAGAGCTAGGAAGCTCCCTTGAGTCTTCCTCTCAAGTCCAAGGGTTCACACACCCAAAAGAAAGACAAACTCCACCTCATTCTTCTTTTTACCCTCTCAAAGCAAATAGAACATATATGCTCTTTTAATGTGATGGATATAACTTTATAAAGGTAAGGATATATATATATGTGTGTGTGTGTGTGTATATGCAAAGTGATATTGTTTTGTTGAAAAGTGTGTGTGAATGCAAGAAAGTTGGAAAAGTGGGTGGTGAGATTTTTCCTAGACTCCACACGTATTCCACCCAAAGTTCCCATCTCTTATTCCCTTTTTGCTGCCCCAAAAGTCTTCTCCTTATCCTATTTTCTTGGCTGCATCAGATCAGAAGTCCAGCCCCTCTTTCTCTACTTCTTTTTCCTCTTTCTTTGTTCTTCTTTCTCTCTTCTCTCTTTGCTCTTACACGGCAGCCCTCCTCTCTCACCAAAATAAAATATCCCTCTCTAAAGATGAAATTAAGAGCCTAACACTAAGGTTTTGTGGGTAAGTAATTAAAACTTCATCTGATTTTGTGTATTTTGGATAGTATAATTGTTTTGTTATTTCTATTTCTTCATCCTCTGTTCTGATTTTAGAAGCTGACTTTGTGATTCTGTTTTAGTAATTTAAAAGTTCATGATATTGTGGTCTATTGAATGCTTATTAACATATTTTAATATGTATACTATAGGTATAAAAATACCCAAATGAAATTAAGACCTATTGCTATTTGTTGATGATTTTAGAAAGAACATGCACTGAAGCTGTCCCCGTGACAGATTTGATGTTTACCAAAAGAAAATCATGTATTAAATTGTATATAGTGAATTTGGATGCTAGGGTTATTTTCTATGAAAGCTAAGACACATACGGTTGTTATGGAATTGGTCTCAAAGTATTTGGATGAGTATAAAAATAATGGTTTAATTTTTAAGTTGCAAGAAATTCTGTCAGGACAGATTTGAGTATGCTGTCTTCCGTGATTTTTAGTAAATCATGAGTTTATGCTTTGATTCCGAAATTTTTATGGTATATACTGGTCATATAGGGGAGTGGTTCTGTAAAATTTCATGACAATTTGATGTGTTTGGACAGCCCATTTGTATTCTACAAATGGGGCATATGCGACTGGAATAGAACAGTGAACAGTAAGGGACATGCTTAACTTTGAGGATTTAATTCTATAGCTAGGTTGAACGTTTTGAGCTATAATTTAATATGCTTATCTCTTGGTATGTCTCGATCATAGAGTAATTTTTTTTATAACTCGGTTCAAGGTTTAGTACTCAAAGGAGGGGTTCTAAACCATTCGACGGTTGTATTTATGAAGCTGTTTTGTTGAACATGTTGTATGTTTCCTTAAGTGTGTTTATGGTTACATGACAATGCTTAAAAGAGTTTATGTTTATGCATGCATTGTTGCCCTAAGCTCAAAGCACTTTTTGAAATGAAGTTGGCTCTTCTAGAGATATGAGATTAATGTGAGAATGTTAGTTTTTATGATTTAGTACATTATGTTGTATGATGAATGAATTTTGTGTTTGTGGGAACCTCGTTGAGGTGGGATTAGGATTTCTTTAATTTTAAGAGATAGGCTTTGAGATGAATGTGTAAGTTTATGATGAGGAAGTTATGGATAGTAATAAGTTTTGATTTCGGTTTAGGTGTTACCAGCCGCCAGGTCTAAGCTCCTTCGACTTTAGGCTCTCGGTTCCTCTGCTTTCAGGTAAGGGATAAGTTATATGGGCATTTGGTAAGTCATGAGGTTATTTTAAAGTATATTATGCATTAAAATGTTTTTGATTAGAGAATATGGCATGTAAGCATTATCAGACGAAGATATGTTCGTGAGCTTTCGAAACCCTATGTATATGATTTAAGCATATTAATGCTATTACTAATTCCACGAACATGATGTTTAAAGAAAAGAATGGAAATGCTATTATAATGAAATATTATGCAAAATAAGAAATGTCAGTATGATGTAAAGTATGAAATGTTTTCGGGTTATGTCCTCTGGTGATCTGAACTCTGCTAGTAGGGGTTAATTACTAGCTTTCCATGGAAAACGTTATCTGATTGGCCATTATAAGTGGGACTGGCTCTGCTGTACCCGCCCCTTGTTGGTTACGGCCAACTTGTGGGGGAAGCCAACCTACCCCCATGGTTGGAAGATATGTATTATGATGTGATCCCGGGAATACCTGGCATTGTGGGGAATGCTGGATGCCTAGCACTGTGGTGCTAGAAGCCTCCCAAATAAGTACAGACTTATCAGCTAGGGACTAACCAATAAGTTATTTATGAACAGCTATGTTATGTTATTAATCATGAGAGAATTATTTTATTTAAATGCATTGGGAAAGGTTAAAAGCTCTCATGAAAAGAAGAAGTTTCTGATGAAAAGAAAGCTGTTCATTAAAGATAAAAGTTTCTGAAGTTCTATTATGTTATAAAGATAAAGGTTCTGAAGAAAGTACAAGTTCATGTTAAGAAGTCATCAGATATCTGTTTTTCTTATGAAACGTTAAGTTTTACGATTATGGAAGTTATAATATTTTTTCAAGAAGAAGTTTATGAAGGAAAGTTTTATTATCCTATAAGATGCTTCCAGTTCAAGACAAAGTTACCGATTATTTTATTTAAGTTAAAATGATGATTTTGTAATGAAAATATATATGGTGACTTTGTAAGAAATGAAAGAAATTCAATCTAAAAGACTTTGATAATATTATTCTGATAAGGAAAGGGAGAACAACTATTTTCCTACGAAAAGCTTATAAGCTATTATTATAAATAGTATAAAATACTATGCATGAAATGATGTTCTCCTATCCGAACGTTGATAAAAGGAAATAAATTGATTTACATGCATCCTTATTAAATTCTCATATATCTTACCTTTACTGAGCTGTGTAGCTCACCCCTTCCACTCTTTCAGTTAGCAGGTTTTTATTTGGAGCAGAGGGAGCCTTAGTCAAGTTTTGGAAGGAGCTGGTTTTAGTTTATATGTATAGATCCTAAAGTAGTATTTGATGTTTAGTTTTGCAGTATTGTGAGTTTTAGGATCTAATGAAAGTTGTACCTCAAGGTATTAAAAGATGTATTATGTGAAAGTATGAAATTTGAAAGACTGGTGAATTATGTTATTCTTTGAGTTCAGTATAGATGCTCTGAATGTCAAGTGAAAAATTATACCATTTAAGTAAAGAAACAAGGATTTAAATAAAGAGAGAAGCTTTTGTAAAAGCTTTTGTGAAAGTCTCATTAAAAGTAAGTTGGTTCTTGTTAATATTAGGTTTAAACTTGATATTAGCATGCCGGTCATGGTCACAAATCCGAGTATCGGGTTTGGGGCGTGACACTTCGGCGCCGCAAATGACTTGTGAGCCGGGTCGTATTTCAAGATCTGGTGAGCGGCCCTAACCTGATTGTCAGCCTCGTTCACGAAAACCTCTGCCCTTAGCGCCTTTTGCAAGTCTTCCCGGTTGATCAAGCTGAAGTGGCGCGTGAAGGCGTGCGGATCTGCAAGAGGAAACACATTCACATTAGAAACCAAATGGTGCAAAGAGAAATGGACGAGTGAAAGGATGGAACTGATTAGGGTCCTAGAACCCTCTCTCCATATCCCCATTGCCCCACCTGGGGTCCCCTTCGTCGTCGGGCAGTGAAGGCCATCGTGCCACTCTCCAGACACGATGAGGAAGTCTTTGTTCAGCCCCTTGCTAGACTCAGGGAGGCACTGAATGAGCCGGACCCTGTCATCCCTGGTCTTCAGGTAGTAAGTTTCGCCCTTCAGGCACTGGAGGTTATAACACCAGTTGACGTCATGGTGGGACAATCTCAATCTCATCCTCTCATTTAGGGCATCCACACAGCCCAGAATCCTAAAGACGTTGATGGCACACTGGGTGGGGGCTAGCCGAAAGTGCATCAGGTAGTCCCTCATCACCGGCCCCATGGGTATCCTCATGCCACCTTCAACGAAGGTAACGATGGGAATCACCACCTCACCCTCCTGCCTCCGAAAGCGCCACTCGCCCTCCGCACAATACCTCAAGCCCACGTTGGCCGGTATCTTATAATCGGCGATGAATTTCTCCATCGCCTCCTCCGTGAAGACATACTTCTTAAATATACCCATCCCAAATGATGCCTAAGCAGGCTAAGAGAGAGCAAATGAAAGAGAAGGAAGAAATGAGGAAGGAGAAAGTTCAAAGAGAGATAGAGTGACTTACAGAAATGTGTAGAAGCTCCTCGGATCGACTTTTTATGCTGGAAATGTAGACTCTTGGGTGCGAGTGAACAGAGGAACCGGCTTTTCGAATGGGTATTTATACCCTAAAATCAAGGAACTGTGCGGGTTTTCCCGCCCCGAACTGCTAGGCGAATCCCCACCGTTGGATTGTCATCCTTTTGTTGAACGCGGGGAGCACAGAGCCGCCTGGATTTAATGAAGGGCACGTCGCGCCTTTCGAGGCGTCAGTAACGCTTCTGGGGCAGACGAAAAGACTCTAATACCCACAGAGGGCCAAACTCGATGGGACGCGTCGCAGGCCCGAGGACATCAAAATCCTCCTCTCCGCCTGAGGATGCGGACAGCAAAATTTTGAGGGGCTATTGTGGGGCCAAATAATCCTACGGCCCAGCCCACTTCATTCCTGGGCCGAAGGCCCGAGCCGAGGAGGCACCTATGTCCGAGGACGACCCCATCATCGGACGTCCGAGAACTTTAGGGACAAGCTCATGACAAGCAGTCACCTCCACATTAAATGTACCTGACTACCGCCCTGGCCGTATTAATGAGGAAAGGACCCCGCACCAGCGTTGCCTCGGTCGCCGCGACTCCCAAAGAAACTGAGAAGGCGGCTGATGGGACAAGCACCTGAGTGAGGTCCAAATCGCTCAACAAGTGTAGGGTTAGGATTGGTTGGGTAAATGATATATAATGTAAGGGAATCTCTCCTGAAAGAGGGGGGAGGGATGAGATAACAAAAGGGAAGAAAAGCCTCCTCGGCCATGGGCCGAGGAGCATCCCCCAGTTGTAAATTGTTCCAAGTGTCTTCTTTAAATAAAAGAGATCGGAGTTCACGCCTCGTGAACGCCGGCCAGCGCCTAGACCTTCGATCCACTCTCTATAAATTCATTGCGGGGTTCGTTGGGCTTTTGACCCATATCCTTTGGACTTGGGCAACCAAAAACCCAGACCCTACAATATTGATGTAAAATATAGAAAATTGTTGATGCCATTTCTAACAAAAGGCCCAACAGCAGAAAAAGCCCAACAATAAGGGAGATGAGAAGAAAATGAGGGGCAAAACGGTAAAAAATGAGGTGTTAAGCCCAATGGGCTAACGTGGTAGGATTGATAGCTAGTAGGCCCATGAAAGTAACAAAAGGTAAAAAAGAGGTAAGTGGGCCGAGGAAGCTCAAAGAATAAAGTGGTAAGCCCATAGGGACAATGAAGGGTAAAGAAGAAGTAAATGGGTCGGGGAAGCTTAAGGAATAAAGTGGTAAACTTAATTGGGCTAATGTGGCAAGAATGAGGGCCAACAAGCCTATAAGAGTAATAAGAGTTAAAGATGTAGTAAATGGGCCGAGAAAGCCCAAGGAATAAAGTGGTAAACTTAAATGGGCTGACATGGTAGGAATTATGGCTAACAAGCCCACAAGAATGATAAGAGGTAAAGATGTAGTAAATGGGCCAAGAAAGCCCAAATGAGAGAATTATGGATCAATGAGCTGATACGGTAGGAACACCAGCTAGCAAGCCCACGGGGGTAATGAGAAGTAGAGGCAAGATAAAGGCCATAACAAACACAATGAAGTAATATGGCATGATTAATGGCTAAAAGGCCCACGACCATGAAGAAGAGAGACAAAAGCATGGGATCAGCAGCCTACAGAGACAAAGGTTTTTGCTTGGACAATACCTAGCCTAGGAGGGGATAAAACGAACAGAACATAAGCCCAAAGACCTACGCATCCTTCACGCCACAAAAGATAAGCACAAACCAGTGCACGCAGCAGAACCAGACAATGCAAGAGCAGCAGAAATGGCGTGAAAGCCAGAAAGAAACAAACACAGATAGAGTGGAGCTTGCATAAAGGACCAGGGCACCACCTACTTGTACCTAACCAATACATAGGAGGGGGGCCATAAGTCAAGGTATTCAGAGGGTGTGATTTGGCGGTAGGGAGAAATGGGGGTCTATTCTAGGATTCCCGCCAAAACTTCTTTGGGGGAATGTCCTGCTGGGATGGTATTTCATCCAAAAGAGGTAAGTGTGGATTGGGACCACTTGATGCATGCCATAGAGGTAGGTAGTGAGGTAGCTTAATCCTTATCCATTGAGGTGAAACAAAAACAGAGAGAGGTAAGAAACAAGACAAGTAATTTTGTTTGGAAATGGAGAGTGGTACAATCAGGGCAGAGGTAATGACTGGACAACCGGCAGGTTAGTGGGTAGTCTTGGAGAGATGCCCACAAGAAGCCAAAAACGGTTGAGGGACAAAAATGGTAAATTCTATAATGGCAGACAGTATAAAAGGGGTAGCCATGAATAGTAAAAGGGGGGAAGAAAGTAAAAGGTAGGAAAGAATAGAGAAGAGAAAACATGGAGAGAAAAAGAAAAGGTAAAAAGACTAAGTAAAAGAAAGCCAGAGAGAGGCAGTAGGAACAGAGGAATGCATTAATAGACCACATTTTCTCTCCCACTTTCTGAAGACTGTAAATTGAAGCTCAAACTACTTAGGTCCTTTCTTTAGTGTGAGTAACTTCTATGGCAAGAGCCTTTTGTTAAGGTTACCTGCGTTGGAGATTGGTTCCTTTCCTGAGTTTGCTTCTGCTGAAAAGCTTAGCCCATAATCCAGTAGACGAGTTGTTTCATTGGTTATGCTTATTAGAGGATTTTCTTACTGTCTGGCTAGAAGTTACTATGTTATTTGCCTTTTTCTACTTGTAGTGTTATTTCTACTTGCTGTGTTGTTTTGCTATAACTCTGTTAACTTTATTACGGCAATCGCTCTTGCCGTGACCACGCTTTGCGTCTAGCCCACAACACTCATATCAGGATGCACCTACAATAGGTAAGCCTGACCTGTGCATAAGCTGGCCTGAAGTGCGGTCCTAGCAAGGCTAATTCCAACTCTCTTACCTCAAACTAACGGGCCATAGCACTGTTGGGGATATTACACAAAATAATAATGGAAGAACAATGTTAACACAAAAGACAAATAGAAAATAAATAACTTGAAGACACAATATCGTTTTCCTTAGACAATATTTGCCTCCATACTTTTGTTGTTAAAGGGTTATCGCAAATTTGTCTCCAAGATACAACCAAGATGTTGGGTTTTACGATAAAAAATGAATCAAATAGCGATCGATTCATCCAAAGGCTCCAAGATTATTTTCTTGCCATTTCGATTGATCGAGCCAAAGCTTCGATCGATTGAAAATGTTGAATTTTGAATTTTCACTTAGAAAATTCTAGTACTTGAATTTTCACTTTATGAAACAATATTCTCCAAACTCAAACATCATTATTATAATTGTGGGGCCCGAGGGTCTGGTAACCTCGGCCCATTTTACATCCGGCCCAGGGCCCATGCCGAGGAGGAAGGTTCGTTCGAGGACGATGCGTGGAGGCTCAAACGTTAAAAACTCCTGTCGAGGATAACCCTGTCTTCGGCGGACCGAGACTAGCTTTGGATGGGGAAACGGGCCCAGGACAGGTTGTCACCTCCGCACTGAATACGCTCGCCTAACCCTCTGGCCGCACCAGTAGAGATGTGACTCTGGGACAGGGCAACCTTGATTACTATGAATTGCTTGAGTACTGATAGTGCTGATGATGGGACGGACAGTCAGAGGGGAAGTGCATGGATGATCAATAGGTGGAAGAGAGAGACGGTAGGAAGAGGACTATATAAGAGGGATCTATAGAACAGCAATGGGGGGGAGCAAGGTCAAGTTCCTCGGACAAATGCCGAGGAGCAACTCTGGAAGGGAATCTAGGTGCACGGCCTTCAACAGTGAAGAGTCCATGGTTGGGTTCCGTTTGTCTGCAAGGGCCAATTTCTTCAACCCACTCTCTAGAAATGTATTGTTTGGGGCCTACAAGATCATTTCCCTCCTAATTTTAGAGGGTCCTTACAAATTGAGTCCCTACAATAACCTATCCATGTATATACCTATATATATAAAACAAGAACAGCATAAGGGATTGAGGCCCAACAATACAAAAAGGCTCCCACAAAAATCAAATATAAACATAGTTTACAATGGATTTGTTATTAATATTTTAAAATTTATAACAATGATTGTTCTATAAATAGATTAAATGTCACCATCAAATTAAAAAAATAAAAAAAAAGAAAGAAAGAAAGAAAGAAAAGAAGTGGGGTTTACGGTTTACCAACAGAACAAACAAAAAAAGATAAGAAAAAAATAAAATCGGCCGACCTGAGTTACCCATAAGTCCAAAAATCCCTTTCTCATATACATGCTTTTATGTGAGTCAAATGAATTAATGGGTTTGGATCCAATTTATTCAATTCATCGTTCACAACTAATCCTCAAAAAGAGTGATGGAGAGAAAGAGAGGATTAAATAGACTAATTATGTACTTAATTAAAAATTATAGATTTTTATATGACTTTCAACATATAATGATAACATGTTTATTTCCAATTGTATAGACAATCATTAGAAATTCTAAAAATTGGTTGCATAAAACATAAGCCAAGACTGATGATAAGATATATGGCAGGGGCCTGAAGTGAAACATGAAATTGAGGTGTTTTATATATTTAAATATAATTTAAAAAAAATAAAATATTATTTAAATTATATTATCTTGTTTTAAATACAAAATTATTACAAATAACATGAACCACGCAATTTTTTTTTTAGAAAGTATATATATAGACACAAAAAATTTGACAAAACTTTTCATACATGTTGATGTGGTATATTGATAGTAGTAAGTAAAAGAATGATGTTAGTGGTAAACCTAGGTAAGAACTAATAAAAAGTTGCCAACTCAACTATTGTGAAAAAATGTAGTGAGTTTTTTGTGTGTATTGCTCTATTTTTTATTTTTTGAAAAATGTTACATTTACAATATTTTTCACAACAAATCTTAGGTGTTAATTAATAGCTTGGAATTATTTTTTTGCTATCACTTACGGCCTGTAATAATTTGTTATTTAAGATTTATTGTAAAAATGTAGTGAAAAAGATGGTGGACATAACATTATTCTTTCCTTCTTTTTTCTTGTTTTTCATTTGATAAAAAAATATTATTTTATTTCTTGGCTAATATACAACCGCATCAATTGCATATGTAGTAGAGCCAGCACTGGATATTGGATGAAGCATAGAGAATAGGCTATGAAGATGGGAAAATACCTAATGCAACGTGAAAACTTTAGGGCGTACAAATGGTCAAATAGAATAGTACGTAAGGAAAATTCAACAAGCTTATTTTACTGCTAAGAAGTACAAAAGCTCATCAACTAAAAGCATATATAAAGTGCCAAAAGATAGACATGATTTTAATTAAAACAAAAAAGAATAAAAGATAAGAAGTAGCTAGACTAGTGATGCCATATCAGGTCAGGGGAAATTAGCAAGAAAGTACGACAACAAAAATGGTCCAACTACGCAACATAAATACAAGCTTCAAATTATCATTTGGTGATCCTTGCACGAGATTGAAATTATCCAAAACAGTCACAGTCACAGTCACTGCCCTTAACGTTGATTGTGGCGACCAGAAAGGCAGAAACTAGCAACTAGCAAGCCGAGTTTAAAGAAATGAGCAAAGAAAATGGAATGGAAACAAATTAGTAGTTGTTGGAAGTCGTCGGTTGTCGATTATGTTGCCGACATACTGTTGTCACATTTCAAATTGGTTTCATGCAAAATCTATGGAACTTCTAGCTAGGTGAATAAATAACCTTTTTATTTTTTTATTCTTGTGGAGAAACAAACACACACAAAAGAGAGAGAAAGGATGTTTTAACACAAATGTATATTATAATTCTACTCAAAAGTCATCATAATTTAGGTAAATAACTTTAGCGAGGAATTTTCATGTAATACTCTCTTTTTTCCTCGGTTGACTGATATGTACTACTCCTAAGTCCTATGATAACCGTATATTTAACGTAGATGAGGAACGTCCATATCCAGCATGAAGAGGAAATATTCTTCCATCGCAAGGTGGTTGAGCTGTTATATTTTCCTAAAGAAAAAAAAAAAGAAAAAGAAAAAGATGGAAGGCAGAGACTTCAGCCTAAGAGCACTATTAATTGATTATTTTTTTTGGGGCCTAAATAAATTAAAGTCATATTTAATGCTGTTATAAATATCAAGATCCAATATTAATTGTTTTAGCAAAGAAAAATCTTATTTAAGGTCCAAGTCTATTAGAAAAGTCAATAATTAGTACTCGACTACTTCTTGTCGGGGGCGTTTTTCGTCACTCACATGATGTTAGGGGAGTCAATACCGAGACTCAACTTTAGGCTTGGAACATGGTTCAAAGGCTATTGGTGAAGTGTGAAATGCCCATTTTGCTCAAGGTTTAAGTTGCATCCAACAAAGATTATAATAAGGTCCCAAAAATACCTCTTGCAAAGATAAGCTAGTACAAAGGATGACGCACCATAACAAGTGCTTAAATAATAGTCTAGCGATAAGCAAGAGAAACGTCCAATAGTAGATGTTTGGAAAATCAATAAATATATTTGCATAGTAAAAATTATGCATTTCTTCCATGGTTGGTTAATATATATTGGGTCCATTATGACAAGTACACAAGAGGAAAAATGGTCTAGCAGTGAGTATGATAGACTTCCAGCGGTAGACATCTGACAGGTTAATAAGTGTGTTTATATGGTAAAAATCATATGTTTTCCTTATTATTATTAAGTTAACATAAGAGAAAACTTCCATAGTATCCAAAACATTATGCCTTTCATTATAATAACAATAAGAAAGGATTAAAGGCTTTATAATTACAAGTAAAAGAGGAAAAATAAGATGGAATGAAGGGAGAGAGAGATTCCAGCTTAGTGCAGCATATATTGAACTAAGATGCTGGGGGAATATATATGTGGTGCATGAATAGGGTTGTATAGGCTGTTTTGAGTGAGTGGTTTTGTAAGCTTGTGATGGTATGATAGAGTTAATATTGAGACTAAGTCTTTAATGGGTAAAGAGTTGTTTATGACTAATTAGGAAGCATTTATGGGCTGTGAATATGCAGAAAAAGAAAGGGAATGCCTGAGGCTAAGTGAGTGTGGGCTAGGGGGAATGATTTATGAGCTTGGGGAGAGTTGAACCACAAGCAAAGTGACTAGAAAATCAGAAATTTCAGAGGGGTTGGTGTGTCTATTTTAAGGTGTTGATATTTTCTGAAAAGATGGAATGTGATGTTTATGGATAAGTGTATATGAACATTTATGGACTAAAGGTTAGTTTCTGAACTAAGGGACTGACTTATGGGCTGAAAATAGCATGATGGGTGAAGAATTTTATGATAAGATTTCTTGTCTTCCATGAGTTGATGGTATTTCCCTTTTATAGTGAAGCTTGAGGGATTGATTAGCAAAAGTCTAAAAATGTAGAACTGATCAGGGGCAGGACAACATACTTAATTAGCCTAGGATTTGGCCTAAAATGGGAGATTTTCTTTTGGGGCTGTTTTGCTTCTTTGGGCAATGTCACATATGGGTAAAAATCAGCATAATCTTGCATTAAATGCTAAGAATTCTGAGATTGTGTTCAGCCAATGGGATTAAGGCAAGTATTAAGGAGGAATCCTAATATTGCAATTGAGATTTGGATCCTAGGAAGTAGGATTCAACACCCCAAGCCAGGTGTCAAAGTTTAAGTTTACTTTAGAGGGTTCCACTGGAGATCCCTTTACGCCCTCCAAACCACATGTTCCCAAATTTCCCCTCTTAGGATTCATGGGCTTGGTTCATGAACCAATTACAAACATTTTTAGTAATAAAATAAACTATTTGGTTGAGGATTTCATGAGCTTGGAGGTCTTAGTTATGACTTCTTTGAGTTGTGACCAAAACTTGGAGAAGAAGGGTATTTATTGCCCATTAGCCTTTAGGTGTCAGCCTTTGGTACTGTTTATGACAGAGTTGGCAGTGAGACAGGTGGCCAGCTCTTAATTTGGTTTGGGAGTTTGGTTGCTTCTTAAGGTGACCTCTAGCAGAAGGCAGAACTAAATGGAGTTCTCTAGCGGGTCAGTTTGCACGCAAGCTGTTTTGGCTGAGATTTCATTTTGGGCTGGGCCATGAGGGCTGAGTATTTTGGTGGGCCTTTGGTTTGGTGGTTCTCTCCACTTAGGCCTATCCTTTTGCTTTCTCATTGTAAACCCTACAAAATGGACAAAGTTACCATATATTGCCATGGATTTTTATTCCACATGGGCTTTAGTTGTTAGTGGAAATAAAATGAATCCATGAGCTTTAATAAATATTTATGATAGGTTTTGGCTATTAATTTCCATGGACTTTAAATAACAACTTGTATAGTTTCTCATAATTTTGCTATGGATTATTTCGTAAATGATATTTTCTTTGGTGCTTTTAAATAATGACCTCCAATATTTCTTGAGAATAATATTTACCATGGGTTTTAAATAGATGCAATATCCATGGGTTTCAAATAAAATATGGTAACAACCACTATAGTGGAACAATGTGATATTTTCATGAGTTTTTCTATAGATAATCATAATATGCTTGTAAGGTGAATAATTATCATGAGTTTTGGAAATAGATATTATGAATGTTGTGATGTAAGATAAATAGTGAACATGAGTTTATAATATGATATGAAATAAATAAATGTCATGGGTCTAAGATAAATAATTATAACTTTCCATGGGCTTTTATAAGGTGATTGCCATGGGTTTTGAGAATAGATAATTCATAAATTCCATGAGCTTGTAATATTATAATAATATGTTTAAGAATCTAAAGTATTGTTCATTATTGGATTTTTAAGTGAAATAATTATGATATAGTATTTTGCCAAGTATTAATAACCTTGGGCTTTTAATAAAATAGTGTCAGGTAGTTAGCTTGGGCTTTTAATAGTGCCAACGTAAGTTGGGCTTTTAATATTGCCAATGAGAATTGAGTTTTGATATTGCCAGCGAGAATTGAGTTTTAAATATTGCCAGCTAGAACTAGGCTTTGATATTGCCAATGAGAATTCAGCTTTAAATATTGCCAGCGAGAACTGAGCTTTGATGTTGCCAATGTGAATTGGGTTTTGGATAAATAAATTGCCATTGGTTTAAACCATGGGATTTGATTATGGATTTAAATTCCATTGATAAAATTACCATGAGTTTAAATCATGGGTTTTGATTATGAATTTGAATTCCACTGGTAAAATTGCTTTGCCATGGACTTGAATCATGAGCTTTTCAAATATTGCTGAGCATACGTATTCTCGGGCTTTAAATAGAATAGGATGTGTGTATTGGGCTTATAGGGCAGGTTTTGGGCTTAGCTAAATAATAATAATAAAATTGGATAAAATATGAGTTTTTTGGGCTTTTTGTGATAGTTTATATCATGACCCAATTTAGATAATGAGATATGAAATATTTGTGATTAACATAATAATAGAGCAAAAAATATTTGGGAAAACTCAACAACTTATTAGTGGTATTTGAAAATAAATAGGTGGTACTTAAATAAAATTAGGTGTAAAAAAAAAAGTACCCTAACACTTGCAATGCAAGTAGAATAATAGTGATTCATTATCCCACTTGTAAATGCCATTACTTATAAGAGCACTAGTTTTGGAGGGTGTAAACACCCCCCAATTGCTATTTTACAGCCAAAACTACTAAAAACACGCTCCATCTGGGTTGGCAAATGCAAAAATTCTACAACCTGTGAACAGTAAGTTTCTACATTTACAATCCACTATTCATGGGTTGTAAACTTAAAATTTAATATTTTATTCTTACTCTCCCTTTTTCTCTTTTCTCTGACTCTCCCCCACTCTTCTCTGTCTATCTCCCTCTCTCTTTTTTCTCTCCCTCACTTTTAGACCCTCTTCTTCCTTTTCTCTTCTTTCTTTCTCTCATTATCTTTTTTTGCTTTCTCTTCTCTTCGGATCGGCATTGGATTTGTGTAGTGGGTTTGTGTGGTGGTGGGCTTGTGTGTTTTGTGGTGATGGTGGTGGGATGGGTTGCAAATGTGTTTTGCGTGGGGGTTGCGGCTGCGGCTGGGGTTGGAGTGGTGGAGGCTTGAAGGCGACGGCGGTCGTGGGTTTCAATTCTTGGGTTGTGGGTTGTTTTATTGGATCATGGGTTTCAATTCCTAGGTCGTGGTTGGGTTGTTTCAGTGGTAATGAATAGAGGTGGGTTTTGCTTCGGTAGTGGGTACTTGGGTCGGGTTGTGGGTGTTGGTTCGGTGGTGGGTTTGTGGTTCAACGATGGCTAGTACATCAATGGCAGCAGTGGGTGGTTCGGTGGTGGTTTGTTGCATTTTGCATTTTGCTGTGTTTGGGTGGTTGCATTTTGCTGGGTTTTAGTTGTTGGCTTGTTGCGTTCTGCGTTTTGAATTGTGTAGGTTTCGGTTGTTGTGTTTTGCATAGAGAGAGAGGGGTAGAGATCCATATGGTGGAAAGTAGCAGAGCTTATAAGCTCCGACCATGGTGATTTGGCCATGAAAGGAAGAGAGAGCTATGGTGGTTGAGAAAGAGAGAGAAATGGCATGGGAGAAAAGAGAGGGTAGATAGTTTTATGTTTATTTTATTATTTAGTTTATTTTATTTTATTAGGTTGTATGTAAAGATAGAAACTGGGATGTGGAGTGAGTTGTAAAATGAGATGGTAAAATAAATAAAGTAGGTTTTGAGAATGTAAAATAGACATTATTTTACATACTTGGATGCTAAAGCTCTAAATGCAAGTAAAATAGCACTAAAGTTAGTATATATACTATTCAATAAGTTCAGAGGTGGAGCTATGTAACAGGGTGGCCTCCCCAATTTTGAATTTTTTTTTAATATATATGTGTGTATATATATATATATATATATAATTATTTTAATGTTTTCAAAATTTAGTCTACAAAAATAAAAGTTGACACTTGACACACCCAAATATTTGAATTAGTCTAATGATGCTCTTAAAAAAAAATTGGTCTAATAGTTATAGAGATATAACTTTATTTTTCACAATTCTATTTTTTATTGTAAAATGTGTTCTTATATTCGTTAAATATTTGATAAAGTTTGGCACCAAACATGTTTGAATCTATCTTTTTCAACCTATTATGTGGTGACTAACAAATTTATTGACTCATTAAAAAAAATCTTGTCACTAAATCTACACGTGAAATTTCTCTTTAGTTACTACATTATGGGTTAGAGCAAGATAGCTTCAAATATATTTGGAACTTAACTTATTTCTCTAAGTTTTGAATCATTCATATTTTTGAAAATCTCATTAGTTTGATTGAAAGATTTTTTTTTAAAATTTGATAGTTTGTATTGAAAATGAAACTTTTTAAGAATTTCACTATGAAAATGGTAAAAATGAATTTTATTTTATCTCACCATTAAACATAATTTTGATTGAAAATACTATTTTTTTCTTTTTTTTTTGGTTGGATGTGTGTATATATAACTTATCAAATAAAAAACATGTGTATATATATATATATGTGTATATATAATAAAAAAGCATGTGTGTGTATACATATTATTGGGGTATTGGATTAGGAGCTCATTATCTATGTGTATATTAGGCCTGAGGCCCAAGCCGAGTACGAGAGGTCGTCTGAGGAGTAGTAAATATTGTCAAGAAAGTTCGTGTTAGTAAAAGAAGAAGTTAGTTTTGGTCATAATGATCTAGGAGAGTGGGTTCGAGGATGAATGCCTCCTCGGCTAACCAAAGCCGAGGTTCGACGAGGTGGTCTACCATCCAGGGGAACATTTCGAGAAGTTCTGTTGGTACGGATAAGCATTGCAGAAACATAGGACAGGGGGGAGTCCTAAAATATTTAAGGAGAAAGTTGCTACCATTGTATTAAATGCTCTGCAGCTAACTCTTTGGCTGCATTAATGTGGAAGTGATACCTGAATAGTGGTTTTCAGCCTTACAGCTACTAAATAAAGACTTATAGGAAGTGCTGATGGGACAAGTATCAATACCACCCATCTCGCCTGCACGTGAAGGGTAAAGATGAAATGGGAAGAGAGTTTAAAAGAAGAAGGAAGTAATGGGAGAGGGGGATCGAGAAATTAAGAGAAAAAGACTGTAGGAATCAAGAATTGCATTTGTAACCAAACTTGAGAGAAATATATAAGAACAGATCTTTTCGGACTTTGCCGAGTACAATTTTCTTCAGCATAAACTTTTATATCTTCATTCTCTTGTCATCTGAATCCACTTTAGTGGTTGTCTGATTCATTAATACCCAGTTTTCCAACCCACTCTCTACAAATTTATTGTTTTAGGCCTTTTTAGGCCTAAGTCCATCCTTCTTTTGGGCTAGGGACTCAAATCTGGTCCTTACAATTGGCGCCATCTATGGGGAGTTACTGGTGTTATAGTGAGTCCAACGTTTAACGATGGTAGGTTCAAGTTCAAACCAGGCAGAATCCATAAGGTCTTAACGTCATGATCACTTTCGTGATCTTGAACAAAGGAGGGACCGGGAGGGGAGTGTACATACTACCCATACTAATAGGAGCCACTCTCGGGGTGGTAGCCACCTCTCTCATGAGAAAAATACCAAAGCCATGAAGTTGGAGATTGATCACTTGAAGAGAAGCTTATGCCACAAAAAAAGAAAGCGAGCTCCTTCCATTTCTGACTTCTCTTCCGATGGTGAACAGGATGGTAGCTATAAGCGCAGATCAAGGACTCCTCCTAGTAAGTCTTTCTCGTATGATGAAGACTACCATCATGAGCGCAGAAACAGAAATTCATCTTCAGGAGGCCTGAGAAATGACGCTATGAGTAGAGAACTCAACCAAATTTCCAGATCACCTTTCACGCGTAGGATTGAAGGAGGGAGACTTCCTCGGTGGTTCACTCAACCCGCGTTCACCATGTACAATGGTCGAACAGACCCTGTGTAGCACGTTAGCCACTTTAATCAGAGAATGATTATGCACTCTAAGAATGAGGCCTTGATATGCAAGGTGTTCCCATCTAGCTTAGGGCCTATGGCGATGAGGTGGTTTGATGGTTTGGGTGCAAGTTCCATTAATTCTTTTAAGGAACTGACCCAGGCGTTTGGATCCTGCTTTATCACGTGCAGCAGGGTTCCCCAGCCTTTGGATTCTTTGTTGTCCCTGTCCATGAGGGAGGGGGAGACCCTGAAATCATATTTGGACAGATACTAGGAGATGTTCAATAAGATAGATGGTGACTTTGACGACGTAGCCATTAGGACTTTCAAGGTCGGCCTACCTGCCGAGCATGGCTTAAGGAAGTCTTTGACTGGGAAGCCTATTAACAATGTACGCTAGCTCATGGATCGGATTGATAAGTATAAGAGGGTTGAAGAGGACCAACAGCAAGGTAAGGGAAAGGGTAAGGTTATCTCTTAGGAGAGGAGAGATTTCAGGTCAGACCACTATAACAATAATAGACCACGAAGGGATTTTAATAGACAATCTGGTTCTACAGCTCCTCAAGTGGTTAACATTGTGTTCCGAGAACCAGTGCATCAAGTCTTGGAGAAGATCAAGAATGAGCCATACTTCAAATGGCCAAAAAAAATGAGCGAAGACCCCTTAAGGCGCAATCAGAGCCTTCATTGCCAATATCACCAAGAGCAGTGGCATACCACTGAAGACTGCAGAACTTTTTGGAACCATCTAGAGCAACTAGTTAGGGAAGGAAGGTTATAGCAGTTTTTATATCGTCCCAACGGGCAAGGAGATCAATCAAGGCCAGCGGCTCAGGGGAACGCCTCTTTAAGGCCCCCGTTGGGCGTAATTAATGTCATTTTTGTTGCACTTGGGAGAACTAGTTCTCATCCTTCCAGGGTGATGTCTATGGCTCGGCTACAAATTGAGGACTCTAATTCTGAGCCGAAGAGGGCCAGAGTGGAGATCTGACTAGTGCTAAGTTTCTCGAACAAGGATAAGATTAGAACCATCCAGCCACATGATGATGCTTTTGTGGATACCTTCGGAATAGAAGGATATGATGTTAAGAGGGTGATGGTGGATTAAGGCAGTAGGGCAGAGATTATGTATCTCGACTTGTATAGCGGACTGGGCCTGAGGCCCGAGGATTTGACAACCTATGATTCACCTTTGGTAAGTTTTGATGGAAAGATGTCATTCCAAAGGGTCAGACTAGACTGCCTATGCAGGCGGGTTCAGAAGTGGTTGAAGTGGACTTCATTGTAGTAGACGCATACTCTTCCTACACGGCCATTGTGGCTAGAACCTGACTTTATGCTCTAGGGGCTGTTTCTTCAACTTTGCATTAGAAAGTAAAGTATCCATTAGGGGACCAGATTGAGGAGCTGGTAGGGAGTCAGTCTATGGCTGGCCAATGCCTCATGTCTGCAATTATGCATTAGCCTGCAGTTGAGTCCTCGGCCTTTATTGAGGGAGGCTTATAACAGTCAAAGTCTTCAGTGTTACCTATAGATGGGCCAGTCGAGGAGGCGAAATGTGAGGATTTAGAGAAATTTGCTGTAGGTGATGACCTGGAGAAGTTTTTTAGGTTGGGGCTCGGCTACCGCCTCAAGAGAAGGAAGAGCTGGTAGAGTTTCTTAAGAGGAACGTTGATGTGTTTGCTTGAAATGCCTACGAAGCTCCGAGGGTGGATCTGAGCTTCATCTGCCATCATTTGAACGTCAATCCATCTGTCATCCCCAGAAAGCAACCACCTCGGTGTTCATCTAAGGATCATTCTGACACTATCAAAGACGAGGTGATGAAGCTTAAGCAGGTTGAGGCTATTAAAGAAGTGTTCTACCCTGAATGGTTGGCCAACATTGTGGTTATGAAGAAGAAAAATGGAAAGTGACAAGCATGTGTGGACTTCACAGATCTAAATAAAGCCTGCCCCAAAAAACCTTTTCCCCATGCCTCGGATCGACCAGCTAGTGGATGCCACTGTAGGTCATCCTCGGGTGAGCATTTTGGATACTTTTCAAGGCTACCACCAAATACCTTTGGCTTTGGATGATCAAGAGAGGACAACTTTTGTCACTTTTATTGGAAATTACCATTATAAAGTGATGCCATTTGGTTTGAAGAATGCAGAGGCTACCTATTAGAGGATGATGACCAGGATGTTTGAGTCACAGTTAGGAAAAAAACATTGAGATTTATATAGATGATATGGTGGTAAAGAGTTGGGCAGAATTTGAGCATGTTAATGACCTTGAGAATATCTTTGAGATATTAAGAAAACACAAGTTGCGTCTTAACGCTTCTAAGTGTTCTTTTGGTGTTGGATCAGGAAAGTTCTTAGGGTACATGATTACACACTGTGGAATTGAAGTTAACCTGACTAGATAAAGGCAATCAACAATCTTTAGCCACCTCGGAATCCCAAAGAGGTCCAGAAGCTAACAGGGATGACCGCTACTCTAAACCGATTCATCTCTCGGTCAACAGACAGGTGTAGGCCTTTCTTTCAGTTGTTGAACAAATGGAAGAGATTTGAATGAACCGAGGAGGGTATCCTGGCTTTTCAGCAGTTGAAAGTGTATCTTTCTCGGCCACCCATTATGTTTAAGCCTGAGGTGGATGAAGTTTTGTTTGCCTACATTGCAGTGGCCTCCTATGCGGTGAACTTGGTGCTGATACGGGTTGATAATGGTGTATAGAGGCCAGTTTATTATGTGAGCAAGTCACTACATGAGGCTGAGGTCCGTTACCTACTACTTGAGAATACCATTCTGGTAGTGGTGCATGCTACACGTAAGCTCCCCCACTATTTCCAATCATACACGGTTGTTGTCTTAACCTAGCTCCCGTTCAGATCTCTACTTCGGAGTGCTGACTACACAGGGAGGATTGCAAAGTGGGGTACAATCCTAGGAGTTTTTGATATCATATACATGCCTCGCACCTCTGTCAAGGGTCAGGTCCTTGTCGATTTGGTGGCTGAGTTTGCTGAAACCATGTTAGAAGAGAGAGTAGAGGAGCAGAAGATGGATGAAAAATCGGTTTGTGCAATCTCCCTACAAGAGCCTTTATCCTCAAAGGTCTATGTTGATGGTGCAGTGAACCACAGAGAATTTGGAATGGGGCTAGTTCTGGTATCTCCTGAGAGGATTACAATTGAGAAATCCTTGAGATTGGGCTTCTCGACCACAAACAATGAAGCTGAGTATGAAAATTTACTAGTAGAAATAACCATGGTTTAGAAAATGGGTGGAAAAGCAGTGGAAATATTCTCTGATTCAAGGCTGGTTTTGGGCTAAGTTCAAGGAGAGTTAGAAGCCAGAGATCTCAAAATGCAGAAATATTTGAATTAGGTTAGACATTTACAGTCTGGATTTGAGTCTTTTCATTTATCACAAATTCCTAGAAGTAGAAATACACATGCAGACAATCTTGCCACACTGGCAACCTCTTTAGCACAAAGTTTACCTCGGGTGATCCTTGTGGAGGGCTTGTGTAAACCCACTGAGGTGAAAAGGAATGTGGTTCATGTTCATCAAATAAGGGTGGGGCCTAGCTGGATGGACTCTATTGTACTATTCCTTAAGGAAGATGTCTTGCTTGAGAGTAAGTCTGAGGTCGACAAGGTACGAAGAAAAGTTCCACGATTTTGGTTGTCTAAAGACCAAAAATTGTATAAGAGATCATTTTTTAGCCCATATTTGCTATGTGTACACCCTGAAGCAGTTGAGCTACTCCTAGAAGAATTACATGAAGAGATTTGTGGAAGTCACACGAGGGACAGATCTTTGTCTTACAGAGCCTCACACAAGGCTATTAGTGGCCAAATATTAGGGATACGGATGCCAAGAAATTTGTCTGGAAGAATATTGTCACTCGGTTTGAAATTCTTTGTACTCTCATCTCGGACAACAGATTTCAGTTTGATAGCAAGACCTTCAGGAGGTATTGCTGTGAGCTAGACATAACAAATAAATATTCAACCCCAGCATATCCACAGGGGAACAGACAGGCTGAAGTTGTCAACAAGGTCATAGTGGGCGGGCTTAAAAAGAGGCTGGATGATGTAAAGGCAAAATGGGTAAAAGAACTGTCACACGACCTTTGGACATACCGAACTACACCCTGTAGGTCCACTGGGGAGACGCCATTTTCAATGACTTATAGGGCCAAGATTGTTATTCCTCTAGAGACTGGATTGCCCACGCTGAGAACAAGTTCCTTCACTCTGAGCAGTAATGATGGGCTACTGGAGAAAAGTTTAGACTTAATTGAAGAATGAAGAGAAAATGTCATGGTCCAATTGGCCTATTACCAACATAAGCTCAAGTAAGGGTATGATGCCAGCGTGAAGCTGAGACCACTGGCACTTGGTGACTTAGTGTTAAGAAAGGTTTTGGATACTATAAAGAACCCAACCTGGGGAAAGTTAGGGCCTAACTGGGAAGGACCCTATCGTATCACATCAGTAGCAGGAATATGTGCATATTATCTTGAAGATCTAGAGGAAAATGCTGTACCATGCCCCTGAAATGTAAATAACCTGAGAAGGTATTATTATTAATGAAAGTTTTTTTCACCATATTTGGTTTTGTTATATTGTGTGTCATGTGTTCTACTATCTATCTAAGTATCAAACAGAACCTTGGTAATGCCTGGCTACTCGAACCACATACCTTGGGTAAATTGATATCTTTTAATCATTGTTCTAAGTATTAAACAAAACCTTAGCTATGCATGGCTCCTCGGACCACATGTTTTGGGTAAATTAATACTCTCTAACATCTATCTAAGTATCAAACAAAACCTTGGTCATGCCTGGCTCTTTGGACCACATACCTTGGGTAAATTGGTATCTTTTAATCATTGTTCTAAGTATTAAACAGAATCTTAACCATGCCTGGCTCCTCGGACCACATGCTTTGGGTAAATTAATACTTCCTGATATCTATCTAAGTATCAAATAGAACCTTGGTCATGCCTGGCTCCTTGGACCACATACCTTGGGTAAATTGATATATTTTAATCATTGTTTTAAGTATTAAACAGAACCTTAGTTATGCCTGACTTCTCAAACCACATGCTTTGGGTAAATTAATACTTCCTATTACTTTCCTAAGTATCAAACAAAACCTTGGTCATGCCTGGATCCTCGGACCACATACCTTGGGTAAATTGACATTTCAAGCCATTCACAAAAGTGTCAAACAGAACCTATATTATATCTGGATCCTATCGAGTATGTTAACACTTCCTATTGGTTATTTAAGTGTCTTATAGGATCAGCCCTACTGAATGATGCAGATCTTCATTAAAGTGACATGATCAATTGCATACTTGTCAGCATCACTTAAAGCATTTGAAAGTATATCCATGATCTGTTTTAGGTCTGATTATTGTATCCAGATCTTTTAACTTAGTAATGGGAAGAAATTTAGATGAAGTCTGGCATGAATTGGTGTCTTGCCATTTGTATACATGAATGGAGTTGTATCTAATTAACATATTAGCAAAGTGTTAAACAAGATAGAAATTATATCAACACTTGTGTAAGAATCATAGAAATAAGAAAAATGTTCATAACTTTCATTAACTAAAGCCTCAGAGAGAGGCAGATTAGATACAAAGAGGTCACACTAATTACAAACTTTGAAAGTAAAAACATCTAAAAAAAAAAAAAAAACTACACTAGAAATTATTTCTTTTTTATTACAGTCTTGTCTTTGGGAGGGCCGTGGATAGGCTGAGTGGATGCTGCTTTTGAGGCCTTCGGGCCGTTGCTTGCTGGATCAGCCTTGGCAAGCAGGGGAAGAGTGGCCAGGACATTCTCCATCTTTTTAGGAGTTTCTTTCTCCGCAAGAGGGTCCTGGGTGACAGTTGGAGTCTTTATGGCATTAGGGGCCACTCCGTAGTTAGCATTCTTTTCTTTTTCTGTGACCCCGGGCTGCTCGGCCTCCTCAGAGGGTTTGTTAGAAAAAGTTGGAATATTGGCTATACTGTCCTTGCCTACTTCTGCCACCTCGGAGGTGGTATTAGTCCTCGAGCCAGAGGGAACAGACTCTCTGATGGCAGGGGGATAGTACACACTCTCTGCCCTCCTAAGTACAGATGAAGCCTCAACCCCAGCTTGGTTGAGAGCTTCATTCCATACTTGGGAGCAGTAGTTCCTACATACCTCTAAGACCTCAGCCCTGAGGGATTCCTTGGTCTCCGCCACTCCTAAGTCATATCCATCTTGCTCAGCCTGATCCGGAGCCTTCTTGGCCTCCTCCAATTTCTTCTTAAGGGCACCAATCTGATCCTCAGCATTGTGAAGGAGCACCCTTTAGCCCTCAGCTTGCTTCTCAGCACTATCAAGAGCAGCTGCTGCATTTTTCTTTTCCTCTCCTCTTCTAGCAGTTTCTTCTTGAGCTCTTGAATTCTCCTTTTGGCCACATTAAAGGCCTCCACAGCGGCATTACGCCTTCCCTCCACTTCCTTTATCTGCCGGTGGCAGTAGTTGGTTATCTCCTCCACCCAGAAGGAGGCTTGAGTAGCCTGCCAAGGAAAAAAACATGGATTAGAAAATGAAGAAGAGGAAAGCAAATAAAAATAAATAAAAATAAAAATAAAATAAAAAAAGAAGAAGAGAAGAAAAAAGGGTCAAGTAGAGAACATACCATAGCAAGATAGCTCTTTCGGCTGAGGAAGACCTCGTGCCTCCTCATGGACCGAAGCTCGGCCATGTCCTCTGGGAGCAGTAGAGCCTACTCCACCGCATTGGCCACATAGCCAGCCGTCCCTCCTTGGAAGTCTCTGATGGAGGCACTGGCTGGCAGAGGAGCCCCATCTAGCATTAGGGCGGGAGCCAAGCTAAAGGTGCGACTTGAGGATCACTCCTTTTATCAGCACCCTTTTGCCCCACCTTAGCTTGCTTGGCCAGTCTTTGGGCCTCATCCTCTTGAGAGGGGTGGGTTTTTCCAACTTCCACCACCTCCTTGCCCTTTGGCTCCCTTTTTCTTTTTAAGTCGGCAGGTTCTGGTCGGAAGGGCAGGGCAGGTGGGGGGATGGGAAGCCTGGTCTGGGTTGCCTTCCTAGGTGCATTCCCCCCTGGTTGGGACTTTAGTAATTCTTGCAAGGTGGACCTCGGTTTGCGTTGGATGCCCATGGTGTCTGGAAGGGAAGTAGATCCTTGGTGTTAGCTGTTTTGAGCTGAAGAAAAGTGGCCGAGGTCACCTAATGAAATCTCTGGAGACAAAAGTCAGTTAAACACTTCGAAGTCGTCCTCGAAGTCGGACACTTCAACTACTTTTTCTTCTTTTTCTTGTTCTTTTTCCTTTTCCTTGATGATGGGGCGAGAAGAAGAAGCCTTTACCTTGGGTATACCTTCAGGTATAGGGTTGGTGGAGAAAACGCATTTTGGGATTGGGCCAGTGATTAGAAAGGCAGGGGCTGCAACACTGATCCGTTGCAGTTGAGGATCCCTAACTTTAATGACGCATTTAGGCGCCTGGAAACTCTTGGATATTGGAATGTAGTCCAATATTAGGTGGGCTTCCCTGAGTTGACCGTCAGTGTGGATGAACACCTCGGCCTTCAGGATCTTATCCAAACTCGCTTAGTTCACGAGATTAAAATTGGGAATAGCTGCGTTCCTATCTGCAAAGCCGCGAAACATAAAATATATATTATTAGCGAAACAAAATAGTGCAAATCGGAGGAAATTTTGTGTACTAGCACAAGCAAAAGAGAAAGAAAACGGGGGATAACTTTAAAGTAATTATTCTAGGTCTAACATCCTACTTGGTTGCCCCACTCTCGTTGGGCAGGGGAGGCCATGTGCCATTCTCCTGACACGATCAAGAAATCTTTTTTCAGGCCTTTGTTGGATTTAGGTAGGCACTGAATGAGCCTAACCTTAGGGTACCTAGATTTCAGGTAATACCCCTACCCCTTTAAGTGATGGAGTTGTAGACCCAATTGATATCATTATGGGTAAGCCCTCAGCCCATCCTCTCATTAAGGGCATTTATAGAACCTAAGACTCTGAACATGTTGGGCGCACACTGGGTGGGAGCTAACCTATGGGCCCTAAGGTAGTCCTTAGTAACAGTACCCATAGGGATTCTCATCCCTCCTTCTATGAAGGCAATCATTGGGATCACCACTTCTCCCTCTTGCCTTTTCTCATGCCACTCCCCTTCCTTACAATACCTAATACCTACACCCAAAGGAATCCTATACAAAGCTTTAAAACTCTCTATTCCTTCCTCGGAGTCTACCAAATGAGCGAATCTACCCATTCCTAAGAAAGACTTTGATGTACTAAGAAGATTGAGAAAAGAAAGTAGGGCCGAGGAGAAGAAAATTATAGAGAAAAGAAAAGCATATGGAAAAACAAAGTATAAAGGTTTATGAAGACTTACAGAAAGGAGAAAAATATCCTTGGACGGGCTTTTAGTATTTGTAAAGGCACGAGTGAGTTGGGGAAGTTGGCAGGTTCAGTGTATGCTAGAGCCAAATGAGTGCTAAAGTGAGATGAGTGATTGATTTGAGTGGTATTTTTATCAGAAAGAAAGCTACAAAGTGAAAAATTCCCGCCCACGTTAGCAGAATCCTTAGCCGTTGGATCTGCATTGCGCCGTAGAATGTGGGGAACATGGAGCCGTAAAAATTTAAGGAGGGAGAGTCTCGAATGCCATAGTGTTAAGAATGTGTCTTGGGCAGTTAAAAAGGCGTCTACATAGGCAGAGGAGATGTATGATGAGCGCGGACTAGCTAAGGTGACATCGAGATCCTCATTTCTTCCCGAGGAGTCAGAAAGAAGAATCTCGAGGGGCTATTGTAGGGGTATTGGGCCAGGAGCTCATTATCTACATGTATATTGGGGCCTGAGGCCCAAGCCGAGGACGAAAGATCGTCTGAGGAGGAGTAAACATTGTCAAGAAAGTCCGTGTTAGTAAAAGAAGAAGTTAGTTTTGGTCATAATGATCTAGGAGAGTGGGCCGAGGATGAATGCCTCCTTGGCTAACTAAAGCCGAGGTCTGACATGGTGGTCTATCATCTGAGGGAACGTTCTGGGAAGTTCTGTTGGTATGGATAAGCATTGCAGAAACATAGGACAGAGGGGTGTCCTAAAATATTTTAGGAGAAAACTGCTACCATTGCATTAAATGCTCTGCAACTAACTCTCTGGCCGTATTAATGTGGAAGTGATACCTGAACAGTGGTTTTCAGCCTTACAACTACTACATAAAAACTTATAGGAGGTGCTGATGGGACAAGTATCAACACCACCCATCTGTCCTGCATGTGGAGGGTAAAGATGAAAGGGGAAGAGAGTATAAAAGAAGAATGAAGCAATGGGAGAGGGAGATCGAGAAATTAAGAGAAAAAGACAGTAGCAATCAAGAATTGCATTTTTAACCAAACTTGAGAGAAATATATAAGAACAGATCTACTCGGACTTTGCCGATGACGATTTTCTTCAACATAAACTTGTCTATCTTCATTCTCTTGTCATCTGAATCCACTTTAGTGATTGTGTGATTCATTAAGGCCCAGTTTTCCTACCCATTCTCTACAAATTCATTATTTTGAGTTTTTTGGGCCTAAATCCATCCACCTTTTGGGCTAGGGACTCAAATCTGGTCCTTACACATATATATGTGTGTGGTTGTGTGGGGAAGGGGGGGGGGGGAGGTTGGCTTGATAAATATATTAGTGCCGCAACTTGGCCTCTCCAAATAAAAATTCCTGGTTCCGCCCCTGAATAAGTTCATTGTAATGCATAGATCTTTTTCTATTTATTTTTTAGAATCATCTTAATCATAAATATACAATCACTACTAATATTTTATTTTGTACGTAAGTACCAAACAAAACTAATTTTGCTTCTACTCTCTTTTTCCCTCTCTTATCACATTTCACTCTTAATCAAACTAAAATTTTATCTTTTTTTTTATCGTTTTTTTTTTTTTGAGGAACAACCCGACTGGGCATTTTATTTAATAGCCGACAAATCATGAATAAAACAATTGTAAAGATCTTGAGGAACATTCTCCATCTAGACCATAATAGGAGATAAAAGTCTTGCTCTTTGTACTAAGGTATGGGCTAAAGCATTACCTTACCTAGATGTGTGAGAGAAAGAAAAGCTCTAAAGAGAGCTAACATTAGACAAAGTGTCTTTTATCAAGTGACCAAAGGACTATAGGAGGTTGGTGGGGGCATTCCACTTTGTAATGCGTTGATGGAAATTATGGAGTCTCCCTCGAAAATAGACTCATGGAAGCTGAGTTCTTGAACAAAAAGGACAACTTTTCTAGCAGCAAGTGATTCAAGAATAACTATTGAAGATGGCTTTGGTATTTTTTTGGATAGGGTTGTCATAATCTCCCCTTGAGGATTTCTGACAACAACTCCAATACCTGCTTCATTCAGTTCATCAAACATGGTGCTGTCGAAATTTGGCTTCACTTTGCCTACATCAAGAGGCTTCCAAATCTTCTTGGTTGGCCAAACTTGCTTGGGTGCTTTGGTGTGGAATTTTTAGAACTCAGACAGGTGGTCACAGGTAGAGGAAGAAATTTTAACCAGGGGAATCACGACCTGTTTAACACGGACCTTATTCCTTCTATTCCAAATCAGCCAACACATCATTGCAAATTGAGCTAGGCTATTGGGGTTTTTAAGCACACAACAGAAAAGAGTGAAGCTGGTAATTAGCATCAACCAAATTCTTTAAATTTGTACATCCCCACAAGGCATTAAGGGTATCCTCTGGAGTGTAAAGGCACGAAGCACATAGCGGAGAGCTAATTATTGTCTTCTGCACCAACTTCTTCATCGTTGGTAAGGAATCATTGCATGCTCTCCACATGAAGGTCTTCACCTTATTTGGGACTGTCATCTTCCAGAGGCTAGTCCAGAAAGATTTTGAAGCTTGTAAAAGATAGAAAATCTAAATAGAATTGAGAGAATTTCATTGATGGAGAAGAAGATTACAAGAAATGAAATTAATGAATCAATACATAACCCTACTCTGTTTTATATACACAGTACAATGTAACCGACTACAATTGGCGCCAAAAATCAGTTATTTGAATCTCCTAGAATCTGTACACGTGGCAGTCCAAGAGTAAGAGACTCCTGGATTTACGGAACTAACTTCTTCAATGCTATTGGATGAAGAACTCGTGATCTGGCATGGCTTCTAGCATCTCCAACACTTCTGTGCTTATCAAGCCTTTTGATGCCATCCTAATGCTCTGAGTGATGCACTCCTTATCAGCAGCTGATGCCTTCCTAGCTTGATCAACACCCTTGTCATCAGCAACTGCTGCATTGCTAGCCTCCTTGTCATCAGCAATTGCTGCATTGTTAGCCTTCTTTGTGCACCTCTGCTGTGGGATATGAATTGCACTTTTAACAAAGCTGCACCATCAGAGGCTGAAGCCGCACTACAAACTCCTTGCATAAAAGCTGATACCTTGATTTCATAGCATACAACCTAGAACTGGCATGTGGCCAAAACAGAAAGTCTACTTGGGAAAAGGAGGAGAGCGGGAGAGATTTTATTTTTTGAGCCTTAAATGGATAGAAATTCTAATCAATAAGGGAGGTGTTCCACCAATTTGTGTTAGGATCAATCAGTTGGGATCCCTTAGCTTCACTGTGCAGGAATTTTGGTGGTGAGACAGTTCGGCCACTGCCTTCCCTAGGTAACCAACTATCCTTGTAAATTCGAATAGACAAACCATCCCTTACTCGCCATTTTTCCCCCATGGCAATCTAGCCCGAAGGATGCTCTTCCACGCATATGACCCTGACTTCTCCTTTGTTTCAATGATAGAACCATTCAAGAAGTATTTAGCCTGCAACACTCTATAAAAGAGAGAATTCATGTCATGGATTAGCCGCCACCCTTGCTTTGATAGCATTGCCTCATTAAACTTTGTCAATTCTCGAAAACCCATACCACCTTTTGATTTTGGTTGACATAAGGATTTCCAATTCTTTCAATGGATTTTCCTTCTATTTCCGCGTTGCCCCACCAAAATTTCCGTATCATGGTTTCAATATCGTGACAAAGACCTATAAGTAGTTTAAAGCAGCTCATGGTAAAAGTAGGTATGACTTGAACAATAGCTTTAAATAACATTTCTCTCCCAACTTAAGATAGTAGCTTCTCCTTCCAACCCTGAAGTTTTCCCCCATACCCTCTCTTTTATATAATTAAGGCTCACCCTTCTATATTTTCCCACAATAGTTGAAAGCCCAAAATATTTCTCATATTCTTTAATTTTTGGGACACCCATAAAAATTTTTATGGAATTTTTTGTGCAAGGTTTCTGCCACTACTTTACCAAAAAATAAATTGGTCTTCTCCCAGTTAACCGAAGGCCATTTCGCACTGCATTAAGATGTCTTGAATAGTTTTTACATCCTCCATATGTCCACTTTTGTATGTTAGATTTTTTTTTTTTTTTTTTTGTGAAACTTTTAAGATAGACTCAAGACTGAAGCCTTTATTTGCATACACAAACAAGCTACTACAAAAATCCAGAGGAAAGTAGAAAGTAGAAACCAAGAAGTATCCATACAAAAAATAGCATTGTCCCAGCTTTTTATCATCTCATACGAGTCATATATAATATATTCGAAAAGAAAAAAAAATATACTTTTTGATAGGTTTGACCCCAAATTCTGGAAGAGTTTTTTATTTTGTATCACCGACAACCTTTTCTTTAGGTCTATCCTTATTAACCATTTTTATGCTTCTCAGGTCGGTTTGATTTATTTGCTATAAAACTTTATGGAACACTATTTGTGCGTTACAAAAAGCTGAAAGTTACAACGTTCCGCGTAAAAATCTGGAACCTTCATGGCCAAGGCATATGATCTGTACCAGAAACGGACAAGGGATTGCGCGTTACAAAAAGCAACGTTGTAATAAGTTCTAAATGAAATTTTGGATAATTTTAAAATTAGTAAGTTTTTTAGCACGTCCATTTTCATAACTTTGCTACAATTTTATCGCATGACAATTTGTGAGGAGTGGAATCATTATTCAACCACATAGATTCATTATTTTATTTTTATTTTTATTTTTATAGTTTTGCTACAACTTTAGCCCATGACAATTTGTGAATAGTAAAATTACATAGACCCATTATTCAATCAGATAGATCCTTCTTTTTTTTTTTTTTTTTAGAATCAATCAGATAAATTCATTATTTTATTTTCACTGCTTATAACTTACCACGAAATTATGATAAAGGCGGAGAAATTAGTGTAGTATTAGACTTATTTGCTCTTTTTGGATTGGCTTTCTGTCCAGCTTCAGAGTTCAGAGTTAAGAGGATTACTATTTAAGATAAGGTATTCTGACAATGTCAGCCTGATGCAATTAGAAGATATCTTCTAGTCCACCAATTGCGCTAACGTATCTTGAGCTGGGTCCATACTTTGGGTGGGCAAAGATTTATTTCCTTTTCTGTGACATGTGTTTTTGTTTTTAATGAATAGATAATAGTTAGAAGTAAGAAGAATCCAAATCCAAAGAAACAACAGTACAATTTACAACAAGGCCTCGTCGGTCAGATTAAACTTTTTCAGACTTTTACACTACTGTTATAGCCCAAACCCGCTAACGCTAGACATGGGATGCTTCAATTTTCTTCCAGTTAAAGGAAATATTAATTAGGAACTTGCTGAGAAAGCATTTTGGCTTCATCAATATATAATAAATTAGATTTTGTTATATATATTGTAGGGATCGAGTTTGAGAGAGTAGACCTAAGTCCAGTTTGCTCCGCAATGAATTTATAGAGAATGAGCTCAAGAACTAGGCGTTAGTGAGAAGTGCAACGACCATGCATGGTTGCATGTGGGTTAGATAACCTGAACGTGAATTGGGATGCGTAATAAAGCTCCTCGGACGTGTTCTCAAGGGCTTGGAGCTCTTATAATTTCTTTAAAGATTGATTACAAGGTTTTCTCAGAGAATACAGGTTACTCCAATATTCCTTCTTTTTCCTCCTCCATTTCAGGAGGGGTTTCTTACATTATATACCATTCCCCCAATCAATCCGAACCCTACATTTGTTGAGCAATCAGGCCATTACTTGAGTGCCTGTCCCATCAGCCGCTTTCCCATTCCCTTTGTGGGTTGCAGCAACCAAGGTGGCACTGTCGTGGAGTCCTCTCCTCATTAATGCGGCCAGGACGGTAGTTGAGGGCATTTAATGTGGAGGTGACAGTTCGTCCTGAATTTGCTCCTCCACCATGCTTTCATTGCTGGCGCATGGTACTTGCTCTCTGCTCTTCGAATAGTCAGGAAGACCCCCTTGATGGCGTGTTGCCTGTTTACTTTGTGGTGTCGGATGTCCGAGGATAGAGCCGTCCTCGGCGTGGCTTATTGGGCTCCTGGGTCTCTTACTTTCATCCTCGGATCTTGGAGGCCTCCTCGGCTCGGGCTTTCGGTCCTCGGACGAAGTGGGCCCGGCTGTTTGACTTGCTGGCCCCACAATAGCCCCTCAAAATCTTGCTGTCCGCATCCTCGGGCGGAGAGGAGGATTTTGACGTCCTCGGACCTGCAACGTGTCCCATCAAGTCTTGTCCCGCGTCATTGCTAGAGTCTTTTCATCTGCCCAAGACGCGTTACTGACGCCTCGGTGCGCGCAACGCGTCCTCCATTAAATTCTGACGGCTTTGTGCTCCCCACGTTCAACGGGAGGATGACAATCCAATGGTGAGGATTCGCCTAGCATTTATGGGCGGTATAAATACCCACTCGAATTGCCGTTCCCTCTGTTTACTTGCAACCAAGAGCTCTTGCGCATACATCCTGAGTCCAGCCAAATTTTCACCTACATCTCCAACATAAAAAGCCTGTCCGAGGAGCTTCTCCTCATTTCTGTAAGTCACTCTATCTCTCTCCGAGCTCTTTTCTTCTGTATTTCTTCTTCTCTTTCATTTGCTCTTTCTTAGCTCTCTTAGGCATCACTTGTGATGGGTAGGTTTAAGAAGTATGTCTATACTGAGGAGGTGATGGAGAAATTCATCGCCGACTATAAGATACCCAGCAACGTGGGCTTGAAGTATTGTGAGGAAGGGGAGTGGCACCTTCGGAGGCAGGAGGGCGAGGTGGTGATTTCTATCGTTGCCTTCCTTGAAGGTGGCATGAGAATCCCCATGGGACTGGTGATGAGGGGCTACCTGACGTACTTCCGGCTAGTCCCCACCTAGTGTGCCACCAACGTCTTCAGAATTCTGGGTTGTGTGGACGCCCTGAACAAAAAGATGGGGCTAAGGCTGACCCTTCATGACGTAAACTAGTGTTACAACCTCCAGTGCCTGAAGGGCAAGTCGTACTACATGAAGACAAGAGACGACAGGGTCTGGCTTATACAGTGCCTCCCTGAGTCCAGCAAGGGGCTGAATAAGGACTTTCTCATCGTGTCCGGAGAGTGGCATGATGACCTTTATTGTCCAATGACGGATGGGACACCAGGTGGGGCAGTAAGAGTAGGAGGGGGGGTTCACAGATTTTAATTTACTTCATTCATTTCATTCATTCATTTTTCTGCATCGTTTGGTTACTAATCATGAATGCGTCTTCTTTATGTAGATCCGCATGCCTTCACGCGTCACTTCAGCCTGATCAACAGGGAGGACTTGCAGAAAGCGCTAAGGGCGGAGATTTTTGTGAACAAAGCCGATAATCAAGTTAGGGCCGCTCACAGGATCTTGGGATACAACCCGGTTCAAAAATCGTTTGCGGCACCGAAGTACGTGATCAGAGCAAAAGACCCTCGACTGCGGAAAATAACTGTGACCGAGGACGGGTTCCAGTTCCCCGAGGAGCCCTCCACATCAGAAGGCGTAGCATCAGCAGGCCCCTCTTCCCCCCATAAATTCTTAGAGGCCGCAGAAGAAAGCCTAGAGAGAGAAGAGGAGGTTGCTGATTTTGGCCCTGCCGAGGACGAGTTTGACGTGTTTGAACAAGTTCACCAGTCCGAGGACCCTCCAGGAGACTTGGGTGATCCTCGCCTGACCGAAGCGGACTTCCTAACGACCGAGTCCCCTCCTCGGCTTAAGATGGGTTACAAGAAGAAGCCCCAATCCAGCCTGCTTGACCTAATCGAAGGCCAACCCGGGAAGTCTAACCCAAAGCTTCCCCCTCCTCCTCCAAAGACTCATCTTGCCCAGAGCAGGTCGGCCTCCACCCAGTCCAGGCTTCCTCCTCCTCCACCTCAGACGAGTCCGCCCTCTAAGCATGAGCCCACTCATCCTAAGTAGAAAAAGGATAAGGGCAAAAGGCCAATTGAGGACAAATCTGGATCCACGCTAAACAGGTTGATGCCCAGCCCGAGGCTCAGGCCTGGCTCCTTGCCCTAATGCTCCATGGGGGACCTCTGAGGGATGACTCCTCCCTCAGGGATTTCAGAGGGGGCGAAGGCGCGTATGTGGCCGACGCGCTGGAAAGGTGCCTGTTACTCCTTGCGGACATGGCAGAGCTGGGGACTATGAGGAGTAGGGAGGTCTTCCTCAGCCTCAAGCGGTACTTGGGAATGGTAAGACCCTTAACACTTGTGATTTTTTCTGGTTTCAGTTTTTCTTCCCCTTTTCTGAGCTCGGCTCATTATGTACCCGTTTTGTTTGGCAGGCCGTCCAGGCCACTTATAGGTTGGAGGAGGCGGCCCACGACTAAGGAAAGGCCATGGATGCAGAGCGTAAGAAATGCTTGGAGGCCACTCGGACCCTCAAAAACTCTGAGGCTGACCTTGCCACGGCCCGGGAGGAGTTGAAGACGATGACCAGGGCTCGGGACAACGCCGTGTCAGGCCTCGCTGGTTTCCAAAAGCAGGCCGAAGATCAGACGAGGCGTCTGGGTGAGGCAGAAGAGTAGCTGAAGATCGCAAAGGAGCTGCTTGCTGATCTGAAGAAGAAGGTGGCTGCTGCCGAGGAAGCCAAAAAGGCGGTTGAATGGGCCAAGGATGAGGCTGTGAGGGCTAAGTTTGAGGCTGACCAAGGTAGGGAGGAGGCCTAGGCCACTAAGGAGGAAGCCGAGGAGGCAGCTTATGCGCGGGGGTGGCCGAGACGAAAGCTGCCTTTAAGGCCCAAGTCCCCGGGTTGTGCAGGCGCTACTCCTCCGAGGTTTGGAAAGAGGCTCTCAAACAAGCTGGGGTCGAGGCCTCATCTGACATGTGGAAGGAGGAGAGTGTGTACTACCCCCCTGCCATCCGCGAGGTTGCCCCAGATGGCTCTGAGGCCGAGGAGGCTGCTAAGGAAGCTGATGCTACCCCGAGTGAGGGCGCCTCGGTCGCTGAACCTTCTGGTGAGCCTGTCCAAGGGAGTGACCCTCCCAGGGTAGTTGAATCAGGTGAAGGCCCCAACGAGGAAGCGCCCTAAGAGGTTGCGAAGTCCTCCTCTGAAGCCCAGGTTTCTTCCGCTAAGGAGGCAGCCATTCCTGCCGTGTCTCTGCAGGTCGTCCCTCTTAGCCAAAGCTCAGAGGACCCTGAGGTTGCCATGGACCAGCCGCCTACTGGGGGGAGAGATTAAGTGGAAGGGGCAAGCCCCTCGGCGTCCCTGTCAGCTTTGTTTTGTCATTTCTTTTGTCTTTTGTATTTTTTTTTTTTTTTTTTTTTACATTGTAATGTGACGCTTATCATGTAACTTCTATGAATTTAATGCAATGTGGCTCTTATTTCTCTCTCTGTTTGTTCTGACTGTTTGCACATTTGAGCGTTATCCGTTGTCTCCCTTCCCCCCCTTTTTTTTACTTGTATAATTTTAACATCAATTGCACCTCGGCCAATCGCGGCAGTGATTGCAATAACGTGAAGGCATGCATGCATAGGCAGACCTTTTATGTCCCAAGGACTGGGTAGGGCTCTGGCCTCTCCCAACACTCTAACACTTAGAATCCTTCGAAGCAGTAAGTTTTCACCATAGGCTTGAGTCTGAGGACCATGCAATGCCTTGGTTCTGTCTAACACTTAGGCTCTTTTGAAGTAGTTAGTTTCCCCATAGGCTTGAGTTTGAGGACCATGCAATGCCTTGGTTCTGTCTAACACTTAGGTTCTTTTGAAGTAGTTAGTTTCCCCATAGGCTTGAGCCCGAGGACCATGCAATGCCTTTGTTCTGTCTAACACTTAGGAGCTTTTGAAGTAGTTAGTTTCCCCATAGGCTTGAGTCCGAGGACCATGCAATGCCTTGGTTCTATCTAACACTTATGCGCTTTTGAAGTAGTTAGTTTCCCCATAGGCTTGAGTCTGAGGACCATGCAATGCCTTGGTTCTGTCTAACACTTAGGCTGGCTGTCCAAACATGAGATGCATAATTGAGATAGGCTAAGAATCGGAATCCAAAAAGACTTCTTCATTAATAATAATACCTTTTCAGGTTATTTACATTCCACGGACGAGGTACAGGTTTTTCGTCTAAATCTTCTAAATAATATGCGCCTATCCCTGCTATTGAGGTAATTCGGTAGGGGCCCTCCCAGTTGGGTTCCAGCTTTCTCTAGGATGGGTTCCTGGCAGCCCCAATAACCTTTCTCAGCACCAAGTCCCCCAGTACCAGTGGTCTGAGCTTCACATTGGTGTTATATCCTTACTTGAGCTTTTGTTGGTAATAGGCCAGCTGGATCATTGCTCGTTCCCTTCGTTCATCCACCAGGTCCAGGTTCCTCGCCAGCAGTTCATCATTGCTGCCTGGAGTGAAAGAGCTTGTCCTTAGCGTCCGGAAGTTCGTTTCCAGGGGGATCACCGCCTCGGCGCCATAAGTCATGGCAAAAGGTGTTTCCCCTGTTGACCGCCGGGGCGTAGTCCGGTACGTCCATAGAACGTGGAGCAGCTCCTCTACCCATCTTCCCTTGGCGTCGTCCAGTCTCTTCTTAAGCCCATTGACGATAACCTTGTTGACAGCCTCTGCCTGTCCGTTTCCCTGAGGGTAGGCGGGCGTCGAATATCTGTTTGTGATCCCAAGTTCACAACAGTACCTCCGGAAGGCCTTGCTATCGAATTGGAGCCCATTATCCGAGATGAGGGTATGAGGGACCCTGAATCGTGTGACAATGTTCCTCCAAAGGAATTTCTTTGCGTCCGCGCCCCTAATATTGGCCAGTGGTTCAGCCTTGACCCATTTGGTGAAGTAGCCCGTGGCCACCAACAGATACCTTTTATTCCCTGGCGCTTTAGGGAAAGGTCCTTCAATGTCCAAACCCCATTGGGCGAACGGCTAGGGACTGGACAAAGGATTGAGGACCCCCCCTGGCTGGTGAATATTTGGGGTGAACCTTTGGCACTGGTCACACCTTTTGACATACTCTAGGGCCTCCTGCTACATTTCCGGCCACCAGCATCCTTGTGTGACAGCTCGATTAGACAGGGATCTCCCTCCTGTGTGACTCCCACAGATTCCTTCGCGCAGCTCTTCGAGCAATAATTCTGCTGCCTCGGGGTGGATGCACAGCAGGTATGGCCCAGAGTAGAAGCGCCTGTATAGTTTTGAATCCTCGGACAGCCAGAACCAAGAGGCTTTTCTTCGTACTTTCTCAGCTTCTGACTTATCCTCGGGCAGGATATCATCTTTGAGGAATTTCACTATGGGGTCCATCCAGCTGAGACCCACCTCAACTTGATGGACGGGATCGCTCCCTTTGCCACTTCATTCGCTCTCTCCAGATGCTCCACAAGTATGATCTGAGGTAGACCCTCTGCCGAGAATGTTGCGAGTGTGGCTAATGAGTCGGCATGGCTGTTCCCACTCCGGGAATATGAGACAAGCTAAAGAGGTCGAACTCCGACTGCGAGCACTTGACCTGGCTCAGGTATTCTTGCATTCTCGGATCTCTGGCCTCTATCTCTCCGTTTACCTGTCTTACCACCAATATCGAGTCTGAGAACATCTCTATCGATCTTCCTCCCATCTTCTGTACCATGACCATCCCTTGCAGCAATGCCTCATACTCGGCCTCGTTGTTTGTGGCCGAGAATCCGAGTCTCAAGGACTTTTCTATGACATGATCCTTAGGGGATACTAATACTAGCCCCACTCCGGACCCCCTCTGGTTTGCCGCGCCATCAACATATACCTTCCAGTATGGTGACCCCGGGATAGAGACTGCCCCAACTAATTTCTCATCAAAGCTCTCCTTCTCGGCCGCTACTTCCGCAGTAGGTTCAGCGAACTCGGCTGTCAAATTTGCCAGAACCTGGCTTTTTATGGAGGTACGAGGCATATACTTGACGTCAAAGGCCCCGAGGATCGTGTTCCACTTCGCGATTCTCCCGGTGTAATCGACGGTCCGAAGAACAGACTTCAAGGGCAGTCGGGTTAGGACGACCACTGTGTGGGCTTGGAAGTAGTGGGGGAGCTTTCGCGTAGCGTGGACCACAGCCAGTATAGCCTTCTCCAATGGCAGGTACTTGACCTCTACTTCGTGCAGCGACTTGCTGACGTAATTAATTGGCTTTTGAACGCCATTGTCGTCCCGTATCAGTACTAGGCTCACTGCGTGGGGCGCCACAGTAAGGTATGCGTACAAGACCTCGTCCGCCTCAGGATTGGACATGATAGGCGGCCGGGATAGGTACTCCTTGAGTTGCTGGAAAGCTACGACACAATCCTCGGACCACTCAAATCCTTTCCACTTGTTGATCAGGAGATAGAAGGGCCTGCACCTGTCAGCCGACCTGGAAATGAATCGGTTTAAAGCCGCGATCATCCTAGTAAGCTTTTGGACCTCTTTGGGGTTCTGCGGAGGTTTCAGATTGTGAATAGCCTTGATTTGGTCAGGGTCAACTTCGATCCCCCTGTGGGTGATCATATACCCCAAAAACTTGCCAGAGCCTACGCCAAAGGAGCATTTTGAGGCATTTAAGCGCAGCTTGTGCTTTCTCAGGACGTCAAATGTGCGGCCGAGGTCCCCTAGGTGTTCGGATACCACTTTACTTTTCACCACCATATCGTCAACGTAGACCTCGATGCTCTTGCCCAGCATTGGCTCAAACATTCTCGTCATCATCCTCTGATAGGTGGACCCTGCGTTCTTCAGACCGAATGGCATTACTTTGTAGTGGTAGTTCCCTACGGGCGTTACAAAGGCTGTCTTCTCCTGGTCTTCCAGGGCCAGTGGTATCTGATGATAGCCTTGAAAGGCATTTAGGAAGCTCATCCGAGGATGGCCGGTGGTCGCATCTACCAGCTGGTCGATTCGAGGCATGGGGAACGGGTCTTTCGGACACGCATTATTTAGGTCAGTGAAGTCCACACAGACCCTCCACTTTTCGCTCTTTTTCTTGACCACCACAGTGTTGGCTAGCCACTTGGGATAAAAAACCTCTTTAATAGCCACGGCACGCTTAAGTTTATTCACCTCCTCCCTGATGGCATCAGCGTGCTCCTTCGATGGGCGTCGGGGCGGCTGTTTCTTGGGCACTATGGATGGACGGACGTTGAGATGGTGACAGATGAAGGATGGGTCAATCCCTGGGGCGTCGCAGGGGTCCCATGCAAATACGTCGATATTGCCTATGAGGAACTCAACCAGCTCCTCCTGCTCAGTGGGAGGCAGCCGAGCCCCGACCCGAAAAAACTTCTCTGGATCGTCACCAATTACCACCTTCTCCAGGTCCTCACACTTGGCCTTCTCGGCAGCTACATTAGGGTGCTCTACCGGGGTCTTTGATTGCTATAAGCCCTCCTCGGTAGTGGCTGAGGGCTGTGTGTCAAGCCGATATGATATGGTAGCCACCGTGCACTGCCTCGCTGTGGGCTGGCAACCGCGGATCTCTAGAACCTGATCCCCTGATGGAAATTTCACCTTCTGGTGCAAGGAGGAGGCAACGCCCCCCAAAGTGTGGAGCCAGGGCCTTCTTATGATGGTCGTGTAGGGGGAGTATGTGTCCACCACTATGAAGTTCACCTCCACCACTTCTGGGCCAGTCTGTATGGGTAGCCGGATCATGCCCTTTGGGATGACGAGCTTCCCGTCGAAGCTCATTAGGGGGGAGCTGTAAGGCGTTAAGTCCTCCGGTCTTAGCCCCAGCCCCTTATAGAGGTCTGGGTACTTGACCTCGGCCGCACTGCCACCATCCACCATCACTCTCCTCACGTCGTAGCCCCCAATTCTGAGGGTGACCACCAGAGCGTCATCGTGGGGCTGGGTGGTCCCAATCTTGTCGTCTTCTGAGAAGCTTAAAGGAGGGTGGGAACCCCTCATAGCCCTCTTTGGCTCTGTCTGGGACTCCTCGGCAGGCAGCTGTGCTACAGACAACACTCGCGAAGGGCGCGTGCCTGTTCTTCCCAGTACCGCCAGGATTACGTTGATCGTGCCAGAGGGCTGCCCCATGGCGGTATCCTTCCGTGGCTCCTGGTACGTTTGGCCCTGATGATCATTGGGATGGTGCAATAGGTGCTTCAGCTTTCCTTCCCGGACTAGCTGGTCCAGGTAGTTCCGGAGGTTCCTGCAGTCCTCCGTGGTATGTCCGTGGTCCTGGTGGTATTGGCAATAGTGATTCTGATTGCGCCTCTTAGGTTCCCCAGCCATCTTATTCGGCCACCTAAAGTACAGTTCGTTCTTTATCCTTTCCAGCACCCTATGTACAGGTTCTCGGAACATGGCACTGACAGTCTGGGCATTGGTCGCTCCAGATTCTCCACCCAAATCCCTCCTCGGGCGGGCGTTGTTATACCGGTCCGACCCGAAATCCCTCATCTCCTGAGGGATAACCTTATCTTTCCCCTTGCCTTGCAGCATGTCTTCCTCTACCCGCTTGTACTTATCAATCCGATTCATCAACTGCTGCACGCTGGTGGCGGGCTCACCAGTCAAGGACTTCCTCAGGCCGTGCCCCATTGGTAGTCCGTTCTTGAACGTATTGATGGCGACATCGTCGTACTTGCCATCCAGCTCGTTGTAAACCTCCCAATACTTGTCCGAGTAAGCCTTGAGAGTCTCCCTATCACGCATGGATAGGGACAGTAACGCGCTTATGGGCCGAGGAGGTTTGCTATTCGTGACAAAACGGGAACCAAAAGCTTGGGTCAGCTGTCTGTACGAGTCTATGGAATTCGTCCTTAGGCCGTTGAACCACCTCATTGCCACAGGTCCCAAGCTGGATGGGAAGACCTTGCACATCAGCGCCTCGTTCTTAGAGTGGACTGCCATCCTCTGGTTGAATTGGCTCACATGCTCCACGGGGTCCGTTTTACCGTTGTAAACAGTGAAAGTTGGCTGTTGGAACCGCCGAGGGAGCATTGCCTCCTCTATACGACACATGAAGGGCGACTTAGAGAGTCGATCCAGTGCCCTGCTCATGGCGTCACTCCCCAAGCTCCTAGGAGCTGGGCTGTCACGCTTACGCCTCTGGTAGCGCTCATCCTCGTGAGAGAAAGTCTCGCTCGGGGGTGTTCTGGACCTTTGCCTGTACTCGTCGTCACTTTCATCGTCAGAGGGCAGGTCAGGGTTGGGTTCGGACCGTCTTTGCCGTGCACGGCGCAGCTTTCTCTTCAAATCATCTATCTCGCGCTGCATGGTCACCTTATCATCTTGTCTCTGGGATGTGTGGCTATGGGCCTCCTCCGATCGCGTGGAGTGGCCATTGTCGTGCTTCTGGGGCATGTGCCTGTCCCGGCGGGTATGGCTTCGGCTAGTTGTTGAGGTATGCACGCTTATCTCTCGAAATCATTCGTTCTCCTCGTTTTGACCGCCCCCGGGGTCACCATAGCTGCCCTGGTGCTGGGATTTAGCCGGTTCAGGTCGATGAGGATTTCCTTGATGAGGGCCTGATCCTACCATGCTTGGCAGTTGTCCTTACTAACACACGAGTTCTTCCCACAGACGGCGCCAATTGTAGGGACCGGGTTTGAGGGAGTGGACCCAAGCCCAGTTTGCCCCGCAATGAATTTATAGAGAATGGGCTTAAGAACTAGGCGTTAGTGAGAAGTGCAACGACCATGCATAGTTGCATGTGGGTTAGAAAACCTGAACGTGAATTGGGATGCGTAATAATGCTCCTCGGACATGTTCTTAAGGGCTTGGAGCTCTTATAATTTCTTTAAAGATTAATTACAAGGTTTTCTCAGAGAATACAAGTTGCTCCAATATTCCTTCTTTTTCCTCCTCCATTTTAGGAGGGGTTCCTTACATTATATACCCCTCCCCCAATCGATCCTAGCCCTACATTTGTTGAGCAATCAGGCCATTACTTGAGTGCTTGTCCCATCAGCCACCTTCCCATTCCCTTTGTGGGTTGCGGCAACCAAGGTGGCACTGTCGTGGAGTCCTCTCCTCATTAATGCGGCCAGGACGGTAGTTGAAGGCATTTAATGTGGAGGTGACAGTTCGTCCTGAACTTACTCCTCCACCATGCTTTCATTGCTGGTGCGTGGTACTTGCTCTCTGCTCTTCGAATAGTCAGGAAGGCTATCAAGAGTGTTGCCTGTTTACTTTGTGGTGTCAGATGTCCGAGGATAGAGCCGTCCTCGGCGTGGCTTATTGGGCTCCTGGGCCTCTTACTTTCATCCTCGAACCTTGGAGGCCTCCTCGACTCGGGCCTTCGGTCCTGAGACGAAGTGGGCCGGGCTGTCTGACTTGCTGGCCCCACGTATATTAACATGTATGTAAATTAGAACGAGAGGCTCATAATGTTTGTCATCCCTATTTAAATTTCTTGGGTCGTGTACAAGCTATGGGATTGATGTGCCTGTGTTCAATAGCTCGAACGACTAATTACAATTGATATTAAAAGAGGGAAAATTCTTAGAATTTCTAATTTCAGCTGATAAATGATGAGGGAGAGATTTCATGTGAGATGAGATCCTGAACTTTTTTTTTGGGTTAAGCAATGAGATCCTAAACATTTATTCTTTTCTTGATTGGATATCTTCCTTAGACTCTAGAGATGGATTCAGCCCTTCCTTTTTTTTTCTTTTTCTTTTTTGCCTTAATTTATAATACTTTTTGTAATGGCAAAAAAAGCAAGAAACCACCCTTGTGGTATTAAATGATGATTTTACTTTTTGCTATCACAATAAATTTCTTTAGAGATGGAAAGTCAAATTTGTTTTATGATATCCAATGCAAAGTCTAAGAAGCATATGTCATAGAATTGAATGAGAAACGGTATTTATTTCTTTAATTTATAGTTTGAAAGTTGGTTAAGAAAAAACATAAGTGTTGGTCCTCGGGTCTAGTCCAAAAATGAGGTTACAAAATGGATGAACTCTTTCTTTTTTATTTTTATTTTTACACTTTTTTCTCCCCCTTCCATTTGGATCTTCTTTTTGCTTTTATATCCAACTATAAGGTATTTGGATGCTACACTTGGAGGGCTGGGATCGCACTCCTAGAACTCTTGTCCCATTCAGAACATACTAGCAAGTTTTACACTAAAATCTTAGTTGTGCAGCTACTATTCATGGTCATTTTCTCATTAATGCGGCCAGAGGAGTGGTTGTCTTGTATTTAATGTGGAGAAGATGGCTTCTATACCCTTCTTTCTTTTTCATTTTCGTATTTCGTACTAAGTCTGCTTTCTTTCATTTTTGATGGTTTAACCTTGTGGCCCTCATACAACTAGTGCTCGTCCTCCTAGATCCGAGGTATGTCCTTGGAACCTTCATCAAGTGTGTTACCCCAATCTCTTTTCGAATCATGAGATCCCCGCCCTAGATCAATTGTCGGATTATAGCTCCTCGAAAATATCCTTGAATGCCTATTTAAATTGTTTTTGGGATCCTCGTCCCCCCACACTTTTACTTATAAAAATGGGTAAAATATATTTAACGCTTCTAAATTTTGAATAATTTGGTTTCTAAATGGATCAAATTGATTAGTTTAAAAAAAATTTAAACTTAACTAATACTAACTCTTAGGTGTGCACTATATTTTATCCTATAAAAAAATAAAGAAAAAGAATGGATATATTGACTCATAGATTTGTTTACTTACACCATCATCGTAGTTACGGTTGCAGGATGTTGCCACTAGAATTATATGAAATTTGTACATGTACACATGAAAGTGAAATTAACCATTGTGAAAATAAATTAGTCATTTATGAGTGAATGTCTGAAGGAGTTTCTTCATAGGATCAAAAGTATGCTATGTGATCTTTTGCACTTAATTATTCAAATATAATATAATATAATATAATATAATAAATATATTTATCCTTCCTGATTAAAAGTTTAAAAAGAATGGTTGAAGACAAAGTTAATGACATAATATTAATCATTTTGGGTGTCAATATTCCTTCCTTAAGATGGTTGGTTTGGTGCCAATGGCCAATGGGCAAAAAATTAGTTGGCCCTCTACTAGTCAAATACTTGAATCCCAAGTAAGAACAGAGAGTGATTTATAGAAGCAACCATGCATTTTACACAAACCTTAAAAAAATGAGCAATGGAGATGCACCTAGGACTAGAATAGATTGATAGGTTCCAAAATAGGCAAAGCGTTTTTTTCATTAAAAAAAAAAATCTTTAAGCGTGCTTTTGCTTGGTTAAATGAACTAATTTAAATTTAGTCAAAGTAAAGAAATAATGAAATATCTCGGAATCAACCCCAATCTAGTCGGTACACGTTATGAGTTCACATGGGCAAACACCTCTAAATCTATTCTCAAATTAAATATAGTAATAGTATTCTTTAATGCTTCCTTCACTCAATCACAATCCCACCCACAGTACGGTACTGTCACACCCTTCATGCCAAGCAAAAGCTGGGTTGTAATCCCATATACTCATAAACACCTGTTTTAAAAGTCACACCAATTTCAATTTGTATCTACATAGACAGGTGTCCGTTTGGGCACAGCGAGTACCACTGTTTTTTTTGTTTTGTTTTTTGTACACACCCCCTGGCCCCTAGCCCATATAATAAGACCAACTCCGCATCCAACAACTCTACATTATTGCTCATAACTTTTGTTTAGTATCAAAAACAGCGCTAACTACTGATACCAAGAATTCAAGAATCAGAATCTGAGTGATAAACCAAAGAGATGAGAAGTAGTAACCATTTGATTGGACTGCTAAACTTCTTGACCTTCCTCCTCTCAATCCCGATCCTTGGAGGTGGGATATGGCTAAGCACAAGAGCCAACAACACTGACTGCCTCAAGTTCCTTCAATGGCCTCTGATCATTATTGGGGTTGCTATCATGGTGGTTTCTCTAGCTGGGTTCGCTGGAGCGTGTTACAGAAACACTTTCCTAATGTGGCTATACCTATTTGTCATGTTCTTCATCATAGCTGCGCTTTTAGGGTTCATTATCTTTGCCTATGTGGTCACGGACAAAGGGTCAGGCCGGCCTGTGCCGAACCGGGCTTACGATGACTATTATCTGCAGGACTACTCGGGCTGGCTGGAGCAGCGTGTAGAAGATGCTAGCTACTGGGCAAAGATTAGCTCTTGTATCAGAGACTCTAAGATTTGCAGCAAGTTGAGGAGGACTGTAGGTGGTGTGCCTGAAACTGGTGATATGTTTGTTCTTAGAAAGCTCAACCCTATTGAGGTATGCTCTCTTTCGATATTTCCTCTTATTTTCTTTATTCGTTTTTATAAAATATACAGGAAAAATTATCATTTATGGATGTGACAAATTATCATTTCCATAAAGAAGTAATAAATTCAACCCGTAACTTTAAAAAACATGAACCATGAAAAAGTAAATAGGCTTTGTACGGAAACTCTGTTGGTTCTCTTTCTTAATTTTTAATGCATCTTATTTCTACCAAAAAACAAAATCTCATCGAAGTGAATTTTATTTTATTTTTTAATGTTTAATTTAAGTTCAGGTTTGATTTTTAATCTTTTTTTTTTTTTAAATTTAAAGGTTTAATTGGTTGGGAAATTAAAATTAAAATTTATGTGGGTTCTGGGGGTTCTCTTTGATAAATTATGAGGTTTTTTTTTTTTTTTTTTTTTTTTTTTTTTTTTTTTTTTTTTTTTTTTTTTTTTTTTTTTCAGTGAGTTCTCGTATGAGAAAAATGGGTTGGAAGGTTATGGGCCTTTAGGTTAAAATTTATTAATGATTAAGGGCTTTAAAGTTATGGGCCTAACGTAGATTCACTTTTTGGTATTTGCCTTTTTCTTTTTCCCTCTCTCTCTCTCTCCCTCCCCTTTTTGAAAGCACATCTTCAAAGTTAAAAGATATTGTAGGAATTTAAGGTTTAAATCCGATGGAGGAAGATGACTTTTATTTATGTTTATGTGAGGTAGTTCGGTTTTAAGGTATAAATCTCAATTAGGCTCAAAGTTCACGTGGGGATTGGAGTCATTCGAATCATCCTCAAAGATGCTCTGATAATGACCATTGTTCCTGGGCCAACTGATAATGACATGTCGGCCTAACTTCTTTTTAAAAGAGTTGTGTCACAACTGCATGATTTTCGACTAATTATTTTTTCTCTACTTTTTTCCTGTAATCCAAAAAATTTAACCGAAATTTAAACATCAAATATATATATATATATTTGGCCAAACTACAATTTGTTCTCCAATAATAGAACAAAATAGTATTTGTAGCAAATGTATGTAGACTAAAACTAAAGTTTGTTTATTTGGGGGATGTGTTGAAAAATGTATTAACGAGATTTTTCACCTTTATATAGATTTAATGTGCCATGATAGGGAGGTGGCCCCATTCTGAAATATCTAAATTCTAAAGTCTAAACCCAATAATTATGTCTACAAGATAGCACTAACTAGTAAAACAAGAAAAACCAAAAACCTGTCGTTAGCTGATTTAGCAATCCAACAACCTTTTATTTTTGTCTTTAATGTTGAAGATTAATGCTCTGAGCAAGATATTAACTACAACAATATAACCCAGTGGTTGCTTTCCTCTCCTTATCTAGTTATCTTAGCCAAGAGATTTACAGCCCTCCAAATAAAGAGAATTCTAGCTATGTTCTGTTTGGAAGTATTGGGTTGGTTAGCCTTGATTCTTAATCCAAATTCCAAATGGTTTTCTTTAGCGGAATATCCTCTTCTTTTTTTCTTTTTTTTTTTGCTTGTTTAGGGTTATAAAAATAAAATAAAAAAATTTAGGTGCTGTTCCTTAGGTTCTTTCCTCTTAGGATTCAGCCATGTGGTTATTTAACTAAGTACTGGACTTAAGTTTTGTCTAAAATAAAATATCTAAGGCAACTTGTTTGGTGAAAGTGGAACAATTATTAACAGATATTATTTCATAGCTAGATGGCGAGGAGCCTTTCCTTCCCAAATCTCTCATCCCTACCTAAATATAAGTTTCAATAAAGTACATCTTATATAGTCATAAAAACATAAAGGGACATAAATGGTTGGTCCAAGCCTAAATTTCTATCACAACCCTTTTGATGGCCTTGTACAAGGAGTTTTATTCTTACAATCAATTTTTTTTTTTTTAAATTTTTTTGGAGAAATAATTCTTATAATCATTTGGTATGTGACTGTGTGCAAGTAAAGATTTATCTATTAGTAAATTAGTTAGAGTGTTCAGAGTAAATCAAATCTTGTTAGAAGAAAATTAAAATAAAATAATTATTAATGATGTCAAGAATTATATAGATTTTAACCTTCAATTCATAGGTATTTTTTTAGTAAGTTTATAGTTACAACAACGAGGAGGGGAACCTAATTCTCTTAATTAAGGGGATTAAGTTATGCCACTGAATTATAAGACTCTTGACATTCAGCTCATAGGTATTAGTAATAATTTGGTATGTGGAGAACAATGTGTGTGTTATAGAACATGTATAAGTTTTATTTGATTCAAGGTTTTAAAAAGCATTCTTAAATTTCAACATAGAAGATTAAAATGAAATAAACATAAATAGATATGTATGGGTATATTGCAAATTTGAATGAAAAATTTGGGAATAAAAGAACAACTATACATGTCAAGTCAGTAGCATCTTATCATATCTTATCTTATCTTAATATTATTTCATAAGATTTTATTAAAAAAATCAACTAATTAAATATTCGTATTATTTTTTTTTCAATATTTGGTTGTGTTTTCGAAAGAAGATAGCAAAATATATAAAACTATTTATAGTCCCATATTACTATAATTTAAACTTATTTTTATTTAAAGATTTTAATATACGCCCATACGTTTTATATTCGACATTAAAATCTAATCATTAAAATCTTATAGAAATTTTAATCGATGAAAGAAAAACAATTGAAGATTGTAATAAAAATATAAAAATGTTGATATGTTATATAAATAGTAAAACATTGAACTAAAGATATTTATTTTAATAATTTTATTGTTGTGTACAATGACATCTTTGCAAATTAAATAACCAATTACATGAGCATTAAAGTTTAATCAATTTGGAAGTGTTCTTGTATCTTTATTCTTTCTTTTGAGAAAGAAGTGTTCTTGTATTAGTATATATGAGAAACGTTGAATTACGTATCACATACTTTTAATTATAGATTTTTATTTTTTGTTTCGTATGATACCAGAGTTGTTTATTTATTTATTTTTTTTAGCAAAAAAAATGTGCATCAGTGCATGTATCATACAGTATAGAATGCATATTTTCATAACCATGATTCAGTCATTTTTTTTTTCATGGCGCAACAGCACAAGGTGGTTGTTTAGTCAGTTCATTCTGTGCCTTAATGATAGTTTAGTTATTCCATTCTTTGTCTGAATAATGCTGGAGTAGAACTTGCATATTTTTGTTGCTGAGTGTGAGGATCTTTATTGACGAAAGTAAGAGAGAGTAGATGGGGGATGGTAATCTATGTCTATCAGAAACAAAGTGCTGGTGGCCACATCATTTGCTATCTCAAACAGAACCTTTTATGTTTTAGTTGCTTTTGTTTTAAAACAGACAAAATAGGATGATGCAAAACCAAAGGTACTACTTTCTAGTTAGATGTTTCCAAAAGCAATTAGCATTAATATTTTTTACAAACAGATATTTCATGATTTATCTCTGAAAAATACTATGTATGTGTGTTTGTTAGTACACATTAATTGTTGAAATACCAGCTGGTGTAGCAATAATACTGTTTGGTCTTTGTATAGTCTGGTTGCTGCAAGCCCCCTTCAGACTGTGGCTACATCTACAACAATGAGACGGTTTGGACCCCTGGAACAGGACTGGTAACCAACACTGACTGCAGTAATTGGAACAATGACCAAGAGCAACTTTGCTATTCCTGTAACTCTTGCAAAGCGGGTGTGCTGGCTAGCCTCAGGAAGAGTTGGAGGAAGGTCTCAGTGATCAACATTGTTGTATTAATCATCCTGGTAATCGCTTATGTGATTGCCATTGCAGCGTTTAGGAACAATCGTCGGATTGATAATGATGAACCTTCTGGCGAGGCAAGGATGACAAAGGAACGACCTAGTAGGATCCAGCTTTACTAAAGATGGGGAGAAACAGGCACTCTGAAGCTTAGTTTGTCAAGGATTTATTTTGGGGGGTTTTGGTCTTTTACTTAAGGGCTGGTTTGTCATGGACTAATGAACTCGTTAGGTTTGGTTTTGGAAAGGTGGTGGTATATGTAATTTCATGGTGCTCTTTTTTATTGTTATCACTCTTGTCACTTTAAAAGGGAAAGATGTTACTTGGTATGGAGATTGTGGAGGGATAGGATTCATTTACCCGTTGAGAATTCATGTACATAAATCATGGGTAAGATTGCTCTAGTAGAACTCAAATTTCAGTTGGCTTTCCAGGACAAAAAGACCGACATTTAAACATTGTAAACAAGAGCCTTGATCATGTTTTTTGGGAAGCCAATCAATGTGCAGATGCTTTAGTTAAGCTTGGAGCTTTCAATCTTGTTCTTCTGTCATGCATGATAATCACCGCATGTGATGGGAACACTACTAGACTTTGATAGGATTGAGCTTTCCTGATTTGGATCTGTTTATGTCTAATATATGCTCTCAGCAATTTTACAACATAGCCTAGGTGATAAGTACTTTTTATTTTTTATTTTTAAGTAGGTGATAAATACTTGGTGGTCTTAATTTGAGCTCATTACTTATGTTACTTTTTTATCAACTAATAACAGCTTGCTTCTTAGATTTTATTATGAAAATATTGTGCTCAAATCTTTATTCTTTTGGAATTGGAGCCCATTATTGGATAATTCCGAAATGATATATATTTATACCAAAATATTTGGTTTTAGTAATCAAATCTGTAGACATGGCAAAACGGGTCAGAATTTTTTGACCCGACCCGACCCGAAAAATACCCAACCCGAACCCGATTTTTTTGACCCGAAGCAAAAACGGGTTGACCTGTGACCCGACCCGTGTTTTTTGTGGGTCAACCTGACCTGACCCGACCCGAACTCGAACCATTTTTTTAAAACTTTTTTTTTTTTTGTAAAAAAATAATAAAACTAAGACAATATTGGTTTAATTGTTTATTGTGAACTTTAAGGAAACAATTGATACATTTACATAATTATATGCAAATTAATTGAAAAATAAATGGTTGAACATTCTGTAATGAGTAAATATTTTTAGATATCAAATAGCAAAGTACATGCCAAGATAATCTGGTTACAGTAAAGTTAAAAACATAGATTTAAAATTGTAGACATGTGAGAAATATTCACAAGTGTGAAAATAGTGAAGCTAAAGTATCAAATTAGCATAAATTATGAATACTTAGACCTATTTTTTAATAATTTATGTCCAAAATAAACGGTTTTTCAAAATAAATTATGATATTTCCTAGAGTGTGTGTTGCTTAACAATAATATGATATTCATAAAAAAGACCATGTATAAATAAGTAAGCAATCAAATTTTAAAGTATATCTCAATTTGAAATAGAGTGTCAACCACAACTGATAATAGATTATAAAATTAATTTTCAAGATTGTAAATTTCTTATATATTTTTATTCTTTATCAAATGAGTTATCCAATAAGTCATTTGTAATTTTGTTTTATATTTGGAATGTTGATATTGTGTAGAAATAAAACTTGTGTATTTGTTTTACTTATCTTTGTGTTATTTTGTTTTAGATAGCAATGTTAAGATTTGTATAATTTTAAAATTGTTGAATAAGTATTAATAAGTTTAACTGAGTTCATTCTTGATATAAGTGGTGAATTCAAAATAATGCATTTTATATCAAGTAATTTGTTGCATAACTTTCCAAATGACAGATACATGTTGTTTTCTTTATTAAAATTAAAAAAAAAAAAATTCATGTGAAAATACGGGTCAACCCGACCCGACCCGACCCGCAACCCGATTGACCCAAACCCGATTTTGACTCGCTTAAAATGACCCGTTTTTGACCCGTGACCCGTTTGACCCGCAACCCGATTGACCCGACCCGAACCCGACCCGACCCGCCCGTTTTGCCATGTCTACAAATCTGAAAGAGAAAGCAAAAAATCATAGGCGACAAAAAAATCTGAAAGAGAGATACTATATTTACAATATTTTCACAAAGAATCATAGGTGACGGATTGATATTTGCTGTTATGAGTAGGCAAATAAATAATTTAAGTTGTGAATTCAAATTAAAACCAATAATAACTTATTATTTATGATTTGTTGTGAAAGTATTGTGAATGTACCACCTAATCTTCAAAACGGAATTCAAAACTCTGTTGGGAGTTTTATGAATTTCATGAGACGTTGAGAAAATTGCTGGGGTTTGTTATTTACTTATTTTAGAACCTAGCGCCTGAAGAAGAATCTGAGAAATTGAACCATAAACAAAGTAACGCTAATTGAAGATTTGTGTAAAACTAAAAACTGGGCTACATATTACAAATAACGAATCGCACTGGCGTTTGTGAATGGTATCTCGATATAAGCACCAAATGTCCCCGGACCGACAGACATGCAACAAGAAGCACAAGAAGATTCTGTTCACAGGTTTGTCGTTTTAACAAGCCAATGGTTGCATCTTACGTTAACACACATGCATGCTTCAAAACTGAGAAACTGCTACAAGACAGGACACAAACAGCCAAGAGCCAAGAGGCCTCTGATTTAGGATCAAACGGTTTCTTTACGTGCAGATGAAGAATCGAAAGAAATAGAACAGAGCACAAGGCAAGGTACATTAGATTAGATGACACCAATTCCATAATCATACACTTGAACTTTCATTAGAGAAGAGAAGGAAATTGAAAAGGTCGCGTAGGGGGGGTGAAGTTTTTAATGCAATGAATCCCCCTTCCCCTTTACGAGCAACCATCCTGGACAACTCTCACACGCAAAAAGAAATTAGGAGTTTTTGCAGCCAGTGAAGGATTTGTAAGCTTGTCAAAATGTGGCACTGATCCCTGTCCTTATAAATCCAATAAGAGCTGAGCTTGTTGGGGTAGAAGTGCATCACTAAAGAAGTCAATACAAATGCATTTCCAAATTTCCCACAACATTTTCTTTTTGGCCAAAACTAGTTCTCCACATTTTGCTAACCCCAAATATTTTTGTCTTGCAAAATTTATTTGGATGAAGATGTCTAAGGTACACACAAGCAACTTATCACTGGATTAAGGAATAATTTCCTGAAATACAGGTGAACTTTCTCCCCATAGCAAATCCTACTCTCTACATCTCGCAGACACAAGTGAGAATGGGGAAGCCTACATCTTGATCTTATATTTCCCTAAGATATTAAAAAAAAATGATGACTAGAGGTGTATTTACACTTCTCAATTGCTTACATTCATGACATAAAGATACAGGTTGTAGGCAATGTTCCCCCAAAATACTATCATGTACAGTATGCATTTCTTAATACCTTATTCATTTGACCAAAAACTTCCATTAAATTTCTCAGACATCTTAGAACTAATTTCCTTAATCACATCCCATAATTCAAAAATGCCGCAATTCTACCTCTATTATTGTAGCATGTTTCCGAAGTTCAATAACGTCATGAATTTTCATTAGGAAGGCCATCCCATCCAATCAAAGCTTAGGAGGGCAGGAACATCCGCTTGGGAGAGAGGATAAAACCAACTCAGGTGCCTTAGTGCAGCCCTTTTTTTTTTTTTTTTTTGATAAGTAATAATGATATATATTCAAGAACACTACCTTATGCAAAAAACCTAGGGTAGAGAGAAAATTACAAAGGGAAAAGAAAGAGAAGAAGGAAAAAAGAAAAGAAAAGATACTAATTATACAGGAGCAAGCTAAGGAACATGGGGAGAGAATCACTAGAGGTGAGTCCCCAAGCCCTAGACCAGTCAAACAGAGAGCCATTAAAAAAAGCCAATAGTTGGTCATCCGAGCTATCCATGTCCTCAAAAGTCCTCCTGTTTCACTCCCTCCAAATATACCACATTAAGCACAATAGAGCTAAATTCCAGATGCTAAACAAATGCTTTCCAGGCCAATTCCACCACTCAAAAAGAATATCTGCAACAGATTTTGGCAAGACCCAAGAGATCCCAAAAGATTTGAACACCAAACTCTACAACCGATAAGCCTTGCCACAATGAAGTAACAAATGATCCACTGTCTCCCATTGCAGCGGCACATGATGCACCAGTCAACAAAATCCATCCCTCTACCTCTCAAATTGTCACTTGTAAGGATCTTATCCCATACAGCAGTCCACACAAAGAAGAAAATACGCCGAGGAACCTTAACCTTCCAAACACCTTTCCAAGGAAAAAAAATGGGCAAGGGACTTCTCAACTTATTGTAAAACGATCAGATATCAAAATCCTCATTCTTTGTCAACTTTCACCTCATGCGATCTCCATTCTCAGTGGGAGGTAGATTTGAACCCAAGGTACGGAGAAAACCATCCACTCCACCCATTTCCTAATCATTAGGTCTTCGAATAAAATGAACATTCTAGCTTCTCCAATCCTCTATCCCCAACCGCTCAAGAGAAGAGGCCACCGATGCCTCTTTATAGGAAGCAATCCCATACAACCTCGGAAAAGTCAATTGAAAAGGAGAATCCCCACACCATTGATTTGTCCAAAGCTTAACTCTATCTCCCACCCCTACCTCAAAGCGAATATCTTTGCTAAACTCCTCCCAACCCATGCAAATGCTTCTCCACAAGCCACACCCATGCACCCCTCTACCTAGCTTGGATGTTTATCCCCCCCATTCTTCCCCAAATTTTAGAGCTACAACCCTTTTCCAAAGCCTTGTCTCCTTAATCCCAAACCGCCATAGCCACTTCCCTAATAAGGCTTTATTAAAAGTAGTTACTTTCCTTACTCCTAACCCACCATTTTCCAAAGGTGCACACACCTTGTCTCATCCCACCACATGAGTCTTGGAGTCCCCCCATAAGAAATCCCTTTGCAACCTCTCAATTTTATTGGCCACATGCGTAGGGATGGTAAAAAGAGATAAATAATAAGTGGGAAGACTGGATAATGTGCTTTTAAGCAACGTTAGTCTTCTACCTTTAGACAAATACATCTTCTTTCAACCGGCCAAACTTACGCTCAATTTTCTCCAAGATCGGATTCCAAATAGTGGGGGACTTATGGGACGCTCCCAATGGCATACCAAGATAAGTCATAGGCAAAGACCCAATTCGGCATCCCAAAATCTCTGCCAAGACATAGACATTAGGGACCTCCCCAATGGGAACCATCTCACTCTTCAACGCATTAACCTTTAAACCTGTCACTACCTGAAAACAAAGAAGAAGCATCCGAACATATAGAATCTGCTCCTCATCTGCATCACAAAACAAAATCGTATCATCTGCAAACAAAAGATGCGAGACACATTCCCCTCCACCTCGACTACCAACAGCCCTAAACCCTTAAATCAAACCAGCCCCTTCAGCTCTTTTCATCATCTTATTGAAGACCTCCATCATAACCAAAAAAAAAACATGGGAGATAGCAAGTCCACTTATCTCAAACCCCTCGAACTCCCAAAAAAATCAACTGGAGACCCGTTAAACAAGACAGAGAATTGGACTGTAGAGATGCAGGTGTGGATCCACCTACACCACCTTCCCCCAAATCCCATTCTCTTCAACAAATCAAGGAGCGCCTCTCAGTTCACATGATCATAGACTTTCTCAATATCTAATTTACAAATAACCCTCGGAATCTTACTCTTCACCCTACTATCAACACACTCATTAGCAATAAGAACTGAATCAAATATCTGTCTACCACCCACAATACTGTTCTGAGACTCAGATATCAGCTGATCCAAAACCTCTTTTAGGCGGTTTGCCAACACTTTAGCCAGAATCTTGTAAACACTCCCCACCAAACTAATAGGTCTAAAATCTCGAATATTGGAGGCACCATTCTTTTTAGGGATTAAAGCTATGAAAGTTGCATTAAGAGATTTTTAAAACTTACTGTATTGATAAAACTCTTCAAACATAGCTAAGACATCTCTTTCCACAACTCCCGAACAATGGTAGTAGAAAGCCAAAGAGAAACCATTAGAACTTGGAGCTTTATCTCCTTCCAATTCCTTGACCACTCGAAGAACCTCCTCCTTTTCAAACCTCCGTTTGAGCTAGTCCCTATCCAACCCTTCTATTTGATCAAACTCCAGGCCTTCCACAAAAGGCCTCCACTCCTTTGTCTCATTGTACAAGTTTTTATAAAACTGTACAGCTTGGCCTGCCATCTCGAATTCGTCCTCATATATAATCCCATTCATCTCCAACATACTAATATGATTATACCTTCTCCGAGAATTGGCCATGTTATCTCCTTCCTTAATGTAAAGCATCCTCGATTTCTGTCTCCACGAGACTTCTTCCAATGAGATAAGGTTTTGGATTTGAGATCTCAACAAAACCCTCTCACCTAACTCCACTTCAGAAAGGCCATACTCCCTTTCCTTAACATCCAATAATTTCAAAGCCTCCAACAAGACTTTTCTCTGACGCTCTACATTTCCAAACTCACTTCAGTTCCACTGAATAATATCTTCCTTCAATGCCTTCAGCTTCTTGACAAGTACAAAATTGGGGGTACCTGAGAAGGAATATCGAATCCACCAAGAATAAACCCTATCCTTGAACCCATCCGTCTTTAGCCACATGTTCTCGAACTTAAACGGACTTTTCCCCTTTAATATCCCTCCTGCCTCTACTAATATTGGGAAGCGGTCTGAAATAGGACGAGATAACACCCGTTAGTTCACATCTGGATAGTGATCCTCCCAATCATAAGAAACCAGAACCCTGTCTATCCTAGACATCGAAGGCTGATCCGAACCACTCGACCATGTATAACTCCCTCCTTCCAATGGCAAATCTATCAAGCTAAGCTCCTCGATGAACTTAGAGAAATTCTCCATAGCTAGGGTAAGACGTTGTCCCCCCAACCGTTCGCTTGGGAAACGAACAATGTTGAAATCCCCTATGTAACACCATGGAACTTCCCAAAGTTGTTGAATACCAATCATCTCATCCCACATCTGCCCCTTCAAATTATTATCATTTGGGCCATAAACCCCAGAACATGCCCAAATAAAACCATCCCCTAAACCCTGCCACTGAACTGATACGGAAAATTGACCCACCATTACCTCCAACTTTTCTAAAGCTCTCATATCCCAGATCATCAAAACCCCACCAGCTGTCTTATCCGCATCCAACGCTACCCAATCTACATAGGGACAACTCCACAAGCTGCAGATCAACTGTCTATCCATGCCCGCAAGCTTAGTTTCTTGAAGGCAAACTACATCACAATTCCACTCTTGTAATAAATTTCTAACTATCAAATGTTTCTGCGGATCATTCAATCATCGAACATTCCATGACACCTTTCTTAACTTCATTGAAACTGTAAACTCCCTACTACAACCTCAATAAAGCAGACAAAGAAAACTATCTTCCGTCATAGTTAATTGAGGAAATCAAATTCCTTAACTACCTCATCCCTTTATCCTTGGAGACAGCTTTATGGTGGGCAGCATCTTTCCTGTGCACCAAGTTGGCTGCTTCAAGCTCCGTCTCGAGTCTTTGTAATAGCATAATACACCTCTTCTCATGCTGACACAAAGGGAGCCCCATTATCTTGCTAAAATCGGGGAGTCTATGTTTCACCCAATTAGAAACAGTCAATGTGTTATCAAACCTCATCACCTCAGAATTGCTATTCAATTCAACCGTCACAACCAACCCCAGAGGATTTATAGTCATCAATGGGGAAGAACTAACCGCATCACCCAGGCCCTCATCTACATAAGCTGTTCCTACCTCAGTCAATGCCAACATCAGCTTATTAGCCAGAAGGGAGGTGTCTAACCCTTGAATATCACTTGCACCCTCAACCCGACCACCTTCATCTCCACTCGGCACAACCAATTCCTCAATCCCAATTCTCGGTGAACTCAAAACGTAATTGGATAACACAAGAGCCCTGTCAACCTTTGTTTCTGCCTTACCCAGTGTGATCGGAGGCTTAACAGCACGAGACCCACCAGAAAAAGCCTCCACCAAAGTCTCCGTAGGGCATCCCATAAGCTCGGGTAGAGGAACAGACATCAAACTTGTCCTCATGGTGTGGAAAAGATCAAGATCAGCCCTACCCAGTGGCGCCGGTGAGTCCCCGAAAAAATATTCTTGCAGATTTACAAGTATCAACTACTAGACTTTGATATGAGCATCAATCATGCTTGGACTTTCAATTTGAACAATTAACCCCATGCATTTTAGGTTTTGTGACAAATCAAACCCCTCCATGAAATATTCCAGTTAAAGGTTAAACAATGGTTTCTGCCATGTCATCAATATTTTTGAAGTACAATTATTACTACCCTTTATTATTGAAAAATAAATTAAAATTAAAACTGCTTCAACTTAAAAGAAGCAAATCATTCTCAAAAAAAAAGAAAAAAAAGAAGCAAATGTTGATTATGGTTCAATAATCACTGAATCCTGCCTGATTTTCTCAATTATGGCCTAATTCTTAGTTCAAACTATTTCATTTAGAGTTTTATTGAGAAGTTAAAAACAATTGAAAAAGATGATAACTCAGAAGCAAATATACCAAACTTTGTCATTTGTGGACTTGTAGTTCAACAAAATTGGCTCAACAAAGTGTAATTCAATAAAAGGTGTCAAGCACTTAAATCTAACTAAAGAGATCAAACCACAAACACTAAAAGTCATAAACCAATTATAACTTCAATAATATACATAACAATGTGCACATACCTTAAACAAATTGTTCATATAACAAACAACAATATGCGCTATGTATGTGATATATACGTTGACTTACAGAGCCCAAGGATCTTCTTTTCAGGCCAATGAACATGAATAATGCAAATCATTTTCCCAGCTGAGTCCTTAATGTCCATAATAGAAACGATTTGCTCCGTTTTACATCTTTGGACGGTGAAATCCAATGGGTATTTGGTTCTCTTTCAGAAAGTCTTTTTCATAATGGTATTTTAAAAAAGTATATATTGTTGACATGAAGAAACCATACATCAACCTTTAATGATAAAATTAATGGAATGTTTGATTTGTTGCAAACCTAAAATGTAGGGGGTTAATGGTTCAAATTGAAAGTCCAATGACTAAATTTACACTCAAGTCAAAGTCTAGAGTGATAAGTGTAAAAACCTCGACTTTGTAACTCAAGAAATCTTAATTAGACCAAAACCAACGGCTTACTATAAAGGAAATCAAGGCAAAAACAAGACTAATACTAACTAGACTAAGACCTCGTTCAATTCCAACCAGGCCCGGCTTCAATTTCACATCATGTTTTTGAGTAAATTTGGTCTTTAAACTTGCTTTTCCAAGAGCTTCTTGTGGCCTGCACCAGCATATTAGGCATTAGACTCATTAAAAATACTATAGAAAAGGAAGAAGATCCATTTCATAAACTGAAAATACATGTCAAGTGGTGTGTAATATCAACACTTACTTGGTTCTGTTTTCCCCTATCATATTATCTTCACGGCATTGTTCTGGATGCCATCTTCTGATAGTTCGCTCTACAACAGTGTATTTTTCCAAACATGATGGAGAGGCAACATCATTACCATTGTTAGTGATCCTAAGAACCAAAAGTGTCTTCACAACACTTCCACTAACTCGAGTAGTGCAATGAAGATCAGACCACAACCTCAACCGGCCATTTCCCTCGTCCTCTCCTTCCGATAACACAAGCACAGCATATTCAGAATGGACCAGAGATGGGTGGTGCCGGTAGGCAACAAAATCCACTCCATAATTCAAACCTGACTTGACAACCCAATTCTTTATCCGAAGATGAGAATAAGCCTTGTAGAAATCAGGGAAATTCGGTTTTCGGGATATCATGCACTGCCATAGCTCTACATCATTCTTTGGACACTTATCATCACCTACAACCTTGAGACACTTTAACGAAAAACATAGGTAAAAGGCTTCTTCTAGACCCAGCTGAAACCACTCATTATCCTTTTCAGCTGTAACAATGCGTTTACCAAAACACGCACGGTCAAGAAGATCAGTTTGCTCAGGTTTTACAGCTATGAGTACAGTACACCCAGCGAGCAATCCATGAGCATCTGACTGAATTAGCGAAGACTGCAGCTGGGATACTATCTTTGACATGGGCTCTGCAAGAGCTTTAGCTTTGAAGCCCTTCCCTTTCCATCTGGGCTCCATTTAACGCTGAAGAAAGATTAAATAATATGCTAAGCTAAGCTAAATCAACCAAACTTACTAACATATAGGAACTTGCCAAAAACCAAAATAACTTAACACAGAAAGCCTTTTTACCAATATAACACAAGATTAATGGACTCCATAAAGCAAAATTTCTCACAGGCATTTTTACAAATACTAGGAATACATATGAAAATTCTCCGAAAGGTACAAGCATTTGGAATTTCAAAGGACATGTAGTAGTAGTAGTAGTAGTTTCTTATATGAACGTAAGAATAGAACTTCAAAGAATTTATACAGGTAAAAAAATTTCGTCATCTTAATGGTCCTAACTGGGTTGCACAGCCACAAAGAGAGAGGAAAAGGGCAATACCTGATATGGTTTGGCCAGAGAAGGGATGCGGAGGTTTCTGTGGACGATGACTCCGTTGCCAGAAGAGGGAGGCGGCGTTGCGTGGAGGAGGACGACGGGTCTAGGGCTCAACTAATCTCTCCTCCTCTCTCTCTCTCTCTCTCTTACGCCGTTACGCGTTCTAGTTTCCAGATTCGGGATTTTCATTTGGTATTACCAGTTAAGAACCGGGTCAAGTATTTGGAATTAATGGATTTCTGATGTGTTAAATATATTTTTGTAATTTTTTTAATCAAAAATACGCTACATCATTAAAAAAAGATGTCATGTTACTCACTGCTCCATTAGTCATGTAAGTAATGACACTAATGGCAATTAACAAAATTAGTCGCTAATCCGTGCGATGCACGGAAAAACTATTAGAAAATAAATTTAATCTTTCTTTTATTCTTTTAAAATAAGAGTTTAGGTTTAATAATAAAAAACAATCATCGTGTAATGGACGGAATAGATTAACATTTTATTGAAACTATATAAAAAAAAAAGGATATAACATCATTTTGAATAGTAAATCTATAGTTTTATAACATCTTAAACTTTTTTTTTTCTTAATAATATCTTATACTTTTTTTTCTTAATGGTATAATGTGTTAGGATCACAAAGGAGTTTGCATAAAATCTAACTGTGAAAAGTTATTCTTAGAGGTTCAGAAATGCATTAATTTTGTTAAATAAAAGCATAACTTTTATCACATTTTATAATAACTTTACAAATTTATAGCATTTGTCTTTTAGTTAAGGTTGTATTAGAGGGTTGGAGTTTTTCTTAATTGGATGTATTTACTGTTAATATTTACACACTTTTGTTTCAATGGCCAATTAACTTTTTACAAAATTGACCAAAATGACATTTTACATGGTCAAAGTTTGCATCAAATTTTTCAACCAAAAAAAAAGAAAAAAAAAAGAATAATTTAAACAATTATTCTACATGAACTTTTCATTGAAGAGCCAATTTAGATTCAACTTCCACCTAAAGCGCGCAACAAACCATTTCCCAATTTTCAATTTCATTATTAGTTGTCTCAACTTCATATTGCTACTATACCAAACACCTGTTTAGATGCGTACTTAAAAGCGTAGCATCCCATAAAAACTTCTTGCCCAATTGACATAAAGCCAGAAAAGCAAACAGCCCCAAAAAACATGCAACTACTTCACACTCTTGGCTTTAGTGTTCTTGGAACCAAATGCTTACTAAACATCAGATTTTGTATATCAAATTGTTGCACACTCTAAATGCTTTTATTCACCTATTAACAATTTCCACAATTTCTACAACAGGCCATTGAAAAAAAATTATATAGTAATAGTAACTAATAATGCTAGGTCTATCTTTATCTTAAAGGTAAGATAGTGATGTTTGAGGGAACATTTCAACTTAATGGGGTGCAAGCAAAATGCAAATCAAACTAAACTATTAGGATAAACCACTACTATAAAATAAAAAAAATGTAGGTCCTCCCATTCCTTCTTGCAAGCCAATAGAAGCTGCAAGAGTTATCACGATTGCTCAATTCCATGAGAGTATTCCACCTGATGGTCTTGACGCAAGCATCCTACTTCTTTATCCCATCCCCTGTAAGTTAAAATTTTTAAGAATGAAAATTGTCAATCGGTGGTTTCAAGTAAAAGTTACATTTGTACAAAATATAAGCAGCCTAACTTATTTGCTTGAGGAAAGAAAAACCAACACCTCAGTTAAAAATTTCTAACTACAATAGGAAATTACTTCAATTTAGCCAGGAAAAAAAGAAAAGAAAATGCAAAGTCTACAACGCTTCCCAAACCTAAAAGAAAATAAAAAGAATGAAAGAAAATGTTCATCAAAGCATCATTCACAGTATTATATATAAAAGTGCCCAAAAGAACTACAAACAACCAAATCAATTAAAAAGTAACAATATACATGATGATGTTATAAAATGCAATTTTCAAAGTCGTCCATATGGTTCGTCCTCGATTAAAGAAGGGAGGAAGGGCGCAACAAAAAAGCCGTCCGTCCCCATCAAACCTCGTCTATCATAAATTAAGTATGGACGAGACGAGGCCTCGTCCGTCCCAAATGACGGACGAGGCAAACTTTCTGAGCTTGAACCAGGGCTCGTCCGTCCTTAATTAAGGACGGACGAGACAAATATTTTGAACTTGCGAAATTAGTCCTCATCTATGAACGAAGGCCTCCATTATTCGTGATGAAGCACCGGTCCAGATAAAGTAACTTCCATGGAAGTTATGGAAGTTACCTCTGACTTTGGTGAATTCCTTGACAATAGGAACGGTTATCAGAGCAAGTAACCGTTCCATGTGCGCTATATAAACGTTTCTCTACGAAGAGGTAAAGGGATTGGGACATTATTTTTTACAGAACAAAAGAAAGTCTTAGAAATATCTCTCTCTATTCCAGCCTATTGACTTTACCATCGGAGGACCCTAGACCGGCCTCCACCGGTCTTTCTCTGATTGAATTCCATTTTTTAGGACCTAGCCCTCAAGATCATCGAAGCCCGGAGATTTTCAACCCACTGATTTTCCAGGATTATCAATACACACACACACAAAAGAGCCTCATGTGAGGATTATGCTACTCTTTAAGTTTTTTTTTTTTTTTTTTTTTTTTAAACTTTAAATCTCACTTATCAAAAAGTAGAAGTTTTTTTTTTTTTTTTTAATCTCTCACCATTTTGTGAGTACCATCATCAATTGTAACAAAATTAGAATCCTTTTGGTCTGGAATTTAGATTGGAAACAAATCATGCCATCAAAAACTTTAGATGTCTAGAATTTAAATCCTTTTAGGAATACAGAAAGAAAAAAAATAGGCACCCTCCTAGAGCACCTAGGTCATGTTCAACCTCTTTATCCATAACTACCTACTACAATTGCTTAGTTGCATTGAAAACCAAAGAAAACCCAACAAATGCAGCTTTTTTGCATCTATTATATGTATATGATGAGATGACACCAACTAATATCCATTTTAATGACCTTCATGAAATATTAACATTGTGAATTTGTGATGCTGCAAACAGCAAGATTAAAGATGGTTAGTCACTATGGTTCTTTTGTCAATCATAGTAACAGGGTGCTAAGTAAATTGCTTAGCCCCTCAGGGGTGAAAAGCCCTTGAATTAAGCATCTCTTATGAATGAAAGTATATGCAGCCAATTACAACAATTTAACCCAACAGAGCAAGTTGTTAAACAATTGTTTTTGTTGAAAATAAATAATTCTCCTTTGAAACAAATAGAAGCTCATTTAGTAAATATATGTTCCTGGGAAAATAGCAAGACGCAGATGTAATGGAAGATGTAGCCCACTTTATCAATGAAGAAAAGCCAAAAGAATTGGTGCATAGAAACGTGATTTTATCAATAATTTCTAATAGCCATTAGTCACAACAGCATGCTAATTTCCTATATGTTTCTAAAAGAAATTTCACTGAACACATGGTATGAACAATAACTAAAAATAGCAAACACTGAAGAGTGTAGGACTACCACAATACTATTAATGCCGACTCCCCAAAATAGAACACCAAAACCTTCTCATAGCAAACTCGTAAATAATAAATTAATAATTGAGACTTTGAGACTTTGCAAATACTAAGTGGTATTTAAAATAAAGAAAAAAACCACAGATTAAAAGAAAAGGAAAAAAATATTACATTGGTTTAAAGCAAGTATAGAGTAGTCATGAAGTCCCTCTAAAGATGCTTCTTTCACAATCACGTGAAATTTGAATATGAAATCTAAAGAATTGGCTCCTTTAGGATATGGAATTCTGGAATGTGCGAGCAACTGAAAGGTGTGTGTCTAATGTTTCTTCACCAATCTGAAAGGTAGGTTTGCTCATGCTATGACAGAGGCTAAGGTTTTCAACTTTCTTATTAAAGATTATAAAACTGTCCCCAGTTATTTTTAAGTCATTATAGTAGAGATCAATTGTAAATCATATGTAATGTCAATAATTTTGCATCCTTGTGAAACATGTTCAGGTTCTATAGATTTAACCTTACACGGTGGGCATAAGTGCATAAACCCCCCTGAGATTAATATCGAAACACAATCAAATTAGTAAGTAAATATATGCATGTCTACTTATTTTCATTTCCAACAACAAAATAAAAAATTGAGGCCAATGACAATGGGTCTATTTGGATACAACTTATTGTTGCTGAAAACTGATTGTTGCTGAAAACACTGTAGCAAAATAATTTTTAAATGTGTAAATAGTACCGTGGGACCCGTTTTTAATATTTTTTAATGCATGAACAGTGCTTCTACAGTGTGTGAACAGTGCGCTACAGTGCGTGAACAATGATAATTGTCTCCTGCATAGTGATTTTACTGTTCATGCGTTGAAAAAAAAAAAGAAAAAAAAGTTCCGAAACGTGAAATGGAAAATGCAGCCGCAACTTTCAGTGTTATCCAAACACATACAATGTATCCAAATCAGAGTAGTGCTTCCAGCTTTTCTACTTATCATAACAAAAATCACTTATTTTTAAGGATTACATATTTATTGAGAGGATGAATAACAGATAATCCTCTTATTTTCCTGACGAATGTTATCAAACATAATATACAACGTACATTTAGTTGAATTAAGTAGTCAATTCAAAACCTTCTCCACTAATAGATGCTTTCATGTAAGAATGTAGTATTATTCATGAAATAGTAATATCAATTCAATTCTGACAAATAAAAGAGCATCGCCAACATTAAACATGTTGATATTACAAATTAACTTCTAGTAATTTCAGAACTCTAATAACTAAAAATCATTATCATGCAGCCATTATATATGGGTTTAAAAGCATCCTATCAATCATTCAGACCCATTGCATTATCTATTAGCAGAAAAAAAATTATAAAATTTAAGCAATAATAGATCTTGATGATCCTAAAAAACCATCTAAAATGTTAGATCTTGATTAGCTTGTAATACATACCTGATACCTACAGGAGGTCTCTATCTACACTCTTCAACAACCACTCTTGTCTGATTAGTTTTCTAAGCTTCCATAAATTTCCATAACAAGATTAGAAGCTGTCTGCACCAAATTCATTGCTGCCTAGCTTCACTCACCCACCTTTGGGTCCAATTGTAACATAACAGCCAGGCTATATTCAGCATGAACTCCACCTCCATGACATGCCCATTTTGCTAATAACACTATACCTATGGAAACATCATGGTTGGTCTCTAGACTTCAGGCGCTTCTGAGCACTCCCATATTTCATGTGTCACTGATTCTGCACTATCCCCACATATTTCACTTGAGAATGATGGGATTATTTTCCTACAGTAAAGATTGAGCTTATTCATAGGTAAATATTGTGAATCACCTTTCAAGCAAAAATTAAAAGTTACGGCTGCACATTTAGTGTCCAATACAAAGAGAATACTTTTTAGCACGTAATAGCACATCATGCTCTTTAAGAGTGACAAACCACATGTGCAATATAGACCACTCCAATAAGAGCAATTGATGAATTTTGAATGTTCCCTAAATCCTAAATTAGACCTTGTTACAATAGCGCAGCCAAAAAAAAAAAAAATTGTACAATACAATCAACTATTACCAAAACTATCTAAATGTTGTTTTCTACAATATAAACCTATCCCACCATCAATACCAATCCCAATATCTAACATATGAATTATAAAAAATTCAAACCCATACCAATCCCAATATCTGACATATGAATCATAAAAGAATTTCAAATACACAATCTCAAAGAATTAGAAATTAAAATTCCTTATGAATTTCGAATTTAAATCCCCAAACTATCACTAAAATCAAGTTTTTAAGCGGTAGCCACATGAACCCAGATAAAAATTCACAAAATTAAATCCAAAAAAACTGAAGAATTATAAAGAGAGTAATAAAAATTCAGAATTGTAAAGCGAGCAAAAAAATTTCAGAAGAAAGGAACGAAAAATACAAATTTTTAGCCGTGAGTTGCATGGTAACAAATAATCCCTAAAAAAATATTATTTATAATATAATATAGGGTTATGGATTCCTAATAAAATTTGGTTAGGGTTATGGATTCCTAATCAAAATATAATATAGGGTCATGAATTCCTAATATGTTAATGGTATAGAAAATTATTTACCAGCAGTGGCGGTGTCTGATTTGATTTTCTCTTCAAGCTCTGTCGCGGTCCCTCACCTTCGCTTCCGGAAAAACTCTCCGACTGTGAAACCATATGGTTGGTGATGCCTTCTTTCTATCTCGGGCCTGACAGTGTGGGGATGGCTTCTTGGCAGGATTGATTTTCTATGTTGGGTTTTGGGGAAGGAGAAGGTAGAGAAATAGAGAAGAGAGAGGAACGACAGAGCTTTTTGCGCTTATGTTTTTTTATATTTAGGTTTTTATTGGGTTTTTTTTTTTTGGTAAAGAGGCGATATATTAAAACTCAAAAAGAAACAACACAATCATGACAGGTCCTATTGACAATCAACTCGTCCCTATCTTCCTGGAGAATTTGCAAAATGTCCACAGGTGGACTCAAAAGATTAAGAAATTCTAACTCCTGCTCCACTCCCAGTTTGGCCAACACGTCAGCACAACAGTTCGCTTGCCGGTAACAATGCTTGATCTGAATTTGTTGGAAGCAAGATACCAGCTGTCTGCAATCATCCATTATAGGAGATATAATCTTGTTATCATAGCTATGGTTCCTTAGAACATTAACCACTGCTTTAGCATCCACCTCTACCACAAGGCAAGGTATATTTAAAGAAAGGCACAAGCTAAGTCCATCCCTTAAGCCCCAAAGTTCAGCTGCAAAACTGTCAGTAGCCCCTATATGTCTTGTGAAACCCGCTATCCAATTCCCATGATCATCTCTAACAACACCACCACACCCAGCTTGTTCAACACTACCCAAAACCGACCCATCAGTGTTTAATTTCTTCCAACCCATTGCTGGCTGCTCCCATCTGATGCTCCTTGTCACTACTTGAGTTGGGTTCCTAGGTGAAGCTACAAAGTACAGAAACTCCATAGCTTGGTTAGTAATTTCCTTGGAAAGATTCGGGTTTTGGCTTTTCCTCTTAAAAATAAACATGTTTCTACTCTTCCATAAATTCCACACTGCAAATGGAAATATAATATTCCATGGAGGATTACCTTGAAGACAATTTTTCCTATCTTTACTATTGATCTTGATTCAATGTTGTAGATTACTTGTCCAAAAAACACGGTCAGTCCCCTGAATTCCCAGCTGCATCCAAACTTCTTTGATCTTATGGCAGTCCCTAAGAGCATGTAAAATTGATTCTGAGGTCCCTTGACAGATTGGGCATGACTCCTCCTCAACCACTCCTCTTCTCACAAGACAACCTTTCACCCCTATACTTCCATGAGCACACATCCACAAGAAGGTCTTGATGCGAGGCAACGTATTCAACTTCCAAATCCACCCAAAATCACGCACAACCAGATCAGTTTCCGTTCCCATAGCAATAGTGTATGCACTCCTTAAATCAAACAAACCTCTCGGATTGCCCTTCCAAGAGATTCTCTCCCTACCTCTATTAGTGAAGGGTGTAGGTATGGCCTGAATAAGGGATTTTAATTCCAAGGGCAGCTCAAAAGGAATTTTGCTCCAATCCCACCTTGTGTCTGTTAGAACATCCTTCACTTCCAAATGAGTTGCACCTTGAGTTAAAGGCCCTTGAATCAAGTTCCGGAGAGGGCCTTTGCTCAGCCAATTACCCCTCCAAAAGCTAAGATTACTATCCCTACTAATCATCATCAAACTGCCCTTATTAAAGGTCTCCTTACCTCGTTTAATGGTTGTCCAGATCTGTGAGCATGGCAATCTGTCCGGGTTGCTAGCATTGAGCCTTCTATTACTGTGGTACTTTTGCCAAAGGACTTAAGCCCACTGAGCTTCTTTTTTTGTGTGCAATCGCCAATTAAGTTTGGCCAGAAGGGCTGTATTTCTACCTTTTGCTGCTTGCAACCCAAGCCCTCCTTCCTCTTTTGTTCTAGTAACTTTTTGCCACCCCACCTAATGAATCTTTTTGGCGGTCTCCGTAGTTCCCCACAGGAAATTTCTATTAACCCGATCAATCCCATCCAAAATTCTTCCCGGTAACTTAGTGCACTGCATAATATAGGATGGGATAGCCGCAGAAGAGGCTTGAATAAGAATGGCACGACCAGCAAGGGAAAGCATATTCGCCTTCCATCCTGTAAGTTTTTGTTTAACCCTATCCAAAACAAAATTATACTCATAGGAGGAGGATCTCGAATGCCTAATAGGTATCCCAAGGTATTTACCAAGAGAAGGAGTGGAGGCAAAACCAAGGATATCCCTTAAAGATTCCTTAGTATCCCTATCCACATTGGGGGAGAAATAAACTCTAGACTTCGCCTCACTAATTGTTTGCCCAGATATGCTACAAAACTCGTCCAAAACATCTCTAATGGTAGAGCAATTAGTGCCATCAGCCCTTGCAAACAAAACCAAATCATCCGCAAAAAACAGATAAGAGAAAGCTGGCCCACTACTAGACGCCTTGATGGGCTGCCATAACTTAGCATTGCATTTTTCCACAATAAGTTGACCCAAATACTCCATTCAAAGAATAAACAAATATGGAGAAAGAGGATCTCCTTGTCTTATCCCTCTAGACGGGTATATCGGCTCCAAGGCTTCACCATTAAACAAGATGGATGTAGAGACAGTGGAAATGCAACTCATAATTATATCAATCAAATCAGCCGGCAAATTTGTTCAAAAGAGCACTTCCCTAATGAAATTCCACTCAAGCTTGTCATATTCCTTCTCAAGATCAATCTTCAAGGCCATATATCCCACTTTCCCTTTTTTTTTACTCAAAGAGTGAATAACTTCTTGCACTATAATTGCATTATCAACTCCTTTCCTCCCGGGAAGAAAAGTTGCTTGAAGGGGTGAAATAAGCTTATCCAAATGAGGCCTTATTCAAGCAACAATGATCTTAGTTATGATTTTGTAAACGGTGTTGCATAGACTAATCGGCCTATAATTACCAATCGTTTCCAACCCTTGGATTTTTGGAATGAGGGCAATGTGGGTTTTGTTGAGATACTCCAGAACTTTTCTCTCTAAAAACACCTTCTTCACAACACTAACCATCGAGCTACCCACAATCAACCAAAACCTATGGAAGAACCCGGCATGCAAACCATCCGGACCCGGCGCTTTGAAAGCTTTCAAGGACCACAATGCCACTTTAATTTCATCCTCTGAGGCAACCCCCCCCCCCCCCCCCCAATGCTCTGTTTCTCCTCTTCAGAAAGACTGACCTGCCACTGGGAAATAGAAAGGGCAGCACAGGTAGCACAGGAAAAAGAAAAGGCATAAATACCCTCAAACCCATTCCTAATGTGCTCCTTGATAGCCCTTCCCTCAAGAATCCATTCACCAACTGAATCCTTGATCGCCAAAATCTGATTCCGTTTCCTCCTCACCAAGGTGGAAACATGGTAAAAATTAGTGTTTCTATCACCTTGTATCAACCAATTAACCCGAGACTTTAAAGCCCATATCTCCTCCTCTTGATTAAGCACTACCTCAAGATCTTTAAGCAGCTCATTTTCAAGATTAATGAGAAAGGATGAAGGCCTATTAGCTAGTGCCCGCTGGATGCCATTAAGCCTTGCCATGATATTCTTCTTCCTATTAAAAACATTTCCAAATTGCGTCCTATTCCACCTTGTAGCCTCATCAGTAAACTTGCTAATGGCATCCACTAGCATTTCAGATTGACTTGAAGACCGTGACACAATGGAAGTAAAAGAAGGGTCAGACAGCCAGCATGTTTGGAACTTAAAAGGTCTATTCCTCCCCCCATCACCTTTAGGTTGCATCTCCAGTAAAACTGGACAGTGGTCAGAGTGGCACCTAGTAAGATGCACTACTTTAGCTTCCGGGTATAACAAACACCAACTAGGATTCACAAAAAATCTATCTATCCTTTCTTGAATAAGGCCATATAACTCCCTTCTGTTGGTCCAAGTGAACCGGGGTCCAGAAAAATCGATGTCTATCATACTACATTTATCCAGACATTCTTTGAACAACAGAGACCTGTTAACACTTACAGCTCTACCCCCAAACTTATCCTCACCTATAAGAGGTTCATTAAAATCACCCGCAACCACCCAAGGCATGTTATGAAGATCAGAAACTTTAGCTAAATTGTTCCACATAATATGTCTTTCTGCAGTCCTAGGACTAGCATACACAGCAGTAAACATCCAGCTAGAATTTGAGTTTCGTACCTTAACTATTGCATGGATCTCTTGCTCAATGCTTGATAGTGGTGTGACCTCCACTCTATCCGAGTCTCAGAGCATCCATAGACCACCAGCATAACCCAAAGTCTCCGTGTGATAAGCTCCGTCAAAAGGCATTCTATCAATGATCTGCTTTGCCCTTTCACCCCCAATACGAGTTTCCATTACAACCATTATTACTGGATTATGGCTGTGAACCAACGCACTAACATGCTTCAGAAAAGAGGGCTTTGAAGCACCCCTGCAATTCCACACTATTATATTCATGAGAAATTTGGAGATCAACGAAGGACCATAAATCAGCAGGTGGCAGCGGCTTCGCCCTCACCCTAAAATCCATCCACTTTCCTTCAGCCTCTCTCTCCTTTGTCCCTTGCCCAGTGGCATGAAAGGATTGTGCTGACAAAACCCCAACTCCAGATTGGGCACACCCATCACTTGAGGTGCCTGAATTAGCTACACAGTGAACTTGCTTCTCCAAGGACTCCATGGATTTATCAGAGGAAAACTCCAATTCCATGGTATTCGAAGTTCTCCGTTGGACCACCACATTACACGGATCAGGTCTGCCATCTCCGGAGTCACAACTGCCATTCCTTCGAAGAACTTGGCCCACCACGTCTTGTTGACTGGTTGTGACCTCAGGTTTGCCATCACCGGAATTGTGGCTGCCATTACCTCGATGAAGCTGACCCACCACGACTTGTTGACCGGATAAGAAGTGAAAATGGGTTGTAGCAACCTCTTGGTGTCCACTAAAGTTGCCACGGCTTGCACTAGCATTGTGGTACTCTTGTTCATGGGGCAGAGACGTTGATTGATGACAAGCTGAGGAAGCTTCTCCAACAGCGCTCACCATCAAAGATTGAGAAGTCCTTAGCCTTGCAAGGGCGTTCATACCCTTGACCGAAGACTTGAAACCCGGGTTGGGCTTGCTTAAGTCCACATAGAACCGGGTGTTTGCAAGGTCCAATTCTTTCAATTTTGGGCTACTCCCAATCCTGACCTGGGCTCGCCGATTGGGCTCAATCACAATAGTACTATCTCTAGCAGACCCATCTAAGTTACGTTTAACATCTCTTGCCGTTTCACAACTGGACTCAGTCTGGTGTGGAACAAAATTCGTCCTCAAGACCGCCTCACTCCTTTTTTGGCGCTGCTGAGGTTGGCCACTCCCTTGTACCAAAGATACCCCACCACTCCTCTGGCTCTTTGTCCCATTCTTCTTGCGCGTAACCACGACCCACGGCCTGTACCTCTCATCTGTACCTCCCTTCTGCTCGTTGGCAAGCACGTTCTCAGTGGGCCCCTGAACAGGTTTGTCATTATCAGCAACATGTTCATTGCATGAACCTAACTCCCGCTCCCATTTCGCCAACGTCTCCGCCTTCTTTGACGGCAAAACTTGCTGGACAACTTGTAGGCAAAATTCCTGTGTGTGCCCTATCCTCCCACATACAAAGCACAACTTATGTATACCCTCATAGCAAATAGGTTGTTCGAACTTACCGATCAAAATAGCTGTGGCTAGCGGTTTGTTCACATCAACTTGGACACAAAGCCAAGCAAACCTTCCTCTCGTTTTAGAGGCCGTATGGGAATCCACCCTTAAGACATTACCTATCGTCTTACCGATTTGGTGTAGCGCTTCAGCATGATAGTATTCAATCGGCAACTCATTCAATCTTATCCAGACGGCAATGGAAGAGACATTAGCCATCGCCGGATGAAAGTTTGGCTCCCACGGCCTAATGGACAGAAAGTGCTTACCGATAAACCACGGTCCTCTTTTCAATACAGTCTCAAAATCTTCTCTCAAGTAGAAACGTGTGAGAAAAAAACCGCTTCCTAAGTCCACGCAGTCTAATCTACCTGTTGGTTTCCATAGAGACAAGAGCCTATTATGTAGGTAGTTGAAACCAACAGACCGGCCATACACCTTCACAATGAGGGCTTTAGCCCACGGTGTGTGAATCCATTGCTTAAGATCCTTAGAAAATCTCACTGCTAGAAGACCTTCACGGAGAGCTTCTACCTCGTCATCCGACTCCATATCATCTTCCATCAGGTCGCCAAAGCTAAACACTTGCGTGAAAGCTCCTGGTATCTCGCCGACCAGCTTATCTTTGAACGAGGCTGCATAGTTCCAAGGGCTGTAACCTTGGCTCGGTGTCGATGGAATGGATTCCTGACCTTTGTGGAAGCCTGCATGGCTGACGTTTTTAACTTTCTTGTTGCTACGTGCTAATTCCTCCTGTTCTTCTCTAGAGAGAGCGAGAGAGTGTTCCATTTGTCCTATTTTTTCTTTGTATATTAGGATTTAATCTTTGTTTTTTTTTTATCGGGTTTTAGAAAAGGTTTTTCTTCGCTTATTTTTTTTTCTTTTTGTTTATTTATTTTTTTTAAATACTGTGCTGACGTGGAAAATTATGGGAGCTTCAAAAGTTTCGGTTATATATATATATATATAGAGAGAGATAATTAGTAGCACTTTTTATTTTTTTTAAAGAGAAATATATGTTCACAACATTTTTACAATAAATTCTAAGTAACCGACGATATTTGCTGTTATTAGTAGGAAAAAAAGTAATTCCAATTGTGTGTTCAAATTAAAACCAATAACAACTTACCACTAGGATTAATAGAAGGGGAAAATTACATTTTATAACTCTAAACTATACCTCATATTACAGTTTTCACCATAAATTTTTTGAATGCACTTTTTTTTTTTTTTTTTGTCAACTTGGACAGAAATTCAAAGTTTAGAGTGCATGTAATCATTAGTATAATTTAGAGTGGTAAACTGTAATTTCTTATCTGTTTTTAAGATATTGAAAAGATGGACAATTAGATCTTTTCACGTAGTACCATACTTTTCCATCCAAGTTAACAACAAACTTGATATTAGGGTGCAAAGAGTAACAAGGACCATATTTTAAGGTGCAAAACGTGCATTCAAAAAATTTAGGGTGCAAAGTGTAATCAATTGTATAGTTTAGAGTAATAAAGTGTAATTTCTCCTAATAGAAATATTGTGAAAATGTTATGAACGTAACACTTCTCTTTTTAAAACTTGGGGACTAATAGCACTTATTTGAAACTTGAGTAACCAATTATGTCATTTAAGTAAACTTCAGGGATTAATAGTATATTTTGATCAAATTTTAATTTTAATATATTTATAGTTGGGTATTAGTGAGGATTCTTTTATTATACATGTGGCATAAGGGATGGTATCCATTTGTCACAATTACGATTTCTAAGACCTAATTTTTATTATATAATATATGATTATAAACATCGCATTTTGTAACCTTCGTCAAACATTGCAATGGGCAAAAGTTTTGCCGCAAAACTACCACTTTAAGACATAAGGTGATTTTGACCGTTGGATTTCTAAATTATTCATTGAAAACAAATATAGAAGTCCTAACAATCAAAATAATTTATTTTATGCTTAAATTGAACAACCAAATTAAAAGTTATAGTCAAATCAAAGTTTAACAATTAATACACATTTCTATGATTAAGACTAAACACATGTGATTGTAATTGATTCTTTAGAGAATTAATTCATTTAATTGTCATGTGACATAATCCCATTAGTTTGGGTTTAGGAAAAAAAATGTTGGAAAAAGTAGTTTTGCATCTCATACAAAACAAGCATCGGAAAATTAATGAATCTACATTATTCACATGAGATAACATGGAATGTTTGAATTTTAGAAATAAAGAATAGAAAAGCGTACCTTGATGTAGTGAAATTCAAAACAAATAAGAAGATTGAACTTGGGAAAACCTTGATCTTCACCCTAATTCCACATAAGCCCAAGATGTGTAGTCTCTCAATCAGTTCTGGACGTTTTTTCTTTTCTCAAAAGCTTGTGTTGTGTTCTTCCCAAAAACATTTTTTTTCCTCAAACATATAAATAACTAACAGGGGTAGCTATTTTATTTAATAACTTTTATTAAATAATTAACTGATTATCTAATTGGGTTGGCCTTTTAGGACAACTCAACTGGGTTAAGGGTTATAGTGTGTGGTTTAGGATTGGACCAAAGGGACAAATAAATTTCTAACTCCAATGAGCTTTCAGCTTATCCGTCAATTTTTGACAAGCCTAAAGTTACAAGTAATGATATTTAACAAAACTATAAAAATATAATTGCACTCTAAGCTTTATTAATAAAATTATGTCACCAGACTTTATTATCTAATCAATTAACCTCTTCATGAAAATATTCATAATAACACAAAGTCATCAAATATAATTGTCACTTTGAAAATTAGTATCTCTTGATCCTTGAGTTCTTGATTTAATCCTTTAAGTTATTTATATATTTATGAAATCAAATTTTATAATATATAAAGTTGAGTAACTCTTTACTAAAGTGGTTAGACCTAACACTCTGAATAATTAAATCCATTAAACTTATCTTAAAAGAATATTGTATATCTCTAGAAAGAGATTATTTCTTGTCTCTTTGGGAACAACTTATCTAGCTTTTTACTAAATTTTTTTTGCTGAAAGTGTGCTAAAATATACTTGTACTTTGAAAAATTAAGAAAAAAAAATGAGGTTTTAAAAAGCTGTACATAAAAACTAAAAGTTGAAAATTGAGCTTATAAGCTCAACCTAAATAGACACAAACATCTTAAGAATATGTGTCATCTCAACACTATGTGCGGTTGTCTAACATACTGAGGTTTTGATTGTTAGATTAAATCTCATTTTTGATATATCAAAGTAACTTACATTTTATGATCAGGTTCATAATCCTCTCAGGATTAAGAGTTTATATAAATGAAAGTCGTGAGGTTTATTATTCAGTTGAAAGTCGTTAATAGAGTAATTAATCTCACTACAATTCAGTTTGATATTTATTATACATTTAAGACACATCAATATATCAACTAAAAGTTTCTAGTTTCATGATCAAGACAAATTATCTGAGTTGACATATTATAGTCTTCACAGATGAAATGTCTAATTTCATCACCGACTACGAACTTAGGTTTTGAGTTTTCAAAGAACTTATGATTTATATTTTTTGTGACTAAATCACATAAATGCATCTTAAGAACTATATGATTATATCCGAATATCCATGCTACCATTATTTTAAATAATACTTTATTATTATTATTTTAATACATAATGGCATACATAACAACATACAATAGGGTTTTCTAATCCTAACAAAAAATTCACCATCGAATATAGGATCATTTTTAGTTCTAACGAATATATAGTCTAGGTTATATATTTTAATCAAATATATTAAAAATAAGTGCTTAATTAAAATAAATTACTACTTCCTAAATATCCAACAGTCTTATTTGATCCCAAAACAGCTAAATTTAAGATCGCTCAATAAGATGGAACTCAAAAAGGGATTTGAAAACATTAAAATTGCTAAGAAAAGCAAGAAAAAAACAATTGTCAGACTCATGTAGGGGTGATTTTAGCATAGTAATTAGTAAACATACGAATTAAGATAAGCCTTTTTCCATAATAAAGTTGTTAAATTTGATTTTTTTTTTTCTAATGATACTATTTTCACCTCAATCGGAAGTGTGAATTGAAAGTTATGGTCAAAACACCGAGATATGCTCAAACTCTAAAATTCAGCCGTTTTGACTCGATTTTTGCGATTCCCACTCATATCCAACGACTTTTTGAGATAGAGATCCAAATTTCTCAGTTTTGGAGAGTCCCAAACTCATCCAAACTTGTCAACTAAGGCCATCCCCTCCCTCTATAAATAGAATAAGAATTCATAATTTGAAGCACACAATTTCCTAAAAAATCCAAAGTAAAGCTAGTAATCCTTTTGTGTCTATTTGGGAATAGCTTATTTAGCTGAAACTGAAAACTTTTTGCTGAAAATACTGTAAATAAAGCTAAAAAGTAGCTGAAATAATAAAGTGAGACTTATGAATAGTATCAAAAAGTGCAATGAGACCTATAAATAATAGCAAAAATAAGTTGAATAGTAAAAAAAGCTGGTTGGCTTTTTGCTGAAAGTACTGTAGATAAAGTTAAGAAGTAGCTGAAATAATAAAATGAGACCCATGAATAGTACCAAAAAGTGCAATGAGACCTATAAATAATAGCAAAAATAAGCTGAATAGTAAAAAAAGCTGGTTGGCTTTTTAAGCCATGCCAAACGCACACTTCATTTGGCATTGACATGTAACCAACTCCCTATAGCTCAACTCTCAACTCTCTAATCTCTAGACCCCTACAACATTCCCAAACTCATCCTAAACAAGAAACCATAGTGCTAAGATCATCTCTTTTACCCTAAACTAATCATCAAGGCTCGTACATGTAGGGGTCGTTTTTCATTTTCTTTAATTCAATGAGAAAACATGTTTGTCTTCAATGATATAGATAATTTAGAATCAAAGCAAGCTAGATTTCAATTGAAAGTCATACGTTGTTTTGGTGCTCAATACTATTTTTTTCATAACCCTAGATGCTAAATCTTGTTTTTCAGTGAGTGGCATGCAATTTGCTATCTTTTTATATGACATGTTGAATGATTAGATGACATGACATGATAACACCACGTCTTAATTTAACATCAGATCTAAGATCAATGGTTCATAGATTATAGGTCATATAAAATGTAATTATCATCTTTTTAAAGTCTAACTAGGACTTCAAGCATGAAATTTTTCTTAGATTGTATCTACGACTAAGGCTATATAATTTTCTTATTATATTTGAATGGATGTAAATTAAACATTTTTTATCAATAAAATGAAGAATTATTTTAGTGTATGTTTTTTTTTCCCCATAAATTAAAATAAGTGATAACTCAAAGTGTACAACCCTTAATCAAGGGGACAAATATCATTAGTTGATCAAACTGCCCATTTTAAGAGACTCTAACATGAGCTCACCCACTCACGTGGGATTAGTCAAAATACAACTAACCTGCAACCTTGATCTCTCATGGTGATATCTTAACCCAAAAAAATAATAATTTCTTGGGGCTTAAATTTACTAGACTTGGCAAAGCGAGTACATTGGGTCAGTCGGGTTGACCAGTATTTTTCCACATAATTTTTTTATTTTAAAAAAATGTATTTATCACTTGGTAAGTTATGTAGCAAATTACATGGTGTGAAATGCATTATTTTGAATTCACCACCTATATCAACAAAAAAACTTAGCTCAATAAATTGATATTTGTTCAATAATTATAAAATTATACAAATCCTAACATTGCTAACCAAAACATGGCACAAACACAAGAATCCGGTCTACCCTTGAAAGTCTAATTAAAACAAACACACAAGTTTCACTTCTATACAATATCACCACCTAAAAATAGAGAATAAAATTACAAATGCCTTATTAGATAACTAATTTGACAAAGAATAAAAATATATAAAAAATTTACAATCTTGAAAACTAATTTCATAATCTAATATCTTAAAAAATAATCTAATAGTTGTGTTTAATTTTAGATACACTATCACTTTGTTTCAATTTGGAAATATACATCAAAGTTTGATTGTTTACTTATTTATATATGGTACATTTTATGAATATCATGTCATTGTTAAGTAATACACACTTTAGGAAATATCATCTTTTATTTTGAAAAACCGTTTATTTTGGCTATGAGCTATTAAAAAATAGGCCTAAGCATTCATAAATTATGCCAATTTCATTGAGGTTTCACTTTTTTCACACTTATAAACGTTTTTCATACATGTCTATAATTTCAAAATATATGTTTTTTACCTTATTTCAACCAAATGGCATGTCTCACGTGGCACTAATATTATATTTGTGAATTGAGTTTGAGTTATGTTTTGTAAAGCCCAAAAACAAACAAGTTAGCCAACCATGTCTTTATTTTTTTATAAAAAGTTATAATAAACGGGCCGAATCATTAGTTAATCAAGTCAGATTGGGTTGACCCACAAAAAGGGTTAAGTCACAAGTTAACCTATTTTACTTCGGGTCAAACAATTCTACTTCGGGTCGGGTTGTATGGTCCCAACCCATTTTGCCACATTTAAGATTTACATTTTACCTTTAGATACAAAATGTACTTAGAGATAAGGTTTTGGATTCCATATTCAAATATTAGTTGTGGGTTCCAGTTAGCTAAACTGATAAATCAGTTTCTGATGGTTGTATAAGAGATCTAGGGTTCAATTCCCGCCTACACCAAAAACTAATTGGTGTCTTGGTCTGATGATAAAGAGTTATCATCAGAAGCGGACGCCATAAGTTGAAACTCTCTCAAAAAAAAAAAAAAAATTAATTTAATGCATGAATAAAGTATGAAAGGAAAATTTTATTTTTTTATGAAATGTATTGATATAGATCTTAAAGTCAGAATTTTGTAGCATATAATTGTTTCGTCTGTTCAGAAAACCTTATTTTGAAATGAAATTGATGGAGAACTCACAAAGTGTAATTTCTAGCGAATAATGGGGTCACATATTCACAATATATAATTTTTTTCCTATTAATTATACATATGCATTTGATAGGTCTTAAACCCGATACCTCACCCTACATCTAGTTCTTATAAGAAGAGCCCCCAATTGAGCTAGAGCTCATTGGCCAGGACTCACAATAATCGTATCACCTGAAATTATGTGACACGATTATCACCTGAAGCAGTCCCAAATATGTGACACACTTATTACCTTTATCACCTGAACCAGTCCCAAATATGACACAATTTTTAACTGAAATTATGAAAGCCTCACTTTCTGTCAAAATCTAATTTAGAATACTTTCAATTACAACGGAGTATCAAATCAAATTAATAGTATGGATTAAATATTTTAGCTGCTGTATAGCTGTGACACTGCAGATATATCTAGCTGTGACACTGCAGATATAGCACCAGAAGAATTTAGAACAGACTTTGCACATCAGCGGCAAGCATATACTGCCCAGAAATGTGAGCTCCTTCTATAAGTGCCTCCACTACCTTGTTTAACCTTCTATTCTAGTCACCAAAGTTGGCTTGCCAAGTTTCTGCTTTTGAGCACAGAATACCAGTCACTGAAACTGAATTATCTTTACAAAAAAGAATGCAGATATGCATTTCCAGAGTCTTAAAATTGATCAGGATCTGCTTTTAACTTGTGGTAGTGACAAGTGGGATCTCAGACACTTGTACAACTACAAAAAGAGCTATCATGATTAAATTTGCACTTTTTTATAACTGCAAACCTGCAGTTTAGAGGAGGTGATTATATATTTATGTGTATAGAGGCCATTTCTAGAAGACAAGATTATAACTCAGTGCATATATATTTCTGAGACTACATCCACAAATTCATTGAGAGTAAGAGCGAGCCTTCTTTGACTCTACGGATCTGAACTATTCATCTACTAAGTCTTTCTGGAAAATAAAGAACACCTAAATACAACAAAATGGAGCTGCCATCACTAGGCGGATGTTTGTTGTATCATGGAAATGTATTTCAATTTATTTTAATTCATATGGCACCATTGTTTTCATGAGATCAGAAAGTAGTCCAATTTCTATTAAGTACATGATGAAAATGTTGATTATTTTAGGTATTTTGAGAAATGAAATCATGAACATCGTGAAGTGTCCAGTGACCCATTACAAACAAAAAAAATGTATAAGGAACAAATATATACCAATGAATGATGACTTAATATCCGAACATGAGTAAATCTAATTGGGCAAGAAACAAGAACATGGAAGAATATATGGAAAACAAATTCTATAAGAACCTAGTTAAATTCAATCCTGTCATATTAAAAAAGAAAACAAAAATGTTGACTTAGTATCCATAAGAAAAATGGCCTCTAACATAAAACCTCCTCACACAATCCCCAGATGGAAATCGCAATTCAACCACATATTCACAGATCATATGAAATCTCTAATGCGGAGTCTGGAAGTTTAGGACTGTCTTACCTCATTTAAAGCAGATTGGGTTTGTTGTTCAACTTCACGTACTTGTTGCATTGTCATCCCATACCATTCATCAATCCAACTATAACAATTCCGATGACTCTCCAAAAAAAGAGCCTTTTCACCCTACAGAAAGCATAAAAAAGCATCAATGAGCTTTTTGGTTTAGGGTGTTTAAGGAAAACTCTGATAATTCTGTCTATTTTATATATGATGAAATATTAGGGCAAAATCATATATCCACCACCAAAACAAATAATGAAAATACATGAAAATTAGAATATACAGCTAAAGATCAATTCCAGTTAACACTATTGATAATTCAGCAATTCCAAATGCATGTATCTTCAATTTTTCAATTTAAAAAATTAGTATAACAATGCAAGGAACATTAGTATAATAATGGCAAGTTCCTTGGTGTAACGGTAAGTGCCTTCCACCCAAAGCGACATGTTGTGGATTTAAGTGGAAACTTTTTTGTGCACTAGATATGACTTTTTTTTTTTAGTAATTCATTGTTGTTCAACCAACTTTGTTGTATTAGTCAATAAAGCAAGTCCAAGTTTTTTCCCCCCACTTATCATCCATTCAAAGTTTTTCAATATTTCCAAGATATGCCACTTTACACAGTCACTCAGTAGTTCGCTCAATGAAACTTGATAGAGATGACAATGGGGCAGGGCGAGATCGGACCAAGGGTGCCTCATCCTTGCCCCATCCCCTCTTTGGAGTCAGGAAAACCCATATGGGTTAGGGTGGGTTCGGGTAAAGTTGGAGGTATTTAGCCATCTTTGATAAGGTGGCTTCAACATAAATGAGGTAAAGATGATAAAGGAAGGGGATAGATAGTTGCAAGATACTAAAAGAGAGAAAACGCAGTTGTTTGTGGGATGGTAATAAAATATGTACAAAAAATTATAAGTAAAACATGTATTAAAAAAATTTAACTACACACACACATAATCAGAGTGGGGTGGGGTGGGAGGAGGCATGCAAAACCTGTCCTTGCCCCGTCACCTCTTTGGGGTGGGAAAAACCCGTATGGGGCAAGTCATTTAATAGCCTGTCTATTTTTTCCATCCTTAAAATTTGCCTTTTCAAGTTGGCCCTTTTCTTTAGTTATTATCCTTCAAACTAGTCATGTTAGTAGCCTGTATTTTTCAAGAAAAGGTATTGCCTCTCAATCAAGTTCCTAACACAATCTATAATTTTTCCTTTTGATAAGTGTTTATATTTTTATAGAAGAACAGGTAAAAGTGACAAAGCCCAAGTTATGAACTACATTTTCCATACATGCAGAGTTGCATCAACCCCCCAACAGCAGCAAGATCTTAAGAACTGGAAGGCAATAGCCAGGAAAAATCCAAATATGCATGCTATGACATCCAGCACATTGTCCAAAAATCCAGCACATTGTCCCAAAATAAATCAACTATTAGACAGGCTACTATGTCTAGGGAATTGCAAACTGAGTCTAATAAGCTCTACAAACATTTTGCAAACCAAGGGAAAAGATAAATAATGTTCAGCCTTTTGGTAACTTCTGTAATGCACCAACTTAGATGAAACACTGCCTTCTCTTGTAATTAGATGTCATCTGCTGATTTTGTTAACAAAAGAATTGGCCTTACGCACAAAATTAAATTGAGCATAGAACATTGATTCTTCAATCTTCATTATAAGTAATAATCCAATTGCAAGTGTATATTTAAATTCAACTTTAAAATCTGCTTAAGTCCTATTAACATCTTTCAACTTACTGATATATGGCATGTTATTAGGGTAAGCAATCCAGGAAAAGTGTGGGCATCTGCCTTCACCAAAAATTTGTATTGAAATCAATATCTCAAGAATTGTTCAAAGCAAAGAGGTTTTACCGCTACTAGAGCTTGTTCAAGTCGGTATCCAAAGCCCCAGTACGGTGCATCAATTGTTACCAATTTGTATGCTGTCATAACAGGATCACACCTATCCTGCAAACAAATTTCATGAAAAAGTAGAAATATTTTTGAATGAGGGTTTAAGAGACATGCAAATCATAGGAAAACAACAATTGTTTTGCAAGATAGTTGATCCATGAAACTGTGATAGCCAAAGAAAATGTTATAGCTTGAGTTTGAATAACTAAAAATGTCGTATTCAGTGCAAAAAACTCTCACTTTTGCAGAGACTAGGAGTAGGGATTGGTAGTAGCTTTACCCCAAATTTTTTTTTTTTTTAGAGGAAGACCCACAACCTATCACTTTTGGAGGAAGGCACTTATCATTGCACCAAGGCCCGACCTCTTGTGAGGGTGAATAACTAGTTAATAAAAAATGAAAACTGGTCTACATATTTTATCTACAAATTTTTTATCCTAATGTAAAGTGAGGTGAGGGATCTAGGGACTCCCCCCAAAAGGGGAAGAGAAAGAATGGGGCTTTCTTTGAAGGAGAAAGCTACAAACAATGGGATGATTCTTGCAAAAGCCATCAAAGAGTGAAAGTGAGTTATCAACATGACAATTAGAAAGAAAATAATAACTGAAAGAATTAAGCCAAGTTCCTTGAGTAGCAGCATCCATACAAATATGTATTACAGGATCAAATAACATGTAACAACCTGCCATCCCTCCAAAAGTGGGCCACGGCCAGTTCTTTCTGATTTGAATTTGGTGAAGTCCACATTGTTATTTCCGACTAGATAACTCCAATAATTCGTTTCAGTAGAAGCTATATCAATATATTCCACTTCCCTGGTTGCTAGTTGTTCTTCACTTAGACCATGCACCTAGATTTTCAGCTACACAGTTGAGAAAGGCCAAAATAACAGACAACAAATAACAAACAAAAAGTTGAAAAACAGCGCGAACTTATATTTGATTAAAGAAAAGTTAAAGCCATGCAATTGCTAATATAAAGATATAGATATAAAGTGGCCAAAGAAACAAACAGTTAATTGTCTTTTCCAGTCTGATCAGTGTGTGCATGCCTCTATCTCCTCTGCTTCAATTAGTTAAATGGGTACCTTTGTTTATGCCCACGATGATGGTATGGACAGAAGGGCTTTGTGGACAGACTTGGACTCAATTAAACTTTCTGTTGGGCATTTTCCTTGGTTACTAGCAGGAGATTTTGATGTGGTTTTATCTTCTTTGGAGAAATCTGGAAGGGAACCTCTGAGTATCTACAAGAAGGTGTTTGCCGAGTGTGTGTGCTCGGTTGAAGTTTTGGTACATAGTTTTTTGGGGCCCATTTTTACTTGGAGTAATAGAAGGGATGAACAGGCTTTTGTTGCTAGGAATCTTGATAGAGTTCTTGCTAATTTAGCTTAGTTTAATCAATTTAGCCAGGTGGTAGAAGAGTTTGGAGGTGGAGTATCTGATCATTGTTACCATGATTACTTTTGGGGATAAACCAAATTTTGGTCCAAAGCCTTTCAATTTCTTTAGGTTTTCGGCTGATAATGGAAATTTTCTTGACTGGGTTAGAGAAGCTTGGAATGGTGTGCATCATGGTTCTACAATGTTCATTCTTTGTAATAACCTAAAAGCAGTAAAAGCTACTTTGAAGAAGATAAATGGTAATCAGTTCAATTGCTTGTCTCAAAGAGTTCTTAAAGCTAGGATGGAATTGGAGCAGGTGCAAAGTCAGCTTCTTTCCTTCCCTAGTGTTGAGTTGGTTAGCAAAGAGAGGGAATGTTTGCATCATTACCTTTCATTGGTTACCTTTCAACGCCCCTAGGCTGGAGTTGGAGCAGGTGCAAAGTCAGCTTCTTTCCTCCCCTAGTGTTGAGTTGGTTAGCAGAGGAAGGGAATGTTTGCATCATTACCTTTCATTAAGTAATGCAGAGGAATCATTTATGAAGCAGAAATCTAGAAATACTTGGCTCAATCATGAGGATCAAAATACTAGCTTCTTCCACAGAGCTTTAAGCATTAGGACAGCAAGGAATTCCATTAGATGCTTAGTGAATGATGGAGTGAGGATAGAGGATACTAAACCTATTAAAGAGCTTGATGTGAATTTCTTTAAGAAGCTTCTTGGCCCTCCTTCAAGCAAGCTTAACGATGTTGACATTGGAAAAATTGACTTGTTTCCTGTCCAAATTTCCAGCATACATAAAGATATTTTACGAAGCCTGTGTCTGGCCAGGAAATCAAGAGCATTTTTTTCTCAATCAAAGATGATAAAGCCCCTGGCCCTAATGGTTTTTCTGCTTTCTTTTATAAAAAGTCTTGGCCTATATTGAGGAGGATGTTATTAGTGCAGTAAAGATTCAATACTGGCAAGTTGCTTGGTGAAGTTAATTCTACAAACATAAATCTTGTCCCAAAAGTCCCAAACCCATCAAAGATGGGAGAATTTAGGCCTATATTTTACTGCAACCTTATATACAAATGTATTACCAATATCCTTGCTAATAAATTGAGACCTCGTGACCTTGTGATGCAGAGCAAAACCAAAATTATTTTAAAATTTATGTTTTCAGATTTAATTTTTTTTATTTATCTCATAGGAAATTGGATAGTTGTAGACTTTTATTCGGATAGTTATTAGATTTGAGATTAGATAGGGATTAGTATTTGAGTTTAGTTAGGATTAGTTTTCATTAGTTATTATCTTTTCTCTTTATTTCCTAGAAGCTCTAGCTCTATATAAGCTCCTGATTTATTTGTATTTGAGAAGAGAATATTGATTAATGAGTTTTAGATTGGAGATTTTCCAATCCATTGGGTGCTAATTCCTAACACCTTAGATGCTGATGCCTAAGTTCTTTTTGCTAGGTGCTGATTCTAAGCAACCCCTAGGTACCAATTCTTAGGGTTTATCTTCTAATTTCCTTCTTTTGCTGATGCTGATTCATAGACTGGTGTTGTATGTGCAAACAGAGTGGGGAATCGGTGGATAACTTCCTTCTTCATTGCCCTATAGCATATGAGCTGTGGACAATGGTATTTAGCTTGTTTGGAATCCATTGGGGTATGCCGCAATGGGTTGTGGGGGGGGGTGTGCCACATTGCTTAATGCGGTGTATTTGGAGGGAACGGAATGCTAAAGTTTTGAGGGATGTGAATGTTCTATTCTCGAGATTAAGTCTTTCTTCTTTCATACTTTGATTGAGTGGAGCTTAGCTCTACAATCTTTGTCTTGTTCCTCTATTTCTGATTTGTTGGATCTTTGTAATTTGGGTTCTTGATTGTTTTTGTTCCCTTAGTACATTTCTAGTGTACTTTAGTTTCTTTTTGTTTTCAATAAAATTTTTTGTTACTTATCAACAAAAAAAAATTCTTGTTCTTTTATTTTCTCTTGATTGTCTTGCATCAGCCACCCCGCCATTGTGTCAGCCATTTTGATTGGTTGTATCCAATACCTGAAATTTTGGTCAGATCTCACTGGTCTTTCAATGTTCCACATAAAACTAGACTCAACCAATTCTAATACAAGATCCAACCCATCATATTGAGAGCCCAACACCAATCAGTGACTTCCCTTTGATGTTCTGCAGTGCCAGGCCCAAGCTATAGAGCGCATCAGCTTGAAGTGCAATGCTCATGCTCAACTCAAGTGTGCAAGCTCACGTTCTTATCACAAATTTTTTTTTAGAGATTTATTATTTTAGTGCACAATGGTAGCAATTCAACCACCTATTTTTTATGGTTATCAAGATGACAACCCATGGATTTTCAAATTTTGGATATTTGCGGTGGAACAATTCTTTGCACAAGTGCATTTATCAAATGACAAACAAAAACTGTGGTATGCCAAAACAAGAGTTTCTAGTAGAGCTTTGAAGTATTGGAATCATTATGAGAACCTACACTTTTGAAGGCATTGGTCTCTAATTACTTGGGAAAGCATGAAAGAAGACCTTTGCATTGTATATTTCCCCGCAATTTTTCACAAGAATAAAGAGTCAATTGCACAATTTGATCATTATGGTCATTTCCAAGATCAGAGTCATTCATGAAATATCTACCATATGTCAAGACTTAGAAGATCTAATAAAAAGGATTCAAGACTTATCTCTTCAAATGAACCAAAAGGAGACTCAACTTGATTCAATGGGGGTATCAAAAATGATAGATCACAATGAGATTACTGATTCCCACATAGAAGACAATGTTGGTAATGGAATCTTGGTAATGAAGGGAGATCAAGTACCACCATAGTAGAAGCCTACTTGAAGAATCACTCATGGTGCATGAAGATCTACAGTTTGATGAAATCAAAAAGGTTGATAATCCAATTCCACACATTGAGTTTGTGATTCCAGAAGAGTTTCATGAAGTGAAGTATAAGGTATATCTATTTCCAATGCTTCCGAAGACAATTCCTCAACTGCAGCAAGTGTTATGTGTAGAGTTTTCATCCTTCAATGCTTTAAAACTCAAGGTCAAGTTTTCTCTAATCAAGGGAGCATGATGTAGGAGCAAAACCAAAATTATTTTAGAATTTATATTTTCAGATTTGATTTTTGTATTTACTCATAGGAAATTGGATAATTGTAGAATTCTATTCGAATAGAGATTAGATATGGATTAGTACTTGAGTTCAGTTAGGATTAGTTTTCGTTAGCTATTATCTTTTATCTCTTTATTTCCTAGAAGCTCTAGCTCTATATAAGCTCCTGGTTTATTTGTACATGAGAAGAGACTATTGATTAATGGGATTCAGATTGGGGATTTTCCAATTTGTTGGGTGCTGATGCCTAAGTTTTTGAGTTTTTTTTTAAATTTTATTCTTATGGTTTATATTTTAATTTTCTTGTTCTTTTATATTCTCTTAATTGTCCTGCATGACCTTGCCTTGCTGATATCATTAGCCTTAGCCAAACAACATTCATTCCCAATAGATGCATTGCTGAAAATATTCTTCTAGCCCAAGAACTTGTGAAGAATTATCAAAGAGCAAAGGGTGTTCCTAAATGTGCTATAACGGTGGACTTGATGAAGGCTTATGATTCTATCCCTTGCGACTTTATTCTACAATGCCTCACTGCAGTAGGAGTTCCTGCAATCTTTGTGGATTGGGTCAGAGAATGTGTTTCTTCTGCCTCTTTCTCTATTGCATTGAATGGTAGTCTTGTGGAGGATTTTAAGGGTGGCAAGGGTCTCAGACAAGGGGATCCTTTGTCATCTTACCTATCTGTTCTTGGGATGGAGGTCTTCACTAGAATTATGCATTGCAAAGTCCAGGATGCTGAGCACTTTAAATTCCATCCAAATGACCTTCTAATACTTAGTGCAACTAAGGTGAACTCTATCAAAGTTATTGAGTTAGGTATTGAGGAGTTTAGAAGATTTTCTGGCCTTCGTGCTAATCCTTTTAAGAGTGAGATTTTCTTTGGGGGAGTACTGAACAGCTTGAAAGAGAGTATTCTGAACATCATCATGTTCAAGAAGGGGCATCTTCCTGTGAGGTATTTGGGTGTTCCTCTCATTCCTGGTAAATTGAGATACCAAGATTGTTTGCTTCTGTCGGAAAAGATCACATGCTAGGGTCTCCTCTTGGGCCTTCAAAGTGCTGAGTTTTGCTGGCAGGTTACAATTGATACAATCTGTACTGTTCAGCATCCAGGCCTTTTGGTCCAATGCGTTTATCCGGCCTAAGAAGACTAAAGGCTATAGACAGAAACTTGCTAGTTTTCTAGTTTTCTATGGAAGGGTTCAGATGGCCTAGTGAAAGGGGCAAAAGTAGCCTGGGATGTCATTTGCTGCCCTAAGAAAGAAGGTAAGCTTGGTCTGAAGAGAGTGGAGGAGTGGAATAAATCTGTGTCATCAAATTTCTACGGCTTCTCTTCACTCAAGCTGGCTTTTTATGGGTAGCTTGGGTCAAAACCTATCTTCTTAAGGGCCAAAGCTTATGGAGTGTCAAAAATCCTCACAATTGTTCTTGGGGTGGAGTGTCAAACCTCATTTTAAAATCCAGGTGGGAGATGGAGCTAATATCTTCTTGAGGCTTGACTTTTGGAGCCCTGAAGAGCCCTGTGAGAAGTTTGGTCATAGAGTAGTGTATGATGCAGCTAGTAGTGTTAATGCAAAACTTGCTAGTGTCATCTCTGACAGAAATTGGGATTGGGGTCATGCTAGATCAGAAGATTTGGTGACTATTCTTAGCAAGTTACCTCTGCTTGAGATTGGTTAAGTAGATAAGCTAGATGGCTCCCTTCAGGTTCTGGTATTCTTCCTGTAGCTAATGCCTAGGATCAAATCAGGCAGCATAGACCTGTGGTGGACTAGTGGAAGGTGATCTGGTTTTCCAAAAAAATTCCAAGATGGGCTTTCATAGCATGGCCAGCAATGAAGGGTAGGCTATCTACCAAATAAAGTTTGGCTAATTGGACTATTACAAGTGACCTTCTGTGTGTCCTCTGTAGGTCTGCTCTGGATAATAGGGAGCACTTGTTCTTTAAATGCTCCTTTTCTCATAGAATTTGGGGTAAGTTAATGTATTGGTGCTGCCAAGATAGGATTGGGGAGATAGTATTGTGGCCTGGGCTGTAAAGAGTTGAAGTGGTAAGTCTTTGAAGGCTGATTGCAGTAGGCTAGCATTTAGTGCTGCCATATATCAATTTTGGGCTCAAAGGAATGCTATCACTTTCTAAGGCTTGGTTAAATTTGAAGATCAAATTGTGGAGCTTGTTAGGGAGCAAATCAAGTTTTAAATTCATGTGTTGTTAGCAGAATCCGTTCTTAAGCAAGTTCACCCTGTTTCTTCTAACTCATGTGCTGACATTGCTATCTGTTGTTAGCCTCTGCTTGGGGCTTGAGGTTGTATTGTCAAGCCTTTTGGCTTGCGTGGATCCTGTATTTGTTGCTGGTTTCCAGCTAATGTTTCAATAAAAATTTTGCTTGATTATTAAAAAAAAAAAGGACAAACAAGAAAGAAAACATAGAATCCAATGCAAAATCATACAATTTAAGAGATGGAACTCCTAGTCTCTAACCTCCCCCCCCACCCAAAAAAGAAAAATTTGCTACTCTAGATAAAGGTACGATTTTTAGTAAATTGGTCAAAGAAGAGAGAAACTTACATTTTCTGACTGCCCATTGCCAGACGTATGAACAGTTTCAATGGTTAACTGAAACCTGGGAAAATATGGGCACTGCAGAAATGTAAAACCAATAAGTATGCTCTTCACTATATACTGAAATATTTGCACAAGAACATTTACTGAATGGGAAATTAATTGGGGAAGTTGTTACCTTCATTACTGGGTAATGTGGCATCCATTTGCAAATTACCAAAAAGAAAAAAAAAAAAAAAAAAGCATATTAATTTAAGTTCTAAAAGGAACATGTAACACAGAGAATGATATCATGACGACATGGCGAACCTGATTTGCATCTTGGGAATGCATTCCAGGCTTCCTCTTGCATGATGAGAGCATCTGCTGGAGCAAAAGTAGTAAGCCAAGAAGGAACTTTGCTGCAATAAGAATTGCAAGAGTAAGAGATTGTAACAGTTGTAACCATAAAGTTCATATCCACAGTAAAATAAGTCTCTAGCAGTGATTCACTTAACAGAAATGAACTTAATCGGGAAGAAGAAAAAAAAAATCTGACAGAACTTGTAAGGACTGATTCAACTGAATGGCAGCAATTACGATCATTAGAATCAAAATAATTACATTTATTATATAACCACCTGTACTGATCACCTAGCCAAACATAGGAATATGGCAATGAAATTTTTTGAAATAACAGGCTCATGTAAATTTGCAATAGATTGAATCAAGCGTGCTACGTGGCAGTCATAACTCATAATGCTATTACTCCAATATAAAGCAAACACCTTTGTCTAAGATTGCACTATAGTCACCCTACTAAAATTTCAGTTCAGTCATTGCTCTTCAACCCATGAAATGCAGTCAAAAGAGTCTGAATTTCTAAGTCAGTAAGGCAATAAAGCAGCTCAAATTTTAAGGGAATATTAGCTAACTAACTAATTATAAGAGGGCCTTGAAAAACAAAGGAAGCCACTTTCACATGCCAAGTCACAATTCAATAACAAATTCATTCTACCATACTTAACATTCACCGCCTTACCTTTGTAGGCGATAAACTTTGTTAGTGTATCGACCCTTTCCAAGTACATCATCTTCAAAATCTTTATTCTCCAAGACTTCTACCCCTTCATTACCAGTTGTGTGCTGTTGTGACATCTTCATGACCACGTATGTATGAGCTACATGATACTACATCATCGCAAACGTGCAAAGTTTGTAATTAGTGGCAATCTCACAATCCAGTTAGGAACTAGACTGGGTATGAAAAATTTTATAGTACCTCTATGATCATAACCATGTATTTTCAAGTGTTCTAATCTCCATCATTTCTTCATGAAGATAAATAAAAGGGCTAAGATTAGAACACCTGAAATGAACAATTCTGATCATAGTGGATATCATACCCTACCATAGAAGACCCTTTATTATTACACATTTTGTAAATTTTTGAAAATTTAAGCACATTCTCTTGGTTTACCTCTTCCAACGACATGGGCATGACAATCCGACTTCACAAAAGAACCCCAGTTGAAAATTAATAGGTTAAGGGAAACCTCCAAAAACAACAGAGAAATTTACTTGTAATAATTAACAATTGCATAAAGAAACTAAAAATAGCACTTCTTCATAACCATAACCGTTACCGCACATTACTGCATAAAACTAGCATAAAATAAAAATATCAAAGTATCAGACTAATGGGTGTCACTGATATCATTTGAAGTCGCTAAAATTAAACTAAGAAAAGAAACTACTGCTTGACAATTTTATCTGAAATGGGTCAACTATATTAAGGCAAAACTACATAACAAGAATTCAATTATTAATTTTTCTTAAACTATGAATCCTAAACTTAGTATTGAGTAAAATATAAACAACACTAAAAGCCCACTTACAAAACAACATTAGTAAAAAAATTCAATTCAAAAAACAAAATCATGCGACAAAAATTGTACAAAAACTTGAGAATAATTTGAAAGACAGAAAAAGGATACAATTCCTTGACATGAACCATCTCTTGTAGAATGGAGCGTTCAAATGTAGAAAATATTAATGTAAAGCTGAGAGAGAGAGACAGAAAAGGAGAGTATAAGAGGGAAATAAAAAGAGAGAGAATATAAAGGGTATGTTCAAGTAAACGCGAAAGACATGCGAGGAATATGCTCTTAGCAGTGCGTGGTTTCCTATTGGACATTGTCTAGTAGTAGTAGTAATGGAAAGGCGCGGTTAAAGAAGAAGCGAAAGCTTAAACGCAAACGTAAACGTCAAGTCGTAGACAAAGTCCACGACTGCTTTCTTTTGACCGTTTAGTGGGCTTTTCACAATTGAAATGAAAGTGGCAGGAAGTAGGAAGGTTCATTTCTTCTTCTTTAAAAAAATTATTCTAATTCTTTTTCACCGTCCCAAACAGGGTGTCCATTGTCTTTGTTGTCTATATAAAGCTAATGACTTCATTAATAAGTATGATACATAAACTTTAGGAGTATATTTCTAAGTAATATTTTATGATATTGGTTTTGTTTTTTAATTACCAATATCGACATCTCACGAGACTTGGCTGTATTTTAAACATTGGTTTTGAATTGACTAATCTTCATCATTAAAAGGTCCGTTCAATAAAGCTACCGTAAGCCAAAAGAAAATAATATAGATATAGACAGTTTTATCATGGAATCTTACTCACATCGACAATTCCAATTTTATTGAAATTGATTTTAAAATAAAAATAAAAAATGAAACCTTTTAAGTTTTAATTGTATATGGGATGTGAATTTAAAAGTCAGTTGAAATTCTATCGTATCTTAAAAAAATTTGTACTTGAGACAAATTTAATAAACCAATATATATATATATATATATATATAATATACTATATAATAAAAGTTGGGTTTAGACCCGTGGTTGCGCCAAGTGGTTTCACCAAATTGCAGAATTTTTTTTTTTTAGATTTTTAGATTTTAAAAAAAATATAATTTTTCTTCTCCTATAATCTCTAAGTTGATAAAAATATTAATTTGATTACAATCCAAAATTTTCATCTAATCCTTATTTTTTTTACGTGTAGTGTATTATAAAAAAAAAAAGCAACAACTTTCTTATTTTTTTTTTAATTTCTACACTACACGTTCTAATGTATCAAATTGCAGAAACTTTTTTAGATTTAAAATATATATATATATATATATATATATATTGGTCTTATCTACTTCTCCTATAATTTCTAAGTTGATAAAAAAATTTAATTTGATTACAATCCAAATTCTTCATCTAATATTTTTTTTTTTTACATAAATTATATTATTACACATCCAAAAACAACAACATTATTAGTATTTTTTAGATTTTCAAAAAAAAAAAAAACATAAATTATATTGTAATCTAAAAAAAAAAAATCATATATATATATGCGTTAATCAACTTAACATTATATATATATATATATATATATATATATGTTAAAATCAACTTAAAATTTTAGCATTATTATTTCATATTTTTTAGATTTAAAAAAAGAAAAGAAAAAAGATATAATATTTTGAGACTTTTTGTTCATATCAACTTCTTCAATGTAGAGTGTATATATGTCAAATAATTCATAATAAATACCTACTATATGATTTTTTTTTTCCCTTCTATTCTTCTCTTCTTCTACCTACAACCTTATAGGTATGTATTTGTCTACACTAATTTTTTATGTATTTGTTTACTCTAATTTTTTTCATCAAATTGAATAAGTTGTGTGTATTTTTTGTCTTTTGTTTAACCTAAATTGATTAAGTTTTATCTGATTCATATGATTATGGTTTGAGAATCAAATATTAATAAATTTGATGATAAATTGTTCTATCTATTTTATTATTTAATTTTACTTAAATTCGAAAATGTTTTCCTATTTTATTTAGTTTATACACAAGACTTGATTAAGCTGTGCATCGCACGGGCATAATACTAGTCATATCATATTATATTATATATAATAAAAGTTGGGCTTAGACGCCGTAATTGCGCTATGTGGTTTCACCAAATTAAAGAAATTTTAATAAATTTTTAGATTTTAAAAATAAATATATACATATTTTTTTGGATAAATATGACAAATCAAGTAATAAAATAAAGTAGTATTTCATTTACAACTATAACAGTTGTGTCTATCTAAAATATTATCAACAAAACCTAAAATCAATAGAATAGAATTATCTAAGGATAGAATTTAAATAAAAAAGAGAGATAAAAAAAAACATAAAAGAAAAAAAAAGATCAAATTTGCATTTTTTTTGTACATATCTTTAAAAAAGTAAAAGGTAAAAGTCCCGTCCTCTAATCTTGATTGAATGCCTGAGCCCTGAGAGACTCTCATAATTCTGTATGCAAAACAAAGTCTCTTCTGCCTTTTTTGAAACCAACTATTCATTAGATTCCCCATCTTGCTATCCAATCTAATTCAAGACTCAATCAGTAACACTACATTAGTAGTAGAAGGGCTATCCTATCAAGATTGACCGATTACCTCTTGAACTCAAGACGGGATTACCACTTACTTCAGATAAAGGACGTGTGAGCCATTGTTTAGATTTTATTTGTTGCCTTTTTATTATATATAATATGATTTTTATCAACAAGTTTTATAGATATGCTGTAATTCTATGTTTGGTCACACCTTTTATTGTTTTTTATAGAAGTCAATATAGCAAGCAATATATTTGTATTTTTTAATTTCTTATTACATGATTATTTGTTGTTGACATCAATATTTTATAATGGATTTAATTTGTTATGGCTTTTGTTTGGTGCTTTATTCCTTGTAATCTATATTCTTTAATTAAAAGCAAAATTTGATGTCAAACATGAAATTGGATACGAGAGAATCCATCCGTCCAAATTTCTATGTAAGTCTATCTTTACTTAACTCCGTTTTTTTTAAGCTCAAAAATTTGGATATTTTTTCATTAATGAATTGAGGTTTTGGCTTAATTTTGTTTTTAACCGTTTCGATTATTGAATTCATTATTTTTTTCATGTGTAATATTAATATTTGTGTTTTTTTATGATAAAAAAATAATATATGTGTTCTTAAAGGCTAAAACACAATACAATTACAAACATTACTTTAAGTTAGGGTGTTATATTTATTTATTAGTAAGTTAGAATGTTACATTAAGTTAGAGTATTATATTTTTATTTATTATTAATTTAGAATGTTACATATAGATATATATGCTGGTTTAGGGTTGATATAACTTATAACAATTTGAATAAAATCAACACTAAAACAAATGATTTAAATATCAAAATAAGAAATAAAAATTAAATTTCTTTTAAGTGTACAAGTATAATTTATTTTTTAATCTTAAATTTTGAATTAATTCTTTTTTCATTTTATTTGTTATTAAAATATTGCGTCGCGTGGCTTCACCAAATTACAGAAATTTTATTAAATTATTAGATTTTTAAATAATAAAAAAGGAATAGTATACTACTAGGACTCCAATTCATTCTTATCATTAAATAAAATTAGATTAACATTATTTTTTTTATTTGTTAGGATATATTTCATAAATTAAGGGATAATATTTAGCATACAGAAATTAAATTTAGATAATATTTATCATCTAATTAGCATTATTTTTTTATTTGTCAGGATATATTTCTTAAATTAAGGGATAATATTTAACATAAAAAAAATTAATTTAGGTAATATTTATCATCTAAATTTTCAAAATTTTAATATTACTAATTTAATATTATTTTATCAGAATATCAAGCTACAAAACTTGATTATTAAGGGATAAGCACAATCCAAATTCTTCAAGAGGTGATTAATATAAATCTATCCCAAGAAATAATATATATCTCCAATAATTTGATAATCTCTATCTATTCCAAAAAACAGTATATATCTCCATTAATTTGATAAGTTCTACGTTGATGAGATTTAATATATATATACATATATATATATATCAAAATTCCTTATAGCTATTAACCACGTTCTCTTTCTCTTTTTCTTTATTTAAATTAAAAAATTTTATATGTTACGTTATGTTGAATCAATTTTTTTTTTTTTTCATTCTATTCATATGACATTTTTTTAATTCTAATTTTTATGGGATAAAAACAAACACATTGATTAGATATCTTTAATTTCAATAAGATTTAAATGAATTATATTTCAAATGGAACTCTACCAATATATATAACCCTATATATCATTTTTTGGAGTGAAGCTTATTTCAATATGTGAATGCCTAAATCCCATGACAATGTAGGTATGCATTCTTTCTTCTTTTATTATTATTATTATTTTCATTTTGTTTATTTTCTTTAGTGTTATTATTGGTTTTTTGTCTTCATGTGATTTTAATTAATGAATTCAAAACATTGTCAAGTTTCTAAAGGCTCCTTCTTTGTTTTTGTATTTTGTTTTTATTAAATTGATTAGGTTTTGTGTATTGGTTGTCTTTTGTTTAAACTAATTTTCTTAGCTTTGATCTAATTTATATGCTCAGGGTTAGGGTCTTAGAATTAATGATTAAATATGGTTAGAATTAATAGATTAATTTTAACAATTTTCTTTTTTGATTTTTATGTTACATCAAATTATCAAGATGTTCTTCTACATGTGTATTCTTAAATTATCTACTTTAATTTTAATTTATAATATTATCAAGATTATATTAATTTTGGATTTATCAATTGTTTAGTACATTTTTTTAAAATAATTATCAATTTAAAACTCAATTTGGAATTATCAATTTAATTTAGTTTAGGAAGAAATCTTACCCCTTATTTTAGTGAGATAATTATTTACATTTGATAATTTTTTTTCTTTTATCTTTATTGAATCTATTAAAATATATAATTATTTATTTATTTATTTTATAAGCTTTTTTATAAAACCATGCAACGCACGGGCCTATAACTAGTACTATATATAAAAGCAAAAGCCTTTTCTTGCAATTAAGGAGGTGCTGTCACGTTAGGAAAAAAGACCACTTAAAAAACAACCACGTATACAATTTAATCTTTAAAATACTGTAAGATGTGTTTGGAAGATTCACTTTCATCAAACGTATATCTATAAAAACACCAAGCCGCTTATCCACAAAAAAAAAAAAAGAAAAAAAAAAAGAAGAAGAAGCAAACCCTAGGCCTTGTTTGGTACACCATTTTAAACACATGTTTTTAGTTTTTAAACAATATTACTCGTATTTCTACACATTTTTTCACCTACATGTATTTTCAAAAAAACTGAAAACTGTTGTTTAAACAAACGTACCAAACAGGCCCTAAAACGCTCTAACTTCCGTTTCTCCTCTTTCAAATACTCTCTCCTTTCGCTTCCTTTTGATTTTTTTAACACCGATGCTTACGATAAAAAGATAGAAAATGAGGAAAAAATAAACCTTGCGATACAAAGATGAGAAAGAGATAGACGTTGAGAGAACTAACATCAATAAGTTTTTCTTTTTTCCATTCTTTCTTAGATTTGGGTATAGGTATGAAATATGAATTAGTTTTGAGAAATTTGGTTGGATTGATTTTTATTTAGGTATTTAGGCTACATTAGGTTTTGATTTTATTTTTTGAAATTTAGGGTTATATATGATTTAGGTTTGGAGAGGGCAAAAACAGAGAAATAAGAGAGAACAAGAGTTCGTTATTCAAAAAGAGCAGAAACCTTTATCGGTAATTTTTTTTTTAAATATTGCTTTAAACGTTTGAGTTGATTTAGTCTTAGGTTTGGGTCTTTAATTGAATTGATTTTGATTCAAAATCTATCTTCATTTTTTTACTTTTTCCCCTTAAACTACACTACACTCTTAGATACCATTTAGAGGACAGAAAAACATACATCTCCTTCCATTAGAGAGTGAGAGGGAGACTGAAGAAGTTTTATTTTTTTAATTTGATTTTGATTGTCAATTTTTCATATACTTACTGCTACAATTATTGTTTCTTCATGTCCTATTGTTATTTCCTTTTATGCATGTTTTGATCTCATGTTGGGTTAAAATTATAGGGAAAATTAATTGTGTTAAGTTCTTAAAATTTTCTATTGCATATGACTAATTGTTAACAATGTTCTATTCAGTTTTTATCTATTTTAATTAGTTCTAGGACATATTTTGTTTGATGTTTTTGAAATGATTTCAAATTGCAGAGTGAATATTTGTGGTGTAAATTTGAAATTATTTTCTAGGATGTTTAAACTCTCAGTGTGATTCTGTTTTTGAAAAATTATCTCCTCAAACTAATTTTCAAACAGAATAATAACAACAAACATCATCTTTTAAAATAGTATTTCTCACAGTCAAAAATTTGGGTAATGCCTTTTTGGCTTGTTGACACTTTAGTAAATAGTAGTTAATCTATGTGAAATATATTAAGTGGTTATAATATTATTTACTTGAATGGTTTTAGATAAATGCCTTCACTTATTTGTATGTTTAATATTCAATTGCAAAAGAAAATCATATAATAACATTATTGCAGTAGAATATGCTATTACTTTACAATTTGATTCAAAATTTAGTAATGAAAAGTGAAAAAAATCATTAATAGATATTGATGAAAGATTGTTAAAAAAAACTTTTAATATGATTCCATTAGTGAAGAAATTTTTTTTTATAGGGCTTTTAAAAAAAGAAAATTTCATGCCCTGTTATGGTTATTTTTGTTATGAATATTTATATGAAGAAGAAGAGCATCAACTTTACTAAAATGTTATAGTACTGTTACGAATTACTAAATTATATACATATAAAAATGTACTTAGTAGTTTGCTATTGAAGAAACAAATTACATAGTCTTTTTTCAGTTTATCTAATGTCTTTAACTTCTCATTCCCAACTATATAATGCTACAAAGGGCTCTCTTACTGATAAGACTATTTATTATACTTCAACATGAGTTATTGAATTAATTTGAAAGGTCAGAATTACTTCATTTATCTTATGTAGCATTTATTTTTAAATGAATTTCTATTTCATTTGTTATTGCCTGATTACTGAATAAATAAATAGAGAATACAGTCAGTATTTGGCTGTCTTCACACTAACGTCAAGCCTCTTGCCACTATCATGCTAGAACCACTACCAATAATTTTTTTCTCTTCGCTTTTAAGTTCGACCATTAAATAAGATCATAATTTGATATTTGTTTGGGTAGTTTCGATTTAGGTCTGTAAGTTATGTTTTTCTCTTAGCTTTTTAGTTTGTGCATTAAATACGTTCAAGTTTTTTGATATTTGTTTGGATTGGTTTCAGTTTAGATCTTCAGGTTATATTTGGTTTTGATTAAGGTATTTGAGTAAAAGTGATCTTAGTTTAGTTATTTGTGTTAATTTTTTCATATTTATCTATCTATGGTGGCTGAGTTAAAATAGAGGAGTGGATTTAAAGAACTTAAGTGAGTCTTAGTCTCTTTCGGGCACTTCAAATATTGAAATAGAGTAGGAGATTATTCTAGACAAAGTTATAAGCAATACAAATCAAGTGGGAATGAAAAAGTAAATTAGGAATTTTCCCTTAATCAATATAAGTAGTAATGTGAATCTCTGTGGACGGAAGGCTTTTCAATTCATTAATTTTTTAATTTTGTTGAAGAATGAAAGAATAGGATGATAAATTCAAAGAATGGGCATGGGTCATATTCAGTGAAATTTCTTTTAGAATCATTTGGGCATTATTTATGATTTAGATTCGGGTATTTTGGTTGATTGGTTATGATTTAGGTTTTTCGGTTAGGAATGGTTTTGTTTAATTAGTTTAAATAGATGGATTAGATTTAGTTTTGATTAAGTGATTTTGGTTAGAAGTTTTGTTTAGGTTAGCTGGCTTGGCATAAATTGGTTTTAGGTATCTAGAACCGATTTTGCATATTTAGGCTGCTTTGATTTTGAATTTTCCTTCTCATTCAAAGTAAGATGGAGATTTGCTCTATCACTCAAAAGGAAAATCTTTAATAATCAAAACCACACCAAAGTTTTATTTTAAAATTTTATTTTTTTGGGTCTGCTGTTTCTGAAAGGTCCCTTTTTAAAATCCCTTTTGGCTTGAGTATTTTGGTCGGATTGGCTTTAATTCAGGTTTGATTTTAGATTTGGGTTTATATACTAAGGTATTTGGTTTAGAATTGGTTTGGTTTTGCATATTTGTTTTAGATTTGGTGTTGTTTTGAGTATTTGGGTAATCAAGGTTCGTTTTTCTAGAATAGGTGATTGTTAAGGAGGCTTACATGCAGATAATTCACTGTAAAATCTACAAATTTTGTTTTCAAAGCTATGTAATTGTTACTATTGTTTGTTTTAAAGCTTTCTCATGATTTTTTTGTTCTGTTAAGGATAACTGGAAATCTCTCATATGTCATCTTGATCTCTTAAGAGGTTATCTAGGATGCCAATAGAATAAATTAATTGCTTTATGGCAGATGCTACATATAGATCTTAAATATGTACAATTTCCCATTTCATCTTCAATTTGCTTATGTTATATGCAATTCCTTTACACACGTTCTCTGTTGTAAAAAATTATTTTCACCGTTTATTATTGAATTAGATCTGTTATAGAGAAGAAACTCTACTCTTAAAATTTGATTGAAAATATGAAATATTTTAATAGTAAACTTAAGTCTTAACCTCTATAATACATATATAAATTCCATATAAACATTTCTAAGCCTTAACACACTGGAAATTTGGACATGGTAATAGTTTCCTAACCACAATGGGAAGATTTAGATGTATACTCTCTTTAGTCTATTGCTTAGTTCCATGCTTTGCCTTCTCAACCCTCTTTTTTGTTTTAAAGAAAGATTGGATAGATGTTAGCAGATTGAGCACAAGATTCTTTCTTCAATATCTCTGCTTAATTTTGGTAGAATATTACTTTAGCACTTATAGTAAAGAATTAAGAAATCATTTTTGTGACTAAACTTGCATTTGAATAGAAACTAAAAGTGCTTATATATATTTTCTCAGCAAAATCTAAAAATTAGCATTTTCTTTGTCCATTAACATACAGCTAATAATTGGTTTATAAACAATATGTTTTGTGTAGTTTTTTGGTTGGCATGTATGTTATGCATTAAAAAAATGCATATAAGTTTAGACTTCAATAGGAATTTTTTTCCTTTGTTAGTTAGTATGGTTTAGTAGGAGTTGTGAAATTGAATTAACTATTGAATGGATAGAGTATGGAGAATATGTGTCTGAAATTAAAGAGGTTGAGAAAATTTATTTCCTCAGGTAGCTTAAACAAAGCATAGATTATGATCAAACTTTGTGGTTTATATGCATTTATGATTTTTTTTTTAATTTTTAATTTTTATAGTTTCTTATCAAGCTTCTAAGGTACATTTACTTTGTGCAGTATATAAATGTTGGGGTTGAACGGAATCTACAAAGGTCTATATTTATTCCTCACAAAAGGGACATGATAGGCGGAAAATAAAAAGGGGAAACAATATATGACCGATTGGAAGGGAGCAGGAACAAAAAGAACAACTGTGATATGAAATGAGCATTGAGCACGTAACCACACAAAAAGCAATGTAGAGGCACATTGGAATTCAAAAGAAAAAAAAGTTAGTTGATGCTAAATCAGCATCTTCAAATGCACATGGTTGGATTGTTTTAGATTTAGATATTTAAGTTAGATTTGGTTTTAATGGGTTTAAAATAAATTTTGTTTTGAGTATTTGTATTAGATTTGGGTTAAATTAGTTTTTGGTATCTGCCTATGGTGTTTGTAATTAGATTTGTAAATGGAGATATGTGTTGGGTGTTTAGTACGTGGTAAAAGTGTACTTAAATATTATTAAAAAAATTTCTTTTCTAATAAATGTAAATAAAAAGGTTCCCGCACATAGTGTAGGTTAAAAAGCTAGAATATATATAAAAGCAGAAATCTCATGTGAGAGTTCATGAGATTCTGCCAAGTGGCATATTCTTCATTTAAGCTTCTACCTCAACAAAGATTACATTTATATCAAAATATTAGTTTATTGAATGTGTCGTGGGTTAAAATGCATATATTAATTATTTATAGGTGTTTCTCAAAAAAAAAAAAATTATTTATAGGTGTGCACTAATTATATATATATATATGTGTGTGTGTGTGTGTGTGTGTGTATAAATAGTTTATTTGGTTATATTTTTTTAAATAAGAAGGCAAAAATCTCATGTGGGGGATCATAAAGTTTTGCCATGTGGCCCAATTACACCATATAATAAATATCAATAATATGGAATGGATTGGTAGCAAAATAATATGGAATGGATTAAATACTTTTATTATTATTTAAATTACAATTTCCTCAAAAAAAAAAATTACAATATTCCTACATTGTTCTTTAATCCTTTAATTGTTCTTTACTTTAATTTAAAATATGTAATGGACATGAGTGCACAATTCTAAATTTTCATTTTTCATAATGAATTCATTACTTCAAATAATTTCTATGACGTACTATATTTCCTTATCCTCTTGAGATTAAAAAAAATTATTTATCCCCTTAATTATTTATTACTTTAATTCAATAAAAATCTATGCATATTTTCGCGATAGGGTTTGGCTTACCTTAAATATTTTTTTAATTGGAGGCCTCATTTTGTTTTAAATACACAATGGCAAGTGGTAGTGCGTTTTAACCTCCATATTTTATTTAGTTAGTGGATGATGTGACAGTTTCTTATTAAAATAAAATGAGATTTCAGTTAAAAAAATACTGGAGGTAAGCCAAACCCTTCGCGACGTTACTTCATGCTTTTTTTTAAACATATTTTTAACATTTTATATAATCTTTCACATGGAAATTTAAAGCATTATCTGCATATCACACGAGCCTTTTACTAGTTACTTAGTGGGTTTCAGTTAGCTCAACTGGTAAAATTTCTAATAGTTGAATAAGAAATCTAATATTCAATTCTCGCCTACATCAAAAACCGATTAGTGTCTTGATTTGATGATAAAGAGCTATTATCAGGAGTAGATATCATAGGTTGAAACTCTCTCTAAAAAAAAATTACTTAAATAATAGGCATCTTCTATAAATTTACAAAATATAATAAGTGGGCGTCCACAACTGCAAATAACCTTAATTGGTTCAAGGATTACAAAAAGGTAATTCAAACTAGTAATCTCCAATTCATAAAGGATGATCTTCAATTTATAACCTAAAAATAAAAATGTGTTTGACAAGCACATGCAATAGAAATGGAAAGTGAGGACCAAGCTAAAAGTGATTTCGTTACAACTCGGATTGTGGCTTTCTTTTAGGAGATATACCAACTCAAATTGACGATTCATGGGTCGACCCGACATTGGGATTGAGGCACAATGTTCTTGTCTTAGCCCTATCTTGAAGACTGTGCCCATTTGTTTGCACTTTCAGATGGCAAAAAGAACTTTTTACTTCAAAGTTCAAAATGCTAGGTATTTGGTGGGTATTAAAAAGCTGTTTTAGCAAGAAAGTTACTTTTTCAAAAAGTGCAAAACCCCCCATAAAGCCAAAGGACCTTCAGCTAGCTTTTGCAAAAAAGCCACTTCAACTTTCAGGAATTGTTGGTTCAATTACCAAATTGCCCACTTGTTTTTATTAAAAACCCAACTTTACCCTTTGAAACCCTTTTAGACCATCATGCTAGAACAAATAACACCATATTCAATAAGACAAAAACATTATTAAAATAGTGATAATGATATTATTAAAAATAGATAACACTATTAAAGTAAGACAGATAACATACTTTATTCAAAATTTTTAGAATAACAAATAATTGATGCTAAAAAAAACTAACATTATTAAAATAATACCAATAATAGTAAAAGTAATAACAAATAATTATGACAATAATATATTTATTATTATTATTATTATTAAGTAGTTTTTTTTTTTTTTTTTTTTTTGAGTAAGTATTATAAAGTAGTTGATTTAAAATGAAATAAACTCCCTTATATATACATTGTTATGGGGTCATAGAGCCCAATGATATACATCCACCTTCTGTACTGGGCTTAAAGCCAATGCTGAGACCCATAATCGCACATGAAGAGGACAATGGTGATCATGGCAACCCAGGAAACTGTGCCGAGGACAATTATGTCCTCGGCTAACCAAGGCCGAGGTAGAAGTAGGGTGACTTACCGGCAAAAACAATCTTCCAAAGTACTCTAGGGAAAAAGATAAGTACAGCAAGCAAGCACACTAGAGCATGGCGGTAGCGCAATTCCAGGAAAAGCTGCTGCCTCCACATTAAATGCTCCACAACTAACACTCTGGCCACATTAATGTGGAAATGATAACTGAGCAGTGGCTTTTCAGACTCGCAGCTACTACCTAAGAGCTTTGGGAGGAGGTTGATGTGACAAAGACCAACAACAGCAGATCTGACATGCACGTGTATGGTGGAGATGAAGGAGGAAAGTAGTATATAAGGAAGAAGGAACTCTGAGAAAAGGGGATTGAGATTTTACCAGAGAAAACACTGTAGCAATCTGAGCTAACTTTGTAACCATTGTCACTGTCACTCAAGAAATAATAAGTTGAAGCTCTTTGGATTAGTGCCGAGGATTGAATTGCTTGCCCAAGTCCATATTCGTTTTACCTATTCATTCTTTAAATCATCTTCAGCTATTGTTACACTCATCAAAGCCCAGTTCTTCTACCAATTATCTACAAATTTATTGCATTGGGCTTGTTGGGCTTGAGTTCACTTATCCCTCAAGAATAGTGCTCAAACCCGGTCCTTACAATTGGCGCCGTCTGTGTGAAGAATTTGTGTATTCGTGAGTGCAACAGTTAGACATGGTAGGATTTAGTCCACACCAAGAAAACCCACGCCAAGCAGACCCCCAACGAACAAAACCCGTAGGATCCCTGCTGTAGGGTAATTTTCCTGGCCCTGAACACGAATAAAATCAGGAGAATGAAAGGAATTGAGAGGGGAGTATGCATACCACCCAGACGAGTAGAAGCCACTCCTAAGTGGGCAGTTGCGTGTCCCAAAGACCAAACAATAACCAAGCCATGCAGTAAGAGATAAATGACTTGAAAAAGAGACTGCGCCATGCACAGCGGAGGCGATCTCCTTCTAGTTCTGACATATCCTCTAATGATGAAAAAGACAGCAGTTACAGGCAGAGATCAAGAACTCCCCTAAGCGAGACCTTTTCTTATGAAGACGAGCACCATTATAGACGAAAACACAAGGGCCCATCTAACAGGGGCCTGGGTAATGATGCCATAAGTAAGGCTCTGGATCAGATCTCTAAATCACCCTTCACACACAAGATAGAAGGGGCTAGGGTACCTCGGCAGTTTCATCAGCCTACATTCACTGTTTATAATGGTCGAACGGACCCCGTGGAGCATGTGAGCCAGTTTAATCAAAGAATAGCCGTCCACTCCAAGAACGAAGCTTTGATGTGCAAAGTTTTCCCGTCCAGCCTAGGTCCTGTAGTGATAAGATGGTTCAACGGCTCATAGATTCCTATAAGTAGCTCACCTAAGCCTTTGGCTCTCGCTTCATTACGAATAGCAGGGTTCCTTGGCCTTTGAGTTTGTTGTTGTCATTATCCATGCATGAAGGAGAAACTTTAAAGGCATACTCGGACAGATATTGGGAAATGTATAATGAGATGGACGGAAACTTTGATGACGTCGCCATCAACACTTTTAAAAGCGGTCTCTCCATCGAGCACAGCTTGAGGAAATCCTTGACTGGCAAGCCTGTCATTAGTGTATGTCAGCTTATGGACCGGATTGACAAATACAAAAGAGTGGAAGAAGACTAGCTGCAAGGGAAAGGGAAGGAGAAGGTTATCCCTCAAAAGAATAGGGATTTCAGGTCGGACCGATACAATAATGACCGTCTGAGGAGAGATTTTGCAGGGCAATCCGGATCAGGCAACGTGCAGACGGTTAATGCCGTATTCAGAGAATCGGTACATTAGGTTTTGGAGAAAATCAAGAACGAGCCATTCTTCAAGTGGCCGAATAAGATGGCTGGAGACTCCATGAAACGCAATTAGAATCTGTATTGTCATTACCACTGGGACCACGGACATACTACAGAAGATTGTAAGAACCTTTGGAGCCACCTGGATCAGCTGGTTCGAGAAGGGAAACTGAGGCACCTTTTACATCCTTCCAGTGGCCATCAAGGCCAGGCAAACAAAGAGTCCCGGAGAGACACTTCCTTAAGGCCACCCATAGAAATGATAAACGTAATCTTTGCTGCTCCGGGCAGGATGGGCTTATGCTTTTCCAGGGTGATGTATGTAGTGCGACTACCCGCCGATGACTTTGGCCTAGAGCTGAAAAGACCCTAAGTGTATCCTCACCCGATCTTGAGTTTCTCCGAGGTAGATAAAATTGGAACCCTCCAAACCCATGATGATGCTCTAGTAATCACTCTTCGGATTGGGGGCTACTACATGAAAAGGGTAATGGTAGATGATGGTAGTGGAGTCGAGATCATGTACCCCGATCTCTATAAGGGGTTGAAGTTAAGACCAGAAGATTTGACGCCTTACAGCTCCCCCTTAATGAATTTTGATGGGAAGATTGTCATGCCAAAGGCCAGATTATACTACCTATGCAAACTGGCCCAGAGATAGTGGAGGCCGACTTCATTGTGGTGGATACTTACTCCCTTTACACTGCCATCGTAGCCAGACTTTGGCTTCACACCCTAGGAGCCGTTTCCTCCACCCTGCAACAGAAGGTGAAGTTCCCTTTTGAGGGCCAGGTCCTGGAAATTCAAGGTTGCCAAGCTACGGCAAGAGAGTGCCTGGTGGCTGCCATCTCACATCAGCCTAGAGTAGAGTCCTCGACCCTTGTTGAAGAAAGCTCATAGCAATCAAAGATCCCAGCATCGCCTATTAATGCACCAGCCGAGGAAGCAAAATGTGAGGATTTAGAGAAGGTGATCATTGGCGATGACCCGGAGAGGTTCTTCCAGATGGGATCTACACTGCCCCCTTGGGAAAAGGAGGGATTGATGGGTTTCCTCAGAAAAAATGTCGATGTGTTCGCATGGGACGCTTATGATGCCCTAGGAATTGATCTGAACTTCATATGTCACCACCTAAATGTAAATCCATCAGCCACTCCTAAACAACAACCACCTCGGCGCCTATCCAAGGAACATACTAACGCTGTCAGGGACGAGGTGAGAAAGCTTAAGCAAGCAGGGGCTATCAAGGAGGTATTCTACCTTGAGTGGTTGGCTAACACCATGATTGTAAAGAAGAAGAGTGGGAAGTGGCGAGTTTGTGTGGACTTCACAGACTTAAACAAGGCGTGTCCAAAAGACCCATTCCCCATGCTTCAGATAGATTAATTAGTGGATGCAATTGTAGGCCATCCTCAGATGAGCTTCTTAGATACCTTCCAAGGCTATCATCAAATACCACTGGCCCTAGATGATCAAGAAAAAAGGGCATTCATTACTCCTATTGGAAATTACTACTACAAAGTGATGTCATTTGGTTTGAAGAATACGAGGTCTACTTACCAAATGATGATCACTAGAATGTTTGAGCCACAACTGGGCAAGAGTATTTAACTTTACATAGACGACATGGTGGTAAAAAGTAAAGTAGTGTCTGAGCACGTGGGAGACCTCGGAGTCATTTTTGACATCTTAAGAAAACACAAACTGCGTTTTAATGCCTCGAAGTGCTCGTTTGGTGTCGGGTCTAGCAAATTTTTGGGCTATATGGTAACTCATAGGGGAATTAAGGTAAGCCCAGATCAGATTAAAGCAATTCACAATCTGCAACCTCCTCAGAACCCCAAAGAAGTCTAGAAACTCACTGGAATGATCGCAGCCTTGAATCGGTTTATTTCCAGATCTGCGAATAGGTGCTGACTTTTTTACCTCCTAATGAACAAATGGAAAGGATTTGAGTGGTCTGAGGACTACGCTTTGGCCTTTCAGCAACTTAAGAAATACCTATTCCAGCCACCCATCATGTCTAGCCCTGAGGCCGACGAGGTTTTGTTTGCTTACATTACGATGGCTCCTCATGTTGTAAGCTTGGTGTTGATACGAATTGATGGTGGCATACAACGGCCAGTCTATTATGTGAGTAAATCATTACATGAGGCTGAGGTGCGTTATTTACCACTGGAGAATGTAATTTTGGCAGTAGTGCATGCCACGCGAAAACTCCCTCATTACTTCCAAGCGTACACAATTGTTGTTCTAACTCAGCTTCCACTTAAGTCTGTACTTCGAAGTGCCGATTACCCTGGAAGAATTGCCATGTGGAGCACAGTTCTAGGGGCTTTCGATATCAAATAAATGTCTCGGACCTCTGTCAAAGGCCTGGTCCTCGCTGATTTAATAGCCGAATTTGACGAACCCTCGATAGAAATGGTAACAGAAGAGCAAAACATGGATGGAAAATCGGTTGGCACAATCTCCGCGCAAGGACCCTCATGTTGGAAAGTGTATGTTGATGGCGCAGCAAACCAAATGGGGTCTGGGGTGGGGCTGGTCCTAATATCTCCTGAGAAGATTACCATAGAGAAATCATTGAGACTAGGGTTCTCGGCCACAAACAATGAAGCCGAATATGAGGCTTTACTGCAAGGAATGGCCATGGTACAGAAAATGGGGGGAAAGACAGTGGAAGTGTTCTCGGACTTGAGATTAGTTGTGGGCCAAGTGAAGGGGAAGCTAGAGGCCAGAGATGTGAGAATGTAGGAGTACCTGAGTCAGGTCAGGCGCTTGCAATCGGATTTTGAATTCTTCGACTTGTCACACGTCTCTAGGAGTGGAAACACGCACGCAGATTCATTGGCCACTCTTGCCACCTCCTCGGCGTAGGGTCTACCTTAAATCATCCTTGTTGAAGACTTGTGCAGAGCAGATGGAATCAAGATGGACATGGTTCAGATCCATCAGGTCAGAGTGGGTCCGAGCTGGATGGATCCTATAATGAGTTTTCTTAAGGATGATACACTACCTGAAGAGAAATCAGAAGCAGAGAAAATACGAAGAAAAGCTTCTCGATTCTGGCTATCCGAGGATCACAAGTTGTACAAGCACTCCTATTTTGGGCTGTATTTGCTATGTATACACCTTAAAGCATCAAAATTACTGCTCGAGGAGTTGCATGAAGGAATTTGTGGGAGTTACACAGGAGGAAGATCTCTATCTCACAAAGCCATCACTCAAGCATATTGGTGGCCGGGTATGCGGAAGGAAGCCCAAGAATATGTCAAGAAGTGTGACCAATGCCAAAGGTTTGCTCTAAACATCCACCAGCCGGGAGGGGTCCTTAATCCCTTCTCCAGTCCTTGGCTGTTTGCTCAGTGGGGCTCGGACATTGTAGGCCCTTTTCCTAAAGCGGCAGGAAATAAGAGACACCTATTAGTTGGCACAGACTATTTCTCTAAACAGGTCGAAGCCGAGCCCCTTGCTAACATCAGGGATGTGGATGCTAAGAAGTTTATCTAGAAGAACATCGTTATTTGATTTGGGGTCCCTCATACCCTCATCTCGAATAACGACCTTCAATTTGATAACAAGGCCATCAAGAGATACTACTATGACATGGGAATTACAAACAGGTAATCCACTCCTGCCTACCCCCAAGGAAATGGACAGGTTAAAGTTGTCAATAAGGTCATAGTTAACGGACTGAAAAAGAGGTTGGATGATGCGAAGGGAAGATGGGTGGAAGAATTGCCCCACGTCCTGTGGACATATTGGACTACACCACGTTGATCAACAGGAGAGACTCCATTTTCCATGACTTATGGGACCGAGGCTGTCATCCCTCTAGAAATTAGCTTCCCAACGCTGAGAACGAGTACCTTCACTTTGAGCAACAACGATGAACTGCTAAGAAAGAGTTTGGATTTAATTGAAGAGAGAAGAGAAAAGGCAATAATCCAAGTAGCCTACTAACACCAAAAACTCAAATAAGGGTATGACACCAATGTGAAGCTACGACCACTAGCACCAGGAGACTTGGTGCTGAGAAAGGTTTTGGGTAATGCCAAGAACCTGGCCTAGGGAAAGTTGAGGCCTAACTGGGAAGGATCATATCGCATCACTTCAGTGGCAGGAATAGGTGCATATTATTTAAAAGACTTAGATGAGAAAGCTGTACTCTGCCCATAGAATGTAAATAACCTAAGAAGATATTATTATTAATGAAAGCAATTTTATTTGCACTATGACTTATTGTAATTGCGTGTCATGAGGTTCACTACTATATAAGTATTAGACAGAACCAAGATCTTGCACCGATCATTGGACCACAAACCTAGGGGAAACTAAAAACTTCTAGCAACTATTTAAGTATTAGACAGAACCAAGGTCTTGCATGGATCCTCGGACCACAAACCTAGGGAAAACTAATAACTTCTAGCAACTATTTAAGTATTATACAGAACCAAGGTCTTGCATGGATCCTCGGACCACAAACCTTGGGAAAACTAATAACTTCTAGCAACTATCTAAGTATTAGACAGAACCAAGGTTTTGCATGGATCCTCGGACCACAAACCTTGGGGAAACTAATAACTTCTAGCAACTATCTAAATATTAGACAGAACCAATGTCTTGCATAGATCCTCGGACCACAGGCCTTGAGGAAATTAACTACTTTAAACATTTATTTAAGTAATAAACAGGACCCTAAATGGAGCCCGACTCCTCAAGTCACCTGCCCTGTCCTTATTCAACAAAGATGTAAGCGAATGTCCATCCATGAGCAGAAGGTATGGGATCTACATTATAAATTTAAATTCTTTTGTGGCTCACCTAATAAAAGACAAATTGCACTAATGAGATTACTCAATTATCAATTAAAGCCTAAGTTGAAATTTACATTGTGGACTTAGTATTTTTGATTGTCCGTTCAATGAAAGATGAGACACACTACTAGGATCACTCAAGTGTTAGTAAAAACATGAATCGTATAAGCAAAGGGCCTTATCATTGAAAGAAATGAGCACATTTCATTACAAAAAAGGCGGTTTCATTACAAAAGTTCAAGTACACCTAAAAAAGAAAAAAGAAAAACAACAACAACAGCAATACAAATAAACAGCAACAGCCTATTTTTTCAGCTTTATAGTCAACTTGTCCTTGGAAGGCTGCTGAGAAGCTGTGTTAGAGACTTCAGAATCTTGGCTTAGGGGAACGACTTTGAGGGGCACAGCAAGGGAAGCCAAGACTAACTCCTTTTTCTCAGGAGCCTCCTTCTTGGCAGGGGGAGCTTGAGGGTCAGCTGGAGGCTTCATCACGTCCTGAGGTACTTCCTGGTTAATGGTTTTCTCTTTTTCAGACACCTCAAGATGCTTAACCTCCTCGGCAGGATTGTCAAGGGAAGCAGGAGCATTGGTGGCACTGTTTTGACCTGCCTCTGCCGCTTCGGGGGCAGCATCGGCTTCGGAACTAGCAAGGGCAGCATCGACTTCGGAACTAGCAGGGGCAGATTCTCAAAGAGAGGGGGGTAGTACATGTTCTCTGCTCTCCTAAGTTCAGACGAAGCCTCAACCCTAGCTTGGTTGAGGGCTTTGACCCAAACTTGGGAACAATAGAGCCTGCATACCCCTGTTACTTGGGCTTTGAGATTGGTCTCAGTCTCAGCCACCCCTAGCTCATAAGCATCCTGCTCGGCCTGCTCTTTCATCTCCTCTGCCTGTTCCTTAGCCTTCTCTGCCTCCGCCCGAGCTTTCACTGCCTCGTCTTTGGCTTTCTCCATAGTATCCTTTGCTTTCTCTGCACTTTCCAATTTTTTCTTCAAGGACTCAATTTGTCCTTTGGCAATAACCAACTGCTCCTCGGCCTTGCGCAGGAGCAGCTTTTGGTCTTCGGCTTACTTCTGAGCACCCTTCAAAACCGAATCTGCACTCTTCCTTGCCCTCTCCTTGTCCTACAGTTTGCTTCTCAAGTCCTTGGTAGACTGGTCGGCAATGTTAAAGGCTTCTACAGCCGCAACTTGCCTATTCCTCTCGTCTTCAAGTTGCTTGCTGCAGCAGTTGGTCATCTCCTCTGCCCTAAACATGGCCTGAACATCCTAAAAAAGAAAACAAATGCAAGGCAAATAGGGAGCAAAGATAAAATAAAAAAAAATAAAAAAAAAGTGTAAGTTAAACAGAGAACAAAGGCTAAGTAAGTTGGAAACCTTACCATCCCCAAGTACCTCTTGAGGCTAAGGAAGACCTCCTGCCTCCTAAAAGACTACAGCTCGGCCATGTCCGAAGGTAGCAACAAGGCCTTCTCCAAAGCATTGGCCACATGGCTGACGGTGCCTCCCTAGAAGTCCCTAATGAAAGTATTGTCCATCAGAGGGGCCCCATTGAGCATTGGAGCCGAGAGCCAAGCCTAGGGCTCAGGCAAAGGATTGACCCTCTTCTCAGATCCCCTGTGCCCAACTTTCTGCTGCTTGGCGGCTCGCTGGGCCTCCTCTTCCGATGTAGGGCGAGACTTCTCAGCCTCCATCATCTCCTTGCCCTTTGACTCCCTTTTTCGTTTAGGGTCGGAAGGCTCGGGTCTCGGCGGTAGGGTTGGTTTAGGAGGAGGAGGAGGAAGTTTGGATGTAGCAGAAAGGAGTTTACTCTGAGAAGGGGAAGGCGATTTGTTCTGAGTTGTCCTCCCTTGTGTCTCCCTCCCCGGCTGGGACTCTATCAAGTCCAGCAAGTTTGTTTTTTGCCTCTTTTGTATCCCCATATCTTCTTCAAAATGAGCTTTTGCCAAAGGGAAGTCTGCTTTAGTGCAGTTTGGGTCGCCGAGATCACTAGAAAGGGCCTTAGACGACGAAGCTCGGTTGAACACCTCAAATTCGTCCTCGAACAAAACCAGCTCAACGATTTCTTCTTCTTTCTCTATTTTTTCTTCCTCTTCCTTTACCTTGGGACGGGAAGAAGAAGAACCCACCAAGGGTACGCCCTCCGGAATTGAAGCACCCTCAGGGAGCAGGAAACCCTCAACTGCGATGCTGATCCTATGGAGACGTGGATTGCAGGCCTTGATGACATACTTTGGCGCTTGGAAAGCATGAGAGATTGGCGTATATCCCAATATCAAGTAAGCCGCCCTAAGCTGATTGTCTTCCTCGTTCACAAACACCTCGGCCTTGAGGATGTTGTCCAAGCTCTCCCTGTTAACCAAATTGAAGTTTGGTTCAATGGTGCGTTTATCTGCAGAACCGTGAAAAGCAAAGTGTTAGCATCCTAACAACACAAATCACGATAAGGCAGTGAACAAGTCCTACTTCTATCCCTAGAGCCCCACCTGGTTGCCCCTCTTCCGTTAGCCAAGGGATGCCATCATGCCACTCCCTGGACACAATCAGAAAGTCTTTGTTTAGCCCCTTGCAAGACTCTGGAAGACACTGTATGAGCCTGATTTCAGGCTTCCTTGTTTTCAGGTAGTACCCCTTCCCCTTCAAGTTGTGAACGCTGTAGACCTAATTCACATCATGATGGGTCAACCGTAGACCCATTTTCTCGTTTAAGGCATCTACACACCCCAATATTTTGAAGACGTTTGGGATGCACTGAGTGGGGGCTAGCCTAACAAACCTAAGGTAATCCCTCATCACCGGCCCCAAAGGGATTCTCACACCACCTTCTATAAAGGCGATCATGGGAATCACCACCTCACCCTCTTCCCTACGAAAATGCCATTCGCACTCCTTACAATATCTCAAGCCCATGTTGGGTGGAATCTTGTAGTCAGCCTTAAATTTTTCCATCCCTTCCTCGTACTCTACCAAACTCTTAAATCTACCCATCCCAAGGAAAAGTTCAGAGAAGCTAAAGAAAGTAAAAAAAAAAAAAAAAAAAAAAAAAGAGAAAGAGGCGAAGGAAGAAAGACACAAAGAAAAGAAAGTAAAGGAAGTTTGAAAGGTTTGGGAAAAACTTACAAGGATGAGGAAAGTGTCCTTGGACAGGCTTTTGAAGAGACACGAATGAGTGAGAAATATTGGCAGATTCAACGTATGTGTGCAGGAGCTCTTGGATGCAAAAGTAATTTGGGCAAATTAATTTAAATAGGTATTTATACCCAAGTTAAAGTAGCAGCGGCAATTTTCCTGCCCATGAGTTAAAAAATCTCTCCACCGTTGGATCGCCATCGCGTCGTAGAACGTGGGGGGGACAACTAGCTGCAGGAATTTAATGAGGGTAGTTAAAAAGGCACTGACGCTGACAAAGGATAAGACGTGATAAGCATACAATACGCCCGAGGACATCAAAATCTTCCTTTCTGTCCGAGGTTCCAGACAGTAAAATTTTGAGGGGCTATTGTGGGGTCATAGAGCCCAGTGATATACATCCACCTTCTATACTAGGCCTGAAGCCCATGCCGAGACCCATAATCGCACATGAAGAGGACAATGGTGATCATGGCAACCCAGGAAACCGTGCCAAGGACAATTATGTCCTCGGCTAACCAAGGCCGAGGTAGAAGTAGGGTGACTTACCAGCAAAAACAATCTTCCAAAGTATTCCAGGAAAAAAAATAAGTACAGCAAGCAAGCACACTGGAGCATGACAGTAGAGCAATTCCTGGAAAAACTGCTGTCTCCACATTAAATGTTCCACAACTAACATTCTGGCCGCATTAATGTGAAAATGATACCTGAGCAGTAGCTTTTCAGACTCACAGCTACTACCTAAGAGTTTTGGGAGGAGGTTGATGTGACAAAGACCAACAACAACAGATCTGACATGTACGTGTATGGTGGAGATGAAGGAGGAAAGTAGTATATCAGGAAGAATGAGCTCTGAGAAAAGGGGATCGGGATTTTACCAGAGAAAACACTGTAACAATCTGAGCTAACTTTGTAACCATTATTACTATCACTCAAGAAATAATAAATTGAAGCTCCTCAGATTAGTGCTGAGGATTGAATTGTTTGCCCAAGTCCATATTCGTTTTACTTATTCATTCTTTAAATCATCTTTAGTTGTTGTTACACTCATCAAAACCCAGTTCTTCTACCCACTCTCTACAAATTTATTGCATTAGGCTTGTTAGGCTTGAGTTCACTTATCCCTCAGGAATAGTGCTCAAACCCGGTCCCTATAATTATTCTTTTTGGTAATTTACCACTCAAACCACCACTTTTATAAGTGCTAGCCAAACACTCAGTTTTTTTAAAAAGCACTTTTTAATAGTTTTTACCAAACACTTAGCTTTTTTCAAAAAGCCCAATTTCATACCGTACTTTTTGAAAACCTCACTTCTTCAAAAAGCTTAGTTTCAAAAAGCTGAACCAAACTCACCCTATATCCTATCAAGAAAGCCTCACATAGGACCTTTATCTCAATAATCAACATATAATGCCATAAACCAACATATAATGCCATTCCTATCAATATATATATATATATATATATATATATATAATGCCATAAACCACCAAAGGAGTAGGTATTAAATACTATTTGTAATAAAGGTACACCTAGCCTAGCTTTTAGTAGCTCAACTTAGCTAACTTGGAGTAGGGAGTTGTAGGGAAGTCACTTTTTACCTTTTAAAGAGTTACACCAGTCACATGTCTCAAAATCCATCTTTAACAAGAGATTTACTAATGTGTGTCCTTAGATATACATTAGTAAACAATTTTAGAAATTTTTTTTATGAAAAAACGAAAAGATAATTAATTTTTTTGACATTTTTTTCATTTCACTATAAAATTGTTTCCAAAACAGACCCTTTAAGGAGTTACACTAGTCACATGTCTCAAAATCCATCTTTAACAAGAGATTTACTAATGTGTGTCCTTAGATATACATTAGTAAACAATTTTTGAAATTTTTTTATGAAAAAACAAAAAAATAATTAACTTTTTTGAAATTTTTTCAATTCATCATAAAATTGTTTCCAAAATAGATGGTTAATGTAACCAGACCCCTTTAATAAATACCCCGATACTTCACCTGTTAAAAAAAAAATTATCTATTGAAATTTTGAATTAAAAAAACTTATGTTTGGCCCCCAAAATTAAACAATAACCATTTTAAATTGAAAGTTGGCTTAAAGAATCTAAAAAATAAATGAGCACTTGATCATATGTCTTTGGAATTATAATTTTCAAGGTTGCAAATGAGGGTAGCCGAGCTAAGCCAACTTTTAAGAATTTAAGATTGTTCATTTAATTTTATTTCGAATATGAGCCAAGTTCAAGCTCATCACTAAGTTTAGTTCATTTCCAAGTTTGTTTGTGAGTCACTTCATACTTGATTAATTTATTATTTTTTTCATATTTAGTAAACACCATAACTATTTTTTAACCTTTTAGAAATATGTACTAATAACTAATAACTAAATTATAGTTAAAATTATAATATTTTAGTCAATTAATAATAATTTTTATTTATGAAATTTATAACAAGTAGATTCATCAACTTTATATTGTTAAAATTATATATCATTTTTAAAATGAATTATTACCAATAAATTACAAATAACAATTTGATATCTTATGAAATTATTTACAAACTTACACAATCCAATCTCAAGTGTGTGTGTGTATATACACACTTAAATCAAGTCATATGTTTATTCACGAATACATTATTATGTTGAAGCATTGTTTGTTTGATATTTGAGTCGAAATAAAAGAACATAAATTTTTTTTTAAAAAAAAAACTCAATTCAAGCTTGAGCTGTTTATAAACAACTTGGCTCATTTACTACCCTAACAATTTGATTGCTTGATTTTATGTATTCATTGTTTAAAGTATGAGATTTTGAATTTTGAGTGATGTGTTGTCTTGCTCCACTCAAATGATTGTTTGGGTGACTTTATGTTATCTTTTAATATTTGTGTTTGCGTTTTTTAAGTTGGTGTGGGGGCCCTTTTTGTGTTTATGGGCTAGGGCCCGTTCTGCTATGCTTAGGCTTGTTGGGTTGTGGGTCAAGGAGATAGGACTGGCCTAATACCTTAGCAAGACCATGCTACAAGCTAGTTTGTGCGCAAGCCGAGCGTTCTCAGTGTAGACAAAGTAAAGAGTGCTACAGCAGACAAGGTGTCACAGCAAACACAATAAATGATATCATAGCAGAACAGCTGATACAACAAATATAATAAAGGATGCCACGGTAGAACAACAGGTACAACAAATATAATAAAAGATGCCACGGCAAAATAACTGATATAGTAAATATAATGAAAGATGCCACTGCAGAACAAATGATATAGCAAAAATAATAAAAGACCCTACAGTAGAATAATTGATACATCAAATAAAATAAAAAAGGCTACAGCAGAACAACTGATGCAGCAAACACAATTTCTAACAAATGAGATTACGTGTATTCACAATCAAAATTATGGGTCAGGTCTTTTAGCAGAAGGAGAACCAAGAAGGAACCCGAACCCCAACTTGAATAGCCTTGTTATAGGCTTCTGCCATCAAAGTTGTGCATTTTGGAAAATAGACCTAAATGACTATTCGTTACCACTTGTGAGATTCTAGAGAGTGAGTTTATCAAGAGAGAGAGAAAAGATAGTTTATTGATGCATGCCTTTTCTACTATGTTTTCTCTCTTCTTATTTTTATATCTCCTTCTTCTTTCTTTTTCTTAGTCTTTTCTTTCCTAGTCTTTTTACTGATATCTCGTTGTCCTCCCCTTCATCTATGACTACTGCCCCTCTTTATAGTGGGCTAATTTCATGAGATTTCTTCATTTTATCCCTCAGGGCTTCATCAACTGTTTTTGGTTTGTTATGGGCATCCCTTTAAAATTGTCCATCAACCCATTGGTTGCCTGACCTTTACCACCACTAGGTAAATCTAGTGCATTCTCTTTCTTCCACTACCCATGCCACGACAAAATCTTTCTTTGTTTGATCTTCTTCCCGCATTTCCCATCTTGCCTCAATGGATAAGGGCTTGGGTCTCTCAGTACCTATCTCTATGGCATGCATCGAGTGGTCTTAGACGTCTACTACCTCTTTTGGGCAAAATGCCATCTCAACAAGGCATTTTTCCCAAAAGAGGTTATGGTTGGAAACCCAAAATAGACTATTTTCCTTCCACCACCAAACCACACCCTGTGAATCCCTTGACTGCGGGCCACCTCTCCTGTATTGGCTGGGTACAAATGGGTGGTACTCTGGTCCTAGTGTGCTCGTTCCATTATCCTTTGCGTTTGTTTTCTTTCATTCCCACGCCATTACTGCCATGTCTCATTCTACTATATGTTTCTTTCACTTGTACTTATCTTCCACGAAAAGGGGCATGGACTTCTAGGTTTGCCTTATTTCTTTTCATTCCCTCATGGACTTGCATGTTTGCTTTGCATAAGTTCTTGCCATACCAATTCGTTTGGCTTTTGTTCTTCTTTCTTATTTCCTTGGGCCTACTGCTCTCCTTTTCTCTTCTTGTTGTAGTCATGGACATATCAGCCCATTGGTTTTTTACTTCTTCCTTTGGGCCATCATAGACCATTTACTTTACTTTTACCTCTTTTGTGATCATGGGTCTGCTGGCTGTTATTTCTTGCCTCGTTGGCCCATTGAGCGTTTACCTCTTTTCTTGGACTTTCATAGCCCATTTAATTTACTTTTATCTCTTGTTGTGCCCATGGGCTTACTGGTTATTACCTACCGTCATGTTGGCCCATTGAGTTTTTTACCTCTTTTTTGGAGCTCCCATGACCCTTTTGCTTCTATCATGTTTCTTTCACTCTTTTCCTCCTTCATCTTCCTTCACTATTGGGCTTTTTCTGCTGTTGGGCTGTTTGTCAAAAACAAGTATCAATAGTTGGCAACACCAATTGGGTTTTTAATAAGAAGAATATTAAACATATAATAATAATAATAATAATAATAATAATAATAATAATAATATATGACTTTCAAATTTCGTGGTTCTTTTTATAAAAGTTGTACTTCACCTATTCTTTAAGTTTCTAGTTTCTACTACAATTACAAAACAAGCATTTTCAATCAAAATATATTGTCAAACTAAATTTCACAACAAGATGATGTCAAACTAAATTTCACAACAAGATGAAAGATAATTTTCTAACAGATTCTTTGATTTTGATATTAAAAGGAACAAGATGAAAGATAATTTTCTAACAGAGTTTTCGATTCTTTGATTTTGATAGTAAAAGGAAGAAGATGAAAGATAATTTTTAATGGAATCTTTTTTTTTCTTTTTTGAGACCCTTCTAACGGAATCTTTGATTTTAATATTAAAAGGAATATTTTATTATAAGGAATATTTTCTCATCATAGATAATTTTTGTGAGTTTCCTTATGATAAATTAGAAATAATTGAGTGAAAATATAGTTAAAAATGACCCTTTTATATATTTTCTTTTATTTATATTTAGTTAATATAGATGTAAGTTTTATTTTTCATATATTAATTTAGTTTTAAATTTTAACATCTTCTTAATCTTGAATAGTTAAAAAAAAAAAAAAACCCACCCAACGTGAAAATCCTGACTATATCCAATTGCTTCAGTAGAAGTCAAGGTCAAATCCGATTATTTTGGACCCTATTTTAACAGCATCCAACAATTTTTCAATGTTTAGCAGAACTTTTAGATCGTTAGGTGAGCCTCTTGCAGAAAGGTAGGATATAAAACACAAATATTACCAACTAATTTGTCTTTTAGTATTTCAGTAAAATAACGTGCTCATGGTCATTTCAACAAATACAACACAATTGCAACCTCAACAATACTATCAGTGTTATTGCTGTCTTATGCTGGTTGTTTGTTGTGTGTGCACTACTTCTGGTTCAACATAAAATCACATATTTATCACACACACAGTGTCACAGGGTCAATTTTTCACTCAAATTTTCTGCCTATGATAATTGGTATAAGAGCTTGGCTGCAATGTCTTCGGACACCAAGGCAAGGGTGACTATCTTGGAGAACATACTTGGAGTTCCTACAGAGGGAGAACAACTTTCTGTGTGTGACAGATTGGATGCACTGTCTGCAGAAACTGTTGTGATACGAAATAAGATTTCTGATCAGAGGGATGTTGTGTTGATTAGTGTTGAAGAGTTGGTTGCTGCACTGGATGTCCAAGGCAGTGCAGCAAGAGAGACCCAAAGCTAACTTGAGACAGAAATTGCCTTGTTAAAGAGGGCAATGCATAGGGATGGCAATTTCTACCCGATCTGTGGGTACCCGGTCCGGCTCGACCCTAATGGGTCGGATTTTACCCGGCCCGATAAAGAATAAGGTCGGGTTTGGGTTTTAAAAAAAAAACCCGAAGCGGGTCCGGGTCGAGTCCGGGTTTTGGTAAAAACCCGAACCCGACCCGACCTGTTCCGTTTACAATTAAAGTAAAATTACTAATATACCTACCTATATATATATATATATATATATATATATATATATATATATCACTTATGTCAAACCCTAACTCATTTCTCTAATATCTCTTAGCTCCAGCCGTCTCTCTCAGTGCTCTCACCTCAACCTCAATAACTCTTTGTCTCATTTTCTCTCAAGCCACCCCACACAGTCTCACCCAATCTGGCAGTCACCCTCACCCTCACTCTCATTCACTCATCAACCCACCCTCACCTTCACTCTCATCACGTGGTGGTTGCTACTTGCCAAGGAGAAGCACGAAGGTTAGATCGCAGAGAGATGTGCGAGGTTTAGGTCGTGACAAGTAGAGAGGCCCATCACTGATCATCGGAGATCTTGGTGGTCTGAGATAGAGAGAGACCGAGTAGGAATCCGAGATCGAAGATAAAGCCTTGGTGGACCGAGTTCTCCAATATTTTTTTTGGGTTCATGTCCTCTCTTAAATTTGAGTTTGTGTTTGTGATTCTGTGAATCAATTTTTGTGAATCTGTGTTTGTGGATCTATTTTTGAAAGGGAAACTTTTTTTTTTTTTTTTTTAATAATTTTAAGATTGTATGGCACAACAATGGCAGACACATTGACGCCGTTGAGTTCATCTTCAGGTCTCAGAAATGGGCAATGACCATTCAATTCTTTTTTTTTTTTTTTTTTTTTTTGGGTTGGGCCACGATTTGGGCCGCGGAGTGGGCCCAAATCTGGCAGGGCTTAACAGGGCCAATGGGGGCAGGTTCGGAAAAAAACCCAGTTAGTAAACGGGCCGGGTTCGGGCCGCAAGTTAAGACCTGCGGGTCGGGTCCGGGTATGAAAAAACCCGACCTGAACCCGACCCGTTGCCATTTCTAGCAATGCATGGCCATTCTAGGGAGGGGGAAGTGGCCACCAAAGTGAAGGTGCCTGAACCAAAGCCCTTTAATGGTGCTAGGAGTGCCAAGGATTTAGAGAATTTCCTTTGGGACATGAAGCAATACTTCAAGGCTGCAAGGGTGTCGAATCAAGAGATGGTAACCATTACTAAAATGTATCTTTTAGGAGATGACAAGTTATGATGGAGAACCCGTGTGGAAGATGATGTAGATACTGGTAGAGGGAAGATTGACACGCAGAAAGCCTTAAAGAAAGAGTTGAAGGACCAGTTTTTGCCTACCAACACTGCATGGGTTGCAAGAGATTCCTTGAAGAAATTGAAGCAAACTGGTACAATGAGAGAATATGTCAAGACATTCAGTTCTTTGATGCTGGATATCAAGAACATGCCAGAGGAAGATAAGTTGTTCAATTTCATGTCTGGTTTGCAACCTTGGGCATGGTTGGAGTTAAAGAGGCAGACAATGCGTGATCTACCCTCTGTTATGTCTGCTGCAGATGCTTTAGTGGACTACAAGTTCAATAAGCCCAGTGGGGATGATGAAAAACGTAAGTCCAAGGACAAAGGCAAAGACAAGCAGAAGAAAAAGGCAAGAAGAACAAGGATAAGCAGAAGAAAAATTAGGGTAACAAGAGCAAAGGAGAGAGTTCTACTTCTCAACAAAACAAAGAAAAGCCCAAGTTGAATGTAGACTGCTTCATATGCAATGACCCTCATCGAGCAAGAGACTGCCCTAAGCGTGAGAAGCTTAATGTAATGGTTGCTGAAGATGAGAAGGGGCAGTCCGATGAAGAAGTTCCCAACAGGGTGAACCCCTTACAATTGCTGAATGCCCTTAGTGTAGGAGGTAATTCTAAAGGGCTGTCTTATGTGCAAGTAGAGATGAATTGAAATGGAGCTGAAGCAATGCTTGATAGAAGTGTTACCCACAATTTTGTTGATGAAAGTATGGTCCAACGGCTTGGTCTGAAAGTGAGCAAGTGTTCAAGTAAGATCAAGGTAGTAAACTCTGAAGCAAAACCTATTTCGGGAATTACTTTTGATGTGAAGTTCAAGGTTGGTGAATAGACAGGAAATGTGAATTTCTTGATTATGAAGTTGGATGACTTTGATGTAATTCTGGGTGATGAGTTCTTTGTGGCTACCAAGGCTGCCTTGCTGCCATTCATTGGTATGATGTTGATTTTCGATGAGAAGCAACCATACTATGTTCCTGCTAGGCGTGTGGCAGGAAATAGCAAGACTAGCAAGGGGAAAGAGCCAATGGTGTCAGCCATGCAAGTTGAGCATGGGTTGAAGAAGGGGGAAATGACTTACTTGGCTCCAATGATTGAAGTCAAGCAGGACACGTTTGTCGAAGTTCCAGATGCTGTTGTTGGACTGTTGGAGGAATTTGTTGATGTGATGCCTCCATAATTGCCTAAGACCCTTCCACCAAGGCGTGCTGTTGATCACAAGATTGAGTTGGTTCTTGGTTCAAAGCCTCTTTCGAAGGTTCCATATAGAATGTCCCCTATGGAGTTGGCTGAAATGAGAAAGCAATTAACTGAATTGCTTGATGCAGGCTACATTTAGCCCTCCAAAGCCCCTTACGGTGCCCTTGTTTTGTTTCAAAAGAGCAGGATGGATCACTGCATATGTGTGTGGACTACAAAGCCTTGAACAAAGTAACGGTGAAGAACAAGTACCCGATCCCTTTAATTCAAGACATGTTTGACAGACTGTGCAAAGCCACTTACTTCACCAAGTTGGACTTGAGATTAGGTTATTAGCAAGTGAGGATTGCTGAAGGGGATGAACCAAAGACAACTTGTGTAACTCGGTATGGTTCTTATGAATTTCTAGTTATGCCTTTTGGTTTAGCAAATGGCTCTGCTACATTCTGCAATTTGATGAATGATGTATTCTATGAGTTTGTAGACCATTTTGTTGTGGTTTACTTAGATGACATAGTGGTATATAGAGAGTCCTTGGAGGATCACTTGGAACACCTTAGGAAGGTGCTGTCCAAATTGAGTGAACATCAATTGTATGTCAAGAAAGAGAAGTATGAGTTTGCCCAGCAAGAGATTTTGTTTTTAGGGCATAAAGTCAGCAAAGGTCCTGTGATGATGGATGAGAGGAAGGTGTAGGCTATCCTTGATTGGCCTCCACCAAGTAAAGTTGCGGAGTTGCGGTCTTTCCTTGGGTTGGCTAACTATTATAGGAAGTTTATTCAAGGGTATTCCAAGAAGGTTGCTTCTCTTACAGATTTGCTGAAAAAGAACAAGAAATGGGTGTGGACAGATGCATGCCAAGAAGCTTTTAAGAAGCTTAAAGCTGCTATGTCGAGTGAGCCGGTGCTACGTTTGCCAGATTTTGAGTTGCCATTTGAAGTCCATACTGATGCTTCTGACAAAGCAATTGGTGGTGTGCTGGCACAAGAGAAACATCTAGTGGCCTATGAAAGTAGGAAGCTGAATGATACAGAACAGAAATGTTCAGCATATGAGAAGGAAATAATTGCTGTGGTTCATTGTTTGCTAATATGGAGGGTGTATCTACTAGGCCCTAAAATTGTGGTGAGAACCGATAATGTAGCCAATACCTTCTTCAACAAACAGAAGAAGTTGTCTCTTAAGCAAGCTAGGTGGCAAGAGTTGCTGCAAGAGTATGATTTTGTGTTGGAGCACAAGCCTAGCAAGCATAATCAAGTAGTAAATGCACTTAGCTGCAAACAAGTGCAAGAGTATGCTACTGCCTTAACCAGAGTTGAGTCAGATTTTGTAGAAAGGATCAAGGAAAGTTCTAAACTTGATGTTAGTTACTAGAAATTGGTGCAAGATGTGACTTCAGGCCTAGTGCGTAGTTACTGGCTTGAAGATGGGTTGCTATATACAAAGGGTGGTAAGCTGTTTGTTCCTAGTGGGAAGATCTGTAGAGAGTTATTGAAAGAGACTCATGATCCATAATGGGCAGGACATCCGAGTAATTAAAGAATGTATGCTTTACTGTCCTGTTTTTATTATTGGCCTAAGATGGAGTTAGACACTTAGTTCGTTAACAAGATAAGGGTTTAACTCAAAAGGAAGCTGGTTTGCTACAACCTCTTCCTATATCAGAAAGTCCATGGACTTCTGTTTTAATGGATTTCATTATTGGGATGCCTAAAGTGAAAGGAAAGGGTTCAATTTTTGTAGTGGTTGATCGATTTTCGAAGTATGCCATGTTTATGGCTGCACCAAGTACTTGCATAGCAGAGGTAGCTGTTGATCTGTTTTACAGAAATGTGGTAAAGTACTTTGGTTTGCCTAAAGATATTGTGAGTGATATAGACTCTCGCTTCACTGGTCGGTTTTGGATAGTTTTGTTTGGGTTGCTGGGTTCACAGTTGAAGTTTTCTACTGCTAATCACCCACAAACAGATGGTCAGACCAAGAGGATCAATGCTGTGTTGGAAGATTACTTGAGGCACTATGTGATTGCAAGTCAGAAAAACTGGTTGGACTTGTTGGATTCAACACAGTTTGCTTACAATCTGCACAAATTTTCACAGCAAGGCAGCCACAAAGAACTCATCGCCTAGAATTATATCAAAGTCATCCAACTTCATAATCAGGAAATTCACCTTTCCTGTCCACTTGCCAAACTTGAACTTCACACCAAAAGCAATTCCTGAAACAGGTTTTGCTTCAGAGTTTACTGCCTTGATCTTACTTGGACACTTGCTCACTTTCAGACCAAGTCGTTGGACCATACTTTCATCAACAAAATTGTGGGTAGCATCAGTATCAAGCATTGCTTCAGCCCCATTTCCATTCATCTTTACTTGCACATAAGACAACCCTTTAGAATTACCTCCTTCACTAAGGGCATTCAGCAATTGTAAGGGGGTTCACCCTATTGGGAACTTCTTCATCAGACTGCCCCTTCTCATCTTTAGCAACCATTGCATTACGCTTCTCACGCTTAGGGCAGTCTCTTGCTCGATGGGGCCATTGCATATGAAGTAGCCTGTATTCAACTTGGGTTGTTCTTTGCTTTGTTGAGAGGTAGAAGTCTCTCATTTGCTCTTATTACCCCAATTTTTCTTCTGCTTATTCTTGTTCTTCTTACCATCTTTCTTCTGCTTGTCTTTACCTTTGTCCTTGGACTTACGTTTTTCATCATCCCCACTAGGCTTATTGAACTTGTAGTCTACTAAAGCATCTGCAGAAGACATAGCAAAGGGCAGATCACGCATTGCCTGCCTCTTTAACTCCAACTATGCCCAAGGTTGCAAGCCAGACAAGAAATTGAACAACTTATCTTCCTCTTACATGTTCTTGATATCTAGCATCAAAGAACTAAATGTCTTGACATATTCTCTCATTGTACTAGAATTGAAGGCATCGACTTTATGGTAGTTTGAAAAGGAAGTGAAGGCATTTGAAGATACCCTACCGACGAGGACATCGGCTTCTTCTGGTGGGGGTGGTTTGTTAGGAGCATTGCATGTTGCTAATGATGGCATGAGGAATGAGGGTGCTTAGGCAGCATTGAGCCAATCACTTGGCTTCATGTTTTCTCAATACACTCATGGCTCCTCATGCCTGACTAGTGATGCTCCTAAGGGCTCTTTAAGGAAGACCTGTCCAGTCTCCCTATTCATGTTAGATCAATAAGTAGTGATGAGGGGCAGCATGTGGAGGCACCTTGCTCCACATGATGCCCCAAGGCCATGGCAGGGGAGGGCCATGGTGGGCAGAGATGGTTGTGATGATGGGTAGGAGCAGGTGGTGCTGACCCTATGTGGTGGTGCATGGCATTGGTGGCGCATGGCATTGGTGGCTTAGTTGCTGGTTTCTTGTGTGTGTGCTTAGTGGCTTAAGTGCAAAGTAGGGTTAGGTTGCTATGATGATTAAATGTTGTGTGCAAGGCATTGGTTTAGTGGGGGCTTGTTGAATGCATGGATAAGTGCTAGTGGGCTGATGACAGTTACTTTGTGTGCTGCTTGTGGACATGCTGTATGGGCTGAAGTGATGATGAGAGGCTTTGAGCATGGGCCAAGCCTCCCTAAAACGTGTGAGAACATGTTGAGTGGGCTATTGGGGGATGGGCAGAGGCCCCATGGTCTGCTGAGACATGGGTTGTGCATGTGCAGCATGTGCAATGGCAGTTACCAAGCAGTTTCTAACTTTCTTGATGATTAGACTTGCTGTGTAGGGGCTAGAAACGTGGAGAGCAAACCAAGACAGCATCAGTTGAAGGTGTCCTAAGTCAGAACACAAGTGGCAGATTGTCCAAGACCTAGACAGTAACTGCCATAGTAGTTAATTCTGTGTATTTAACCCTAAGGCCGTTGGAGGTGTCAACAACAGAGTTTATTTTGGCCTTGGAAAAATTTTGTGTAATTCTCTAGGCTTGTAAAAGGGTTTCCTTTGTACTTGAGATTAAGTAATAAAGGTTGGGGGTGAGTTTCCTATAAATATTGTGTGCGCGCTGTGTGTTTAAACGTCCCTATATAATTTGTTCTAAGTATTCTTGCAGCGTGTGTGTGGTGTTGGTTGAGATTAAGTTAGGGACTCAGGGCCATCACAGGCAGAAAATTTGAGTGAAAAATTGACCTTGTGACACACAGTGATAGAGAGACTGAAAGAGCTATGAGTAACTAAATAATGCCAAAAAGTAATATACAACTTATTTGTTTCATTTACCATTTCCAATGATGGAAGAACATCAAATGAATATTTCTTTCCCTTATTTTTTTGTGTGTGTGGACCTAAGGAGAGTCGATCTAGTAACGTGCGCTTCAATTGTGGTCTTCAAGTACAATGCTATCCCTTAAGGTTGGAAGCAATATTTTCAACATTAGAAGGGATACAATGTGGGGAGTGTATATGCTGCTTCATGGTCTAGTCTAGGTATACTCTATTGCTCACATTTACATTGCAAATATATCACTTGTAAAAAGTAGCTTACACTTGCAGTGAGATTTGGTCAGACCTTGCTATAAATGCCTTCACTATCAAGTGATGCCCCATCAAAGTGTTCGTTACCAATCATTAGAGTAGGCTTTGCGAGTCTCTGCTTTAGAGCATAAGAATTAGCCAATGAAAACTGAATTATCTAAGATTTCAAAAGAACTCTAGCAACAAAATCAGAAATTCATGGGTACTTCGGTTATGCAACAGAGATTAAATTCTATAAGGATGTTGTGTAAAACCCAAGCTTTACACCCTTTAATCCTAATATACCACATTATCTTATCACACATTAAAAAATTGACATAACCACACCCAAAAAATTCTAATACCCATATGAAAATCTAACCCAATTGGGAGTTTATTGAGATGTTATTAGGTGTGATAAAATGTATTGAGTTTTAAGTAAAATACTGATGTAACAATTTTTTATTGGATGGTATAAAACACTAAAACATAGGTTTTACAATCCATCCTTATCAAATTTGGACTCTATGCAATAACCAGAGATTATAATTTTGGGGCAAGTCATAAGGGAACCAAGGCAGCAGCACATAGGGAGTATACTGTGGAACACTCATACGGAGAAAGAAAAAAAGAGGAAACACAGGGAAACCAAGAAATTTATTGTTAACAACTACCCAAAAAAAAAAAAAAGGTATTCACAACTAAATTGCTACTTTCTGTCCTGGAAACATGTAGTGCCCAGGAGCATGAACCCAAAACTTCATTTGAGACATCAACAGATGCATGATAGGAATGAGTATCCTACAATGAACTGGTTCAAAAAGCTGCTAATTATAACTCACTATAAAAGTAATTCTTAGGGCCCTTTTACATTTGTTGCAAACAAGAGAAACCTTCTTTGAATTTGACTGACTGTAACAGAGGCCTGATTTCAAATTAGTTTCTCATATGCAGCTTCTGGCTGAATATAAAAGAACTGGAGAACTAGACAGAACAGCCATAACTTAGGGGATGCCACAACATCATGAAAATGTATCCGTTCCATTGTACTTCACAAGGCACCATGGCTTTCATGATGTCAGAAAATAAATCAAATTAATATAAAGTTAATATTTGATCATGTAGAAAATTCAAGAAATGAAATCATGAATATATCATGATATAACTTCTTTTATCTTGTAACAAGTTCTTTTTTACATTCTGAAGATTGAAGAACGTGGTCAGTGCCTTATAAACGCGATTAGGAAACAAAATGAACGAATCCATCCTTTATTAGTGCTTATATGACCCCAAACAAACACCAAAATATACTGGACAGGAAAAAACAGATACCAATTATTATTACACAATAATGAAAGCAATATAACATGATTTCTGCGCGGTCCAATTTCAAAATTTTCAAAGACAAAGTTTGTTTGATACAATACTGACTACATTATTCAACAAGAATGAAACACACTCTTACTTGACCTAACCTGCTCTCTCTTGCACACACACACACACATTGGAGCTTTGTTTATCACTATCATTGCTAGGATTATTCATACATCCAGTACAGTGCCAGCCTACTATAAAAGATACTACACCATGTACATTGTCGGTCCAGGAAAAATATTAGAAAATCTTGTTACATGAACAAAACATAAAATACAAATAAAAAAAGATAGGCAATACAAATTCCATCATCAGATGAAAATGAAAAGGTGACTTCATATGTCCAAAAACAGAACATTTCTCCATATGATGAGCTTATGCACATGTGCGTATAAAATCACATATATTCTTTGGCCATGGAAGCAAAATAATGTTTGACAACTAAATCTCTAACTTCCATGTACAATGCTTAAATGAAGAACTGCGATTCACGCATATATTTACTGATTCTAGTAAACTCCTATCATTGAGTTTTGGGAAGTATGGAACTTCTTACCTCATCTAACATAGAGTCATTTTGTTGCTCAAGTTCATATATTTGTTGCAGTGTCATTCCATACCATTTATCAATCCAAGCAAAACAGTGACGATGACTTTCCAAAAAAAGAGCCCTTTCACCCTATACCAAAAAAAAAAAAAAAAAAAAAAATCACATAAATTACTTTTTGCTTTTTTTCTTTTTGGTTGGGGGGGGTGGGGTGGGGGATAGGAAAGATCTGCCACTAGTACACCACTAAACCCTAAGAAATTTAATTATTCTTCATGCAACACTGTACACTAGTATTCAATAGTAATAAGTAAATAAAAGTAAGTTCAAAGTTTTCCTTCGTTTCCCACTTAACCATTCTTGGTTTTCTTTCTTCTGTTTTCTTTATTCTTAAATTCAGACAGAAATCTCTCTAATATTCAATTACTTCAGTCATTTATTTTTCTTTTCCCCCTTTGCTTTAGGGATTTTGCCTTTTCAAATTGCCCTCCACTTTAGTCTTTGTCCTTGAAACTAGATACATCACAAACCAAAAATTTAAAGAAAATTTTAACAATTCTCAAAATAGTATTGCGGAGCAGCCTTATCTTCTGCAATAGTAAAATCTTAGCAAATAACTGGGAAGAAGTGTAGAATATATGACGTGTAGGGCATTGAGGAATAGAAATTGACAAAACCCTGTACTACACCACAAGCATTGAATTAGGTTTTCCTGCCTTTCAGTTTCCCATATATATACTTAAGTTTCCTTTGCTGATCTTGCAAATTAAAGAATTAATAGTGCACATAGTGAAATTTCACCATCCAACATTGGTTCTTGATTTAATCAGTATGCAGCAATCCGGTTGCCAACTTATATTTGCATTTAATCTTGAAAGCATTGTTGTTAAAATCTTGTTGGCATCTGCTTACTTATTGGAATATGTATTTCATTACGGCAAAAGAGCCCCATCTCACGAAAACAACTGTAGTCAAAGTAATATGTTAAGAATTTGTGAAGTCAAAGAGGTGTACCGCTAGCATAGCCTGCTCAAGTTGATGACCAAAACCCCAATATGGTGCGTCAATCGTCATCAATTTGTATGCAGTCATAACTGGCTTACAGCTATCCTGCAAATGAATTTCAGGATTATTAAAACACAAACTAGTTTTGCAAAAGGATTTGAGAAACATGCAAATCAGAGGGCGCACTTCATTATTTTACATAATTTGATCCATAAGATAGTGATATCCAAAATTTAATTAATTGTGTGAGGTTGAATATCTAGTAAAAAGCACTTAAACAAAAAGGATCATTCTAGAGATGATAATTAAAGTTCTCATGTAAAATGAGGTAAAGGATCTCAAGGAAGGCAAGAAAAAGCTCCTCAAACAATGCAAACAAAATAATATGGACTGTCCACAATACAGGTGTACATCTAGAGAATTCCCACAAAAGCAATCCTTGGGAGGAGGAGAAGAGGGAAGAGGGGGGGGGGGGGGGGGGGGCAGCGCATGTGGAGAGAGAGTTCAACAGCATAATAGGCCTACATGATAACAAGATAAGTTCTTTTCATTGAGGGAATGCAAGCCAAAGTTCCATGAGTAGTGGCGTCTAAAATAAATACAGAGGAACCAAATTAAATTATAATTACGAAAAATTCCAACCTGCCACCCCTTCAGAAGTGGACCACGGCCAGTTCTTGCTGATTTAAAATTGGAAAAGTCTACGCTACATCTTCCAACTAAGTAACTCCAACCATCCTTGCCTGGAAAATTGATATCAATACATTCCACCTGCCTAGCTGCTAGTTGTTCTTTGCTTAAACCATGTACCTGGTTTGTCAGGTTAACAGTTAGAATAGAATAGAATGTGATGAGCAACTAAATACATGCAATTGGAAACATCTTGATAAAGCTATGGAGAGGTCAGAGAAACCAACAAGAAAAGAAAGGTAGGATAGAGAATGATGAACATGATGCAGGACAAAGGGTGGGGGGGTTGGGGGGGGGGGGGGGGTGTTGTTTAGTAAAAAAGAAGAAGAAGAAGGGGGAAAAAACCTAAGCTAAGGGTGCTTGGAATCACCATCAAGCTTAGAGAAACATCTCTAATCACAAAGTTTTTATTCAAATTGCACTATTTCAAAGTTTCAAACCACTTCTGGAGCCTCTTTTTAATAGGATTCAAGGATTACATCAAAGCACAATTACATCCCATACAATTTTCAACATCATTAAAGCCAAATTAAAAATTCAAAAATGAAATTTGGAACAAAATATGAAATAATGTTGAATGTGCTCCTGCATCTGAACATCTTAAACACATTCAATTGTAACATATAAAGAAAGCTACAGGATGTATCATTTTTGTCAAAGGAAACAGAGAGATTCAAAGAAACATTACATTTTCTGAGCACCCATTGTCAGCCCTGTGAACACTTTCAATGGTTAACTGAAACTTGGAAAAGTGTGGGCACTGCAAAAAAAAAAAGCCAATGGATATTATCACTGGGAAAAAGAAAAAAAAAAACCAAGCAACATTTATAGAATTTTAAAAATCGATTGGAAGGGGAAAAAAATACCTTGAGTACTGGGTAATATGACATTCATTTGCAGATAAAACCACAAAGACATTAATATAAGTATTTTAATAAATAAAAAATAAAAAAAACAAAAACATAATATACAAGACTGAAGTCAAGAGGACATGGCAAACCTGATTTGCATTTTGGGTATGCATTCCAAGCTTCCTCTTGCATGACGAGAGCCTGTGCTGGTGCAATTTTCTTGAGCCAAGCAGGAGCTTTGCTGCAGAAATATTTCAAGATTTAGAGATCATAATAACTGTAACTTCATCAAGTTATGAGATCTGATACCTTAAAAAGATTTGTCTAGAAATTATTGACTTTAACAGAAATAGTAAAACTAAAAAATACAAAGGCCCCCACAGCATGTAGCCCTGTAGGCGACTGTCAATATTGTGGTAGCAATCAAGCTCTAGAGTACAAGGCATCAAACTTATCATGCAAACATTTGTGACTCATCCAATATAGGAAAGGCCATAATAATAGCCTGATGTCAATTAGCAATCTGTCCAGCACTTTGTCAAGTGCCCAATGTGGCATTCAGAATTACAACATTCTTGCACAAAGCAAACCCATTAACCAAAAACAAAAATACTATTATTGACTTGGTGCATTTTTAGACCACTCAAAAATCTTCTTCCAATAGTGATCAAAGAACTTAAAAGCACATATTTGCACATATAACATTCCAATTATATGACAACAAATTGTTTCTGCTACACCATATTATTCTTATCATCTATTAGAACTTTCAATAATTGTGTGGCTCAGTGGCACTATCCAATTCTCCCAAGTGTTAAGGAAAAAGAAAAAAATATTACCTTTGCAGACGATAAACTTTAGAAGTGTAGTGACCCTTTCCATACGCATCATTTTCAAAGGGTCTGTTCTCTAGGACTTCAATCCCTTCAGTACTTGTTGTGTTCTCTTGCTGCATCTTCAATACCATGTACGACTGTGCCATCTCATACTGCAATCCATACATACAGACATACATAAATGAAGTTCTAAGAAAACCATTAATTCTGTTAGATATTAAATGGGGTTTTGTTTTACCTCTTCAAGAGACATGGGCATGACAATCCGACTTCAGGATAGTCCCACATTGAAAAGTTATAAATTAAGGAAACCACATAATAACTATAAGAAGAAAATACAGCACATCTTATCTTAATTATAGCTCTCAGTTAATACAAAACGCAACCTAAGTAGACAGAATTCACATGAAACGAAAAGTCAAACAATTTACAGGAACATATTTATAGTATAGTTTCACAACAACGAGAATGATGGGTTTATTTTTAAATTTTCCAAATTTTATTTTCTTTCAGCCAAAGCCCAAAAAAGAAAAAGAAAAAAAAAAGTAGGATACAACTCCTTGATGAGAACCATCTTCACTAGATTTTTGGTAATATGTTAATTGGGTTTTTCCAACCAGAGAGACTTGACTGAAATTTTGAGGTGTAGCTTCAAAAGAAGACAGAAGAAGAAAGACGCACCGAGAAGAGACCAAAGAGGAAAGAAAAGAAGAAAGAGAGAGAGAGATGAAGAAGATGCTGATTAAAAGGAACTAGAGAATGAAAAGAATATGCTAACATTACATATGCTTTGCACAACGCGTGGTTAACGTGGCTCTCCCATGAGAGAGGGGTTTGCGTAGGCGTGGAAGTTAAGGGCCCGTTATTTCGGTTCTGTGCTACATTTTGACTTCTCGATTTCTAGTGTCTACTCACCTAAGCAATGGACTTGCACGGCCCATATTAAATCAATGAAATAACAACGAGATACCCCAATCTACACGTTCTGTTGTTATAGGACAAAATTAAGACTATTGAAATATACGATTAACTGGATTAAGTCCCTAATTTCAGAGTTTTGATACTCAACGCACCTGCTAGTACTGGGTCTATTTAGATATAACTTATTATTATTGAAAATTAATTGTTACTGAAAATACTGTAGTAAAATAATTTTTAAATGTATGAATAGTGCCGTGGGACCTATTTTTAATATTTTTTTTGAATAAAGTGGTTGTAGGTCCCTTGAACAGTGTGTAAACAGTAATAGAACAGTGCATGAACAGTGTTTTTTTCCTGCACAGTACATTCATGTGAGGTTACTATTCACACGCTGGGGAAAAAAAAAAAAAAAACTGAAAACGCAAGCCAAGAAATGCAACGCCAGGAAACGCGTGATCCAATCTAATTGGGGGGTTAAGTGTGATGGGAAAGTTATACACGTGCATAACATGTGGCTTGTGGGCCCACAGCACCAACTTGAGCCGACTTCAAGATACAATAAATTGACTAAACATAGACAAAATCACATGGGAAATCTGCAGACCAACTGTGTAATGCTTAACAATGTAATAAGTTAAGCAACGTTTGGAAAGATTATGAAAAATAGCATCTCGAGTTTTAGAAACTCGAGATCCATATTAAAACTCGAGTTCCAAAGACTCGCTTTGCGAGTGTTTTAGATCTAAAAATGCCACATACATCTCGAGTTTTAGAAACTCGAGTTCAATGCAAAAAAAATTTTAGTTTTATCGCCCCTATAGTGGCGTTTTTAAGTCCTATAGTAACGTTTTAAAGCCATATAGCGGAGTTTCCCTGCAAAATTTTTTCATAAGTAATCAATACCAGGTTCAGGGAGCCCTATAGTGGCGTTTTTAAGCCCTATAGTGATGTTTTAAATCCCTATAGCGGCGTTTTTCTGCTAAATTTTTTTATAACTCCATTTTAAGCCCTATAGTGACGTTTTTAAGCCCTATAGCGGCGTTTTTCAAACTCGAGTCTTTAAAACTTGATTTCCACGTGGATTTTTTTCCACATTATACTTATCCGCTTACAAATCGAGACTTAAAAACTTGATTTTTATCTTGAAACTCGAGTTTTAGACACTCGAGATGCTAGTTTTCAACGTTCTTTTCCACCGTGACAACTAACTATATTTTTTAATATTTATTGTTATTTAGAAAAAAAAATTCCAAAATCACAATTCAAATTCATAACGTATTTCCTTTCTTTTTCTATACTTAATCATGAACCAAAATTTAAGAGTCATGTTAACAGATGCTCTTAAGATAATTGTTAACAAACTATTTTAGGAAAGTTTTAACTTCATTTTTATGGGAGATAGAAAAAGTTGTCAAAATATTAATTTTTTTTAAGTTTTACTTACTTTCAGTACTATTTTAACTTTAATCTCCTTTTATTTTGATGAGAGATTACCACGTTATCTATTAATTAAATAAGGGGAAATGTTAACGAGTGCCGTTGGGGCATTGGTTAAGAATCCATTTTAAGAAAATTTTGATATCACTTTTATGGGAAATGAAAAAAGCTGTCAAAACATTAATTATTTTTTTTCATTTTCCCATAAAAACTTTCTTTAATTGGATTGTTAACCAATACTCTACGGCACTTGTTAACATGACCTATTAAATAAAAAGTGGAGATTAAAACCTATTACTACTTGTCATTGTATATTTAAAATAAAAGGATATGTCGAACTAAAAAGTACGGGAGGTTTTTTTTTTTTTTTTTTCATTTTCCCATAAAAACTTTCCTTAAATGGTTCACTAACAAATGCCCTTAGGACATCCGTTAGCATTTCCCAAAAACCAAAGTCATTCTAAGATATTTTTTGAGAATGAATGCTGTAAATTTTATTGAGAAAAAAAGCGAGATTGACTTGAATAGCAGTTGTGAGATGCGGGGGAACATCTTCCATTCACACAGATAAACCTATGACATATAAAACATATTTAGTAATGTTATGAGCTACAAAATTGTCTTGGTGACATATGTAAAAATCTAAATCTTCTTGAAGGTCTTTGCAATCAACTTCATGTCTTGTATCAAGCGACCAAAGGGGGCTAAAGAGTCATCCTCATCTTTCAATGAGTTTATTATCACCTCCAAATCTCCCTCAAGGACAATTGAAACAACTCTAACTTCCTGATAAATTTTAAAAGCTCTCACGACTACCATAACTTCTACTTTTGCAATTGAATATGGAAAAGCAATTTTCTGGGACATGGAGGCTGTAAACACCCCTTGCTTATCTCCAATGACTACCCTAATGCCAACTTGACCCACTTCTTTGAACACTTTTCCAGGTGCCCCGGGGGGGGGGGGGGGGGGGATGGGGGTTGTCAATTGGTTCAAGTTATGGGTGCATAGTAGGGTTGTGAGGCGTGACACTTTGAAATCTAAAAGTGTGTCTTGCGAAAATTAAGCCAACTGATCAATCGGGAAGGCTTGTTGGCTAATTCTTATTTGATTTTTACAAGTCCAAATGGACCAAGAAAGCATGGCAAAAAACTCCAGATTTTTCCCATCATCCATGATTTGTTGCACTACATTTGTAAAACTATGGAACTGCTTGTTCGTTTGGAAAGCCCACTGAGTATCAGCTTCCCAGACAACGTTTTAAGCAGGAGCAAAGACCAATTAAATTGAGTGGATAAAATCTCCTAGAGTTTGTTTACAATGGTCACCGGTAGGGTCTTCAATCACTATTCCCCTCACCAGGTTTGTCTTAGCAAGTAGAGGATTTTCACAAGCTCTCCATAATAAAACTTTAACCTTACGAGGCACTGACATGCACAAGATCTTCTTCCAAAAGGACCAAAAACCCTTATTTAGATTGGGACCCCCCTGAATTGCATTTGTAAGAAAATGATATCAGCAGAGTTTAAATTAGGTCAAGAGCTGGCATAAAATTAGTGTTTTACGCCAGCCAATAAACAATCGCCACGTCACCCACTAAACAGTACAGCTCACTTAAACCCCAAATCAAAATCAGAACGAATTAAGCAAAAATTTCAGGTTTCCTCTCCTTCCCCCCTCTCCCATTCTCTGCTTCCTCTTGCCTGAATCTCCACCACACCACACATCGAAGCATACCACCATACAGGTCACCAGATTCATTGCTGGAGCTTGTAAACATGCTGGAGTTGTCATGAGCATGGTGTTATGATCCAAATGTTTGCTTTTCATGATTTACCCTTTTTCCTAATTTGGATTTCGAATTATTGATGGGTTTGTTTCTGGGTTTATGAGTTTTTTCTGGAGCCTCATGAATTATTTATGAGGGTTTTTTTTTTTCTCTCTGTATTTTGGTATCTTGATGGGTTTTGATTAGATTCCTAAGTGTTAGGGTTCAACTTGTATCTTGATGGGTTTTGATTAAATTCCTAAGTGCTAAGATCGGTTTTTGCTTATTTTTTGTTATTTTAATTTTTGGTTTTTTCCCCTGAGTGGGTTACTTTTGTTTGCTTTTGAAATTTTAAAAATTAGTGATTTTTTCACAAAGCTCAATGATAAAACATCACTGATTTTTGGATGTGTTTATAAATTTTTGCCTAATTCTAATATAATAATGTTGTTGTCGTTGTTGTTTTAGTGTTAGGAATACTCATTTGCTATTCCAATTCATTGTAATGAATAGGTGTTGATGGGTTCAAAATTAAGGTTCATCCATGATAGTCGTCCATGACTAGACCACGTCTTGAAGGTTTTGTAAGGAAGGAAACCCAACAGAAGGATCACAAACATAAATAGGATCTGTCCATGGGTATCGTGATTGTCCAATTTCAGGATAGTCGTCCATGGCCTAAAGGCATGGACTACCAAACAACACTTAGCTAATTTTAAAGAAAAACTTTCTAAAGGATCAATATAATCAAACCACAATTCGCCTTTCCAAAATGTGGGGAGGATCCCCCATAATCCGCTCCACTTTCTCCATTAACTCCACACATCCCCCATGATGGTAGTGGATCTGAGCAAGTAGACCCATTCCTAACTCTCTATAAAAGGATCAAGTCCAATTTAATCAAGGTAAGTTTTACTATTCATAAAATCACCATCCTTGTGTTCTAGAGAGAAAACTGACTTAACTGTCGGAGAGTCCTTGGCCAGTTTACATCGGTCACCCTTGACAGTCTTTCTTTTTCTCTTCAGGTCATCAAGCCATCAAGCCATCACTATAGCCTGGAGCATTCAGCCTATTGATTTTTGTGCATCATTAGTTGGCGCTGTCTATGGGAAGCTTGCAAAGTTTCCAAGTGTTAACCGCCTTGCTTTCCAAGACAAAAAGGATGCATGGTTCGGACTAGGTCAATGACCACTAGTCCAAAACACCAGAAGAGTGGAAACATCTCCAGTCACCCAAATCGTGCACCTGCACCACCATTGACCGTCCAACAACAGTTGCAATCCATGGTAGTTGTGATGGCAGACTTAACACAACAAAATCATGAGTTAACTAGAGAAGTCAACAAACAACGGCGCGACGAAGAACATAGGCAAAATTCAGAGAATGGAGGGGCAGAGAACAATGCTGAATGAGGAGATCAGTCCAGAGGTATCGTGACTCGAAGGGTGCCACCCTTGGAGAGAGAAATAGACCAAATGAAGAAAACCATGGAGGAGATGAAGGACTTCATGAGGAGAGCAAAAATGATATCGTCCACAGAACTGACTCTCCCTTTACCGCGTCCATCACGAGTCATCCTCTACCCTCCAAGATCAAAATGTCTACCCTGGACTCATATGATGGGACATGAGATCCTTGTGATCATATTGCCACGTTCAAGATGACCATGCATCTCCAAGGTGTTCTAGACGAAATCATGTGCAGAGCCTTTCCTGCCAGGTTGAAAGGCCCAGCCAGGGTGTGGTTTGGTAAGCTACCACCCAACACCATAACTTCATTCCAAGAGTTAAGTAAGTTGTTCATCAACAATTTCATCGGAGGCTAAAGGTATAAACATTCCTTGTCCAGTTTACTTAACATAGAGCAAGGAGAAAATGAAAGTCTTTGGACTTTTATTAGTCGTTTTAATAAGGAAGCCCTGTTGGTAGTCGAGATGGATGACAAGATCCTCTTAGCAGCCTTCTACAATAAGGTTACTTCAAACTTGTTCATCCATAAGCTGTATGACCAAGAGCCACAGACGATGGCTGAGTTGATACACTCGGCCCAAAGTTTCATGAATGCTGAGGACGTGATTATTGCCAAGAAAAAGAAGAAGGCTGAAAGAGTGGAAAATGGTTATATACATCATCCAGAGCAAGGCCCTCGTCCAAAGAAGGCCAAGACAGGGGAAAAAAGGGATCGAGACGACAAAAAGGCAAGATCATCCTCAGGATGATATTCCAATTACACTCCCCTAAATACCCTACTTGACCAAGTACTGATGCAGATCAAAGACGACCAGTCCTTGAAATGGCTAGAGAAGATGAAAGGAGATCCTAGTAAACGGAACAAAAGCAAGTACTATCATTTCCATTGAGATCACAGACATGACACAGACGAGTGCTACGACTTGAAGCAACAAATTGAAGTCCTTATTAAGCAGGGAAAGTTGAAGAATTTCCTTAGACGAGACCACAAAGACGAAAGACAACCATTGAAAGGCAAAGCGAAAGAGCCAACACGTTAGCCACTTGGAGAAATAAGGGTCATTATAGGAGGAATGTCGACTGGGAGCTCATCTAAAGCCAATAAGACTTACTTGCAGGTAGTCCAGAATGTTCAACTCACTGGTTGCCCACCTAGGATGACCAAAGAAGACGAGCCTACCATTACTTTCATAGACGAAGATGCGAGGCGATTACATCATCCTCATGATGATGCAATTGTTATTACTTTGAAGATTGCAAATTATACAACTAGAAGAGTGTTAATAGATAATGGGAGTTCAGCAAATATCCTCTACTATCCAGCCTTCCAGCAAATGAGAATTAACAAAGAATTACTTCGTCCAATGAATGTGCCCTTGATCGAGTTTGGAGGAATGAAAGTTCTACTAGTAGGCACTATCTCCTTACCAGTCGTAGTTGGCTCTTACCGCGGCAAATCAATAAGGAAGTAAACTTCCTTGTTATGGATTGTTCATCTTCATATAATGACATTATAGGACAACTAACTTTGAATAGTTGGAAGGCTGCAATGTCCACCTATCACTTGTCCGTTAAATTCCCAACGAAATATGGCATTGGAGAAGTACAAGAAGACCAATTAGCTGCTAGTGAGTGTTACTTAGCGATGTTAGTGATGGATGAGCAAATGCAGGCAATGAATATCGAAGAAAGAAGAATAGTGGCTGAACCGATTAAAGTATTGGAGGATGTTCCACTAGACGAGTCCAACTCGGAGAAGTTTACTAGAATTGGGACAAGCATAGAAGAGAAGACGAAGCAAGATCTCGTCCAATTCCTCAAGAAAAGCACGGATGTTTTTGCTTGGAGCCACGAAGATATACCTGGGATTGATCCAAGTGTGATTACTCATCATCTAAATGTGTCCCTGTCTTATAAGCCCATTTGTCAAAAAAGGAGAGTGTTTGCCCCAGAACGAGATAATGCCATCAAAGAAGAAGTCTAGAAGTTAGTAACAGTAGAGGTCATCCGTGAAGTTTACTACCCTGATTGGCTAGCTAATGTAGTGATGGTTAAAAAAGCTAATGGCAAATGGAGGATGTGCGTGGACTTTACAAATTTGAACAAGGCGTGCCCCAAAGATAGTTATCCCCTTCCATGCATTGACCAATTAGTAGACTCAACAACTGGACACCAATTGTTGAGTTTCATGGACGCATTCTCGGGGTACAACCATATCAAGATGGACGAGGCAGACTAGGAGAAAACATCCTTCATCACAAGCCAAGGTTTGTTTTGTTACAAAGTAATGCCTTTTGATTTAAAAAATGCAGGAACTACTTATCAAAGGCTAGTCAACCATATGTTTCATCCACAAATTGGGCGAAACATTGAAGTGTACGTGTACAACATGCTGGTCAAAAGCGCGAGAGAAATGCACCACTTGGATGACCTTCAGGAGACATTTGACATGTTTAGACGATACAACATGAAGCTGAATCTAAGCAAATGTGCCTTCGGAGTTTCATCAGGGAAGTTCCTTGGTTTTACGGTTTCACAGAGGGGAATTGAAGCAAATCCTGACAAAATCCAAGCGATACTAAGCATGGAGCCCCCAAAGAATATCAAAGTTCAAAGCCTCACTGGACAAGTAGCAACCCTCAATAGGTTCGTCTCAAAAGCTACTGACAAGTGTTACCATTTTCAAAGTGTTAAGAAAAGCATTTGAATGGACGGACGAGTGTTAATGGGCATTTGAAGACCTTAAAGCTTATCTCACTTCAACTCCGTTGTTGAGCCCGTCCAAGCTAGGCAAAGAATTATATCTATACCTAGCAGTGTCCCCTCATACAGTAAGCTCAGCCTTAATCAGGGAAGAAGGAGAGGTGCAGAGGTCTGTTTGTTATACCAGCAAGGCCTTAAGAGGAGCTGAAGGACGGTATCCGCCAATGGAAAAGTTAACCTTCTCTTTGGTAATGGCAACAAGAAAGTTCAGGCCTTATTTTCAGGCTTATGTCATCAACGTCCTGACAGACCACCCACTAAAGAAGGCTATAAATAAGCTGGAAGGTACTGGACGATTAATCCAGTGGGCGGTTGAACTTAATGAGTTTGACATGAGATATCGACCAAGGGAAGCAATAAAAGCCCAAGCCCTTACAGACTTCATTGTAGAATTCACTCTTGCCCATGATCAGTAGAGTAAAAACCATAGGGCAAAAGAATGGCTCGTTCGTGTGAATGGTTCATCCACATAGTATACAGGAGGAATTGGAATAGTATTGTAATCACCAGAGAGGGATCATATGGAGTATGCCATCCGTCTACAGTTCCAGATAACCAACAATGAAGCTGAATATGAAGCCCTCCTCCAGGGCTTGGAGTTAGCTAAGTCACTTGGAGCAGATTCAGTTCTTGTCCAGGGATACTTACAGCTGGTAATAGGCCAAGTGAATGGAACGTGTGAAGCCAAGGAAGAACGAATGAAGAAGTATTTGGGCAAAGTAAAGCAGTACATCAAGGGCTTCACAACGGCCTAGTTTCAGCAAATCCCGTGGGAGGAAAACATTGAAGCTGATGTCTTAGCCAAGGCAGCATCTATGGACAAGTTGGTTGGTGATCAAATTAAAGTCTAGTACATCCCAAGAATAGACATTCCAGAAGTACATCAGATAGATGGAGTAGCTAATTGGACTACTCCCATCATGTCTTATCTTCAGGATGGACTCCTCCCCAAAGATAGAGAAGAAGTAAGGAAGCTAAGAGTAAGAACGGCAAAATTTGTCCTCATCGATGAGGTACTTTATAAAAGGGGTTTCTCTCAGCCCTACCTGAGGTGTTTGACTCCTGACGAGTCCCACTACGTCTTGAGGGACATCCACGAAAGAGCCTGTGGAAATCATTCAATGGCCAAATCCCTCAATGGCCAAATCCCTCGTCCACAAGATAGTCCAAGCAAGATATTACTAGTTGTCCATGCAGACATATGCCAAAGCATGTGACAAGTGTCAATGCTATAACAATATACCTAGACGACCATTAAAATATCTCACTCCAATGGTGGCTCGTTGTCCATTTGCCCAGTGGGGGCTTGACATCCTCGGTCCCTTTCTTATAGGGACGAGGCAAATGAAGTTTTGGTGGTAGGGATTGATTATTTTACTAAATGGGTAGAAGCAGAGCCATTGGCAAAGATCATCAAGTAGAATGTCAGAAGCTTCATTTGGAAGAACATTATTTGCTATTTTGGAATTCCTAGAGTGCTCGTCTTAGACAATGAGCTCTTGTAGACACCGCATTTTGTACCCTTTACGACTCGGGCCCCCGTTCCCCAATGATGCTTGAACTTTAAGGCCCAAGATTAGTTTAGAGCCCAATTAGATATTAAATTGACTTGAGGAGTGTTAAAATGGAAAATATAACTTTTTAAATGAGCAAAAAGCTATTTTTGGAAATAAATGACCAAAGTGGCCCTTGGCCCACGTACGTGGACAGCGGCCTGCGTACGTAGGCCAAAGCATGCGTACGCAGGCACATTCCTACGTATGCAACTAGGGTTTTAGAAGCATGAAAAGACAAGTTTTCTGCAATAATGGCTGAGGTTTGGAATGAATCCCACATCGTCTGGGAGCTGTTCCAAACCCCATTTTTTCCACTTTAAAAAGCCTTACATGCTACATTTTCAAGACGCTGAAATCCCACGGGAAAAACCTAAGATTTACTAGAAAACAGTGAATCAAAAGGGAGTTTTCACAAAACTCCCTCAAGTCTTTTTTTATTTGATTAAGACCTTTTCTGGCCCCAATCCTCTGAGTTTAAGATTACTAATCACTATTTTATTGAATTGTGATAGATTTGACTGAAGGGAACGGTCGAAAATTAGCCTAGGAGCTTTTGCTTTAAGGTATTCTTTTGAACTTTTTCTTTTCCTTTTCTGCCTTTAATATTTTCTTTAATCTATTTCTTTGTTTAGTTTATGTTTATATATGTTTGTTTAGGTTAGTTTTAGGCTTTCTTTAAGTTTTTTTTAGCATGTTAGGTTGTTAGATTTACGTTTTTTTTTTTTAATTTTGTTTGGTTTTTGCTTTGTTTTTGTGTTAATTAGGTTTTCTAGGTAAGGATATGCGTGCACATAATCTAGCCTATGAACACAGGCTAAACTCATGTGTACGCAAACTTGTTCTAGTGTGCGTGATGCCGTTACCCAGAAACCCTAATTTTTGTTTGTTTTGTTTCTGCTTTCATATGCTTGTTCTATGTAGCTACCTTTTCATATATTTTAAGTCCCATAACTACTTGTTCGTCTTTTAACATGTTTGTTCGTTATCACATGTTTAGATTAGGGTTTTATGCTTCGATGCCATGAACATGCATTCATATGCCCATTCATGATGCCATAGGTGCTGAGGTGCTGCTAGGTAATTAAGGTAAATCATGCTCTGAGAGACTGGAAAATTAGGGCCCTTCAAAAAAGAGATTTGGGTGCTTCTAAGGGCACCTCTCTTTTTGGGTAAGCGGTGTGGAGTCACCACTTATTTTTTTATACAAAAAAATAAGAAAAAAATACATATAATTACATGTTGAAAATACTTCATCGTCATTGATTGAATAAAGAAAAGTACAACTTTGGTAAATTAACTTTACAAGGCTTTGGGTCCTAGTTACAATCAATGCAAAAGAATACAAAACTTTGGTCCTAGTTACAACCTACCAAAATTAAAAGACAAAACACTAATCTACCTATCCAAAAATTCTAAGCTCAGGGGCTAGGTTATGGAATGGGAAGGTGTTAGGCACCCATTCCGCCTAAACAGAATCTGGTATTCTAAACTCTAATGACCAATATACCATTTTTTACAAGATGTTGAATGATATGTTGAACACACATGATAGACACTTGACAAAAAATAATTCAAACAAATTTGCCTTATGAATGATGTCCTCTTTTAAAAGAAAAATCAGATCTGTTTTATGAATTAAAATAAATTAGACTTGGTTTGTAAAACAAAAAATCAGATATGTTTTTGTAAAGTGTAAAAAGCAAGATTTTATCAAGAAAAATCAGATTTGTTTTGTGAATTAAAATAAATAAGACTTGGGTTGTAAAAAAAATCAGGTATGTTTTTGTAAAGTGTAAAAAGCAAGATTTTATCAAGAAAAATCAGATATGTTTTGTATAAAGTAAAAAAAAAAAAAATGATTTTTAGTTTATGAAAAACCAGATCTGTTGTTAGAAACAAATAAAAAGGACTTTTGAAGGAGGATTCACATTCGTGAGACAAATTTATTATGCATGCATCACAAACAAAACTTCAACCTAAAATCTTAATTTTTTTCTTTTGAATTTCAAAATCTGCACTTTTATAACAAAGAAAACTTTTCAAAAGAAAATAAGATCTGTATTTAATGAAAATACAGATCAATTTTGGGTTTTGAAAAAAAATCATATCTGTATTTAATAAAAATACATATCAGTTTTGAGTTTTTTTTTTTAAAAATCAGATCTTTATTTAATGAAAATATAGATTAGTTTTGGAAAAAAAAATCAAATTTGAAAATACAGATCCGTTTTGAATCTTCATAATAAAATTTGTTAATCATTGCAGATTTTGAAATCAAAAAGAAAGAATTGAAATAAATAATCATCTAAGGTATCTAAGCATGGCAATTGTATATTAAGAACAAGACATAATGAAACATACTAAACATATTCATGCATCAAACAAAAACAAACTAATTAATGGAAAAAGAAAAGAAAGAAGAAGAATAGAATACAAAGGATCGTGCTCGTTGGACGCGGTCTAGGAAGAATTTAGTCAAGGAGGGTCGTCTTACAGCTAAAAAAAATGGAGTTAGATAAGTATAATGGAATAAGCAAGATGAGCAATAGAAAATAACGTACCCTCAGGACGTAGACAACCTATCTCACCAGTGTAGGGAGGGAATAGGTCCCTGCCTACCTCAATAGGGTTCCCTGCCCAAAACCCTGAGACGAAGAAGAACTCCGTCTTCCACCTCCTATCAGATGAGGGAAGGGACCTTATCAACCTATAGCTAGAACCCCTAGCTGAAAACTGATAGAAACTTAGGGATTGGCATATTTTGGAGGGTTTATGACAATATAGGAACTCGTTCACAATAAGAGGATGGTTCCCATCAAAGACCTCTCTCCATAACACTTGCATGGATACAATGATCCTCCATGCATTGGGGTTAAGTTGGTTTGGTCCTACACCCAACCTATGGAGAATCTGCCTTACAAAAGCATTAAGAGGCAGCCTGAGACCCCCTAGCATGTAAGCGTCATATATGCAAACCCCTGAGTTTGGAGTACAACACCATTCACCAAGAGTAGCAAGATGGGGATTAAGCTCATCCAGAATTTGATATTTATGCCTGAGTGAGTAAAGTCTTTTCTCCTCTATCTTTGAAGGAATACCTGTGGCATAACAATATAAAATGTCCTCCTTCTTACTTGGGGAGGGGATGGATGCTAGGGCACTAGTGGACGGACCAGCAGATGACCCAGATGCCGCCCTTTGCCTCAACTTCTCTTGGAGAACCTCTAAAGGAACCCTAGGAACCCTAAATGACTACTGCTTATTTGTAGAACCACTATCACTACTACCACTATTGTCACTACTACTATCACCACCATTACTCTCTTCCTGGTACTCGTCTATCTCCTTCTCATCATTATCGCTAGACAAAGATACAACTATCTCAGACATTTCGAAAAAAATTCTAAAGAAAAACCTACAGACGAAGAAAAGAGGATAGCTGATTCTAAACAAGGATGACTAAGGATGGAAGGAAACTTCTAAACGAGGCGTAGGACGATTGATGTTAAAGAAGAAAGTAAGAGAAATGTGAGAGGGTAGAAGAGGTATTGCCTTATTTATAGGCAGCAAGGTGGAACACTGAAATGACGTGAACCAGTTAGAGTGCACCACGAGGCAATTTTTTTGAAGAATGAAACGATGCGACTGGTAAGTTGCTGGGATTATGCGACGTGTCAACATCTAAGATGTCTGATTTCATATCGTCCTGACATGCCACCTAGAGAATCCTTCAGCCAATGAAAAATACCACGTGTCAAGCCACTAATGGGGGCAACTAATGGGGTCTAAATTAAGCTTAGTTCGTCCATGATAGTCGTCTATAACCAGACCACGTCCAAAAGGTTTTGCAAGGAAGGAAACCAACAGAAGGATCACAAACATGAATAGAATTCGTCCATGGGTATTGTGATCGTCCAATTTTAGGATAGTCGTCCATGGCCCAATGGCATGGACAACCAGACAACACTTAGCTAATTTTAAAGAAAAACTTTCTAAAGGATCAATATAATCATACCACAATTTGCCATTCCAGAATATGGGGAGGATTCTCCATAATCCGCTCTACTTTCTCCATTAACTCCACATATCCCCCACGATGATAGTAGATTCGAGCAAGTAGACCCACTCCTAACTCTCTATAAAAGGATCACGTCCAATTTAATCAAGGTAAGTTTTACTATTCATAAAATCACCATCCTTGTGTTCTAGAGAGAAAACTGACTTAACTGTCAGAGGGTCCTTGGCCGGTTCACATCGGTCACCCTTGGCAGTCTTTCTTTTTCTCTTCAGGTCATCAAGCCATTACCATAGCCCGGAGCATTCAACCTACTGATTTTCGTGCATCATCATGTGTAACATAGGTTCTAATTTTTAATTTTGTGGTTTTTTTATGCATTTGCTTTAGTGTTGCTTTATATGGTTGTATATTCAGTTTTGTCAAAGATAACCATTTCTTTAGGCATTGAATAAGAATTGCAGGTTATTTATTTGCTTAGTCATTGAACAATTTGTCAACTGAATTAGATGTAAACAATGGGTACCATTCTATAAGCCTAAAATTGAATAGAAAATTAATTACTACATGTTAGATTGGAAGTAATATATTGAATGAAGTTGTTTAAGCATTGTACCTACTAGGTTGTTTATGCTGTCCTGTTTGTTATGTATGGCTCTTCTATGGTAGCTTAATGCTCAAGTCCATGGCATAAGGTGTAGGAGATGACTGTCATTTAACATAGATTATGCAAAATTTTCTGCTTGACTGAATTGAATTTGATTTTTTTTTTTTTGGGTTGGTAGTTATCTAACCCATTCATTGAAGATTCAAAAGAATGTTACTTCCTGTATGATAGGATTGCTGAATTGTTTGATTTTTTTTTATATATATATAAAAAATTGCTTCTAATTTATATTAGAGAAAGGGAATGTAAGTAAACTGTTTCCTATATATATTTCTTTCAATTTTTCATGTTTCTTTAATTTTCAGTTTGTGTTTCCCCTTTTTTTTAAACCTTGACTTAAAGTTTTGGATTTGCTTTTCTTGGGATCTTGTTCAATTAGGAATTCAACACTAAAAAGTTCTATATTTTTAGTCTTTATATTAGTTCCACTATGAAATGAATTTAATTGAATGAGAATCTTGTAGGCTATTTATTTGTTTAGTCATAGCCTTGTCAATTTGTCAACTAAATTAGATGTAAACAATGGGTACCACTCTATAAGCCTAAAATTGAATAGGAAATCAATTACTACATGTTGGATTGGAAGTAATATATCTAATGAGGGTGGACAGCATAAACAACCTAGTAGGTACAATGCTTAAACAACTTCATTCAATATATTACTTCCAATCCAACATGTAGTAATTGATTTCCTTGAATTTTAGGCTTATAGAGTGGTACCCATTGTTTACATCTAATTCAGTTGACAAATTGACAAGGCTATAACTAAAAAAATAAATAGCTTGCAAGATTCTCATTCAATTAAATTCATTTTGGGGTTGAACTAATTTAGAGACTAAAAATATAGAACTTTTCAGTGTTGAATTCCTAATTGAACAAGATCCCAAGAAAAAGCAAATTCAAAACTTTAAGTCAAGGTTAAAAAAAAAAAAAATGGAAACACAAATTGAAAATTAAAGAAACATGAAAAATTGAAAGAAATTTATATGGGAAACATTTTACTTACATTCCCTTTCTCTAGTATAAATTAAAAGTAATTTTTTTTTTTAATAAAAAAACTCGAACAATTCAGCAATCCTATCATACAAGAAGTAACATTCTTTTGAATCTTCAACAAATGGGTTAGGTAACTACCAACCTAAAAAAAAATTAAGATTCAATTCAGTCAAGCTGAAAATTTTGCATAATCTATGTTAAATGATAGTCATCTCCTACACCTTATGCCATGGACTTGAGCATTAAGCTGCCATAGAAGAGCCATACACAACAAACAGGACAGCATAAACAACCTAGTAGGTACAATTTTTAAACTTCATTCAATATATTACTTCCAATCCAACGTATAGTAATTGATTTCCTATTCAATTTTAGGTTTATAAAATGGTAACCATTGTTTACATCTAATTTAGTTGACAAATTGTAACCATTGACTAAGCAAATAAATAGCCTGCAATTCTTATTCAATGCCTAAAGAAATGGTTATCTTAGACAAAACTGAATATACAACCATATGAAGCAACACTAAAGCAAATGCATAACAAAACCACAAATTAAAAATTAGAACCTATGTTACACCTATTCATTACAATGAATTGGAATAGCAAATGAGTATTCCTTATGATGCACGAAAATCATCAGTGAGTTGATGGCCCCTGATCGCACCAATGGGTACCTGAAGAATAAGAAAACAAGAACCAAATAGAAGGTACTAGTGGGGTACCAGCCAAAGACCCTCTGAAGGTTAAGTTAGTGAATGAGAAATCTCTAAGAACTCTACAGTGAGAGAGCCAGGGATTTTCTGCATACCTGGGAAAGGAGGAGGCCTATTGCTTCTATAGTGATATGGAGGAGACTTAGATCCCGGTAATACATTGATTTTCCTTATAAGGAGAAGGCGGAGTTAATGCCACCAAGATCCTGGGGATACTCTCCATTCTAGGAAGGTGAAAGTCGTGTGGTAGGGTCTTTGTGCATGTTATGCAAGATGTTTCCATATAAGAATATGTGTGTGGACCACGTAAGGCGACGTAGAACCCATTGGTATGCTTCCCTAGTTGTCGGGGCCATCCATTGTCCTGGTAGAGAGATGTATCTATCAACTTCACATAAATCCGTCCGTGTAGCTGTCGGCCTCTTACTGGTGTAGGGTACAAGGGCTCGGACAGATTCTTTTGAGACCGACGATTCCTTTAGGGTTGACGATTCTCTTAAGGCCGTTGACTTTACTATCGGTATGATACATTTTCCTTGACGAGCTCTTGTCATTTAAGAATCTTGATGTTATTACGAAAATACCCTTATCAGCTCCTAACACTAAAACAATAATGACAACAACATAATTATATTAGAATTAGGCAAAAATTTATAAACAATTCCAAAAATCAGTGATGTTTTATCATTGAGCTTTGTGAAAAAATCACTAATTTTTAAAATTTCAAAAGAAAACAAAAGTAACCCATTCAAGGAAAAAAAACCACAAATGAAAATAACAAAAAATAAGCAAAAACCGATCTTAGCACTTAGGAATCTAATCAAAACCCATCAAGATACGGGTTGAACCCTGACACTTAGGAATCTAATCAAAACCCATCAAGATACCAAAATACAGGGAAAAAAAAAACCCATAAATAATTCATGAGGCTCCAGAAAAAACCCATAAACCCAGGGAAAAAAAAAAACCATCAATAATTCAAAATCCAAATTGGGAAAAAGGACAAATCCTGAAAAACGAACCTTAGGATCACAACACCATGCTCACGGTGGCTCTAGCATGTTTACAAGCTCCAGCAACGAATCGAGCAACCTGTGTGGCGACATGCTTTAGTGTGTGGTGTGGTGGAGATTTAGGCAAAAGGAAGTAGAGAAAGGAAGAGGGAGGAAGCAGAGGAAACCTGAAATTTTTGCTTAATTCGTTATGATTCTGATTTGGGGTTTAAGTGAGCTGTACTGTTTAGTGGTTCAAGCGAGCTGCACTGTTTAGTGGGTAACGTGGCGATTGTTTATTGGCTGGCGTAAAACACTGGTTTTACGCCAGCTCCTGACCTAATTTAAACTCTTTGCACAAAGGGCCAAATAATAGTATCTTTAAAAGTGTGGCATTTAAAAGGGGTTTTTATTTTTTATTTTTTATTTTTTTTTATCATGTATGCAACATTTTACACTGCAATTATTATGTGAATAAAACTTAGGTATAGTACCTTAGGTACATTACATTAGGTAATCTAATTAAAGTCAAACACTTGGTTATACTGACTAATAAGAGATAAATAGTACTATTGACAAAATTAAATCTTAATGACTAATCTTACAATTAAAGTAAAAGTCATCAAATGATTAAATTAAATTTTAGCCTTAAAATATTTCAAAATAAATAATAAAATCTTTTTATTTTCCCCATCTTTTATTGGTAGAAATTGAATTGATGCAATAATTTAACCTTTTTAGAATTTTAGTTGTAAGTTTGTGATCCATACCCACTTTAGATGACATATGATCAGCATGTTGGTTCCTTCTTGCGAAGGTAGGGTGCACAATACTTAATCTCCTTGGAAGCGGTTTTAGGCTTAAACCGGCATGAGCCTGGGACTATGCGTTACCTCTTAAAAAGAGGCAAAAGAGTCGCCACCTGGTTATAGATCCAGAAACCAAAAAATGACTCTATGAAGGTCTTTCTACCAGACAAGTTTCGGAGTTAGGGTACATGATGGGAAGAGGTTAGGCACCCTAAGCCTGCCTAGTTGTAGCTGGCCTTCATATATTGTTACTGGATAGTGGATAAATGGTGTTTATCTAATGAACCTATGTAAATGCGTGCATGCATCTAAGCCCTAAAGTTTGTTTACGGGTCATGTGAGACAGATACAGAAAGCATGGTAGACATGTGAAAGGCAATCAAACATGTGAGGGTCAAAGGGATGTATAAGCATACGACATCTGATCATGTAAACATGGAAGCATGTGAATGTGTGGGCATGTGAATATCCATACATATGAGCATGTGAGCTTGTAGGTATGTACGGACATGTGAGCATGAGAGCATGCAATCATCAAAACATGTGAGCGTGGGAGCATGTGATCATCAAAGCATGTGAGCATGGGAGCATCCAAGTATACATACCTTTTATCGCCCAATCACCTCAGCATTTAAGCACGATTGTCAAAGCACGTGAACACATGAATGTCCATCTTCATGATCATTTAAGCATCTAGACATACAAACATATCATCATCCAAGTATGTACACATGTGAGTAACCGAACATATGAACATGCGAGCATGGGAGCATGTGATCAATCAAGCATATGAACATGTAAGTGCGGGAGCATATGATCAATCAAGTATGTGAACATTTAATCATGTGATCATCAAGGCGAGTAGACATGTGAGCATGCGATCATGAGAGCATACATCTTTCCCTCTCCCTTGTGTGTGTGTGTGTGTTTGTTTCTAAAGAAAAAAATGAGAGCATACAAGCATGTGATCATCAAAGCAAGTAGACATTTGAACATGCGATAATCAAAGCATGTGAGCATTTAATCATGTAAGCAATTAATACACACCCATCTTTTAATACTTGCCAAATTCTAACCCCAATTTCAAATCAAATTAATTTCCAAAAGAAAATCTTTTAGCATTAAAAAGTATTATGATCACTTCCTTTCCAAAACCTCATCTCTGAAATAGTTGACAAAAGATTTAATTCTCATTAATTAGAAAAGATTTTATCTTTGAATGCCCTCCCAAGACTTCCCTTAAATTGATCAATCAACTTTAAATTTGAATTCAAATCTTCAAGACCAATGTATAAGGAAAGTATCATGCATGTCAACCATGTGAAAGAAGGGAAGAAAATAAATCACGCAATCACATTTTAATCAAGTTGATTACCCAAAATAACTCACAGTTTTATCTCTTGATTTGCATGAGATATTCGGCCACACAAGAGTGCACAAATAGGAAACAAACCTTACAATATGCGGATCACCAAGTTTGAATAAAGATGGAAATAAAGGCATACATACACATGAAGTTAAACCTTAATTGCGAATGGAACTTCAGGAATCATCCTGTATCAGAGGGGACTAAAGACAAACACGTTAATCAAGTAAATACTAGAATCACCCTAAACATGCAAGAATATCTTTATAAGCCAATCAATATCATCTCCCTTGATCTTAGCACCGAAATTTATATGCATAGAAACAAATTCCTAAGAAGGAAACATGATGACCATCAGTTGAAGGCTTGAATTCCAAAAGGGAATTGTCAGCCTTGTATCCGTGGCTAAATTCCTAGCCCCAAAAGGGAACTTTATGCAAGGCTAATTACTTAGGATTTTACTAATGTGTACCCTTAGGGCACATATTAATTTCCATTTTTGAAAAAAGTTTTCTCGAGAACTGAAAAAGTAATGACAGCTTTTTCAATTTCCGAGAAAATGTTTCTAAAAATAGAAAGTTTAATGTGTGTCCTAAGGGCACACATTAACCGGACCCAATTACTTAATTGATGCACACGATATGGACCAAAAAGGAAACAACACCCAGAATCATCAATTACCAAAGTCAAAACACTATGGCCGAGAATGGAGTGAATGTCCAGATTTCTTAATTCAAATGAAATTGGCTCTCTTTTTTTTCTTTTTTTTTTTGTATTTATTAACTAAAAGGAAAGAAATTAAATAAGGAGATATATGCATAAAAATAGCCAATTAAATTACATGAAAAACAAATAAAAAAACTATGCAACGTTATTGAGATAAAACAAATAAATAAACAAATAAATAAACAAAAAAAAAGAAATGAAATGAAGAACAAAAAATTGGATTCTGCCTTAGAAGTGCGTACACAGCATAATGGATGTATACGCACCATTATGCATGCATACGCACCTAGGGTTTCAACTCGATTTCCAGATTAATGTTATGCATAGAGTATGAAATCAAAACATAAGTAAACAGTATGTTATCTAAGGAATCATCAAACACATCATGCATCATATCAATAAGAACAACAAAAAAATAATAAAACAACATAAAATAACTATAAAGCAAATAAATAGAAAAAGAAAGGAGGAGATATAAGTCATGGGAAAGACCCATATCTTACCCCTCGGTCCCTCGGTTGAAATTGGCTACCGCAACTTTGTGTGTGTATAAAAGTTCTTTTTGGGATTTTGATGAAGAAACCTAAGACTAGTGAAAATGGTAGCTATAGGATCACAAAAAGGTTAGTGTGATTAAGAAATCATGAGAAAAAGATTAGTTTCTAATAACCAAAGGGTTAGAAAACTCAATTAAGTGCTCATAAAAACTGTCCTCACACTCTTAGAAACTCAGTAAGTATTTTGAAGTGGTTTTGGTAGTGCTTCCACTATGGGTGAAACTTGGGATCCTTTGGTGGTGGAAAGTGGCGGTATTTATAGGCTTGGTGGAGGCTAGGGTTTATAGTGGGACGTTTTAACTAATCAATGAGCCAAATTAATTGATCAAAAATCCCACTAAAAAGGGAGAAAAAAAAAAAAGCAATTTTAGGCTTCTAACCTAAACAGTGCATATGCATTAAATTAAGTGTGTACGCACTCTTTGTAAGCCCTTTTTAAAATCAACTTACAAAAGATGCGTACGCACTCTTTGTAAGCCTTCTGGAAATTGGGCTTAAAAATGGATGTTGGGCTTAGGCTTGGTTTCTTTGGTCACATTTTGGGCTTTGTTTAGTACTCCACACACTGTGCTAATCATTTTGGTAGTGATTTTGATTTCTCATCACTAGGAGTAGAGGGCTTGGATATAGGTTAGAACGAAATGGGGTGTCTTCATCGGTAATAGAACTTCACCTAGTTTATAATTATTTAATAATTAGTTTAATAATTTTAATGTACTTGTAGTGCATTGAAGACCTTTTTAAGTGTGCAAAAATGAACATCCACATAGTATAAAAAGAAAAAAAAATAAAGAATTAGTGAAAGAATATCTATTTAATTTAACCACAACATATCTAAGACAAATATTAGTATATAGTATACAATAACAACAACTAAGTCTTAGTTCTAAAATATTAATATCAATTATAGATTCTCACCAAACTAGTCAAAATTGGCCACTTATATTTGTTTTAGCATTTTATTCCATTCAAAGTCTTTTGAGCTCAACGAAGTGGGTGGAAGCTTACAAAAACTATATATAAAGTGTATAATATATCTAAAGCTTTAATAACCATTTAATTTTTATGATTAATATAAGGCATTATGAGATCAACGAGGTCTTAGGTTCAACACTCCTATACAACATCGTTCATGGGCATTATGAGATCAATGAGGTCTTAGGTTCAACACTCCTATACAACATCTTAAGAAAGTCACTATTTGGAAAGTATTTGTATTTAAAAATTGGATAAAATAATGAGTTTGTGTTGTTTTGGAACCTCCATCCTTGTTTAGCTAGGAAAGCGAGATTAAATGCTTTCGGGTCATGAAAACCCATACCTCCTTCCTCCTTTGCAGCACACACTTTGTCCCAACTCAACTAAGCCATTTTATTTGTATCACTTTTTTGTCCTTGCCAAAATCTTTGAACCCTCCTTGTCAACTCATCACAAAGAAAGTCAAGCAATTTGAAACAACTCATTGTGTAAGCCAAGACATCCTAGTCCACTTCTTTAATGAGAATTTCTTTGCCCGCATTGGAAAGAAATTTTTCCTTCCAACCTGAAAGTTTATTGTCTAGTCACTCTTTCAGTTCCCTGAAGGTGTTGCATTTTAATTTGCCAACCAGCGACAAGAGTTGGAGGCGCAAGTATTTCTCATGTTGACTAATAACTTGGGCTCTAAAGTAGCTTTTGATCTCATCTTGGACTACTTGGGGAGTATTGCGGTTGAAAAACAAAGGTTTTCTCCTTGTTTAATTTCTGACCAGAAGCCTTTTGTTAGATATGTAGGATATTCTAAATAGCCATACACTCTTTGATTGTGACCCAATGAGAAGTAGATACTCCTTTTAGTGCCTTCACCTCCATTGCCTTTTGAATGAAGGATGATAAGCTTTCTACACATGGCAAAAATAAATAAGGAGAGAGTGGATCCCTTTGATGAAGGACCCCTAGTAAGAGTAATACAACCTCGAGGATTCTCGTTAATATGAATGGAGTATGCAACAGAAGTAATATGTCTCATCATGAGAATCACCCATTTTTCATGAAAACCCATCTTGTGAAAAATGGGTGATTCTCATGATGAGATGTATTACTTCTGTTGCTCATGTCTAGTTTCAAAGCTATCCCCCCCCCCCCCCCCCCCCCCATTCCCACCTCTCCATCCCTTTTTACCCAATATGATTCATGGTTTCAAAAACTAACAAAATGTTTCAACTATAAATCTTTCTGCTTAAAAAGCACTATGATTTTCACAAATAATGTTTAGTATATTACGTTCCATAACTTTTTGATATGACAAACTGTCAGTGGTGGACCATCACTTGCACTATTGCACATGAATCCATCACTTAAAATCACTTTATATTCCACCACTCACATTCTCCCACTCCTACAAGTAGGGTTCGGTTAATGTATGCCCTTAAGGTATACATTAATTATCCATTTTAGAAAATTTTTATAGGAAATCAAAAAGTTTCCTAAAATGATATATATTCCTTATACTATTCTAATTGTCACCTAATGTGTTGGACATTTGGAGAATATTCTACTAAATTGGTTTGGAGGAAAACTGTAGTCCATGAAATACCATATGTAGATGTGACCGTATTAAAATAACAGTCTCTCAGGCTCTAAACACTAAGGGCATGTTTGGTAGAAGGAAATAGTTATTCCTTAAAATGAGGAATAACCTTTTTTTTTTTTTTTTTGATAAACAACACAAAAGAACTTTTCATTAATCTAAAACAACATTCATATTGATTACATCATTCTGAATTTGGTTTCCTATAACTGAGGGGGTATCCTCAACCAAAACCAAACATTCATCTACCCGTCTGACATATTGTGCCAGTAAGTGAGCAGCCATGTTGCTGCCCTTGCTGATGTGAGAAGCCTTCCACGATCTGAACTGCCTCAGAGTCATTTCAATGCCTTCAGAAACCTTCCTAATGGAGCTAGGAGTAGGACCCAACCCTCTTAATACATTCACCAAACTCAACGAGTCACTCTCAACTATAACATCTTTGAGTCCAAGGTCCCAAGCCAATTGTAACCCTTCTTTCACAGCTTTAGCTTTAGACTCCAATGCACCTAGCAGCAACAACATTTTTTTGCTCATCGAACCCATCAGTTGGCCTTTCTCATTTCTAATCACAACTCCCATGCCGCTACATCCAATGTCTCCAAAAACAGCCCCATCTGCATTAATTTTATACCAACCTGGACTTGGAGGAGACCACGAGAGCTTACCTGGAGGGGAGGGATGGGTTTAGACTTAATGAGATTGCCTTACTCCCTTAGCATATTCTGCAACCATCTGAACCATTTCAGCTACGGTTTTACTTCTTCCTTCATGCCTTAATGTGTTCCAATTATTCCACAAGCACCACATCGTAATTACAAACAATTCCCAATCTACCATCGAGCATCTCTCCCTAATTTCCCATACTATATCCAAAAACTCCAGATGAGTTTCAGGCAGATAAGGAAGCTTCAATTTTGTTGCTCTCCAAACCTCTGCTGCTGTTTTACAGCCCCACAGAATATGACTTGTATTTTCCTCCCTTCCACATACGTTGCAGTTGATTTCCACTTCCAAACCCCTAGACTTTAGACAACACTTTGATGGCAGAATGTTTCTACATGCCCTCCACATAAAGTGTTTTATCTTGTTTGGGCAGTCCAGATTCCAGACAAGCTTCCAAATGGCTTTAGACTTTGACCCATCTGAGCATTCCCCTCTTTCACCAAGCTGATTTAACTTCGGTAACAGCTTCTGGGCTGCTCTATAAGCACTTTTGACTGAGAAACAGCCATTTGGAGTCCAAGCCTAAACCAGGGAATCATTAGGAAGCCTAGGGCTAATTGGAATTCCCAACACAATTTCAGCTTCATGGGGGAGGAGGGTATTCCTTACCAAATTAACATCCCAACCCCTAGTCTCCCTGTTGATGAGGCTCGATGCCAACATGAAATTAGTAGAAAGACCCCTCGGGCTACCACTTTGAAGGAGTCTGGACTTGGGATCCATCTATCCTCCTAAATGTGAACTCTTTCACCATTTCCAATAACCCATCTAGACCCCCTCACGATTAAGTCCTTGGCTGCCATGATACTTCTCCCCACATAGGATGGTCTATAACCCAATTGCGCCTCCCTAAAAGAGCTTCCTGCAAAATACTTTGCCTTAAAGACTCTATGGACAAGGGAATTTGGATTTTGTTGGATCCTCCAACCTTACTTTGCTAAGAGTGCTAGGTTAAAAGTATTTAAGTCTCTAAAACCCATACCCCCTTCCATCTTTGGCATACAAAGTTTTTCCCAAGAGATCCATGCCATTTTTCGTTCCTTATCCTTTTGCCCCCACCAAAATTTGCTAACCATGGAATTCAACTCTTTGCATAAAGTCACCGGGAGTTTGAAACAACTCATAGTATAGGTAGGTGTGGCTTGGGCCACAACTTTAATAAGAATCTCCCTCCCCGAATTGGAAAGGAGCTTTCCTTTCCAACCCGCAATTTTTCTGCCCACCATATCTTTAATACGGTTAAAAGCCTTCCTTTTCCCCTTTCCCACAAGTGGCAGCAGCCCAAGGTAACTCTCATGGTGTCTTATAATTTGGGCTCCAAACAAAGACTTCACTTGGTCTTGGACTTCTCTACTTGTATTCTTGCTAAAGAATAGGGAGGTTTTCTCCTTATTAAGCCTTTACCCTGAATCGCCTTCATAATCCTCAAGCACCTACATAACTCGACTCATTTCTTCAAGGGAGGCCCTACAAAATACAATACTGTCATCCACAAATAAAAGATGGGAGATTCTTGGAGCACCCCTACACACCGCAACCCCTTTTATGTGCCCATATGACTCTTCCTTTCTCAAAATAGCCATTAACCCCTCCGCGTAAAGTAGAAAGAGATATGGGGATATTGGGTTACCTTGTCGAAGCCCTCTTGATGGAATGATTTTGCCTTTGGGTTCACCATTAAGCAAAACCGAGTATGTCACCGAGGTCACACACATCATCATAAGAGACACCCACCTATCATGAAACCCCAACCTTCTCATCATAGCTTCCAAATAGACCTATTTTACCCTATCATAAGCTTTGCTCATATCGAGCTTTATAGCCATAAGGGCCTCCTTTCCTTTCTTTCTTTGGTTTATACAATGCATTGTTTCAAAAGCCACTAGAACGTTATCAATGATGAGTCTCCCCGGGACAAAAGCACTCTAAGATTCATCAATCACAACAGCTAGGACTTTTTTCAGCCTGTTAGCTAGAACCTTCACAATTATTTTGTAGAGAACATTGCAAAGGCTTATCGGTCTAAATTCAATGATTTTTTGGGGGGTTTTTGACTTTTGGGATGAGACAAATATAAGTTTCATTAAGACCACTAGGCAGTACATTAGCACATTCAGGACACAATTTACAACATCAGACCCAACCAAATCCCAATATTTTTGGTAGAAAATCGGGAACGTACCGTCAGGACCTAGAGATTTTGTTGGGTGCATCTGATTGATTGCTTGCGCCACCTCATCCGCCTTGAACTCTGCTAATAACTCATCGTTCATTTCAGGGGTAAATCGAGTATTAATTGCATTCAAACTGGCTTCAAAGGAGGTTGGGAGGTCTAACTTGAAGATAGCAGCAAAATACTCCAAAATTAGGCCCTCAATCCTCCCCTGATCCTCCTGCCACACCCTAGTCGAGTCAAGCAGCCCCACTATCCTGTTCTATCTTCGTCTTTGACTAGCTGTGGTGTGAAAGAACTTTGTATTCCAGTCTCCCCACTTGATCTAGAGAGCTCTAGACCTTTGATTCCACGTCATCTCCTCCCTAAGTAATGACTCATTTATTTCTTCCTTTAGCTTCCTAATCTCCTCTGACTTCTCATTCCCATGTTCCGTGGCTTCAAGCTGTTGAAGTTTTGACTGTTTCTGCCTCAGAACCTTATTCACATGCCCAAAAACTCTCCAATTCCAACTCTGCAAATGATCCTGGCATTGCCTCAATTTATCCATGATTGTTAGCCCCATATCACCGCTGAGAGGATCCCAAAATGATTCTATAATTTCCCTACATCCTTCCTCCTTTGTCCACATAGCCTCGAACATAAACCTTTTTTTCATTGGCTTTCTTGGCTGGTTCCGTTTCAAGGTTAGAACCAACATACAGTGGTCGGAATTAGACATTGAGAAGTGGTGCACACTTGCTTCAGGATGTAGCCTCAACCATTCTTCATTTGCTACCATTCTGTCAAGCCTGAGTTTGGTTCTCTGATCTCCATGCTGCCCATTGCACCAAGTGAAGTGCTGACCCACATAGCCCAAATCAAATAAACGACACCTGTCTAAGCAATCCTTGAAGTTTGCCATCTGTTTACCATCTCTTTCCAAACCCCCCGATTTCTCATATGAGTATACAATCTCATTAAAGTCGCCGAAGACAATCCATGGCATTTTGCACTGATCTCGTAAAGCTTCCAATAATTGCCACAATATATACCTCTTCTTAGATTCCGGTTGACCATAAAAACCCGTGGCTCTCCAAGGAGGTGATGATGAACTCTCTCGAACAACCATGTCGATGTGAGCATTTGAACAACTTTTAAAACTCACATCCGCTCCCTCCTTCCACAATAGGGCAAGGCCGCCACTCCTACCGTCACTAGGAATGACAATGCCCTGTGCATAGTTCAGCTTCGCTTGAATCCCTCTTATTCTGCTTACACTGGCCTTAGTTTCAACTAGAAAGACCAGTAGGGGTTCACGTGTTCCCACCTTGGTACTTATAAGCTACCACGTTCATTGGGCTCGGCGGGGCTGCAACACAGCCTCCGCCTCTCCGCCAACCATCTCTTTTTCATTCTCTAGTTTAAGCTTCCTTTGGTTCTTCCCTTTTCTTTTTTTCTGATCAATTGCATTCGAGTCCAGCTCTTGTAGGGGAGTTGGTCCGTTTTGTTTTTTACTTTCTGGGCCGAGGCCTTCACTTTCACTCTTGCCCTTTGATTCCCTTTCCAAATGTTTCCAATGTTTGCTATTTGGGCCTAATACTTCCGAGGTCCAGCCCACTTTTGCATCGTACACCATCGCAACTGGGCCTTTTGACTCATCAGCTAATCTCGTGCTTGTCGAGTGCACCTTCAAGTTTTGCACTGACTTACTTTCAAATTTAAAAGTAGGGTCTTCCACTTGCCGTGTAAATTTCTCCCACTGCATGTCCTCAGAAGCCTCGGGTTGTGCTACTTTCACATCAGAAGCCTTTTCACTAATTTGTGCTATCATATCTTTTGATTTTTCTTCCTTCAGATTGACTTTGCCTTCTTTGTGTAAGTTTTCTGTTAGATGCATTGAGGAAGCCACTTTTGTTTCATCCCATGTAAGGCTAGCGTAACCCCTATCTTCAAGCCTAGGCAAGTGAGTGCTACCTACCGCGATGACCCCTTCAGTTTCAGCAAGGTGTGTTTTCTCCCTCTCCGATCTAGCTCCGGCGACACCCCTTCCTTCGACGCCTCCCTCCATGCCTAGTTGGAGTAAATCCTTATTGCCTCTCCTCATTGGCTCTCCTTTCAACCAAGCCCTATACTGTAGCTCCCCATTATTTTGTAGAACAGTTGCAGAGCTGTTTTGACAATCCTTTAGACCATGGCTGAGCAAACCATAGCTGTAACAGAAGTTTGGAAGCCGTTCGTATTTGAAATTGACCCACTGGCTCTCCCCACCTTCTATGGAAACCTGTTTGACCCTCATCAGCTGTTTAGTCACATCTATTCGAATTCTCACCCTCAAGCATTTTCCCCAGTGAACTCCTAAATCAGGGACATCCACTTCCAATACCTCCCCAAGTTTTGAGCCTATTGCAATCCTTGTCTCCCTTGTTCTACTCTTTAATGGCAAGTTGAGCATTTGAACCCAAAAGGGGGACCATTTCAGCTCTATCTCCTTTGGGGTCAGCTCGACATCAAAATCTTGGAGGATTACTAACTGTTTCTCATAACTCCACGGACTCATATCAATGACTTTCCTCTTGTCTTTCTCATCTTTGAATTCCACCAAGAAGAGATCCTCCTCTATTTCGGACAGTTGCATTTCCTTCTTTAGTTTCCACATCATTCTCAGATTCTTCCGCAAGGCGTCCAAACTAACGCTTCTATGTGTGAGCACCTTCAAAACGGCACAATATTCCCTCGTTCTGTTGCCGCTTTCGTGCTACCACTCCCGAGTTCAACATCATCAACCTCTTCCTCTGTAAACGATAACTTCTTCCATAACACTTCTAGTTCCTCTGCCATGATCTCCTATACAGCAACCGCGTTAGAGTTAGGCAAAACACAACGTCCACCTCCCAGCACCCGCCCACCGATGACCTTACCTAAGGAAGGTCAGACTAACTCTCACAATAGAATGTGAGACACTCACTTGCATCTACAAGCCCAAAGGCCAAAGAGCACTTTTTCTTTCTTAAATGAGGAATAACCATTCCTTAAAAAAAAGGTCTGAATTCATATTCCTTCGCCTAATAACACGTTTTATTAAAAAAATTCCCAAAAATCCCCCAGTACCCGCTTCTCCGAAATTTTCATCTCCCACTCAAAAATTTTCTATCACCCTCCTCTTTGAAATATTTTATGTCCTTCCTCTCAAAAATTTTAATCTCCTACTCTAGAGATCTCCTATTTCTATAGGTACTACCTTTCTCTCCCCTTAGTTGCTACTCTCTCTTCTCAAGAATTTTTTTTCCCTACACTAGAGCTTTGCAATTCCACAGGTACTACCCTCGCTCTGTCTCTCTCTCTACTATTTTTTGCGATTTCAAAAGCTTGTTGGTGTCCTCTTTGCGCTTTCGAAAATAAGCTTAGAATGACAGAACAAGAAACTTTATTTGTGATAGAACAGGCTGTTCTGAAACTTTAATTTTTGTTTTAAAACTTTTGTTTTACAGCTTGTTTTGTATTTACGATTTCAAAAACAATAAAATAGGCTAAACACAAAAGTTTCAGATTTGCAATTTCTATAGCCTGTTTTATACGCTGCTTTTCTTTCTTCTCTCTTTGGTGGTGGTTGTTGTTGTTGTCGTTTTTTTTTTAAGTGTGTTTCTTTGCGTGCTGCTTTACATAGGGTAATATGGGATAGTCTATTGGAGTATGTTATGTTATTGGGATGGTTTTGTTGTTTGCTCCAATTACGTGTGTGTCTATATGTGTGTGTGTATATGGGTTGGGTTCAAGTTACTCTTGGTGTAATTTTAGGCAATGTTACATCACTCAATATTTTTTAATTGGATGCAAATTTTGATAAATCCATTGTTAGATTACATTATTTTCATATATTCTCCATGCTTGTAAAATTTTAAGATGATCAAAGATTAATAGCCATGCCATCGATCAATTGTTTAAATTCAAGTTTTTGTAGTGTATATATATATATATATATATATATATATAGGGCTAGGTTTAAGTTACACTTAGTGTAACTCTAAGTAATGTTACACAACCCAATAACTTGTTATAAAATTCAAATATTGATTGGTAGATTAACAACTAAATTTAATTATAAAGCACTTTCCTAATTTTTTTAAAAAGCAAATTAAGTGTTCAAGATTGGGGAAAAAATGAGATTGGGAAAAAGTAAAATCATTTCAATTCTTGTCATTCATATCTAATCTTTCTTTAAATTATCATCTTGTTCAATTATTAATGTGGGGGAGTGGACTAAATCTGCCCCGAGGACCTTAACCCGAAGAGAAAGTCATTAGAAACCCCATCTATGGAACGGGCTGGCCCATGGGCCAATAAGAGATAACCAAGCCTCCCGTTAAGAAGAGACCATCTGGGCCCATTATCGGGGTAATATGAGGAATTCATCTTCTCGAGGAAGCATAACTTAACTAAGAAGCAAACAAGTGCTTAGCTGAGGACATCCTTTTGCCTACCTTCTTCGAGGAACACGTAGAAGAACACCCAGAACTCAATGTAAGAGTTACCTTTGCATTAATGAGCTCTCCCTACCGAATGTCATCCACATTATATGCTAAGTGATTGGCCTGAATAGTGGAAACACCCCCAAAGTTTATCTTCATGATCAAGACATGGAAGGAGAAGAGGTTGATGGGACAAGTATCCCCCTAAATCTAGCTAAGAGCTGGACAATTGGAGGAGGAGGAAGAATGGCTATAAAAGGAAAAGGAGAACAACAGGAAAGGAAATCCAGAAAAACTAAGGAAAGAACAAGAGAGAGAAAATGAGAAGAGTCTTTACTTGTATTTTTCCTTTAGAACTCATGTATATGCCTCAAGAAAACGTTTTTCACTCATATAAAGTCTTGATTCAGTGATATTTGTCTCCAACCATCTTTTTGATCTTCCCATTGTGGATTTCTACCTCCCACGCTTAAGAAATTAGTTGTGTTGATCTTAAACTGAAGCTTAGCTGTTTGGTTTTGTGTTTTTTACCTGCACAATTAAAATTGTGTATCTAAGCTTTTGTATATTATTTACATCTTATTTATCAACTTCCCATTTTCTTTGTTAGTATTTTAGTTGCATCTTTTTAGATATGGAATCAAATACACTTAATTCTCAAGATCCTTCTAAACGAAAGTGAACTCTTGTTGAAGATTTGAAACTAGTGGAGGTTTTGGTTGAATATCACCATGAAAGGGAAGGTAACCCTAAGAATAAGTTTAAGCCTGGTATGAGAGACCGACTCTCAAAAAGAGTGTACTTGGTACCTCTTTTGGGGTTTTGTGGTGTCACCACTTATTTTTATATTACAAAAATAGGAAAAACTATAAAAAATACAAAAATGTATGATTGAATAACATCGAGTTCTCATTAATTCAAATATTTACAATTAGTAGAAAGAAACTCCATGGCTTTGGTCCTAACTACAATCTAAGTAAGGAATTACAAAGCTTTTTGTCCTAGTCACAATCTATCAATAAAAAAAACTACCCTACGAACCTAAGATCTAAATCCGGGGGCTAGATTACAGAATGGGAAGGTGTTGGCACACATTTCGCCCGAACGGAGTTCAGTGTTCTAGACTTATGAATGACCAGTTATGTACCCATTAAACATGCAATGCGATGATTTTAAATGCAACATGTGTTTGAGTCAATGATAGATCTAAGACTAAGTCTAGGATTAGATTTTATAAATCCAGTCTTTTTTTTTAAACAAAATATTTTGGAAAAATATTTCAAATCTATTTTTGATTAACATAGAAAAATAATGAATTGGAGAAAAATCTTAGATTTGGCTTTTTTATAAGCAGAAAACAATAGATTTGAGAAAATATTTCAAATCTGATTTTCATAAGAAGAAAACAATAGATTTAAGAAAAAAAATCCAGATCTGTTTTTTATAAACAAAAAAAAAAAATTGTGAAAAAAGCTTCAGATTTGTGTTTTGTAAGAAGAAAACAATTGATTTGTGAAAAAATTTTCAGTTCTGTTTTTCTGTAAGAAGAAAACAATAGATTTGTGAAAAAAGTTTCAGATTTGTTTTTTTTTTAAGAAGAAAATAATAGATTTGTGAAAAAAAATTCAAATATGTTTTTTGTAAGAAGAAAACAATAGATTTATGAAAAAAAAATTCAAAAACCCGTCTTTGATCTATAATGAGTCTCATTTTAATGCTTGAACAATGCTACATCATGTGATTATCATATGAACATACTAATCATGAACATTTAAAATGAATTATGTGATCAAATTTAAATAAGCATGCAAAGCAAACAGATAAACAATCAAAGTAGATAAAGAAATTTACGAACTACTTACTTGAATGAATGATTAAAATAAAGGGGATATCCTTTACAAATTGGATATAATAGATCTCTCTAAGGTCTAAAGAATAGTCATTAACAAAGAACAAAATCTTGAAGGAAAACTTCAAGAGGTTTTTTACATTAAGGGAAGAGGGGTGCTGAATCTTGGGTGATCTCCTTTATTTATAGAGGTGGTAACTGCTTGAAAAATAAGCTAAACTAGTTTAAAATTTTGTAGACACGAATTGGGTGAGGTTTATCCCAAAAGAATTTGATCTGATGAGTTTCAAAATGAAAAAAAAAAAAAAAAACGTATCTAGGTATATTCTGTGACATGTGCCAATTGGCACTTTCAGCAAATTCATCCAAAATTCGTTTTTTTTAAACGTTTTAGACTCTTTACAATGTTTTTCTGAGTTGGAAAATGCACCTGTCTGTATTTTAGAATTATATTCCCAATAAAACTCATCCCAAATTGATAATTAAGCCTTTAAAGTAATTATTTTAAAGATAATTATCCTAAAAACCTAATTATCAATTCAAATTTAATATTATCAGCTTATTTCTTTTATTCCCATGCAACAAATCACATTTTAATAAAAATATTCCACCAATCACAAAAAATCATTTAATTAATTTTAATTGTTAACCAATCAAAATTAATTTCAATTAATCGGGTGTGATAGGTTTCACCCAAATGAATGCATGCATACTGTTAAAACTTGATCTTGTGATATTTTTCAATTCGACTGTCTGATTTAGAAACCAAACACATCATTGTGATCGTTAGAAACTCAAAATCATTTTCATGATATGTGATGAATGAGTTAGTGACTAAAATACAGTCATGATTTTTAGGGTACATAAAATGATCATTTTGCCATCTTCTACGGTTAAATTATGGGTGCGAAATTGAGTGTTTACACCTGGATATTTGAAAGTCTTGGAATGAAAGATTTCTACCAAATTTCCTATTGATAGGTTAAGAGCAAAACTAGATATTGAATCAAGATCGAGGACTTTGAAAAGAATGAGTATTTTACCATTGTTCAAGTAAGATTGTAGTTTGTTGGTCACATTTTACAACTATGGGATACTTGATTGAAGACCCATGAGATTTTTTTGAAAGACCAATTGATTACTGATATAGCTACTTATTAATTTTAATACAATGAAATGAAAGCAATTTTATTTAGAAAAAAGAAGAAGAAGAGAAATTTGGTTTTTTGGAAATTCTCCTTTTAAGATTAGGTTCATTAAACTAATCCTTATCAAAAGTGTATTTGTAATTTTATAATAAGGGTATTTTAGACAATTTTATTTAAAATGCTTTTGTGCGGGCCCGAAAGTGAAGCCTGTTGGGCTGGGCCTCTCTTGGACTCACAATTTACTTGTATAACGGGTTTGTATTTCCTACACTGGGTCGCTCTTTACACTGAGACTCAATGAGATCACTTTTCTCTTCTCAAGGGTCCGAATCACCTTGTTCTCACCCTTCTCCCTATCTGTCTTCCCTCTTTTACAGTCAATTTTTCCAACCCCCATCTTCCCCAAATTTCTCATATTTATAGTCACAATTCAGTGGAGAGGTTTTGATTACTTCCCAGTTAGTGCAACAAGCGATTCAGTATTATCGACTATAGGTGGGTGGTTAGGTGGGAGTGGGAAGCGGTGAGGATGGCTTTGGAACTTGGTTCCCACCTTCGCGACTGCTCCCGGCAGTGGCGCCTCCCGAGGTACGGCCTGGTATGTAAAGGACGGTGCGTTTCGAACGTCGTCTCTCCATCATTGCTCGGGGGAAAGCTTGTGCTCGCAGCACGTATGGCTCTGGGATGGGCCGTTAGGTAGAGATAGTTTGGCTTTATGGGCCACACGCCCAGGCCAGGGTCTAAGGCCCAAATGGGCCCTAGTGCAAGGACCGTACAATAGCCCCCCCTTGATTCGTTCCCCATTCTCGGGGAGGAATCAAAGATCATAAGGGTCAGTGATCTACCCGTGCAGTCGAAGGGTCAATACCCGGCCATTTGATGAGCGTATTAATGCGTGCCTTAAAAGATGCATTTAAACTTCATTGATGGCTCATCCGTCATCATTGTCTGACGGTTCGTGAACCGAGGCGTTATGCGTGTGGCAGTTGAGGCGAGGATCCTCGTGCTCCCTCGCCAGCGGAACAATTAATGCTACTCATTGCGTTTGAATTTCCTATACCTATAAATATTCGCTCCTACCACTTATCCCCACTTTTGCATTCCTCACTTTTCTCTCTTTCACTCTGCCGAGCATCCCTCCTTCGTGGTTCATCTCCTAGCCCAGAACACACTTCCTCCTTTAGAGCCCACAGTAAGTTTCTTTTCCTCTTCTTCTTTCTGTTTGCCCATTTCGTTCTATTCTTCAATAATCTTAGTATTTCCTTTCGTTTTAAAAACACTCGCTTTGTAGAATGGGTTACTCTTACCTCATTTCTTCTGCAAACGCTTTGGCTAGTTTTAGGGATGCTTATAATGTTCCTAGGGATGTAGACATTGCCTACTGTAATATGGATGATATTGACATCTAGAGGCGCCGTGGTGTAAACACGGTGTTCTTTCCCTTGATGCCCATTCTAGAGGGTGGGCTTAGGTTCCCGGTTGATCCTCTGATTCTAAGTACCCTTAGATTTTACGGTCTTTGCCTCGACCAACTCCCTCCCAACTTTTACCGGGTAGTGAGTTGCGTAAGTAGGCTGAACCAGTTGTACGGGTTACAACTAAATCATTATGACATCAATCACATGTATAGTTTGTGTGGTAACATTGAGTCGGATTACTATTTAAAGACTAGGGACGTAAGGGTACGACTTATTTCGTGCCTACCAGATTCAAACCGAAATTCTGCTAGAGATTTTGTTCGGATGAGCGGCAATTGGTTTGCCGAGGAGCTCCCCTGTGCATTTTCGCCGCGTGATGTTGGTCGGTGACAAACATTTATTTATTTTGTTCTCTTTTGATTCTGGTCCGGGTATATAATCACTAACTAACTCTTATTCTCTTTGTGCAGAGAGCAAAAGATTCAAGCCGGATCTCAGAGTGGTACACGTTCGAGACCTAAATTTTGTGCTCAGGTCGGAAATTTTTGTTCACTCGGACGGACAACTCCGAGCGTCCCACCTTATCCTCTGTGTAGACCCCGTTTACTCAACCTGGCAGGGATTCAGCCAGGCCTTGTTAGTCGACAGCCTTTTCCTCTCATATATAGACGTCCGGCACACAAACTTCTTCCCACCAAAGCTAATTGTAGGTGAGGCACGCGACCTTGGCCCCCGGTTCATTTGTTCGGACGAGCGACAGCCCGTGCGCGACGAGTCAGCCGAGCGCGTGTCGCGGGAGCGTCGACAACGCGCACATGAGCAACTTCAGTCAGAAGCTCCTGCCCAGCCCGAGAACCCTATAGAGTTCGAGGCTCCTGTTCGGGAAGCAGAAGGTGTAGCCGCAGAACCAGCCAGCTCTTCTAAAACAGAATCCAATCAAAGCAACGCCATGGTGGCCAGGAGGAAAATGACAATTGACCACTTTGTCCCGAGTGCCCAGCCTGCCGCGCAGCAGCAACGAACCCCTGGCCAAGATGCTTCGCCTCCTGCTGTCCTAGCAACCCAAGTTCGAAAGAGGCCGCGCACAACCGATCAGACTTAGACTAGCTCGGGCAATGTGCCCCTTCGGCCATCGGCGAGTATTGTCATCCAGGAGCCAGTAGCACAAACCGGGGTAGACTTGGCGTCTACTTCCCGGGCTCCGGCGAAATGGCGACCCTCTTTCCAACTCGATGGCAAGCCTCTTCCGTCGTCGGCTAGTGCACGAGTATGGGAAAAAGGTTACGGGGGCCGTGTAGCGTAGAGTCTGGCGCGCAACATTCTTCTGCCCGAGGACCTGCACACTTTTACAGAATCGACGGATGAGTCTTTGGGAAGGCGACTGTAGTGGCACACTATAGCGGTAACTGTTCCACTTCCCTTTACCATCCTCGGTTTCCCACTTGTTCATGCATGTGTACTTTCTATTTTTCCTTAATAACGCCATTATTGTGTGGTCAGGCTGCGCAAATGTCGTATATTGTGGACGGGAGGATGAGGGACCTAGCCGAGGATGTTGAGTGGGAGAGGGCTTTGAAGGATGTCGCTGAGGCCACGACGAAGGAGAAGTTGAAAGTTGCCGAGGAGGTAGAGAAAAAAATTGCTTCAGCCGTGAAGGCCCAGGCTCTTGCCGAAGGGAAATCTGAGGAGCTGGAAATACAACTGGGCGGCACCGAGCTTAAACTGGCGGAGGCTCAAAGCTTAAACACTATGTTGGAAGAGCAATTGGCTAACTCGAAGGCGACGCTGGAGGCTAGTGAAAGCAAGTGGTATGACGAGGGGTTTGCAGATGCCGAGAATTTGGCGGAGCCGGTCATTCGCCAGGCTCACAAGCTCAGATTCGAGGAGGGTTGGTTTGCCGCTTTTCAAGCCTTGGGGATTCCCGAAGATTCTCCATTGAGGGATCGCGGCAAAATCCCTTTCCCGAGTACCCCACACACCGAGCAGCCTGCACCCCTTGTCATCGACGAAGAAGAGACCTCTAGCATGAGGGAACTGGTGAACGCCATTGATTCTCATGCGGTGCCGACCGACATGGAGGAAACTAGCCACCCCCAGGTTGGGGACCAAACTGGGGAGGACGTCCAGTTGCCAACTTCTTTCGCCGACCAGCGGCCTCAAGAAGATGCAGCCTTCGCTCATGCCACGGATGTCTAAAGTTGAAAGCCGATCCTGCTTTGTTTTTCCTTCTTTTTGAGAAATTAGATGAACTGAATTGCCTATGTCACCGGGCTGTGGTGACGAAACAATTTATTTGTGTTGTACTTTCTTTATTTGGAGTTGTCGGGTTTTGGCAACCAAATGTTAGTTTGAGTTTTATGTCTTACTATGAATGCCTTATTGTGATGTGCTTTCGCTTTGACCGAGTAATGAATCCTCGTCGGTTGCCTTTTTATTGTGATGTGTCTTACTATGGTAAGGTTTCCACATGCTCGACGACAGGACCGAGCCGATGACCGAGCTTCCTTCCTTAGGATGAAACGGGTAAGGTTTCCACCTGCTCGGTGATCGGGATCGAACCGAGAGCCAGGCTTTTGCCCTTAGAATAGATGGTTTAAGGTTTCCACCTGCTTGGTGATAGGGGTCGAATCGAGGGCCAGGCTTTTGTCCTTAGAATGAAATGGCTAAGGTTTTCACCTGCTCGGTGATAGGATCGAACCGAGGGCCGGGCTTCTGTCCTTAGACTAGAATGGCTAAGGTTTCCACCTGCTCGGTGATAGGGATCGAACCGAGGGCCAGACTTTTGTCCTTAGAATGAAACGGCTAAGGTTTTCACCTGCTCGGTGATAGGATCGAACCGAGGGCCAGGCTCCTGTCCTTAGACTAGAATGGCTAAGGTTTCCACCTGCTCGGTGATAGGGATCGAACTGAGGGCCAGACTTCTATCCTTAGAATAGATGGTTTAAGGTTTTCACCTGCTCGGTGATAGGGATCGAACCGAAGACCAGGCTTCTGTCCTTAGGCTGAAACGGCTAAGGTCTTCAACCCTTAGGTCACAAATGCCCTTCATAAGTCTTCATACATCCTCCAGTAGAAAATCCTAGCAATAAATCCCAACAACTTTGCTAAACACACAACAATACCATTACTCTCTTATACTTATTTTCTCACTCTCCATATCCAGAAAATACGTCTATCTTACTGCTCCTATCTCTGAATACCTAAACACATCTCTATACTCTTCTCTTACAAAATCTATGCTCTTGGAAAGCAGTCTCTACAACTTCTCCAGCGATTATAATCTCATATTTTTACTATCTTTAACCTTCATATCTCTCATACTTCCATATATCATACATATTACAAATATTACATCCCACAAAACATCTATATCTTTTACCATCTCCACACTTCTCAAGAGATATCAAACACTCATACTAAAAGCCCTTCTCATGGAAGGCATAAACTTCCAATGCTAAAGCCCTTCTCCTAGAAAGCACCAAGATCTCATATTAAAGCCCTTCTGATGGAAGGCAAAAATCCATCTTACATAAATTCTTTCTCTTAGAAGGCACAAATACTCCATACAAAAGCCCTTCTTATGGAAGGCAACACTATTCATAACTTCACAATAACTAAAAGAGCATTGTCAAGGGGAAAACTCATTTAAGTGCATGATAAGAGAGGCAAGCTTAACCAACCCCTACACACAGCTGGACATATTCCCTCCCCTCCAGTTGCACCCATTTTTCCCCTTCAATCTTGAATTTATCATGGCAAACTGCCTCTCTATTGCCGAAGTCACTTTGCTGGGATATTATTAGCTCACAGAAGCTGTACAGCTGGGGCTGCAAACCATCAGAGATAAGTGACTCTGCTTCTATATCTTTAAATTTACATCATTGAATACATGATTACTTCACATTTAAATATATATTACTTTATTCCAACTACTATTACAACTATTAACCAAGGCTTAAACTCATTTAAATGCATGATAAGAGGGGCAAGCTTAACTAGCCTCTACCCCTGGCATTTTGCTGAAATTCTATCAGCTCACTGATGCTACACAGCTAGAGCCATAAACTATACAAAGATAAGTGGTTTTGCTTTCATATCTTTAAATTTACATCATTAAGTACATGATTACTTTACCTCTAAATAAATACTACTTTATTTCAACTGTTATTACAACTACTAATCAAAGCTATCATATCAAACGCATATTATATATTTATTCGACCATTATTGTGATTCTTAGACTTTGGCTTTAATGGTTTTGTAGTCTTAAAAGTACGTCGGTAGCCATTGGACCACGTGGCTCAATGTTGAGTTCTGGACGCAACTCCTCAAATAGAACCCGGGCCTAGTAAGGTCATCCCTCCAACAGACCACACGTGGCTGGGCAATCGAAAAAGGCCCACGAACACACGTCTGGCCAGATAGAGCCAATTTCCTTGGTCTGTGTGTTTCAACCTGACATAGTAACCAATAACATGGTTGCTATGCCAACACCTTAAAACTTACTCCCCCTTGATGTTGAATTCAAGCTCTATAGGCTTGGGAAATGGATTTGGTTGAAATGTTAATTCAACGGACCTAATACCCTCAGCAATGCCTAAATAGGGTCATTGAGGCCTCAATTTGTCCCTACAAATGAAAAAGGCCTATTGTATCATATGGGGAAAAAATGACGTGCTAAACATTGATTATAAAAATTCATATTATTCACATATAAGTAATATATACGTTTTCCCCTTTTTATTTATTTATTGTATGTTGAGTGTCAACTTATAATTTACAAATACACATGAATAATATAATGTTTAGGTTAGTTCAATTATTTTGGTTAATAGCCAGTAACCCGTGCAATACACTAGAAAGTCTAAAAAACATGATCTTCTCTTTGTCCCCCCCCCCCCCCCCCCCCCACATGCAATTTGATAATTATGCTAGTTATTAAAATGCAATTATTATGAATGTATTTGTATATGGAATTATAATTTTTAATTCCATTATGTTATAGCCAGGACGACCAGAAAATACCATTCTCGTATGCAAACCAAAACGAAAACCCCCCTACTCCAACTTAGATAAAATTCATTCCAACCTATTTTGGTGAATTTTGACTGAAATTGGAATTTTGGCCGGTATGAAGTTAGCCTTTTTTTCCCCCTCACTTTAAACATAACTTGAGATCAACTCTGTCAACAAATGATTTTAGAGAGAGCGAAAAAGAAAAAGAAAAAAGAATATAACATAAATTTAGAGCCATAGTATCATGACTCATGAGATAATGACAAAACTAATGAGATTTATTATTATTATTATTATTTTTATGAAGATAACTGATGAGATGTAAATAATAAAAAAATAATAGGATTAGAGAAGTTAATGCTTGTGGAAGGTGGTCCGGAGTGGAGTTTAGGTGAAAAGGAAGCTTCCTAGAAGTTTCATATTTTATAAATATCCCAACAATGTTAGTTTATTTGCAAATAAAACTCAAATTTGATTTTTTTTAAATAATTAATCTAATCACTTTTGTGGACCACAAACCTACCGTGGCTGTGAAACTAAGCGAAGGATTTAGGCCCCCAATTTATTTATTTGTGGGCTTTCTAGCAATCCTATAGGTAGGGCTCCAAGCAACAACTAACTAGTCCTAGATGTATCTTTTTGATAACCTCTCAGCCTATAAACCTTGCCTTCTCACAGTTGTTCCTCCTCACTTGTTGCCCACAATCCCTTCTTTCTGTGTTTTTCCCTCTCCTCCCTCTGTTTTTCCTCAAATAACCCTCAGGGCCAAAAACCCCTTTATTCTCTCTCTTCCTTCCCCTTTTATAGTATTTCTTTAGTGGGGTACTAATTATTACTGCTTCACCAATTCACATGCATTCCCATTTTCGTCAGAATCCCAAGGAATCATCATTCCTTTTGAGGATTCTCTTGAAACTTGTTCCAAACGCCAAATAGCGTTCGGTAGCAGGGTTCCCCAAAGGCACTAACAACTTTCAGCTACCGACCTTAGCTTGGTCAATTCTTTATCGGTCCCCCATTATCTCATCGATTGGCATTAGGCCGAGCACTATAGTATTTCCCCCAAACAATAATTTCTTTGGTTCAATACACGAATTTTTGGGCTAAGCTCATTCCTACTGAGATTGAGATCCATGTCCCTCTTATGGGTTGGCCTTGGCTACTTAGGCCGATCTTGGGCCTCAGCTAAATGGGTCTGTATTGATTTTCTGGGCCCTAACCCTCCATAACTTTATTATGACTTTCTTTTGAAACACTATATTATATTCATTAAGTTATATAATTTGACTTAATAATAGCAATGAATAATAATATTTTTTACTAAATTGCAAATTACACCTCTAAAATTTAAGAGTATTTGGATTTTACATCCTGAAATTTCAAAATTTGAATTTCACTCCCTAAAGTTATATTTTATTTGCATCAGCAACCACTCCATCTATATTTTTCGTTAAGTACCCATAAGCTTGCCACTCATTTTAATTTGTCCCATAAAATTATGCCACGTCATTTTTGTTTCCTAAATTTTTTTAAATAATTTAAATACAAATGATGTGGCATCATTTTATTGAATGAATTAAACACATGAAGCAAGCTTATGTGGCATTTAACAGAAATTGTGGATGGTGGGGTTGCTGATGTAAATAAAATATAATTTTAGGGGATAAAATTTAAATTCTTAAAATTTTAAGGTGTAAAATTCAAACACCCTTAAACTTTATGGATGTAATTTGTAATTTACCCTAACATTTTTTTACTAATAGCGATAGGTAATCTTTAAAAAGTATGTCAAAAAAGATCCGTACTAAAATATTTTGTTATAATAGATAAACTCTAACAAACACAAAAATGGTATTTAGAACACCGTGTGGAATTATATATTTATTTTACTATTAAGAAAAACGTTTTGTTATTATTAAATTTTTTTTTTGAGAAACGAAACGTTTTGTTATTTAAATGTTATTGGTATTCTATATTTCTATTTTTAACTCAAAAAAAACAAATTAAAACAATATAATTATAATGATGATATGACAAATTGTGAAATTAATGGTCATTATAACGATGAATAACAAATGAAAACAATCATAATTGCATTCTAATATATTAAAAAAAATTTTATGAAATTAAATGGTTTAATTACCTTAAAAAAAGAGTGTAAAATAAAGTAAACAGACTTGAAATAGGCTAAAAAGCCCACTTATTATTGATTCAAAAATCAGAGAAGATGGGTCTGGATTATGCTTAAGACGAGATCCGACCCATCCTGACAATAAGAAAAGACAAGATACCAAAACCCTAGTAATCCTAGTTGTCGTGTACGGCCTCCTATTTTATCACTCACACTGAAACTAAATACACAGTCATCTCTCTATACTTTCGCAAAAAGCAAGAACGACCTTATTTGAAATGTCCTTCAACTCCAACTATAGCTTCAACAAGAGCCTCATTTCGATTCCTCAGAAATTCTAGCTTCACTTTTCTCTATATAACACTACTTTCCCGCTCTGAGAGTAGAGCGAGAGCCACTCACACTTATTACAACGAAAGTAACCATGGCCTATTGCGTCGACTGCCAAAGCCTCTCTTCAAACTCCATTCTCTCACAATCGGCTTCGTTTTTCTCTCTTTCCAAACCCCACTTGTCGAAACCAAATAATTCCAGGTTGTTCTTTCGCTTCAACAAGCTCTGCGGTGCGAGAAGCTCTGCCTCTTTAAGCCTCTGGCATAGCAACTATCGCCTCCGGCTCAACTCGGTTCGGAACCAACATGCAGTGTCCGAAATCGATGTTTCGGAGAAAGTATCGCCGAAAGGAGCACCGAAATTGGGGAAAAGGACTGACTTGAAGAAGATTCTGATCATCGGAGCCGGACCCATCGTGATTGGTCAAGCGTGTGAGTTCGATTACTCGGGGACTCAAGCATGCAAAGCTCTCAAGGAAGAAGGGTACGAAGTCGTTTTGATAAACTCGAACCCGGCGACGATCATGACCGACCCGGATATGGCCGATAGGACTTACATTGCTCCGATGACTCCCGAATTCGTCGAACAGATCATCGAAAAGGAGCGCCCCGACGCTCTATTGCCCACCATGGGCGGCCAGACTGCGCTCAATCTCGCGGTGGCGCTCGCCGAGAGCGGCGCGCTCGATAAATACGGCGTCGAATTGATCGGAGCGAAGCTCGAGGCGATAAAGAAAGCCGAGGATAGAGATCTCTTCAAGCAGGCAATGAAGAACATCGGTATCAAAACGCCGCCGTCTGGAATCGGAACGACGCTTGAACAGTGCATCGAAATTGCCGGTGAAATTGGCGAGTTCCCGTTGATTATTCGGCCGGCGTTTACTCTAGGCGGCACCGGAGGCGGCATTGCTTATAACAAAGAGGAATTCGAGACCATATGCAAGGCGGGGCTGGCGGCGAGTGTGACTACACAGGTTTTGGTGGAGAAGTCTCTGTTGGGGTGGAAGGAATATGAGCTTGAGGTAATGAGGGATTTGGCTGACAACGTAGTCATCATTTGCTCCATTGAGAATATTGATCCTATGGGGGTTCATACTGGGGATTCGATCACGGTGGCCCCAGCTCAGACATTGACTGATAAGGAGTACCAGAGGCTTCGAGACTATTCGATTGCTATAATAAGGGAAATTGGAGTTGAGACTGGAGGTTCCAATGTGCAGTTTGCTGTTAATCCTGAGGATGGTGAGGTGATGGTGATTGAGATGAACCCAAGAGTGTCAAGGTCATCGGCTCTGGCATCAAAGGCCACCGGGTTTCCCATAGCCAAAATGGCCGCCAAGTTGTCGGTTGGTTATTCATTGGATCAGATTCCTAATGACATTACAAAGAAAACCCCGGCTAGTTTCGAACCTTCAATAGATTATGTGGTGACAAAGGCAAGTGTTTCTGCACTTTATTCTTCTACATTTAAATGTTTAGTGTTACTACTACTACTATTATTATTATTATTATTATATTGTTATTGTTATCCAAAACCAGCAGTAGCTTGTTTTTAAAGTATAAGTGAATTTGAGTGCATGATTGTTTGATGGTCCATCCAATTCCCACATCGGATAGCTGATTTGTTATTGCTCATAATTCATCCTATTTTCCTTGCACCTTTCCATATTTGAGAAGTGCCCTGATATTCTTTGCATAGTTTTGAAGTTTCCACTTCTGACAATGTGGCAAGCATTGATCTACTAAACTAGAAAGTTGGTCTTTAAAAGGTGGTTCCCTGGAATTGGTAGAGTAATAAAAGATAGGGTTCATTATGCCTTGAAGCCATTTTGAACACCCTACATTAATTTGCATTGCATGCCTTTATGTGCATATGAGAGAGAGAGTTTGACCTTAACGTTTTATATATTACTTTGACCATGTTTGTATAGACTATAAAATATAATGCTCCTTTTTCCATCACATTTCTTTAGTCTAATGTACATTTTCAATGATGTTATGATCAACCCTATTTTCATATTTGAGATTGCATTATCCATTAGCTTATGCTAACTTCCGCTAATATGTTTTAGTAGGATTCTACGTTGGTGGGAAGGAATATAATTTTTATTGCTTATATTGTTATAATAAACCAATTGTCTGTTAAGCCATGTGCATCTCTTTGTACTTGGCATATCATTCTATCATGCCATCTCACTCTCCTCATTTTACTTATTGCTTTTCTTTGTCATCAACATTGATCATGCCATGCAGATCCCCCGGTTTGCTTTTGAGAAGTTCCCTGGTTCTGAACCAATACTGACAACTCAAATGAAATCTGTTGGTGAGTCAATGGCAGTTGGCCGCACATTCCAGGAGTCCTTCCAGAAAGCAGTTCGATCACTGGAATGTGGCTACTCCGGATGGGGTTGTGCAAAGGTTAAGGAACTTGACTGGGACTGGGACCAGTTGAAATATAGTCTTCGGGTACCTAACCCAGAGCGTATCCATGCCATATATGCTGCAATGAAGAAGGGCATGAAGGTAGATGATATTCATGAGCTGAGTTACATTGATAAATGGTTCCTCACACAGCTTAAAGAGCTGGTAGATGTGGAACAGTTCCTCCTGGCACATAACTTGTCTAATCTGACAAAGAACGACTTGTATGAAGTGAAGAAAAGAGGTTTCAGTGATAAGCAAATAGCCTTTGCAACTAAATCCACTGAGAAAGAAGTTCGGTTGAGGCGGCTCTCTTTAGGTGTGATTCCAGCATATAAGCGGGTAGATACTTGTGCAGCAGAGTTTGAGGCGAATACTCCTTATATGTACTCCTCCTATGATTTTGAGTGTGAATCAGAGCCCACCCAAAGAAAGAAGGTTTTAATTTTAGGTGGTGGACCAAATCGGATAGGTCAAGGGATTGAATTTGACTATTGCTGTTGCCATACATCTTTTGCCCTCCAGGTTTGTGCCTTTAACTATTCTATCCTCTTTCCTTCCCTCTTTGTAGCACGTTTTCTCATTAAGAGAACCAGATTAGTCTACTATGCCTGGACAAGTTTATTGACATGAACAGCAACATGCTACATGCTGAATGGCATTGCTATTTATACTTTGCTATTTAGTGATCAAACATACTAATTACCAGTCTTCTTGATGTGGGAAGCGTGAATTTTTTTATATTTTAATTTAGTTTTGTTTAATTTTAAAAGTCAATTGTATTATTATTATTATTTTTTAAATTGTTCCTTTGTATTTTATTTTGGATCTTATTAGTTAATTAAGTAATTAATATTTTTTTTCTAGAATTAAGATATTTTTGTAATTCAATAACTTGGATTTTTCTAAGCCAATTAAAATTAAATCATAGTAGTCTCCAATGGAGACAACTTTCAGTTTGCTTGATTAATTAAATTTCTGTTGAAATTTTCTCATTGGTCTGATTCAAGCCAACTCTAGATTCTGATTTCTAGGTTTTGCTTTCTTGTTGCTGCCAACTCCAAGAAAATCTTGGTGCTGATTCTTAGGTTATTTATTTTAATGTTCTTCAATTTTCGGTGTTGAATTAGTTTTGGGTAGTCCTACGTCACTTCTATTATAAGGTATTGAGATAGGCATGTTGAACTTCTGATATAGAACTGGAAATAGATTAATTTAGGTAGATACTTTATGTATTTATAATTGGCGTAAATGGTTGGATTTCCACCTCAATCAATATCTGTGATTTGTCTGTTTTAACTCAGATTGGCTTTGGGTCATTCCACTGCATTGCCTGTCATAATGGTGATTTAATTCCTATGATTATAGGAACCAATCCAAAAAGTGGTCCACTTGTTTTTTATTTAGATGGCATAATAGAATATATGAACCAGTCCAATTTTTTTTCTGTAATTCTTTAGGCTTCTTTATACCTTCTTTGCATGGAGACTTTCAATAAATTTTTTATTACCTATAAAAAAAAAGGAATGTCTGAACTGAAACCTGGTTGTAACTGTGTTGTTGCCCTAATATAGTTACTCTTCATTGCATGCCATAATTGTTGGTCATTTAACTCTTGATTGTAGGAACCAGTCTAAAAGATGTCCTGTTCATAGCAAATTTAGATGATATGACAAACATAGTCTCAGAAACATGTTTATACATGGTTGTATTACTTTAATATGATTGCTCTCCAGTTTCATCTTTGAATTTTCTTCTTTTCTCTTTGCAGAAAGCAGGATATGAGACAATCATGATGAATTCAAATCCTGAAACAGTGTCCACTGATTATGACACAAGTGATCGTCTATACTTTGAACCCCTGACAATTGAAGATGTTACGAATATTATCGATTTAGAACGACCTGTTGGCATCATTGTGCAGTTTGGAGGTCAAACACCACTGAAGTTGGCTCTCCCAATCCAGCAGTATTTAGATGAGAACAAGCCTGTGTGTGCCAGTGGGGTTGGGCATGTACGCATTTGGGGTACATCACCTGATTCCATAGATGCAGCTGAAGACAGAGAGAGGTTTAATGTAATCCTGAAAGAGTTAAATATTGAACAGCCAAAAGGAGGAATTGCCAAAAGTGAATCTGATGCCCTTGCCATTGCCAAGGAAGTTGGGTATCCAGTTGTTGTCCGGCCTTCCTATGTATTGGGTGGCCGTGCAATGGAGATTGTGTATAGCGATGACAGGCTTGCGACATACCTGGAAAATGCTGTTGAGGTGGATCCAGAACGTCCTGTATTGGTTGACAAGTATTTATCTGATGCCATTGAGATTGATGTTGATGCACTTGCTGACTTAAATGGAAATGTGGTCATTGGTGGGATCATGGAGCACATTGAACAGGCTGGGGTCCATTCTGGAGACTCAGCTTGTATGATTCCAACACAAACCATCCCATCTTCTTGCTTAGACACAATTAGGTCTTGGACTATAAAGTTGGCCAAAAGGCTAAAGGTATGTGGTCTCATGAACTGTCAGTATGCAATAACAATGTCTAGGGAGGTTTTCTTGCTTGAAGCAAATCCTCGTGCTTCCCGTACTGTCCCATTTGTGTCGAAGGCTATTGGGCATCCATTGGCTAAATATGCTTCCCTCGTCATGTCTGGGAAGTCCCTTCATGAACTAGGTTTCACAGAAGAGGTAACCCCTAAGTATGTGTCAGTCAAGGAAGCTGTCCTTCCATTTGAGAAGTTCCAGGGCTGTGATGTTTTGCTAGGGCCTGAGATGCGCAGCACCGGTGAGGTGATGGGTATTGATCCTGTGTTTGCTGTAGCATTTGCCAAGGCTCAAATTTCAGCTGGGCAGAAGCTTCCACTTTCTGGCACTGTGTTCCTCAGCTTGAATGACTTGACAAAGCCCCATCTTGAAAAAATTGCAAGGGCCTTTCTGGCACTGGATTTTAGCATTGTTTCAACTTCAGGGACAGCTCATGTTCTTGAATTAGCAAAGATCCCAGTGGAGCGAGTTCTAAAGTTGCATGAGGGGCGGCCACATGCTGGTGATATGCTTGCTAATGGGCAGATCCAATTGATGGTGATTACAAGCTCTGGTGATGCGCTTGATCAGATTGATGGAATGAAGCTGAGGAGAATGGGCCTTTCTTACAAGGTTCCTGTAATAACAACTGTTCCTGGAGCTTTGGCAACTGCCGCGGCAATAAGGAGCTTGAAGTCCAGTACTTGTAAGATGATTGCTCTTCAGGACTTATCTGATGTTGAGGTTAAAACAGGGGGTATTAAAGATTTGCAGTCAGTCTCTTCCTCTCTATAGACTGACTAGGGATTTCTCTGGTAATCTATTGTACTTTCTCCTCCTTTTATTTGATAGCTTTCTAATATGTGTCCATCATCGTTGCTTGGGACAGACTTTTTATGAAGTCAATTGTTTTCACCAAAATTTGGACTTTCATCTTCGCCGCGACCCCCCCCCCCCCCCCCTCTTTTCTGTGATCTAGTTGTAATTTTTGAGACTGTTATGCAGGACAATAATTTGATGTTGAGGTCTGAGAGGGGTATGTTGATGCAATTGTCATTTGTTAGCACTTAATTTCAATATGTTATTTACTTATCTTTGAAAGATGTCTACTTTAAAGGTACTGCTTCCGGACACCCATAGAGCTAGATTTCTAGGTTCTAAATCAGGAGCCTGCTTCAGCTTACCATCACTCAATCTTAATTTCTGCTGGTTTAGAAATCTTGGTAGATGCCAATGAGATATAGCTCAACTGACACTTTCTTCTCTCATAATAATGGGATGGGGGGTGGCGTCATTTGTTCAAGACCCACTAGGTCTATGTGTAACTTACCAATATAAAAAGGGTAAATTACAATTGTGGTCTTATGTGTAACTTACCAATATAAAAAGGGTAAATTACAATTGGGTAAACTAAATAGTTAGTCCCTTTACAAGGCCCTGTTGCTTGGACGGCTCCACCGCAAGACTGTTACAAGGTCAACGTGGATGGAGCTCTCTTCAAAGACTTGGGCTACCGTGGAATTGGGGTGGTAATCTGCAATGACAAGGGTCAGCTTATGGGAGCTATGTCCAAGGCCTTGTTGCTTGGACTCCACCACGACTGTTACAAGGTCAACATGGATGGAGCTGTCTTCAAAGACTTGGGCCACTGTGGAATTGGGGTAGTAATCCGCAATGACAAGGGTCAGCTTATGGGAGCTATGTCAAAAAGATTTCCATTCCCTCTTGGCGCTCTGGAGGTGCAAAGGCGGCAGAGTGTGTGGTTATATTTGCTTGGGAGCTGGGACTCAAAAAAATTATTTTAGAGGGGGACTCCAAGGTGGTAATGCATTCTGTGGCTGATTCTCATCCTGCTCCTTTGTCTATTCGGTATGTGGTGGCTGGGGCAAAGGCTTGGCTGTCTTTGTTTACTTCTTGTAAAGCAGTTTTCACTAGCAGACAATCTAACTCTGCTGCTCATCTCTTAGTTAGATATGCTAATGTAATCTCTGATTGTACAATCTTTAGCTAGATATGCTAATGTAATCTGTGATTGTACAATTTGGGTGGAAGATACACCGCCTATTATTGCATCTCAGATTGAGATTGATGTACTATCTTTGGGCTCTTGCCCTGTTTAATGAAATCAGTATCTTTCTATCCAAAAAAAAAAATAATAAATAAAAGTTAGTCCCTATTCTTTACACCAAATGTCAATTTGGTCCATAATCTTTTAATTGTGTCAATTAGGTCCCTAAAATTTTTAATGTTGTGTCAATTTGGTCCTTGTCATTATTCATTCGATGGAAAAATTTGATATGTCAACCACATCAACTACAACTATACCATAGAGACAAATAAAAGTTTTATACAAATCAAAATGTGGGAGAAATAAAAAAGATGCTAGCCCAAGTTATCAATTTATCCAGTAAATTACTGGGAGCTCATGTAGCCCATGCTGGATTAATCGTATTCTAGGCCGGAGCAATGAACCTATTTGAAGAGTGCATAACCGCACCTGTCAATTTGGGATCCAATTTGGGATTTTCCCTAGGAGGTATCGGGAATTGAAAGGATCTTCTGATTAATCCAGAGATCATTTCGATTCCATTAGTAATGAGGATTCGGAATATCACACATTGATCAATCAAAGAAAGATTCAACAATGTTAGATTAAAAAAACCAATTTTTTTTGTTCACACGTGAGTTTTAGTTGGGGAAATTTCTAAAATCTCTAACTTTCTTTAAAGTTGACCGCTTTTATCACATCGTTTGCCTCCCTATCCTTTACACCAAATGTCAATTTGGTTCATAATCTTTTAATTGTGTCAATTTGGTCCCTAACATTTTTAAAGTCGTGTCAATTTGATCTTTGTCATTATTAATTCGATGGTAAATTTGATATGTCAACCACATCAACTACAACTGTACCATAGAGACAAATAAAAGTTTTGTACAAATCAAAATGTGGGAGAAATAAAAAAGATGCGAGGTCATTTGTTTGCTTGGCTAGCCCAACTTATCAATTTATCCGGTAAATTACTGGAAGCTCATGTAGCCCATGCCAAATTAATCGTATTCTAGGCTGGAGCAATGAACCTATTTGAAGAGTGCATAACCGCACTCGTCAATTTGGGATTTTCCTTGGGAGGTATTGGGAATTGAAACGATCTTCTAATCAATCCAGAGATCATTTTGATTCCATTAGTAATGAGGATTCGGAATATTACACATTGATCAATCAAAGAAAGATTCAACAATGTTAGATTAAAAAAACCAATTTTTTTTGTTCACGCGTGAGTTTTAGTTGGGGAAATTTCTAAAATCTCTAACTTTCTTTAAAGTTGATCTCTTTTATCACATCATTTGCCTCCCTTTGATCAATGGGACTCTATTCGCGTAAATATATTAATCCTAAGAACATTATAAATGTATTGCTGCAAAGAGAATTAACCAAACTGAATTTAATCAGGCTATCCGAGTAATAGGGCTATATATAACGAGATGTTCTAAGGATTCTACTCAACTTGACTCGCAAAACCACAACAATACAAAAAGATCTGTAAATTTTTTTTTTTGTGGATAATTACACTTTACCCATCTGTGGTTTGCCTCTAATTCAATGTGTCTACCCGTGGTTTCAATTTTGACACTTTGCCCACCTGTGATTCTCACCGTTACTGTGCCATAACCCACCTCTCTACTTTCCGTTACTCTAACACAGAAAATGTAAAAAACAAAACCCCAAATGGATCAAAACACTCTCACTCAAATCATGAACATGTAGAACATACACAAACCTCAAAGACAAAGCCAAAGTCATTTTTCTTTCCCTCAGACTTTACTCTTTTCTCTCGTCCCACAATTTCTTTCACAGATTTCCCTTCTTTGCAGAAAACATTATTGTCTTATATGAGAAATAGAAGTGAAATTTGTATGATTGTATACAATGCATTAAAATAAATTTCTTTTTTACTTTATGAACTGATTGTATGCAGATGGTACTCGCTGCCTCTTCTCGGGAGCTGAAATGGGAAAAAACAGCTCATGAGAAAAATCAAATTAAAAATAATAGCAAAGACAAAAAACAAAAAAAACAAAAAACAAAAAAAACAAAAAATTGAAAAATGTAAATAATTTGAATCACATAAAATATAGGATAACTAGCCATCAAAGTGGGTGCCTCACGTCGATTCACAACCCTTTCCTCAGTGACATTGTTGGTTATTGGTGCTCGCATTGCAATCTTGCTGTAGCATTTGGAAGAGGAAGAGCTTAAGTAGTTATTCTTGTGATTAGGTGTGATGTGGTGTGGTGCCTGAAAATTAAAAGCAAAAGAACTAAGCTATGTTATTAGCTCATTTTCATGAGCGAGAGAGAGAAATGAAATGATGTTTTGTGAGAGAGAAAGCCATGATTGAAAGACTGAATGAGTTTGGAATATTTACGGCTCAGAAAAAAAGCAAGTAAAACCCAGATTGACAGTTGTAAAATAAAAGATTTTCAGGGATCTTAAAAAAGGTCTTTCTTTCCATAGTGGGGGGTGGTTGTGGTTTCTGATGTGGTGATTGGTTTGCTATGATTTTTTTGGGTTTGAGTTTTGTTGTAAGATTTGGGTTTTGTTGTGGGTTTGGCTGGGATTTTTTTTTTGAATTTTTTGGATTTAAGTTTTGATGTAAGATTTGAGTTTTGTTGTTGTGGTTTGGGCCTATGTTGGATATTGTTTTTGGGTTCAACTTCCTGTAATTTTTCAGATTTTTGGGTATGTTCTTCATGTTCTTCATGTTCAAGATTTGAGTGAGAGTATTTTGATCTGTTTGGGGTTTTGTTTTTTTACATTTTCTGTGTTAGAGTAACGGAAAGTAGAGAGGTGGGTTACGACACAGTAACGGTGAGAATCATAGGTGGGCAAAGTATTAAAATTGAAACCACGGGTAGGCACATCGAATTAGAGGCAAACCACAGGTGGATAAAGTGTAATTATCCTTTTTTTTTTTTTTTGGGAGGAAAACCAAGATTTGTAATTGGGTGGGGTAAAAGAATCGCATCTCTATAATGTCCAACACCTAAAAAAATGGGCTTAGAATAATCAATGGATTGTGTTAACTCCCTATTTTGCCATCTGCAAGGAGAGAGAGAAAGGTTTTTTTAGAATTTTCCCCAAACTTTAACTATGAACAGAAAATTTGGTTTTATTTTATTTTTAATTTGATGTGGCGATATAGTTGTAGTTGATGTGGCATAGAAAATCATTTTTTATTATTTCGTTCGACACATCAAATTTTTCCATTTAAGGGATAACGGTAGTATCCAAATTGACACGATACTGAAAATGTTATGAATCAAATTGACACAATTAAAAAAGTTAAGGACCAAATCAACATATGGTGTAAAGGATGGGGATCAACTATGTAATTTACCCATTACCATTTATTCTCTTCTAGTTTGGCCCAATCACAATTTGTCCACGAACTTTCAATTTTGACATTTGATCCGTTAAAGTTTGGATTAAACAAAAAAAAAGTTTAGTGTTTCGTCCAAATTAATAGATTTTACATTTTTTAGGAAAATAAATTATCTAACTTGGTTTGAACCAATAACAATTTAGCTCCACTAGCCTTTTTAATTGTTACATTTTGACCCTTAAAAGTTGGGTTAAATTGAAATCGTTAGGGTTTTAGGGGTATTAGACAAAACCCTAATTGTTTTATTTTAGTCCAAGCTTTAGGTCAAATGTAACAATTGAAAGTTTGTAGAATAAATTATGGTAGGATCACAAGGTGGTAAATTAGAATTTTCTTATATATATATATATATATATATATATATATATATATATATAAAAGATGATAACTTCACAGAAGTTACACATTTTTTTTACCATAAATTGTAAAAAGGAATCACTTGCTATGTTTGTTCTAAAATTTAATGGCGAATGCATTAATTCATTCTTTATTTTCCAAAATCTCATGCATTCTCTCTCTTCTCACCCAAAAGTCCTTCCCTTTCTCTCTCTAAACTCACCTCCACTACTAGAGGTCTACTCTCTCTGCATTAGACTGCAAGGTTGCGTGGGCTATAAAACCAATTGGGTTTACGAAGCTTCTGTTCATATTATTTGTCCTATTTAGAGTTGAGATGTCACGTCTCAGCAAAAAGAAAAAAAACCTGCACGGATGAGCTTCAAGAATTTCAAAGGTGAAATTGCTTAGGAGCTTGCAAACCTTCCAGAGCTTCTCTATCTCTATCTACCAGAGAATCTTCATTTTGGAAAAATTCCCCTAGAATCAGGAATTTATAAACTAGTGTGGGCTATAAAACCCCAAGTCTCAAATGTTCAACGCAAATGAAGAATATCGAGCCTAATTTTCTCACGCCCACTGCCATGAACATGGAACCAATTTTTTTCCTCTCTTTCGTCTATTTTTACAGGTTTCTTTTTAAGAGTGTGTTTATTATTTTTGTTCCACTGCCACAAACCATTTAGGATGAATTAACTAGTTAACTTCAGCGATGAGTCAGTGACAATGAATCTTTACTTTGTTCTGAATTTAAAAACATTAATTACATAGCAAGTGGTTTCTTTCTCACAATTAGATCTTTTACGATCTATGGATAAAAAGACATGTAACTCTTGTGAAGTTACACAAGGTCTAACTTTTTTGTGTGTGTGTGTGTATATATATATACACACAAAATCTTGGTAAATAATTTTATTTTAGATTTTTAGATGGCGGTTAGGGTAATTTATCCGTAGTTTATTCCTCAAAAGTGTGTCCAAAAGACCTTGTTTTGGTGAGGTTTTACGTCATTAAAAAAAATAAAAAATAAATAAAAAATAAAAAAAGATGCTGGTTCTCATTAATTTAGTACTTATGGCTATTGTACGTCTGTACCAATTTGGTTTTGTTCAGTCGTTTTGAATGTCATCTAAGTGTATTTTTAATATTGCTTTGCTTTCATACAACTTGGTCTACTTTTTTTTTTTTGGGTCTACTTTAGGTTGTTAACATTGTTCAAGATGTATCTAACGCAAAGATTGATAATAGATTTTTCAAGACTACCTACTAAAAAATATTTTTCCCAATGAAAATGGTTGACTAAATTGCAAATTACATAGTTAAAGTTTTGGATCATTTTGATTTTTCCCCTTTGATTCAAAGTTTGGATTTGGACCCTTCACATTACGTAGTATTTTGAAACAAGTCTTTTCATACATGCCTTGTTGATGAGGAAATTATTAAATGTCATCTAAGCTTTCATGTGTGCTAGCTGGTCTAATAAAATTATAAGATGACATCTTAATAATGCCAAGTCAATTAAATTAATGGTGGTAGGTTGTAGTGTTGGAGCAATAAATCGAATTGGAGAGAGAGACAGAGGGAGTGGTGGTGGGAATTGGGGGTGGAATTTTTGAATTTTTGCTGGGCTTTAGGCTGTCACGAGTGGTGGTGGGAGTCGGGTTTGGGCCGAGATGCTTGGAGGGCTGGGCTGGTGCGTGAGGTGAAGTGTGTTGGTGTTTGGGGTTTGGTTAAGGGATGGGCTAGTGCGTGTTGTGAAGTGGGCTGGTGTTTGGGGTTTTGTTAATAGTAATGTGGATTAAATTAAATATGCATATTCCCTAATGCGGACAAAACGACATAATTTTAGTATAGAAAAATCACATTTTTTTTTAGTTGACGTGGCATCTACTTCTTCAATGAATTTAGATTGAAGGACTCAAATCAAAGTAGTATGTAACGTTTAGAGGTGCAAATCTAAATTCTTAAACATTAGGGACTAAAATCAAAAGATTCCAAATTCTAAGAATGTAAATTGCAATTTGACTATATTGGCTAAAAAGAGATGCTCCTATTATGTAGTTCTAATTCTAATTGAACCAGTATTTCTAACGAGGCATTACAATGTTTTAGACCTTTTGTAGAAATAAAAAAGGGAAAATAAAAGAGTAAGGTAATAATAGCTTGTGTATAGTTTCAGTTATTCTGCAGCCATCTTCCCCCTCCCACCTCTCTTCTATTCTTTTTCTTTTTCTTTTCTAAAATTACATCAAACCAGTTTATTGCCTTCTTCCTTATTGGAGCATGTGCATTTTATTTTTTGATAAGTTGGAGCATGTGCATTTATTCAAAAGTAATATGCATAATGCATATAAAGTGTTGGAGCATGTGCATTTTTTGAATATGCATAATGCATGTAAAATGTTGAACATTCACATAGCTTAAAAAAAACTTTAATCGGTGCTGGCCGTAGTTATATTGTATAGAGATTAGTGGTCAACTTAAGCCCACCTCAACTGAAGAATCTGGACCTTCTAGAGATGAAGCATGAAAATCAGTCATGGATGCTGCATTGAATAATTTTTTACTGTTGCCGTTGAAAGGTCTATAAATATTTGTTTAAACTTATCAAAAAAGAAAGGCAAAGATAACCTGTTTCAAATTCATATTGAGAATTTAATTAAATGCTACCTACTCATGCTATAGTATACTACAATAGCTAAGCACTAATACAGTACGAAAACCTCCATTATTGCTAGCTCCATGTCAGTGTCAAAACTTATAACAGTCAAAAAGCCCATAATTCTTCTCATTTCCTTCTCCTTAATTATTTAGTAATAAAAAAAAAGGGCATACTTCTTCACTATGTGACAGGTACTATAGCATAACTTTGAATAATTTAGGTTCTGCATTATTTTAGAATCATCAAGCAGGGAAAGAAAATGTCAAGGATCAAATTGATACAATTAAAAAAGTTAAGGACCAAATCGACTTATGGTGTAAAAGATAGGGATCAAATATGTAATTTACCCATTACAATTTATCCTCTTCTAGTTTGGCTCAATCATTATTTAGTCAACAAACTTTCAATTTTGACATTTGACCTGTTAAAGTTTGGATTAAACAAAAAAAAAAAAAAAAGGTTTTTAGTATTCCTCCGAAATTAATAGATTTTGCATTTTTTTGGCAAATAAATTATCTAACTTGGTTTGAACCAATAACGATTTAGCTCAGCTGGCCTTTTTAATTTTTCCATTTTGACCCTTAAAAGTTGAGTTAAAATGAAATCATTAGGGTTTTAGGGGTATTAGACAAAACCCTAACTGTTTTATTTTAGTCTAAACTTTAGGTCAAATGTAACAATTGAAAATTTTTAGATTAAATTATGGTAGGGTCATAAGGTGGTAAATTGAAACTTTCTTTTTTATATATATATATATATATATATATAAAAGATGGGTTCAAGTTACACCTGGTATAATTTCACAAGAATTATACTTTTTTTTAACCATAGATTGTAAACGGTGAGAAGGGAATAACTTGCTGTGTAATTAATGTTTAAAAGTTATTAATGTTCTAAAATTTAATGGCCAACGCATTAATTTATTCTTTATTTTCCAAAATCTCATACATTCTCTCTTTTCTCACCCAAAAGTCATTTTCTTTCTCTCTTTAAGCTCACCTCTATTGCCAAAGCTCCACTCTCTTCACTGATTCTATTGACAGTGTAAAGTTGTAATTCTCAATTATGTTTTGTTGGCTTTATTTTATAACAAAAAGTGTTGTAATTGTATTAATTTATTTCTTTGTATTTTGTGGGATTTAATTGTAATGGGTTTAGTATTAAATTGGTGAAGAGCTGTGATGAACGGAGCAACTCGCGATTGACTCGTAAGGGAACAACTCGCGAAAGATCACGTGAGAAGCACATGCTGGAAGCTGAAGAGTCAAGTGCCAAAAGGGATCTTGTGACTCATTTCGTGACTTGGCCAACCTGTGAGATACACTGCCAACCTGTTAAGTGTGTTTTCCTCATTTCTTTACCCACACTATAAAAGCCCACATTACACACAAAATTATAAGGAGACTTTTAGAGAGAAAACCCTAAAAATAAACTTGAGAGTTAGAAATTTTAAACCAACAATCATCTACACATTTCTCTTAGTTTTTCTCTACTCCTACCTCTCTAATTACATATCTTTGAGAGGTTTTTAGCTCAAACACGTACCTCACACAATTTGAGTGTTGAGAGTTGTTTTGGTGCTTATGGGAAGCATTGGATGAAACCATTCTTTGGTAGATGCAATTTGAAGCTAATTGTGGGATCCGAATAAGTAGTGAAGACAAGACTCAATGAAGTTCGTTGGGAGTTAGAACTCGGAGGGTTCAAGTACAGTGGGTAGATTAGGCTTGGAGGATCTTTTTGATATCCTTGTACTCTAACTTTATTCACTAGTGGATCAGTTCGGCTTGGAGGGCCGTGGAGAGGTTTTTATGCCGAGTACTTCAGTTTTCCTCTTTGATAACACTTCTTGGTGTTATCTCGTATTTGCATATCTCTTCTCTTACTTTTTGTGCTTTACATTTATTGTTTAATATACATGTCTATGCATTACAGTGTAGTTTCAGTTAGTTGTGTTTTATTTATTCTTATTCCACACTTAGTTGAGTAAATTAAAACCAATTAAGCTGTAATATTAAAATTAGGGTCTAAACAAGCTTTAGTGTTTTACACTGTTGAGCTTTCAGACAACAAGGTTGCGTGGGCTATAAAACCAATTGGGTTTATGAAGTTTCTGTTCATATAATTTGTCTTATTTAGAGTTGAGATGTCATGTCTTAGCAAAAAAGAACAAAAAAAAAAAATGAAACTTGCATGGATGAGCTTCAAGAATTTCAAAGGTTAAATTGCTACGAAGCTTGCAAACCTTCCAGAGCTTCTCTATCTCTATCTATTCATTTTGGAAAAATTGTCCTAGAATCAGGAATTTATAAACTAGTGTGACTATAAAACCCCAAGTCTCAAATGTTCAACGCAAATGATGAATATCGAGCCTAATTTTCTCACCCCTACTGCCATGAACATTGAACCAATTTTTTTTCCTCTCTCTCTTCTATTTTTACAGGTTTCTTTTTAAAAGTGTACTTGTTATTTTTCTTCCACCTCCACAAACCATTTAGGACAAATTAATTAGTAAACTTCAACAGTGAGTCAGAAACAATGAATCTTTACTTTGTTCTGAATTCTAGAACATTAATTATATAGCAAGTGGTTTCTTTCTCACCATTAGATCTTTTACAATCTACAGTTAAGAAGATGTGCAATTTTTGTGAAGTTATACCAGATGTAACTTAAACATATATATATATATATATATATATATATATTACAAAATATTGGTAAAGAAATTTATTTTAGATTTTGAGATGGTGGTTGAGTCGTATGTCTATGGTTTATTCCTTAAGGGTGGGTCCAAAGGATTTTGCCTTTGTGAGGTTCCACATCATCTTAAAAAAAAAAAAAAAAATAGATGCTGCATCACATTAATTTAGTTATGGCTTTTGTACTTATTTAGTTTTGTTCAGTCATTTTAAAAGTCATCTAAGGACACATTTAGTAAACTATAATGGTAATTACATAGGAATAAAAATAGGTATTACAAAGAATACAATACGTTGTAATATAATACTTATTACTATTCATTTGTTTAATGACAACACAATAATAGAACCATGAAGATAATAGAATAAAAGTATTTTAAATCAAACTTAAGATATAGTTAAGGAAATATCTTTCTCATATAATTATACATTCTAAAAAAAATAATATTTTTTAAATTTGAAAGACAGATTAGTTTTTTTTTTTTTTTTTTATGATTTTTTTTTTCATAATTGTTATTTGCATGTGGAAAGTTTGTTTATTTAAAAATATATTAATTTTAGAAATTAATACATCTACTAAGAAATAACTATTATAACCCTTTTAGAGATGAATAATTATTCCTCATTTTAAAGAATAGTTATTCATAAGGAATGACTATAATAAAAACATAACCAAACTACTGAATAGCTAAATCATATGAATAATTATTACATTATAATGCCTATTACAGCCTACCAAAAAAAAAAATCCCAATGAAAATGGCTAACTAAATTACAAATTACAAAGTTATGGTCCGTTTGGATTGAGGGGAGAAGATGGGAGTAAAGTAGAGTTGGCTAAAAATATGCTAAAATTTTGAGCCAATTCCATTCTACTCTACTCTACTCCCCTTCAATCCAAACGAGTCATTAAAGTTTTGTGTCATTTTGATTTTTCCCCTATGATTCAAAGTTTGGATTTGGACCCTTAATATCATGCAGTGTTTTGAAACAAGCCTTTTCGTCCATACCCTATTGATGAGGTAATTATTAAATGTCATCTACGCTTTCATGCGTGCTAGCCGGTCTAATAAAATTATGACATGTCATTTTAATTATGCCAAGTCAATTAAATTAATGGTGGTGGGTTGTAGTGTTGGGGGCAATAAATCAAATTTGAGAGAGAGAGAGAGAGAGAGAGTGAGTGGTGGTGGAAATTGGGGGTGGAATTTTGGCTGGGCTGTTGTGACGAATGGCAGTGGTAGTGGAATTTGGGCCGAGGTGCTAGGAGGGCTGGGCTAGTCTGTGAGATGAAGTGTGTAGGTGTTTGGGGTTTGGTTAAGGGATGGGCTAGTGTGTGTGGTGAAGTGGGCTGGTGTTTGGGGTTTGGTTAAGGGATTTCAGATATTGTGAATCTAATTGAACTAGTATTTTTAACGAGGCATTACAATGTTTTAGACCTTTTGTAGAAATGAAAAAGGGAAAACAAAAGAGTAGGGTAATAATAGCTTGTGTGTAGTTTCAGTTATTCTGCAGCCATCTTCCCCCTCCCCCCTCTTCAATTCTTTTTCTTTTCTAAAAGTACATCAAACCAGTATATTGCCTTCCTATTGGAGCATGTGCATTCTTTTATTTTTTTTTTGATAAGTTGGTGCATGTGCATTTATTCAAAAGTAATATGCATAATGCATATAAAATGTTGGAGCAGGTGCATTTTTTGAATATGCATAATGCATGTAAAATGTTGAACAGTCACATAGCTTTAAAAAAAACTTTAATCGGTGCCGTTGTTTTATTGTATAGAGATTAGCGGTCAAGTTAAGCCTACCATTTGCTCAAAAAAAATGTTAAAGCCCACCTCAACTGAAAAGTCTGGACCTTCTAGAGATGAAGCATGACAATCAATCATCGATGCTGCATTGAATAATTCTTGACTGTTGCTGTTGAAAGGTCTATAAATATTTGTTTAAACTTATCAAAAAAGAAAGGCAAAGATAACCTGTTTCAAATTCTGTTATCATTATATTGAGAATTTAATTAAATGCTACCTACTCATGCTATAGTATACTATAATAGCTAAGCACTAATACAGTACCAAAACCTGCATTATTGCTAGCTGCATGTCAGTGTCAAAACTTATGACAGTCAAAAAACCCATAATTCTTCTCATTTCCTTCTCCTTAATTATTTAGTAAGAAAAAAAAAAGGGCATATTTCTTCATTATGTGACAGACTATATCATAACTTTGAATAATTTAGGTACTGCATTATTTTAGAATCATCAAGCAGGGAAAAAAATAATAAAAAAGGAGATCCAAAAACATAAAGCAGGGTAATAATGCAATACTATTTTAAGGAAAAAAAAAAAAAGAAGCTTAATCCCTGTGATAATAAATTCCAACATCTTGTACTTTCAATTGTATGTCTTTGATTTTAGTAGCAAGAGGACCAGTCACCCAGCCTTCTGTATCCCATAACAATGAACAATATAATATTGTTCCTCCTTTTACTAAGCAAGCATTTTTCTGTTAGGAAATTGACCCATACAACATGTGGATTTGATCTTCCCCTAATGTACACTCATCATATTAACGTGTCCGCTAATTTGGCGGCCTTAAGTCATCGAAAGAGAAAAAAATGAAAGAATTCTAGGACCCTTTTGAGGTTTACTGTGAGCGGTCTACGTGGAAAAACTTTGCCCTCGTCCAATGCCTTATTTCTGCTGTAAACCGTGTGGGCCTTAATTAACCTAAATACTACTAGAAAATGGAGTTTAGAAATATAAGCTAAGTTCAGGGAAGCTCTAGATTCTAGAACACTGACAACTTGCAGAACGTGTTATTTTGAAATTCTGCTAAAGATCATCTAGTTTTGCAACCCATTGGAATCTGCCAGTTGGTGTTGCGTTGATGTTTTTTCATCCATATCATGCTCTTAGCACATTAATTCGGTATACAGCTTAGGTTTGTGTCATTAATCAAGAAAAGTTTTTGGTCAAGTCTCAAGAATGTTTTGGTCATGGTCTTCGTCACGCATGTTGCAAAGTTGCAATTGGTCATGTTGCCCCATTTTTTGGGGGATCACAGTGACTTGAAATAATTGCTTATTTCGTAAGAGAGACCAACCTAACTGTTGGATGTGGAAGATGAAGCTCTATCCTCATAATCCAAATTATTAAGACTCGAAATCAATTTAGTCTTTGTGGAATTTGCATTTATGAAGTGTGCAACCTACTATTTTTTTCCATCATAAATACAAGAAAAAAAGAGCATTAAGGAAGGAAGACCAGATGGAGAAAAGTACTGATGCCGTATGCAGTAAGTGCACTTAGGAGGGCACATAAGTAAGCCACCATGACCGGTCCTTGCTTGTGACTATGACGGTATGACCTCAACCATGAGAAGGACTATTCATACCATGATTCGAATAAGTGACTAGAGGAAGCAGTAAAAAAATTCTATTGTATCTTATGTCATTTTTAGAGCATAGACAAATCAGTACCTTTTCGTTCATTTCAGAGGGTGAATTTGCTTCTTATTTACGCTGAAGCAAACAAAATGATTGATTGTAGTACTCTTGGACATATCACAAAGCAATCAAGGTGGAATCTGGCGTGTTTGTTTTGTTTTTTCGTACAACAATCACACCTGCATACTTTCAGATCTGCTGGAGGCAGATTGCAATTATTACAAGAAAACCCAGTCTTAAGAGTAACGAAAAGTTTCTTAACCTAGCAAAACTCACATATAACAAAATATAAACTTAAATCAAAAGTTTTACTAATGACAATAGAAATAAACTGGTCTGTTAGTTCTTCCTCTTTAGACAGGACATCAAAACATACTTTTACATCCCCTTCCACTAGCATGTACATGATATGTTCAAAGTATTTCTTATAACAATTATATAAACTCATCCACATAAAAACCTTGAGTGTCATGTAGAAAGTTGGTGGGTTCACATGACATTCACTCATTTGAGTTGTTTATATAAATGACTAACTATAATTGTTACGAAAGATACTTTCTCCTCTCCCAAGAAAGATTAAAATCTTAGGGGGTGTTTAGTTCACTGTGATATGCTTTTAATATGATGTACATTACGATGACGTGACATTAAAATTTTTGGTTTATTTTATTTTATTCTAATGTTATTATAATTTAAAATTACAAAATATATCACAATATTTTATAATTTAAAATTACAAAATATATCACACTATCTTAATCTCATCACATTCCTAAATAATGTAATATTATACCCTTATATTGAGATTACAATAACATAATATTACGGCATAATATAACATTATGGCAGACCAAACACCCCCTTAGTAGTTACCATGATAACGAAGCTTTGTTCCTGTTAGGTGTTTTTTTTTTTTGGGTCCTGTTTTTGGATCTATTTTCATTCACTCTTAGGTGGGAACTAAAGCTTTATGCACCGCTGCCTGATACCAATATGAGCTCATATTTCATTATACCTACTACTTTGAGTTTGGGGGTAATGGAGACTATGGAGTAAACCATAAAGTAAAGTTAGCTTGTGCTTTCAATTGTAAAGGTCCACACGGAAAAGACTCTTGGAGCAGAGAGGCATGGGTAGTGGAGTGGAGGTAGAGCACACAAGTCCAACCATTTCCACCGCAAAGTGGATGCTCAGATTTTCCAAGAAGTGGAAAACTTGATCACTTAAAATTAGAACCCCGAAACTAATATAATAATAAACAGCATATGCTTTTAGCTGCACAAAGTCCTAATTAAAATTTAGATAATGAGAAAGTATTTATTACACACAAACACACGTACTGATTTCAAATGCTTTTAGGAATATGTGTAAAACTGTGTAAAACAGTATTGTGTTGTAAACAATTTTAGTGCTTGCATAGTTATCTTATTTGTTAGATTGAAAAGGGTCACAATCGTGAATGGCAGATAGCTTATTTTTTAGGACTCAGTAACTGAGAGTATTCTATATCATTTTACTTCATGTGCGCAACGAGCTGACCAGCTCTTCACCAACCTCTACCCCACGTTGGCCCCAATTTCCTTTTATCTCTCCCACTCTCACATATAACAAGTCACAAACTCTCGCAAACATTGGGATACTTGGTCGTTCTCAATATGGTTTAGTCACTTGGTGGTTAGAGGAGTAGAAAGATAGCACTGTCTCAGTGTTGGCAGCAAGCCCAATGGGTCAAATTAAAAACGATAATCTAACTGAACTGGATGGACTTGAGCCACTTGGCATCTTTCAAATGGCTGAGATTACAAGTAGGTGTGCGTGGACCTCCTGATTTTCAGGCAATTTGCAAACCAACTAGATTCATTAGTTCTTGGTCTGAGACAGAATTAATGAAAACTAGTTTGGTCTTTGGTCATGAGTTAATTCTACTGGGAACCTCGCTAAGTGTGCTTACTGGTTATAAGTCTCTGCTCGTATGTCAATTCAGTAGAATCAGTACCAAATGGTTTCTATTTTCACTTAGATCTTTTTTGATAGTAGAACAACGATTTGCTAGCATACTTATCGGAATATGACTTTTCTGCTTTTTTGTTGACATTTCACCATGACTTGATTCCAAAAAAGTTGGGGAGAGAGAACCCGAACAGGGACCACATACGTGAGTGGTGAGCTTAATGGCCTTGGGGCGTGACATAAATTCAAAAGTTATAAGTTCTATCTAGCACACTATCAGCTCATAAACTCAAAAGTTATAAGTTTCATTCAGCACATTATCAGCTCATGAGATTTTTGAAGTGTTTTATGGGTAGAGAATGGATGAGATATCATTTTTTTTTTATTTTTTTTTTATTTAAAAAAAAAAAGTAAAGTCAGAGAGAGGGGGAACAAATTTTTCCTTAAGAAAGCTATTTTTTCATTGGAAAGTTAGGCAATTTATGAGAGAGTTTGTTAGGACAAAATTTTCTTGGAGATTATTTTTGGTGAAAGTAGGGGAAACCCAAAGATAATCTCTTAATGTTTGCGGGATGGAAATGGGTTACTAACAAAAAACACAAAAAGAAAGAGCAATGATAAAATGGTTAAGCAAAAGATCTCACTTTACTTGGAAACATAAAATAATATGAAATGTGAAAAGAAGACATATATCGTATAACAGATTAATGCTGAAATTCATCTTAAGAGTTTATATCATTTTTCTTGTTTATTTGAAATCTGAACTAACACGGTCCCTTCCAAGTTCCAACTCTCTTGGATACATTCATTCTTTCCAAATGCAATAATCTCAGTATTGACCAATTGCAGCCTACCCAATTTGATTAGTTATAAGTAGATGAAAAGTTAAAGAAGTATCTAATGCAAAATGCTCATTTTTCCCTTAATTTTTTGTCTTTTTTACCAAAGTTGTTGTGGGAAATCAAATCACACTTAATATGACGCAAAATATTTTTAAAATACTTTTTTAAAGTTTTAAGATTACTGGAATAAGTTGTGGCTATTAATTTTTTTTTTATATAATAAAAATGAAAGCTCATGTCTCTATTTATTAACTTATTATATTTTCAAATCTAATTATTTCCCTCTCTTTTTAATTAATTTATCTTTGATGGGCTTAAAAAAAAATTTATTGAGAAAAGATTGTCAAACTTGAAGAGTTATTCATACAATAGGCCAAAAGAGCACAAACCTAACTAGATATGGCCGCAGCCAACGGTAAAATTCAACTGCTGGCGTCAACATATCATGTGATGACGTTCGTTCCCGGGCTCCAATTTTCTATTTATACTCACATTGTTCTCTCAAAAAATCCCACCTCTCCTCTCTGTCTCTCTCTCTTTCACACACAAAGACACACATACAAAGCTAAATTAAGCTAAGAATCTAAGATGGAGTGCAGTGACACAAACACTAACTCTACCACTTCATCAACCCCACTCTCACATTCTCCTTCATCATCGTCCTCTCCTTCTCCTCCTACATCTCCACCTATTGTGATAAGCCCTTGCGCGGCTTGCAAGATTTTGAGGCGAAGATGTGCAGAGAAATGCGTGTTGGCCCCCTACTTCCCTCCCACTGAGCCAGCCAAGTTTACCATTGCTCATAGAGTGTTTGGTGCTAGCAACATCATCAAGTTCTTACAGGTATTTTCACTTTTTTTTTTTTTTTTGTTGGTGCTGGTGTCTTTCAGAATTCTTGATTAAACTGTTCTAACAAATGTGAGAGAAAAAAAATTGTTAAAATTGATAAAAAATATATAATAACCATGATGGTTTTACTTGAAACTGTACTTTGGAAACTTATTTGTCAATTTCTATATGCTAAAACTAACTTCCATGGCAACATTGGTCGGGCTAAAATTCTGAGATGATGTTTATGAGGGTATTTATGCAAGAATCGGATTCAGCAAAAAAACAAAAATTATGTAAGAATAGAATTTTTGTGAAACTGTCCAAGATATTAGTTAGATTGCATGCCTAGTAGTAGATGAGATGAACAAAGTCACACGGCTGCTTCAATTATCAGAGTTTTTAGCTTATACCAATTGATTCTCTTTGGAGGACCCCGCCTCTGCTGGTGCCGTAGCTCGTTTGAGTAAGGATAGAAAATGACCACTCGCAACTGTGGTGAACCTCACATTAAACATGTTTGGTGTTCTTAGTTTGAAAAGTAAGCAACCTGAGTGTAGTTCGTTCTTAGTGTGAAGAGACTTGTACAAAGTTCTAAAATTTCCACATAGCCCATGTTAGTAGTCAGGAATCAGCATCTTTGACACAAAGCATGTTCAATATAAGGAACATGACAAAGCGTGTCCATATTATAGAACAAAGGACATCACGATTTCCATGTTTAATTTCACAAAACTTGCTAAGTCGTGCGGTTGTGATTGGTCTACTATTATAGAGCAGGTGCTTCTATAGTTTCTCAACTAATTTCAATTATTTGAGCTGAATGCTTTATGTTGACCTTCTCTTTTATTTCCCAAATAGCCCTCTATGTTTTAGTTATTCATATCTTTACCTTTTCACTTGCTTACCCTTAAAAGTGATAATTGAATTTTCAGGATCTCCCAGAATCCCAGAGGGCTGATGCAGTGAGCAGCATGGTTTATGAAGCTGGTGCAAGGATCAGAGACCCAGTTTATGGGTGTGCAGGGGCAATTTGTCAGCTTCAAAAACAAGTTAACGAGCTCCAGGCACAATTAGCCAAAGCACAAGCTGAGCTTGTCAACATGCAATGCCAGCAAGCCAACCTTGTAGCCTTAATTTGCATGGAAATGTCACAGTCTCCACAGGCAGCGGTTCAACAATCACTTGAGAGTAATTTCATCACCAGCACTCCTAACAGCTACCAGAACAATCCATGCTTCCTCAATGAGGACAACAACCCATGCTCATTGTGGGACCATCCTCTTTGGACATGATCAAAATTATAATCTATATATAGTAGTAGTGTAGCCAAATAGCTCCAACATAATCTCCTAAGGAGAACTTGAAGAACATTATTGGATTAATAAATTTTAACTTATAGTACGAACTAGATGTAATATTATATGAACAAATTAGTGGGGGAAAAAATGTAACAATCTCTTTGTTAAAGCTAGGCAAAGTAGATGGGTTTTTTTCTTCTATGTAATCTTGCAGTATTGGAGAAAAAGAGATATGTTTGTTCTAAAGTCCATTTGGGTGCGGATTATTGGATCTTAAACCAACTTTTTGGTCACCTACTATAATTGTGTCAAAATTGATGCTTCACGAATTCCTTGTCAAACTAGCTTTTGACCATTTCTTGCTTTTGGTTTAGTTATATGCGGTGGGGTAAAACTTAAATGTTTTTTTTTGGGGGTAAAATTTAGTCACTGTTATTTAATTAAGTTCAATACATTAAATTTCTCATAGTTATATTGATGAATAAAGCACAAATAATATAATCTTTTTAAGGATAATATATTAAATTCAATACAATGATATGTTTTGAATTTTATTAGGGAACCAAACTTATTATACCTAAGTAATTGTATCTAATTAAGTTCATCCTATATGATAACCTTGAACACTCTTTAAGTCTTCCTGTATGTCGGGTTATAAATTAAGCTTAGTTAATTAATTAATTACTCAAGTTGATTAATTAGTTCAATTCCAAATAAGATTTAATTAACACACAACCAAATCGCCAATCTAAAGTCAAGTGCAGTGAAAATAAATTTGACATGGTGATATGATTACAATGAGGAAAACCTCAAAAGAAAAACTCCAATGAGTGATTTTTAAGGACTCAGTTTTGAAAAACCTGTTAACAAGAATCGAGGTTACAAGTATAAAAAAGCTTATCTTATCTCGATATACCTACCTATAATAGAACCTATTGATTTGAATGAAACTCAGCTCCAATCCAATTGGACTTCTTCTTTGCAAGAATCTCATATCTGTGTCTAACTCCTAAGCAATCAATGATTGTTGTAGCTTAGGTGCAAAGTTCTTCACAATAAAATGGTTTGATGAATCGATAGCAGCTCAATATAGAACTATATGCACAGAGATGTTGCAATAGCTCCAGAGTATGCATGTGTCTCTCTTGATGTTTGATGACACCCTAAAAATATGGCTTTTATATAGTGCACGAATTCCAAGGTGGGCCAATATATTATGGGTTGGAACAAAAATTATTGTTCTGAATTCCCATAGCTTAATAGATTAAGAAGTGTCGGGCCGGGTATCGAGATTTATTAAGTCTTGATAAATCAAGAGTTATCGACGACTTGCTTTTATAGCTTTTCTTAAGTAATCTTTTGAGTAGTTTTTTGTCTTCAAAATATACCACTTGTTCATACTTAGACACATTTAAAGTAAGACTCAAATATATAAATGATGTGTTTTGACTTTGATACAACAATATCTAAAAATATGATCCTAACACCGTAGTCTATTTTCACTTTTTTTTATTCCACTCCTAATAAATTGTGATTCTTTCTTCTGTGTTTACTGTTAGCGCACAATTTTAACTATTTATAAGCATACTCTATGAGTGCAATACAAACAATGTAAATACCGTACAAGTAAATGACAATGAGCCTAAGCCAGTATGGACTTACAACGTAATGCGGTTTATACTTTATAGTCCCCTCATATTCAAGTTGGGTAGTGGGAAACTAACATTAGTACTATAAATAGTGAAGGGTACCTAATGTGCTTTAACACCTTTAGGTTAGTAACCACAATCTTTTTTGTCCCTGTTGCCCAGGTAATGGACCACATAATCATAGGTTCTTTAGTCACCATGTAGTTTGATGATATCGTCTTTTTTGTACAAAGGGACATAAAGTGTTTGTAGTTAACCAAAAAAAAAGTGTTTGTAGATATGAGATTCCCTTAAAGTTTCTTCCTTCATTTGAGAAAAATGAAAAAGAAATGAAAAGAAAGAGAGAAAGTATTTACTTCTAAATATTTATTGTTTTAAAACTCATCTAGTGACATCCATATCATGCGTGTTCATAAATTAGCTAGTAATTATAAAGGAGATTCAGATCCCTTGAGAGAAAACGAAATTATTTTGCCAGTTAGAGCTTTATTATATCTAGCGTGAGCTGAATCAATGCGTTAACATCTTAATACTTCTTTATGAAATTGGGATTACTTTTTCTTTCTTTAGATAGATGATTTAATTTAAATTCTTCATTGGAAGAGAATCGAAACAATACCACTAAACTATAAAACTCTTGATTACTTTTTGATAATCAACTTGGACAAAATTGCCCTTTGCCCTTTTCGGGCAAATTATATAGCCTTATGCCCCCCTTCCCAAACTAATTAGGAAAATGTCCCTCTTTTAAAACTCGATTTACTATAAATCGAGTTAAGCTCTATAGTTTTAAGGAGCCTATAGTGACGTTTTAAGGACTTATAGTGGCGTTTTTTAACTCGGCCTCCATGAAATCGAGTTATAGGTAAAAAAATTTCCTATAACTCGATTTTATGGAGGTCGAGTTAAAAACGCTATTATAGGTCCTTAAAACGCCATTATAGGACTCTAATTTTTTTTTTAACTCAATTTGTAGTAAATCGAGTTTTAAAATATAGACATTTCCCTAATTAGTTTGGGAAAGAGGGCATAAGGCTATATAATTTGCCCAAAAAGGGCAAAGGGCAGTTTTGTCCTAATCAACTTACTCTAGTTAGATAACTCTAATATGTTTGTAATAATCTTTGAAATATTGCAATTTAAGTTTTAAATTTTAATATGCATTCTTATTTTACTCATACTATGAGTTCTTTCTATCTAATAACAAAAATTAAAATATAAAAGAGATAAATAGATATTTATTCATTTTGGAGTTAAAAAAATTTGTCGCAAGTAATACATTTTCTTATTTTTGCAATTACAATATTTATTTCTTTTTGTTTCATCTTTTATGCCAAACTCCTATTAGTTTATTTATTTATTTACAATTTCTTTTTAATTTCATTTTTTTCTATAAAAAAATACACAAAAATGTTAATTTTAATACAAAAGCTTGAGGGTAATAACTATTGCACAAAAAGTACACACAAACATTTTTTTTTGCACTAAACTTGTAACTCTGAACTCATAATTCAGTAAAAAAATAAATACTTGTATGTACTTTGTGTGCAATATTTAGTGTGAAATAAACACCCCCTCAAAACTTATTACTGTCCCAATCTTTTACAAAGTAGCACTCTTTATTATTGATGGTCAAATAGAAGAATCTAATAAGAGGGTTTGGGCCCCATTTAGAGAGACAGCACACGTTGGCCCTAATTAAGATCAACACTCAACAGCAACATGTGTCTGTGTATATCGATCTTTGGTTAATTTTCTCTCAAGCAATGATGGCCCTATATGTCCCTTAATTCTCAAACGCGGCATTGGCAATAATTCAAATCATGTGAATCCCACGTGAGTTGATCTTTTAGCTAGCCAAAACCAAAGTGTCACTTGTCGGCACCGTTTATAAGTTTACATTCTCTCTCTCTCTAGACAGTGTCCATTAACATATGAACCCAACACGCCATTATTTTCTATGCTTGAACGGGAACACATTGCTCTCTTTTGACTCAATCTGTACCTCTCCTTTAGGTGTACCACTTAACAAACATAGTTGATATGAAATATGAGCTTTAAAAGTCAAAATACTAATCCTTTTGATTTAGTTTTCACTATAATGACAAAAACTCATGCGTTTGTATTCACGACATTTCGAAATGAAATCATGAACTTTAAGAAGAAATGACGAAGAAATAGCTAACTAAATTTATACGAATGAGATTTGCATGTCACAATTATTGTTGAAAGAGAAATGATATGTCTACAACATTTTCACAATATTTTTACAACAAATTTTAAGTGGTAGATTATTACTAGTTGTTATTGTTGGGGTAAAAAAGTAATCTTAATGTTAGGTTCAAATTTGAATCAATAACAACTAATCATCTATGATTTATTGTGAAAATATTGTAATAATGTTATGGACGTAGCACCTCCCATTGTGAAATGGGTATAAGCAAAAATGATGCAAAAGGAGAAGAGGAAACATGTTACTTTATCGAGTTTTTCCATAGAGTACAAGAGCCGTAGTGGGTGAGCTGCATTTTAATGACCAAAACTTGGAAAAAAATAATTTTACTTGAAAGAAGTCTAAAGTCTAACAACCCGTTAATATTGAAAAAGCAACTGCGGAATTGTCTGTTGTGGTTAGGGCTGAGTTGAATGGAATTGAATTACTACACGTTTAACTCATTAAAAGAAAGGTAAAATACTATTTTGGTCCTTATATTTTAGTGTTACAATCAATTTAGTCTTTACATTTTGGTAACATTCAATTTGGTCCATGTTATTTTCAAATTGCAGTCAATTCAGTCCATACCGTTAACTTACTAACGGAAAATGCTTACGTGACAAACGATTTATACGGGCATGACTAATATTAAAAAATATGAGAAAATACTATTTTGGTCCTTACATTTTGGGGTCACAGTCACTTTAGTCCTTACATTTTGGTAGCAATCAATTTGGTCCATGTTATTTTTCAACTTGAAATCTATTTGGTCCCTACTCTTAACTCACTAACGGAAAATGTTTATGTGACTAACAGATTGCATAGTTGGCACACTTTACACTTATGTGGCTACTAAAATAATAATATAGTATTTAATTGGTATTTTTAAAAGCCACGTTAGGATCTAAAAAAATTAGAAACAGAAAAAAAATAAATCCATAGTAGAGAAATAAAACAAAAAAATTTGAAAATTAGGAGTTTTAAAAAATTTCCCAGTTTTTCTTGCAGTTTCTTAGTAGCCAAACACAGCAACCTCAAAATTCTTTGAGGAGTTTAACCCAGAATAATCCAAACCCATAATATGTTTGTTAAGGACTTTAACCAAACCTAGACTAAATCCCTTAACCATAAAAAATCCCTTTACACCTTTCACAAAAACCAAGATTTAAAACTGGATGAAAGAACCACAAAATCTAAACCAGTACCCTAACCACCATTGTCGAACCAATTTTTTTTTTTTCCAGATATGCAAACTTTTATATCTCACAAACTCAAAACACAAGAAAGAAAGATCTGTGTCGGACCGTGTGCCTTACCAATCCATCCAACCACCAATTGGTGGTTGGATGGATTGGTAAGGCACACGGTCTGACAAGTGGTATCAGAGCCAAGGTCATAGGTTCGAGTCGTTGGAGCCGCATTGTGAGGGAGGGATTGTAAGGGATTTCACAATTCGCTCCAATACCACTTGTCGGACCGTGTGCCTTACCAATCCATCCAACCACCAATTGGTGAAGGATGAGGGAGCACAAATCTTTTATAGCATGACCATGTTGGACCGTGTGCCTTACCAATCCATCCAACTACCAATTGGTGAAGGATGAGGGAGCATAAATCTTTTATAGCATTCGATCGCAGACCAAACCCATTGGTATTGGAGCGAATTGTGAAATCCCTCACAATCCCTCCCTCACAATGCGGCTCCAACGACTCGAACTTATGACCTTGGCTTTGATACCACTTGTCGGACCGTGTGCCTTACCAATCCATCCAACCACCAACTGGTGAAGGATGAGGGGGCACAAATCTTTTATAGCATTCGATCGCAGACCAAGCCCATTGGTATTGGAGCGAATTGTGAAATCCCTCACAATCTGGATTATAGTTACATAAATAAATAGTATCTCAGAAAATAAATAATAAATAAATAAATAAAAAGATCAACGCCAAGCTGCTCCTCAAGTAGTGCCTGAGATTGAGCTTTTAAGGTTGTTCTTGACAATGACATCGATCTCTTTAGGATCATCATCGCCAAACCGATCACTTCCTGTGTTTCCTTCATTATGTCAAACATTGATGACAAAGTTACAAATTCTAAAGTAAACTATATTTTTCCAAACCGATCTCTAAATAGTTCTAGGAATAAATCATAAATAAATAAATAAATAAATCACTCCTGATTCTCCAATGTTTCATTTTGTTAAATTCATTTTTATTTTTTCTTTTAAAAATCATTCTATATTTTCAATGTTGTGACGTGGATTTTATTATGTGGATGTGGTTTTTAAAATTAAAATTAAAATATTCTATTATTATTTTAGTATCCATGTAGGCATAAAGTATGCCAACTGTGTAATCCGTTAGTCATGTAAGCATTTTCTGTTAATAAGTTAAAGGTAAAGACCAAATTGACTTCAAGTTGAAAATAATAAGGATCAAATTGATTACTACTAAAATATAATGACCAAATTGACTATAACCCCTAAATATAAGGACCAAAATGATATTTTCGCCTAACAGAAATTAAATTATTAAACCCCTTGTTTTGCATGTTAATATTGAGAATACTTTTTTTTGTTTTTTTTTGTTTTGAGAAACCAGACTAGTAGTGCCTGGCAATTTATTCAAAAATAAAATAATCAAAACATCAGTGAACATCAAAACCAGCTAGGGAGGCTATGTCCTCAGGAAGTTCTTCTAACCAAACCTGGGTGCCTCTACAAGATTTTGCTTTTTTGGCTAATGCATCAGCCACAACGTCACAAACTCGTGAAACATGAGTGAACACAGATGAGTGAAAGTGTGAAACAAGAAATTAAGGAGTGCTTCTTTTTTTTTTTTTTTTTTGAGAGAAAGAAAGGAGTACTATTTATTTCAATTTGTTACGAAGGGAATTTTACAGATCATTTATTATTCTTTTTCATTGGAACATTAATTACCTTCATTTCAAATAAAACATTATGATTGTTCACTATTGACAGATTCTTAACAACTCAGTAGGACCATCACTAGTACGTTTAATATGATTATAATGTTGATTTATAGTGCATGTTATAAGATTCAATATAGTCTATCAGTAAAAGTTTTTGTCTCATGCATATGCACATGCACGAGACGGTGAAAGAGTCGTGCGACACATGAATGTTTTGACGCATCACGCATTAAATGGGAGTTTTTGGTGTTCTCCTGAGAACGCAACAAAAAAAACAATGGCCCTCTAGACTAATCAGCTCCTTGGAGCACCTAGTATAGGTAATTAGGTAGTTAAGCATAGCGGTGACTTTTTTGTTTTTATGAGCTTTTTTTTTTTGAAAGCTAAATTTGCTTCTATTGTTTCTCTTTTGCATTTTAAAGTTAGCTTCTGCTATTTCAACAGTTTGTTTAACTTTTTGATGAAAAACAATATAGATGAAGATGTATAATTCACTATTTCACATTGGGGATATTAACTTTCCATGAATTTATTATTTTTCAGTGTGCTTTCTCTTTTAGGGTGGCATAAAATAGCAAATTAAAAAATAAAATAAAAAGAAAGCATACATACATACATCTATTTAACTTTTTGTATAAATTACCCAATTTGAACCATATTTCTTCAAAAAGAAAGCATACATTGTGTTTGGAAGTTTGAGTGAGGGGAATAGAAGGTGCAAGGAAGGAGGAGAAAAGGGGAGAAGAAGGTATCATACAAATTAATAATTATACCCATTTTTTAGAGTCTTTTGGTTAAATATTGGTTAAATAAGAGTTTATTTGTGATATGAATACTATTCAACGTTTTTTAGTTGATTGAGGAGAGAGGTGAAATTTGGCAATGGTGTTGTCGAATTTGTGATAAAAACGTAGGAGAGAGAAGAGGGAATGATGTGACTGAAAAGGGAGGAGAGAGAAAAACAAATTCGACAATACCATTGCCACCGTTGCTGCTACCCATTTCCTTGCTCGTGCTTGATTGCCCATGACTGAAAATGGAAGAGAAAGAGAAATTTTGTATTGTGGCATTGGTATTGCAGAAATAGGAAAGAGGAGAGAGAGAAAAAATTGAATTGTGGCAATGGTGTTGCCAATATAGGAGAGAAGAGAGAAAGAAAAAAAATTGTATGATGGCAATGGTGTTGCAGAAATAGGAGAGAGGAAAGGGAAAAAAAATTATATAGATAATATTATTTAGCTTATGATAATAAACATGTACGTTAATAAAAAAAAAAAAAAAAAAAACACACACACACACACACAAAAACAAACAAACAAACAACAATACAAAATAATCAAATTCATATATGGTGATTTAGCAATTTATCATGCTAAATATCAAACATAACTTACAATACTTGTAATCTTAACCATAATAAAATTAAAAGAAACTCAAATAAAAATTTATTAATCTAAATTTTGAATAGTAATAATTAATAATAACAAAAATAACAAAAATAATCATAATCATAATCGTAGTCACACACACAATATTAACTATAATATAATTGTGGGGCCTAAGAATCTGGTGACCCCAGCCTACTTTATATTTAGCCCAAGGACCATGTCGAGGATGGAGAAACGTCCGAGGATGATCGAAGAAAGTCCAAGTTGCCAAGAAACCTCGCCAAGGACGATCTTGTCCTCAGTTTGCCGAGATAATAGAAAGGAAGAGCAGCACGCCACCAAAGGCGGCCTCCCTAAGCACCCCAAGAAAAGGACAAGTACGATGGGTCATCCATGGAAGCATGGTGGAGGAGAAATTCAAGGAGAAACTGTCACCTCCACATTAAATGCGCACAACTAATGTTCTGGCCGCATTAATGGAGAAATGACCTCTGAACAGTACCACCTTAGTTGCTGCAACTCACAGGAGGTTCGGTAAGGTGGCTGATGGGACGGGTAGTCAGGTACAGACTTGGATGATCAACAAGTGGAAGGTAAAGATCGTTGAAGGAGTACTATATAATAGGTAAAACAGATCATAGAGAGGGGGGGACAATCGGAAGAATTCATGTAACCATTCTCATTCGATAATTATTACAACAAAGCTCCTCGGACTGTGCCGAAGACAAACCTTCTTAGACTTAGCTCATCTATGTTTGATTGTTATGAAACCAATATTGACCGTTGTCCATGCACTAAAGCTTAATTCTTTGGCCCACTCTCTACAAATTTATTGTATTGGGCTAGTTGGGTCTGAGTCCACTCATCCAGCAGAAGAAGTGCTCAGATCCAGTCCCTACAATTGGAGCTGTCTGTAGGGAAAACTTGTGCATTAGTGAGTGCAACGGTCAATCATGGTAGGATTGAGCTCCCATTAGCAAGAGTCCTTGAAGAGGGCCATTTTAGCAGTCTCCTCAAGTATACGCTTCGAGGTATTGACCACGCGGAGAGGATCGCTAAAGGAGACGTAGTCCTGGGGGCTTTTGACATCAGGTATGCCCCCCGTGCCTCTAACAAGGGGCTAGTTCTCGCGGGTCTGGTAGCCCAAAAGGAATATATTGATATCCTGGAATCTCTTGATGTAGTTAGACGGAGCCTTAGTCAGGCCGGGTCCTCGGACCTCCTGCTTCGGGAAGATCAACGTGCACTGGCAACATTCTTTGATGATTGCGCAACCAACGGTATAGAGCACATGGTTATGATCCTGATTGTTCCTACGTTGTTAGCTTATTTAAAGTTAGCGATTGAGTGCTACCATCGATTTTGTTAAAATCGAGGTGACAATTTTTCGTCACCGTCAACAACACCAATTCCAAGTCCCATTGGAGGGAAAAACAACAACACACTCACTCATGAAATAATTATTGCAGAGAAATGAAAGATTCAGAAAGTAAAGCAAGTAAAATGTGCAGTCTTTTTATTAAATAAAGGAAAAGAACATGTCCTAAAGCTAACTATAAAAACAGAGGCTTAGGCAAGCTTGTTCTAAACCTAACTATAAAAATAGAGGCTTAGGCAGGCTTGTTCTAAAGCTAACTACAAAAAGGGAGGCTGAGGCAGGCTTGTTTTAAGGCTACCAACAGCAATCGAGCCAGTATGGATGGTACCGGCGATGAGAAAGGGGAAGAAGCGGAAGCGCTTGATGGCCCCATCCCAAGATGTTCCCTTGATTCTTTCCCAGTCTCATGATAATTAAGCATTGGAGGCGGCAACACCTGGGCATCAACTGTTCCGCAATCTTACAAACCTCAATTGGTAAGTAAACTGGACGCGAGTCACTACCAGCTTGAAGGGCAGGTAAAGACGCATATTGGAGAAAAACGTTATTTTTCTCACGAACCTTTCTCCTAACTACAAGACGTCCTACCATCAAGGTGAGACCCAAACTTTGTCGCACCGAAAGTCTATGCGATCTACGCCCGCTTCGGCTTTCGGTTGAAGAATGAGGGTCTTCTTCCTTGCTCGGTTGAAAGGTAGGAACGTCTTTGGCCTCTGCCTCCTTTGCCTCAACTGCGTCGTCCAGGATTTGGGCAACATTCTTGGTTCCTGAAAGGGGCTTGGCTTCCTTGCCCTCGCCCTTATCTAGCGCCATCCCATTTCCCAAGGCCTTGATCACAATCTTGGCAAGGTCTTTGGAAATGCCTAGAGGGTTGAGAACTTAAAGTTCCTGTTAAACTCATGGATGTGTAAAATGTGAGAGAACGATTCCCCCAGAGCGCCTTATATAGAAGGCGAAGGCTGGTGGAAATTAATCCGCACGAAATTCAAAGGAAGAATTACAAGCGATGTTAACCCCGACCAATTTCCAAGGAAACCACCAATCGTTGGATCTGCGTTGATCCACAAAGACATTAATGAGGGCGTGCCTCGCATACTGAAATGTCAGGTACACAACTCGAACAGCCAAAAGATGCCTCGTAATCAGAAGTGACGAAAAATTGGCGCGATGGGCCTACTGTCACACGTGAGGGTATAAGGCCAGGCCGCCCATGACCAGGTCAGTGCTGGGCCAAAGGCCCAGTCTGAGGAAGAACCCCTCCTCGACAAAGCAAGGCCGAGACCGTTACCACCCTAGAAACAGGCTTTCCAGCGCTAAGGACAAGTCCTTTCACTCCAAGTAGTAAAGACTAAGTACTAGACAAAACCAAGGTCTTGCATGGTCCTCGGACTCAAACCTATCAGGAAATTAGTTACTTCACAAGACTAAGTACTAGACAGAAACAAGGTCTTGCATGGTCCTCGGACTTAAACCTATGGGAAAACTAGTTACTTCACAAGACCAAGTACTAGACAGAACCAAGGTCTTGCATGGTCCTTGGACTCAAACCTGTGGGGAAACTAGTTACTTCACAAGACCAAGTACTAGACAGAACCAAGGTCTTGCATGGTCCTCGGACTCAAACCTATGGAGAAACTAGTTACTTCATAAGATTAAGTACTAGACAGAACCAAGGTCTTACATGGTCCTCGAACTCAAACCTATGGGGAAACTAGCTACTTCACAAGACTAAGTACTAGACAAAACCAAGGTCTTGCATGGTCCTCAGACTCAAACCTATGGGGAAACTAGTTACTTCACAAGACCAAGTACTAGATAGAACCAATGTCTTGCATGGTCCTCGGACTCAAACCTATGGGGAAACTAGTTACTTCACAAGACCAAGTAATAGACAGAACTAAGGTCTTGCATGGTCCTCGGACCCAAACCTATGGGGAAACTAGCTACTTTCAACAAAACGGAGCATGAGCATTTGCCTAAATTTACAAGCGCAGCCAGAGGGGAGTCTGGTGCCTCGGATCACTTGCCCCAACCTACTTCGATAAAAATGTAAAACAAAAACAGGCCCATGAGCGTCACGTAAAGCATTTCAAGTACTGAAACGCCCTCTTAGGCTTGGCAAGTTTATTAAAGGTGTATGTTTGCATAAAGTATGCGTTGTAAACCAGAATTCTCTTGTGATTCATCTAAAGAGGAAACAAGTTGCATTGCTAAGACTGTTCAGTTTTCAATTAAAGCCTGAAGCAAAATTTACATCATGGGTCCATCGTTTTTAATTATCCAAGTATTACTGGAACACCGCTAGGATTAACCGAGTATTGAGCAAAGCGTTAAAGCATGATAAATGAAAGGAAACGTCATTCGAAGAAATAAACACAGACGCCTGGATACATTACAAAAAATAGTTTCGTTACAATATCACAAAGACAAAAAAAAAGTAAAATAAAATGAAGAGAAAAGAAGACTAGGACGGCACAAGTCAACCAAACAAGATAGCCCGTCCAACATGGCCTATTTCTTCAACTTGATAGATAACTTGTCCTTGGGGGTCTACCGAGAAGTTGCTTCTGATGCCTTGGGATCCTGGCTCGGAGGGGCAACTTCGGAGAGCTCTTTCTCAACAAGAGGAGCCTGAGAGTCAGCAGGTATGGCCAGGGAGTCAGCAAGAGGCTTCACCACATCCTGAGACGCTTCTTGGTTACTGGTTTTTTCTTTCTCCAACGCCCCTTGGTGCTCAGTCTCCTCGGCAAGCTTATCAGTTGAAATTGGATCCTTGGCAGCACTGGCCTAGCCTTCATCTGTCGCTTTAGAGGCGGTGTCAGCTTCAAAGTTGGCGGAGGCAGCCTCACGAATGACGGGGGGGTAGTACACTCTCTCGGCCCTCCTAAGCTTAGACGAAGCCTCAACCCCCGCTTGGTTGAGGGCTTCATTCCAAGTCTGGGAGCAGTAGCATCTGCATACCTCAGGTACTTGAGCCTTGAGATTTGCCTCGGTCTCAACCACTCCCGCATCAAAAGCCTCATTTTCAGCTTTCTCCTTAGAGCTTTCAGCCTCTGCTTTAGCCCTCAAGGCCTCATCCCTGGCCTACTCGGTGACATTTCTAGCCCCCTCTATCTTAGCCAGTTTCTTCTTCAGGTCGGCAATATGCTTCTTGGCAATCTACAACTGACCCTCAACTTCCAGCAGGCGCCCTGTCTAGTCCTCGGCCTGTTTTTGAATGCCAGCTAGGCCGGATACCGCGCTGTCTCTAGCCCTCATCATCTCCTTCAGCTCCCCCCTTGCCTTCTTGAGGTCAGCCTCGAAGTTCTTAAGGGTCCTCACGGCATCCAAGCGCTTGTCGCGCTTCTGATCTAGGGCCTTGCTCTGGTTATTGGCCTCCTCCTCCAGCCTAAAAGTGGCCTGGACAGCCTGCCAATTGAAACAAGCACACAGTAAGTTGGGAACTAAAGAATAAAATTCAACGAAGACACAAGTGTTAGAAGTCTTACCATACCCAAGTACCTCTTGAGACTAAGGACAACCTCCTGCCTCCTCAAGTCTCCCAGCTCAACCATGTCGGTGGGGAGTAGCAGGGACCTCTACAGGGCATCGACCACATGAGTGCCTTCGCCCCCTCGGAAGTCCTTAAGGGAGGCGTTGTCCATCAAGGGCTCCCCATGGAGCATGGGGGCAGGTAGCCAGGCCTGGGGCTCGGACTGCCGGGTAACCTCCTTTTCCTTTTCCTGGTGCCCAATTCTTAACTGTTTGGAGGGTCGTCGGGCTTCATCCTCCTCCTAGGAGGAGTGAGATCTCCCCCCGTCCATTGGATCTCTGCCTCCGGATGGCCTCTTCCTTTTTGGATCGGCGGACTCAAGCTGAGGAGTCAAGGTCGGCTGAACGGAGGACGACCTAGTCTGCACAGGCTGAGGCTTGGGTGGAGGAGGAGGAAGCTTGGATCGTTGCTTCCCTGGAGCGTCCTTCCCCAGCTGGCCTTCAATCAGATTGAGTAGGCTGGTTTGAGGCTTCCTCTTGAAACCCATCTCGGCCTGAGAAGAAATCCCTTCTGACAAGATATCCGCTAGGTCAAGTTGGGGTCGTTTAGGTCACCAGAGAGGTCCTCGGACGGATTTACTTGGTCGAAAGCGCCAAATTCGTCCTCAGACGGACTCAAATCAGCAACTTCTTCTTCTCTCACTGCACTTTCTCCCTCCTCCTCTACAACCTGATGGGATGAAGAAGGGCCTGACAATGGGACGCCCTCTGGCATAAGAGACCCTTCAGGGAGTAAAAACCCGTGCTCCGCTACGGTGATTTGGTGAAGCCGTGGGTCTTGGGCTTTGATCACGTACTTCGGAGTCGGGAATGACTTCTAGATCGGATCGTACTCGAGGATCTTGTGAGTAGACCTAACTTGATTGTCTGCTTCGTTCACAAAAATCTCCGCCCTTAGTACAGTTTCCAAGTCTTCCTTGTTGACCAAATGGAAGTGTCGTCCGAAAGCGTGTGAATTTGCAAAAAAGAAAGCACGTTCATATTAGCAACCAAACAATGCAAACTACAATAACGCAAAAGATCAAATCCTCTCCTATTCTAAGCACCCCACATGGTGTCCCCTTCTCTGTTGGACAATGAAAGCCATCATGCCACTCCCTGGACACTATGAGAAAGTCCTTATTTAGCCCCTTACTAGACTCGAGGAGGCACTGAATAAGCCGAACCTTATCTTCCCTCGTCTTTATGTAGTAGGACCTACCCTTTAGGTGTTGGAGGTTGTAACACCAATTTACGTCATGATGGGTTAACCTCAACCCCATCTTCTTGTTTAAAGCATCTACGCAGCCCAGGATCCTGAACACGTTAGTGGTGCATTGGGTAGGGGCTAATCGGAAGTGCCTAAGGTAGTCCCTCATTACCAATCCCATAGGGATTCTCATACCACCCTCTAGAAAGGCGATTATAGGAATCACTACTTCACTCGCCTCCCTCCTGATGTACCATTCCCCTTCTTCACAGTATCTCAAACCCATATTACTAGGTATTCTATAATCGGTAATGAATTTCTCCATTGCCTCCTCAGACTCAACCAACTTTTTAAACCTACCCATCCCTAGCAACAGCTAAAAGACTCAAGAAAGAGCGAAAGAAAGAGAGGAATAAAGGGAAAAGAAAATCAGAAGGAGAAAAGCACGAGATAGAGTAAGAAGAAAACTTATAGAAATGAGGAAAAGCTCTTAGGACATGCTTTTTATGCTGCAAAGAGACACGAGTGGGGTTGGAGACTTGACCGAATTCAGGGTGTGTGCGCAAGAACTCTTGAATGCAAAAGTAAAGAGACAAATCAGTTCAAATGGGTATTTATACCCTCAATTAAAAACAACTGTGCGGGGTTTCCCGCCCATAAAGGCGAATGATCCCTACCATTAGATTATCATCACACCGTTGAACGTGAGGAGTATAAAGCCGCCAGAATATAATAAGGGTGTGCGCCGTATGCCGAAGCGCCAGAAACGTGCATTGGACAGGTGAAAAAACTCTAGCGCTGACGTAGGACAAGACTGGACAAGCCATGACAAAGGCCCGAGGGCATCAAAATCCTCCTCCCCCTCCGAAGAGCTGGACAGCAGGATTTTGAGGGACTATTGTAGGGCCTAAGAATCTGGTGACCCCAGCCCACTTTATATTTAGCCCAAAGACCATGCAGAGGATGGAGAAACATCCGAGGATGATCGAAGAAAGTCCAAGTTGCCAAGAAACCTCGCCGAGGACGATCTTGTCCTCAGTTTGCCGAGATAATAGAAAGGAAGAGCAGCACGCCACCAAAGGCGGCCTCCCTAAGCACCCCAAGAAAAGGACAAGTACGATAGGTCATCCATGGAAGCATGGTGGAGGAGCAATTCAAGGAGAAACTGTCACCTCCACATTAAATGCGCACAACTAACGTTCTAGCCGCATTAATGGAGAAATGACCTCTGAACAGTGCTACCTTAGTTGCTGCAACTCACAGGAGATTCGGTAAGGTGGCTGATGGGACGGGTAGTCAGGTACAGACTTGGATGATCAACAAGTGGAAGGCAAAGATCGTTGAAGGAGGACTATATAATAGGTAAAACAGATCATAGAGAGGGGGGGACAATCGGAAGAATTCATGTAACCATTCTCATTCAATAATTATTACAACAAAGCTCCTCGGACTGTGCCGAGGACAAACCTTCTTAGATAATCTCAGCTCATCTATGTTTGATTGTTATGAAACCAATATTGACCGTTGTCCATGCACTAAAGCCTAGTTCTTTGGCCCACTCTCTACAAATTTATTGTATTGGGCTAGTTGGGTCTAAGTCCACTCATCTAGCAGAAGAAGGGCTCAGATCCAGTCCCTACAATAATTATACATAATATTTACAAAGAATATATACAATAAATTATTTTCCAACCAATAACAACCATAAAAAAGTAAAGATTCAAGAAACTTACTTGTCTTTTGATATCATCTAAATTTTACTGAAATTGAACAAAAAATGTAGGATTTACTTTACTAAATAATAATAATAATAATAACATACACGTAACAATAACTATAATATAATTGATGAGTCATATTTACATTATTTTTAATAAATAATAACAAAAACATTATACAATATGTTATTATTAAGTTCCTTATAAATTGATAATAACAAAGTAAAGAAAGTATTAACTATACAATTATAGAGAGTTGTGTTAAAGAAAAATTTACTTCATGTTTTATTCTGCTAAATGAAATGTAAAACTTACAATGTTTGTGGTTTAATAACAATAAAATGATAGGAATGCAAACTTACAATTTTTTCCCTCTCATCTCTTCTATTTCGGCAACTCTATTACCATAATACAATTTTTTTTGTCTCTCTCTTCTCTCCTATATTGGCAAAACCATTGTCACAATACAATTTTTTTCTCTCTCCTCTTTGTTTTTTCGGTAATACCATTGCCACAGTACAAAATTTTCTCTCTCCTCCATTTTCAATCGTGGGCAGTTGGTCACAGGTAAGAAAATGAGCAACAACAATTGTGGCAATGGTATTTTTGCATTTTCTTTTTTCTCTCATCCCCCTTCAGTCTCATCATCTCTCTTCTCTCGCCTACTTTTTTCTCACAAATTCAGCAATACCATAGCCGAATTTCATCTCTCTCCTCTCTCAATTGAAATACTTTGAACAGTATAAATATTACTAATAAATTCCTATTTAACCAATATTTAGCCAAAAGACTCTCTTTTTTCAATTCAAAGAAATTTGTTGGTATATTTTAATATTAATTGAAAAATAAATTGAAATATTTATTCTTTACGCTATTTATTTATATTAATTTTTGTGGTAATTGAAAAGGTGTAAGAGTTTCAAAAATAATGGAGAGTTATTGTATTTCATATAACTCCAATATTTAATTCTAGAAATTTCTACCAACACAATAATAATAATGCTCATTATTCTTAAGTGGGTGGTTTTTATGAGCCTATATATATATATATATACACATATTTTCAGCATTCCTCGAAATACTCATGTCTATATGTATAACAATATCTATGTATATAAGAAGTGATTTCCAATTATACATATTTTGAGAATGGTTGGACAAAGAAGAGTGTTCTCTTGGTGGATTAGTGCAAATTCATGGACTTTATAACGTATGTGGCTGGGCTGTTGTATCATTGGGCATCGTGGTAGTGAATCCATTGCACCGGTTGAGATATATTTTTTATATTCTCCTGCAGTGATATGAAATGCCTTAAAAGAGAGCGAGTGCCACAGAGGAATGGAGCCAAAACTTATTAGAGTTAGAAGGGGTGGAAGTATATAAAAAAAAATATCATTATAAAACTCCAAATAAGCATTCATTTAGTATTAACAAACTGTCAACGAAAACAAAGACACAAAATCATTGTCTCTGAATACATTATAATGCAATTATTTAAGAAAAGGAACTCGGCATTTTTTTAAATTTTGGTAACATCTATGATTGAATCTGTACTAATTATCATAGCGATATCCTTTTCAATGAATAAATCATAGCATCCATAAAAAAAAAAAAAAAAAAAAAAAAAAAAAAAAAAAAAAACTCATATTTCATTTTGTTGCAAATGTCTATTTTGATGACATTTATAGTTAAAAATGCTAGCTCCATAGTTTCTCACTTTGTCTTCTCTCAGTTAGGCTGCTTAGCCACTTAGGATTTATTTATTTATTTATTTATTTATTATTATTATTATTATTATTATTTTGCCTTTACTGTGTGCATTTCTTTTGGGTAAGGGGAAAAAATATTTTAATTTTTTTTTAAATGTCTAAGTTGTTTGTTTTGGGTAAAATTTGTAATTGATTGGACTTGATTTTTTTTAGCTTGCAAATTCTTTTGGGTTTGAAAATTTTGTTTTAAATTTTAGATCTATAATTTTTTTATGATCTTTAAAAGGATTAATGATATTTTAAGGAGGGCGAAGTGTAAATTTCTAAAACTAGTACATATATATAGTAGTATTTTTATTTTTATTTTATTTGGTGGGGCCATTGTCCCTAATATCAATGAATGATTCCATCCCTAGTGTCACACCTTAACTGAACCATGTACCACGATGATATCTGTAAGGACTAGAAAATTATAGCCCACGCCCAATGAGAGTAATGGGTTATGCCTTTCAGACCTGGCCCAAATCAATAAAATTTCTAAGAGGAGGGTAAGAACAACAACAGAGGGCTCTGCCCGATGACAACTACAAGGAAAAATAAAGTTTATATTCCAAAGCAAAAGAGTATCTGCTCTACAGCCATGCTCTTGAGGAGACTAAGTTTGTATAAAAAGTAGTACTGTTCACTTTCTTCTCTCAATGTTCTTCCTTCTGTTCCTTTTCTCTCTTTTCCCATCCCTTTTCCAATGCTCTCTCCTTTCCTTATATACCTCTACCTTCATCATATCTTCATCATCCATTTCTACCTAACCTCCCTCCTTTTTTGACACTTGTTACCTTTCACATTTGAAGAAGATAGTGGAAGGAATCTGCTTAGCTGTGACTTACATTATTTAGGTCACTTTCTCATCAATGCGGCTGATAAAACTATTGTTTATCATTTAATGGAGATGCAACATGCTATACCAGGCCAAAAGCTTCCCTACTACCCACTGACTTCCACTCTCCTCAAATCCTAGCTCCTGCTTAGAATACCACAGAGTACTATGATTAATTTCTTCTCCTCCTCAAGTGGCTTCCTCCCTTGGGCCCGTGGCTTGCAACATTTCCACGTCAATGCTGCGACCTTTCAACTTCATCCTTGGTCGGACCAAATGTTGCAACCTTTCGACTTCATCCTCTGTCCTCGGACACCCACAATATCTGTATCTCATTATTCTTATTTCTATAGAATTATTTACATGTCATATGTTATAATTTATATGATATAAAAAAAAATTGAGATAAGAAGTGAAATTTCATTTTGTAAGCTACATGATTCTAAATTTTCAAATTATTTTTTATTTTTAAACTGCAAATCCAATGAAATTTATATAAATTGACATCACAAGGATAAAATTAGTAATTTAAAGAACTTATAATATAAATGAACACCTCCAAATTTGGGGAATTGAAAATGATCTCTCCCGATCCCTTCAACACTTTTCTCTCATTCCTTTGAAACTATTGGGCTATAAACTAACCCCGGTTAATTAATTCAATTACTCAAGTTGATTAACTAGATCAAATTACATGCAAATTGTATAGGCACCAACAAATCACCAAATAAACTAAGTGCAACGGAAATAAAATAGACACGGTGATTTGTCGACGAATGGGAAAAACCTCTCGCAAGGCAAAATCCCTACTAGATGATTTTCAAGTCACTACTCCCAAGAATCCACTAATCAAGAACAAGCAATTACAAGTATAAGGAATTTTACCACTTCCCTGGACTATCCCAAAATACCAACCTACAGTTGAACTTTTACTTCAATCCTCAATTGGACTTGCTCTTGTAAAGGCTTCTTCTTGTATGCACGGATCCTAATACGTGTCTGACTTCCCAGCAACTGATTGATTATTGTTGGATGCAAAGTTCTTCACTTCAAAGCACATTGAAGATCTAGAAGCATTTAGTTACAAAATCTTAAGGCACACAAGAATGCAATAGCTTCTCATAGAGTGTATGAGTTCTTTAACTGAGTCTCTGTGTCTTTGATGACTTTAAAATATAGCTTTTATATGGTCTAAAGGTTTAGTGAATAAAACCCTAGCAATCAAAGTCATCATGAGTTGAAATTCAGATCTGAGAATTTTGAAATTGCAAAGCTCAATAGATCAAGAGGTGTCGAACTTGTGTTGAGAATCCTTCATTAAATCTTGATAGATGCTAGTGCCGAGCTATTGTTAAGACTAGTGTCGAGCTTCATTGAATTAGCCTTTCTTCACTTGTTTCTTGGTTAAATATTTATGTCTTTAATGATACCACTTGTTATGTAAGAGTTACATACTTCTTGATAGATTAAACTCATCTTAGATTTACTCAATTACAAGTAAAGTATATTTTGTCAAAAAATAAGCCAATACATACAAAATATAACCCTAACAGAAACATCTAAACAAGCTTAATTAAACATCCATCATCCCTTTTAGGATTGACTCCCCTCTCCTCCCGCTATCCAAACACGCTACTTTGCCATGTTAATTTGTGCATTCTTCGGATTAGTGCATATATTCCCGATCCGAGCAAATGCAACCTCGCCATGTTAAAATTCATTGTGACTAACTAGTATGAAAGAAAAACTAAAAGTAGTTGACCTGAAGCCTGTCTAGTATGAAAGCCTGCAAGTGGAGAAAGTAGCAAAACTACTTTTTTCCTAAATTTCAAATGATTACAAGACATTGTAACAAAGACTAGAGCCTTCGGTGGATGCCAACTTATAGAATGTAGACATGGACAACCATTTAGGTTCACTTTCACCTCCTAGATGATAGTATATAGGAGCTCTAGTTCCTATTTTTATCTGATAATGATCTTAAAGTATATGAAACAGCAGTACTGTCTTGGGGTTAGATCAATCAACATCATTGCTCATAGTGGTATTAGGTTAAGTGTGTGATCTAAAAGGCCACCTAACCAAATTTAATCGAAATAAAAGTATTGATCGATTCTACTGAAATTGGAGAAAGTAGGAAAAAGACAAGTTTGAATTGCTAGGGAATGATAAGACAAAACATACGTACAGCATTTCTTAATTGCACATGTAAAGGAAATCCAAGCTCAAAGAATAAACTTTAGAAGAATTAGTCTTATCCACTTCTCAAAAACAAAATATAAACCAAAGGGGCTATAATGGGAACCAAGACATTGTTTTTAAAATGCATGGGTGGAAACACTTTTCCAAGTATTGAATAAGAGACCCCAACAAGATCTTTTTAATCTTTTGATTTTCATTCTCTTATAGATAGGAGTAGGACTAAAGAGTAGCTTTTAATTTGTCCTGCAACTTTTTTTTTTAAGCTTTTCTTCTTGTGGTGCATATCCACCTACTTAATGCAAAGTCTTTTTGAACTTTTCTCCTTTCCCACCTCTCTCGATTAACAAAGTAGAGCCCAACATGCTTAAAATATGTTGACTGGCCACTGGTTTAGCTTGTGAAACCGTACGTCTCGTGCGGGTCATATTATCATCAGCAATCGTAGAGCCGCCGGCTGCTATTTTACGAGACATTCTCAAAAAGTAGCAGAAAGTTATTCTCATAAATGCAGTGAATAAAATCAATCCACGCATTTCCTTGATTCTTCCTCCCTTAATTTCTGTCTTTTCTTATAAACATGATGTTATGATCTCTCTTCATTTCATTTCTGTCATGAGATTTAAAACATTCATTTCATTTCTGTCACGAGCCTTAAAACAATGTGAAATCAGTAATGCTATGACATTGACCACAACTTTTAACATAGTTTTGTCACCATTTACTCACGTGGTGAGTTGTGAGTAGTGAAGTTATAAATCTATAAAAAAAGTTATGGTCCTAATATTTTTATTATGAAATTTGTCAATGTATTTGATGTATTAGACTTTCTTCGGACAAAATTGGTTTATGCCCTTTTCTCTCAAACTAAGCAGCGTTTTGCTCCTCTTAAATTAATTAGAGAAATGCTCCTATTTTGAAACTTGATTTAAGATAAATCGAGTTAGACCTTATAGTAGCGTTTTTAAGGAGCCTATAGTGACGTTTTAAGGACCTATGGTGGCGTTTTGTAACCTGACTTACAAAACGCCACTATAGGTCTTTAAAACATCACTATAGGCTACTTAAAAACGCCGCTATAGGACTCCAGAAATTTTTTTAAAAAAAAAACTCGATTTATCACAAATCGAGTTACAAAAAAGGGGGCATTTTCCTAATTAGTTTGGAAAATGGGACAAAACGCTGCTTAGTTTGGGAGAAAAGAGCATTATATGAATGGAGAACGTTTTTATTTTTTTAACGTTTTCCTTTAGAGTTTGCAAGCTCGATATTATATCAATTATCAAGTCCTTATCATATAATTCTCAGGATTAGATTCTCAAAAAAAAAAAAAATGAGAGTAAAATTTTGAATGCATTCAAATCCATTTGCTTGTTGTTAAATTGGTAACAATTTCCAACCCCTTTGATAGGACCATAAACAATTCCCCAATTTCTGACGAAACATACCTGATCAATTCAGCAAGAATAAAAAATAGATCCCATTTTTTTTGTCTCAAACCTCAATTAAAGTTCTCAAACTAGGAAACACTTTTCTTATAAAGATGCTAATAAAATTTTCTCATTAAATTATATGGGAGCATTATTATCAACTATCACGAAATTGCATTTATCCCAAAAATAAAAATAAAAAATAAGCCTATCAAGAAATGCATAAAAATATTTTCAGGAAAAAGACATGCATAAAAAACACAATGCTAAGTAGATGCATTTCACGTGTACAACAACAATCATATCATCTATTATTTTCGAACTTCTGAGAAATTTCTTGGCTTGTATGGTATTGTTGATAAGCATTTCAACAGTTAGTTAAGAATTCTTTCAATTAAGAAATCAGTTATTATAATTGGTGGAATTTTTTAACGTCATTTTCAAGCCAAAGAGATTGCAATTTGAAAGGAAAACCCCAAAAGTTAGCCATGCATTTTGGACAAATGATCGAAGATTTTTCAAACAAAAATTCTTATGTCGTACTTATCTTGAAAATTACTTGTTGAGTTGTCCATGCCGTCAGCTCCATTTTTCTAATGAGAACCGAATTAAGCATAAGCATTGGTAAATAAATTCTGCCATGACCATCGTTTTGCTTTCCACGTGTTTTAATTTTCTTATACAGGATCCTTTTTTTTTAGGCCTGTGTCCAGCTCGCCTAGAAAAACAAGAGAATTCCTTCTGTAAAAGTCAACTAAACTAAGGCAGTGTCAAACTTCCATGCAAGCAAAGTATTTTTGACAGTTGCCCCAAAGAATTTCTCTCTCTCTCTCTCTCTCTCTCTCAAAGAGAAATGAAAAAAAGTCTTTAACTTTCTTAATTGTTAAGATAATATGATGTAATTGGTGGATAATATTCATTCATAAATCTGTATAAAAATGATATTGCATCCAGGTCAAGGATGAGTATACATTATGACAAGAGGGATATGACCCCTAAAACTTTACATTTTTTTAATAGAATCATATAAACATATAAGATTTGAAAATTTGGTAAAAAAAAAATTATATTTGATCCTCCAAAATTGAAAATTTATATTTAATGTTACTAAAACCAGCAATTGGTTTTAGTAAGAAGAATATTGACATAGAATGACATAATATACATGACTATTGACCTTTATGGTTCATGATATGTCTTTCATAGCTTGAATATCAACTTAATAATAAGTCTAAAGTAATAAAAAAAAAAATTACAATCCGATGTGTCAAGTAGTAGTGGTATCAATAATGGACTTAACATTTTTTTAGAGAATTTCAACATATAGTATCCACTCCTGATGATAGCTAGCTCTTTATCAATGGTGAACTTAACTCAACTATTGTGAGAAATATTTTGAAAATTATTGTGTTGTAGCATTACTCTTAACTTAATAAAGATAAAGAACTATTATTAAGAGCGGACGTCATAGGTTGAAACTCTCTAAAAAATAATAATAAAGATACAACCTTTTGTCTACCATGATTTCTATTTAATAAATTATCAAGGATTCCTAGGCATAATGAATTTATTGATGATGGATTTAATGATTGGAAGAAAGTAGGGGTGAAAAAAAATGTGATTTTCTAAATCATATTGGTGATTCTAACTATATTTATTAGGACAAAACTTAGGTACAGTACCTTAGGTGTTGTTCCTTAGGTTCTCCTCTTAAGATTCAGCCATGTGGCTATTTAACTAAAAAATACACTTCTTTCCCATGAGAGAAAATTCACATGGCAAAATCTTAAAATGGGAACCTAAGGAACAATACCTAAGTACTGTATCTAAGTCTTGCTCTATTTATTAACTTAACAAAAAAAAAAATGTGAGGACTTGATGGTATATATCTTGTTTCATCTATTAAAGTGTTTATTCAAAAATTTAGAGATGATAGATGAGATGATTTACTTCCATTGTGAAATAATTTTTGTGAGACACGAAATATAAATGTCTCAAATATGAATGTTCATTATGTTGAAAGATGGAGAAAAATTATCAAGAAGATTATTTAATAATTTATAATCAAATGTCATTATTGAGTTTGTGTGTGTGTGTGTGTGTAATACAAGGGATTCTCAATCAAAAGAGAATTTATCAAATCATTTTACTTATTCTTAACTCAGTTTTGAATCTCAAGAGGCAAATGATTCTTTTAGAATTGAAAATATTTATTGGTAGAAGAGTCTTTATTTGTAAAAATTTACATATCATTAAACAAATATAATTGAAAATAGAACTTAATCATTATGGGTATAATGTAGTTCGATATTAAACTTCGGTAAGCATTGAGAAATCAATAGTCTATCAACTTGTTTATAGGGGTGGTTGTTCTTGTATTTACTCTTCTAGTTTCTACGGTCTTCTTTCTAAGAAAACTACAAAATGAGCATTTTCAACTATAAATAAATATTTTCAAAATTAGGTTTTCGAACAAAATGAATCATAAATGATTGAGTTAAAATATATTAAACTACAATTATTTTGTATCGTTTCTTTTATTTATATTTTGTTAATACTGAATATACTAGGCTAGTTTTATTTTTCATATATTAATTTAGTTTTAAATTTTAATATTTTCCACATATTTAAATGGTTGAAATTTTTTTGTTTATAGTTTGGCTCTCCACCAAGGATAAAATTTTGGTTTCATCCCCGCTTTCACTAATCACAAGTTATCATCTTAATGAGTTGTGAAAAAGAAAAAGAAAGATCCTAAAATTGCTCTTTGGGGTGGGGGATTTTCTTGTGGTTGACATTGTCATATTGTCTTCTAATCTCAAGCTAAAGCCTGTCTCAGCTCGAACAGAGAGTTGGGTCAGCCTTCAACTGATGAAAATTTGAGGCAGTTTGAGGCATATAATTTTTCTTCTTTATAACAATAAGTTAGGCTGGTTTCTAGATAAATGAGAAAAATCAAATCCACACTCTATGAGAATTTGCTATTAAAATACTGCCATAACACCCAATGGTCTTGGAATATGCAATATAGTCAACTAATCTATGCTAATCTGCCATATGCTTTTAGTATATATTATGTACGATTTTGATCGACCCCTTTCCTTCCCAAATTTACTTAGCCGGGAAAAGGGCAGTTTGATTTCCAATTTCAAACTCACATTTTTATATTTTAAACAACATTACACACATTTTCACATATTTTTTCACCCACACATATTTTAAAAAACTACAAAAATCTCATCTCAAACTATTATACCAAACACCCATTATTGGGTCGCTTTTTCTCCTTTGCATTGTTTTTTTTTTTTTTAATGAGTATTCTTAAAGTACTTGTTAATAAATAATTTTAAGAAAATTTTACCGATTACTTGTGTCTTTTCACATAAAATTGTGTTTTGTGTCTACAGACTCTAAAGTCTGAACTCAACTAAAAAAAACCGGTAACGTTTAGCATTTTTCTTTTGGGGGGGGGGGGGGCTGGGACCGCTAGGAAGATCTTAGAAAAACTATGATGGTTGTAGTTGTAGTTGTTTTGGGTTTTTCTTAAGTGTGGGTTGCATTGGTTGACTTTTGTATGGTTTAAGCCTTTAAGGTCTTCTACTTCCAACCCAAAGTTTTGTCTGTACTGGGCTCTCTCAAGTCTCATATGAAGAAATTTTGGTTTTTTTTTTTTTTTTTTACTTTTTTTTTTCCTTTACAGTAATAGAGAAGTGGGCTAGATGGTTTCCACATAGATGAGAAAAATCAAGTCCGCACTCTATAAAAATTTTGATATCCTTTTTTTTTTTTTTGAGAGAGAGTTTCAACTTATGACGTCCGCTCCTGATGATAGTTCTTTATCATCAGACCAAGACACCAATCAGTTTTAGATGATATCCCTTTAATTTTACCTTAAAAAGTAAAACTTGACGGTCTGTGAAAATTCAACATAGTCAACCAGTCTATGCAAATCTGAGATTTGCGTATATTATATATTTTGTGGACATTTGTTAGGTATTAGAGGTTGGAAAATATACACATTTTGAATGGAAATTGAATTGACCCCTTGATGTAATCTGACCGGTAAGACGGACCTTTCAAAGAAGAAGCTAATTTCTTCCACTTTGAATGTTGTAATGTTTCTAAAGTCTTTGGAGAAGAAGGTAGTCCACCAATTAAAATCTACAGCATTAACGAAATCTAGGTTGCGCTTTGTACTGGTCCCTTGAATTGTATCACGTTTAGATTTACAACTTTGATATAGAGCACTGCCAATAATTTAAGTTCCAAAAGAAGCATCTAAAAATGGTATATAGCAGAATAAATTGAATATTTAATAAAGGTGGCTTTTGCTTCATTTCCATTTGGTTTATATGATGAAAAAATCAACGGAAAACGTTTAATAGTCTAATCATCCAAAAACATTAAAACAGTAGATTTTGATTAGTTGGAAAATGTTTTCCATGGGGTGGAAAACGTTTCCTGACTCTAAAACCGAAGCTACTAAAATTAATATATATATATATATATATATATTAAATGTTAAGCTATTTTCCAAGATTATATAGATGGCTTAAAAGTTTAACTATTTTGGCTGGTTACTTTTTATGATTTAAAAAAAAAAAATGTTTTTAATGTTTGTGAAATAGTAAACGTATACCTTTAAGAATTTAATATTTGAATTGATTTTCTAGTTGCTCTACGTAATATTCATGTTGTGGATAAAATTTTAATTTATATACTTATTTAAAAATTTTAAGAAATATTAATAATTTTTCATGTAAGCCAAATGATAGAAATTTTTTTCAACTCATTTTAAGAGTTGCAATCAAATACAAGAAAACGAGTCATCTTTCGACAGCGTTTTCTAATCTCAAACAAATTGAACACTAATCTTATCCTAGGAAGATGCGAGAAAAAGAAAAGGACCTTTGAGTGCAAATGGCTTGAGCGTCAGCTGGCCCACAATTTAACTCTTTTTCTTCTCTTTTCTTTTATTAAACACTTATTAAAAGGATTAGTTGTGATGATCTTATAACTAAGGATGTGACTCATAAACAATTTCACTACGATATGCTTGTTCACTAAAAAATATACAAAGCATGCCTAAGCTACTTTAAGAATCTTTTTAAGGTGGGTTTAGGTTTTACATTTATAAAACTTTTATCTATTATCTCCTTCTCCATACTTTTTTTTTTTTTTTTAAGAATACTAAGTATTTTAATACACACACGGGGAGAGGGAATAATGTTTTTTAAAGAAACTTACAGTGGAGTATATTTCAAAGGGCTTAACTCTTAGATACACAGCACATGTTTTAAACCCCTATAACTCACACTCGTTTTTCAATGTGGGATTAACCCACTGTTTTTTCCTTCTCCATACTTAACAAAAAGGAAAAAGCATAAATTTGAAGTTCATATAAATTTGAAGCATAAAGAAAAAGCATTAAATAATATACGATTTGCTCGTTTTTTTTTTCTTCATAAACACCAAAAAGAATGGTTTATATGAGATAAGTAATAGAATTTTAAAGATAAAGCTGTTAAATATTGCTATCTTCCCATGTTTTAATAAAATTACTTATACTGAAAATGAAAATATATTAATTAATATATTTTTAATATAGAGTAGGGTGACTAATATGCACAAAGAAAGATAAAAACAGAGCTTTCTTAAGTAGGACTTGTATTTTCAATGAACTTAACTAACTTTATAAAGCTTCTAAACAATTATAAGTATGAAAGAAGTTTGAACATAAAAATTGAATTCAATGCTAAGCTTCAAGCTTAGCAAAAAGTAATTAACTAAGGGTGTATTTGGATACCGCTTATTTTGCTGAAAACTGAAAACTTATTACTGAAAACAATAAAAAAATAATTTTTGGGTTACTGTTCACTCCTCCAAATACTGTACATTTGCCTTAATGCATTATTCATGTCCCATGAACAGTGCAAGATGCGCTAGTCAAAAAAAGAATGAAAACGCAAACGCAGCCATGAAACTCGTATCCAAACGCGTACTAAACTTAAAATATTTTAGTATTTGGCTCAACTACTCATTAAATTAAGCACATAAATTCATAGTTTCAATTTTGTTTAGTAATCACGGGGCACTTTAGTTAAAGAGGTAACTCTTTTTTTGGACAATAAGTCTAACTGAGAAAGTGTTTGGACCAATTGGTAATTTACCACGGTAACTCTTTTCTTAAACAACAAATCTAGATGAAAAAGTTTTTCGACCAATTGTTAATTTATCACAATAATTGCAAGGAGATTCACCCATATTCAGCAATGTTTCTAAGTGTGAAGCAACTCTCAGATTTTCACCCCAAAAAAAATGCAACTCCAGATGATAGCAGGCTAGGATAACCAAAAAAAGTCATTGACACCTTGATTTGGGCCGAAACTCAATTTTCAGGTTTTAACTTGTGTAATGGCCTATGGGCCTTCAGATTTTGAGATGCTATGCTAAAAGTTCAGATAGGTTCACGTGGACGTCCTTGCACTCCCTACCACTTTCAGCTCCTCACTTCTGTTCCTACGTATATAAAATATCTTAATATTCAAAATTTTCTTGGCCCAAATCACATGACATGAATGGCCTTTAGGGAATGGAATTTTTTTTTTTTTTTTTTTCCAGTTGATAAGCATGAGCATTTTATGACTTATCATAAAATGTTATTGTAGGGTCAATTTTTATAGTCCAAGCCCTAAAGGTACGGGTTATGATCCCTATAAACCCAAGACAATGAATTTGTAAAGCGTGGGTGAAAGAACTGGGCTGGATATGAATTAAACAAGAGTTGGTTATGGTATTTACGGACAAACTAATATGCAATCATGCTATGACAAAGGCAAACATGAATGTCCGAAGAGTAATTTTATTGAATGAAGTTAGGTTACAATTCTTAGAGTACAGTAAAGTTGTTTTCTTCTTCTTCCTCCCCTTTTTCAGAGGCCTCTCCTCCTTATATAGTAATTTTTCCCTTCATCTTCATCGTCCACTTGTTCATCATCTAAACATTTACTTGAGTACACGTCCCATCAGGTATCTTCTTTAGTCTTGCATGAGTGGCGGTAGCTGATATTGTACTGTTCAGGGGTTTTCTCCATATTAATGCGGCCAGAAAAATAGCTGCAGCACATTTAATGTGGTGGTTGAAGTTTGTCTTCTAGATATTTCTCCATCCCTATCATCTCCATGTGTGCCTGAGATTCACCTTTATCATTGGAATTGTCAGGAGGATTACCTGAACTTCCCAGATATCTGTTTGGCCAAGTTTCTTTGAATCTGAGGATGATGGACTCTTCGGACAATTGAATATCTCCTCGGACTATGCCTCACGTTCATCTCCCGGTATGTTTCTTTCATATGGGCTTCTTCTCAAATGTTTTCCTCTCTTCGGCCAAACAGTAGTCCTCAAATAGGGCCTTAGGCCCAATATACTAATTTGGGCTTTTCACCCCCTACAATAGCCCCTCAAAATTTTAGTTTTTCCCTCGCATCCGAGGAGAAAAAATAGAATTTTGACTTGTCACAAAATGGCAGTTTGAAACAACAAAAATATTTGAACTTACACGCGTGTGGGCATAGAAGTAGGCGCCTCATAAATGCTGCTGTTGTTTCGGTATCCCCAAAGCGTCATCAATTACTCCAGGCAGCGTTTTGTCTTTGGTATCCAACGGTGAGTTATTGATCCAACGGATATGATTTTTCCTCAGGATTTGGGCGCGATGATCCTGGTTCTTTTGTTTGTCCCTCTATAAAGTCTCAGAACACGTTACTTCTCCTTCACTTTGCAAATTCTCAGAGCGCCCAGCAAACTCAAGCATTCGAATCTTTCAAGTTTCTTCAACCACCAGTCTTATCCTTCCCCAGAATCCGTAAGAATTTCTCCACGAGTTCGAGGATCAGTCTCCAATTTAGTTTGAGTAAGTTCTTCTCCACCAAAACCTTCCGTTCTCTCTTCGGCCAGTCTCCTCGGCTCTCAAATAGTCAATTCTAAGTCACTACGTTTAGTGCTTCCTTTTTCCAGTTAGTGAAGATGGGTAGATTCCAATATCTGGTAGATAGCCCCGCCTAAATAGAGGAATTTAGGAGAACATACCACATACCCCAAAATGTGGGTTTGAGGTATTGTCCCCTAGAGAAAATACTAACAGATCGAAAAACAGGCGAAGTGGTAATCCCCATCATCGCCTTTTTAGAAGGGAGGATGACTATCCCCATGGGTCCCATTACCAGTAATTATCTCCAAAACCATAGGCTTAGTCCTGACCAATATTCACCCAACCTCTTTAGAATCCTAGGAGCTATTGATGATTTGGACCGTCTTTTGGGATTGGGGCTCACCTGGCGTGACGTGGTACACATGTACGAGTGCCATAGCCAGCAAGGGGCGGGATATTATCTTAAATCCCGATCCGTTGTCGTTAGGCTCCTCTCTTGCCTTCCCAAGTCTAACAAAGGGCTGAAAGACGACTACGTGATTGTCTCGGGCGCGTGGCATGACGGTCCTCATTGTCGCACCAAGCCAGGAGAGCCAGGTGGGATATGTTAGACTTAGGTTTGATAATAGTGGGCTTAGGATCTTCCACCTTCTAACAGTTTTTTCTTCTTTTTGTATCCTTATTTTCAAGTCTCTGACTACGTTTTGTTGTGATGCTTAACAGATAGAGAGCACGTTTCTCCTTGGCTCAGCCTTACAAACACTGCTGCGCTCAACTACTTGTTAAGATCAGAGATCTTTGTAAGTGAGGACGGGCAGCTTCGGTCGGTTCCTCTTATTCTCGGCTACAAGTCAAACAAGAAGGATTTTCAGCCGGTCGGCAATGCGATAAGATAGGGAGATTATCGTCTCAATCATATAGACGTAGCTCAAAAAGGTTTTTTGGCTCTGTACGACCTTCCACCTGTGCCACACCCCAATCCACAGGCTGTACACCTGCTTCTTCAGCGAGCTCAACAGGCTCCTCTCGGGACAGTAGAAACAGGAGAAGGAGTAGCCTCTTCAACCTCTTCGCTTAAGGAGCAAATAGACAAGTTCAGGTTTGAAAGAGAGGCTTCAAGAGAGGTTGAAGTGGTAACAATGCCTGAAACCGAGGAGGAAGCCAACAGGCAATCTGTTGCACACGCTCCTGTTCTAATAACTGCCCTTCCAGAGGATTCTTCGGACGAGGAAGATATGGCAGATTTGAGGAGCTTAATGAAGAATAGGGGTAAGAAGGCCGAGTAGAAAGGCGCTGGGACTTCCCAACCAGTGGTGAGTCTGCCCCCACCGCCACCTCAGGTCCCTGATCCCGACCTAAAGCCCTTACCGGACCTGAGGAAGAAAAGGCCCCTCGACACTGATGAGAGGGAGGTGGTTGTGCCACCAAAGACGACCAAGCAATAGAAGGTGGTGAAAGACCACCGGAACAAGAGGGCCTCATCTACTGAGAGCCAAGATGACCCTCATGTTGCTAAAGTGCGCCAAGGGCCTCGCATTTGGTCCCTCATGCTGGAGTTGGATGGCGCCTCCTTCCCCTAGGATACCTCCCTCCGAAATTATGACGGCGGAAGGGCAGGTTATGTTGCTGAAGCCTTAGAGCAGCCACTCCTCCTCCCAAAGGACATGGAGTCCTATAGGCGCTTCAGTCAACAGGAGCTTTTCCTATCCCTTAAGAGGGATTTGGCCATGGTAAGGGAACTGATCCATTTAATTAAGTCGTTGAGCTCCTTTACTTTTCCCTTCTTCTTTTTTTTTGTGCTTTACATTTGGAAATTTCCGTTATGTAGGTTACTCAGCATGGCCGAGGAATGGAATAAAAAATCCTATCTTGAAGCCCAGGCAGCGGCCCACTCTCAGTCCGAGGCAGAGAGGTCTTTGGGGAGCCTAAAGTAGGATTACTCTCTACTGTCTGAGTAGCTGAAGGAGATGACTAACCAGCGGAATTGTCTAGACGCAGGCCTCAAGACTGCTGAAAAATAAGCCGAAGAGCAACGCAAGCTGCTGCATATGACCGAGATTAACTTGGCAACTGAGAAAGCACTTGTGGGGCAACTTTGAGCTGAACTTCAGAAGGCCAAGGAAGCTGCCCAATAGGCTCAGAAGGATGCTCAACTGGCCAAAGAGTCAGTTGAGGCTGAAAGGAAAGCAGCATATCAGTTGGGGATGGAGGAGACCAGAGCCGATCTCACTGAGCAGTTTGCCTCGGTTGGCCGAGACTACTGCGATATAACATGGGGAAAGGCACTGGATGCTGCTAGGGTTCTAGCAGACTCCCCCTTGAGGCTACTTGGGAGCGTTTATTATGATCCAGATATCCGTGATCTCTCAGAAGCTCAGGAGCAGCCCCCAGCCGACTAGGCTCCTCCTACTCCAGTTGAAGTAACTAAGGGGTCTGAGGGTACTCAAGAGAAAGACAAAGAACAAGCCCCTGACGTTGCTGCTGCCCAGTCCACTCAGACAGTAGATCCCTGGGCTGCTCAGACGGAGACTTGATACGGATGGGAGTTTTTACTTTGTATTTCTAAACAATCTAGTTTAGTCGTTTGTTTTGTTGTTTGTTTGTTGTTTTGTTTGGTTTTTTTTTTTTTTTTTTTTTTAATAAGGGTTTGTAAACCTCTTTATTTAGATTAATGAATTCCTCTTGTTTTACATTCAATGTCCTTGTTGTCTAAATTATAAGTCTTATCATTATTGCGAGCAGCTTAAACCACATGATTATAATAGTATGGGTGAACTTAACCATGATTTCATGATAATAAGGCCAGTGACTTAAACCAATACCGAAGAGAGTGGTACATTCAAGGGTTATTAGCAAGTAATGAAAACGATGAGTGAAATGAAGGTTTCGCAGGCTTCCTTGCATGTGTGCAGAGCATATTTCTAACTAATAAGTCAAACTATAAATTAAAGTTAACTGCATCCAGGATTTTTAGACACGGTAAATTCAAACCTTAACAATAACTATATGAAGATGCTCTTTAACCCAAATGATCCGGTCCGAAGACTACGGTTATGATCGAATTTAAGTTTAAACACTTAGAGAACTTGGAATGAGTATTAACTAACCCAAATCATTTGGTCCGAGAACTACAGGCATGATTGAATTTAAGTTTAAACACTTAGAGAACTTGGAACGAGTGTTAACTAACTCAAATCATCTGGTCCGAGGACTACAGGCATGATTGAATTTAAGTTTAAACACTTAGAGAACTTGGAATGAGTGTTAACTAACCCAAATCATCTGGTCCGAGAACTACAGGCATGATTGAATTTAAGTTTAAACACTTAGAGAACTTGGAACGAGTGTTAACTAACCCAAATCATCTGGTCTGAGGACTACAGGCATGATTGAATTTAAGTTTAAACACTTAGAGAACTACTCACATACAGAATCAGCATATTAATTGAAGAAAATATTCGATTAATAATAGTACCTTTTGAGGTTATTTACATTCCAGGGGCGTGGTATTACATGACTATCCAGATCTTCTAAGAAATACGCCCCAATGCCAGCCCTTGAAGTAATACGATATGGCCCTTCCCAATTGGGTCCTAACTTCCCCCAAGCTGGGTTTTTTGTGGTGCCGACAACTTTCCTCAGCACTAAGTCCCCAGGCTCTAGAGGCCTCCGCCTTACGTTGGCGTCGTAGCCCTGCCTGAGCTTTTGCTAGTAATATGCCAGTCGGATCATTGCATTTTCCCTCCTTTCATCAATCAGATCTAAACTCTTCTCCAGCTGCTTATTGTTGCTGGTCGGGTTAAATGAACTGGTCCTCAGTGTTGGGAATCCAGTTTCCAAGGGCATGACAGCTCCTGTAAGTCCAAAAGTACGTGTGGCAGTTCTTCCACCCATTTGCCCTTCGCGTCGTCCAGCCTCTTCTTTAAGCCATTCACTATGACCTTGTTGACAGCTTCTGCTTGCCCATTGCCTTGGGGATAAGCAGGGGTAGAGTATCTGTTTATAATTCCTAGCTCACTACAATAATTCTTGAATGCTTTGCTATCGAACTGTAGGCCATTGTCCGAGATGAGAGTATGAGGGATCCTAAATCGAGTGAAAATATTTTTCCATACAAACCTTTGCACATCCACGTCTCTGATGTTAGCCAGAGGTTCAGCTTCGACCCACTTGGTGAAATAGTCTGTGCCGACCAGAAGGTATTTCTTGTTTCCTACAGCTTTGGGAAATGGTCCCACGATATCTAAGCCCCATTGGGCGAAAGGCCATGGGCTGGATAGTGGATTAAGAGTTCCCCGTGGTTGATGAATGTTTGGGGCGAATCGCTGACACTGATTGCACCTTTTAACATACTCAAGGGCTTCTTTTTGCATGTTCGGCCACCAATAGCCTTGAGTAATAGACCGGTGAGCCAAGGACCTTCCTCTAGTATGGCTTCCACATATTCCTTCATGTAATTCCTCTAGCAGTAACTCTGCCGCTTCAGGATGCATGCACAATAAATATGGTCCTAAACAGGATCGTTTATATAATTTCTGGTCCTCAGATAACCAGAATCTGGTCACCTTCCTCTGAATTTTGTCAACTTCATCCCTTTCCTCGGGTAAGATGTCTTCTTTCAAGAACTTAATTATAGGGTCCATCCAGCAGGGTCCGGTCCTGACTTGGTGAACCTGAACTACTTCCCTTTTTGCCTCTGTGGGCCCATGCAAGTCCTCAACGAGGATGACTCTCGGCAAATTTTGTGCCAAGGAGGTGGCGAGCGTGGCCAAAGAGTCAGCATGTGCATTACCATTTCTGGGGATGTGCAGCAAACTGAAAGAGTCGAACTCGGGTTGTAGACATTTAACTCTACTTAGATAACCTTGCATTCTTTCATCCTTCGCCTCAAACTCACCTTGTACCTGACCCACAACTAACCTTGAGTCCGAGAACAATTCCACAGACTTTGCTCCCATTCTTCGAACCATAGACATTCCCATCAGTAGGGCTTCATACTCCGCCTCATTATTTGTTGCCGAGAAGTCTAGCCTCAACGACTTTTCGATGATGATTCTTTCAGGGGATATCAACACTAGCCCAACTCCAGAACCCTTTTGGTTTGCCGCGCCATCAACGTATACTTCCCAATGGGAGGGGCTTTGCTGAGAGATCAGGCCAACTGATTTTTCATCCATGTCCGACATAGGCGTTACTTCCTCTAGTTGGGGTTCCTTGAATTCAGCCACCAAATCAGCAAGGACCTAGCCCTTGACCGAAGTGCGGGGCATATATTTTATATCGAAAGCCCCCAAGATCGTCCCCCATTTAGCAATTCGTCCCGTGTAGTCAGTGCTCCGGAGTATGGCCTTGAGTGGGAGCTGAGTGAGAACGATGACCGTATGTGCCTAGAAATAGTGAGGTAGCTTTTGTGTACCAAGTACCACTGCTAGGATAGCCTTTTCTAGTGGCAGCAACTTACTCACGTAATAAACCGGTTTTTGCACACCACAATCTGATCGTATCAGCACTAAGCTCACCGCGTAGGGAGCTACAGCAATGTAGGCAAACAATACTTCATCTTGCTCAGGACTGGACATAATTGGTGGCCGAGCTAGATAATCTTTAAGCTGCTGAAAGGCCAAAGCACATTCTTCAGTCCACTCGAATCCCTTCCATTTATTGAGCAGAGAGAAGAAGAGCCGACACTTGTCTGCTGATCGAGAGATAAATCGATTCAGGGCAGCAGTCATTCCAGTCAGTTTCTGAACTTCCTTGGGGTTTCGAGGAGCTTGTAAATCGTTGATGGCTTTTATCTGATTGGGGTTAACCTCAATTCCCCTGTGAGTTACCATGTACCCCAAAAACTTGCCAGACCCCACGCCAAATGAGCACTTAGAAGCATTTAGGCGCAGCTTGTTCTTTCTAAGAATTTCAAAGGTACTTTCAAGGTCCTTCATATGCTCAGCAACAATCTTGCTTTTCACCACCATATCATCTACATTGATCTCGATATTTTTACCCAAATGTGACTCGAACATCCTCGTCATCATTTTTTGATAAGTAGACCCCGCGTTTTTCAAGCCAAACGGCATCACTTTGTAGTGATAGTTACCGATAAGGGTGACGAAAGCAGTCTTCTCCTAGTCATCCAGAGTTAGTGGTATCTGATGGTAGCCTTAGAAAGCATCTAGGAAGCTCATCCGAGGGTGGTCGACAGTGGCATCCACAAGCTGATCAATTTTTGGCATGGGGAATGGATCATTGGGACAAGCCTTATTCAAGTCAGTGAAGTCTACACAGACTCGCCATTTCCCGTTTTTCTTCTTCACTACCACAGTATTCGCTAACCACTTCGGGTAGAAAACTTCTTTAATAGCTCCAGCTTTTTTGAGCTTGGCCACCTCTTCTCTCACTGCATCTGCATGTTCTTTAGATGGGCACCGAGGAGACTGCTTCTTGGGAATAATTAATGGGTTGACTTTGAGATGGTGACAAATAAATTGGGGATCCACCCCTGGGGCTTCGTAAGCATTCCAGGCAAACACGTCAAGATTCCTCTTGAGTAACTCTATTAGCTTTTCTCTCTCCTGAAGAGGCAGCTGAGATCCGACTTGAAAGAACTTTTCAGGATCGTCCCTAATGACAACTTTCACTAAATCTTCACATCGAGCGTCCTCATTGGGATCTTCAATGGGTAATACTCGAGACTTTAACTGCTATAAACCCCTTTCGGCCCTGGATGAGGGCTCAGCTTCGGGTTCACGTTGGATAGCAGCCACTAAGCACTGTCGAGCTACGGACTGATCTCCTCGGATCTCATAAACCAGCCCTTCAGACGGGTACTTGACCTTCTGATGCAAAGTAGAGGAAACAGCCCCTAGTGTATGAAGCCAAGGTCTGGCAACGATTGCTGTATAGGGTGAGTACACGTCTACGACTATAAAATCCACCTCTACTACTTCAGAGCCGGTCTGCACAGGCAAGCGTATCTGGCCTTTCGGGATGACAACCCTTCCTTCGAAACTCACGAAGGGGGAATTGTATGGTGTTAAATCTTGAGGTTTTAGGCCTAGCCCTTTGTAGAGATTGGGGTACATTATCTCCACTACACTACCCTGGTCCACCATCATCCAAGCCCTAATAGTACGGGTTATGAGCCCTATAAACCCAAGACAATGAATTTGTAGAGCGTGGGTGAAAGAACTGGGCTGGATATGAATTAAGCAAGAGTTGGTTATGGTATTTACGGATAAACTAATATGCAATCATGCTCTGACAAAGGCAAACATGAATGTCCGAAGAGTCATTTTATTGAATGAAGTTAGGTTACAATTCTTAGAGCTACAGTAAAGTTGTTTTCTTCTTCTTCCTCCCCTTTTTTAGAGGCCTCTCCTCCTTATATAGCAATCTTTCCCCTCATCTTCATCGTCTACTTGTTCATCATCTAAACATTCACTTGAGTACACGTCCCATCAGGTATCTTCTTTAGCCTTGCATGAGTGGCGGTAGCTGATATTGTACTGTTCAGGGGTCTTCTCCACATTAATGCGGCCAGAAAAGTAGCTGCAGCACATTTAATGTGGTGGTTGAAGTTTGTCTTCTAGATATTTCTCCATCCCTATCATCTCCATGTGTGCCTGAGGTTCACCTTTATCATTGGAATTGTCAGGAGGATTACTTGAACTTCCCAGACATCCGTTTGGCCAAGCTTCTTTGAATCCGAGGATGATGGACTCTTCGGACAATTGAATATCTCCTCGGACTATGCCTCACGTTCATCTCCCGGTATGTTTCTTTCACATGGGCTTCTTCTCAAATGCTTTCCTCTCTTCAACCAAACAGTAGTCCTCAAATAGGGCCTTAGGCCCAATATACTAATTTGGGCTTTTCACCCCCCACAGTTATGTTAATAGGTATCTTTAGGTCATTTGTTAATTAATTATTTTATAAAAATTTTAATATTACTTTCATGAAAAATATAAAAATGTGTTAAAAAAGTTAATTTTTTTTTTCTTATAAAAAGTTTTTAAAAATATTTCCTAAACCTATACTCTTAGTGCATTCGTTAATTTTTCACTTTATGAGTCCTATTAACTTAAATGTGTGATTTTTTGTTTAATAATTGCTTTCAATTCTTTAGTTTATTAGAACTAAAGAATATAAGGATGGAGATGATGATCAACGGGGTTGAATAATATTTGTCCCAATATGATGTGTAATATACCTTCCCTTCCCTTCCTTTTTCCTTCCCTTCCTTTTTTTTTCCCCCCCCAAAAGGGATGGAAACAGTGGAAACTCTCTGTGTTTGAAGTGGTCTAATGGATGAAAGTGAATAAATTTACTGCCTTAATAAGTGACTGAATAAACAAAAAGGGAGAGAGAGAGAGAGAGAAAAAAAAATGTGGGGGTGGGGGGTGTTCCTTATGGTAAAGGGCTTAATTAATATGTAAAATAAATCTCTAGTTGGCATTTTTGTGATATAATTGTTTTGGGCCACATAAGGATAATGTTCTCCAATGTTGTTCATTTTTGTATTGGTAAATATCGTACCATGTACTCGTAGATAGCTGTCTAGCCCCGGCCCCGGGTGTTTGACTCAAGTATTTTGTAGGCCCAACTCTTATCTTGATTTTGTTCATTTGGACTCCTTTCCTATAAATGTTTGGAGCCTGATGAGCAAGTTTTAAGTTACTGAGTACTTTCAAATTTCAATTACTTATAATTTAGTTTTCAAATAAATTTATAAATTACCGGATGTATATCATTATATATCTACTTTTTATATACTTTTTATGTCCTAATGCCATACAACTACTAATATCTATGGAAAACTATTGAGTTTGAACATCTACCTATTATTTAAATTATTAAAAAAAAATTCATAGTTATCTTGGAAATCTACTGGATTTTTTTTTAATTTTTTTTTATGGGAAATCTACTTGATTTTTGAGTTATAAGTTCTAGGGGATTAGAATTTCGGTTTCACACTAATCATTGATATCAACGTTTATTTATTTATTTTATTTTATTGTCTTTAGGACTCTAAAAATAAATAAATATTACACTAGATGTATATCATTACATCTACTTATCTATATCTATACTATCTATAAGAGAATTCTCCTCTTTGGACTTGACTTTTATGTGATTAAGAAATACCTTTAAACCTTACTTTTAATAGGAACAAAACTTGAGAATAACCTGGTAAAAAATATCTCTAACTCCACATAAATTGCCTACAAAATAGAACACTTTCCTACTAATCCATGTATTCAAAACAAACTTATCCAAAAATTATTTTAAAAAAAATCTCTGTCCACTTTGATATTTCCCTCAAGACCATGTTCCAACTTTTTTTTTTTAACTTTATCAAGACTCACCGGTTTCTTTTATTTATTAATTTATTTTTGAATTTCCAATTTCCTTAATTCTTAATCTCACGTACACTAGACAACCAAAAAAAAATACCTATGGGAAACCTATTCTTAATCTTGTGTGCGCAAAGTTCGTGTGATGAAGCTAGTATGTCCTATTACCATACAACTACTAATAACTATGGGAAACCTAATTTGTTTGAACATCTACCCATTATTTAAAATAATAATAATCATTCATAGTTATTTAGGGATTGTTATTGTGTAATGCTCTCACTCTTGATTTATTTAATTAGCAATTGGAAATCTACTTGATTTATGAGTTATGATTTATGAGTTCTATCAATATTTTTTTTTAAGAAAAAAAAATTATAGTTATCATTAACATGCATGTAATCCTTAAACCTAATGCCATACAACAACTAATACTTATGGAAAACTTAATGAGTTTGAACATCTACCTATTGTTTAAATTATTAAAAATAATCATAATAATCATTGTTATTATATAATTCTTTCACTTTTGATTTATTTAATTAGCAATTGTAAATCTACTTGATTTAAGAGTTATGAGTTCCAGAGGATTAGAATTTCGGTTTCAGACTAATTGTTTATATCAACATTTTAAAAAAATGTTGATATCGATATATAACATGTAATCCTTACACCCGATGGACTTTTTTTTTTTTTTTTTTCATATCAACTTCTTCAAAACTCTATATTAATCTAAACTTCAAGAAGTTTAGGGTATTTGATTGCATGTATGTATTTATTTACTTTGATTTTTTTATTATAATCAAATTGAATAGGTTTCATGTATTTGTTTCCTTTTCTTTAAGCTAATTTTCTTAAGTTTGATCTAACTTATATGCTTATGGTTTTACAAATCTCTTATTTGCCTCTTGAAAGATCTATTATTTTGTATATCATATTTGAATTATGACATGGGTTCCAATAATGATATATACGTTGTTTCCAATTTTGATTTCGAGGTCAATCTTCTTTTTGGCTTATTATTAAACATGTATTTGGTACAATTTATTAATTATTTTCATTAAAGTTCTTTTGCATACACTTCATTTTTTTTTTCTTTATATTAATTTGATGTTAAATTGTTGATAACAATTTGAATTTTTTTTTTCATTTATATTTTTTATTAGAATGGATAGACAAAATCAAAGATATACCGTATTAGATGATTAGGGTTGATTTGGTGCTACTTGATGAGAAGGTAAGTTTCGAAGTAAAATAATGAAGTTTCTTTTATGTCTTCAACTAAAATTGAATTTTTTTATTATTAACTTTTCTCTTTCTTTTTTTAGGTTAACGTATTAATCTATTAGAAACTCAAAACTCATTCGTTGATAGTTTTAGAGATATAAAAGAAGAAAAATTTATTGAATTAAATATTTTGGTGTTGCAAAAATGAAGGATGCTTACAGGATTCTGAATCACAAGTACATGATAAGATTTTATGCAACATATGTGAAGTTGTTACAAACAGATGATCAACTTATTGCAAAATAAAAATTTTAAATTGGTTCCATTTTATGAGTTAAAGTATCTTGCTAAAATAAACACATCTCTAACAAGTAATTTTGATTATACCTTTATACTTAATATATATTATTATCTTCATAACTAATGATTTTTACTTAAGCACTTTATTGTTTGTAGATGCAATGGGAGCAATCATAGGAATTCCTCCAATGGAAAAGATAGAGGTGCGTGGGAAAAAACTGAACAAAAGATTAATCGAACTTCAAGATAATAGTTCTATTAGATGTTGATGAATATATTACATAGATTCAGACTTTTTGTCAAAAGAGAAAATATTAATTGTCTAACAAAAATGTATATGCGAAAGGGAAAAAATTAGAATCACATTTTGGGATAAATTTGCAGAGGCAATTAATGAAATCTATGTTTTGATAATTCTATATGATCTATATAATTATCGCATAAACTATCATTAAGACATATATGACTAAGAAATTCTTTCTTTTGATATACATGATATCTGTTTAAATATCATAAACTATTTATGTATTAATGATGGTAGGGAAATTATCATTGTTTTCTACTAACGCTTCAAAGTTGTATATGAATTATATATTTTAAAGGTCACAAAATTAAGAAAAAAGTTAGTACAATTATAAAATTCCTTATTTACAATCGTTTAATTTATATTTTCTTAAATTAGTACTTCATGAACTAAAATGGTCTACCAATAGAGTATTTCAATATGATGAATTTCAATATAGTCTTAAAGAAACCAAAATCAACTTTGATGAGAAAGATAAGAAGATTGAGTTGTTGTAGCTACCACATACAATCCTTTATCCTAATGAGATTTCTAAGATGAAAAGAACATTATCAGAAATTTTGACCTTTATAAAGATTTAAAAAGAACTAGTTAGAGTAAAAAATTATATTTTGTTGATACTAAGATTTATTTAGAATAATAACATTTAGCGCATGCTTTTATGTAGGACTTAACATTTTATTTCATGGCCTCTATTAAAAATATCAATATTGAGAATGGATGGTATTATGTCTCTTGTGACGAGTGTCCTAAAAAATTGAAAAAACATGAATCAAAATTGTGTTGAAAGTAAAGCGATTTCCTTTAAAGATCCGTTATCCCATGACAATCAACAAAAGTCAACGACAAACTCTAAACAATATTGGCCTTTACTTTCAAAACCTAGTGTTTAGCCATGGCCAATTGTACATTGTTTTGTCTCAACTCTCAAGTAACATGCCTTGAAGGTCTAAAGATTTTAATAAAGAACATTGTCAAAGAAGAACAAGAATACATTGAAAACATAGTTTATAAAGAGATATTTAACAATCTCCAAAAGGTAAAAACTATTTCTTACATTTCTTTTTATCATTAATATTATTGTTAATAATACTACAAATCACTTACAAAACCCAATATTTATATGGTAGATTCATGAGATACAAAATTCTGATGCAAACAGTTCAATATATGTAACTAAAAAATGTCATTATAGCATAATTGGTGTAGGGGTGATAGGCCCAATAGTATATATATGTGTATATATTGGGCCGAGGGCCTAATCCGAGGACATTGGGTAGTCCGAGAACGAGTAACCACTGTCATGGGAGTCCGTGTTAGGGAGTGAAGAGATGAGTTTTAGTCATAATAATCCGAGATGGTGATCTGAGGATGAATGTCTCCTCGGCGGATCAAAACCAAGGTCCAAGCATATGGTCTACCTGCCAGAGCAACATTCCGAGAGATTCTACTGGTAAGGATACACGTCCTGAAGGTACAGGACAAAGGGAGGCTATGAAATATCTAAGAAAAAGCTGCTACCACCGCATTGAATGCTCTGTAGCTAACTCTCTGGCCGCATTAATAAGGAAGTGATACCTGAACAGTAAATTTCAGCCTTACAGCTACTCCCAAAGACTTTAGGAAGGTGCTGATGGGACAAAGATCAAGACTAGCAATCTAAATCTACACGTGGAAGGTGGAGATGAAGAAGAGAGGGGAGTATAAAACGTGGGGGAGACCTTGAAATAAAGGGATCGGAGAATTGAAAAAGAAACACTATAGCAATAAGAGCTGTATTTGTAACCAACTTCAAGTAATATACCTCATAATTGATCTCCTCAGACTGTGCCGATGACGATTTTCTTTAGATACAATCAGTCTTCTTTTACTTTATCATCACCTGGATCCATTATAATGCACCCCAACTTGTTAGAACCTAGTTTTCCAACCCACTCTCTACAAATTCATTATATTGGGCTCTTTGGGCCTAACTCCTTTTATCATTTGGGTTTAGGACTCAAATTGCGTCCTTACAATTGGCGCCATCTGTGGGAAATTCTTGTGTTTTAGTGAGTTTAACGTTTAGCTATAACGGGTTCAGGGCCAAACTAGGAGGAATCTATAGGGTCCCAATGTCAAGATCATTTTGTTAATTTGGAGGGAAGAAGGGACCGGGAGGTTAGTGTACATACCACCCATACTGGCAAGAGCCAGTCTCGAAGTGGGAGCCACCTTTCTCATGAGGAGGATACCAGAGCCATGCAGCTGGAGATTGATCATCTGAAAAGGAAGTTGCGCCACGAACAGCGAAGGCGAACTCCCTCCAACTCTGACTTCTCTTCTGGCAGTGAGGAGGATGATAGTTATAGACACAGATCAAGGTCTTTCCCCAGTGAGTCTTTCTTGTATGATGAAGACTACCACCATGAACGCAGAAACAGGAGCTCATCTTCCAAAGGCTTGGGAAATAATGCGATTACCAGAGAACTAAACCAAATCTCCAAGTCACCTTTCACGCGCAAGATTTAAGGAGGAAGACTTCCTCAGCATTTCACTCAGCCCACGTTCACCATGTATAATAGTCAAACGGCCCCTGTGGAACATGTAAGCCACTTCAACCAGAGGATGGCAGTGCACTCCAAAAATAAGGTCTTGATGTGTAAGGTATTCCTATCCAGCTTGGGGCCTATGGCGATGAGGTGGTTTGATGGCCTGGGTGCAGGTTCCATTGATTCCTTTAAGGAGCTCACTCAGGCATTTGGATCTTGTTTTATTACGTGCAGTAGGGTTTCTCGGCCTTTAGATTCCTTATTGTCCATGTCCATGTGAGAAAGGGAGATCCTGAAAATGTACTCAGATAGGTACTTGGAGATGTTCAATGAGATCGATAGGGACTTTGATGATGTGGCTATAAGGACTTTCAAGATCGGCTTGCCTGCCGAGCACGATTTGAGAAAGTCCTTGACCAAGAAGTCAGTAAGGAGTGTGCGTCGGCTTATGGACCGTATTGACAAATACGAGCGGGTTGAGGAAGACCAGCAGCAAGGGAAAGGAAAGGCTAAGGTTATCCCTCAAGATAGGAGAGATTTCAGGTCGAACGGATACAATAACAACAAACCCCAAAGGCTGTGTTTGGATGGCAACATTTGGATTTGGATTTGGATTTGAAATCCATTGATTTAAAATGCCTTGATTTGAAATCCCTTGATTTTGAAATTCTTTGTTTGGATCTTTTTAAACAATGAAGAATTTGAAATTCATCATTTAAAATTTCATTGTTTGGATATGTAAATTTGGATTTGGATTTGGATTTAGATTTAAGTTCAATGAAATATATTTTTTAATTATTATTTTTCTTAATTATTCTACATTTTAATTTTAAATAAATGAGGTAATATTAATAATCCAATTAACAAGATGATGATAAAAAAAATTTAGTCATAGCCAACTAAAAAAATATCTTGCCAGCTATTGACAACTAAAATATTTTATATCAACTAGAGAGGACACCCAAATGCATGGTTTTTTTTTTCTTTGATTAATCCCAAACAAGCCCGCTTTGATTTTTTATATCAGTAATTATAGCAAAATGTAGCTTCCACGCCTTTAGTCTATTCTTAACATTGTCCTTTGTCAAATTGAGAATCAATTGAGCATTTATGTACTCCACAACAGCTTGGTATGCCACCTCTTTCCAGTATCCATCCTCACTATTTCCTTGAGCTAATTGATCATATAAAATACTTGCTAATGCTTTGTCCATTTCCGCATTCCATTGAATATATTGTCTTGAATGTGATTGTGATTGAGATTGAGATTGTGATTGTGATCCGGATAGGGATTGAGGTTACTTATCTTTGATTCCCATTTCTATAATGTTTTCAAATCTGGTATTTGGTATTTTGACCTTGGAATCAAATCTGTCAACATCCTAAAAAATGTTAGATTAGCAACAAGAAAGGAAAAAAAAAACACAGTATTCCCATACAAATAGAAATGGGAAGAAAAATAGTATTATGTTTTTGTAGGGTCAATTTTTGTAACCCAAGCCCAAAAGATATGGATTATGAGCCCTATGAACCCCAGACAATGAATTTGTAGAGCGTTGGTGAAATAACTAGGCTGAATGTGAATTAAACAAGAGTTGATTATGGTACTTACGAATAAACTAGCATGTAATCACGCTTGGACAAAGTTAAACATGATCGTCCGAAGAGGCATTTTATTGAATGAAATTGTTGGTTACAATTCTTGAAACTACAGTAAAGTTACTTCTTACCTCTCTCTTCTTCTTTTTTTTTTCTTTTTCTTTTTCTTTCCCCCCTCCCCCCTTTTATCAGGGGTCTTTCTTCTTTATATAGCCTCCTCCATCATCATCCTAGTCATCCACTTGTCCCTCATCTGTGTACATACTTGAGTGTAGGTCACATCAAGCATCTTCTCTAACTTTTTGGGAGTGGCGGTAGCTGAGGTTGCACTATTCAGGGGTCTTCTCCACATAAATGCGGCCAGAAAAGTTGCTGCAGTGCATTAAATACAATGGTAGCAGCTTTTCCTTGAGATATTTCTTCGTCCTTGTCATCCCCAGGTATGCCCAGAGCTTATCTTTGTCATTGGAATTGCCAGGAAGGTCATTTGGACCTTCCATACGTTTGTTTAATCAAGACTATTCGTATCCGAGGAGTAAAACCTCTTCGGACAAAGGGTGACCTCTTCGGATGGTAATCTTCCTCCATTTCTAGGTTTGTTGCCTTCAGATGAACTCTACCCCAATCCGTTATTCCTCTTCGAACATACAGTAACCTTCAAAACAGGGCCCTAGGCCCAATAGGTAGGTCTGGGCTTTTACCCCCCCCCCACAATAGCCCCTCAAAATCTTAATTTTTCCCTCGCGCCCGAAGAGAAAAAGTGGGATTTTGACTTGTCACGGAGTAAAAAGCTTGAGAACAGCCAAATATCTGAACTTGCACGTGTGTAGGCATAGATATGAGCGCTTCATCATTGCTGCTATTGTTTTCGTATTTCCAAAGCGCTGCATTAATTACTCCAGGCGGCGCCTTGTCCTTTGTATCCAACGGTGGGTTGTTGATATAACGGGCGGGGTTCTTCCCCGGGATTTGGGCGAGATAACTTCTGCCCCTTTGTTTGACCTCGTATAAAATCTCAGAAGAAATTATTTCTCCTTCATTTCGCAAATTCTCAGAGCACTCAACAAACTCAAGCACTCGAATCTTTCCAGTTCTGTCAACCACCGGTCTTAGCCTTCCTCTGAATCTGTAAGAGTTCCTCAACGAGTTCGAGGATCAGTCTCCGATTTAGTTTGAGTAAGTTCTTCTGCACTAAAACCTTCCGTCCTCTCTTCGGCCAGCCTCCTCGGTTTTCAAATAGTCACTTCTGAGTCACTACGTTTAGTGCTTCCTTCTTCCCAGTTAGTGAAGATGGGTAGATTTCAATATCTGGTAGATAGCCCCGCCCAAATAGAGGAGTTTAAGAGAACATACCGCATACCTCAAAATGTGGGTTTGAGGTATTGTCCTCCAGAGAAAATACTAACAGATCACAAAACGGGCGAAGTTGTGATCCCCATCATCGCCTTTCTAGAAGGGGGGGTGACTATCCCTATGGGTCCAATTACCAGTAGTTACCTCCGAAACTATAGGCTTAGTCTTGACCAATGCGCGCCCAACCTCTTTAGAATCCTAGGAGCCATTGACGATCTGAATCGTCTTCTGGGATTAGGGTTCACCTGGCGTGACATGGTACACATGTACGAGTGTCACAGCTAGTAAGGGGCGGGATATTATCTTAAATCCCGATCCAATGTCGTTAGACTCCTCTCCTGCCTTCCCAAGTCTAACAAAGGGCTGAAAGACGACTACGTGATCATCTCGGGCGCGTGGCATGACTGCCCTCATTGCCGAACCAAGCCAGGAAAGCCAGGTGGGATATGTTAGACTTAGGTTTGCTAACAGTGGGCTTAGGATTTCCACCTTCTAACAATTTATTCTTCTTTTTGTATCATTATTTTTAAGTTTCTGGCTACGTTTTGTTTTGATGTTTAACAGATAGAGAACACGTTTCTCCTCGGCTCAGCCTTACAAACACTGTTGCGCTCAATTACTTATTAAGATCAGAGATCTTTGTAAGTAAGGACGGGCAGCTTCGATCGGTTCCCCTTATTCTCGGTTATAAGTCAAACAAGAAGGATTTTCAGCCGGTTGGCAACGTGATCAGACAGGGAGATTATCGTCTCAGCCGTATAGACGTAGCTCATAATGGTTTTTTGGCTCCGTACGATCTTCCACCCGTGTCACATCCCAATCCACAAGGTGTACCCCTGCTCCTTCAGCTAGTTCAACAGGTTCCTCTCGGGACAGCAAAAGCAGGAGAAGGAGTTACCTCTTCAACCTCTTCGCTTGAGGAGCAGATAGACAAGTTCAAGTTCGAATGAGAGGCTTCAAGAGAGGTTGAAGTAATACCAGTGCCTGACGCCGATGAGGAAGCTGACAGACAATCTGTAGTACATCCTCCTGTTCTAATAACTGCCCTTCCAGAAGATTCTTCAGACAAGGAAGATATGGCAGATTTGAAGAGCTTAATGAAGAATAGGGGTAAGAAGGCTGAGCAGAAAGGGACTGGTACGTCCCAACCCGTGGTGAGTCTGCCTCCACCACCACCCCAGGTTCCTGACCCCGGCCTGAAGCCCATGCCTGATTTGAAGAAGAAGAGGCCCCACCTTGAAGCTGAAGAAATTGAGGTGTTGCCACCAAAAGGGACCAAGCAACAGAAGGTGGTGAAAGACCATCGTAACAAGAGGGCCTTATCTACTGAGAGCCGAGATGACCCTCATGTTGCTGATGTGCGCCGAGGGCTTCACATTTGGTCCCCAAGACTAGAGTTGGATGGTACCTCCATCCCTTGGGATACCTCCCTCAGAAATTACGACGGCGAAAGGGCAGGTTATGTTGTTGAAGCCTTGGAGCAGCCACTCCTCCTCCTAAAGGACATGGAATCCTACAGGCGCTTTAACCAACAAGAGCTTTTTCTATCCCTTAAGAGGGATTTGGCCATGGTAAGGGAACTGATCTACTTAATTAATTCGCTGAGCTCGTTTACTTTTCTCCTCTCTTTGTGCTTTACATTTGAAATTTCCGTTATGTAGGTTACTCAGCAAATCTTTGTGGCCGAGGAGTGGAATAAAAGGTCCTATCTCGAAGCCCAATCAGCGACCCAATCTCAGTCTGAGGCAGAGAGGTCTTTGGGGAGCCTGAAGGAGGATTACTCTCGGCTGTTCGAGCAGTTAAAGGAGATGACCAATCAGCGAAACAATTTGGACACAGGCCTGAAGAATGCTGAGAGACAGGCTGAAGAGCAGCGTAAACAATTAAACATGGCTGAAATCAACTTGGCTACTAAGAAGGAGGCGGTGAAGGGGCTTAAGGCTGAGCTCAAAAAGGCCAAGGAAACTGCCCTACTGGCTGAGAAGAATGCCCAATTAGCCAAGGAAGCAGTGGAGGCCGAGAGACAGGCAGCATACACGCTGGGGGTGGAGGAGACCCAACTTAGCCTCACTAAGCAGTTTGCCTCGGTTGGCTGAGATTACTACGATATCACGTGGGGAAAAGCCTTGGATGTTGCTGGGGTTTCTGCAGATTCCCCCTTGAGGCTGCCTGGGAGTATATACTATGATCCAGACATCCGTGTACTCCAAAAAGATCAGGAGCAGCCCCCAGCTAGCCAGGCTCCTCCTGCCCCAGCCGAAGCAACTAACGAGTCTGCTGGTACTAAAGAGAAGGACAAAGAACAAGTCCCAGGCGTTGCTGCTGCCAGCCTAGCCAGATAACTGATCCCCCGGCTGCTTAGACAAAGACTTAGTAGGCTTAGGAGTTTTTGTTCTGTACTTTTATATAATCTAGCTTAGTTGTTTTTTTTTTTTTTTTTTTAACATGAAGGCTTGTAAACTACTTTATTTTGATTAATGAAATCCTTTTTTTCACATTCAATGTCCTTGTTGCCTGAATTATAAGTCTTAGCATTATTGCAAGCAGCTTAAACCACATAATTATAATAGTATAGGTGAACTTAATCATGATATCATGATAATAAGGCCAGTGACTTAAACCAATACCGAAGGGAGTGGTACGTTCAAGAGTTATTAATAAGTAATAAAAACGATGAGCGAAATTAAAGTTAACTGCATCCAAGATTTTTAGGCACGGTAAATTCAAACATTAACAATAACTATATGAAAATGCTCTTTAATCCAAATGATCCGGTCCGAAGACTACGGTTATGATCTAATGTAAGTTTAAACATTTAGAGGACCTTTGAATGAGTGTTAACTAACCCAAATCATCTGGTCCGAGGACTACAGACATGATTGAATTTAAGTTTAAACACTTAGAGAACTTGGAACGAGTGTTAACTAACCCAAATCATCTGGTCCGAGGACTACAGGCATGATTGAATTTAAGTTTAAACACTTAAAGAACTTGCAACGAGTGTTAACTAACCCAAATCATCTAGTCCGAGGACTACAGGCATGATTGAATTTAAGTTTAAACACTTAGAGAACTTGCAACGAGTGTTAACTAACCCAAATCATCTGATCCGAGGACTACAGGCATGATTGAATTTAAGTTTAAACACTTGGAGAACTTGCAGCGAGTGTTAACTAACCCAAATCATCTGATCCGAGGACTACAGGCATGATTGAATTTAAGTTTAAACACTTAGAGAACTTGCAACGAGTGTTAACTAACCCAAATCATCTGGTCCGAGGACTATAGGCATGATTGAATTTAAGTTTAAACACTTAGAGAACTTGCAACGAGTGTTAACTAACCCAAATCATCTGATCCGAGGACTACAGACATGATTGAATTTAAGTTTAAACACTTAGAGAACTACTCACACACAGAATCAGCATATTGATTGAAGAAAAGATTCAATTAATAATAGTACCTTTTGAGGTTATTTACATTCCAGGGGCGTGGTACTACATGACTATCCAGATCTTTTAAGAAATATGCCCCAATGCCAGCCCTTGATGTAATACGATATGGCCCTTCCCAATTGGGTCCTAACTTTCCCCAAGCTGGGTTTTTTGCTGTGCCGACCACTTTCCTCAGCACTAAATCATCGGGTTCTAGAGGCCTTAGCCTTACGTTGGCATCATAGCCCTGCCTGAGCTTTTGTTGGTAATATGCCAGTCGGACCATTGCATTTTCCCTCCTTTCATCAATCAGGTCTAGACTCCTCTCTAGTTGCTCATTGTTGCTGGTCGGACTGAATAAACTGGTCCTCAGTGTTGGGAATCCAGTTTCCAAATGTATGACAGCTTCCGCTCTATAGGTCATTGAGAAGGGGGTCTCTCCAATAGATCTGCAAGGCGTAGTTCTGTAAACCCAAAGTACGTGTGGTAATTCTTCCACCCATTTACCCTTCGCATCGTTCAGCCTTTTCTTTAAGCCATTTACTATGACCTTGTTGACAGCTTCTGCCTGCCCATTACCTTGGGGATACGCAGGAGTGGAGTATCTGTTTATGACTCCGAGTTCACTACAATAATTCCTGAATGCCCTGCTATCAAATTGTAAGCCATTGTCCGAGATGAGAGTATGAGGAACCCCAAATCGAGTGACAATATTCTTCCACACAAATTTCTGCACATCCACATCTCTGATGTTGGCCAGAGGTTCAGCTTCAACCCATTTGGTGAAATAGTCCGTGCCGACTAGAAGATATTTCCTGTTTCCTACAGCCTTAGGGAATGGTCCCACGATATCTAACCTCCATTGGGCGAAGGGCCATGGGCTGGATAACGGATTGAGAGTTACTCCTGGTTGATGTATGTTTGGGGCAAACCGTTGACATTGATCGCATTTTTTAACATAATCGAGGGCTTCTTTTTGCATGTTCGGCCACCAATAGCCTTGAGTGATAGCCCGGTGAGCTAAGGACCTTCCTCCAATATGGCTTCCACATATTCCTTCATGTAATTCTTCTAACAGTAACTCGGACGCTTCAGGATGCATGCACAATAAGTATGGTCCAGAATATGAGCGTTTATATAATTTCTGGTCCTCAGATAGCCAGAATCTGGTCGCCTTCCTCCGAATTTTGTCAGCTTCCTCCCTTTCTTCAGGCAAGATGTCTTCTTTCAAGAACTTAATTATAGGGTCCATCCAGCAGGGTCCAATCCTGACTTGGTGAACCTAAACTACTTCCCTTTTTGCCTCTGTAGGCCCATGCAAGTCCTCAACGAGGATGACTCTCGGCAAATTTTGCGCCGAGGAGGTAGCAAGCGTAGCCAAAGAGTCAGCATGTGCGTTACCATTTCTGGGGATGTGCAGCAAACTGAAAAAGTCGAACTCCGATTGCAGACATTTAACTCGACTCAGGTACCTCTGCATCCTTTCATCTTTCGCCTCGAACTCTCTTTGTACTTGACCCACGACTAACCTTGAGTCTGAGAACAACTCCACAGACTTTTCTCCCATTTTTCGGACCATAGCCATTCCCATCAGTAGGGCCTCATACTCCGCCTCATTATTCGTTGCCGAGAAGTTCTGCCTTAACGACTTTTCGATAATGATTCTTTCAGGGGATATCAACACTAGCCCCACTCCAGAACCTTTTTGGTTTGCTGCGCCATCTACGTACACTTCCTAATGGGTGGGGTCTTGCTGAGAGATCATGCCAACTGATTTTTCATCCATGTCCGACGTAGGCGTTACTTCTTCTAGTAGGGGCTCCGTGAACTCAGCCACTAAATCGGCAAGGACCTGGCCTTTGACCGATGTGCGGGGCATATATTTTATATCAAAAGCCCCTAAGATCGTTCCCCATTTAGCGATCCGCCCAGTGTAGTCAGCGCTCCGGAGAATAGCCTTGAGTGGGAGCTGAGTGAGGACAATGACCGTATAGGCCTGAAAATAGTGAGGTAGCTTTCGTGTACCAAGCACCACTACTAGGATAGCCTTCTCCAGTGACAAATAACGGATCTCGGCCTCATGTAGTGACTTACTCACGTAATAAACCGGTCTTTGCACACCACAATCTGATCGTACTAGCACCAAGCTCACCGCGTAGGGAGCTACAGCAATGTAGGCAAACAATACTTCATCTTGCTCAGGACTGGGCATAATTGGTGGCCGAGCTAGATAATCTTTAAGCCGCCGGAAGGCCAAAGCACATTCTTCAGTCCACTCGAATCCCTTCCATTTGTTGAGCAGAGAAAAGAAGGGCCGACACCTGTCTGCTGATCGAGAGATAAATCGACTCAGGGCAGCAGTCATTCCGGTCAGTTTCTGAACCTCCTTGGGGTTCCGAGGATCTTGTAAATCTTTGATGGCCTTTATCTGATTGGGGTTAACCTCAATTCCCCTGTGAGTTACCATGTACCCCAAAAACTTGCCAGACCCCATGCCAAATGAGCACTTGGAAGCATTTAGGCGCAGCTTGTACTTCTAAGAACTTCAAAGGTACTTTCAAGGTCCTTAATATGCTCAACAACAATCTTGCTTTTAACCACCATATCATCTATATAGATCTCGATATTTTTACCCAGATGGAGCTCAAACATCCTCGTCATCATTCTTTGATAAGTAGACCCCGCGTTTTTCAAGCCAAACGGCATCACTTTGTAGTGGTAGTTACCAATTGGGGTGACGAAAGCAGTTTTCTCCTGGTCATCCAGAGCTAATGGTATTTGGTGGTAGCCTTGGAAAGCATCCAGGAAGCTCATCCGAGGTGGCCGACAGTGGCATTCACAAGCTGATCAATTTTTGGCATGGGGAATGGATCCTTGGGACAAGCCTTATTCAAGTCAGTGAAGTCTACACAGACTCGCCATTTCCCGTTTTTCTTCTTCACTACCACAGTTTTCGCTAACCACTCCGGGTAGAAAACTTCTTTAATAGCTCTAGCTTGTTTGAGCTTGGCCACCTCTTCTCTCACTGCATCTGCATGTTCCTTAGAAGGGCGCCTAGGAGGCTGCTTCTTGGGAATAATCAATGGGTTGACTTTGAGATGGTGGCAAACGAATTGGGGATCCACCCCTGGGGCTTCGTAAGCATTCCAGGTGAACACGTCAAGATTTCTCTTGAGTAACTCTATTAGCTCTTCTTTCTCCTGAAGAGGCAGCTGAAATCCGACCTGAAAGAATTTTTCAGGATCGTCCCTAATGACAACTTTCACTAATTCTTCACATCGAGCGTCCTCGTTTGGATCTTCAATGGGTAATACCCGAGACTTGCTATAAACCCCTTTCGGCCCTGGACGAGGGCTCGGCTTCGAGCTCATGTTGGATGGCAGCCACTAAGCACTGTCGAGCTACGGACTGATCTCCTCGGATCTCATAAACCTGCCCTTTAGATGGGTACTTGACTTTCTGATGCAAAGTAGAGGAAACAGCCCCTAGTGTATGAAGCCAAGGTCTGGCTACGATTGCTGTATAGGGTGAGTACACCTCCACAACTATAAAATCCACCTCTACCACTTCAAAGCCGGTCTGCACAAGCAAGCGTATCTGGCCTTTCGGGGTGACAACCCTTCCTTCAAAACTCACGATGGGGGAATTGTATGGTGTTAAATCTTGAAGTTTTAGGCCTAACCCCTTGTAGAGATGGGGGTACATTATCTCCGCAGCACTACCTTGGTCCACCATCACCCTCTTCACATCGTACCCTCCAATTCTGAGGGTGATTACTAAAGCATCATCATGGGGCTGAACAGTCCCTATTTTTGTCCTCATCCGAGAATCCTATAACCAATGGGGCATCCAACTTAGATCTCTTCGGACCATGGCCGAAATGCCCTGCCGGTGATTGGAGTATTGACATAACCTTCGATGGCCAGGATCCTGTTCTCCTTGGTGCGGCGAAGACGACGTTAATAGTTCCCAATGGCGGTTTTGAAGAATCATCTCTTCGGGGCCCTGAAATCATCTGCCCTCCTCGGCCACTTTAATGGTGCAAAAGGTGTCTTAGTTTACCCTCGCTGACCAGCTGATCTAAATGATCCCACAGGCTCCTGCAATCGTCCATGCTATGCCTGTGGTCCTGATGATACTGGCAATAGAGATTATGATTGCGCCTCTCTGGGTTTCCTACCATTTTATTTAGCCACTTGAAGAATGGCTCGTTTTTAATCTTTTCCAGAACTTGGTGCACCGGTTCTTTAAATACAGTGTTCACCGCTTGAGGATTGGCCGATCCTGATTGTCCAACAAAATCTCTATCCGGTTTACTACTATTGTAACGATCCGACCAGAAATCCCTCCTCTCCTGGGGGAGAACTTTGTCCTTTCCCTTCCCTTGCTGCTGATCTTCCTCAACTCTCTTAAATTTTTCTATACTGTCCATAAGCTGACGCATGTTAGTAACTGGTTTGCCAGATAAGGAGGTCCTTAGACCGTGGTCAGTAGGGAGGCCGAGCTTGAACGTGCTGAGGGCCATTGCATCAGAGTTGCCCTCCATATCATTAAACATCTCCCAGTACCTATCCGAATATGCCTTCAGGGTCTCACCCTTCTGCATGCTCAGGGATAACAGTGAAGACAGGGGCCTGGCTACTCTTCGGCATGTGACAAAGCGTGAACCAAATGCCTGGGTGAGCTCTTTGAAAGAATTGATAGAGTCTGCTTTCAGGCTGTCAAACCACCTCATTGCCACTGGCCCAAGACTGGAGGGGAAAACCTTACACATCAAGGCTTCGTCTCTGGAGTGGACAGCCATCCTCTGGTTAAAGTGACTCACGTGTTCCACCGAGTCTGTTTTACCATTGTAGATGGTAAACGTTGGCTGGTTAAAACGCTAAGGGAGTCTCGCTTCCTCAATTCTGCGAGTAAAAGGTGACTGAGAGATCTGATTCAAAGCCCTGCTCATAGCATCATTCCCTACGCCTCCGCGTGGTGGGCTTCTATATTGCTTCTTGCGATGAGACTCTTCTTCATAGGAAAAGGATTCACTAGCCGGTATCCGAGATTTCTGCTGATAAGTGACGTCTTGCTCGTCGTCGGAATCTTCATCAGAATACGAGGAAATCCATTTCCTCTTTGCATGGCACAACTCCCTTTTCAGTTTTTCAACTTCTAGTTGCATGTCCCGGTTCTTCTCTGCATGGGACACGTGACTTTTGCCATGTGACTGGCTTTGGCCAGTATGCACAGTGTGCACACTACCCTCACGATCTTGTCTCCTCTCCAAGTTAAGAAAAGGGTCAGCGTGTTGGGATGCCCCAAATTCTGCTTGTTCTTGATTTCGTTCTGCCATCACCAACTGTTGTTTTCACCCCTGCACAAGCTCTTCCCACAGAAGGCGCCAATTGTAGGGTCAATTTTTGTAACCCAAGCCCAAAAGATATGGATTATGAGCCCTATGAACCCCAGACAATGAATTTGTAGAACGTGGGTGAAAGAACTAGGCTGAATGTGAATTAAACAAGAGTTGATTATGGTACTTATGAATAAACTAGCATGTAATCACGCTTGGACAAAGTTAAACATGAATGTCCGAAGAGGCATTTTATTGAATGAAATTGTTGGTTACAATTCTTGGAACTACAGTAAAGTTACTTCCTACTTCTCTCTTCTTCTTCTTTTTTCTTTTTCTTCCCCCCCCTCCTTTTATCAGGGGCCTTTCTTCTTTATATAGCCTCCTCCATCATCATCCCAGTCGTCCACTTGTCCCTTATCTGCGTACATACTTGAGTGTAGGTCACATCAAGCATCTTCTCTAGCTTTGTGGGAGTGGCGGTAGCTGAGGTTGCACTATTCAGGGGTCTTCTCCATATAAATGCGGCCAGAAAAGTTGCTGCAGAACATTAAATACGGTGGTAGCAGCTTTTCCTTGAGATATTTCTTCGTCCTTGTCATCCCCAGGTATGCCCAGAGCTTATCCTTGTCATTGGAATTGCCAGGAAGGTCATTTGGACCTTCCATACGTTTGTTTAATCAAGACTATTCGTATCTGAGGAGTAAAACCTCTTCGGACAAAGGGTGACATCTTCGGATGGTAATCTTCCTCCATTTCTAGGTTTGTTGCCTCCAGATGAATTCTACCCCAACCCGTTATTCCTCTTCGAACATACAGTAACCTTCAAAACAAGGCCTCAGGCCCAATAGGTAGGTCTGGGCTTTTACCCCCCCCCCCCCCCCCGCCAACAGTTTTCATTACGTTTTTCCATACAAATCAAAGAAAAATGGAACTTTATTTATTAATAAACTTCTTCATATTTGAAAAACTATGGAAACATATCTAAAATCTTTTGCAGATAAACTCACTTGGAGCACATGAACCAATATAACAGAAATCTTTATAGAAACAGACCAAAAACAATCTTAACTACAAACAAAAGATATGTGATGGCATATTGCAAAAGAGAGCTCCATATCAATTGTCAGTAAATAATAGCAGTAAACCCTATAAAGTGCATTACAATGGCTTAGATTTCATTTTCATTAAAAATAAAAATAAAAATTATAGAAATAATTGGCCTAACATTAATCACAATTCCAGAACAACAAAAAATTGATCAAACTATAAAAAAGTATAGCTTTCACACACACACACACAATGTTATAAGAATGCCTAGATTCAAGAACCCATTGATCTATGTTGTAACAAGTCCAAAACTTGAAAATATGATACCACTCACAATGACAAACAAACCCCATTTCCAAAATTCAAGAACCCATCAATCTTAGCAGTAATAAAAACCAAAACTTGGTAACTAAATATGATATCAATAACAAAAAAAAAAAAAAAAAACAAACCCCATTTCCAAAAACCAATATTCTGATCAAAGAATCATAGATCAACCATTTTAACTAACACACACATAAATGAGTGATCCAAATCCACATTTTAATATATAAATATAAAAGGAAAATAAAGAACAACCCATCAAAGCAAAGTCTGATATATACTAGAAGTAAACCCTTTGTGGAACGCTGAGATCCTGAGGTATAAGGCAGACCTTGAAGCCCACAACAACCTTGAAGACATGTTGGAAACTTTAAACCCAAAAACAAAAAATACTGCCCTTTCTATTTCTCTCTCCCTCAACACACAAAACACACTGCACAAATATTTGTTTCTCTTATAAATTCTAATAAATTAGGTGGGGTTTGGAGAGTTGGTGGGGGTGTTCCAAACTTCCAATCACTATATTTTTAAGCCACTAATGAGAAGAACTTTGGAGCTAGTTGAGAATTTTGGGTAGTTTAGAATGTTCTATAAGGAAGGGGAGACCATCACCCTCAATATGTAAGGCTCTCTTCAATTTTGAATCAGAACATCCTTTGCCTACAGAACAACTTTTGCTTAGGCATTGGGTTAATGTTGATGTTGGTGCATCGCAAGATGGTAGTATATCACTCAATTTAATGGAATAGATTATATAAAAGGAAATGCCCTTGTACACAGAGACACAAACGTACAGAGGCTTGCTAAGATCTACTCCTAATGATGGCAATCGCAAAAGAGAGCTAATACTAAGACATAGTTACTGTCCTACAAAAAGGACACGGGCAAGGTGGAACAAGCACTTCAACAACACCCTCAAGCATTTGTGTTACCCTTCTCATGCATAAAGATCTTGTAGTTTACCACTTCACTTCACGTTACACACACAATGAGTCTTGAAAAAAATGAACCAAAAGCTTATAACAATTCACATGCTCTATTTATGTATATCTACAGTTCATAGAAGCATTTCATCAAACACATAATTTGCATTACAAACCCACAAACGAAAGTAGAAATAGAAAATAAAGACAAACTCAAAACAAACCATTGAAAATGCTATGAAACAAAACCCACAAACAAATCAAATGAATCCCAAACAAAATCTACACACAAATCAAAGGAAACCCAAACAAACCCACCAAAAAAAAAAAAAAAACCCCACAAAAAACGCCAGAGCCTTTATGATTTAGATTTAGTAGAAAGAGAGAAATAGAGAGGATAAAGAGGAGGAAAAGAATAGAGAGACAAACCTTGTTGCGAGAAAGAGCAAGAAGAAAAGCTTGGCAGAGAGAGCGTGACAGAGACAAAGTAGCCGATGAAGAGAGCACGAGCGTGAGGGCTAGGTGAGGGATTTCTAAATTCTTGGGTCTGTGAGGGTATTTCAAATCCATGGATTTGGACCCCTAAAATCCAAGATGGATTTAGGCCAAATCCAAATCCAATTTTTTTTAAGTTATCCAAACAAAGAATTTGGATTTGGGTCCCCTCAAGTCCAAATCAAAATCCAAATTCATGTCATCCAAACAGACCAGAAGGGATTTTGTTGGGCAATCTGAGTCGACGGCTCCTTAGGTGGTTAACATGATGTTCCGAGAACCAATACATCAAGTCTTGGAGAAGATCAAGAATGAGCCATACTTCAAATGGCCAAACAAGATAGGAGGAGATCCTATGAGGAGTAACCAAAGTCTTCATTGCCAATACCACCAGGAACGAGGACATACCACTGAGGACTGTAGAACTCTATGGAATCATCTGGAGCAACTAGTCAGAGATGAAAGGTTAAAACAGTTTTTGTTCAGCCCAACGGGCAGGGAAGCCAAATAAGGTTAGGGGCTCAAGGGAATGTTTCTTTAAGGCCCCTTTTGGGCACAATCAGTGTTATCCTTATTGCGCTAAGGAGAACTAGTTCTCACCCCTCCAGGGTGATGTATGTAGCTAGGCCATCTGCCGAGGACTCCAACCCTGAGTCGAAGAGAGCTAGGGTAGAGATTTGTCCAGCGTTGAGTTTCTTAGATAAGGACAAGGTGGGCAATATACAGCCACATGACGATGCTCTAGTGGTTACCCTCAGGATAAGAGGCTATAATGTGAAGAGGGTGTTGATAGATCAAGGTAGCGGTGCAGAGATCATGTACCCTAATCTGTATAAGGGGCTGAAGTTGAGACCTGAGGATTTAACCCATTATGATTCATCTTTGGTAGGCTTTGATGGGAAAGTTGTCATTCCAAGGGGTCAGATCAGGTTGCCGGTACAAGCAGGGTTAGAGGTGGTGGAGGTTGACTTCATCGTGGTGGATCCTTACTCCCCCTACATTGCCATTATGGCAAGGCCTTGGCTTCATGACTTGGGAGCCATTTCTTCCAACCTACATTTAAAGGTGAAGTATCAGACCAAATTGAAGAGCTAGTTAGGAGCCAGTCTGTGGCTAGGCAGTGCTTGGTGGCTGCAATTATGCATCATCCTAGAGTTGAGTCCTCGGCCTCTACTAAGGGGAGTTCATAGTAATCAAGGATCTCGGCACTATCTGTGGATGCTGACTCAGAAGGGGTAAAGTGCGAGAAGCTAGAGGAAATCATTATAGATAGTGATCTAGAGAAGTTTTTTCAGGTTGGAGCTCAGCTGCCACGTCAGGAGAAGGAAGAGCTAATCATGTTTCTTAGAAGGAATATTGATGTGTTCACATGGAATGCTTATGAAGCTCCGGGGTCAATCCAAACTTCATTTTCCATCATCTAAATGTCAACCTGACTGTCCTCACTAGAAAGCAACCACCTCGGCGCTCATCTAAAGAACATTCTGATGCTGTCAAGAAGGAGGTGAACAAGCTTAAGTAAGCTGGGGCTATTAGGGAAGTGTTATACCCTAACTGGCTAGCCAATATCGTGGTTGTAAAGAAAAAGAGTGGTAAGTGGCAGATATGTGTGGACTTCACAAATCTAAACAAGGCCTGCCCAAAAGATCATTTTCCCATGCCTCGGATAGACCAGCTAGTGGATGCAACTATAGGCCATCCACTTATGAGCTTCTTGGACGCTTTTCAAGGATACCACCAGATACCTTTGGCTTTGGATGATCAGGAGAAGATGGCTTTTATTACTCCTATTGGAAATTACTATTACAAAGTGATGCCCTTTGGCTTAAAGAATGCGGGATCTACATATCAGAGGATGATGACCAGGATGTTTGAGTCACAGCTTGAAAAAAACATTGAGATTTATATTGATGATATGGTGGTCAAGAGTAAGTTGGAGTCTAAGCATGTTAATGACCTCGGGAATATCTTTGTGATATTGAGGAAACACAATCTGTGCCTTAATGCTTCTAAATGCTCTTTTTGTGTTGCTTCAGGAAAGTTTCTGGGGCACATGGTCACTCACCACAGAATTGAAGTTATTCCTGACCAAATTAGAACAATTAACAGTCTACAACCACCTTAGAATCCCAAAGAGGTCCAGAAGTTGACAGGGATGACTGCTACTCTAAACCGATTCATTTCTCGATCAACAGACAGGTATGGGCCTTTCTTCTAGTTGTTGAACAAATGGAAGGGATTTGAATGGACTGAGCATGTTAACAACCTCAGGAATATCTTTGTGATATTGAGGAAACACAATCTGCGCCTTAATGCTTCTAAATGCTCTTTTAGTGTTGGTTCAGGAAAGTTTCTGGGGTACATGGTCACTCACCACGGAATTGAAATTAATCCTGACCAAATTAGAATAATTAACAGTCTACAGCCACCTCATAATCCCAAAGAGGTCCAGAAGTTGACACGTGTGGGCCTTTCTTCCAGTTGTTGAACAAATGGAAGGGATTTGAATGGACTGAGAAATGTGTCTTGGCCTTTAAGCAGTTGAAGGAATACCTTTCTCGGCCACCCATTATGTTCAGGCCCGAGGTGGATAAGGTTTTATTTGTTTACATCGCTGTAGCCTCCCATGCGGTGAGCCTGGTGTTGGTGTGGGTCGATAGTGGTGTGCAGAGACCAGTTTATTATGTGAGCAAGTCATTGCATGAGGCCAAGGTGTATTACTTACCACTGGAAAAGGCCATTCTGGCAGTGATGCATGCTACGCGTAAGCTCCCTCACTATTTCCAGTCCCACACAATTGTTGTTTTAACCCAACTTCTGCTTAAGTCACTTCTTCAGAGCACTGATTACACTGGAAGGATTGCCAAGTAGGGTACGATCCTAAGGGCTTTTGATATCAAGTATATGCCCCGCACCTCTGTCACACATTGTACCACGTCCGTGGAATATAAATAACCTACGAAGGTATTATTATTAATAAAAGTCTTTTCTGCCATATCTTTGTCAATAACATTATGTGCTACTTGTCATCCCTAAATATCAAACAGAACATTGGTCATACCTGGTTTCTCAGACCACGTACCTTGGATAAATTGATATTTTAAGTCGTTTTTCTAAGTATTAAACAGAACTTTAGTTATGTCTAGTTCCTCAGGCCATCTACTTTGGGTAAATTAATGTTTCATTACATTTCTCTAAATATCAAATAGAACATTGGTCATGCCTGGTTCCTCGGACCACATATCTTGGGTAAATTGATATTTTAAGTCATTCTTTTGAGTGTTAAACAGAACCTTGGTCATGCCTGGTTTCTCGGACCACATACTTTGGCTAAATTAACACTCTGTGACATTCTTCTAAGTGTTAAACAGAACCTTAGTCATGTTTGGTTCCACGAACCACATACTTTGGGTAAATTAATACTTAGTGACATTCTTCTAAGTGTTAAACAGAACCTTAGTCATGTCTGGTTCCTTAGACCACATACTTTGGGTAAATTAATACTTAATGACATTTTTCTAAGTGTTAAACAAAACCTTAGTCATGCGTGGTTCCTCGAACCACATACTTTGGGTAAATTAACACTCTATGACATTCTTCTAAGTGTTAAACAAAATCTTAGTCATGTCTGGTTCCTCGGACCACATACTTTGGGTAAATTAATACTCTGTGACATTCTTCTAAGTATTAAATGGAACCTTAGTCATGTTTGGTTCCTCGAACCACATACTTTGAGTAAATTAATACTTAATGACATTTTTCTAAGTGTTAAATAGAACCTTAGTCATGCATGGTTCCTCGGACCACATACTTTGGGTAAATTAATATTTAATGACATTTTTCTAAGTGTTAAACATAATCTTAGTCATGTCTGGCTCCTCGAACCACATATTTTGAGTAAATTAATACTTCCTATCATTCTACCAAGTATCAAATAAAGCCTTAGTCATTTATGGCTCCTCGGACAACATGCTTGAGGTAAATTAGTTCTTCTTGTTAATTATTTAAATGTCAAATAGGACCAGCCATTCTAAATGGCAAAGATCTTCACTGTAGTAATATGCTCAAATAGATGCTCATGAGTATCACTTAAAGCATTTTCAAGAATATATGTATCTGTTTAAGAATTAATTGTCCCTTTAATCCTTTAAACTCACTAATGAGTGGGGGATTGAGTAGAGTTAGACATGTATGGATACTACACCATTGTGTTTGTTTTTAAAGGTTAAAGTTATATTTTGCCAAGATGTTGGACTTGGTAAGTTTAACATGCCCTGCTTCTAGTCATATGCAGATTAATAAGTAGAACTATACCTCGTTATCACATTTATTAAGTGTTAAATGAAACGGAGATTATGTTTGGATCAATATAAATGTCATAAGTATAAAAGAAAAACTTACAATTTTCATTAACATCAAGCCTTTGGAAAAGGCCATTAGATTACAAAAGGCTGAGTATATTACAAAAGAAACAACAACCTAAGGCTTCATTTTTATTACAAGTTTATCCTTCTGAGTCTTAGGAGGCTGGGTAGAGGCTGCCATGGTGGAGGCTTGACCTTTGCCTTTGAAGGTATGGGGAGAGTTGCCAGCACAATCTCCATGCTTTGAGAAGTCTCTTTCTCCTTAGGGGGCTCTATGGGGTCGGCTGGAGGCAGGAGGGCATCACGGGCCACTTCCTTGGTGGTATCCGTTGCCTTTTCAGCGTCCTCGGATTGCTCTGCTGCCTCGAGGGAGATGTTGGATGTGGGAATAGCTTTGGATGGGCTTTCCTTGCCTTCATCTGCCTCCTTGGAGACCGAGTCAGCCTTGGAGCCCGAGGCGCGAATGGCTGGAGGATAATACACATTCTCTGCCCTCCTAAAGGCAGAGAAGGCCTCAACCCTAGCTTGGTCGAGGGCCTCATTCCACACCTGGAGGTAGTAGAACCTACACACCTCCGAGACCTCAACCTTGAGGGCTTCCTCGGTCTTTGCCATGCCCACCTCGTAGCCATCATGCTCGGCCTGCTCTTTGGCCTTCTCAACCTCCTCCAGCTTCTTGTTTAGGACCTTAATCTGGCTTCTGGCAGTAACGAGCTCGTCCTCGGCTTGGCGAAGCTGCTTGCATTGAGCCTCTGCCTGTCTCTCCACCACATCTAGGGCGGACTCAACGCTTTTCTTGTCCCGATCAGTCTCGGCTAGCTTGGCATTAAGGTCTTGAGTTTTCTGTTTTGCTAGCTCAAAGGCTTTCACGGTGACAGCACGCCAGCCCTCCTCTTCCTTCATCGCCCGGTGAGAGCTGATGACAATTTCCTCTGCTCTGTAGGTAGCCTGGACAGCCTTTTTTTTTAAAAAAAAAAAAAAAAGAAAAAAAAAAGAAAAAAGAAAAAAGAAGAAGAAGTAAGAAGAAGTACTAATAAAATCAGCAAAGTATAAGTACTAGTATAAAAAGAAAAGAAGGGTAAACAGAAGACTTACCAAAGCGAGGTCTCTTTTTAAACTGAGGAAGACCTCATGCTTCCTCATTGACCGCCAATCGGCATTGTCTTCAGGCAATAGTAATGCCTACTCCACCGCAACGACCACGTAGCCGGCCATCCCTTCTTGGAAGTTTCTGATGGAAGCATCCGCAGGCAAGGGAGCTTCGTCTAGCACTAGAGTGGTTGTCCAGGCAAGGACCCTAATTTGGGATTCAGCTATTTTATCTGCCAAGGTCTAGGCTACCTTGTCCTGTTTACCTCCCCTTTGGTGCTCAGTCTCCTTGGGGAGGGGGCCCTTCCCTCCTTCCACCACTTCGAGACATCTCTGGTCCTTTTTTCTCTTATGGTTCACAGGATTAGGCGGGGGAGGCAGAGAGGATGGAGGAGGGGGGAGATTCGCCTGAGTGGTCTTCTTGGGCACATTATCCCCAGCTTAGGACTCCATAACGGCTGGAAAACCCGCCCTCGGCTTGCGTTTTATCCCCATTTCTTCAGCAACTGTAGTATCTTCTTGGACGCTACCTACGTGGGCCAAAGGAAAGAGGCTAGAATCGCCGACCTAAAGCTCTAGAGATGGTGGCCGGTTGAAGATGGCAAACTCGTCTTTAGAGTCAGTGACCTCAACCACTTCTTTTTCTTCTTCCTCTTCCTCCTCCTTAATGACTGGTTGAGATGAGGTAGCTGCTTCCTCGGCGGTACATAGGAATGGCAGGTCTACCTTTGGCACACCCTCCGGGATGGTGTCAGGGACAAGAAATCCAAGAACCGCAACGCTGATTCAGTGCAGACGTGGGTCCCTCGCCTTGATTATGCACTTAGGTGCCTGGAAGTTGGATGAGATCGGCTTGTACCCTAATATCTAGTAAGCTGCTCTTAGTTGGCCGTCGCTATGGACGAACATCTCGGCTTGAAGAATCTTGTCTAAGCTTTGCTTGTTGACAAGGTTGAAGTTCGGCTCGGCGGCGTGTCTATCTGCAAAACCATTAGGAAAACAAAAAACACACACCGTCAGAAAAGAAATTGACACAAATCAAAGGCAAGTTCAAATTAAGAGAACTAGATGTAGAGGGTGTTAAGGGGAAGAAAGGGCAACTGTGAAGTAATGATCCTAGACCTAAGCACCCCACCTGGTTGCCCCTCTCTTGTCGAGCAGGGGAGGCCATCGTGCCACTCCTCCGAGATGATCAAGAAATCCTTGTTCATGCCTTTGTTGGACTTGGGGAGGCATGAGATGAGCTTGACCTCGGAGTACCTATATTTTAGGTAGTATCCCTACCCTTTTAGGTGGTGGAGGTTGTAGACCCAATTAACGTCATGATGGGTAAGGTTTAAGCCCATTTTCTCGTTTAGGGCATCTACACTACCTAATATCCTAAACATATTTAGGGCACATTGGGTGGGAGATAATCTATGGGCCCTAAGGTAATCCCTAGTGACGGTGCCCATGGGGATTCTCATCCCGCTCTCTATGAAGGAAATCATTGGGATTACCACTTCTCCCTCTTGCATTTTCTTATGCCACACCCCTTCCTTACAATACCTAATGGAGATTCCTAGCAAAATTCTATATAGAGCTTTAAAGCTTTCTATATCTTTCGCGAAGTCTACCAGGCAAGCAAATCTACCCATATTCGAAGAAGGGTTGAGGAAACCAAGATGGTAAAAGGAAAATTAAGAAGGCCGAGGAGAAAAGGACTCGGTGAAAAGTAGAAGAAAAAGCAAATGAAAAGGGTTGAAAAAGAAAAGACTTACACAAAAGTAGGAACTCTCCTCGAACTGGCTCTTGATATTTGTAAGGGCACAAGTAAAGTGGGCAAGTGCGCAAGTGCAGTGAATGAGTGCTGAAGTGGGCGAAATGAAGGGGTCAGGCAGTATTTGTATCAAGGAGAGAGTGACAAGTGGGAAAATTCCCGCCCGAGTTCCAATGAAATTCATAGCCGTTGGATCTGCATCGCACCGTAGAACGTGGGAGACATAGAACCGCAAGAATTTAATGAAGGCGCGTATCGGATGCCGAAGCGTCAGGAGCATGTGTTGGACAGTTAAAAAGGTACCTGCCCAGATAGAAACGATGTATAATGAGAGCAGAGTGATTGTGGTGATATCGAAATCCTCATTTCTTCCCAAGGAGCTAGAGAGGAGAATTTCGATGGGCTATTGTAGGGGTGATAGGCCTAATAGTATATATCTGTGTATATATTGGGCCGATGGCCCAATCCGAGAACACTGGGTAGTCCGAGGATGCGTAAACACTATCATGGGAGTCTGTGTTAGGGAGTGAAGAGATGATTTTCAGTCATAATAGTCTAAGATGGTGATCCGAGGATGAATGTCTCCTTGGCTGATCAAAACCGAGGTCCAAGTATATGGTCTGCCTACCAGAGCAACATTCCGAGAGATTCTACTGGTAAGGATACACGTCCTGAAGGTACAGGACAAAGGGAGGCTATGAAATATCTAAGGAAAAGCTACTACCACCGCATTGAATGCTCTGTAGCTAACTCTCTAGCTGCATTAATGAGGAAGTGATACCTGAATAGTAAATTTCAGCTTTACAGCTACTCCCAAAGACTTCAGGAAGGTGCTGATGGGACAAAGATCAAGACTAGCAATCTAAATCTACACGTGGAAGGTGGAGATGAAGAAGAGAGGGGAGTATAAAATGTGGGGGAGACCCTGAAAGAAGGGGATCAGAGAATTGAAAAAGAAACACTGTAGCAATAGGAGTTGTATTTGTAACCAATTTCAAGTAATATGCCTCATAACTGATTTCCTCAGATTGTGCCGATGACGATTTTCTTTAGATAAAATCAGTCTTCTTTTACTTTATCGTCACCAGGATCCATTATAATTGCACCCCAACTCGTTAGAACCTAGTTTTCCAACCCACTCTCTACAAATTCATTGTATTAAGCTCTTTGGGCCTAACTCCTTTTATCATTTGGGCTTAGAACTCAAATTGCGTCCTTACAATTGGTGTGTTAGAACTTAGAAGATAATTTGTTATTAAAGTGTTATTGTTTCATATTTGAAGGTTGTTACACCAATACAATTTATTCCTTTCGTTATAATAATAATTTTTTTATTATTATTTCTCAAATAAAATATATATTCTATAAGGTTACGATAATAAGTAGAACATAAAAAAATTGTCTTCAACTTGCATGTCAAGGCTGTATCTGAAATATCTTTTTTTTTTTTTCATTTACATCAATTAGTAGTTATATATATATTCAAAGTTAACCGATAGTAAATATGTAGAATTACTTTTCTTTTTTCTTTTTTTTTTGAAAATTCACATGCTTTCATATATACATGGGTCAAACCATAATTTTTATTCATGTTTTTCAAATTTTGAGGACATTCATCACAGGAGACATAATACCATCCATTCTCAACATTGATCTTTTTAATAGAGGTCGCGCAATAAAATGTTATGTCCTAAAAAAAAAACATGTAGTAAATGTTACCATTCTAACATAAATCTCAATATCAACAAAATATAATTTTTTGCTCTTAACTTATTATTTTTCAATCTTTATAAATTTCAAAATTTCACATAGTTATCTTTTCATCTTAGAAATATCTTTAGATCAAGGATTGTATGTGATAGCTATAATGACTCAATCTTCTTGTCTTTTTCATCAAGGTTCAATTTGGATTCTTCAAGACTACATTGATATTCAACATATTAAAATAGTCTATTAGTGGACTATTTTAGTTTACAAAATACTAATTTAAGAAAATATAAATTGAACAATTATATAGTTCTAAAATTTCAGTAACCCCTTTCTTTATTCAATGAGCTCTGAAATATCTAAATTCACAACTTTGAAAAGTTTGTAGAAGACAATGACAATTTTCCTACCATCATCATTCATGCATAAATAGTTTGAATTATGATGTCTAAACACATATCATGTATATCAAAAGAAATATATATCTTAATAGTAGTTGATGTGATAATTATAATAGGCTGTATAGAATTATCTAAATATAGATCTTCATTAATTGCCTCTGCAAATTTATCACAAATTGTGATTCTAATTTTTTTTTTTTTTTCCTTTTTGCATAAACATTTTGTTGGGTCATTCTCATGTACCCCTCTTTTTTTTAGGGGGTACGGTACCCACCTAAGTTTTAGCCATTAGATTTACTTGTTTTAATCTTAGCCGCTTGTATAATTTTAATAGGATATTAGTTACCGGTCAGTTAGGTTAACATATAAAATCCAAAAAAAAAAAAAAAAACATACGGTTCTTCTTCTTCTCTCGCATCTGATCTGATCTGAAGCGAGTTCTTGTGGGTTCTTCTCTTTCATCGTCTCTTCTCTCCAACCTTCATTGTTGATGTTCTTAGGTAAATCACTGAATCTATCTTTTAGCATCTATGTCTTTACAATCTAGAGTCTCTAAATTTCTTATAGCATTCATTTAGGGATTTTGATTCTTAACTCTTTTCCTCTATATTTGTTGAAGTTAGGGAAAAACCCTAGTGGTCTGTGTGCATGCTATGGATTCTGTCTCTTCCATCAATTGTAAATTTGAATCACAAAATATTGATAGGATTGTCTAGGTTTCGTTTGATTTGTTTTTGGGCAGCTGAATTTTGAATTGGTTTTTTTATTTTTTATTTTTTAATATTGAAAAAAAAAATACATGTGGAGCTATATATATAGGAGAGAATCTCTATGGCTCTATGGTAATATAAAAAGGTAAGTTTGGTCGTACACTGAAAGCTGAAAGAAATGAAATAGGTGTGTTCATCTATATCTATCTATGTGCTTTGCTTTGCTCTGCCACTCCTCATGGACAGCTGTCTGTATTTACTACTTTTTATTGTTTGTGTCATTTAAATCAGTTTGTGGTTTTCAACAAACTTCATGGAACTGGAAGTTTGGGACTGTTCTCAGTATTTTCTACTTTTTCTTTACGGACTGGTTTAGGGTAATGGGATTTTGATTAATATAATAAGCAACTTTGGATACTCTAACCAACTTCAATATTTGTTGAAAGCCTATTTGTATAATAGCTTTATGAGGTGACCCCCGCATCTTATTGTAATACTTGTTCATATCTCTGACTATTTGATATTTAGGGGTTTATCTATAGTATAAAGAATAATAAATATGAAACATGATTCTAATTTTTTTAATGGGGGCTAGCTAGTTTGCCACTTTGCCTTTTCTTTTTTCTTTTTTTTTCTTTTTTCCCAAAGAATTACAATTAAGATTTTTGACCGCTTATTTACTTTCAACTTTTAAAGATTTGTTGATCAAAAAGTATGGTCTAAAGGTTCTATGATCAATGTCTAAATGTGAAAGGTACGTGACCAAGTCATTTTCTTATGGCTTTTGGACATTTCATTTCAGGATGATTAGGGAACATAATCCATCATCCATTTCATAATTCACATTAGATAAGAAACATAGGGTGGAAAATTTTCGTTTGAGCTAAACTTCTTTGATTCAGACCACTTTACAAAGATTAGGCTAAGATAATTGAAACCTGGTTCAGGGCATGTTTGCCTTAAGTTTTTATATATATATATATATATATATATATAGTTTATTCAGCATAGGGACATCTATTTATCTTAACTTTACTGGTTGGAGTAATTTAAAAATTGCAACTTGAGACCAAAATTCTTTAATTGTCAATATGCCAAAGTTGAAAGTGAAGAATCAACAGGGAGTTACCTAATCACTTCATCTTCTTATTGTACAACTTGTGTGGTGACTAACACCCACTATAACTTGAGTCTGCAAGAACTCTATGTGAGCTTTCAAATAGTCATCCTTATGACAAACAGGGAAAAGTGAATTTCATAATCATAATACAAATCGAAAAGCCAAACAAGCAGATGATAAGAAAAATTATCAAAGCATTCATTTTGAAGTGCTTTGTTGCAATTTCTATCCAGTACAATGTAAGTTATAAGGTATGTTGTGTTACAGTTCTGCCAATTTGCATATGTATGTTGTACTGTGTGATGTCAATATTATATAAAAGATTATATTGTTTGTAGAAAAGTTTGTTATTTTAGAACATAATAATGCAGAGCATAAGTTTTAAGTTTTTGAAGTGTTTTGCTCTCCAATTAAGCTATTCTGTTAGGATTTGTCCACTTGCCATTTTTTTTAACAGTTACAGGTACTTAAATCTAATTCTCTATATCAATTTGTCGGACCATTCATTGATGTTATTGCTTAATTCTAGCTCATCATAAGTAGGAGTCAACCTCATGAAAATCTGTCATGTAAGCATTTATCCTTCTAGCTCTCTCTTGCATTCAATGCTTTTTTTGGGATATAAGCATCCAACCTAAACCCAAAGCTGTTTTTAATTATAGTTGATAATTAGAATGACATCCATGTAAAAAGATAACATCTAGAATGCATATACACATACAATTGAAGTCCATGTAACAAGACCAAGCTCTAAAACAAACCTAAAACATTAATATGCACCCACAATCATTTACATTATTACTCAACTTTCATATAATAGGAAACCTCTCAAAGTTTCATTATATGATTATATCCTTTTTTTAGCATGTTATTGTTTACTAGATTTTATTTATTTATTTATTTAATAAACTTATTATATATGATTTTGAATTTGCTGATATTGTCGGGTTGAACTAGATGAGCCAAAGTTCTTGAATAATAATAGTTATATAAATAAATATCTAAGGCTCTATGCAAAGAGATTTGCTCTTATGAACATCTCCTTTTTTTTCAAGCTCTAATAGTTATATCATGTAAATGCAGATATTTTTGTTGCCAGTGGAGTTGTAGAAGGGATAATAAGAAATTCCTACAAGTTAGAAGTTGCCCTGTTGAGAACTTAAGAATGAATGATCCAGAAATGCATATGCTTATGATTGTCTCTTTTTCAATTGTTTCCATGATGGTATTCAAATATAGATGTGAACAAGACACATTTTAGTGGATTTCTTTTTAAATGAATTTTTCCTTTTTAGATGGATTTCTTTGTAGTTTGTCTGCTTCTTTTAGATACTTTGCAACAAGAGACCGGCTTGTAGTTCATGAAAGTGAGTTATATATCAATTCAAGTTATAAATATTATGAGATGAAAATTACCATATTTACATCCAAGTGCAAGTAGGTGGTCTGATTTCTTTAGATCATCTATGGCACATACAAATAGAATTAGTGAATTTTGTTATTTCAAATGTGAATTTATGGAAAAGTGATTTCTTAGTAAACAAATTGTGGCATATACATATGGAATATTTCCCTTGTCATTATATTAGTGGTATACTTCTCGATTTTAACTAACCTAGTAATCATAATAAATTTAAGGCGAATAGCACCTTTTAGTCCCTACATTTTCAGGCGATTCCCATTTTAGTCCCTACATTTTATTTTTACCACTTTTAGTCCCTATCCTGAAAAAAGCTTCTCGTTTTAGTCCCTGCCATTACATCAGAAATGGAGAAAACTGACGTGGCAAATGGCAGGAATAAATAATACTAAATTAATGTCCACGTGGCCTAAATTAATAATAAAAAATGTTTTTTGGCATTAAAAAATGCCACGTCAGCATCTAAATTAAAAAAAATTAAATTATTAATTTTAATTAAATAAAAAAAATTAAAAACTAAAAATCATATGAATTGAGATCTAAGTGTGTCTTGAACAAGAACAACAAGAACACAAACCCAGAAATTTAAAAAAAAAAAAAAAAAGTTAACAAAATGTAAACTTCACATCTCAAACCCAACTTCTCTTTCTCACCGAAGCTATTCCTTCCCATTTCTCTACCTCTTAGTTCTCAAACCCAAAACCCAAGCCTTCACTCTGAAACCCCATGGCCGGAGCCACTCAAACTCTTCTCTCCGATCATCACCAACAACTCTCTAAATCTATTTCTCACTCTAAATCTCACACTCTTGGAACCAGCGCTCGATCGGACCTCAATGGTTCTTACCGCTCAACGCTAGCCACCACCATCCTGGTGATAGCCTCACCTTCTCTTCTCCATCCTCGATCTCAACCTCTCTTTCTCGGCCTAAACCCGAAAACCCAAGACCCATCTCTCAAAATGAATCTCTCTCAAACCTCCAACTTCGATCTTGTTCCTAGGAGGTCCTAAGCGGCACGTGAACAACGGATAGACGGTGTGGAGGCTAAGTAAATCATGGATTGACCGTGAACTAAGTGAAAATGCAAACATCACAGAGATTGAAGATAGAAAAATGGAAGATAGGTTTAAGGTTTACCCAGTGGATGTCCTCTTTATTCTTATTTTTGTTCTTATCCTCTGTGTTTGATGGTTGCTAGCTGTTGTTGTTGATTTGATGGCTCCCCTGTGACCTTGATTCACGGTCTTTCTACCTTGATTTGTTGGCTCCACTTGTTCTTTCACATCTCAGACCCAACTAGATTTTTTTTTTTTTTTTTTAAATTTCTGGGTTTGTGTTCTTGTTCAAGATACACTCAGATCTCAATTCATACGATTTTTAGTTTTTAATTCTGTTTTTAATTTTTTTATTTAGTTAAAATTTATAAATTAATTTTTTTTAATTTAGATGCTGACGTGAAATTTTTTAATGCCAAAAAACATTTTTTATTATTAATTTAGACCACGTGGACATTAATTTAGTATTATTTATTCCTGCCATTTGCCACGTCAGTTTTCTCCGTTTCTGATGTAACGGCAAGGACCAAAACGGGAAGCGTTTTTTAGGATAGGGACTAAAAGCGATAAAAATAAAATGTAGGGACTAAAATGAGAATCGCCTGAAAATGTAGGGACTGAAAGGTGCTTTTCGCCTAGATTTAATATATTTAGAAGTAAAATCTACCCCCACCTCATTGTGTTAAATACGTGTAAGTGCTCTATTAACTTGTTGGAACAACTCATAAAGCCTAGTTTGCCTATCCACTTCATGGCTTCACAATGTTGTGTAGTCTTGTACCTAGAAAAAAATGACTTCTCATGTAAGATAATCTTTTGCATGAATGTGCATGATTGTCCATAATATCTAGATTGATTATGATTGTCCTCTCCATTGATAATGATTATAATGGAACAATAAAAATTATTTATAGTAATATGATAAATTCATATTTTGCAAGTCCAAGTTGTTACTAATAGCAAATTATTAGTTGGCTATGATGACAAATTTTTACTCATTATCTAGTCAATTAGGTTATCAATGGCTTTTTCATTACCTCATGTATCTATTAAAAATGTTACTAAAATTAAAATGTAGAAAGTTTAAGAAAAATAATAATTTGAAAAAAATATTTTATGATCTTAAATTCAAATTCAAATTTAGGTATCCAAACAATGGAATTTCAAATCCTTCGTTATATAAGAAGACCCACACAAGGAATTTTAAAATTAATATATTTCAAATCAGGGCATTTTAAATCCTTGGTTCAAAATAATCCAAATCCAAATGTTGTCATCCAAATGAATTTCAAATATTTCGATCATTTTTTAGGTTCTAAAGGTAATTTGGTCATTATTTAGGTTTTAGGTAATTTTTTAGGTTTCAAATGTATTACGGTCATTTTTTAGATTCTAAGGATTTTTTGTCATTTTTTATGTTCAATTGGTATTTTAGTCATTTTATAGGTTTTAATGACATTATAGTCATTTTTTAGGTTTTAAGGGTATTTCGGTCATTTTTAGGTTTTAGGAGATACTTCGGTCATTTTTTAGGTTTTAGGGTCATTCGGTCATTTTTTAGGTTTTAAGGGTTTTTTTATCATCTTTTAGGTTCTAAGAGTATTCTGGTAATTTTAGAGGGTTTCGGGGGTATTTGGATCATTTTATAAGTTTCGAGGGTATTTCAGTCATTTTTAAGGTTTCTAGTCATTTTGGTCATTTGTGGCAAAAATACTATCATATGTAATGTTAGTACTACTTAATGTGATAATGGAACCATCAAATGTGAGAAAAAAAGAAAAAAAGAAAAAAAAAAAGGAACTATCATATGTGACAAAAGTACGGTCACATGTGATGTTAGAACTGTACAATGTGAAGATGGAACCGTCAAATGTGAGAAAAAAGTAAGGGAACCACTAAATGTGATAAAAGAACTGTCACATGTAATGTTGGAACTGCACAATATGAAAATGGAACCGTCAAATGTGAGAAAAAAATTAAAGGAACCACTAAATGTAACAAAAGAACTATCACATCTGATATTGGAACTACACAATGTGATGAAACTGTCAAATGTGAGAAAAAAGTAACGGAACTACCAAATATGAGAAAAGAATTGTCACATATGATGTTGAAACTGTACAATATGAAGATAGACCCATTAAATGTGAGAAAAAAGTAAGAGAATCACTAAATGTGACAAAAGAACTGTCACATATGATGTTGAAACTGCACAATGTGACGATGGAACAATCAAATGTAAGAAAAAAAAAAGAGAACCATTGAATGTGATAAAAGAACTATCACATGTGATGTTGGAACTGCACAACGTGAGGATGAAACTATCAAATGTGAGAAAAAAGTAAAGGAACCACCAAATGTGAGAAGAGAATTGTCACATGTGATGTTAAAACTGCACAATGTGAAGATGGAACTGTCAAATGTGAGAAAAAAGTAAGGGAACCACCAAATGTGAGAAAAAAATTGTCACATGTGATGTTGGAACTGCACAATGTGAGGATGGAACCGTCAGATGTGAGAAAAAAAAAAGGGAACTACCGAATGTGACAAAAGAACTATCACATGTGATGTTAGAACTGCACAATGTGAGAATGAAACTATTAAATGTGAGAAAAAAGTTAGGGAACCACCCAATGTGAGAAAAGAACTGTTACATGTGATGTTAGAACTGCACAATGTGAGGATGAAACAGTCAAATGTAATAAAAAAAGTAACCTAGGCTACCTACTAGTAGGTACCGTACCCCTTTTTTGAAAGGATACGGTAGAATTACCCCATTTTGTTAGACAATTAAAATTTTATCTCCTGACAAAATGTCCAAATCTAAGTACTATATTCATAAACATCTAACCAACCTGTTATCTTGAAGTTCGGTTAGCCTTTTGTTCAATTTCTTCCCATGGACCTCTATCTTTCCATTGGAGAAATTCTTATGATTGCTCCCATTACATCTACAAACAATAAAGTGATTAAGTAAAAATAATTAATTATGAAGATTGTGATATATATTAATTATAAATGTAATATCAAAATTACCTATTAGAGTTATGTTTTTGTCAACAAGATACTTCAACTCATCAAATGTAACAAATTCAAAATTTATTTTTGCAATAAGTTGATCATCTATTTGTAACAACTTCACAGATGTTGTTGCATGCATAAAATCTTATCATCTACTTGTGATTCAAATATTTGTAAACATCCTTATTTTTGACAACTCAATATTTAATTCGATAAAATTTTCCTTTTTGTTGTCTCTAAAACTATCTACAAATGTTTTTCTAATAATTGCATAAACAAGGAGATGTGTATCTCTAAAACAATCAACAAATGCTTTTCTAACACTTGCATGAATAAGGTTATCCTAAAAAAGAGAGGAGAAAACTTAATCAAGAAATGAATATTTATTTTACTTCAAAACTTACATTTTCATCAAGTAGCACCTAATCAACTGATAAGTTCATTATTTGTTTTAATATTAAGTGCCACCCATGTTCTTGTGACTTTTACTCTAATATTCCAAATGTCTTTTTCTATGTCGATTTTATCCAAGAGGTTATATCTTTAATTTTGTCTATCCATTTTGATAAAACAATATTAACCAAAAAAAAAAAAATCAAATTGTAATTGTGGGGGGTGAAAGCCCAGCCTAATGTATTGGGCCTGGGGCCCTATTCAAAGACTACTGGATGTCCGAAGAGAGGAAAATATATGGGAAAGGGTCCATGTGGAAGAATCATACCTAGAAGTGAATGAGGGATGCATTCCGAAGAGGTCATCAGTTGTCCGAAGAGGTCTTCCTCCTCGGATACGAATATTCTTGATCAATCAAATGTTTGTAGGGTCCGAATGATCTTCCTGACAGTTCCAATAACGAAGATAAACTTTGAGCATGTCTGGAGATGATAAGAACGAAGAAATATCTAAAGGGAAAAGCTGCTACAACCGTGTTTAATGCGTTACAGCTACTTTTCTGGCCGCATTTATGTGGAGAAGACCCCTGAACAGTGTAATCTCAGCTACCACCACTTACAGGAAACTAAAAAGGAGACTTGACATGACATAGACTCAAGTGGATGCTTAGATGAAGACTAAGTGGACGATGAAGATGAAGGGGAAGGATGCTATATAAAGGGAAGAAGCCTCTGAGAGGGCGGGGGAGAAAAAGAGAGACAAAGAAGAAAAATACAATTTTACTGTAACTCTAAGAATTGTAATCATCTTTATTCAATAAAATACCTCTTCGGACATTCATTGGTTTAGTCGTTCAAGCCTGATTGCATGTTAATTCATCATTAACTACCTTAGTTGATCACTGTTTGATTCACAATTAGCCTAGCTCTTTCACCCACTCTCTACAAATTCATTGTTCTGGGTTCGTTGGGCTCATAATCCATACTTTTTAGGTTTGAGCTACAAATCCTGACCCTACAATTGGCACCGTCTGTGGGAAGAGCTTGAGCAGGAGTGAAAACAATAGCTAATAATGGCCGAATCAGGACAACAACCAACAGAATCTAGTGCATCCCAACACGTAGACCCTTTCCTCAATTTGGAGCGAAGACAAGATCGTGAAGGAAGTGTGCACACTGCGCATACTAGTCGAAGCCAACCGCATGGGGGAAGTCACGTGTCTCATGCAAAAGAAAACCAAAATTTGCAACTAGAAATTGAAAAGTTAAAAAGGGAGTTGCGCCATGCAAAAAGGAAACGGATTTCTCCACACTCTGATGAAGACTCCGAAGACGGATGGGACGCCTTTTACAAGCAGAAATCTCGAACACCAGCCAGTGAATCCTTTTCCTATGAAGAGGAGCATCATCACAAGAGGCAACTACGAAGCCCATCACGCGGAGGAGTAGGGAACGATGCTATGAGCAGGGCTTTGAATCAAATCTCTAAGTCACCTTTTACACGTAAAATCGAAGAAGCAAGACTTCCTCGGTGTTTCAACCAGCCAACGTTTACTATCTATAATGGTAAGACGGACCCTGTGGAACATGTGAGCCACTTTAACCAGAGGATGGCTGTCTACTCGAGGGACAATGCTCTAATGTGCAAGATCTTTCCCTCCAGCCTTGGACCGGTCGCAATGAGGTGGTTTGATAGCCTGGAAGAAAACTCTATCAACTCCTTCAAGGAGCTCACTCAAGCTTTTGGTTCCCGTTTTGTCACCTGCCGAAGAGTGGCCAGACCCCTGTCTTCACTGTTATCCTTGAGCATGCAAGAGGGTGAGACCCTGAAAGCATATTCAGATAGGTACTGGGAGATGTTTAATGATATGGAGGGCAACTTTGATGCAATGGCCCTCAGCACGTTCAAGCTCGGCCTCCCTACTGACCATGGTCTAAGGACATCCTTATCTGGCAAACCAGTTACTAACACGCGTCAGCTCATGGACAGTATAGAAAAGTTTAAAAGAGTTGAGGAAGATCAGCAGCAAGGGAAGGGAAAGGACAATATCCCCCAAGAGATGAGGGATTTCAGGTCGGATCGTTACAATAGTAGTAAACTGCGTAGAGATTTTGCTAGGCAATCAAGATCGACTAATCCTCAAGCAGTCAACACTGTATTTAAAGAGCCGGTACACCAGGTTTTGGAAAAAATCAAGAGCGAGCCATTCTTCAGGTGGCTGAATAAGATGGTAGGAAACCCTGAGAGGCGTAATCATAATCTCTACTGCCAGTATCATCAAGACCATGGGCATACCACAGAGGATTGCAGGAGCCTGTAGAATCATTTAGATCAACTGGTCGGCAAGGGTAAACTAAGACACCTCCTGCACCATTCCAGTGGCCGAGGAGGGCAGATGAGTTCAGGGCCCCGAAGAGATGATTCTTCAAAACCACCATTGGGAACTATTAATATCGTCTTCGTCGCACCAGGAAGAACAGGATCCTGGCCATCGAAAGTTATGTCAATAGTCCAATCACCGGCAGGGCATTTCGGCCATGGTCCGAAGAGATCTAAGTTGGATACTCCATTGATTATAGGATTCTCGAACGAGGACAAGATATGGGCCTATCCAGCCCCATGATGATGCTTTAGTAATCACCCTCAGAATTGGAAGGTACGATGTGAAGAGGGTAATGGTGGACCAGGGTAATGCGGTGGAGATAATGTACCCTGATCTCTACAAGGGGCTAGGCCTAAAACCTCAGGATTTAACACCGTACGATTCCCCCCTTGTAAGTTTCGAAGGAAGGTTGGTCACCCCGAAGGGCCAGATACGATTACCCGTGCAGACCGGCTCAGAGGTGGTAAAGGTAGACTTCATAGTTGTGGATGTGTATTCCCCTTATACTGCAATTGTAGCCAGGCCTTGGCTTCACACACTGGGGGCTGTTTCTTCTACCCTGCATCAGAAAGTTAAGTATTTATCTGAAGAACGAGTTTGTGAGATTCGGGGAGATCAGTCTGCAACCAGGCAGTGCTTAGTGGCTGCCATCCAGCATGAACCCGAAGTTGAGTCTTCGTCTAAGGCCGAAAGGGGTTTATAGCAGCTAAAGTCTCGGGTATTGCCCGTTGAAGATCTAGACGAGGGCGCTCGATGCGAAGATCTAGTGAAGGTTGTTATCGGAGATGATCCTGAAAAGTTCTTTCAAGTTAGATCTCAGCTACCTCTTCAGGAGAAGGAAGAGCTGATAGAGTTCCTCAAGAGGAATCTTGACGTATTTGCCTGGAATGCTTATGAAGCCCTAGAAGTGGATCCCCAGTTCATTTGCCACCATCTTAAAGTCAACCCATTGATTATCCCCAAGAAGTAACCTCATCGGCGCCCATCTAAGGAACACACAGATGCAGTGAGAGAAGAGGTAGCAAAGCTCAAACAAGCTGGAGCTATCAAAGAAGTTTTTTACCTGGAATGGTTAGCGAATACTGTAGTGGTGAAGAAGAAAAACGGGAAATGGCGAGTCTAGGTAGACTTCATTGACCTAAATAAGGCTTGTCCTAAGGATCCATTCCTCATGCCAAAAATTGATCAGCTTGTGGATGCCACTGTTGGTCATCCTCGGATAAGTTTCTTGGATGCTTTTCAAGGCTACCATCAGATACCACTAGCCCTGGAGGATCAGGAGAGGACCGCTTTTGTCACCCCTATTGGTAATTACCACTATAAGGTGATGCCATTTGGTTTGAAAAACGCGGGATCTACCTATCAAAGAATGATGACGAGGATGTTTGAACTACAACTGGGTAAAAATATTGAAATTTACATAGATGACATGGTGGTGAAGAGTAAGATTGTCGCTGAACATGTGAAGGACCTTGAAAGTACCTTTGAAGTTCTGAGGAAGCACAAGCTGCGCCTAAACGCTTCCAAGTGTTCATTCGGTGTGGGGTCAGGCAAGTTTTTGGGGTACATGGTGACTCATAGGGGAATTGAGATTAACCCTGACCAGATAAAGGCCATCAACAATTTACAAGCTCCTTGGAATCCCAAGGAAGTCCAGAAACTGACTGGAATGACTGCAGCTTAAAACCGATTTATCTCTCGATCAGCAGATAGATGTCGGCCTTTCTTCTCTCTGATTAACAAGTGGAAGGGATTCGAGTGGACTGAAGAATGTGTTGTGGCCTTTCAGCAACTTAAAGATTATCTAGATCGACCACCAATCATGTCCAGTCCTGAGCCAGATGAAGTCTTGTTCGCCTACATTGCTGTGGCTCCCTATGTTGTAAGCTTGGTGTTGATACGAGCAGATTGTGGTGTGCAAAGACTAGTTTACTACGTAAGTAAGTCGCTGCATGAAGCTGAAATCCGTTATTTACCGCTGGAGAAGGCTATCCTAGCAGTAATGCTTGGGACACGAAAGTTACCTCACTATTTCCAAGCCCATACGATCATTGTCCTCACTCAGCTCCCACTCAGGGCTATACTCCGAAGTACTGACTATATTGGAAGAATTGTTAAATGGGGTAGATCTTGGGGGGGTTCGATATCAAATATATGCCTCGTACATCGGTTAAGGGCCAAGTACTTGCAGATTTGGTAGCTGAGTTCACGGAGCCCTATTTAGAAGAAGTAACGCCCACATCGAACATAGATGAAAAATCGGTTGGAATGATTTCTCAACAAAACCTGTTCCATTGGGAAGTGTACGTGGACGGCGCAGCAAATCAGAAAGGTTTTGGAGTGGGGCTGGTGCTGATATCCCCCGAAAGAATCATCATTGAAAAGTCATTAAGGCTGGATTTCTCGGTGACAAATAATGAGGCGGAGTATGAAGCCCTACTGATGGGAATGGCTATGGTCTGAAGAATAGGAGGAAAGGCAATAGAGCTGTTCTTGGACTCAAGGTTAGTCGTGGATCAAGTGCAAGGTGAGTTTGAAGCGAAGGATGTAAGAATGCAGGGGTACTTGAGCCAAGTTAAAAGCATGCGGTCTGAGTTTGAATTTTTCAGTTTGCTGCACATCCCCAAGAGCGGTAATGCACATGCTGATTCTCTGGCCACTCTCGCTACTTCCTCGGCGCAAAATTTGCCGAGAGTTATCATTGTCGAGGACTTGCATAGGCCTACCAAGGCAAGAAGAGAAGCAGTTCAAGTTCACCAAGTTAGGACCGGGCTCTGTTGGATGGACCCTATTATTAAATTCTTGAAAGAAGATATTTTGCCTGAAGAAAGGGGGGAAGCTAACAAAATTAGAAGGAAGGCGACCAGATTCTGGCTATCCGAGGACCAGAAATTATACAAACGCTCCTATTCAGGACCGTACCTGTTATGCATGCATCCTGAAGCGGCTGAGTTGCTACTAGAGGAGTTGCATGAAGGAATCTGTGGGAGCTACACTGGAGGTAGGTCCTTGGCTCACCGAGCCATCACTCAAGGTTATTGGTGGCCGAACATGCAAAAAGAAGCCCACGAATACGTTAAAAAGTGCGATCAATGTCAGCGGTTTGCTCCAAACATTCATCAACCAGGGGGAACTCTTAATCCACTATCCAGCCCATGGCCTTTCGCCCAGTGGGGCTTAGATATCGTGGGACCATTCCCTAAGGCTACAGGAAACAGGAAATACCTTCTAGTCGGCACTGACTATTTCACCAAATGGGTCGAGGCTGAACCTCTGGCCAACATCAGAGACGTGGATGTGCAGAAATTTGTGTGGAAGAATATCGTCACTCGATTTGGGGTTCCTCATACTCTCATCTCGGATAATGGCTTACAGTTTGATAGCAGGACATTCAAGAAGTATTGTAGCGAATTGGGAATTATAAACAGATACTCCACTCTTGCTTATCCCCAAGTAATGGGCAAGCAAAAGCTGTTAACAAGGTCATAGTAAATGGCTTAAAGAAAAGGCTAAACGGCGCGAAGGGCAAGTGGGTGGAAGAATTGCCACACGTACTTTGGGCCTACAAAACTACACCTCGCAGATCTACAGGAGAAACCCCCTTCTCAATGACATATGGGGCTGAAGCTGTCATACCTTTGGAAACTGGGTTCCCAACACTGAAAACCAGTTCGTTCAATCCGACCGGCAACAATGAGCAGCTAGAGAGGAGTTTGGACCTGATTGATGAAAAGAGAGAAAATGCATTAGTTCGACTGGCACATTACCAGCAAAAGCTCAGGCAGGACTATGATGCCAACGTAAGGCTAAGGCCTTTAGAACCCAGTGATTTAGTGCTGAGGAAAGTTGTCGGCACCGCAAAGAACCCAGCTTGGGGAAAGTTAGGACCCAATTAGAAAAGACCATATCGTATTACTTCAGGGGCTGGCATTGGGGCGTATTTCTTAGAAGACCTGGATAGTCATGTAATACCACGCCCCTGGAATGTAAATAACCTCAAAACATTACCAGCAAAAGCTCAGGCAGGACTATGATGCCAACGTAAGGCTACGGCCTTTAGAACCCAGTGATTTAGTGCTGAGGAAAGTTGTCGGCACCGCAAAGAACCCAGCTTGGGGAAAGTTAGGACCCAATTAGAAAAGACCATATTGTATTACTTCAGGGGCTGGCATTGGGGCGTATTTCTTAGAAGACCTGGATAGTCATGTAATACCACGCCCCTGGAATGTAAATAACCTCAAAAGGTACTATTATTAATCGAATATTTTCTTCAACCAATATGCTGATTCTGTATGTGAGTAGTTCTCTAAGTATTTAAACTTAAATTCAATCATGCCTGTAGTCCTCGGACCAGATGATTTGGGTTAGTTAACACTAGTTCCAAGTACTCTAAGTGTTTAAACTTAAATTCAATCATACCTGTAGTTCTCGGACCAGATGATTTAGGTTAGTTAACACTCGTTCCAAGTTCTCTAAGTGTTTAAACTTAAATTCAATCATGCCTGTAGTCCTCGGACCAGATGATTTGGGTTAGTTAACACTCGTTCCAAGTTCTCTAAGTGTTTAAACTTAAATTCAATCATGTCTGTAGTCCTCGGACCAGATGATTTGGGTTAGTTAACATTCGTTCCAAGTTCTCTTAGTGTTTAAACTTAAATTCAATCATGCCTGTAGTCCTCGGACCAGATGATTTGGGTTACTTAACACTCGTTCCAAGTTCTCTAAGTGTTTAAACTTAAATTCAATCATGCCTGTAGTCCTCGGACCAGATGATTTGGGTTAGTTAACACTCGTTCCAAGTTCTCTAAGTGTTTAAACTTAAATCCAATCATGCCTGTAGTCCTCGGACCAGATGATTTGGGTTAGTTAACATTCGTTCTAGATTCTCTAAGGGTTTAAACTTAAGATCCAATCATGCTTGTAGTCCTCAGACCAGATGATATTTGCTAGTCAGCACCTCCCTACAGTTATTATTATTGAAATTTAACCTTATAATGAATCATGCTTGAAATTCTTAAATGCACTTGACTTTGGCTTACAACAAGACTCTTCATTTAAAATACGCTTTGCACACCTTCAATAAGGCCTATGAAACTTCCATATCACTTATTATTTTCAATACTTACTAATAATTCTTATATAAACCACTCTCTTCGGTATTAAGCTAGGACTATTCGCTTCATCAGCCTGATATTACAGTTAAGTTTACCTACACTACTATGCTCACAGGTTATGGTTATTCGCAATACCAGTAAGCCTGGTGATACAGGCAACAAGAACATCATAAAATGAAAGAGGAAGGATTTCATTAATTAAAATAGAGTGATATACAAGTCCTTACATTAAAAAAAAAAAAAAAAAAAAAAAAAACTAACTATATAACAAAACAACTACTAGGGAAAAACGACTAGATATTTAAGCCTTGGTCTGAGTAGCCGAATGATCAACTATCTGAGGGGGCTGAGCAGCATCAGCGTCTGGCACTTGCTCTTTATCCTTTTCTTAGGGACCCTCAGGTTCTCTCGGTGCTTCAGCAGGAGCATGAAGGGTCTGGCTGACTGCGGGTTGCTCCGGAGCTTTTGAGACTTCACGAATATCCGGGTCGTAATATATGCTCCCAGGCAATCTTAGGTGAGAATCCGCAGGGACCCCAGCAGCATCCATCGCCTTCCCCCAAGTTATGTCGCAGTAGTCTCGGCCGATCGAAGCGAACTGCTCAGTGAGACTTATCTGGGTCTCCTTCATCCCCAGTTGATATGCTGCTTTTCTTTCAACCTCAACTGCCTCTTTGGCTAACTGAGCATCCTTCTCGGCCCTTTTGGCAGTTTCCTTGGCTTTCTTAAGTTCAGCCTGAAGATCCTTGACCAGTGCTTTCTTTGTGGCCAAATTGATCTCAGTCAAATTCAGCAGCTGGCGTTGGTTTTCGGCCTGCTTCTCAGCATTTTTCAGGCCCACATCAAAATTGTTTCTTTGCTTGACGATCTCCTTAAACTGCTCAGACAGTTGAAAATACTCCTCCTTCAGGCTACCCAAAGACTTTTCGGCCCCGGACTGAGAGTGGGCCTCTGTTTGGGCTTCAATATACGTCTTTTTGTTCCACTCTTCAGCCACAAAGACTTGTTGGGTAATCTGCGCAGCAGAAATGATAAAGTTAACATAAAACAAGTAAAAAAAAGCAACATCCTAAAATGAAGAAATGGATTAACTCATTTACCATGGCTAAATCCCTTTTTAAGGACGAGAAAAGTTCATGTTGGCTGAAGCGTCGATAAGACTCCATGTCTCGAGGGAGGAGCAGTGGCTGCTCCAAAGCCTCAGCAACAAGACCTGCCCTCCTTCCATTGTAGTTCCCGAGGGAAGTTTCCCAAGGGATTGGAGCGCCATCCACTTCTAGCCTTGAGGACCAAGTGTGAGGTCCTCTGCGCACATCAGCAACGAGGGCCTCATCTCGGCTCTCCATGGATGAAGCCCTCTTGCTCCGGTGGTCCTTCACCACCTTTTGCTGCTTGGTCCCTTTTAGGGGAACCACCTTCCCTTCCTCTAGGACCACGAGGGGCCTTTTCTTTTTCAGATCTGGCAATGGCTTTAAGTCGAGATCAGGGGCCTGAGGAGGTGGTGGAGGAAGACTCGCAGCTGGTTGGGATGTGCTAGTCCCCTTGGGCTCCGGCTTCTTACCCCTGTTCTTCATTAAGCTTCTTAAATCAGCCATGTCTTCTGTCTCCGAAGAGTCTTCTGGAAGGGTGGTTATTAAAACCGGAGGGCGAACACTGGACTGCCTATCAGTTTCCTCCTTGGCGTCAGAAACTTGTATCACTCGGACCTCTCCTGAAACCTCTCCTTCAAATCTAAACTTATTGATCTGTTCTTCAAGGGAAGAGGCCGAGGAGGCTACTCCTTCTTCTGCTGCAACTGGTTCCAAAGGAACCTATTAGATTGGCTGGAGGAGCTGTGGCACACCTTGGGGATTTGGATGTGGCACGGGCTCAAGATCGAACGGAGCCAAAAAGCCTTTTCGAGCTACGTCGATGCATTTGAAACGGTAATCTCCTTGTCTTATCGCGTTGCCGGCCGGTTGAAAATCCTTCGGATTTGCTATATAGCCAAGAATTAGAGGCACCGACCGGAGCTGCCTGTCCTCACTTACGAAGATTTCTGATCTTAATAGATAATTAAGCGCGGCAGCGTTTGTAAGGCTGAGCCGAGGAGACACGTAGTCTCTATCTGTTAAAAATCACAGTAGAACTTAGTCAGAAACTTGAAAATAATGATACAAAAAGAAGAAAAAATTGTTTAAAGACGGAGATCCTAAACCTACTGTTAGTGAACCTAAATCTAGCATATCCCACCTGGCTTGGTTGGGCAATGAAGACCGTCATGCCATGCGCCCGAGATGATCACATAGTCGTCTTTCATCCCTTTGTTAGACTTGGGAAGGCAGGATAGGAGCCTAACAATGTCGGACTGGGATTTAAGGTAATATCCCGCCCCTTGCTGGCTATGACATTCGTACATGTGTACCACGTTGAGCTAGGTGAGTCCCAATCCTAGGTGACGGTTCAGATCCTCAATTGCTCCTAAGATCCTAAAGACATTAGGCGCACACTGTTTAGGGCTAAGCCTATGGTTTCGGAGGTAAGTTCTGGTGATGGGGCCTATAGGGATAGTCATCCCCCCTCTAGAAAAGCGATGATGGGGATTACAATTTCACCCGTTTTTCGATCTGTTAGTATTTTTTCTGGGGGACAATACCTCAAACCCACATTTTGAGGTATGCGGTATATCGCCTTAAACTCCTCTATTTGGACGAGGCTATCTACCATATACTGGAATCTACCCATCGTAACTAAACGAAAAGATGGAATCACTAAGTGAAGTGACTGGGGAATGATTATTCAAAGGCCGAGGAGGTTGGCCGAAGAAGGAGACGAGAGGTTTAGAAGTCGAAACTTACGCAAACCAAATCGGAATGTGATCCTCGAACTCGCAGAAAAATTCTTACGGATTCTGAAAGAGGCTAAGACCGGTGATTGGAAGAACTTGAAGGATTCGAATGCTTGAGTTTGCTGGGTGCTCTGAGAATTTACGAAGTGAAGAAGAAATGACTTGTTCTGAGGCTTTATATGGGGACAAGCGAAAGAGCAGGAGTCATCCCGCCCAAATTCTGAGGGAGAATCACGTCCGTTGGATCAATAGCCCACCGTTGGATACCAAAGACAAAACGCCACCTAGAGTAATTGATAGTGCATTGGGAATATTGAAACGATAGCAGCATTAATGAAGCGCCTGCATCTGTGCCTACACGTGGAAGTTCAGATATTTTTATTATTTCAAATTTCTATTTCTTGATAAGTCAAAATCCTATTTTTCCTGCTCGGATGCGAGGGAAAAACTAAAATTTTGAGGGGCTATTGTGGGGGGTGAAAGCCCAGCCTAATGTATTGGGCCCAGTGCCCTATTCAAAGACTACTGGATGTTCGAAGAGAGGAAAATATCTGGGAAAGAGTCCATGTGGAAGAATCATACCTGGAAGTGAATGAGGGATGCATTCTGAAGAGGTCATCAGTTGTCCGAAGAGGTCTTCCTCCTCGGATATGAATATTCTTGATCAATCAAATGTTTGTAGGGTCCGAATGATCTTCCTGACAGTTCCAATAACGAAGATAAACTCTGAGCATGTCTGGAGATGATAAGAACGAAAAAATATCTAAAGGGAAAAGCTGCTACAACCGTGTTTAATGCGTTACAGCTACTTTTCTAGCCGCATTTATGTGGAGAAGACCCCTAAACAGTGTAATCTCAGCTACCACCACTCACAGAAAACTAAAAAAGAGACTTGACATGACATATACTCAAGTGAATGCTTAGATGAAGACCAAGTGGACGATGAAGATGAAGGGGAAGGATGCTATATAAAGGGAAGAAGCCTCTGAGAGGGCGGGGGAGAAAAAGAGAGACAAAGAAGAAAAATACAATTTTACTGTAGCTCTAAGAATTGTAATCATCTTTATTTAATAAAATACCTCTTCGGACATTCATTGGTTTAGTCGTTCAAGCCTGATTGCATATTAATTCATCATTAACTACCCTAGTTGATCACTGTTTGATTCACAATTAGCCTAGCTCTTTCACCCACTCTCTACAAATTCATTGTTCTGGGTTCGTTGGGCTCATAATCCATACTTTTTAGGTTTGAGTTACAAATCCTGACCCTACAGTAATCAACAATTTAACATCAAATTAATGCTAAGATTATATATATATATATATATATATATATATATATATTAATTATTTTCATTAAAGTTATTTTACACACACATCATATACATATATACATATATATATGTATATATGTATATGATGTGTGTGTAAAATAACTTTAATGAAAATAATTAATAAATTATAACAAATGCATGCTTAATAATAAGCCAAAATGAAGATTTTCCTCGGAATCAAAATTAAGAGGATGATATCACCATTGGAACTAATGTCATAAACATGTAATTCATATATGATATACAAAATAATAAATCTTCTAAAAGGAGAATAAGAGATTTGTAAAAATTAATATATCGTTCTCATGAAAGATATACCACTATGAAAATTACGTCTAACAATATTTAATCATTGATTCTCAAACCATAAGCATATAAATTAGATCAAATTTAAGGAAATCAGCTTAAACAAAAGTAACAAATACATAAAACCTATTCAATTTTTTTATGATAAAAAAAAAAAAATACTGGTAAGATTGTAGGTACCATAAATTGGAGAAGGGAAAACTAAACCAAAAAACTGTAAAATAGGCAGGAGAATATACATATACACACACACTCTACGTGAAAGCAATCCATATAAAAATCAAATACTCAAACGTCTTGAAGAAGTTGATTTGAAAATAAATAAATAAATAGACTACAGAGTCCATGAGGCATAAGTAAAATAAAAAAGAAATAATATAGATGAACAATGATTACACGTTAATTTAGATTTTGTTATTCAAACTGATTAGATCTCTCTTAAGTCTTGGTAGAGTGGTTGTACTTGTACACGACCAAACAACTAATTTTTTTTTAAGAAATTTAATAAATTTCCTCTGATCACCGTACGCAATACCTGATATTTGAGTTTTAAATCAAATATGAATCCATCATTTAATGCTTGTGATGGAAACATTACATTATAGTTCCCCATCTATTTCAGAAGTGACTGAGGACTTTGCCAGAGATCTAACGAAGTAACTTACTCAACATCTTCCCTCAAGAGTTGATACTTACATGGCATCAGCAACACAGCTGAAATACATCATACTAAATAGGAAATAATACTATCACATAGTAATTGACTGTGACGTAGCTCAAATTCAGATGACCTCAGTCTTATTTTAGATCCTGCATCTTCATGTTCTTAAAACACTTGGCTCATTTTATTTTCAGTTGCTCAAACTTGAATTTCACCACTCTATAGTGCAATCATTGTTCTTTATGCAGAGCACCCACGATCTTAGCTCACTCATCTTCAATTGAAGTCACCTCCAGCCCTCCCCATGTTATGGATTTCAAATGCTTTGGATGAACATGATCAAGAATATATAACATTTAATATTTTACCTATAGCATACTCACACAAATATTCCTTGATTGAACTTCATAATTTAGTCATGGTTGCTACTTGCTTGCCTTACAGCCATCTTGTAAATTTTTTCCTTTGGTTAATAAATAAATAAAAACAAAAACAAAAACTCAAGCTCAATAAGCGATTGGGCTTTAGAGCATGTCGAGCATCTTAGCTATATTTTATTTTCACTCCATTTTGAGAGAAAACAATTACTTTTATATTTTGGGTACTATACTTTTTTAAATACATTTTTTAACAGGCTTTTTTTACAATATCTCAATCTCATATAAATATTATTTTTCCATCCATTCTTTATTAGGTTTGTGCCCAACTTAGACTTGACCTGAAAACTTTGGGTGGATAAAAACACAACACGAAACCGACCCAGAAGATCTCATCAGATCGGCCGGTTCGGGTCTCGTCGGTTTCGAGTTTTATCATTAGGGCTGATAGTTGTATTTTTTAAATCTCCCAACGATCATATTTTCTAATAATCTCTCTTTTTTAGCAGACATATATATATATATATTTAAAATTTCAATTATTTTAGTCTTGTGCAAGTCCTTAAAAAATTAATCAAATCTATATTACTTTGAAATTTATCAATGGTAATGCAATTCATTTGTTCATTAATTTTTATCTTTATCTTTCAGTGAGATTTACCACTTTCCAAGTTTTCTTACCATTAAAAAAAAAAAAAAAAACCGCATAGGGTCATTATCTTTAACACAGAGATAGAGAGAGTCCGGGCGCGATCGGTGTTAACTGTGCAAAGCCGCATCGTCCGCTCCACTGTCCTCCTCGCCGCCGCCAAGAACAATGGCCACTTCTCGGTCCTTGTACCGTACTACCACCCAGTTCTCCCAAACCCTTCGCACCTTCTCTACCACCACCACCACCACCACCACCAAGCCCTCACATCACAACCACCATCAACAAAACCACAAGTTCCTAGAGTCCCATTCCTATGTCGGTAGCTGGTGGAACTCCGATCGGCCACAGGACCCCAAGGTCGCCGAGCGCAGGCTGGCCCTGCTCCGCCGTGACTACGCCAAACAAGTCAAGCAGATCCGCAAGGAGTACATCCGCGAGGTCGAGCTCATGCGCCTCGAGCAGCAGCGCAAAGACGAGGCCAGGAGAGAGGCACTTCGATTAGCCAATGAGGAAAAGAAAAAGCTCAAAGCCGAGGCCGCTAAGCTCCGAGCTCATGAGCGCGAGCTCGCAGAGAAAGAGTTCCGCCAAACCCTAGTACGTCTTCTCTCTCTCTCACTGTTTTTATCTTAAATTCTTTATTTTGTGTTTGGTTGCTAAGGAAATGTTGGAAAGTGGGGGGGGGGGGCTGTGAATTGTGAACCTCTTTACAGATTTAAGTTTTTTGTTTGTTGTGATTTATGTTTGGTTGCTGAGAAAATGTGGGAAAAGAGTTTTGAATATTTGAATTCATGTTTGGTTGCTGAGGAAATGTTGGAAAATATGGGGATGTGATTTATCATTTACGTTTGGTTGCTGAGAAAATGTGGGAGAAGAATTTTGAATAAGTTGAATTGTAGGTTTATTCAGAAGTTGGGACAGAATTTTACGAACAAAATTCAGTTACCATTTTGGAGTCTTTACAATTGTTTGTTGTACAAATGCAGTTGAAGGAAAGAGCTGAGAAGCTTGAAAATTGGAGGATGAAAGAAACAAAGAGGGAAGAGAAGAAGAGAGAGAAGAAAGAGCTGCTTCACCGGAAGAGTTCCTTGTGGATTGACGAATCTGAATTGGAAAAGAAGATACTTGAGGCTATTGTTGATACTACACCACTTTGATTCTTTCACTTTTCATTTTGTATTTTTGGATGGGAATACTTTTTTACTTTTAGTTGGAATAATGTTTAAGAAGCATAAAACAATCAAGGCTCTGTCTGTTTTTTATTAACATTTTGAAGCCTCGAAGCATTTTTTGTGCTAGAATATGTATCTTAGTCATGTTTTGTGTATTGGTGTTTATCAATGTAGCCGTTTAAAATGCAGCTTTGTTTGAAATAATGTTTTAGCTTAATAGATTGAAGAGATTTCTTTTTCAGAGAGAGGGGGGGTGTTTTGTAGGAATTAAGTTCTCTTTCTTTTGGCATGTGAGTGTATGGATGTGGTGGCTTTTATGAACATATAGGTCATCCCTTCATACTGATCGGTGGGGCTTATAGTACGTGATCCATTTGCATAGAACTATATATATAATTCTATCTGACTGTGCACGAGCTAATAGATTTTTCCTCTATGGGTGCTTCTGTTGGCCCTTGCTTTGAGTGCCTGCAATACCTCGGATTCTGTGGACCCAAAAGTAATGGTTGAAACACAAAATCATGTGATGAGGTATAAATTTTTTGTCAATTTGGATTATGCATCATTAACAATGGGAAGATTATTCTAAAAAAAGATTGTTTTTTATTACATAAATCTCTTGATAAATTCGACAGGCAACCCCTGGGTTCTTTGCTTTATCAAATGATCTGGTAGATGATGTCAATCACCTTATCAACAACCTTACCACTCTCTTATGTGCAATTCTTCTCATATGGTATTCTATAATCAAAAGGTCTTTGCTTTTCCTGACTTGGATATTCCTTTGAAACAATAATGTTTCTTCATCTTTAGAAGTTTTGGTAAAATGCAACATATTAAGTGATTAGATAATTTGCTTTTGCCGTCACATTCGTCTGATATCTGAATAAAGTATTTTCATAGAGATTTTGGTTCCTTTTTTTGAATTCTATATTTTTAACTTGAATTTTTTGAAAAAATTTAACTGGAAGTGTATTATTGAATTGTTCAAGGTTGCTTTTTTTGAATTAGGAGTTCTAATTCTGTGGAAGCACTCCCAGTTGCTGAGGTTTCTTAACCATGCCTATGTAATGTGTCACTTCTTGCTTAATAATGCTTTTGAGCTTGAACACTATGGCTGTTTCATGCGTCTTTCAGCATGTGAGTGCATGGAACTGGTAAATATTTTGAATATATAGGTGACCCCTTCGTACTGATCTAATTTTAATTGAAAGAGTGAAGAACAGTGGAGCTTATAATATGATCCACATTTGCACAGAACTAAGTATATAACTCATCTGACTGTGTATATGTTAATAGATTTTTCATGTAAGATTTCATATATACCTTTTGTAATTATCAAAATTGTAGAACTTAGTGGAGAGGATGGGAGAAGTCGGGCAGAGCAGCAGTTGCATATGTTGATTGATCAGTATGTTTATTGACCTGTGGAGAATCAGAGAAGAGTTTGTCATGCAGTGCATGTGATGCTTATCCTGTTTCAGACGGTTTGCATCAGTGGATATCGCTTCCCAATTATTTGTTTCTTTCACTGTCTTCTGCTATTTTATTTTTTATTTATAAACTCTGTTCAACTCTGTACTGCCAATTGCCAAATCGTGAAGCATTGTCATGTATCTTCCACATTCGTGCAGGTCGTTTTTAAATTCTGCTTTTGAGCTTTTATTGAGAGTATGGGCAGTTTCACGGGATCTAAAGGTTTGCTTTTTTTTTTTTTTGGGGGGGGGGGGGGGGGGGGGGGGTTCTTTTGCTGGTATTCACTCGCTCTGTACACTTTTTGAACCTTCATTTTGTAATTAAAATTATACCTTGGTATTAGTTATGTTTCCATTTGTATTTGTTACCATATCTTAACCTGACAATTTTTTTCTCCCTGCTTTAAAATTGGTCTAGTGCTAAATTATTCTTACTCTGTTATATTTTTTTTGGATGGATCATCCTTCTCTGCTTAACATTGAGTCTTGTGCAGTCACATTTGGTAGAGTTGAAATAATATGTCTTCCTCTTTCCTATCACGTTGTTTTAAAACTTTTCTTTTATTTAAATTTTTTGTGTTATTGATTTTGCAGTTTGACGTTGAAAGAATACTTCTCTGAAAAGTTGAATCATCACTAGAAAAAAATGCCTTACGTACATGAAATTTTATGCGTGTATTATACTACCTTTTTTTTTTTTTTTTTTTTTGGTTTTATACTTTCTAGCAATCTTATAATGTTTTTGTCTGGCTGATTGGTTGAATGTCCTATCATGTCTTCCATTATTTTTTATTTGCTTGGATTTTTTAGCAATTTACCGAAGTGATTGGTTTTGTTATTTCACTTAATTCTTGTTTGAAATAGGTTCGCATATCTTCTGCAGAAGCCTTAGGTCAGATGGTTGGTCTTGTCGCCTGGAAAAAATTAAGTCAGCTTTACCTAGACTTGTTCCTACTTTTTTGGAATTGTAAGATTTGATACATTAATAATGCTTCAAGTTTTATGTTTATGATGCTGCACTGTGTATATGTTGTGTCCTATCTTTGGTAGAATAGTTTCCTGAATTGGGGTTATACATATATATTCTCAAAAACATGCACATAGAAAACCCATCAACAATATCATGCATACATATGAAAGTCAAAAGGGATGACATCACTATTTTCTGTGCATCAGGTATAAAAAGGATCACGATATTGCCTTTATGGCAACATGTAGTCTCTACAACTTCTTAAATGCCTCTTTGCTGTCAGAAAGTGGACCTCCTTTGCTTGATTTAGGTAATGGACTCCTCATTCTGCTTGTTTGTCTTCCCTAGTAATCGTTTGACGATGTTGGACTTCTTTAGCACCTTTCACATCCTGATGTAAGTGTACTGCATTCCTGTCCCTGCCTTGTACTATAGCAATATGAGTTTTAGCCTTTAAGGTAATTTAGCCTTGTAACATTTTTCCTTTTAAGGTGGGATTTATTTTGTCATTCTAGGGTAATTTGGGAGAAGTGGAAAACTTTTGACAGAACTGAAGAGCATGTTCCTAGAAACATGATTCCTTGTAGCAAGTCCAGTTATTACTTAAAATGTAATTGGATTTTTACCATCTCGCCAAGAATTTTTTGATCTTGTCACATTGTTTAGCAACCTTTCTCTTGACATAGGAGCTTTTATCGTATTCCCCACCCCCCACCCAAAAAGGAATAAAAAATTTCTCATGAGCTCCTTTTGTTCTTACTAATGGGTGCTACATAGGGCCTTATAATCGTGTTTATGATTTTATTTTATGATGAACTGATGGTCTTTTCTGTTTAAACTTTGTTATGTTGACATATCTGGAAGAAGAAAAACCCTTGATTGCAGTAGATATAAGTGTTTTCTAAGGACTGGGGAGGATGTAGAATTCATGTTGTGGGTTTTTTAGAATTTAGAGGATGCTCTATATGAAAATACTTGGTATAAGCTCTTCTTCTATGTCTTTCTAGGCTTTAACTATGTACTGTAACAATTTTGTTTTATACAGAAACTGTTACTAGTTCATAGACTTTGTAAATATTATACAACATTAAACAACCATTCGGTCTCAAAACACTTTACAAATATTACATACAGCAGTAATTGTTTTGGTGCTGGTTTATTCTTGTGATGGCTTGCAGGAGCCCACAGTTATCCTATCAAGTCTTCTCCCAGTAGTTTGCATTAGTAGTGACAGCAAAGAGCCCTCTGATTTCTCAATGGCATTGAAGATGTAATTACCAATTCTGTTTTGTGTAAATTCTTTCATTATAAGAACTTCCATTTCTTCTAGTTAGTGTTGAAGTCCACTACTTTTTCAAGCTTTCAAATTTGTTGAATTTATGAGGGTTTATTTTTTCTCTTTAAATTAATTTTAGCCAGTGGTTTGACTTTTTTTTTCCTTCTTCATAGGACTGGCAGCAAGTTATTATTTGGTTGGTTTCTGAAATTTTTGTTTCTAACATTTCCTGTTTTCAATTGGAAGGATTAACATCTCATTTTCTTCTCCTGGTTTCCCTGCTACCCCTCTCCCTTGGCATTGTTGTTACTAAGCAGTTGTAGCTATGCTGATGGATGTTGTTTCTTGCCTTAAGCAGTGTTTATCATGTTAGTGTGCTGTCTTATATTTGATGATGATATTTATTCTAATTTGGCACTGGACATCTAGATTTTAAATTTGAATGCATGTTTGCTTTGTGACAGACATTTAATGAAGTTCCGTGCTCCAAATCCAAGTTATCCCACTTCAATTTCCATGTGAAGAGGCGGCAGGAATACCAGAAGGATGTGACAATCTTGACAAGCTGCCTTCTATAGAATTGGGCACAAGTTTCTTCACATCAACCGGTGGAAATTTTGTTTGAGAAGCTGACACCACAACCAAGCTGCATAATCTCCGACTTGTGCTTGACTTGGACAAGTGATATTGCTCGCAAATTTCACATTCCAAGGATTTCTTTCCCCAGAGGTAGTTGCTTTTGTCTCTTGTGCTTTCACCATTTACATGTTCACAAGGCTCAAGAGAAAATATCCTCTGAGTCAGTATTTTATCGTGCATTGCTTGCCTGACCATGTAGAATTTACTGAATCCTAACTGCCTTTTCCTAGAGATTCAAGAATGAAGAAACTTAGTGAGCAAATGGTAGCAGCTAACTTAGCCTCATATGGGGTCATTGTAAATACTTTTGAAGAGTTGGAGTCAGCATATGTCAAAGAATACAAAAAAGCATGGGAAGACAGTCTGGTGTGTTGGCTCTATTTCGCTTTGTAACCACACCTCTTAATGTCATCTGACTCAAACCAATCATCAACTGTGCCATTGATTTTGGACTCCCTATCCAACTAGTCTAACTCCAATTGCCACTCCATGAGGCCGGCTTGCCAGAAGGATGTGAAAACATCGATACAGTCCGCTTATGTGGCTTAGGAACTTCTTTGATGTTGTAAGTTACAACAACCACTAGAACAATTACTTGAAGAGATGAAACCTAGTACAAGCTGCATAATAGCTGATTCTCAGCAAAAAAAGAAAAAAGAAAAAAAAAGGGCTGCATAATAACTGATAAGAATCTTGCTTGGACATGTGATATTGCTACCAAGCTTGATATACCAAGACTTTTATTTGATGGAACAAGTAGTTTCAATCTCATGTTGTCATAATATACTTGCATCCAAGGTCAATGAGAGTACTAGTGTCTCTGATTTAGAGCCTTTTGTTGTGCCTAGTTTGCCTGCAAATTGAATTAACTAGAGCACAGTTACCTACGAACTTGAATACAAGCTTGAAGGATTTCAAAGATCTTCATGAAAAGATAAATGCTTTTGAAGAAGGAGCTTATGGGGTCATGGTTAATAGTTTTGTTGACTGGGACCAAAATATGTTAAAAGGGTATAGTAAGACAAATGGAGATAAGAGTTTGGTGTATTGGGCCGGTTTCACTTTCCAACAAGGCAGACTTGGACAAGGCTTAGAGAGGTAACAAGTCCACAATTGATGAAAACCAGTGCCTCAAGTGGCTTGACTTGTGACCTCAAAACTCTGTTGTTTATGCTTGTCTTGAAAGTCTTTCTATTATTACAACTAACAGAGCTTGGTTTAGGATTAGAAGGGTGTGACCAGCCATTCATCTAGGTGATTAGAGAAGATAAAAATGGGGAGATTAAGAATTGGATAATGGAGGATGGCTTTGAAGAAAGGACAAAAGCAAGAAGCCTCTTTGATCTGGGGTTAGGCTTCACAAGTACTAATCTTGTCACACCCTGCAATTGGAGGATTTTTGAAAAATTGTGGTTGGAATTCAATGCTAGAATTTTTTTGACAAATTGTGAACTGGGGTTATGCTAGTGTGCCAATGGTAATATGGCCTATGTTTTTTGCTTATCAATATTTTTAATGAGAAGTTGGTGAGAGAGTGGGGCCTAAAATTGCTATTCCCTTAGGGGATGAAGAGAAGTTTGGGGTATTGGTGAAGAGGGAGGAAGTTAGGGAGGCTATAGGAAAGATAGTGACCGAAAGGGAAAGAAAGGGAAGCTAGACAAGAGAGAGCAAGAAAGCTTGCAAAGATGGCAAAGACAGCAATAGAAGAGGGAGGATCTTTTTACCTTGACATTGCATTGTTAATTGAAGATATTAGGAAACTATCCATGGCACTTAAGGCTCATGAGATATTTGTGGCTACACTATCTGAATTATAAGTAGCTTGTGAACTTTCATTTTCTACTTTTTAAGAGAAATTTCTAAAATTTTAATATAAGATGATCTTCCCAATTTTATAACAGACTGAGAGAATCATTTTTTAAAGATAAATAAGAAGATAATTTTTAATTTTTTTTTACATTATTACAATTAATGGAAAAGGATCATATTCATACATTATCATAAATAGTGACACTTACATATTTGGGATGTTAGTGTACCCTTCAATATTAGCCAATACGCTCAATAAAAGTTATTAAAAAAAACATAGATACAACTTTTAGGTGTGGTACATTAAATTTCCAATTAATTTCAAATTCATAGATACATTGACCTATACAGTACAAACAATATTATCTTTTCCTATAAAAATTAAATTCAATACACATGCTTAAATTTATTTTAGAATTCTAAGTCACTGCACCTACAGAATTGCACATGTATTTTATCTAAGTTATAATATTACACCACCAAATAAAAGTTGATCATGAGTTATGATCACACACAAACGCAAAAAATACTATTACTTTGTTTAGTTGTCATTAACTCGGTAGTGGGGATTGTATAAAATAATAATAATAAAAAGCTTTGTAGTGGGGCGTAGCCGCATAGGGTAAGTGATGGTACTGGGTAACTGTGCTAACATGTTTTGAATGGACTACATTTAAAATGACAATATATCTTTTGCATTAAAATTAAGTCCTTTTTGGTATTTCTTCTTTAAAAAAAAAAAAAAATCATTTTTAGTAATTTGCATCCACAACAAAAAATTTATAGTTTTCAAACCGTAATTTTTACATATTTTACCAAACATTTAATTGTGGCTTTTAAAATCGTGTTTTCAAAATACACATTTTAAAAATGCTAATTTTTTAAAAAATGTAATTTTCAAAACAGCCTATTCAAACAGACTCTAAATCTTACAAGTGAAGACCAAAATCTTTCTAACCTAGACTAGGAAGCTTTCACTCCAAAATTTTGATTATACTAGCTTATAATCTCATAGTACACATTGGTGCATATAAAAAATAAGACTTTTTTTTATCAGATAAAAAATAAGACCTAGAAACATATCAAATGAAGTACTAATGTTCATTTTTGAATTTTTGTCAACTCTTAAAAAACTGTTGTAATAATTTGCAGGATAAACAATTGTGTGGCCTGAGAACTTGGCAACCCCGATCCACTTTATATCCGGCTCAAGGCTCATGCCGAGGAGGAAGAAACGTCCGAGGATGATGTGTGAAAGTCTAATTCGCCAGGAACCCTGCCGAGGATGACCTTGTCCTCGGCCAACCAAAACCAACATGTCAGCCATAGCAGCATGGTGGAGGAACAAGTTCAGGATAAACTGTCACCTCCATATTAAATGCGCTCACCTAACCCCCCGTCCACATTAATGGAGATGTGACCTCTGGACAAGGCTGTCTTGGTTGCTACAACTCATAGGAGTGCTAGTAAAAATGGCTGATGGGACGGGCGGTCAGAAGAAGGGGGTGTGGATGATCAACAAGTGGAAGAAAGAGGTTGTGAAGAAATGACTATATAAGGGGAAGAAACGGATCAGAATGGGGATTCCCCGGGGGGGGGGGGGAGAGACCGCTGTCAAGCTCCTCAAACCAGTCCTGAGGACAGACTTTGGAGGATAATCTTGGTCCGCCCTCCTTCAACGGTGGCGAACGCTACATTGAGCGTTGTCCGCTTGCTAGGGCCTAGTTCTTGAACCCGCTCTCTACAAATTCATTGCACTGGGCTAGTTGGGCTTGAGTCCACTCTCTCAACAGTAGAAGTGCTCAAACCCAGTCCCTACAATTGGCGCCGTCTGTGGGAAGAACTTGTGCGCTAGCAGGCGCAATTGACAGTCGTTCCTAGGTGGCTAGCTCACAGAAGGTTAACAACGACGTGTTTGCACAAGAAACAACCATTGCAGAAAAGTAGAAGATTCAGAGAAAAGGAAAAGGGAATGAACATTGCAGCATTTTATTAAACAAAAAATAAATACATGATACAAACAGAGGCTCAGACAGGCTTGTTTTAAAGCTAACTCTACAAACAGAGGCCCAGACGGACTTGTTCAAAAGCTAACCCTAAAAGAAAGGGGGCTGAGGCAGGCTTGCTTCAAGGCTACCAATAACCCCTAAGCCGGTATGGATGGTATCGGCGAGAAGAGAGGAGCAGATGCAAAAGCGCCTGATGGCCCCGCCGCATAATGTTCCCTTGACACTCCCCCAGCCTCATGATGATTGAACATTGGAGGCGGCAACACCCGGGCATCGAACATGACGTAATCATGCGAGCCTCCATCGGCAGCTAAGCTGGGAGTGAGTCACCACCAGCTTGAAGGGCAGGCATGGACGCGCACCGCAGAGAAGCGTTATGTACTTCATGGACCTCCCTCCTAATCGCCAGGCATGATACCACCAGGATGACGCCCAAGCCTTGCCACGCTAGAAGTCTGACGTGGACCACAACAGCAACGGCTCTCGATCGAGGGAGGAGGACCTTTGGCTTGCTCGCCCCCGCCCTCATCCAAAGCCATCCCATTCCGCCAAGCTCTGATCACAATCCTAGCAAGGTTATTGAAGGGGCTTAGAGGGTGGGAGAATCATGTTTCCTGTTTAACTAGAGGGTTCGTGAAGTGTGGAAGGACGATTCCCCCAGAAAGCTTTATATGAAGGGCGAAGGTCGGTGGGAATTGGTCCACCCAGAATTCGAAAGAAGAATTATTAGCGACATTAATCCTGACCGAATTCCAAAGAAGCCATCAACCGCTGGATCTGCATTAATCCACGAGAATATTAATGAGGGCGCGCCTCGCACACCGAAGCGTCAAGAGCGGAACGCGAACAGTCAGAAGACGCCTCGTGATCGTAAAGGTCAGAAAATTGGAGTGGAGGAGGGGCTACCGCCACGCGTGAGGATAGAAATCTGACGTGGACTACAACAGCAACGGCTCTCGATCGAGGGAGGAGGACCTTTGGCTTGCTCGCCCCCGCCCTCATCCAGAGCCATCCCATTCCGCCAAGCTCTGATCACAATCCTAGCAAGGTTATTGAAGGGGCTTAGAGGGTGGGAGAATCATGTTTCCTGTTTAACTAGAGGGTTCGTGAAGTGTGGAAGGACGATTCCCCCAGAAAGCCTTATATGAAGGGCGAAGGTCGGTGGGAATTGGTCCACCCAGAATTCGAAAGAAGAATTATCAGCGACATTAATCCTGACCGAATTCCAAAGAAGCCATCAACCGCTGGATCTGCATTAATCCACGAGAATATTAATGAGGGCGCGCCTCGCACACCGAAGTGTCAAGCGCGGAACGCGAACAGTCAGAAGACGCCTCGTGATCGTAAAGGTCAGAAAATTGGAGCGGAGGAGGGGCTACCGCCACGCGTGAGGATAGAAATCTAAGCCACCCCTGTCCAAGGCAACGCGGGGCCAAGGGTCCAGTCTGAGGAATAGCCCATTTTCGGTGAAGCAAGGCTGAAGCCGTCATCACGCTAAAAGCAAACTTCCCAACGCTGAGGACGAATTCCTTCACTCCAAGTAGAAGAACACCTGGGTACTAGACTGAACCAAGGTCTTCCGTGGTCCTCGAACTCAAACCTTCGGTGAAACTAGTTACATACAGAAGAACACCTGGGTACTAGACTGAACCAAGGTCTTCCGTGGTTCTCGGACTCAAACCTTCGGTGAAACTAGTTGCTTACAGAAGAACACCTGGGTACTAGACTGAACCAAGGTCTTCTGTGGTCCTCGTACTCGAACCTTCGGTGAAACTAGTTACTTACAGAAGAACACCTGGGTACTAGACTGAACCAAGGTTTTGCATGGTCCACGGACCCAAACCTATGGGGAAACTAGCTACTTACATAAGAACATAAGCGTTGGACAGAACCAAGGCCTTACATGGTCCTCGGACTCAAGCCTATGGGAAAACTAACCACTCAAATATACCTGGGTACTAGACTGAACCAAGGTCTTGCATGGTCCACGGACTCAAACCTATGGGGAAACTAGCTACGTACAAAAGAACATAAGCGTTAGACAGAACCAAGGCCTTGCATGGTCCTCGGACTCAAGCCTATGGGAAAACTAACCACTTAAATATACCTGGGTACTAGACTGAACCAAAGTCTTGCATGGTCCTCGGACTCAAACCTTCGATGAAACTAGTTACTTACAGAAGAACCCCTGAGTGCTAGACTGAACCAAGGTCTTGCATGGTCTTCGGACTCAAACCTTCGGTGAAACTAGTTATTTACAGAAGAACCCCTGAGTGCTAGATTGAACCAAGGTTTTGCATGGTCCTCGGACTCAAACCTATGGGGAAGCTAACCACTTCGAGGAGAACCTAGGTGCTAGGCTGAACTAAGTTATTGCATGGTCCTCGGACTCGAACCTATAGGAAAACTAGTTACTTACAAAAGAGCAAAAGCATTAGATAGAACTAAGGTGTTGTATGGTCCTCAGACTCAAACCTGTGGGGAAACCAATTGCTTCACAAGACTAAGTCCTAGACAGAACCAAGGTATTGAGCAAAGCATTAAAGTACGATAAGTGAAAGGAAGCATCATTCGAAGAACTAAAAACAAATGATTGAATATATTACACAAAAAATAGTTTCGTTACAATGTCACCAAGACAAAAAGCAAAATAAAATGAAAAAGAAAGCAAGATCAGAGTGGCCCAAGTCGTCAAAACAAGATAGCCCGTCGAGATGGCCTACTCCCCCAACTCGGTAGACGGCTTGTCCTGAGGAGTCTGCCGGAGGGTTTCGTCTGGTGCCTCGGGACCCTGGCTCGGAGGGGCTACCTCAGAGGACCCTTCCTCAGCAGGAGGGATCTGAGGGACAACAAGTGTGGCTTGGGAGTTAGCTGAAGACTTCACCACATCCTGGGGTGCTTCTTGGCTACCAGTTCCTGCCCCCTCCAATGCTCCATGGCGCTCAGTTTCCTCAACAGGCTTATCAGCTGAAGTTGAGTCCTCGGCAGCATTGGTCCGGCCTTCATCTGTCACTTGTAAGGCGGAGCCTGCCTCGGGAGCGACGAAGACAACCTCGCGAATTATAGGGGGATAATACACTCTCTCGGCCCTCCTAAGGTCAGACGAGGCCTCGATCCCCGCTTAGTTGAGGGCCTCACTCCAAGTCTGGGAGCAGTAACGCCTGCATACTTCAAGGACTTGAGCCTTAAGGGCAACCTCGGTTTTAGCTACCCCCTCAGCAAAGGCCTCTTCCTCCGCTTGCTCTATGAAGTGTTCAGCATCTATTCTGGCAAACACAGTTTCTTCTTTAGCCCTCACGGCCTCGTCCTTGACGTAGTCGACAACGCCTCTTGCCCCCACTGCCTCGGCCAACTTCTGATTTAGGTCGACAATATGCTCTTTGGCAACCTGCAGCTGACCCTCGACATCCCGCAAGCGCCCTGTCTGGTCCTCGGCCTGTTTCATAGCGCTTGCTAGGTCAGATGCCGCGTTGTCTCTGGCCCTCGTCATCTCCTCCAAATTCTCCATTGCCTTCTTGAGATCCACCTTAGATTTCTTGAAGGTATTCGCGGCATTCAAGTACTTGTCGCGCTCCTAACCCAGAGCCTTACCCTAGTTGTCGACCTCCTCGTCCGGCCTAAAAATGGCATGGATAGCCTGCCAACCAAAACAAATACACCGTAAGTTGGGGACTAAGCAATAAAATCTAAACAAAGGAACAAGTATCAAAAGTCTTACCATGCCCAGGTACCTCTTAAGGTTACGGGCAACTTCTTGCCTCCTCATGCCTCCCAGCTCTGCCATGTCGACGGGGAGAATGAGGGACCTCTCCAGGGCATCGGCTACGCGAGCCCCCTCGCCCCTTCGGAAGTCCCTGAGAGTGGCGTCGTCCATCAAAGTCTTCCCGTGGAGCATGGCAGCAGGCAGCTAGGCTTGGGGCTCGGACTGCTGGATGACCTCTTTCCCCTTACCCTGACCACCAATCTTCAGCTGCTTGGAAGGCCGACGGGCTTCATCTTCCTCTTGGGAGGAACAAGATCTCCCCCCATCCACTAGGTCTTTGCTCTTGGAAGGCCTCTTCCTCTTCGGATCGATGGACTCGAGCCGAGGGTCCGAGATTGACTGAATGGAGGACGATCTGGTCTGCGCAGGCAAAGGCTTAGGTGGGGGAGGAGGAAGCTTGGGTGCGGGTAGAGGAGGCTTGGGCTGTGACTCTCTCGGTGTGTCCTTCCCCGGCTTGCCCTCAAGCAAGTCAAACAGGCTGGTTTGGGGTTGTCTCTTGAAACCCATTTCGGCCTGAATACCAACCGTTGGAGATAGAAGATCGGCTTCAAACAAATGGGGATCCCCCAAGTCACCAGAGGGATCCTCGGACAGATAGGCTTGGTCGAACGCACCAAATTCGTCCTCGGACGAACCCAGATCAACTACTTTTCCCTCATTTTCCAAACTCTCTCCCTCAGCCTTCGTAGCTTGATGGGATAAGGAAGAACCTGCCAACGGGATGCCCTCTGGAATGGAAGATCCCTCAGAAAACGAGAACCCGTGCTCCACCACAGTGATTTATTTAAGCCGAGGATCACGAGCCCTGATCACGTACTTCGGGGCCGGGAACGACTTCTGGGTCGGATCGTACCCGAGGAACTTGTGAGCAGCCTTAACTTGATTGTCGCCCTCGTTCACGAAAATCTCCGCCCTGAGAACGGATTGCAAGTCTTCCTTGTTGACCAAATGGAAACGCCGTTCAAAGGCGTGTGGATCTGCAGAAAGAAAAACAAACTCCTGTCATCAACAGAACAAAACAGATTTACAACAAAAAAAAAAGAGGCTAGACCCTCTTCTACTCCGAGTACCCTACCTGGCTCTCCCTCTACTGTCGGGCAATGGAGACCGTCATGCCATTCCCCTGACACAATGAGAAAATCCTGATTTAACCCTTTACTGGACTCGAGGAGGCACTGGATAAGTCGAACCCTATCGTCCCTCATCTTCATATAGTACGACTTACCCTTCAGGTGTTGAAGGTTATAGCACCAGTTTACATCATGGTGGGTTAACCTCAACCCCATCTTCTTATTCAAGGCGTCTACGCACCCTAGTATCCTAAACACATTGACGGTGCACTAGGTGGGAGTTAACCGAAAATGCCTGAGGTAACCGCTCATCACCGGCCCCATAGGGATTCTCATACCTCCCTCTAAGAAGGCGATTATGGGAATCACAACTTCGCCCTTTTTCCTCCTAATATACCAATCTCCTTCCTCGCAATACCTCAGGCCCACGTTGTTGGGTATCTTATAATCGGCGATGAACTTCTCCATCACCTCTTCAGACTCAACTAATTTCTTAAATCTACCCATCCCTAACAACGACTAAAAGACTCGAGAAAGAGCGAAGGAAAGAAGGGAATCAGAGAAGAAATTTGTGCTACAGAGAGAAGAAAACTTACAGAAATGAGGAAAAGATCCTCGGACAGGCTTTTTATGCTGGAAAGGGACGCTGGTTGGGTTGGAGGTTTGACCGGATTCAGAGCATGTGCATCAGAGTTCTTGAATGCAAAAATAAGGAGGCCAATCGGTTCAAATGAGTATTTATATCCTCAATTAAAGATAACCAGACGGAGTTTCCCGCCCGTAAAGGCAGGAAATCCCCACCAACTGATTACCATCGCACCGTTGAACGTGGAGAGTATGGAGCCGCCAGAATTTAATGCGGGTGCGCACCATATATCGAGGCGCCAGAAACGTGCATTGGGTAGACGAAAAGACTCCAACGCTGACGCAGGGTTGGGCGAGTCATGACGAAGGCCCGAGGATATCAAAATCCTCCTCCCCGTCCGAGGATACGGACAGCAGGATTTTGAGGGGTTATTATGGGGCCTGAGAACTTGGCAACCCCGGTCCACTTATATCCGGCCTAAGGCCCATGCCGAGGAGGAAGAAACGTCCGAGGATGATGTGTGAAAGTCTAAATCGCCAGGAACCCTGCCGAGGACGACCTTGTCCTCGGCCAACCGAGACCAACATGTCAGCCATAGCAGCATGGTGGAGGAACAAGTTCAGGATAAGCTGTCACTTCCACATTAAATGTGCTCACCTAACCCCCCGGCCGCATTAATGGAGATGTGACCTTTGGACAAGGCTGCCTTGGTTGCTGCAACTCACAGGAGTGCTGGTAAAAGTGGCTGATGGAACGGGCGATCAAAAGGAGGGGGCGTGGATGATCAACAAGTGGAAGAAAGAGGTTGTGAAGAAAGGACTATATAAGGGGAAGAAACAGATCAGAATGGGGATTCCTCGGGGGGGGGGGGAGAGACCGCTGTCAAGCTCCTTGGACCAATGTCGAGGACGGACTTTGGAGGATAATCTTGGTCCGCCCTCCTTCGACGGTGGCGAACGCTACATTGGGTGCTGTCCGCTTGTTAGGGCCTAGTTCTTGAACCCGTTCTCTACAAATTCATTGTACTGGGTTAGCTGGGCTTGAGTCCACTCTCTCAACAGTAGAAGTGCTCAAACCCAGTCCCTACAACAATGTATTTGGTTATTATTCTTTGCATAATATATCAATTTAGTTCATAACCTTTCAATTGTGTCAATTTAGTTCCGAACCTTTCAGTGTCGTGTCAATTTAATTTATGCCGTTATTTATTGGAAGGAAATTGCTGACGTAACAAATGACGAAAATAATAAATTAATTTTCATTAATGTAACAATAAACTAATATATTATTTTTATTATTTGTCATTTCAGTAATTTTCATCCAACAGAAAACGACATGGACTAAATTAACAGGACACTGAAATCGTGTAAACGATAGAAATCGTAATTTACTTTTTATTTTTTGGCTGTATTTATCTCTTAAATTTATAGCGGTAAAAACTAAAAACTAGGAAAGAAAATATATTTCTAGTGAAAGAAAAGGAAATATACATTTTCATCAAAGATAAAATGACATGGATTAAATTAAAAGGACACTAAAATCGTGTAAACGATAAAAATCATAATTTACTTTTTGTTTTTTGGCTGTATTTATCTCTTAAATTTATAGCATAAGAACTAAAAACTAGGAAAGGAAATACTAGTCTTATCACATGAGTGCGATGAGGTTTGTTTGTTTGTTTGTTTGTTTTTTTTTAAGCAAAGAAAAAACCCTGTATTTTTATTAATATATCATTTTTATTTTGAATCTAATTTATAAGTGTTTTGGCATCCTGTGAGAATTAAAGCTCTCCTCTCACGTAAGAGCTTCTCTCTCTCGTTTGGTAAAAACGAGACTCTCCCTCCCTTAGTGTTAACACTGAGGGCTTGCTTTTACAATTTTTTTACTCGATTCCTAATGGCTGACGACGTGATTGATAGCATGGAAAACATGAAACTAACATCTGAGGAAGAAGAGATTATTGTGATATCTGATGAGGGTAGATTAGCCGAGATTGAGAGCTGCAATTTGAGTCTCATTGGAAAACTTTTGACATGCAGGGCCTTTAACAAAAGGGTGGCTATGAGTACAATACGGAAAGCATGGGGCATGAATACTGAGTTGAAGATTGTTGAGGTTGGATCAAATCTGTTCCAGTTCAAGTTCCAAACAGATTTTGATTTAAACCGTGTATTGAAAGGGGGACTGTGGAGTTTTGATAACCAATTGCTTTTACTCAAGCGATGGCATAAAGGGATGACTGCAAGTAATGTCAAATTAGATCATGCATCCTTATGGATCCAAATTTGGGGGGCTTCGTTTGATATGGTGTCTTCACAAGTGGCAGCAGCGGTTGGCAGTAGACTGGGAATGGTGGAAGATGTGGAGAAACGGAGGGGATAGGATACACCGAATTATTTTATGAGGGTGAGGGTTGCGTTACCGGTTTCTAAACCATTGAGGCGGGGAGTATTCATTGAAGATTCAGATGGGGAACGCACTTGGGTAAAATTTAAATATGAAAGGTTGCCGGTTTTTTGTTATTACTGTGGTATTCTTGGGCATGACTTACGTCACTGTGCGAGCCATTATGCAGCAGAAAAACAAGGGGGGGAGGTAGATTACCAATATGGAGATTGGCTAAAGGCTACTAGAGGCCGGCAAAGATCACCGCCACGACGGAGTATGGTGGAGCCTGACTTGCACGATTGGATGAGGAGTACAAACGAAATTCATGGAGTGGATACTGATATTCAGGTGGTGGAATCCGAGAAGTTAGGAGTGGATACTTCATATCATGTGGATAATGTTGAAGTGCATGAGATGAATCCAGATATTCAGCAGAGGAGTACTACTGGGAATAAAGAAGTGGTGGACAAGGATAATAATTCTATAACAACAAACATGGCAATAGCTGAGGAGAGTCCAAAGTCACAGTCAGATAGAGATAATGCTAATATGGTGGATGAGCAGATTGGGCCGAATCTACATGGCATAGCACAGCCTAAACTAAAGTCAACGTGGACCAGGATTATGAGGATGAATTATGGGCTTGGAAGTTTTATAAGGCCCACGGATACTTCTTTGCTTGGAAAGAGAGGAAGCTTTACTGAAACAGAGGCTACTATATCAGATGAAGAAGAGGAAGCACAGAGAGTGAAGCGGGAGAAATTATGTCGAATTAATGATGGTGAATCGGCAGGGGTGGCTGACCACCCTTGCCGGAGGCAATGAAGCTGCTAAGTTGGAACTGCCAAGGGCTTGGGAACCCTTGGACAGGTCGTAGCCTTCACAAGATTATGAGGGAACAAGCTCCCAATGTGTGTTTTCTTATGGAGACATGGCTAGATAAGGAGGGTTTTGAAAAATTGTATGGTGAATTGCCTTATCAAAATAAAATCATTGTGAAGAAACCTGATTCGGGTGGAGGGTTGGCTTTACTATGGAAGGATGATATTAGGATGGACTTGATCAATTTCACCAATAATCATGTGTTGACAAAAGTGAAGGAGGAAGACGGGTCTGAGTGGTGGCTAACATGCTTTTATGGATGGCCAGAAGCGCAGCAAAAACATAAGTCTTGGGAGTTACTAAACCATTTAAAGTCGTTTGCAGAGGGTCCTTGGCTATGTATCGGAGATTTTAATGCTTTTCTCCAGTCCTCTGAAAAGCTCAGTAAACGGCCAGCACAAGTAAGCCAAGTTGAAGATTTTCGGGCTGCAATGGAGGAGTGTCATTTGGAGGACTTGGGCTTTAAGGGATATCCTTATACTTGGAATAATAAGCGACCAGGAGAGGCAAACACCAAAATCCGGTTAGACAGAGTTGTTGCGACGAGGGAATGGAAAGAAAAATTTCAGCTGAGTTCAGTGGTGCATTTGGCCCCTCATGCTTCGGACCACTTGCCAATTGTTCTCCACACACAGAAATTTGAGAAGAATAGTAGACAAGGAAGGAGAGGATTTAAGTTTGAAGAAACATGGCTGCTTTGGGAGGAATGTGAGGCTATTGTTAAAGAAGCATGGACGTTGGAGCATAATGGAGGGCACGGGTTGGTAGATATCAAGCAGAAAATTCAGAATTGTGGGGATCAATTACGAGCTTGGGGATCTTCTAAGGCCAGGCCGAACAGTGAAGACATTAAACAGCTCCAAAAAAGATTGGAAAATTTGAACATGGTGGTGACCACGGAAGCTTCAAGGGCAGAATTCTTGAAGGTAAGCAAGGAGTTGGATGATTTATTGATGAAACAGGAGATTTTTTGGGCACAGAGATCTAGAGTTTCTTGGCTTAAGTATGGAGACAAGAATACAAAAATTTTTCACTCTAAAGCATCACAACGGCGGAGGAGAAATTATATTCAGGGTGTAAAAAACTCTGATGGAGATTGGGTGGAAGAGGTGGAAGATATTTCTCAAGTAGCAATAAATTATTTTGAGAACTTGTTTCATGCAGGTACTTGTACTCAGGTTGAAGATTGTCTCAGTACAGTAGAGCATAAGGTGACCTCGGATATGCAACAGATATTGTCCAGTGATTTTACTGCTGAGGAAATTAAGATAGCGGTTTTCCAAATGGGACCAACAAAGGCGCCTGGACCTGATGGTATGAATGCTCTTTTCTACCAAAAGTTTTGGCATATAGTGGGTGATAATGTAGTTAGTGCAGTGTTAGACTATTTACATTCTGGTGTTATGGGGCTTGATATAAACCACACTAATATTGTTCTGATACCTAAAATTAAATCTCCTGAGAGAATGTCTGATTTTAGGCCAATTAGCTTGTGCAATGTAATTTATAAAATTATTTCCAAAGTGCTGGCTAACAGGTTGAAACAGATTCTGCCATCTGTTATATCTCTTACACAGAGTGCTTTTGTGCCAGAGAGGCTTATTACTGACAATGTACTGGTGGCTTATGAAGTTTTACATTCTATGCATTCTCGGAAAAAAGGAAAAATAGGATCATTGGCATTGAAGCTTGACATCAGTAAAGCATATGACCGTGTTGAGTGGAATTTTTTAGAAGGCATAATGATTAAATTGGGATTTCCAGACATATGGATTCAGTGGGTGACGAGGTGTGTAACTACTCCCTCATTTTCCATTCTCATTAATGGAAAAGAATATGGAAATATTCGGCCAACTAGAGGAATCCGGCAAGGGGATCCCCTTTCCCCATACCTGTTCCTATTATGTGCAGAAGGCTTCACTTCATTATTAGAGAAAGTAGAGTTGGAGGGGCGTATCAGGGGAGCTTCTATATGTCGTAGGGCGCCTAGAGTATCAAATCTAATGTTTGCTGATGATTCAATAATTTTTTGTTGAGCCACTAGTGGAGAGGTGGGGTGATTAATGAAGTTTTACAAACCTATGCTAATGCTTCTGGTCAATGCATTAATATGGAGAAATCCTCGGTCTATTTCAGCAGTAACACTCAAGAAGGGAAAAAAGCAGAGATTGTGTCATTGTTAGGGGTGAAGGTGGTGGACAGATTTGAATCATATTTAGGGCTGCCTACACTGGTGGGAAGGGCAAAGTATCAAACTTTTTCCTATTTAAAGGATAGAGTTTGGAAAAAATTACAAGGGTGGAAGGGCATGATGTTATCAAGAGCAGGCAAGGAAGTATTAATAAATGCAGTTATACAAGCAATTCCTACATATACAATGGGGGTTTTCCAGTTGCCAATTAAATTGTGTGAGGAACTGAATGCTTTGTGTGCTAGATTTTGGTGGGGACAAGTGGGTAATGGAAGAAATATTCATTGGAAGAATTGGGGTAGCCTAACTCAACCAAAGGTGGAGGGAGGGATGGGATTTCGGGATTTGAGGTTGTTCAATCATGCTATGCTAGCTAAACAAGGCTGGAGGCTAATGCAGGACCAAAATTCTCTCTTCTTCAAATGTTTCAAAGCCAGATACTTTCCGAGATGCCACTTTTTGGATGCTACTGTGTCTCCCAATTGTTTGTATGTATGGAGAAGTATTATGGCTGCCATGCCAATTTTGATAAGCGGATCTTGTTGGCGTGTGGGAAATGGTGAATCTATAAAAGTTTTGGTGGATAAATGGATTCCTAATTATACATCAAATAGGGTGTTGCATCCAGTTCATGAGGGTGTGGAGGATTGGAGGGTTTCAGATCTCATAGATTTGGATTTACATGGGTGGAGGAGAGATACCATCATGACAATATTTAATAGAGAGGATGCAGAGGCTATATGTAAAATTCCCTTAAGCCATAGGCATGTGACTGATGTCGTGGTGTGGCTGCATAATAAAGAAGGTGTTTACACAGTTAGATCCGGGTATCATGTGGCTAGAAAAGTGCTTAGGGAATGGGCTGAAAGTTCAACAAGTTCTGGGCAGCAAATTTGGAAGAAACTGTGGAGAGTAAGGGTGCCTAACAAATTGAAGGTATTTGCGTGGAGGGCTTGTTATGAGATACTACCAACCCAAGTAAATTTGGCCAAAAGAAATATTATCAGAGAGAATTTATGCCTGTGCTGTCAGCGAGCTCCAGAGACCGTCATTCATGCTCTTTGGGAATGTCTAGCAGCCCAAGATGTGTGGGCTGGCAGTTCCACCATGATGCAGAAATGTGCTACTAACTTTCATGATTTTATGCAGCTTTTTGAGGCTTTGATGAACAGACTTGATGCAGCTGGACTGGAGCTTTTTGTGGTACAAGCTTGGACCGTGTGGAATCAGAGGAATACGATGGTGCATGGCGGACAAATAAAGAATCCTTGCTGGCTGAACAAACGTGCAACAGACTACCTGGACGAGTACAGAAATGCACAAGAACAGCTGGTTGTTTCGAACACAACCTCAAATGGACACCATTGGAAGCCTCCACCTTAGACTATGTATAAGTTGAATTTTGATGCAGCCGTGTTCACGGAACAGCAGAGTTCTGGAATTGGAGCAATAATCCGAAATGCACAAGGGGAAGTAATGGCTGGAATGTCAGCTAAGGGGCCCTATGTGAGAAATAGTGAAGAGGTAGAAACTTTGGCGTGTCGACAAGCAGTTGTTTTTGCCTTGGAAGCTGGATTTTCAGAGCTTGTAATTGAGGGTGATAACAGCACAGTAATGAAAGCCATCTCGGGTTTACCCTGCCATAATTCCTTGCTTGGGCATGTATATGAGGATATTTGTGTTTACCTAAATGGGATGCAGCGGGTTTCAATAAGTTGTATTAAGAGAGGGGGGAATATGGTTGCGCATTCTTTAGCAAAGTATGCAAAAAATATTAGTGATGTAGTCTATTGGATAGAGGACTCACCACCACCTGCGGTGGAGGTTTTGTACCAAGATTCTTTACATGTTAGTGAATGAATGAATGCCTCGTTTTCAAAAAAAAAAAATTTATGTGTTTTTTTTTTTTTTTTTTGGAGAATGAATCTAATTTAGAAGTGGATAAAGCAATTTGAAAATTTACAAGAGAGTAATTCTATTTTTCAGGTAATGTTTTAATAGGAATTAGAGTTGTATTTTTACCAGAATATCCTTTAGTTTTTTTTTTTTTTTTGATAGAGAATGTCTTTTAATTTTGTTTCTACTTAAATATAAAAGTGTAGGGACATTTTTGAACTTAAAAAAAAATGAGAAATCCATATATGAAAAATCCCTTAAATAATAATAATAATATAGTATATAGTATAAATACTTCTGGTCGAAGGAAAGGAAATACACGAGTGCGGTATAATAAATTAGTAAAGATAAAGAAGAGTGTGATTTCCATTTTCTGAACATTAAAAAGACGATTTGACCCTTACTTTGCAAACAAAGAATGACAGGGCTTGCTCGCTCATTCGGCCCATTTCTCAAAAATTGTCAATGTCGAGCAGAGACTCAGATCACCGCGAAGACGACCTTCAGTCAATAATCCTCGAGCAACGCCGCGAGCTCATGGCGGCGCAAGCCCTAGATTCCGACCTCGACTTCGCCTTCCATCTCCAACTCCAAGAAGCCCTCGCCGCCTCTCTCGCCCTCCAACCTTCCACTTCTACTTCCACTTCCTCAATTCTCGAACCTCACCACACCTCCACCACCACCACCACAGAAAATGGCGGCGTTTCGAGCTTCACTGTTCTCCAATCCGACGAACTGGCGAAATTGGTGCAAGAAGTGAAGGACCGGGAAGCAAGCGAGTTGGAGATGCGGAGAGTGAGGGAAGATCTCAACCGTCGGATCCACGACGAGAAATTCGCGCGCGAGATACTGAGAATTCCGGAAGATGCCTGGGAGGAGTGGGGCGACAATTACGAAAAGCCCCTCCTTGGCGAGGGTTGCTCGAAATCGAAACCAGCGGCGGACATCAACAACAACGACGCCGTTTTCAGAATTTACACGAAAGGCTTGGTGAGCGTGGAAGAGATTAGGGGTGTGAAAACTGCGTTGGCGGGAATAGGCGTGGCGATCTGCGATCCGAGTGATAATGTGATATTCGAAGTGAGGAAACCACTTGTGGGAAATGGAATGAGCAAGAATGCTGCGGAGGCCAAAGCTTTGATCGATGGCTTAAATGCTGCTATCGCTTTGGAGTTGAAGCGTGTCACTGTTTATTTCGACTATAACCCGCTTTACCAATTTGTATGCCTCTCTCTCTCTCTCTCTCTCGGTTTTCGTGTTTTATTTTTTAATTTAATACCTGTTTTATTAGTTTTATTTTTATGTATGAATTAATTATTAGAAAAGTCTGCCAAAATGTCACAATTTTTGCCACTGAGAAAAAGTTGAGTCAAGGTGAGAGTGATCATATACTACTTTGAGTCAACTCCTTCATAGTGTGCCCACAAATGAACTGATGGTTATTACTTATTACAAGTGTCTTGAGTCTTGACACTTCAAAGGCTTCTTTTTTTTTAAAAATCAAAGCATTGATAGCTATGAGCAGTTTATTCACATTTATCGTTCATGATTTTAGTGCAAAAAGTGGAAAATGTGGGTCTATAATAGTTACATTTGGGAGAGGCTCAAGTTCATTGCTTTCTGTGCACTAGACCGAGATGCTGTCACATGGTAAATTTTGGACACATGGCAACATCTTACTGGCTCTGCTGCACAGGGCACTAAACCCAAGCTGAACCTGTGTACTGCACTCTCCAAGTGTGCTTGTTCCCCTCCTCCTTTCTTATCATGGCAAGTCTTTGTGAAATAACTCCCACAAGAAGAAAGAAGAAGGCATTAAGAGGACCCTCCTGGCCCAACCCTAGACACTCTAAGATCCTTTTTCAAATCAAACCTGCTCCCATTTCAAGTCAAGGAATAGATAAATAACCACATCCCATTGCACTGATCGGGGGCATTCGTAGTGACTGAGGGGGTCAAATACCAAGAAGTGAGTTATTTATCAGCCAAGCATTGACTCCATAGGAATGTTTAAAATTTTAATGGAGTGCGCTGTAAAATTAACTCCGGGAAGGTAGAATAGAAATTAGTATGATAAAATATAATCAAATAATATGATAAAGTCGTCAAAATGAACAAACAAGACGTGCAATAAAAATAGAGGAGTTTGAAATATATTATTTTTCCTATTTGATCCTTTTTTGTTTGGAATTAATAAGATTAATATGTGAGTATTTTGGAGCATTTAAAAAGCGAACCCCAAAGAGTTTTATTCTCCAAATAATAGTATAGATGAACTACTACTACGGTGACTTCAACAATCAAATGTGAGCATAATTACGATAAAAGAAATCTGTCGTGATCCATAATAAAATGGCCGGTTATGATGGTCACGGCCACCCTCATTTTTTGGGGCTTGGGACCGGCTGTGAACAAAATGTGTGAAACTAAGGAGTAAGGACAGGCACAGGCAGAATTGGTGAATGATAATATTTATATGTTATATTTTGAAGTACCACTTTGAGAAGCTCGTTTTTTAGAGTTGTGTGGTGTCTTTTTGTTTGGAAAATGCTTTTTGATGATTACTTTAATGATGGTGTTTATAATATCCTTCAATTCTAGAAATGTTTTATAGTTTTTACAACTTTGTTTTGGTCTTAAATATTTTTACATGCCCTCTTTATTGAGGTATTGTGTTTTACCAATGCAGGTTAGTGGAAGATGGCCACCAAAGCAGCGCAAGATTGCAGTGCTAGTAAATCAGGTGACTCTTCTCCGAAAAAATTTTATGTATTTCAACCCCAAGCTTGTGGCACGGAATGATGTTAAATTTGCGTTTAAACTTGCAAAAGATGCAATAGTGTCTCAGGTTACCAGACCTGCAGAATCTAGCCATGGCAATAATCTAAATGAGGCTTGTGTAATTTGTTTGGAAGATGCTGATGTCAGTCGGATGTTCTCGGTTGATGGCTGCCTACACCGGTATTGCTTTTCTTGTATGAAACAGCATGTTGAGGTGAAGTTGCTTCATGGGATGGTGCCCAAATGCCCTCACGAAGGCTGTAAATCAGAGCTTGTTGTTGACAGCTGCAGAAAGTTCTTGCCACCCAAGTCAATTGAGACCATGAGCCAACGCATTAAGGAAGCTTCAATTCCTCTTGCAGACAAAGTTTATTGCCCAAATCCAAGGTGCTCAGAATTAATGTCAAAAAGTGACATTTTGGAATATAGCAAAGATTTTCTGGATGTTGAACGATCTGGAGCCAGGAAATGTGTAAAATGCCATGGCCTGTTTTGTATTGATTGCAATGTCTCTTGGCACAGTAACATGACATGTTTTGCCTTCAAAAGTTTGAATCCTCATCCCCCTGCAGAAGATGTAAAGCTGAAGTCTCTTGCTACAAGGAATCTTTGGCGCCAGTGTGTTAAATGCAACCATATGATTGAACTTGCTGAAGGTTGCTACCACATGACTTGCAGGTATTCCCTTCTATCCAAGTGTCATTGCTTTTTTTGGTTGCCAAAGGTCATTATTGCTTTTCTTTTTAATGCATGTAAGTAGCATCTTTATTTACATATTAAAAATGTAGCTTCTAAGAACGTATATTTTAAATCCATTGTTTTGCATGTGGACTACACAAGAAGAAGAATATAAGTTTAGAGGATTATATATCTCTCTTTGTGGCCAAGTCTACATGATCTTGATGCCATAACTAGGTCGTCTTCTTCTTTTTTTTTCTTTGCGATTACCTGCTTGCTCCATTATTCTCTGTTTACATTACCTATTAAGGAAGTGGAGACTTTAGATGACATTTGTCTGTAAAAACAGATTTGGTGGCTTAATTGGAGTCCATGGTGTTGTCATTAAAACCATTCTCTATCTTAACTTGTTATAAAAGAAACTTGGCCATCAAGGAATATGTTTATAAACACTGTGGCTGAAATGAGAATGTAGGAGAAAAATATGCTTAAGATTGTTTTGTCATGCACACTGAGGACCAAGTCAGAGGCATTAGAAGAATTATAAGGCAACAAAATAAGGTAGATTGAGAATTGGAAGGCTTGATGGTCGTGGATTCAATGGAAGACAAGGTTGTACATAGAGATGAATGAGACTAATGTTACTACCATCTTGTTGCTGTTGTGTGTGTGTGAGAGTGTGTGTGTGTAGGTTTCCCTCACCCACCGCCCCCCCCCCCCCCCCCTGGCGGCCCTTTTTTTTCTCACCAAAAAAAGGAAATCGTTTAGAGTTCATTCCATCTAAAGTTAGGTTCTGCATATTTATTAGTGATTTACTACTTGGAAGTTAGAATGGAAGCCTATTTAAATCTACCTAATAACCATTTATTTTCTTTTTTTACGGTTACCTTTTGTAGTTGATTGTATTGCTGCTTGTGCTTTTATTGCTTTTCAGGTGTGGGTATGAATTCTGCTACAATTGTGGAGCTGAGTGGAAGAACAAGAGAGCGATGTGTTCTTGTCCACTTTGGGATGAGGATCACATTTGGCTTGAACAGGATAGAGACTTTGATGAAGACGAAGAGGATGAAGATGAAGATGATGAGTACTACGACTCTGATTCTGATGACTATTGAACAAATATCTTCCCTTCAACCACCCCCCCTCCCCTTTTCCCTCCTCTCTTCCTTTCAACTGCTTGCTCACAAGTCACGAATTTTTTCATTTCATATTTTGTTAGGGACAATGAAAGAAAGCATGAAAAATGGATGAGCAAAACAGAAAAGTAAATTTGAAGGACACGGGATTGGGGTATATTGTAAAAAGCATTCATGTTGACTATTTGACATAATTTTGAGGAAGTATCTTCTGAGCCCACTTTATGGAGTTGGCCTCTCACAAGTACGTTGGCCCCATTGGCTTGTGTGAGACCCTCTCCATAGAGTGGACACATTATATAACTTCTGCATCTTAAGAATGTTGAGTTATGGTTTGGTATTGCTGTACTGTGTGGATGATTCTGCTAGGAGAAAGGAGCTATTCCTCCGATAAAGGTTCCTAAATTAAGCTGGACTTAAGGAGTAATTCCCTTGATAAAAGGTTGCTAAATCAGTTAGATATAGGCTAATTTCATTTTAATGGTGAGTTATGTATCCCTGACTGCGTTTGATTTGTAGTCCAGGAGTTGAAACCCTGCTGTTTGATTCTATTTTATTTCTTTGTTTATAAAAATATGTATTTCAATTAATAATAAATTAAGTGCCTTTTTTTTTATAAATAATTTATGAGTGTGTATTAAAAATACTCTTATTATTATTATTATTATTATTATTATATAACTGAAACCTTTGACTTTTTATTAATCTCTCTAAAGCTTGCCACATCATTATCATTTTTTTTTTTTACGCTTTGTTTATTTCAACAATAATATTTTCTAGAAAATAAGTCATTTTTCAATAAGCATTTTCTATAAACCTATCTCATTTTCTAATATTTGGTAGTAACTTTAAATGAGATGAAAAACAACATCCTAACTTCTCTTACTTAATTTACTGTGAGATAGAATTGTTTTTCAAAAAAAATTTAATGAAAAGAAATCTCTAAAAATAGGCCATACTTTTTATGTTGACCAAAGATAGTTTTCAATTGATTCATCTTTTTTTATGCTACTAAACATTGAAAAACACGGAAAATTATCTTTACACAAGGTTTTTCATCGAAACAAACGGAGCGTAAATAAAATTATTTTGGTTTAGTCCAAACTTAATAAGGAGTGAAACTCTATCTCTCTAACAAGTCCAACTTAAACTCAAACTCTCTCAAACTTAAATTTGGCTACGCACATCCTGGCTTTAAAATTAGGTGCGTTGGTTATTAAATTTCTGCGATTTTTGGACCCTTTTTTTTAAGAGAGTTTTAACCTATAGCGTCCGCTCCAAATAATAATTTTTTATCATCAGACCAAAATTTCAATTAATTTTTGGTATAAGCAGGGATTGAACCCCAGATCTCTTATACAACTATCAAAGACTTTACGAGTTGAGCTAATTGGAACCTTTTTTTTTTTTTCTTTCTCATTATGAAACTTCACGTATTTGCAAATTTCTATATTCACGGTGACTCAACAATGCTAATCTTACCTATAAAAAAAATACATATTCTAATCATAATGCTACTAATGGCATCATTGGGATTCTATTTGATATTATAGTATCATTTAAATTAAAATATTCAATTCGTAATCAATGGCCGGTTCTAGAATTTTTTTTTTTTTAGGGAATGATTATTAAAAAAATTTAATAAAAAGATAACTTGAATAAATTTCTGTAGGGATAAAGGCCCAAAATCACGTATTGGGCCTTGGGCTTGGTCCGAGGACAATGGCTAATCCGAGAAGGGACAGATAATCTTAGGAAACTCCAATTTTAAAGGTTTCGCAAGCAAAGAATGAACGGAAAGTGGTTTGAGGAGTAACTCCTCCTAAGACATGACGTTCACGGCCCACTTTTGTACCCTGACAATCGAAGTGATCTTCTGGGAAGCTCCAGCAGTAAGGATGGGCGTCATACACTTATAAGGAATGATGGGGACTTAAGTATACCTAAAGAAAGGCTACCATCACGGCATTAAATGCATTGCAGCTACTTTTCTGGCCACATTTATGTTGAAGAGACCCCTAAACAGTGCTTCCTTGATCATCGCGACTCACAGATGGCCAAAGAGCGCGTCTGATGGGACAAATACTCAAGTGAGGGTTTAGATGATCAACAAGTGTAAAATCAAGATGGTCTGAAGGGGACTATATAATGTGAGAGACCACTCGCAGGAAAGGGGGGAGAAGAGTGAGAGAAAAGAAACACTATAGCTACCAGAACTACAATTGTAATAAGTTTCATTGATTTGTATAAATATTTGCCTCCTCGGAAATACTTTCACCCAATCTTAACGTACCTTGTTCTTGAATGATCATCATTCAAACCCGTCCTAGCCGTTGTTATATTTATTGGGGCCTAGTTCTTTAATCCACATTCTACAAATTTATTGTGCTGGATTCATTAACCCATAATCCCATACATATTGGGCTTGAGCTGCAAACTGTGCCCCTACAATTTCTATCACCAAAAAAAAAAAAAAAAAAAAAAATACTACTACTACTACTACTAACCTTGTCACACGTTATGAGGCATTTTTTTTTTTTTGGTGTTTAGTGTCTTAATTTTTCATTCATCCACTAATCTATATTGTAAGGACTCGTATCACAGCTTAAGCCCACCTAGAACAGTGTGAGCCAGCCCAATAAGCCCAAAACAATAAATTTATTAGAGAGTGGATTTTGCAGGCAAATTACAAGGCCACGTAAGTTCAAGCTCAAGAGCGACTAGGCTTAAGTTAAAAGGGAAAGAGACATAAATTCAACATGAAATCCCTCCTCGGGCAAGTCCGAGGACGTATTGTTCATATAATAATCAAGAATAATCTTTTTTTACAATGAATTCTTGTACTTTCTTTTCTCTCTCTTTTCTTTCAATATCACATGCCCATTTTTGTGGGGGTCATTTCCTTATATAGTTCCCTCCAATACATCCCAGCCCCTCATCTATTCGATTCTTAGGGAACCCTTTGGATGCTTGTCCTATCAAGACCCTTCTGGAGGTGATAAGAGGGGCTATAAGCTGTGAAGACACTGTTCAGGTGTCATTTCCATATAAATGCAGCCAGTTCAGTTGGTGCAGTGTATTAAATGTGAAGGTGGCAGTCACCTTCCTAGATATTTCTTCTTTCTGTTGCATTCACGGCTTTATTACCTTCCTTGGAGCTCCTCTTTCCTGTATGGTTGACTACCTAAAATATTCCTGAGATGCCTTTGCTCCTCGGGAATCTCAATTCACATGCCGGTTTCCCTTTCTTCCTCGGTCTTCCTGTCTATACGCACATGGATTTTTAATCATCCTCGGGTCTTTAATCATTCTCAGACAGGGCCCATAGCCCAAAAATGTGCTTGGATCACCCGCTCCCACAATAGCCCTTCAAAACTCTATCCCTTTCCATTCCATTGAGGATGGGGTTTTGATTATATTCTCCAATTCTCACGTTTTAGGAGTGTTCCCACGTGGTGGTGTCTTTTCTCACCTGCTCTGTGCATATCCCTAACACTTCGGCATTCGCAACGCTCCAATTATTGCTTAATACGGTGTTGTGTTCCCCACGTTCTATGACGCAATAAAGATCCAACGGCGGTGATCTTTTATGGGATTTCAAGCGGGAGTTTTCCCACTCATCTTTTCTCCCTATATAAGAGATGTGAGGGGGTCATTCTTCCCATTTTCCCAACCTTTAGTCTTTCAAAGAAGCGGTCCGAGGTCCCCCCTTTCTATTTCTTTGTAAGTACCTTTTAGTTTGCACATAATTTTTAGGATCCTTTCTTTCCTCGTCTTACAGTTTTCACTTTCACTTTCTGCTTTCCTAAAAATGGGTAGGTTTGCTAGTTTAGTTGATACACATGAGGGTATAGAGGCTTTTAAGGCTAAGTATAATATACCACCCGAGACCAAGTAGGGTTATAATGCCAACATGAAACTGAGACCATTAGCACCTGGTGATCTTGTGTTGAGAAAGGTCCTGGGTAAGGCAAAGAACCCAGCATGGGGTAAGCTAGGGCCCAATTGGAAAGGACCATATTGCATCACCTCGGTGGCTGGTGTAGGAGCATATTTTTTGGAAGACGTAAATGAACACGTAATACCACGCCCGTGGAATGTAAACAACCTGAAAATATATTATTATTAATGAAATTTTCCTCTGTCAAAAGTGTTCATTTGTTGCGTGAAGGCATTACGTTTCTCACGATTCAAACTTTTATAAGTGTTTAAACTGAACCCAATCATGCATGAAGTCCTCGGACCAGATGACGTGGGGAGGTTAACACGATGACAACTTTTATAAGTGTTTAAATTGAATTCAATCATGTCTGAAGTCCTCAGACCAGATGATGTGGGGAAGTTAACACCATGACAACTTTTATAAGTGCTTAAACTGAACTCAATCATGCTTGAAGTCCTCGGACCAAATGATGTGGAGAGGTTAACACCATGACAACTTTTATAACTGTTTAAACTGAACTTAATCATGCCTGAAGTACTCGGACCAGATGATGTGGGGAGGTTAACACCGTGACAACTTTTATAAGTGTTTAAACAGAACTCAATCATGCATGAAGTCCTCGGGCCAGATGATAAGGGGAAATTAACACACTGTGACATCTTTTATAAGTGTTTAAACTGAACCTTAGTCATGCTTGCTATCCTTGGACTAGATGCTAAGGGAAAATTAACACTCAATGGCATCTTTATAAGTGCCAAAACAGGTCTAAGACTATGACTAAATCTTTAGATTGATAGCTCTGAGTGAGGTAAAGTCATTAATTATTTATTCAAGTGTTGAGCAATGTGAAGGATATCTCCCCCATTTTATTCTTTACAGAGTTCACTACTTATCTTTATTAGATTCAGCGTTCATTGGTACTTGTGCTGGTTAGTTAAAATTACTTCCACTGGTAGCATCGTATTGTTGTTGGTTTTTATTGAAATTAAAGTGACAACAATCCAAGATCATTTGTAACAACAGTAAGCCTGAAAGCATATGGAAAGAAGACACAACGAATAGAAAGAAAAGTACATTCATTGATCAAAAGGAGAGAATACACTACATTCCATCACAACAGTTCAAAAAAAAATTTATTATACTACTACACACACAAAAAAAAAAAAAAAAAAAAAAAAAAAAAAAGTCCTAATGGCTAAGTCTTGGACTTGGGGGCAGGAGGATCAACAGCCTAGCTCAGCTGAGAAATGGCAGCATCCTTGGCTTTGTCCTTGGCTTCGGAGGGGGGCTTTTTCTTTTCCTGGCCCTCACCTTTATCTTGGCCCCCCTTAGCTCCCTGGCCCTAATCACCAGCTTGACAGGATCCCTTCAAAGCCTTGGGGAGAGCAAGAGTAGCTTGGCTGGTCAAGGGCTACTCGGATGCCTCTAGAGCGTGTTCAGAGGGGAAGAGTCAGAACCTGGGAGTTCACGAATTTCTAGGTGATAATCTATACTCCCAGGCTGCCTCAAAACAGAGTCTACAGGGACTCCTGCAGCGTTAAGGGCCTTACCCCATGATACGCTGCAATAATCCCGGCATACCTCTGAAAGCTCCTCGGCAAGCATTATTTGCATCTCCTCCACGCTGAGCAAATATGATGCTTTCTTCTCAGCCACCACTGCCTCCTTAACCAATTGGGCCACCTCCTTGGCCTTCTAAAGTTCAGCCTTAAGATCCTTGACCAGCTACTTCTTAGTGGCCAAGTTTATCTCAGTTACATGCAGCTTTTGGCGCTGGTTTTCGACCTGCCTTTCCTAGGTCTTTAGGCCCACCTCGACACTGTCCTTGGCCTGGACTGCCCCCTTCAGTCTCTCGGACAGTTTAGCTTGATCTTGCTTGAGAGCCCCCAATGCCTTCTTGGCCTCGACGTGAGTTTAGGCCTCTGCCTTAACTTCATTACGGGCTTCCTTGACCTATTCCTCGGCTACAAAAACCTGTTGGGTAATCTGTATAACAAGAACAGAAGGGTTCCGTATAAGAAGAGGAGAAAGGATGAATAAAAGTGACTAAGTATTTAATTAGAAGAATGTTTCAAACCACATACCATGGCAAGATCCCTCTTAAGGGACAAGAAGAGGTCAGGCTGTTTAAAGCGCCTGTAAGCGTCCATGTCTTTTGGTAAAAGAAATGGCTGCTCCAGGGCATCGGCAACGTGACTCGCGTGCCCCCCTTGAAAATTTCGGACTGAAGAGTCCTAGGGGATGGGGGTGCCATCCACCTCTAACCTAGGGGACCAAGTGCGCGGGTCAATGCACGTCGGCCCCTAGAGAGTCCTCCCGGCTGTCAACGGAAGTTGATCTCTTGTCTTAGCAGTTTTTGGCCACTTTCTGTTGTTTTGTCCCTTTCTGAGGACCTACCTCGCCTTCCTTAAGCACCTCAATTGGCCTCTTCTTCATCATATCAACAATAGGCTTCAATCCAAGGTCGACAGGAATCTAAGGAGGAGGAGATCAGAGGTTGGCAGGAGCTTGGGACTTGGGGGCATCCTTGGACGACCCCCCTTGGCCCCTCGCGGCAAAGAGACCCCTTAACCCCTTACATGGATTAACGTCCATGTCTTTTTCCTTCTCGGAACTAGGATCAACATGGGCAATAACCAACCTGGGAGATTGGGCAGCAGAATGCCTGTCTAGTTCCTCATTAGAACTCGCAAGTTGGATTATGGGGTTTGCGCATTCTTCCTTGTCCTTCTCAAAGCGAAATCGATCAATCTTAGCCTAGAGGGACCAATGCGCAGAGGCTACCTCCTCTCTCAGAGCAGCTACCACCTGAAGGGCACGCTGAGCAGGCGGCGGAATGGGCAGAAGGTCTCTCCAAGCCAAAAATCCCAACTTGGAAACGTCTATCCTAGCCAACCGAGAGCTTCCAACCCTTATTGCCTAGCCTGCATCCTAAAATATATGGGAAGGGCTTGTAGTCCAAAATCAGATGAGCGGCCCGTAGCTGTCCGTCCTCGCTCACAAATACCTTCGACCTTAAGAGGAAGTTGAGAGCCTAAACATTGGTTAGGCTGAGCCTCGGAGTGATGTGGTTCTTATCTGCAAAACCGTCCGAGAAGAAAATTGTGGTCAGAACAGAGAAAATTATCATCGGAAGAGGAATGAGAACAGAAGGGCTGAATCCCTTGCCTAAAGAGACTAATCCTAGGGTACCCCACCTGGCTCTCCTGCCCGAGTTGGGCAAGGAAGACCATCGTGCCACTCCCCAGAAGCGATCAGATAATCATCCTTCAAGCCTTTGTTGGACTTAGGAAGGTAGGATATCAACCTTACGACGTCGGACTAGGACTTGAGGTAATATCCTGCGCTAGCAAGGAAATGGCACTTATACAAATGAACGACGGCATGCCATGCCAGCCCCAAGTTCATCTGGTCGTTCAAAGTGTCTATGCACCCTAAGACTCTAAACATGTTGGGAATGCACTGATGGGGGCATATTCTGTGGTTGAGCAGATAATCTCTGGTTATCCTACCCATGGGAAGCGTCATCCCTCCCTCTATAAAAGCAATCATCGAAATGATGACTTCACCCATTTCTTTATCAGTAAGTATCTGTTCCGGGGGACAATACTCTAAGCCCACTCCCTGTGGGATGTGGTACTTGGCCCTAAAACCCTCCATACTAGATGGAAAGTCCACCAAATGTTTAAACCTACCCATCTACGCGAATATGGATGACAAGGAAAAAATTTTCAAAAAAGGAAGAAGGCCGAGGAGCCCAGCCAAGGAGAAATTGAAAGTCTGGAGAGATAGATACTTACAGGGATGGGTGTACTAAACCCTGAACCTTTAAGAGAAATCCTTGTGAAATTTCTTAAGGAAAAGATTTAAGGAGGTTTAATGACTAAGAGAGCCTTGTAAGTTTGAGTGCTTGGGATCTCTGGAGAGGTTGAAGGTGTAAAATGGAGGAAATGAGTTCTTCGGATAATTTATATAGGGGGTGGGATCGAATGGGAGTTACACCGCTCAAAACCCAAGAATGAATGTCAGCCATTGGATCTGCGCTTCGCCGTTGGATGCAGGGAACATCAAGCCGCTTAGAGCAATTAATGATGCCTCGTAAGGCACGAACGTCAATAGTAATTATAGGGCGCGTAAAACGACACTCACGCACTTGTAAACTAGAGAAATTAAGGGTCTTATCCCTTAAAGATCAAAACCCCACTTTTTCTCCTCGGATGAGAGGGAAAAACCGGAGTTTTGAGGGGCTATTGTGGGGACAAAGTCCAAAACGGTATATTGGGCCTTGGGCCTTATCTGAGGACGTTGGCATGTCCGAGGAGAGACAAATAGTTGAGGGATTCCAACTCAGCGCCTCATGAGCAAGAAAAGGGAAGTAGGTGGTCTGAGGAGGGATACCTCCTCAGTCATGACGAACATTGTTCCGATACGTGTTCCAGCGACGAAAATGACCTCAATAGAGGCATTAGTATCAAAAGCATGTCCCGTAAACACACGAGAAAAAAGGAAATCCAAAAATATCTAAGGAAAAGGCGCCACTTCCGCATTAAATGCACTGCAGCTATTTTTCTGGCCGCATTTATGTGGAGAAGACCCCTGAACAGTGTTTTCTTGGCCACCGCGACTCACAGAGAGCCGAAGGGGTGTTTGATGGGATGGGTACTCTAGTAGTGGCTTGGACGGTTGACAAATGGAGGGCCAAGATCATCACGAATGAGATATATAATGTGAGAGACCTTTGAAAAAAATGAGAGAAAGAACACTGTAGCAACCAGAATTGCACTTGTAATCAATTCTATTGGTCTATAAGAATATTTGCCTCTTCAGACAATACATTCACCTAATCTTACGTGTTTTGCTCTTGCATGATGGTCTTTCAAACCTATCCTACCCGTTGTTAAATTCACTAGGGCCTACTTCTTTGATCTACTCTCTACAAATTTATTGTACTGGGCTCATTAACCCACAATCTCATACATTTTGGGCTTGGGCTATAAATCGTGCCCCTACAGTAATGTATTAAAATTATTTTGCAAAACAGGCTTGAGTTCAAATTTCAAAGTGCACTCGTCCCTCCTAAAGTCAGAGTTAACACCAAAAAAAAAAAAAAAAAAGAAGTTTATATTACAAAGAAAGGGTAGTGTTAACGGTGTAGTATCTCAAAAAAAAAGGAAAAAAAAAAAAACTTTACGTTAAATTATTTTGTTTTATGTTAAATTTTTGACAAATTTTATAGGATGTAGAGTCAATAAAGCTAATTTTTTAAGTTCCATTTATCATTTCAGTAATATTTTTAGACACTATAACAATTTATGTTCATGTTAACGGATGCTCTTAAGGTAATTGTTAATAAATTATATTAGAAAATTTTTTAATACCACTTTTATAAAAAATGTAAAAAAATATTAGAAAAATTAATTATTTTAATATTTTTTTATAAGATGATTGTAAAAACATTTCTTAAAATTTATACCTATTTTGTATGAAGTGGACTCTAATAAGAAAAATCTTCTTTAGAAAGATACTTTAGGGAAATAAAATCAAGCAGTTTCCAAGCATTTTCTCTCTCACACACTTTTTCCCTCCAAAGCGAGAGAACACAGAGAGAGTGAAAGAAAAGAACACCAAACATGGATGACTTGTACACCACACTCACCGACCAAAGCCAAGAGCTCATGGTGGCGAAAAGCCTAGACTCCGACCTCGACGTGGCCTATCAACTCCAAATGCAGGAAGCCATAAACTCTTCCCTCGCTCTCCATAACCCTGCAGCTGCAAGCTCTTCACGCACTCCTCCACATCCACATCCACATCCACGACCCAACGACGACGACGTCGTGCTCATACCACAATCCCTGGAAGACGACGTATTGGACATCGCCACAGCGCTCATGCTCGAAGACATGTACAGGTTCGCGCAAGAACTGGATAACCGCGAGCAAAGCGAGGCGGAGATGAGGAAAATGAAGGAGGATCTCGACCGTCGGATCCACGATCAAAAACTTGCCGCCGATATCTTCAACATCCCGGACCAACAATGGGAAAAAGACGGCCACAATTTCCATTGTCCGTACCATGCGACCACGCCATCGTCTTCTTCTTCTTCTTCAAAGGATTTGGTAGACTAGGAGTGTTTCAGGTTGTATTTCAAGGGCTTGGTTAGCGAAGAAATGGTTAAGGGTATGATGGTAAATGTGGCTGGTGCAGGGGTTGCGATTTGCGATTCAAGAGACAATCTAATACGGGAATCGAGGAAGAATCTGGAAGCTTTGATAAATGGTGCAGCTGTGAATAGTAAAGTTGCCGAGTTTCAAGTTCTCGTTGAAGCTCTCAATAAAGCCCTGACTAAGAAGGATCTGTCTTATTATGCTAAATTTTGGATTGCTTTGTTTGTGGATATGTTTGGTTGTATTGATTATTATTTTATTGATTTTAATAAAGTTTGTATAACTGTATTGGTGGGCGTGGCTTTGATGGTCGAATATTTGTTGTAAAGGGACATGGGAAATGGAATAAATAAAGAGGAGGACGCTAGAGTTATAGAAATGTGATAAAGGGTGATTTCATTTTTGTTTTTGGTTTTTTTTTTTTTTTGGGTGATGAGTAAATTTGCTAAGGCATTCGTAATCTAGGTATTCGTTATCTCACTAATTCTAGTGTTTGGTGCATTATGATTTACTCTTGATATGATGCACATTTCTATGATATGACATTAAAATTTTTTATTTATTTTATTTTTTCTAACATTATTGTAGGGTTAAAGGCCCAAATCATATATTGGGTCTTGAGCCTTGGTCAAGAACATGAATGGTTCGAGGAGGAATAAATAGTTATGAGGGATTCCAGTTTAGAGTCTCATAAGTAAGGAATGAATGGAAGGTGGCTCGAGGAGGAACTCCTCATTGGATATGATGAATGCGGCTCAAATATGTATTCCAGCGATTAGAGTGACCCTCCAGGAAGCTCCAATGATAGGGACGGGCCTCATGAACATACGAGAAGGAAGGAAACCCAAAAATATCTAAGGAAAAGTTGCTACCACCGCATTAAATGCACTGCAGCTACTTTTCTGGCCGCATTTATGTAGAGAAAACCCTTGAACAGTACTGCCTTAGCTACCACAACTCACAGAAAGCCAAAGAGGGTGTCTGATGGGACAGACACTCAAGTAAGGGCTCAAATGATCAACAAATGTAGGATCAAGATGGTCCAAGGGGATTTATATAATATAAAAGACCCTCCATGAGATAGAGATCGAAAAAAAGAAAGAAAGAATATTGTAGCAATCAAAGTGATAATTGTAATCAGTTTAATTGATTTGTATAGAGATTTATCTCATCGGACAGTGAATTCATTTAGTTCTTTGTTCCTTGTTCTTACTTGGTCATCTTCTGAATCTATACTAGCCGTTGTCAAATTCATTAGGGCCTAGTTCTTTGATCCACTCTCTACAAATTTATTATACTGGGCTCACTGGGCTAACATCCCTTACATTTTGAGCTTGGGCTGCAAAATGTGTCTCTACAATTGGCGCCGTTTGTGGGGAGAACTAGTGATATAGTGAGTGCAATGCTTAACTATGGTAGGATCAGGTCCACACCAAGCAGAATCTTTGGGATCCCAGCATGGCGATCCTTTTGTCATCCTTGAGCGAAGAGGTGACCGCGAGGGAAGTGTACATACCACACATACCAGTAAGAGTCAACCTCGAGCTGGAAGTCATATTTCCCAAGCAAAGAGTAACAGGGATATGCAATTGGAGATTAACCAGTTGAAGAGAAAGCTGTGCCATGCACGGTGAAGGTGAACTCCCTCCAACTCTGATGTTTCTTCTGATGACAGAAGAGATGTCAGTTACAGGCGAAGGTCTCGAACCCCACCTAGCGAATCTTTTTCCTACCAAGACGAGCACCATCATGAGCGTAGGTTTGGAAGCCCGCCTCGAAAAGGCGTGGGAAACGATGCTATGAGCAAGGCGTTGAACCAAATCTCCAAGTCGCCTTTCACGCGCAAGATTGAAGGGGCGAAACTTCCTCAGTGATTCACTCAGCCTGCTTTCACCATGTATAATGGTAAGATAGACCTCGTGGAGCATGTAAGCCACTTCAATCAGAGAATGACTGTCCATTCCAAGGACAAGGCCTTGATGTGCAAAGTGTTCCCTTCTAGTCTAATACTTGTGGCGATGAGATGGTTCGACGGCTTAAGGGCGGGTTCCATAGATTCCTTCAAGGGGCTCACTCAGGTATTTGGCTTTCGTTTTATCACCTGTAACAGGGTTCCTTAACCCTTAGAATCCTTACTGTCTTTGTCCATGCGAGAAGGGGAGACCTTGAAAACATACTCGGACAGATACTGGGAGATGTACAATGAGTTAGACGATGATTTTGATGACGTGGCCATCAGTACCTTCAAGGTTGGCCTCCCAACCGAGCACGTTTTAAGGAAGTCTTTAACGAGGAAGCCTGTCACCAGCATGCACCAACTCATGGACCAGATTGACAAGTATAAGAGGGTTGAGGAAGACCAGTAACAGGGGAAAGGAAAGGATAAGGTTATCCCTCAGGAGAGGAGGGATTTCAGATCGGATCGATACAACAACAACCGACCTTAGAGGGACTTCGTTGGGCAGTCAGAATCTGCCAATTCTTAGGCAGTCAATGTTGTGTTCTGAGAACCGGTGCATCAGGTTCTGGAGAAGATTAGGAATGAGTCATTCTTCAAATGGCCAAATAAGATGGCTGGAAACCCCGCGAGGTGCAATCAAAAACTTTATAGCCAATACCACAAAGACTAAGGACACGCCATGGAAGATTGTAGAAATCTGTAGGACCATCTGGACCAACTCGTTCGTGAAGGAAAGTTAAAGCAACTCTTGCATCACTCTAGTGGTCAGGGAGGCCAGGCACACTCAGAGCCCCGGAGGGATAATTCTTCAAGACCGCTTTTGAGAACGATAAATGTCATCTTTGCTGCTTTAGGGAGGACCGGCTCCTACCCTTCTAGAGTGATGTCTATGGCTCGGATATCCATCGAGGGCGCTAATTCGGAGCCAAAGAGGGCTAGAGTAGAAATCCAACCAGTTCTGGGTTTGTCGGACGAAGATAAGATTGGAACTATCCAACCCCATGATGATGCTTTAGTGGTCACACTTAGGATTGAGGGGTATGATGTAAAGAGGGTGTTGGTAGACCAGGGCAGTGGTGTTGAGATTATGTACCCCGACCTGTACAAAGGGCTAAATTTGAGACCCGAAGACCTAACAACCTACGATTCCCCTTTGGTAAGGTTTAATGGGAAGACTGTCATTCCGAGGGGCTAGATTAAATTACCTGTATAGACTGATTCAAAAGTGGTGAAGGTGGATTTCATCGTGGTGGACGCTTATTCACCCTACACAGCCATTGTGGCTAGACCTTGGCTTTATATCATAGGAGATGTTTCTTCTACTTTGTACCATAAGGTGAAATATCCGTCGGAGGGCCAGGTTGAGGAGATCCTGGGAAGTCAATCCACGGCTAGACAATGCCTGGTGGCTGTCATCTTACATCAACGCGAAGTTGAGTCCTGGCCTCTGTTGAAGGGGGCTTATAGCAATTAAGAGCTCTGGTGTTGCCGTCAACGGATTGGCCAAGGAGCTGAAATGTAAGGATTTGGAAACGGTCGTTGTTGGTGATGATCCGGAGAAGTTCTTTCAGATCGGGGCTCAGCTACCTCCTCTAGAGAAGGAAGAGCTGATAGAGTTTCTTAGAAAAAATGTTGATGTGTTCGCATGGAACACTTACAAGGCCCCAGTGGTGGATCCAAGCTTCATCTGTCATCATTTAAACGTTAATCCTCCCACATTGTGTGGAACATTCTCTAGTTAATATATAACTCCAATTGCATAAAAATGATTATTTAAAAATTTTACATCCCTCTGTCACCCCCAAAAAGTAACTACCTCTGTGCTCATCCAAGGATCACTCTGATGCTGTCAAAGACGAGGTGATGAAACTTAAGCAGAAGGGGACTATCAAGGAGGTGTTCTACCCCGAATGGCTGGCCAATATTGTGGTGGTGAAAAAGAAGAGTGAAAAATGGCGACTGTGTGTAGACTTCACAGATCTAAATAAGGCTTGCCCAAAAGATTCCTGCCCTATACCTAGGATAGACCAGCTAGTGGATGCAACTATAGGCCATCCTCGGATGAGCTTCTTAGATGCCTTTCAAGGGTACCACCAGATACCACTAGCCCTAGATGATCAGGAAAAAATAGATTTTGTCACCCCCATTAGGAACTATCACTACAAGGTGATGTCATTCAGTTTGAAAAATGCAAGATCTACCTATCAAAGGATGATGACTATAATGTTTGAACCACAGCTAGGAAAGAGCATTGAGGTCTATATAAACGACATGGTGGTGAAGAGTAAGGTAGTGTCTAAATATGCAGGAGATCTCGGGAACATTTTTGAAATTTTGAGGAAGCACAAGTTGCGCCTTAACGCTTCCAAATGCTCTTTTGGTGTGGGGTCAGGTAAATTTCTGGGCTACATGGTTACTCATCGCAGAATTGAAGTTAACCCTAATCAGATTAAGGCAATCAACAATTTACAATCACCTCGGAATCCCAAGGAAGTCCAGAACTTAACTGGAATAACTGCTACCTTGAATCGGTTTATCTCTCGATCAGTAGACAGGTGCAAACCCTTCTTCCTGATGATGAATAAGTGAAAGGGGTTTGAGTGGACTGAGGAGTGTGCCTTAGCCTTCCGGTAACTTAAGGATTATCTCTCTTAGCCACCTATCATGTCAAGTCCTGAGATGGATAAAGTCTTGTTTGCCTATATTGCTGTAGCCCCTCATGCTGTAAGTTTGGTTTTGATACGAGTTGATAGCGGCATACAAATGCCAGTTTATTATGTGAACAAGTCACTACACGAGGCTGAGATCCGCTATCTGCCATTGGAGAAAGCCATTTTAGTGGTAGTACATGCTACACGTAAACTCCCCCATTACTTCCAGGCACACACGGTAGTCATCCTAACTCAACTCCCACTCCGAGCTTTACTCTAAAGTGCTGATTACATGGGGAGGATTGCTAAATGGGGTATGATCCTAGAGGCTTTTGACATCAAGTACATGCCTCGCACCTTTGTTAAGGGTCAAGTTCTCGTGGATCTAGTAGCTGAATTTGCTGAATCCCCATTAGAAGTAGAAGCAAAGAATCAAAACATGGATGAGAAATCGGTTGGCATGATCTCCCAACTGGGTCCCTTATCCTAGAAAGTGTACGTTGATGGTACAGCAAATTAGAAGGGATCCGGAGTGGGGCTAGTTCTAGTTTTTCCTGAGAAATTCACCATTGAGAAATCATTAAGATTGGAATTCTTGGCCACAAATAATGAAGCCGAATATGAGGCTCTGCTGATAGGAATGACCATGGTTCAAAAAATGGGCGGAAAGACTATAGAGGTGTTCTCGAACTCAAGATTGGTCGTCGGTCAAGTGAAAGGGGAGTTTGAAGCCAAAGATGAGAGAATGTGAGGGTACTTAAGTCAGGTTAGACGTTTGTAGTCAAGTTTTGAGTCTTTCAACCTGTTGCATATCCTTAGAAGCGGAAATACACATGCTGATTCCCTAACCATACTTGTAACCTCCTCGGCGCAAAGCTTACTCTGGGTCATCCTTGTGGAAGACTTATGCAAACCTACAGAGGTAAACAGAAAGGTGGTTCATGTTCACTAAGTTAGAGTGGGGTCTAATTGGATGGACCCTATAGTGCTATTCTTGAAAGAGGATATCCTACCCGAGGAAAGGTCAGAAGCTGACAAGGTACGAAGAAAGGCTTCTCGGTTCTGGCTGTCTGAGGATCAAAAATTGTACAAACACTCATTTTCTGGGCCATACCTACTATATGTACACCCCGAAGCAACAGAATTACTCCTGGAGGAGTTGCATGAGGGGATTCGTGGAAGCCACATTGGAGGAAGATCCTTGTCGCATAGAGCCATCATTCAAGGCTATTGGTGGCCCCACATGCAAAAAGAAGCACAAGAATATGTAAGAAAGTGTGACCATTGTCAAAGATTCGCACCAAACATACACCAACCGAGAGGAGTCCTTAATCCTCTATCCAGCCCCTCCATTCACTCAATAGGGCTTGGACATTGTTGGTCCTTTCCCCAAGGCAGCAGGGAATAAGAGGTATTTGCTAGTCGGCACAGACTACTTGACTAAGTGGGTTAAAGCTGAGCCCTTGGCGAATATTAGGGACGTAGATGCCAAAAAGTTTGTTTGGAGGAACATCGTTACTCAATTTGGGGTCCCTCGTACCCTCGTCTCGGATAATGGCCTTCAGTTCGATAGCAAAGCCTTCAGGCGATACTGTTGTGATCTCGAAATTACAAATCGATACTCCATCCTAGCTTATCCCCAAGGCAATGGTCAGGCCGAGGCTGTTAATAAGGTCATAATGAACGGACTCAAGAAGAGGCTGGACGATGCGAAGGGAAAATGGGTGGAAGAACTGTCGCATGTCCTTTGGATATACCGAACCACACCTCGCAGATCAACTGGAGAAACCCCGTTCTCAATGACTTATGGAGTCGAAACTGTTATCCCCTTAGAGACTGGCTTCCCAATGCTGAGAACAAGTTCTTTTGATCTGAGCAATAACAACGAATTGCTAGGAAAGAGTTTACACCTGATTGAAGAGAGGAGAGAAAATGCAATGGTCCAATTGGCATATTATCAACACAAGCTCAAGCAGGGTTATGATGCCAATGTGAAGCTGAGACCATTGGTACCTAGCGACTAGGTGTTGAGAAAAGTTCTAGGTACCGCAAAGAACCTAGCATGGGGGAAGTTAGGGCCTTACTAGGAGGGACCATACCGCATCACTTCGGTGGCTGGTATAGGAGCATATTTCCTCGAAGACCTAGATGAACGTGTAATACCACGACCTTGGAATGTAAATAACCTGAAAATGTATTATTATTAATGAAAGTTTCCTTTCTCATATGCTCATTTATTGTGTAAATATATCGTATTTCCCATGACATCTTTATAAGTGTTTAAATAGAACCTTAGTCATGTCTGGGTCCTCGGATCAGATGCTTTGGGAAAATTAACACTTTATGACATCTTTATAAGTGTTTAAACAGAACCTTAGTCATGCCTGGGTCCTCGGACCAGATGCTTTAGGGAAATTAACAATCTATGACATCTTTATAAGTGTTTAAACAGAACCTTAGTCAAGCCTAGGGTCCTCGTACCAGACGCTTTGGGAAAATTAACACTCTATGACATCTTTATAAGTGTTTAAACAGAATCTTAGTCATGCCTGGGTCTTCGGACTAGATGTTTTAGGGAAATTAACACTCTATGACATCTTTATAAGTGTTTAAAGAGAACCTTAGTCATGTCTGGGTTCTCAGACTAGATGCTTTGGAAAAATTAACACTCTATGACATCTTTATAAGTGATTAAACAGAATGTTAGTCATGTTTGGGTCCTCGAACCAGATGTTTTAGAGAAATTAACACTCTATGACATCTTTATAAGTGTTTAACAGAACCTTAGTTGTGCATGGCTCTTCGGACCACATACTTTGGGGAAATTAACGTTCTATGATATCTGTTTGTTTCTCACTAAGTGTCAAGACAGATCCAAGATTATAACCAACTCCTCAGATTGGTAGCTCTGAGTAAGTTGAAGTCCTTAATTATTTATCCAAGTGTTGAGCAGAGTGAAGAATATCTCCTTCTTTTATTCTTTACAAAGTTTATTACTTATCTTTATTAGATTTAGCCTTCATTGTATAAAGAGTAATTCACAGTACAAATATGGGGTGAATCTCTTCATTGTTGGTACTTAGTCAAAATTACTTACATTGGGGGCAGGGTATTGTTGTTAGTTAGTTTTTATTAAAACTAAAGTGGCAAAAGTTCAAGTTTATTTACAATAACGGTAAGCTTGAAAGCATATAAAGCAAAGATACAAGAGATAGAAAGAAAAGTCCATTCATTAATCAAAAAGAGGGAGTACATTATATTCTGTGACAAAGTGCCATTACCAAAAAAAAAAAAAAAAAAAAGGCCTAAAGGCTAAGCCTTGGCCTTGGGGGCAGGAAGGTCTTCTGTCTGGCTCGGCTGGGAGGTGGCAGCGTCCTTGGCTTTAGGATTAGTTTCATTACTTTTGGCCTTTGTTTCCTTTGCCTTGGCTGCAGCTTCCTTGTCCTTGGCTTCCGAGAGGGGCTTCTTCTTCTCTTTGCCTTTGCCCCTGCCTTTGGCATCCTCAGCCCTCTAGCCTTGATCACCAGCTTGGCCGGATCCCTTCGAAGTCTTAGGGAGAGGGAGAGTAGCTTGGCTAGTCAGGGGTTGCTCAGATGTCTCTGGAGCATGTGCAAGGGGAGAGGAGTTGGCACCTGGGACTTCACGAATATCTGGGTGATAATATATGCTTCCAGGTTGCCTCCAAATAGAGTCTGCAGGGACTCCTGCAACACTAAGGGCTCTATCCCATGTTACGTTGCAGTAATCCTTGCATACCTCTGAAATCTCCTCAGCAAGTCTTATTTGCATTTCTTCCATGCCGAGCAGACAGGACACTTTCTTCTCAGCCTCAACTGCTTCCTTGGCCAGTTGACCCGCCTCCTTGGCCTTCTACAACTCGGCCTTGAGATCTTTAACTAGCTGCCTTTCGGTGGCCAGGTCTATCTCAGTTAGGTGCAGTTTTTGGTGCTGAACCTTGGCCTGCCTCTCCGCGGACTTTAGACCTGCCACGGCACTTAAGCGAGCCTTGACCGCTTCTTTAAGCTTCTCGGATAGCTCCTCCTGTTCTTGTTTGAGGGCTCCCAAGGACTTCTCAACATTAGCACGAGAGAGGGCCTCAGCGTTGGCCTCATTACAGGTGTCGCAGACCCATTCCTCAGCCACAAAAACTTGTTAAGCAACCTGCACAAAAACAACGGAAGAACCACATGAGCAAAAAAGTAAAGAAAGGATGAAAGTATAGCTTAGCATTTAAATTCAAGAATGGGATGAATTGCTTACCATAGCAAGGTCCCTCTTTAGGGACAGGAAAAGGTCATTCTGTTTAAAGCGCCTGTAAGCCTCCATGACTCGAGGAAGGAGAAGAGGCTACTCTAAGGCTTCAATAATGTAGCTTGCACGCCCCCTTTGGAAGTCCCTAATCGAGGTGTTCCAAGGGATGGCAGCCCTATCCACCTCTGGCCGAGGAGACTAGGTCTGTTGTGGGAGGCGCACATTGGCCTTGTTTTACTCCTCCCGGCTATCCATAGAAGTGGACCTTTTGTCATGAGGGTCTTTGGCCACCTTCTGCTATTTAAACCCCTTTTGAGGGCCCCCTCCCCTTCTTCAAACTCTTGAAGTGGCCTTTTCTTCTTCAAATCTAGAATGGCCTTCAGTCTGCGGTTGGTGGGAAGTGAAGGAGGAGATAGTAGTGTGGGCGGCACTTGGGACTTGGTGGCTTCCTTTGAAGTTGAAACCTTGCCCCTTACGGCCATGAGGTCTCTTAGACTCTTGTTCCTCTGGTTCGAGGTCATCTCACCTTCCTCTTCCTCGGAGGTACCGTTTGTACGGGAAATCACAAAGATCGAAATGTGGACACTGGAATGCCTGTTAGGTTCGTCCTCAGCGTCCGAGACGAGAATCACTTGCACTCCCTGAGTCTCTTCCTCTTCAAAACGAAACTTGTCAATTTCCTCTTCGAGCGAGGAATTCGAGGAGGCAATCTTTTCTCCTGTTGCTATTGCTTCAAGCAGAACCTGTTGGAATGGTTGTACGACCAGTGAAAGGTTCTGTTGAAATGGCAGTGCGACTGGTGGAAGGTCATCTTGGGCTAGAAAATTAGGCTTTGATATGTCAATCCGGGCCAGTCGTGGGTCACTTGCTCTTATGGCATGGCTGATTTCTTGGTATATCTCTGAGATTGGCTTGAAGTCCAAAATCAAGTGGACGGTTTACAGTTAGCTATCCTCACTTACAAAGATTTCGGATCTCAGTAAGTAATTGAGAGCTTCGACGTTGGTTAGGCTAAGCCTCGGAGCTACTTGCCTCTTATCTGTGAAAATAGCCGAGGAGCAAAACATGGTTAGAAAATTGGAATCCATCATTAAAAGAAAGCAAAAAATGGTCAGGGTTAAAAAGTCTAAATCTCTTGCTAAGGAACCTAACTCTAAGGTACCCTACCTAGCACTCCCTCTCGGACGGGGTAGTGAAGAACGTCATGCCACGCTCCTGAAGGTATCAGATAGTCGTCTTTCATACCCTTGTTAGATTTAGGTAGACACGATACTAGTCTGACAACATCCAATCCGAACTTGAGATAATATCCCGCGCTTTTGAGGGAGTAGCACTCGTACATGTGGACCACATCATGCCAGGTGAGTCGCAAACCTAGATGCTCGTTGAGAGCATCAACGCTACCCAAGACCCTAAATAGGTTGGGCGCGCATTGGTGGGGGCATATCCTATGGTTTATGAGGTAGTCCCGTATTATCCTACCCATGGGGAGAGTCATTCCCCCTTCTATGAAAGCTATCATGGGGATGATGACTTCCCCCTCTTCTCTGTGTGTCACTATTTGTTCCAGGGAACAATATCGCAGGGCGACTTCTCGTGGTATGTGGTTTTATCCTTTAAGGCCTCTATTTTGGCAGGAGAATCAACTAGATGCTTAAATCTACCCATCTGGTTAAGCTAAAAGGAAGTGGTGAAGTTTTTTAAAGAAAGAGGACAAAGAATGGAGGGCCGAGAAGAAAACAACCTAGAACAAAACAAAAAAGTGAAAACTTACGGGAAAATGAACAAGTGACACTATGGGAGGTTTTTTAAGGATTGAGAGTTCTGTAAAAGTTGAGTGCTCTTGAGAGTTTGAAAGTTTTTGTAAAGTGAGAGAAAGCAAGCCTTTCATACACCTTATATAGGAGGGAGAATTAAGTGGGAGTTATCCCGCTCAAAATTCAAAGAAAAATACCCATAGTTGGATTAGTGCCTCGCCATTGGATGCGGGGAACAAAATGCCGCCTGGAGCAATTAATGACGCCTTGAGGGCTCGAAAGCATCAATAGCAATTATGAAGGCGCGCAAAACAGCACTCCCACGTGCGCGAATCAAAGGGCAAAATAATATTAACACATGAAAAATCAAAACCCCACTTTTCTCCTCGGATGAGAAAGAAAAACCGGAGTTTTGAGGGGTTATTGTAGGGTTAAGGGCCCAAATCATATATTGGGCCTTGGCCGAGAACATAAATGGTCCGAGGAGGAATAAATAGTTATGAGGGATTCCAGATTAAAGTCTCATAAGTAAGGAATGAATGGAAGGTGGTCTGAGGAGGAACTCCTCCTCGGATATGATGAATGCGGCTCAAGTATGTATTCCAGCAATTAAAGTGACCCTCTAGGAAGCTCCAGTGATAGGGACGGGCCTCATAAACATACGAGAAGGAAGGAAACCCAAAAATATCTAAGGGAAAGCTGCTACCACCACATTAAATGCACTGCATCTACTTTTTTTGCCGCATTTTTATGGAGAAGACCCTTGATCAGTACTGCCTTGACTACCACAATTCACAGAAAGTCAAAGAGGGTGTCTGATGGGACAGATACTCAAGTAAGGGCTCAAATGATCAACAAGTGTAGGATCAAGATGGTCCAAGGGAATCTATATAATATAAGAGACCCTCCATGAGAGAGGGATCGAAAAAAAGAAAGGAAGAATACTATAGCAATCAAAGTGATATTTGTAATCAATTTAATTGATCTATATGGAGATTTACTTCCTTGAACAGTGAATTCATTCAATTCTTTGTTCCTTGTTCTTGCTTGGTCATCTTCTAAATCCATACTGGCCGTTGTCAAATTCATTAGAGTCTAGTTCTTTGACCCACTCTCTACAAATTTATTGTACTAGGCTCACTGGGCTAACATCCCTTACATTTTAGGCTTGAGCTGCAAAACGTGTCCCTACAATTACCATAATCTAAAATTATAAAATATATCATATTACTTTAATCTCGTCACCTTTCTATATTTTATTTTTCTAACGTTACCATATTTTATTTTAAGTTTGCATTTAAATATGCAAGAGATGCTATAGTTTCTCAAATTATATGGGCTGAAGAAACTAGCAAAGGAAATTTGGAGACGTGTAATTTGCTTTGAAGATACTGATGTTGATAGGATATTTTCAGTTAATGGTTGCCTGCACAGATATTGCTTTTCTTGTATGAAACAGCATATGGAGGTCAAGTTACTTAATGGAATGGTGGCAAAGTGCCCTCATGAAAACTGTAAGTCGGAGGTGAGTATTGATAGCTGCGGAAAATTCTTGGCACCAAATTTGGTTGAGGTCATGAGCCAACGCATCAAGGAATCATCTATTTCTCCTACAGAGAAAGTTTATTGCCCATATCCCAGGTGCTCAGCATTAATGTCAAAATGTGAGGTTTTACAATATACTAAAAATCACTACAAAAAACTTGACCTATAGTGGCCTTTTTTTTAGTGGCGTTTGTAAAAAACGCCACTATAGGTACCCTATAGTGGCGTTTTCTACAAATGCTGCTATATCCATTCTATAGTGGCGTTTGGAGGGACCTATAGTGGCGTTTTAAAAAATGGGTCTATAGCAGCGTTTCTCACGACCTATAGTGGCGTTTTCAAAACGCCACTATAGTTATGGGCCTATAGTGGCGTTTGTCAAACGCCACTATAGCCCAGAATAAAAAAAAAAAAAAAAAAAAAAAAGAATCCAGCACAAACAGGAAAAAAAATAGTAATAAATATATAAAAGAGGGGGCCTATAGTGGCGTTTGACAAACGCCACTATAGGTTCTGGTCTTACAAATGCCTATAGTGGCGTTTGTCAAACGCCACTATAGCCTAGAATAAAAAAAAAATTAAGAAAAAGAATCCAGCACACAAAAAAAAAAAAAAAGAAAAAAAAAAAATTAAAAGAGTGGACCTATAGTGGCGTTTTGGGTGGACTATAGTGGCGTTTACTAAACGCCACTATAGGTCAAAAAAGGCATATATATCTACAATATTAAAAAAAAAAAAAAAAAAAAAAAACCAACTGAATGAATTCCAGCGTACATAAAGAAATGGAATATGCCATAGAATATGCCTAGAATATTCTATGGCATATTCCAAAATATTTGAATATATTATAAATATATATTTATTTAAATGTATATATTATTATATATTTATATTTATTTAAATGTATATATTATTATATATTTATATTTAATTGAGAGATGTTAGATTCACAATAATTTTACAGCATTTTGACAAAAAATCATAAGTGGTTAGTTGTTATTTGTTTAAATTTGAATTTAACACTAAAATTACTTTTTTACTCCAGCAATAACAATCAGTAACAACCTACCACTTAAAATTTGTTATAAAAATGTTGTGAAAATGTTGTTGACATATCATTTCTCTTTATATATATACATATTTTATTTTTTTTATGTATGAAAAATGCTACATCCACAACATTTTCACAATATTTTCACAACAAATCATAGGTGGTTAGTTGTTATTTGTTTAAATTTGAACCTAATACTAAGATTACTTTTTTGCCCCAATAATAACAATCAGTAACAACCTACCACTTAAAATTTCTTGTAAAAATGTTGTTGACATATCATTTCTCTTTATATATATATACATATTTTATTTTTTTTATGTGTGAGAGATGCTACATCCACAACATTTTCACAATATTTTCACAACAAATTATAGGTAGTTAATTGTTATTGGTTTAAATTTGAACCTAACATTAAGATTATTTTTTTGCCCCAACAATAACAATCAGTAACAACCTACCACTTAAAATTTGTTATAAAAATGTTGTGAAAATGTTGTTGACATATCATTTCTCTTTATATATATACATATTTTATTTTTTTTTATATATGAAAAATGCTACATCCACAACATTTTCACAATATTTTCACAACAAATCATAGGTGGTTAGTTGTTATTGGTTTAAATTTGAACGTAACACTAAGATTACTTTTTTGCCCTAATAATAACAATCAGTAACAACCTACCACTTAAAATTTCTTGTAAAAATATTGTTGACATATCATTTCTCTTTATATATATATACATATTTTTTTTTTTTTATGTATGAGAGATGCTACATCCACAACATTTTCACAATATTTTCACAACAAATTATAGGTAGTTAATTGTTATTGGTTTAAATTTGAACCTAACACTAAGATTATTTTTTTGCCTCAAAAATAACAATCAGTAACAACCTACCACTTAAAATTTGTTATAAAAATGTTGTAAAAATATTATTAATATATCATTTATATATATATACACACACATACATACTTATCATTTCTCTTTTTATATATATATATATATATATATATATATATATATATATATATATATATATATAAATTTTAAAAAAACATTAAAGCCCCTCACCTACCCCCACCTACCCCCACTCTCCCATATCTCTCCCTTATCTCTACGCCAAGCCTCAGACAAATTCCTTTCTCTTTTGCTTTTTTTGTTTTCTTCATTTCTCTCTTTTTCTCCCTTAACTCTCCACGCCAAGTCTCAGCAGACTTCCTTTCTCTTTTGTTTTTTTTTTTTTTTTCTTTCCTTCTTCTTCTCCCTTATCTCCACTCCTCCATCTTTCTTCTTTACTTTTTCTTTCACTCTTCTTTCAATTCACACTTGAATTGATTCTTTTTTGTTTCTCTCCATTTTGATTTTATTTCTTTTGTTTTATTTGTGGTGGTGTTAATATTTGTGGGTTTTGGATTTGCAGATGGTGTTGTAGCTTACTGATTTTGTTCAAATTTGTAGATGGTGTTTGAAGCCATTGGTTGTATAGTTGCAGGTAAGCTTTTTTTATTAAAAAAAAAATTATGATTATTTTGGTCTATTTATTTTCTGGTAATAGTTTTGGTCTATTCTTTGTTTGCTGTCAACTTTGCTTCGTGGGGTGGATTTGCTATTTTTTTTTTTTTTTGGATGTGAGCATGTTGTGTTTGATTTTGAATTTTTTTAGGTGGGTTTGTGTCTCATTTTGAATTTGCTGGGATAGGTTTAGTGTTTGTATTTGGAGTTGCTATTTTTTTTAAAAAAAATTTTGGATGTGAGCACGTTGGGTTTGATGTTGAATTTTTTTCAGGTGGGTTTGTGTCTCATTTTGAATTTGCTGAGATTGCTATAGGATTTGTATTTTGTTTTATGTATTTTGTTTTGTATCTTTTAATTTAATTAAAATTATAATATTAATTTAATTACAATCTTAATTCAACTAAGAAAAACTTTTTCACGTCAAAAAAAAAAAAATCTTTTGATTACCAAAAATTAATTTTTAGTAATCAAAATTTTTTTTTGGTGGTTTTTTGGCTATAGTGGCGTTTGTAGGGTCTATAGTGGCGTTTTACAAACGCCACTATTGTACCGTCACTACAGACCTATAGTGGCGTTTGCAAACGCCACTATAGACCAATTTTTTTATTTGTTTTAAAAATGCTATAGTGGCGTTTAAACTAGGGTCAAACGCCACTATAGACCAATTTTTTTATTTTTTTAAAAAATGCTATAGTGGCGTTTAAACTAGGGTCTATAGTGGCGTTTGCAAACGCCACTATAGGCCGACCTATAGTGGCATTTTATGAAAACGCCATTATAGGTCTATAATAGCGGTACAATAGTGGCGTTTGTAAACGCCACTATAGCAAACGCCACTATAGCCAAAATGGGCCTATAGTGGCGTTTTTAGTACCTATAGTGGCGTTTCACAAACGCCACTATAGGTCCAGTTTTTTGTAGTGAATGTATACATTGATGCGGAAGAATCTGGAGCCAGGAAATGCATGAAATGTCATAATTTTTTCTGTATCAAATGCAAAGCCCCTTGGCATTTGAATATGACCTGCTATGATTACAAAATATCAAATCCTAATGCCCATTGAGGAGATAAAAAGCTCAAGTCTCTTGCAAAATCTAATCGATGGCGCCACTGTTTGAAGTGCAACCACATGGTTGAACTAGCTGAAGGTTGTAATCACATCACTTGCAGGTACTCTAATATTCCTCCCTCCAACTCTTAGATGGAAGAGCTATCTTACTGAGGGAACAAAGATACTAACAGAAGATAAAGAGTGCACCTTTTTAAAAAACTTGGATGATTGAATAGGCAGCGAATGCCAAATAGGGTATAAGATTGGGACATGGATAAAGAGTGCACCTTTTTTAAAAACTAGATGATTGAATAGGCAGCAAATGCCAAATAGGGTATAAGATTAGGACATGGGTAAATCCGTTGCCTTGGATAAAACGTACACTTTGATTTCTTAATGCTACTATTCTCTATTTGCTTTGAGATACTGCCCAATAAATTTAGAATTCAGAAAATCAAGATTTTTGGTTTCACTGGGTTGGTTTAGTGAAATGGCCCTGCCTATAGGTCCCGTTACACGGTATTTTACCTTCATTCACTGTGTTATAATATTCATGTCTTTGTATTTCCCAAGGGGAACAAGTCAAGATAAAATCAACCTCGTTTTGTTTCTTGTTCATCTGTGTTAATGTCATATTTGTTAAACAATGCATGTATTTTCCCATGCTTGCAATCTTTCTGCAGATGTGGATATGAGTTTTGCTACACTTGTGGAGCCGAGTGGAAGAACAAGAAAGCGACATGTTCCTGTAAAATTTGGGATGAGCGTAACATTATACATGATAACCGGCAAAGATGATGATTAGTAGTGTGAAGGCTTTTGTTGCAGATTGACTGCGATGGTCATCAGTCTGTATCTATTTCTCTCACCCTTTCTTTCACATTGTGTGGTTTAGTTTTTGGCAAAAAGAACAGCAAGAAGTTTCATATCTGCTGATGCTGTGAACATATAGCATATTAGAATCTAAGTTTTTATTTTTTATTTTTTATAGTTTTTGGCTAAAAGAATAGCAGGTATTTCCCTCTATCCAAGTGTCATTATTTTTTTTTTTTTGGTTTCCAAAGGTCATTATTGTTTTTCTTTTAATGCATGTTGTTGGAAATTCAACCGAAATTCCAACCTGTGAGAAACAAAAAAAATAGAGAAAACACACGTCAAAGAAAAAACAATCACACGCACAAGACAATATTTACGTGGTTTGGCAATTTGCCTACATCCACGGAGTTGCAGGGATTTCACTATTATCAGGGAAAAAATACAAAGTGCAGCTATAGTATTTTTTTCTCTCTAAAAACACAACAACACAAAAGCAAAAACCCTAATCACAAAAAATGGCTTTTATATCCTGCGCACAGGATTACAATGGGCTACAAGATGGGCCAAAAATAAACTAGGCTCTACAAAACCCAACAAATCTCCCACTTGGAGACTAGTTCAATCACCAATATCAGCCGCTATCCTCCAAAAGCAATCCATCATCCCTGCAACTTATCCTCCTGTCCTCAAGCTAGAAGGCTGAAACTGCACACAGCTTCAGCTTCTCAATAGTGACACCCTTAGTCAATATGTCTGCTGGGTTCTTAGATCCACATATCTTCTCAAGTATTACTACCTTATCTTCAATAAGGTACCAGATAAAGTGGTATTTTGTCTGTATATGTTTCGACTTTGAATGAAAAGCCGAATTTTTAGCAAGAAAAATTGCACTCTGACTGTCACTGTGTAAAATGCCCATCTCCTGCTTCTTACCCAATTCATCTAAGAAACCATGTAGCCAAATCATCTCATTTCCAGCTTCAGTTGCTGCAACATACTCAGCTTCTGTAGTAGACAAAGTAACAATCTTTTGCAGATTTGAAGCCCATGATATAGTTGTACCACCTAGAGTAAATACAAACCTAGTAATACTCTTTCTACTATCAACATCACCAGCAAAATCAGCATCTACATAATCTTGTAGCTTCAAACTTGCACCTGTGAAGCAAAGGCATGTATCTAGATCTGATGAACCCTTCAGATATCTCAGAATCCACTTGACTGTCTCCCAATGCTGCTTTCTAGGCCTACTCATGAATCTGCTCACAACTCCCACTGTATGTGCAATGTCTAGTCTTGTACACACCATAGCATACATCAAGCTGCCAATAGCTGAGGCATAGGACACCTTGCTTATATGGACCATTTCTTCTTCTGTCTTCGGTGACTGTTCTTTGCTCAATTTGAAATGACTACCCAAGGGTGTGCTCACTGGTTTAACTTCATTCATGTTGAATCTGCTGAGAACTTTCTTCACATACTCTGACTGTGAAAGCTTCAAGGTACCATTAGCCTTGTCTCTAATGATTCTCATACCAAGGATTTGCTTTGCAGCTCCCAAATCCTTCATTGCAAACTATTTTGACAATTGCTTCTTCAGATTATTAATCTCCTTAATGCAAGACCATGCAATAAGTATATCATCCACATACAATAGTAATATGATGTAAGAATTGTCAAAAAACTTAACATAGCAACAGTGGTCAGCTTCACATCTTTTGAACCCAATTTTATGCATAAAACTGTCAAATTTTTTGTACCACTGTCTAGGAGCTTGGTTTAGGCCATACAAGCTCTTTCTCAGTTTGCAGACTAGATTCTCTTATCCCTGAACAATGAACCCTTCTGACTGAATCATGTAAAGGTCTTCCTCCAAGTCACCATGAAGGAATGCCGTCTTCACATCTAACTGCTCAAGATGTAAGTTTTCTGCAGCCACCATTCCCAGCACTAGTCTAATTGTTGACATCTTCACAACTGGAGAAAATATCTCTGTATAGTCAATGCCCTCCTTCTGCTGGAACCCTTTAACAACTAATCTAGCCTTGTAACGTTTGCTACCATCATGCTCATTCTTTATTCTGTTTATCCACTTGTTGTGCAAAGCCTTCTTTCCTACTGGCAATTTAGTCAGCTCCCATGTCTGATTCCCCAACAAGGAATTCATCTTATCCTTCATGGCTAACTCCCACTTGCTTGAATTCTCATCTTGCAAGGCTTCATTATAACACTCTGGCTCACCACCATCAGTCAACAGGAGATAATTTAAAGCGGGTGAATAACGCTGTGGAGGTCTAATGTTCCTGGAAGATCTGCGGACTTCAACTACAGGTGTACTCTGATCTACCTGTGAATCTACATTCTCCTTATCTTCTTCACCCCTTTTTTGGACAGTACTTTTAGTCAATCCATCTAAGTTGACAAACTCAGATTTCTTTTGATTTATCTCTATAACATCTGACACTACAGTTGACATGTCCTTGTACATAACATGTTCATTAAATATCACATTTCTACTTCTGATGATTTTCCTGTTTTGTTCATCCCAAAACCTATAGCCAAATTTCTCATCACCATAGCCAATGAAAAAACATATTTAAGACTTTGCATCAAGTTTACTACAAGTATCAGAATCAATATGAACATAAGAAACACAACAAAAAATTTTTAAATGTGAAAACTTTACCTCTTTACCGCTCCAAACCTCCTCAGGAAGTCTGAACTCCATGGGAACTGATGGCCCTCAGTTTATCAGGTAAGCTGCAGTGCTAACAGCATCAGCCTAGAAAGTTTTTGGTAGTCCAGCATGCAACCTCATAATCCTAGCACGCTCATTGAGAGTTCTATTCATGCGCTCAACCACACCATTCTGCTGTGGTGTCCTAGGAATGGTCTTTTCCATCCTAATTCCTTGTGTAGCACAATACTCACTGAACCCTCCATCTATGTACTCTCCTCCATTATCAGACCTCAAACATTTTAGTTTTAAACATGTTTCTATCTCAACTATGGCCTTCCACTTCTTAAAAGTTTCAAATACATCAGATTTATTTTTCAGAAAATAAACCCATACCTTTCTGCTTGAGTCATCAATGAAAGTGATGTAGTACCTTGAACCTCCAAAGGATGCAACCGGAGAAGGCCTCCACAAATCAGTGTGTACTAACTCCAATTTTTCAGCTTTTGGTGTTCTGCCAGTTTTTAAGAAGCTCACATTTTTCTACTTTCCTAAGATGCAGCTTTCACACATGTCAAAATCAACTGATTTCAATTCTGGTAGTTTCCCTTTTAACAGCAGCATCTTTATCCCTTTCTCACTCATGTGACCAAGTCTGCGGTGCCATAGGCTTGTATCAGTACTTGCTTCAGTAACTGCAATTGTGTCTCTTGGACTTAAGGTCATATAGAGAGTTTCAGTCTTCTTTCCACGAGCCAATACTCTAGCTCCCTTTGTAACCTTCCAAGTACCACCAACAAATAGTATTGCATGCCCTTCATCATCAAGTTGTCCAATGGAAATCAGATTCCTCCTCAGGTCAGGAATATGTCGAACCTTCTCCAGTAACCAAACAGATCCATTGGGCAACAATATTCGGATATCTCCTATACCTACAACATCCAAGGCTGAACCATCAGCCAAATACACCTTACCAAAATCACCTGCAACATAATTCTGTATGATTTCTCAGTGTGGAGTGGTATGAAATGAAGCTCTTGAGTCCAAAACTCAATCATCAAGTGGACTGTCAACTGCAAGAAGTAATGCATCATGTACCTCTTCTGTTATAGTATTAGCAGAATCATCTTCATTCTTCTTCTTAGGACTTTTGCATTGGTTCCTAAAGTGATTTGTTTTCCCACAATTCCAGCATTGTACTTGTTGGCCTGATCTAGATTTACTTCTGTTCCAATTAGTATTTCTGGATTTTGATGCCCCCATTTGAATTTCTGTTATTACCTCTGCCTCTTGTCTTAAGGTTTAGGGTAGAACCAGATCTTGAGGTTTCACCTGCATCTCTTCTACGAATCTCCTTAGCCAGAATTAAATCTCGAATATCATTGTACTTGAGCTTTTCCTTTCTTGTAGAATTACTTATTGCCATCCTCATTGCCTCCCAACTGTTTGGCAAAGAAACCAAGACGATCAGAGCACGAATCTCATCATCAAAATCAATTTCTACAGACGACAATTGATTTGTGATAATGTTAAATTCGTTCAGATGTTGTGCTACTAATGCATTCTCTGCCATCTTCAAATTGAACAGTTTCTTCATCAGATGCACCTTGTTGTTTGCTGACGGCTTTTCATACATACTAGACAAAGCCTTCATCAGATCTGCTGTGGTCTTCTCCTTTACAACATTGTGTGCAACAGACCTAGATAGAGTTAATCTGATAACTCCCAGTACCTGTCTGTCAAGAAGAGCCCATTCATCAACCTTCATTGCCTCAGGTTTTGTCCCCAAAAGAGGTAAGTGCAATTTCCTCCCATAGAGATAATCTCCAATATGCATCCTCTAATACGCGAAGTCTGTGCCATCAAACTTTTCTATTCCAGACGCCTTTCCTGCTTCCTCTGCCATTGCTCCCACTCAAACCTAACCCTAGGCTCTGATACCAGTTGTTGGGAATTCAATCGAAATTCCAACCTGTGAGAAAGAAAAAAAAAATAGAGAAAACACACGTCAAAGAAAAAACAATCACACGTACAAGACAGTATTTATGTGGTTTGGCAATTTGCCTAGTCCATAGAGTTGCAGGGATTTCACTATTATCAGAAAAAAAAATACAAAGTGCGGCTACAATATTTTTCTCTCTCTCTAAAAACACAACAACACAAGCAAAAACCCTAATCACAAAAAATGGCTTTTATATCCTGCGCACAGAATTACAATGAGGTACAAAACGGGCCAAAAATAAACTAGACTCCACAAAACCCAACACATGTATGTAGTATCGTTATTTACTTATTAAAAAGGAGTAGCTTCTTTTACTACACAAGAAGAAAAAGATAAGTTTAGAGGTTTATGTACCTCTCTTTGAGGCCAAGTCTACATGATCTTGATGCCATAACTTGGTCTTTTTTTTTTCTTTGCAATTACTTGCTTGCTCCACATTACCTATTAAGGTGTTAATTTTTTTCTCCTTATTCTCTGTTTACATAACCTATTAAGAAAGTGGAGACTTTAGATGACATTTGTCTATATGTAAAACGGATTTGGTGGCTTAATTGGGGGGTTCACATCTTGACCTCGGTGATTCTAAAAGAAAAAAAAAAAAACATCTTGACCTCGGTGTTGTCATTAAAACCATTCTTTATCTTAACTTGTTATATAAGAAACTTGGCCATCAAGGAACATATTTATAAAACTGTGGCTAAAATGAGAATGTTGGAGAAAAAGATGCTTAAGATCATGCAAATTGAAATGCTCTATTTTAGAGATGATGGGTTTTGGGGAGAAGTGGGGGAGATGGATGAAGGCGTTCGTCTTTACAGTATGTTTCTTAGTGCTTATTAATGGGTCCCTAGCTGGTTTTTTTGGTAGCTCTTATGATCTTCGTCAAGGGGATCTTTTATCTCCATTATTGTTCTTGTTGGTGATGGAGGTGTTGTGTAGGCTATTGATGAGGATAGAAGAGGGAGACTTTCTTAGGAGTTTCTAAGCAAGTCCCAATGTGCGAGGATGTTTGCATATTTCTCATTTTTGTTTGCTGATAATACTATTTTTTGTGATGCATTCGGGGAACAATTATTATATATTCGGATGGTGTTGAATTTTTTTAAAGCTATTACAGGCTTGAAAGTAAATGTTGGTAAGAGTGAGATTGTGCTAGTTGGTGAGGTTGGGAACTTGGATGGCTTGTATTTTATGTTGTAAGGTTGGTTTTTTGCCCATGTCTTATTTGGGAATGCCTCTTGGGGCTCATTTCAAGGATGCTTCCATTTGGAACCCTATTATAGAAATGATAGAGAAAAAGCTGTCAAGTTGGAAGCGATTATATTTATCAATAGGGGGTAGACTTACTTTATTGAAGAGCACTTTGTCAAGCCTTCCAACTTATTAACTATCTTTGTTTACTATTTCACAACATGTAGCGGACAGATTAGAGAGGATTCAAAGGAATTTCCTTTGGGGGAGACCTGCTAAAGTTTTTAAATATTCGCTTGTTGCTTGGGATAAGGTTGTTTGGCTGTTGGAGGCAGTTGGTTTAGGGATTTAGAGGATTGGGCTTTTTAAACAAGCTCTGCTTATGAGGGAAGTGGCTTTGACGCTTTGGGAAAGAAGTTACCCATTTATGGCGTCAGGTTATTGCCACCAAATATGGGGAAGTTAGTGGAGGTTGGTGCACTAGAGTTGTTAGAGGGACACATGGTTGTGGGTTGTGGGAGAATATTTGGAAAGGTGCAGATAATTTCTTTGGCCATGTGGTGTATGCAATGGGAGAGGGTATCTGCATTCAATTTTGGCATTACCCTTGGAGCGGTCCTATTTCTTTGAAAGAGTTATATACCTTATTTTCGGAATTGTTTGCCTATGTTATGGTTCAATAAGCTCTAATATTCATTTGATTTATATGTACCAGATAAGGGAGGTATGAGTTGGAAATTACTTTTTCATTGCGACTTTAATGATTGGGAAATGGGGAGATTTTACTCTTTTTTTGGGCATGTCTCTGCCAGAATACCAAGGGAGGAGGTGATGATGTTCTGATTTGGCAGTTTAATCATAGCGGTATTTTTTATGTGCCTTCATTTTATAATTCTTTATTGAAAGCCCCTTCTGTTTCTTTCTCTAGGTAGAGCATTTGGTGTGTTAAGGTACCTAAAAGAGTGTCTTTTTTTTTTTATGGATTGTTGCTAGGGGTGGGATTCTTACAATAGATAACCTTGTTAAGAAGAACTTGTCTCTTGTTAATTGGTGTTGTCTATGTTGGTGTGATGAGGAAACTATGGATCACCTTTTGCTCCATTGTAAGTTTGCTCATTGTTGGGGACGTTTTGTGAAAAGGGCAAAAAATGCAAGATTAGCCCAAATCTCTCATTGGGTTCTTTAGAAATGTTTATTTGTGGAGAATTAAGCCCAAAATTCCAAATGTATAATGAAAAAAAGGCAAATGGTGCTTTTACAAGAGAGAAATCAAAATGTCATAACTGAAATACAAGAAAAAACACACAGGTCCGAAACTTCGACCCATAGTTAGCGAGAAGAGAAAATTAAGAGAGGTTGTGAAGAAGAGAGGGAAAGTTCCCCTATACACATATTTCGATCCCCAAGCTTCAAAATTGTGAGAATGTTAGCTGGTTGAATAGGTTTTTATTCTAAAGTTTCAACTCTATGGGAAAAACGTGGTTGATTTTGTTTTGAGCTGAAGGGAGAGTTTAATAGCAGCCTTTAGGTGCCCTTAATGACTGATTTTTAAGCTAAAAGATGAGGCTATGGACATCCAAGGTGCTAAGTTGATCTTTGGTTCAAATTTGCTTTAGTTGGGTAAAAGAGTTAGCTTGTTTTATGCATAATTTGGGAAAGATTTGACTAAGGCCCCATTGGCTCCTCATTTTTAGTTGTTTTAAACTCTTGGGAGGCTCACCTAAGTAAGGGCTAGTAGCTGGAGTTGGCCAACGAGAGCCAACTATTTTTAAAGGAAAAAATGAGTTTGCGCAGAAACTTTGAGCCACAATCAGTTAGAGCATAGAAGCTCTTTTGAGGTGAAAATTTAGGTATAAGACCTTCTCTATGAGCCTGAGGTTCTACCAGTGTCTCTTGCCCACTTGGTAGCACATATGGGCTAGGTTTATGCAAAAGGTTCAAAGGAAACCGATCCATACCCTCCAAATGACACTCCTTCAATTTCTCCAATATATCGCATGAGCTTGGGTCGTACTTAAAAAAATATAATATAATACATGAATTGAGCCACAAAGAAGTTGGGCTTGTAAAAATTGTGTTGCGAAAATGGGTATCAACACTCATGCTTTGTGGAGTGAGGTCTTTCTTATGTTTGGGGTTCAGTGGGTGATGTCGAATACAGTTGCCTCTCTTATTTTTCATTGGAGGAATTGGTTGGAGAATTATTCTTCAAATGTTTGGAATATGGTACCGACGTATCTTATGTGGTTAGTATAGAAGGAACGCAATACCTGAACTTTTGAGGACATTGAGAGACCTATTGATCTTTTGAAGACTTCACTAGTTAGGACTTTGTTTGAGTGGTCTCATATTGTGGGTCTTATGCATTGTATTTCCTTGTCTGGTTTTCTTATTTCTGTTAGATCTTCCATTTGATTTGTTTGTATTCTTTTCTTTGCTGTGAGTTTACAATCGTAAACCCATTGCACTTTTGTTATCAATAAAACTCTTATTACCTATAAAAAAAAAAAAATTCATGCACTGACGACTAAGTCAAAGGCATTTGAAGAATTATAGGGCACAAAATAAGGTGTATTGAGAATTGGAAGGCTTGATGGTCATGGATTCAGTGGAAGACAAGGTTGTACATAGAGATGAATGAGACTAATGCTACTATCATCTTGTTGCTATTGTATATATACCCTCCCTCAACCCACCCTTTTCCCCCCAAAAAATGAAATCATTCAGAGTTCATGCTATCAAAAGTTAGGTTCTGCATATTTATTAGTGATTCATTACTTGGAAGTTGGAATGGTAGCCTATTTAAATCTACCTAATACCAATTATTTTCTATTTATAGCTACCCGTGCACCATTTATTTTCTATTTATAGCTACCTTTGTAGTTGATTAAATTGCCGACATGAGGATCATATTTGGCTTTAAATGGATAGAGACTTTGATGAAGATGATGAGTACTATGACTCTAATTTTGATTACTATTGAATAGATATTTTCCTTTCACCACCCCTCTTTCTCCTTTTCTCTCCTCTCTTCTTTTGAACTGCTTGCTCACAAGTCACGAATTTTTTCATTTCATATTTTATGAGGGGCAATCAACGAATGCATGAAAATGGATGAACAAAATAGAAAAGTAAATTTGAAGGAGATGGGACTAGGCTATTGTAAAAAGAATTTATGTTGACTATTTGACATAATTTTGACAAAGTATATACTAAGCCCACTTTATGGAATTGGCCTCTCACAAGCATGTTTGCCCCATTGGCTTGTGATAGGCCCTCTCTATAGAGTGGACACATTAGATAACTTTTGCATCTTAAGAATTTTGAGTTATGGTTTGGTATTGCTATACAATGGGTGATTCTACTAGATGGAAGGAGCTATTCCTCTGATAAAAGTTCCTAAATTAGGGCCCATTTAGAATAAGGAGGGAAGTAGGAGGAGTAGAGTATAATTGACTAAAAATATTCAAATTTTGAGCCAAATTTACTCTGCTCCTCCTCCCTTACTCTCAATCCAAACAAACTATTAAGCTGGACTTAAGGAGTAATTCCTAATTTCCTATGATAAAAGGTTGCTAAAGCAATTAGATTTAGGCTATTTTCATTTTAATGGTGAGTTATGTATCCCTATTGCTTCTTTGTATTACTTCACACCATGGTTTTAAAAACCGGTATGGTCAAACAACCAATTTATGCCCCTATTCCCTGTTTAACTTGGTTTTTGACCAATTTTATATTGTTTTCAAGTGATTTTACCAGACCGAATTGGTGCCCGATTCCTAGTTGAATTAACCAATTCGGTCTGGTTTACACTTAACAGTACACATTCATAACATGTCTCGGATGCCACCTTTTTGTGATAGGTGATAGAAGGTTGCTAAAGCAGTTAGACATAGGCTATGCGATGTTAATAACATAGGACCTTAGACCTCCCCATGGACCCCACCTTTCTTACCTAAACTTAACAGTAGAAATTTTAGTCCGAGACATTAAATATTGGACTTAACTGTAGCAAGTTTGTAAAATTAAAAACTAATTATTTTATTTTAACTTTTAACTCGTCTCTCTCCTATCTCAACTCAACTCAGCCTATCTCACCTCACCCGTCTTCTCTTTTTTCTCTTCTCTCTCTCTTTCTCTCTCTCTCAAAACCATCCACCTGTTATTGTGGCCAACTCGGGCCAGGCAGTGGAGATTGGTGTGGCCAACTTGGCCTAAATGGTGGAGCTTATGAGTTGCCAACTTAGCCTCGGCAGTGGATTCAACATGGCCAACTCAGCCCAGGAGGTGGATTCGGCGTGGCCAACCTCAGCCTAGGTGGTGGAGATCGACGTTGCTTGTGTATGGGTCATGATTGGTTTGGTTTGTTGTGGAGCTCATGGATTTGATTTGTTTTGGGCTAGGCGGTGGAGCTTATGGGTTTTAGAGGTTTGTTCAGGGCTGGCCAATGGCTCTAGGTTATGGGTTTGTAATAGGTCATGGTGGCAATGGTGGTAGTTTGACCAATTTGGGTTTAGGTTGGGTTGATCTAGAGTGGGTTGTTCCAATGGTTTGGGATGGTGTAAGTTTTGTGATCCGTGCCCCCCTTTAGATGACATATCGGCATGTCGGTTCCTTCTCACGAAGGTGAGATGCACGATACTTAATCTCCCTGAAAGTGCTTTTAGACTCAAACCGACGTGAGCTTAGGAGTACGTGGTGCCTCTTAAAAAGAGGCAAATGAGTCACCACCTGGTTATAGGTCCAAGAACCAAAACATGATTCCATGAAGGTCTTCATACTAGATAAGATCTGGAGTTAGGGTACAGGAAAGGAAAATGTTAGGCACCCCAAGCCTGCCCAGCCATAGCTGGCTTTCATATATCATTACTGGATAGTGGATAAATGGTATCTATCTAATGAGCCTATGTGAAAGCGTGCATGCATCTAAGCCCTAGAATTTGTCTATGGGTCATGTGAACATATATGGAAAGCATATTAGACATGTGAAAGACAATCAAACATGTAAAGGTCAATGGAAGATATAAGCATATGACATTTGATCATGTGAACATGAAAAGCATGGGAACATCCAAACATGTGAACATACAAGTATGTGAAGATACGAGTGTGCAAGCATGTGAACATGTGACTGTGCAAGTATATGAGGATATGAACATCCAAGCATATGAGCGTGTAAACATGTGAACATGGAAGCATGCAAATATGGAAGCATGTGAGGATATGAACATCAAGCATGTGAATGTCTAAGCATGTGAACATGGAGCATACAAGCATATGAGCATGAGAGCATCTAAACATGTGAGCATCCAAGCGTGAAGACATGTGAGCATGTGATCATCAAAGCAAGTAGACATGTGAGCATATGATCATCAAAGCATATGAGCATGTAAGTATACAAGCATATGGACATGTAAACATGTAAGCGTCTAAGCCCATACCTCTTACCACCCAATTACCTCAGCATTTAAGCATAATCGTCAAAGCACATGAGCGCATGAACATCCAACTGCATGATCACTTAAGCCTCCATGCATATAGACATATCTTCCAAGTGTGTGCACATGTGGATATCAAATAAAGGGTTGAATGATTAATGTGAATTAATGATTAAATCTTATGAAGGATTGACACTTAATTAGAGTGGAGTCTTCATTTAATCTTGAATGTCTTTCCTTTAATAAGCTCAACATCAATTATTAAACGTGCTCCTAATCTTTAAATGTGCTCTTGCCTTTTAAAGTGTTCATTAATCAATTGACTTTTATTGCCTTAGATATCAGATTAGTTTAAATTCAAATATCCAAAATTCCAAATCTTTTAGGAAGGACCATCAAATTATATAAGCCATCAATTGCTTTGTCCTTTCATATTCAACTATTTCTAATATATTAGGCAATATGATCTCTTGATTGTCAACCATTAATGTTTGTCAACTATTTTGGAATTAAACCCTTTAGCCTTTTAGGAAAGATTTGCAATTAGTATCTTATCAATCAATTGACCTTTCCTTAATTGACTTTTAGGTTTAAATTCAAATTAGCAATATTTTATCATTAAAGCTTGACTGTCACACACTTGGAAATATTTTAATCTTTGAATTATACTTTTGGAACTTTCCTTATGAAAAAGAATCAGATTTAAATATTGACATTTAAACCTAATTTACTATAATCTTTTAGGAAATATCTCACCATTAATGCTTGATTACCTTCCATGATTATCTTTTAGATTTTGTCTAAGTAATTGCATTAATTTTTCTACAAATTTTTGTCTATTTTACCGAAAAAAACTTACTTTTTCTATTTTATGTTATTACTTTTACAAAGCACCCACATCAGTTTATCTATTATACACTCTATTTTATATAAATAATATTTTTTTTCTTCTTTTATTATTATTCTATTAAAATAATAAAATATCTCTTACCTCACACATCTCCTCTCCTTCCTCAAACTCCCCGCCTCTCTCTTATCCCTAACCCACAAACTGAACTCTTTGCATCTCAGATCCCTCATCTCCCTCTCTCTCTCTCTCTCTCTCTCTCTCATAGATCCCTTATCTCTCTCTCATCTTTCTCTTCTCAGTTTTCTCTCATCCAAAACCCACATACTCTCGCACAGATTTTCTCTGAGTTTGCTCTCACTTTGTCACCGACCTCTATACACGGCGATGGTGATGGGGCTACTCCATCTTCGCCGGCAACAGCATACACGAGCCTCTGACGATTTGGGTTTGGGTTGATGGTTTTTTGTTGAGGTTTATTTTGGGTCGTTTATAGGCTTGGGTTGATTTTCTGTTGATTTTAGGCTTTGATTTTCATTGATTTTTAGTTTGATTTCCTGTTGATTTTGGGTTCGATTTTTCATTGATTTTTTCTTTGATTTTCCATTTATTTTTTGGTTGGATTATTATGTGTTGTGATGGTGGTGGTTCTAGGTTGTGGTGGTGTTTGGGTGGCAGTAGGTTGTGGTTGTGGGTGGAGGTTGATCAGCTTTGCTCTTAGATGAAGAGAGATAATGGGATGAAGAAGAAGAAGTAGACAGGTCTGACGGGTGAGAGAGAAAATAAAATAAAATATTGATTTACACAGCAACCGTGTATAGTAGACAGGTCTGACGGGTGAGAGAGAAAATAAAATAAAATATTGATTTACACAGCAACCGTGTAAATATACACGGTTGCAAATTTGCATATGAATAGGATTATAGACCCACTGATATTGCTAATTTTTTAATAAAAATGTGTAAAATGGACAATTTTTCTGAACTAAACTAACTAGTGCCGTTGCTCTATCCATTGAGGAAAGAAGACTAACCACGAGATTTTTAGATATTTTGAATATATTGCATATAAAAGAAAACAAAACAAGTAAAATAAATGAGAAAAGATAATAAAACATGCATTAAAAAAAAGAAAAAGAAAAATATATTTGAGTTTCTGTCCGGATTGACGTACATCGTAAGAAGAGCGTGTATGCATCATTCTATTAGTACATGCGCCTAGGCTTCAAACCAGATTTTCAAAAAAACCACAAAAACAAGAACCCTAACCATCTAAAAAGTGCATACGCCAGGATATGGGTGCATAAGCATTTTATATTTTATTAGTAAGTGAAGAGGGTAACTCTTTCATCAAATAAAAAAAAAAAATATATATATATATATATATGTATATATGGGAAACATGAAAGTATAGGTTAATTATTTTATAAAGATTTCGTAAAAAAAAAAAAAAAAAAAGATTTGGTCAATTTCAGTCGAATAAGGTTTGGTTGTTTGTGTTTTTTGAGAACACTCACACTCATGACTCAACTCACATTTTTCTCTCCAGTACCAACGTGGCACGATCTTATGTCGTCTTTAAACTTTTGGACCCACGACCGATGGTTTTCACTTTCTTTTTTGTTTTTTTTATTTATAAGCCGGTCGTTTTCACTTCCTTCTTCTTTTAAGCTTCTTTGGCAAGTTTAAATTGTGGTTTAGTAATATTGTTCTATTTTTATTATTTGTATTTTTTAAAAATAAATATGCGTAAAAAAATATATAAAAATGCGAAATATTGTTTAAATATTAAAAATTATTGTTCAAAATACAAAACCAAACAGCCCATATTTGAAAGAAAAAAAATCAAACTTCTTTAACAAGGATACTTCTTTGCGTTGAAAGGAATGAAAACAAACAGTTACCAAGCACTTTCCTCAGGCATACACTCGAGTGAAAGAGACCATTAAACATGGACGACCTGTACACCACACTCACTGAGCAACGTCAAGAGCTCATGGCGGCGAAAACCCTAGACTCCGACCTCGACTTGGCCTACCAACTCCAAATGCAAGAGGCCATGAACGCCTCTCTCGCTCTCCACAACCCTGCAACTGCAAGCTCTTCACGCACTCCTCCACATCCACATACACATCCGCAACCCAACGACGACGACGTCGTATTCATACCACAATCCCCTAACGACGACGTTTTGGACATCGCCACAACGCTTATGCTTGAAGACATGAACAGGTTCGTGCAAGAACTCGAGGACCGCGAGCAAAGCGAGGCGGAGATGAGGAAATTGAAGGAGGATCTCGACCGTCGGATCCACGATCAAAAACTCGCCGTCGATATCCACAACATCCCGGACCAACAATGGGAAAAATACGGCGACAATTACCACCGCCCCTACCGTACGGCCAAGTCTTCGCCATCGTCTTCGTCTTCGTCTTCGAAGGCTTTGGTTGACTCGGAGTGTTTCAGACTGTATTTCAAGGGCTTGGTGAGCGAAGAGAGGGTTAGGGGCATAATGGTAAATGTGGCTGGTGCAGGGGTTGCCATTTGCGATTCAAGAGACAATCTGATACTGGAATCGAGGAAGAATCTGGAAGCTTTGGTAAATGGTGCGGTTGTGAGTAGTGAAGTTGCTGAGCTTCAAGCTCTCATTGAAGCTCTCAATAAAGCTCTGACCTTGGATTTGAAAAGCGTCACCTTTTTCTGTGACGATTACATGCTTTACCAATATGTGAGTCAATAATAACCTTATTATTATTTTTTATACTTTAATTTGACATTTTTTTTTTTTTTAATAGTGTTGGATCTGTCTTATTATGCTAAATTTTCAGCTTTGTTTGGGGGTATGTATGGTTGTACTGATTATTATTTCATTGAATTTAATAAATTTACTTTGTTTGCCTGTATTGGGTATTTACAGCTTGGTTGGTGGGTCATGGGTGTGGCTTTGATGGTCGAATGTTTGTTGTAAAGGGACATGGGAAATGGAAAAAATAAAAAGGAAGCTAGATTTATAGAAATGTGATAAAGGGTGTTTTTGTTTTATATATATATAACACCACAAATGATGCCATTACGGCTGGGGTTTGTATCATGGTCAGTTTTAGTCCCTTACCTTGGAGCCACCACTTATAAATAAATAAATGAAAGTTTAAATGTGCTAAGGTAAAACCTTTGTTATAAGACCTAGACATTTTGACATTGGTTCAGTGGTTGGGTTAGTTGGTTGAACGGCAAAACTGTGAAGGTAAATTATCTTTGTGAATGTGACTTTTGTGATTAAAATGAATATTGGGCACAACAAGTTTCGATTTAAACAGATATTTTACAGGTTCTTTGCGGATACATAGTAGGAAATCAAGTCCTACATATGTTGCTTTATTTTTTAGTAGCAATGTGCAGAAGTTGCAAGATCCCAAACAAGTGGAAAAATGGGAGGCATTCCATTGTTGCAACTTTTCTTCTTGAGCTTTTCAATTGTGCTATCATGATTGGTTGAATTAGGCCTCTCTGGTTCAACATTGTCAATTATTAGCATATGCATATTATTTTCTAATCTGTGAACTCTTTTGATGAGGTGTTACCATTATGTTGTTGTTGCAATAAATTTTCATTTATCTTCTCTAGTATTCAAGTTATGATAATTCTTTGTCTGTGTTTGTAAAGCCTAGTAAGCTGCATTCTTCTGATACAAAAGATAGAAGTATTGACATTGTATATCTGGATACAGGTTACAGGCAGAGTACCACCACGGCAGAGCAAGACTGTAACATTAGTCAATCAGGTGGCTCTTCTTCAAAGAAAATTTACATATTGCAACCCATCTCTTGTGGCACGTAACAATATTAAATTTGCGTTTAAATCTGCGAGAGATGCTATAGTTTCTCAAATTATCTGGGCAGAAGAAACTAGCAAACGCAAGTTGAAGGAGACATGTGTAATTTGCTTTGAAGATACTGATGTTGATAAGATATTTTCAGTTGATGGTTGCCTGCACAGGTATTGTTTTTCTTGTATGAAACAGCATGTGGAGGTTAAGTTACTTAATGGAATGGTGGCAAAGTGCCCTCATGAAAACTGTAAGTCAGAGGTGAGTATTGATAGCTGTGGAAAGTTCTTGGCACCGAATTTGGTTGAGGTCATGAGCCAACGCATTAAGGAATCTTCTATTTCTCCTACAGAGAAAGTTTATTGTCCATATCCCAGGTGCTCAGCATTAATGTCAAAAAGTGAGGTCTTACGATATACTAAAAATGTATACATTGGTGCAGAAGAATCTGGAACCAGGAAATGCATGAAATGTCATTATTTTTTCTGTATCAAATGCAAAGTCCCTTGGCATTTGAATATGACCTGCTATGATTACAAAAGATCAAATAATAATGCCCATCTAGGAGATGCAAAGCTCAAGTCTCTTGCAAAATCAAATCGATGGCGCCAGTGTTTGAAATGCAACCACATGGTCGAACTAGCTGAAGGTTGCTATCACATCACTTGCAGGTACATTAATATTCCTCCCTCCAATTCTTAGATGGAAGAACTATCTTATTGAGGGAAGAAAGATACTAACAGAAGATAAAGAGTGCCTTTTTTAAAAAACTAGATGATTGAATAGCTAGCAAATGCCAAATTGGGTATAAGATTAGGACATGGGTAAATCTGTTGCCATGGATAAAACCTACACTTTGATTTCTTTATGCTAATTCTGCTGGCCAATGAATTCAGAAAGTCAAGATTTTTGGTTTCATTGGGTTGGTTTAGTGAAATGGGCCTGCCTATAGGTCCCTTCAGACGGTATTTTATCTTCATTCTCTGTGTTATAATATTCATGTCTTTGTATTTCCCAAGGGGAAAAAGTCAGAATAAAATCAACCTTGCTCTGTTTCTTGTTTATCTGTCTTAATGTCATATTTGTTAAACAATGCTTGTATTTTCCATGCTTGCAATCTTTCTGCAGATGTGGATATGAGTTTTGCTACACTTGTGGAGCCGAGTGGAAGAACAAGAAAGCAACATGTTCCTGTAAAATCTGGGATGAGCGTAACATTATACATGATAACCGGCAAAGATGATGATTAGTAGTGTGAAGGCTTTTGTTGCAGATTGACTGTGATGGTGATCAGTCTGTTTATTTCTCTCACCCTTTCTTCCACTTTGTGTGGTTTAGTTTTTGGCAAAAAGAACAGCAAGAAAGTGTCGTATCTGCTAATGCTGCGAACATATAGCTTCTGTGTTTTTTGTTCAGTTTTTGGCAAAAAGAACAGCAATGAGTATCATGTTTGCTAATGCTGCAGACATATGCGAATACATGCTTTGGTGGTGATATCAGACTATAGCTTCTAAGGTTTTTGTTGAATGTTGGCTCATACTGCTTGTCTTCCTTTCTATAACCCCCTCTTCTTATTTTGGAATTGTATGCTTAGGTCATCGCTCTCATCTGGGTTGCAGGTGTTTGATACTCCTTCCCTCTAAGGTTTCCAGATTACACCCTGGCTTCTTCCTAAAACTTGTTTCAGTTTTTGGATTGAAGTCTTTTTACTCCAACAATCTTCACTTTCTCTGAGAAATCCAATAATTTTCTCTAGCTGCTCAACTGCTCAAGATATGGTCATATATAACAAAGAAAAACTATTCATCCATAGCCTCAGCTATGCCATGGTTTCTTTCTACAAGCTAAATTTCAATTAAAAGTTGAAAAAAAAAATTAACTTTTAATATGTAGCTTGAAAAAAAAATTTATTACAACCATTGCAAGAGTTGAAGTTAAATTGAAACACATTATTAAAGTGCCAACGAAATTTTTTTCAAAATAAATCCAACTGAGGGTTGAATACTGTAAATGAACAGATACGCGTTGAACGTAATGTTTGGCAAAGTGAGGAAGGGAAGGGATAGAAAGGTGGGGGCAGGGTAGTTATTGTGCTTTTTGTATGTTTGTTGTTTTGAAGGAATTGAAAGAAAAAGGAAATGTTTGGTGGATCTTACAATTCTCAATACTTGAATATTGGATCACACTCTCAGCTTTTTTTATGTTTTTGTTTGTGATGCGAAATGGGTCTTAGGTTTAATTTCCGTGTTCCTAATCCTGAGATCAGATCTATATGCCATTTTGGTTCCATATTTGATTATATGATTACCTAGGATTGTATGTTTGATACTTGCTTTGAGTATAACTGGAGATACCTGGTTGATGTGGTAGAATTTGTAATCGGCAATGTGAAGTAGGTACTACTAATTCAATGCATTTTTGTTATTGTTATATTTTGGTCTTGATCTGTCACTTGCATTTCTATTCTAGGCGGATTGTTCATGATCCAGTATTTGGGTCAGATCTGATTTTTTTAGCTCATATAGATTCCAAGGGTTTCTTTTTCTTTTTTTTCTTTTTTTTTCCTTCTCAAAGCTGGGAACAACATATTGCCATTACTCCCATGGGCATGCAAGTTAGAACGCGTTATTTTACTCTTTCTGTTGAATTTATGAGCTGCTCGTTCTCTTTGCTTCGGCTAACCTGTAAATACAGTTTTGAGCTTTAAATTTCTAGGAAATTTAGCGTATGCACGGGGGCTTTTGAAAGGGAATGAAATATTTAGTGCCATACACTCAGGGGCGGCTCTACGTATAAGGCAGGATGGTCACGGCAGTCCTTCTGGGGCAGTTTCATTGCTTCAGGGTCAATCATATCTTTAGAGAGGCGAATAGGTGCGCTGACAACCTTGCTCAAGCCTTTTATGGCTTCCTAGTTTAATGCATATTCCTCTTTAACCCAAAAAAAAAAAAAAAAAAAAAAAAACCAATAGTTTTATCCTTGTATATTCTAACCAATAAAGAAGGTATTTGGTATCAACTAATACTATGTCAACGGTATCAAAATTTAATATGTATAAAACATATCAGTGAAAAATAACTAATTTACTAATAATTAAAATACATGTATTAGTGAGTAGTTATTTTTGCATACGTGTTTTTTGTTTATTAAATTTTGATGTGAATGAAACGTGGTATCATTTGATAGGAAATACTTTTTTGTCCTGAAGAACAACAAGAAGGCAAGCAACAACCGGAAATGGAATTGGACAATATATTGCTATTAGAAATGGAAGTTTTGACGATTCTTCTTCGGTTAACAAGACTCTTCTAAATGCCACATGCACTGTCAAGCCAACCAGCAAAGGCAGAACTATACATGCAGTGCCAGTCTACACGGCTTTTCGGTGGCAATGTATATGATTCGTGCTCGTTTGCTTCATGCTCCTAATAAGAATGTTTGAATTTTTATTTATTTATTTATGATTAATAACACTTCAATTTATCAATTCTATTCCTAGTATTACTCTTTTTAAACAACATTGAGGGTTTAGGGGTCAACCAATGTTTGTTATACCTGTTGTTTGACTCTTGTTCGTGCCATTCTTTAAGTACTAGGATTAATCCTTGTTAGTTAGGTGTAATTTTTTTCTTGAACCTAAGGGAAAGAGTAAAAACAAACCAACCATTAAGTGTGGCGGCTTTAAGATTCTTTTTTAAGATGGTTACTAAAAAACTTAAATTATATAAAATTTAATAAAAAATAACTGGAGAATGCTGAGATGAGTGTAATAGAGCAAGAGAAAGTCTAAAATGATAATAGAGAGAGAGAGAGAGAGAGAGAGAGAGAGAGAGAGAGATGATATTTTCTACAACTGTGAGCTAAGTTGCTTAGGAGAGAAAAATTGTTATGACTGTAATGCCAAAGAGTGCATAACTACGAGTATAGTCAGGGAGAACTCACGATTACAGTATTTTACCTTCTTTTTAAGGAAAAATGAAATTAGACATTATATTTATGTAATGGGTTTGTAATGGATTGAATAAGTTATAAATTTGAATAATTATAGATTTTCTTTAATAGGGTTTTTGTAGAATAATTTGTTCACTTGTTGTTTTGTTTAGTCGCATTTTTGTTATTGTAATTTAAGCCCCCTTTTTTTTTGTTTAAGGAATCATGGATTATGTTTGGGGGGGAAATTTATTTTTAGAGTAATGCTATGTTTACAACATTTTTCACAACAAATCTTAAATAACAAGCCGTTATTATTGGGTAAAAAGTAATGTTAATATTGAGCCCAAATTAGAATTAATAATAATTTATTACATATGATTAATTGTAAAATTATTGTGAAAATGTTATGGATGTAGCATTACTATTATTCTTGTTTAATTCAAATTATTATAATTCTTAAGTCAAGGTGTTCAACATTTTTATTAAATTGTCAAATTGTCAAAATAGATTATTTAGTATATAATTTTTTTACAAGTATATATATACATTTTTTTTGCAAGTCAGGACTCCCTGACATAAATTTAAAGCCGCCACTGCATTAATTTACAATTATTTGTTAATTGATAGATAACGTAGAAATCGACCATATATATTACTTGAAATTATTCTATTAGACTCTCTTCTAAGTTCTCTCATGGTCCGATGAATAGATCCTCATTTCACCCATATTAAGTACATAACAATTATGCCGTGTTTTTTTTAGAAGACTTATGCTGTGTTTAGTTCAACGGAAATTGATTTTCCAAAAATATTTCCCACATTTACTGGTGTTTGGGGTTATGGAAAATGTTAGTTAACTATAATTTTTTTTTTTTTGACAGTAGAATAAAAGCATTTATGGTGGAAATTGATTTACACTTTCATTTTCATAAACCATTTTCACATCACCCAAACTTATTAACTAAGGCTGCGTTTGAATTGGGCGTAAACCATTTCAAGAAATCGTTTTCCACATTTTCCGCGTGTTAGGCTGTTACGGAAAATAGAATTTTTTGAAAAATCACTTCCAATTTTCCCTTAGACAACGGAAATGGTTTTCAGTTTCTATTTTCACTTCAAAGTATTTCCGGAAAGAGAGAGGGAGAGAGAGAGAGAGGAAGGAAGGAACGGAGAGAGCACAGATCACAAAGAGAGAGCCCAGGTCGTCGGTGCGAGTTCGCCGGCAAACCCATCTTCGATCGCCACGAACCCATCGTCACGATCGCCACGAAACCCACGATCGCCACAGAACCCACGATCGCCACGATCGCCATGCAAAGAGAGAGCCCAGATCGCCACGAACCCATCATCGATTGCCACCCCAGTCGATCGTCGATCGCCGGTGCGACTCGCGAACCCAGAACCCACGATCTAACCGGATTTGATTTTTTTTCTTTGGTTTTGTTTCTGTTTTGATCACCGGAGTTTGCTGTGATTTTGAAATTTTTTGTAATAAAATTTGATTGGATGCTGAGAAAATAGCTGAGAAAATGTGAAAAATGTGTAGGAAAATAGCATTTTCAGAATAGAACCAAACACATAAAAATATTTTCTACAACAATTTTCATTATGCAACCAAACACTTAAAAATATTTTCCTTTCCGGAAAATAACATTTCCGAAAAATAGGCTATTTTCTGAAAAATATTTTACGGGAACCAAACATAGCCTAAACCTCTACCCTCCACCATCTACCAACCCCATTAATGTCATCGATCTCCAGTGGCCAACCACCCTGCCACTGTTGGGCCCCCAATCACAATTTTTTTAATCTAAAATTTTTCATTTTTTTATTATATTTGTGGTTGGGAGATAGAAAAATGTGAGAAAATAGTAGAAAATATGTGCTCTATAACATTTTCAAGAACGCAATTAAACACTTAAAAATAATTTATTTTTTGAAAAATATTTTCCATCAAACCAAACACAACCTTAATTAGAATTAACTGGAAAACAACTAAACTAGCTTCTCCTCTTTGGTCTGTCCACTTCAAAAACCATTCACTTTTGCCACTTCTAATTCTCACTTCTATCAGAGGCATTTTATCATTCAAATGGTATGGAACATTTACATGCTACACTAAACTTGGCTCATATTAAGAGTTATTTACATAGGTAATTTCCATTTTCTCCAACTTTCTAGTTCAAATTTCTCTCCGACTCGTCAACTATACATCTTTCTTTCTCACACACACACACACACACACAAAACTTTCTTTCTCTCTCAACAAAGCAAAATTAAAAACTAAAATCAAATGAACCAAACAAATCAATCTCAAACTTTAGATTTTTTATACTCATTGCTAGAAACTTTTCCATTAATCTCTCCAATCAAATCCTCTAAAGAATGCCCATCTAGCTAAAATTAGTTTAGCAAATTCGTTTCAAATCTTTGTAGTTTTTAGATGCTTATCAAGTTTTTATTGTTCTGGTTGCAATATATATATATGGTTTAGATTAACTTCTTATTGATGATTTTTTTTCTCAAGGATTTGTCTCTCATTTATAGATTTTAATATTATTTTTTTGTTTGATTTTGATTCAAGGAGATTTATACATTGGCATTTGTGGTCATGGCATGAATGAAATGGTGTTGAGCTTGGACTACTGATCCAGGTGAAACTCATCCATGTTCTTCATTTTCTGTCTTTTGGTCCCCATGAGAGCCTTGGGTTATGTAAAATAAGTAATGATCTTTCTTATGATTTTCTGTTTATCGGTTATGAAATATATGACTTGATCCTTCTTGACCCAACAAAGTTTGGAATTGTCATGATATGAACTATGAAGAAGACATCTCCATGTAGGCTCATGTTTGTGTTCACACTTGTATTTTGTGCAATACTCTAGTAGGTTGTTTAGTGAATGATTATTCATTTTCTTTGTTTTTATTTAATTTATTTTTAAAAATGCCACATTTTTTTTCACATTGCTTACAAGATTTATAATCCACTTTAATTTAAAGAATAAAGAAATATAATCCATTTTTAGCTAAAGAATAACAAACACAATTTAGTTCAATTAATATAGTATTAAAGTAATTTACTCTCTCTCTCTCTCTCTCTCTCTCTATATATATATATATATATATTTTTTTTTTTAATATGATGTATAATGAAACAAATAACAATGAAGCAACACTTCTATATCAAGTGGTAATATTATCAAGTGGTAATATTTCGAGGATTATGTGACTAAGGAGAGAGAGAAGAAAAAAAAGTTTACTCATATATTTCAAGCTATGATATGAGATCTAATAAAGACTAAGGAATATATTATCTTCAAGCTAGTTACAAGAATTATATCTTTATGTATATCTCATATGTCCAATGAGTTTTATTTCATCTTTAATTCATAAATTTGACAATATATATTACATACCTTGCATGATTATCCATTAAAAATAATACAACTTAATTTTCAATTGATTAATTTATTTCCTAAGTACTTTTTAAATCAAAACATGTCATGAAAAATATTTTTCATCTAAAAACCATGATTTCATCCATATATTTAAAAATGAATTAATAAAAAAAACCCGTGCAAGGCACGGGCTCATCACTAGTTTTTAATATTTCTCTTTCTAAACTTATCATCCAGCTATTGAGTGAGCCACATGAAGTACAAGAAAAATACTCTATTTTTCCTCTTTTACTCACATTGGCTTGGTGAATGCTGCTACAATTTTAGGGTGATGTGAACAATAAAGATTAGAGAGAGCTAATTTTTTTTCTTTTCATTTTTATCATTGAATAGTGATTTTGAATGTAAATTTGTGTTATTTGTTTAGTCATTGATAGTGGTTAAAATACAGTCACACACACACACACACACATATATATATATATATAAAAGTTGGGTATTACAAAATTGTACATAAACAACTAAATTAAAAGACAGAGCTTTTGTCAAATGTACAAACACATTTTGCTAAAAATATTATAAAAAAATACACATGATATTAATGGTTTAATGGTTAAGGTTTATTGATAAAAACAAGTTTTTTTTTTTTTTAATATTATTACAATAGATGAAAATGACTTCAATTGACTTACTAATTATATAAAATATGTCTCATTAAACACTATTGTCACCTTAGGCCACAAAATGAATCGAGCTAGCTTTAGCAAGTAACGAAATTGACTTTGAAAACATATGAATTTTTTCATTTCTTTCTTAAAACCAACTCTTGAAAAAAGAAAACAAAAACAGTTATCAAACGTAACCACAACGTCTAAAAGAGGAAGACCATTGGTCAGTTCTTTGCATTTAAGTTTGCCTCTTCTATGGAAACTATTACAAATGAAATATTCTACAACCTAGCACTAGTTCTCGAAATGATCATTATATACCTTATTCATGTCTTGGCTGAGATTCAATGTTTACTCTGGGCTGTTATGCTGCACCACCAAAACTGAAAACCTAAAACTTGAACTGGCTAGCATGTCCCCAAGTACTCCAAGCTCAGGGCATTCGCTCCATTCTATAAGGCCTAATGTAACTGGAGAGTGTGGTTCATGGTATCTACCCACTATAACTAGATCAAAACTGTTCGCCATCTTTTGTATAACATGAGTTGTATCTGCCCCATGTCTCACAGTCTCCTCTTCATGCTTTATTTTCTGATTGCCATTCATACTAGCCCATAATTCATCCATCGCCTCCTTGTCTAGATTATTTTGATAATTGCTTGTGTTGTAACCCGACGCTATAAGCTGAACCACTGTTAGGTTGACATTAGGATGCCCGGCCATGCGAATGCTCTACGTAAGTGCCTCTCGATCATCAGCACCACCTATGAAAAGCATGGCAATCAAATATGATGAATTACCTTTCAAAATGCTCAAGTTACCACCAATTTCACCTCGGTCAACAAGAACTCCAATGGAGCAAGGGGCCTTCTTAAGCACATTTTTGTTTATGGTCCTAAGGAAAGGAATGTTTGCTTCGGCTGTTCCATCAATTGCCCATGTTTTATGAAAGGGAACAATTATGATGCTTGTTTTCTGATCCACTGCAAGAGTACATATATTATCATGCATGCTTGCACATGGTGCAATTGCTTTGAAGTTTTGTATTTTAACACTCCCTTCGCTGTAATTCTCATAATGATCAAAGGCATTGGTAATTTGTCCAGAATAATCTAGATCAGAAGCTAATAAGTTGTTTTGCTTATCAAGTTTTACAAGGATAGACGCTGCCTGTCCTGTGATCTCAATGAGCTGAAGGACACAGACAAAAATAGGGTTTTCTTTTGTGGGGTTGGACACTTCAATGAGGTTAGTAAATGAAGATACATTCTCTTCTGAATGGATGCAGACCAGCATTCGGAGACAAGAGTTTTGTGCTGAGTTTGTGATTGTCCTCCTTGTGTCAGCCATGTATCTTGCGGAAGGGTCATAAAGGCGACGGATAAAAATTGTTGCCAACCCTGTTGCCATTATCATGCTGAAAATTAAAAGCGTATATGTTTGGGTTGTTACGAACTGTCAATGAACAAACAAAACACAAGGTTAATGCACCATTAACATTATCTTACAAAGCAAGCAAAACTTCATTCTTTACTTTTTTTTTTGTCATAAGATAATCGTAGGATTTGTAACTAAGTAAACAGAGCTTTAAGAAAGGTACTACAGTATTGTTTTTGGAAAGTATTGAATGTGAAGACTGAAGCGAGAATTTAAGTTAAATTGATATTGATCCTACAGATTCTTCACACTTAGTTGTTTCTTGTGTTACCTGAGCGTCGCGCCACATACTAAATATGGTGATTTCCATAACGCCTTTGCAACACATGATGAGTGCCAGTGTCAAAGATTCCTTAAAAGGGATCTTAAAGTAGATTGATGGCAAAATGGTGCCAATGAACTTGCCAAAGTAACCAGCAAAAATGATGAGCTCTGTTTTTACTGCAGACATGTTTGCTATGGAAGAGAGCTGCGTCCTGTACCCACTGGCAGCGCAGTAGATTGGAAGTAGCAACCCAGTAGAAATAGCCTCAAGCTTTTTTATTATGGTTGTGCCTAATGTTGGCCCATTTGGCAAAGACAAACCAAGCACAAAAGCACCAAAGCGAGCATGTTCGCCAATATACTCTGCAAAAAATCCATTCACCAAAACTATACAGAGGATGGCTATAAAATGATTTTCCTCATTGGGTCTATTTTTTGGTGCGAAACTGTCAATCCATATCACTAGTGGTCTCATTAGGAAGAATAAGATGCAGTAATAACCGACCACGGTTGCTATTAATGATAAAGGTTCGGTTGGGGAGTATTTCAGGGCTGCACCAATATTTCTCACAATAAATGCGAGAAACCAACCACGTGCATCACTTACGAAGGAAATGGAGGCAGAAAATCGGCCAATTTCTGAATTAAGAATGTTGATCTCATATAGGAGGCCGGTGATGTCAATGAAAGGAGTCAAAGCATTTGTAGTAATTAAGCCTAAAAGTACAACTGCATGCTCTAAAGGTTTAGCACGTCCTACGATCTTGTATGTTGCCACTCCAAATACCAAGGGAATAATATTCCCGTTAGAGCGATTACCACAGCTTTTCTTCCAATGCTCTTTACTAAGCTTGTATCAATCTGTAATCCTAATATAAAGAGGTGAAACATGAAGCCAAACTCTGCAAATTTTAGAAATATCAATCTGGCTCCTGGAGGAAATAATTTTGCTGCATACACCTTGCTTTGACCTAGTAACGTTGGACCCAGTATTATGCCGGCCTGGGAAAGCAGATTTTTTTAAGTATCAGCATGTATACTGTAAGAAACTTGATTTTGATCTAGCTATATGCATTTTGAATGTGGACAATAAGTTGGAAGGACCAAATGCGACGAAATCAATTTTAAAAAATTCCTCTAGTAGGAAAATGATGACAGCAATGATAAATGTTTAATTATTTAACAATAATTCTAATACTCCCTCATATGTGAGTTTAAATTCCCTCTTAATAAGTGGGGGCTCAACACATAGGATTTTTAATATTTTAAATGAGAGGTAGAATTGATACATGAATTGAATTCAGGATCTTCTACCCTGATATCAAGATAAATTATCAGTTGTTCCAAAACTTAAAATATGGATAAATTTTTGGGTCAAACAAATTTGAAACTATCTTTTCTAACTCATTGTGTGACAAATTATAGACTACCTTTGTGTATTATTTAAACAAATCACATGACTTATTGAAAATGTCATGCGACTAAAGTTACACATGAATGATTTTTTTAATTTTCACATAGATTTGAGTAAGACAACTACAAACATGACTGAGCCAAACATTTTCCATTAGAAAATGGTGCATATTTTTTTTTTTTGAAAAAAATAAAATAAAAGGTAGGGGTAGCTATAGGAGCTGCCAAATTAAAACAAGAGAAATGACTTGACATGGACATGAGTTATGTAAAGAAACAGACTTACAACAATTTGTATGATGATCTTGGGTTGGCGAAGAGGTCTCAACAAAATGAAAGTGAAACCAGAGACGATAAAAATCACAATGATCTCGGCCAGTAGAATCGAAGTGTTGCTGTCCAAAGGATAATCCCCGTGCCAGAAACCCCTGGAGTTATTTATGTGGGTGTATTGACACACCATTAATTCACCTATGGCAGTCCCTCTAGCCCTTGTCAACCCTTTTGAATTGTTCATGGCAAGTTGAAATAGTCTTAATTTGTGAATTGTAAAAATTCAAGAAGGACAATGATTAGCTTACACGACAAGACAACAAGAAGATCAAAAACATATTGAATGATGGAAGAAGAATAGAAGGTAAGCCTTTAAAAAGAGTAGAAATTGGGGAAGAGATAAAGAGATTAGTGTCGATAGGATATATAGACGAGAAATATGGAAGTGTGGATAGACATTTGCAAGTTTCAAGGTTTTTCTAACTGACTAAGTTCCAAGAGGGTTTCTGAAAAAATCTGAGAGAAATCTAAATAAAATTGGAGAATTTCATTGATGGAAAATTGATTACAAGTGAATTAAGTGAAGTATAAAATACACAATCCCCTGTTTATATACACAGTGAACATAACTGACTTCCAGGAAAGGCGCCAAAATCAGTTATTGAATTCCTGGAGCTATACACGTGTCAACTGCCTTAACTGTTTCCTAAATTCTTGGAACTCTGACCTTCAGTGCTCTTGTGTGAAGAATTCATGATGAGGCATGGCTTCGATGAGTTCCAGGACTTCAGTGCTAATCAGGTAAGGTGCATGTTGTGTGCCTTGATCACTGCACTGCTTATCAGCAGGTGCTGCACTCACCACAGCTCTTGTGGCTCGACTAGTGCTCTGTACTTCAACAGCAACTGCATTACCCATCAGACTTGAGGCTTGTCCTGTGTTACTCTGCCCTGCAATTTTAACACTCCCCCTCAAGAGCAGAGCTCTTGATTTTTGACTAGACTTAGGTGGGGAAGGATATTCCACTACATGAGCAAAGATATTGATGACACCCAATCTAGTGATCAACCTCAAATAGTTTTCAACCCCTAATGCTTTTGTAAAAACATCAGCCAACTGATTTTTAGTTAAAACATAGAAAGTTTTAAGTGTACCATCAATGATTCTATTTCTCACAACATGACAATCAGCTTCTATGTGTTTGGACCTCTCATGAAATACTGGATTTGCTGCTATGTGGAGTGCAGCCTGGTTATCACAGTACAACAACACAGGTCTGTCATGTTTAACATGCAAATCTTGCAACAGATGTAAGATCCAAGTCAGCTCACATGTAGTTGTAGCCATTGCCCTGTATTCTGCTTCAGCACTTGATCTAGACACTATGCTTTGTTTCTTAGATCGCCAAGATACCAAGGCATTACCCAAAAACACACAATAACCTGTCAAGGACTTCCTTGTGTCAGGACATCCAGCCCAATCTGCATCACAGTATGCCTTTAAGTGCAAATCAGAATCTGTGGGAAAGAATACACCTTGGCCTGGTGTGCCTTTAATATATTGAAGTATTCTGGTAGCAGCCTTCATATGTGGTGCTCTAGGTTGTGCCAAGAACTGACTAAGCCTATGAACAGCATATGTGATATCTGGTCTGCTCAAAGTCAGATACATTAGCTTCCCAATAAGCCTCCTATACTGTCCAGGATTAGAAATGAGATCTCCATGACCTTTGGACAACTTCAATTGCTGCTCCATTGGTGTCTGAGTTGGTTTGCAACCTGTCATTCCAGTTTCTTTAAGGACTTCAAGAGCATACTTTCTTTGTGTTAAACTGATACCAGTCTTGTTCCTTGCAATCTCTAAGCCTAAAAAATACTTGAGTGATCCCAAGTCTTTAATCCCAAATCTTTGATCCAGAACTGACTTTAGAGAAGCAACACAGCCAAGATCATTGCCTGTAATGATCATATCATCTACATAGACCAGCAGTGCAGTGAACAAAGAACCTCTGCTATGAACAAATAGGGAATGATCTGCATGGGATTGAACAAAACCAAGTTGTGTAATTGTTGCTGACAATTTTGTGTACCATTGCCGAGAAGCTTGTCTTAATCCATAAAGGGATTTCACCAACTTACATACTTTAGGAGCAGCTGCTGGAGAAGAGGCTGAACACTCCCCCTTACTGTGAAAACCAGGAGGCAAAGTCATGTAAACCTCCTCATCCAAATCCCCATGGAGAAAAGCATTGTTGATGTCTAGTTGATGTAAAGGCCAAGCCTTAGCAGCAGCTAGTGCAATCAAGACTCTCACTGAAACAGTCTTAGCAACTGGAGAGAAAGTCTCCAAGAAATCAAGCCCTTCTCTTTGAGTATAACCCTTAGCCACCAACCTAGCCTTATACCTCTCAACACTTCCATCAGGATTGAATTTGACTTTATAGACCCATTTGCAGCCAATGGGAGATTTACCAGGAGGCAAGTCAGTCACATCCCAAGTGTGATTATTCTCAAGAGCCTGAATTTCCTTATCCATGGCAGCTCTCCAAAGAGGATCTTGAGCTGCCTGGGAAAAGCTCTGAGGTTCCTGAGGACTAGAACCAACTGTCAACAAGTAAGATTGGTAACCAGGTTCCAAGTGAGAGTAGGTGAGACACTCAGCCAGATCATAAGCAGCATCAGGTGCAAATGCAGTACAAGCAAAATCCTGCAAGTATGCAGGAGGTCTAGTGTCTCTAGCTGACTTTCTGAGAGCCATAGGAGGTGCTGGTACAACTGGTGGAGAGGAAGAGGGTGCAGCTGTAAAAGGAACTTGACTAGGACTAGGTGAAACATCAGCAAACATTAAGGAAGAAGCAGTGGCATTATCAGAAATAGGGTCAGCAGAAGGTAAAAGATGAGCAGTGGCATTATCAGAAATAGGATCAGCAGAAGGTAAAGGAAGACATAAGGCATCATTACCATCATTGGGAACAAAATCTGGGACACTAATGGGAGTGACAAAAGAATCATTACCTGCTGAAAAGGAGGGAGCAACCACATCTTCACAAGAAGTGAAAAAATCTGGAACACTATTAGAGGTAGATGCAAAAGGAAAGGAATGTTCATGAAAAACAACATCCCTAGAGAGAAACACATTGTGAGTGGCTAAATCAAGAACCTTATACCCTTTTACCCCAAAAGGATACCCCAAGAAGACACATTTCTTAGCTCTAGGAGCAAACTTTGTTCTATGATTAGAAAGGGTAGAAGCAAAACACAAACACCCAAAAATTCTCAAGTGTGAATAAGTGGGTGGATGCCCAAATAAAAGTTCAAAAGGAGTTTGATTTGACAAAATTGAAGAAGGGGTTCTATTTATCAAATAAACAGCTGCAAGAACAGCATGTCCCCATAGATGTAAAGGTATATGGGATTGAAACATGAGAGCTCTAGCCACATTCAAGATGTGTTGATGTTTCCTCTCAACAACACCATTTTGTTGAGGGGTTTCAACACAGCTCAATTGATGGCAAATGCCTTGTTTAGCAAAGAAGTCTCTCATAAGAAATTCTGTACCATTGTCAGACCTAATGATCTTAATCTTTTTAGAAAATTGAGTCTCCACCATTGCACAAAAACCTTCTAAAACTGATTGAGTTTGGGACTTTTGTTTTAACAAGTAAACCCAAGTACACCTTGAACAATCATCTACAATTGTTAAAAAATATTTGCAATTATCAATGGTAGAGACTGAAAAAGGACCCCATAAATCACAATGTATCAAATCAAAACAAGCAGCAGAAATTTGAGAACTTTTATTGAAAGGCAAACGTTTTTGTTTTGCAAGTGGACATATTTCACAAGCAAGATCCTCAATTGAAGTACAAAGTGGTTCACCATTATTCCTAATTGAAACTAATTTGGCATTAGACAAATGTCCTAATCTAGAATGCCAAACATGAGTGCTGTGGACAGAAGGTACAGCAGCAGAAATTGAAGCAGAAATGGATTGTGAAGTGAAGTTGCTCCTTTCCAGTAAGTAGAGTCCATTGCATTCCTTACCCAGACCAAGTGTGCTCCAATGAGCAAGGTCCTGGATAAAGCACAAGGTCCCAAAGAAGATAAGACAGCAAGAAATAGATTTTGCTAACTGACTGACAGAAATGAGGTTAAAACTGAAAGATGGAACACACAACACATTGTAAAGAGTAAGATTTTCTGAAATTCTCACTGTACCAATGTGTGTGACCAAAGCTATCTCACCATTAGGCAAATTAACATGAGTATTCAAAATAGTGGTGATGGAAGTAAAACAAGTGACAGAATGTACCATGTGGTCAGTAGCCCCTGTGTCTATGACCCAATCATTGGTATGAAAACACTCCTTATCAACTATTTTGGCAGAAAATATAGAGTGTTGCAAAGTAGGTTTGAAGGAAAAACTTGAAGTGGTACCTGACATAGTGTCAATGAAATTTGAAGTGGCATGGGCTGATGAGGAAGATACACCAGCTGCAACAGGCACACCACTAGCTTCAGTAGTCAAACCAGAGACACTTCCACTCGTACTAACAGATGCAACATGATGATTTTGCTTTTGATCAATTCCAGGGTTGAAAAATGCAAAGAGCTGCTCACATTGTGCCTTAGTAATAGGACACTGAGCAGATGCATTTGGGGAATTCTCAGCAGCAGCACCTTGTGGATAGGAGACTTGATTAACATTGAACTTCCCCTTTTGCTTATAACCTGGTGGATAACCATGAAGCTTGTAACACTTGTCCACAGTGTGTCCAAGCATGTTACAATGAGTACACAAGGGTCTTTCCTTCTTAGGTCCAGCTCTGTTGTTAGAATTCCCTTTGGTATTAACATACATTGCCACTACATCAGGTTTAGGCACAAAGGCAGAACCATGACCATGACCAATTCCTTTGTGAGCCTCCTCTTGAAGAATTAGAGCATACACTTTGCTCATTGATGGGAATGGCTCAAGCATGAGAATGTGACTCCTCACAGTCTCAAAATTCTCATTGAGCCCCATTAGAAACCTCATTACATAGGATTTTTCATGAGCAATACTGAGTATCTTCATTGCTCCACAAGTACAGGCTGGCAAAGGTTCATAATGAAGCAGTTGATCCCAAAGCTTCTTGAACTTAGAGTAATACTCAGTCACTGACAATTGACTCTGAGTTATCTGAGAGATTTCTTGTTGAAGGTTATAGATTTTTGGTCCATTTCCTTGAGAAAACACACGTTGCAGCTCCAGCCACATCTCCCTCGCAGTCTCACAATACATAATACCACTTGACACATCGAAATGCATTGAATTGATCAACCAAGAAAGCACCATTGTGTTACAGCTTTCCCAATCTTCATACAATGGAGAATCATCTTCAGGTTTCTCAATCTTTCCATTCACGAAGCCTATCTTCTTCTTGGCAGTGAGTGCTAGAACCATAGCCCTAGACCAAGATTGATAGTTCTTCATTCCCAACAATGGTTGAGTGACCAAGATATTACCTGGATTCTCACTTGCACTAAGCAGAAAAGGATTGGATGAATTGGTTTGTGTATTGGAATTAGAGATTGGTCGCGTGGATTGAGCGTGTGTTGGATCAGAATGATCATTTCCTTCAACAGAAGCCATCAATGATCTTCAAGGTTTTGAACAGAAAATTTCAATGGAAAGGAAAAGATACAAAGAAATTTTCAATCGATTTCTCAGTAAAAGAAAACAAGAAAACTTTCTTGAGGGAATTCCTGTTTGGAACGAAAGAAAATCTTCTGGAACCAAACTAAAACTAGGAAATCACAAAGAAATTCTCAATCGATTTCTCAGTAAAAGAAAACAAGAAAACTTTCTTGAGAGAATTCCTGTTTGGAACGAAAGAAAATCTTCTGGAACCAAACTAAAGCTAGGAAATCAGTGTAAACTGGGCTAGCTGCTCTGATACCATGAAAAAATCTGAGAGAAATCTAAATAAAATTGGAGAATTTCATTGATGGAAAATTGATTACAAGTGAATTAAGTGAAGTATAAAATACACAATCCCCTGTTTATATACACAGTGAACATAACTGACTTCCAGGAAAGGCGCCAAAATCAGTTATTGAATTCCTGGAGCTATACACGTGTCAACTGCCTTAACTGTTTCCTAAATTCTTGGAACTCTGACCTTCAGTGCTCTTGTGTGAAGAATTCATGATGAGGCATGGCTTCGATGAGTTCCAGGACTTCAGTGCTAATCAGGTAAGGTGCATGTTGTGTGCCTTGATCACTGCACTGCTTATCAGCAGGTGCTGCACTCACCACAGCTCTTGTGGCTCGACTAGTGCTCTGTACTTCAACAGCAACTGCATTACCCATCAGACTTGAGGCTTGTCCTGTGTTACTCTGCCCTGCAATTTTAACAGTTTCAAAGGACGAACTAGTCAAAACTTCAATGTTGACCTTTGAAGTTGGCCTTTGAAAAGGACAGGGTTGTTGAGGCTGTTTATTTATAAGATCACTGTAAGGAAAGGGGGTCAAACTAACAGGCAGCTCCACTTTGAAGGCGAGGGGGTCAAACTAACATGATCGGAAAAAAAAATATATATTTATATATATATATATATATATATATATATATATATATATATCTATAATCTATATTTATATATAGAACAAAACTTAAGTACAGTACCTTAAATGTTGTTCCTTAAGTTTATCTCTTAAGATTCAGTCATGTGGATACTTAACTAAAATATACACTTCCATCCCATGAGAAAAAATCCACGTGACAGAATTTTAAGAGGAGAACCTAAAGAATAACACATAATTATTGTACCTAAGTCTTACCCTTATATATCTTACCCTTATATATATCTAAAAGTTGAAGTCTATCATTTTTTTTTTAAATCACATCATCAATCACATCATTATTTTTTCCCCATTTTTAAAAATAATATTAATATATAAATAGTGCAACTTTACACATTTTCTAACTCATTATATTCAAAATGTTAATATATAATATTTATATATATGACAAAATTTAGGTACAGTACCTTAGATGCTGTTCCTTAAGTTCATCTCTTAAGATTCAGTCATGTAGATACTTAACTAAAATATATACTTCCATCCCATGATAAAAAATCCACATGGCAAAATCTTAAGAGGAGAACCTAAAGAATATCACATAATTATTGTACCTAAGTCTTACACTTATATATATCTAAAAGTTGAAGTCTATCATTTTTTTTTTTAAATCACATCATCAATCACATCATTATTTTTTCCCCATTTTTAAAAATAATATTAATGTATAAATAGTGCAACTTTACACATTTTCTAATTCATTATATTCAATTTACAATTAATTCTACCATCTTCCAATTCTAACTCTTCCTTTCCCTCTGAGGTGTGTTCATTCCCTTCTTATTTTTTCTTTTTCCCCAACTTCAATTTTCTATTGGAATTTTGATAGTTTGTGGCTAATATGGTTTTTTGTGGGTTGTTCACAATGTGATCACTTTGGGCTATGGGTGGCTAGGATTTGGTTTGCCGGTTATGAAAAGGGTTTTTAAGGATCAGAAATCTCTACATTAACTTCATATTCATGTTGTACAAGTTTTATTTTATATTTGTGTTTTACCCAATCAATTTGTTCACTTCATATTCATGTTGGATGTGGGACCTTTCTCAATTTCTATTTGGTTCCAAAGTCATAAATACTATATTTAGCACATTGTTTCTTATTATATGCAAAACATAACAATATATTTGATCTTGATGCCCAATAGAAAATAATAAATATGCCACAAAAGGTTGATGAGTTTGTGTGTCACAAGGAAATTGAGAATCTCAACCTAATTGGGGGTTTGATTTTTATTTGATTTTGGCAATGCTAAATGTGGAATTTGATTCTTGCATGGTTGAGGAACATTGATCCAGATACATGGATGTTTGACAATGAAGATTTCTTAAGTGGCCAGAGACATTTCTAACTTTAAGAGAAAGACAGTTTTTTCTTCCTTTTTCTTCACAACAAGCTCTTAGTCCATGTGTTGAGCTAGGGCAGTTTGGAACAAATGGAAAAAATTGATCATTTGAGGTGTGACATGTTGATTCTAATGATGGCATTAGGAAAGCTTAGAGAGCAGTAGTTTCCAACACAAATGCTTTATTTCTTACATTCAGCAAGTTCATAATTAAGTTGTTCTCTCATTTGGTAGCTCCAATTGAAGCCAGAGCATTGTAGCTCAACTGACTCCTGTTGTTTCTAATAGAGACATTCATGATTTAAACTTCAAATCCTCATTTCCCCATTATAACTGTAGATTAAAAAAAAAAAAAGGTAGAATCATAGAATATCCTCTTTCTCGCTTATCACTTAATTCTTAAGGCTGATTTTCAATTATGATCAATTTGCTCTCAAACCCCTCTTATTATAATGTTGATATGTTAGAATAAATGAGCACTTGTACATGCCATAAGTCATGCTTGTTGGTTTAAATTTTGGGGGTTAGTTGCTTGCATGTGCGTCACATTTATTTTGACAAAGAGATAAAAATAGGTTATTTTTTACCTTTGTCAACAATTGTGACTAAGATAATCTATACTACCTATAACTGATCTGGACTTCTCTCAATGTCAAAAATACCTCATCTAATAACCAATGACTTTTCCTTGTTTTAGGAATAAGGTCAATAACATCATAGGATTCCCCATAAAATTCTCTTTCATCAATTAGAGTTTTATGTGGTTCAAAAGTACCCCTACAACGTTAAGTAAGGACAAAACATGGGAACAAATAGGTAAAATAAAACTCACTACACCACTTTCAAATACACATTAAAAAAAAAACCGTTCACCTCACAGTCCATTTGAATTAATGTCTATGTTTTATTTGAATTCAAATACTAGGTCTTTGCTACATCTATATGACTTTTATCATTATTGCAGAGAGATGAAAACTCACTAATCCCTCTTTTTTAGTTAAAATGGAGTTCCTTCAAATTAAGGATAACAAAGTCATTTTACAAGTGTTGATACTCGTTTTTGACAAATAGCCCAATAGCAAAAAAAACCCAATAGTGAAGGAAGATGAATGAGGAAAAGAGTGAAAGAAACCTAATAGAAGCAAAAGGGTCATTGAAGCCCAAGAAAAGAGGTAAAAACCTAATGGGCTAACAAGGCAAGAAATAACAGTTAACAGACTCATGGATGCAACGAGAGGTAAAATAAAGTAAATGGGCTATGAAAGTCCAAGAAGAGAGGTAAATGTCCAATGGGCCAACGTGGCAGGAAATAATAGTCAGCAGGCCCATGGACACAACAAGAGGTAAAAGTAAAGTAAATGGGCTATGAAAGTCCAATAAAAATGGTAAACGCCCAATGGGCCAACATGGTAGGAAATAACAACCAGTAAGCCCACGGGTACAAAAGAGGTAAAAGTAAAGTAAATGGGCTATGAGGGTCCAAAGGAAGAAGTAAAAAACCAATGGGCCGACAGGTTTATGACCATAGCAAGAAAAGAAAAGGAGACTAGTGGGCCCGAGGAAATAAGAAAGAAGAACAAAAGCCCAACGAATAGGTTTGGTAAGAACTTATGCCAAACAAGCAAATAAGCCCATGAGGGAATGAGAAGAAATAAGGCAAACCTAGAAACCCATGCACCTTTTCGTGGAAGATAAGCACAAGTAGAAAAGACACATAGCAGAACGAGACATGACAGAAACGACATGGGAATGAAAGAAAACAAACGTAGATGATAGTTTAACGAGCACACAAGGGCTGAACCACCACCGACTTATACCCAGCCAATACAAGAGAGGTGGGCACGCGGTCAAGGGATTTAGAGGGTGTGGTTTGGTAGTGGGGGGAAAAGGTTTATTTTGGGTTTCCAACTATAACTTCTTTTGGGAAAAATTCCTTGCTGGGATGGCATTTTACCCAAAAGAGGTAGTAGATAGCTGGGACCACCCGATGCATGCCATAGAGGTAGGTAGTGAGAGACCCAAACCCTTATCCATTGAGACAAGAGGGGAAAGGCAGGAGGAAGATCAAACAGAAGAAGAAAAGTGAGGTAAGCTTTACTGTAGGTATCACCGCAGGAGTGACCATTACACCATGAATTGCTATGTTTTAATGAATATCTTCCATGAGATGGTAGCCAAGAGAGATTTGGTAATCAAGAATGGAAGGCATACAAACCAAAGGATGCACATGCTTGAGGTTGTCATGACTTTCTTTATGGAATGCGAAGATCCTATAGGGAAAGAAGCTGGGAGTATGGCTGGTAGTAACTCCACACCCCCACCCATGCAAGATGAAGAAATGATGTTGAGAATCCAGCAAGATGATAAAATCCATTCCTTTCTGGAAGGGCTAGGTCTTAGGTCATTGGCTAGATGGGAAGCAACACAGGCCTTAACCCGAGTAGTGGAAAGAAGATAGAGAGTTGCTACTTCTGAAGGAAGTTTATTGCAAGTGCCTTATCAGGAGACCAGAGATTCTGTGACCTTCTCCTCAAGAGACTTGGCCAATCGAACAGTCGATGGTGAAAGACCACTATATGTTATTGCCTTTTTGGGAGCTTCTTAGATCAATAGACACTGGTGCTTTAACCAACATCCTGCCCCTCCCAACAATGGATGCCTTGGGTATCCCACGAGAGAGAATCATCCGAGAGCCACTCCAACTACCTGGGATAGGAACGTTGCACTAGTGCACTTTGGGGCATGTGTCCTTGGATTTAAGGATAGGGCCTATCAGAGCGCGTACTCTTATACATGTGATGGATGGTGATACTTCACACCATATCATCTTAGGCTGCCCTTGACTCCGTGCTTATAAAGTCGTGACCTCTACTTATCATCAATGTGTGAAAGCTGTTTAGCAAGGTAGGATTGTAATTATTGAGGCCATTAGGATACCTTACGACAAAGTGGAACTTCATTTCGCTGAGGCAGCCCTATACCAGGAATTTGAGCCTAAATGAGGGAACGTGATCCTTCATTTCAATGCCACTGTGCTAAGGAGGGATGAGGAAGATGAGGGAGAATTCATAAAGCTTGTGTGCAGGAAATACCAATCCCTTAAAAAAGGACCTTAAAATGCTAAATCCATTAAGCAATGCACAAATGGGTTGAATAATATCCATTTATGTAAAATGCAAACTGTAGGGACTCAAATTGGATTGGACTCAGAATAGGGATGGGTTTCTAGCCCAACAAGCCCAAACAATAAATTTTTAGAGAGTGGGTGAAAGAACTAGTTCTATTTGATAGAAAAGGTCATGGTTATTGTGCAGTAAAAGACGTTTCAAGCTAACTGTATGATAAAAACTCTCCTCAGCTAGGTTTCAGGGGGTATCTTTCTGGGTTCTATCATTCTTCTCTCCCTTTTTCAAAAGTCCCCCTTTAATGTCATACACTCTCAGGTTATATACTACATCCATCCCCCTCTTTTCACCGTACACGTGTAGGTTTTATCCTTAGGACTCCTTTCTGTCTCATCTAGCACCTCTCGGAATCTTCGTTTAACAGCCATAAGGCTGCTTGGTTACTGTTCAGGTATCACCTCCACATTAATGCGACCAGAGAGTTAGTTGGGAAGCATTTAATGTGGAGGTAGCAGATCCAGAAGATATTTGTTATCACCCCTGGTTCCTTCTTTGTTCTATATTCAACTTCCAGCTCTAGTACAGCTTTGCGGAGTGCCTTGAATAGTAAGATAGTTACATCCACCTCGGACCATAGTATCCGAGGTGAGTTTCATCCTCAGATAAGTGAGTGTCCTCGGACTGGGCCGTTTGGACCACAAGCCCATTTCCTACACTTTCCACATTCTACTTTTGGATAACCGGCCCCACACAAACCATTGATCACATCAATACAAGAATGTTCATACAAATGTAAAATTAAGCATGATAATACCATATTATATTCTAATATCATGTACATTAAGGATTACATTTGTTCTCTTATTACTACCAAACTTCTAAACCAGCGCATATTTTAGCTCAATATGCTAGAAATCTATATTCTTATGTAACTTGAGTAGAGAAAAATCTGGTACTCATTAAGTTAGTTTTAGCTCACGATGTTTTGAATTTATCTTCATATGAACAAAGTTACATGTCTTTAAAAAAAAAAAAAATTATCCAATTCCCACTTCTTAAAAATTAAAAATAAAAAAATAATTTGAGACTATTGACTGTTGAGGGTCCATTTGGAATCCGCTTATTTTGCTGAAACTGAATTTTTTTTGCTGAAAGTACTGTAAATAAAGGTAAAAGTTAGCTGAAATAGTACAGTAAGACTCATAAATAGTACCAAAAAGTGCAGTCAGACTCATAAATAGTAGCAAAAATAAGCTGAATAGTAAAGTTAGCAAAAATAATTTTTGTGAAAGCACACTGAGTGAACATTTGGATAGCGGTAAGCGTCCAGCGTTTGCGCATCCGGCATTTTGCACGTGGGTTCCATGCACTGTTCACGGGAAGTACAAACCTCTTTTTTTTTAGCAAAACTTTCATTAAAAATTGATTTCATGGTACTTTTCACATATTTAAAAATTATTTTATTACAGTGTTTTCAGTTTTTAGTTTTCAGCAATAAACGATATCCAAACCGGTCCTTGCATTAAGCAGCATTTTCTCTATTATTTCGGAAGAGGAATCGAAGTTCAAACACGTTACATATTACATATATTACACAGTCAGAGAGTGATAGTCTCGTGGGAGAGAGACATGAGTAGAGCAGGGAAGAAGGTAACTGAGGCGGCATTTGAGGCATCGAAGAGCATAGATTGGGATGCGATGGCTATGCTTCTCATCTCCGACGAGGCTCACTAAGAGTTCTCCACTCTTCGCCGTGCCTTCGACGAGGTCAACAACACCCTCCGAACCAAGTTCGGTCAGGTACGGTATCTCCTCTCTCTCTCTCTCATCGATCTTCTTTTTAGCTAATTACATTGACACCAAGTTCATTCATACTTCATTGCTTCAGGCTTTTGGTTGATTTGTATTCTACATTTTAAGCTTAATTAATGATATGAAATTGATCCAAGTCAGCCATTGAGATTGATTTCTTTGTTTTTTTTAATGTAAAAAACCAGAATCAATTTCTTCCAAGTTTTTTTTTTAATTTTTTAATTTTAATTTTATGAATGTTTTAGAATTTTAAACTATTTGATTTGTTATTGTGTCTTACAAATCAGTGTGGGCGTGTTTGGATTGGGTCATTGCAATTCCATGGCTATGTTCAGGTTTACATGGCATTGATCTTTGACGCTCATTTTGTTTATAGAACTTGCTAGAGCTTATGAATTTTATAAACTCATTTTCAAATTATGAGACTTGGAATTGGTAATCTTTATTTATTTTTCTCCTTTTATACGTTGTTGTTTTGTCCCAATGAATACAAAAGCCAGCATTTTTATTTTATTTTTTGGAATCTTTGTTTATTCTTTTGTCGGTTTTGTATTTTTGAAATTCGAGTAATGAATTTGTATGAAAATCATGGTGACACTAACAACTAAGACATCATATGAAATTTCTGGGCCTTGTTTATATTTATCTATAATCTGATAATCCATTTTGTTAATTTATTTTTTGAATGATGCAGGAACCTGACCCGATTGACTGAGATGGGTCTCACCACATAGTTGATATATACAAGGAAGCATATGATAGTATGTATTATACATTACCTATGTGCCATTTATATTTATTCTTCATATAACGTTTTTCGTTATCATCTTGCATGAGATGGGTGAGTCTGTTTGAGCGAAAGTCTCCGTACTTAGGTTCTTTTCTCTGTAGTAGGAAACTACTTCCAAGCTGTAGTCTTCTATAAGAATGAATGCATCCAATCCTTGTTTATTTTTCTTGCATCTTCCTAAAGCACAAGAAATTTCAGGCCATAGATCATAAAATAGTGAACCTTCTAGAACTTATCTGCATGCACTATGTCTATGTGTGACTGTAGGGAGCATATAGAGCTATTCAAAAATTGTACTTTTTGTATAGTTGAATTCAGTATTGACTGTTTGGTTAGGTTTTCTTTAAAATTCAGCATATAGGTTTTCTTTAGCTCACCATTTCAATACTTAAATATATAAATAAAAAAAGAACCTGGGGATTAATGTATATCTTATGCCTCCTACATATCAAGAAAAAGAAGTTATTGAGATGCCTCCTTGATAATTCCCTTAGGAAATTGTGGATAAGTGAGTACAGATGGCCATAAGTGGTCTATTCTATAGAGAGTACTGAAAATATTTTTTAACTCCCCCTTCCGAAAAGAAAAGAACTACTTCTAGATTAACGATAAAATTTTATCTGCAGAAGTGCAGAGTATACTTGTAAAAGAGAACAAGATTTTCTTTTTCAGAGATAATTCCATTCCTTCTCTTCTGTGCTAGGTCTTTTTCTTTGGGGGGTAGGGGGAGCCTGTGGTTACAGGAGTTTGCATTTTTATTGAATTTCAGTTGTTTTTGTAAACATATCAATTGATAAAAGAAAGACATGCTGTATTCAAATCACTTATATTTTTCTTCCAGATTGTATGTACCTGCAGGATTATTTTGGAAAAACAGTGGAGTAATGCTAGAACAAAAAAATTCTATTGGAAACATTCCTTTAATAGTTTAGGTGCCAAATAATAGAACCCACTGTTGTGTTGATTTGAGGTGTTGATAAGGCTGACTTCATCTCTGTTCAATGGGTGAATCTTGCACATATGGAAAAGCTTCATATCAAAATCTTTAAAGTTACAATTTGTTTTATTTTTGTGGGTGATTTCTCATGTATACATCCTATGTACTAGGACTGCACCCCTCTTTTTCACATTTTTTTAATTAAACTTTATTTAGTTACATAAAAAGAAAAGACAAAGATAATGGCAGTAGAGAAAAGGTTTTTGGGAATTCGCCCTGCCTTGTCCGATAATTGCTTCATTGGAATCAAACAAGTATAATTAAACAGTTTATGGTGGTATAATTGGTTGATCAATCTGCTTTCTGCACTTATTTATTTCCTTTAGTCTGTTAACTTTATATTAGCCCGATTTTGGCACTATATATGTTAATCTGCAGACATTCAGATCCCAAAGTATGTAGACACCATCACTCCTTATTACAAACCCAAGTCTGATGCCTTGGTAATGGCTGCAATTTTTTTTTTTTTTATTGGTTCTCATTACTCCTCCTATTCGCCTATTAAAGCTGAAGGATCCCTTTTTTTTTTTTTTCTCTTTCTCCGTGCTTTGTTTCGACAAATGTCTAGAATTGCTCATACTTGTTTTGATTTGCATAATTGAAAATGTAACATCCAAGAGGGCGTAAGAATATCCAAATGTCCATGGATATGATGGGTTGACTTCCGGTCATATCTTGTGAGAAACTGAAATCAAGAAAATCTTTTCTATCGGAAATACCTGAATTGACAAAAACTTTTAAGAAAGGTTCTGATGTTGTTTATCTTCTGCTAGGAAACATGAAAAATCAACATCAAGAGGGGTTAAAAAAGGTCCAAATGTCTTAGAATCTGATGAAATTGCTCCTGGTCATGTGTAACCAGGGTAAACTTTTTCATTAGGAGCTTCAGTGATTGTAGGAAATTCTTGATTTTAGTGTTCTTACTACATAGAAACTATCCAGCTACTGTAAACATGGCAGGGGAAAAAAATCTTATATTTTTGGGAACATCTAATGAAGTTCAATATATTTTGAATTTTAGTTGGTGGAGCTGAAAGAAGCTGAAGAGAAATCTCTGAAGGAGTCTGAAAGATTAGAAAAGGAGGTTGCAGAAGTTAAAGGGATGAAGGTAAACATTGATTTTGTTATTTTTTTTGCTTTTTTTTAAAATCACGCATTTACCATGTCTCTCTCACCATTTTGCTTTGTATTGGTTTGTGTGCCAACTTAACAGAAAAAGATTAGTACCATGACTGCAAATTTGAGATGCATCCAGAGCTAATGAAGAAGTTTGATAATGAAATCCGAAATGATTATTGGTGTTACTAAAGTCATCTTTGCTTATCACTTTTTAATTATTAAGCATCTATTGCATTTCAAGTTCTACGCCTTCATCCCCAATTTGTCACATTCCATTAGAATAAAATTAAGCAATTGTTCTTTTTGAATTTTGTAAGCTTGTTCTTGGGAAATTGTGAAAATTTTGATCAATATACTTGTGTGGAAAAGGATTATCTTCATTTCAAGTCTTGTTTATTTCAATCATTTAATTGTTTTTAATTTTATTCTCTTGATCTAATAGTGCAAGGATTGTCATGTCATTTAATCGTATACTTGTACCATAGATCTGGGTTCTGACTTCTTAAAAAGACAAATGACTGATATGGAATGGGCCATATGTATCAAACTAGTCTAAAGTCCAAAGTTAAATTCATTTATGAAATGCTGTTCTTAATTCCTTTTGTTTGCATGACAATGAGATATATAATCCCAAAATACACAAAACAATAAAATAAAAAGGAAACTCCATCCGAACTCAACTTTGGGCCATTGGCCACCTCTTTGAGCTCGGCTACTATAATTCCAGCATAAAGACAAAAGGTAAACTACATATATCACAGATTCACCATAGGATAGAAAACCAACTAATAATAAGCTCTACTGAGATGAGTTGGAGAAAATGGTTTGGTACGATTCTTCCAACTCTGATGTCTACAATCAATTATGTGATTGTTGAAGGAGAGTGACCACTCTCCTTCTCCTAATGCCAAAAGCTAAAAGAAGAGTCATGTGATGTGCTCTACACTGGGGCTTTCTTCGTGGTCCCCCTTTTCTAATGCAAATTTATAAATTCTCTTTTCCCTTGCATTTAGATTTTGGACGGTTTTAGTGCTTTTCAGACTGCTGCATTGCATACCAACAACAATGGCGGTGTACAAGTAATGCATTGCATGGATCCCATGATACCAAAGTCCAAACCCGCTAATGCACCACTATTTGCTATATGGACTCCGCTCATAATGTCTGTGGATTTCACGGACCTGAACAAGGCCTGCCTCATACATAGCTTTCTCCTGCCAAGAATCGACCAGCTAGTTGATTCAACACCGTGGCACAAACTCCTTACCTTCATGAATGCTTGCTTAGGCTACAACCAAATCCAAATGTCAGACGAAGACCCGGAGAAGACATTTTTCATCACCAGTCAAGGACTCTATTGTTACAGGGTCATTGATAGTGGTTAAAATACAGTCATATACAATATATATATATATATATATATATAAGTTAGGTATTACAAAATTTTACGTAAACAACTAAATTAAAAGACAGAGCTTTTGTCAAACGTACAGACACTTTTTGGTAAAAATATTAATAAAAAAAATACACATGATATTAATGGTTTAATTGTTTAGGTTTATTGATAAAACAAATTTTTTTTTTTAATTTATTACAATAGATGAAAATTAATCCAATTGACTTACTTATTATACAAAAAATGCCCCATGCAGGTAACCAAATTGACTTAGAAAACTTAAGAATTTTTTCTTTTCTACCTTAAAACCAACTTTTGAAAACATAAAACAAAAACAATTATCAAACATAACCACAGCATCCAAAAGAGGAAGACCATTGGTCAGTTCTTTGCATTAAAGTTTGCCTCTTCTATGGAAACTATTAAAAATGAAATATTCTGCAGCCTACCCTAGTTCTTGAAATGATCATCATATACCTTAATCATGTCTTGGCTGAGATTCAGAGTTTACTTTCTGTAGTCTACCCACCCTCTTACTCTGGACTATTATGCTGCACCACCAAAACTGAAAACCTAAAACTTGAACTGGCTAGCATGTCCCCAAGTACTCCAAGCTCAGGGCATTCGCTCCATTCTAGAAGGCCTAATGTAACTGGAGAGTGTGGTTCATGGTATCTACCCACTATAACAAGATCAAAATTGTTCGCCATCTTTTGTATAACATGAGTTGTATCTGCCCCATCTCTCACACTCTCCTCTTCATGCTTTATTTTTTGGTTGCCATTTATACTAGCCCATAATTCATCCATCGCCTCCTTGTCTAGATTATTTTGATAACTGCTTGTGTCGTAACCCGACGCTATAAGCTGGACCACTGTTAGGCAGACATTAGGATGCCCAGCCATGCGAATGCTATACGCAAGTGCCTCTCGATCATCAGCACCCCCTATGAAAAGCATGGCAATCAAATATGATGAATTACCTGTCAAAATGCTCAAGTTGCCACCAATTTCGCCTCGGTCAACAAGAACTCCAATGGAGCAAGGGGCCTTCTTAAGCACATTTTTGTTTATGGTCCTAAGGAAAGGAATGTTTTCTTCGGCTGTTCCATCAATTGCCCATGTTTTATGAAAGGGAACAATTATGATGCTTGTTTTCTGATCCACTGCAAGAGTACATATATCATCATGCATGCTTGCACATGGTGCAATTGCTTTGAAGTTTTGTATTTTAACACTCCCTTCACTGTAATTCTCATAATGATCAAAGGCATTGCTAATTTGTCCAGAATAATCTAGATTAGAAGCTAATAAGTTGTTTTGCTTATCAAGTTTTACAAGGATAGATGCTGCCCGTCCTGTGATCTCCACAAGCTGAAGGACACATACAAAAATAGGGTTTTCTTTTGTGGGGTTGGACATTTCAATAAGGTTAGTAAATGAAGATACATTTTCTTCGGAATGGATGCAGACTAGCATTCGGAGACCAGAGTTTTGTGCTGAGTTTGTGATTGTCCTCCTTGTGTTAGCCATGTATCTTGTGGAAGGGTCATAAAGGTGACGGATAAAAATTGTTGCCAACCCAGTTGCCATTATCATGTTGAAAATTAAAAGCGTATATGTTTGGGTTGTTATGACCTGTCAATGAACAAACAAAATAGAAGGTTAATGCACCATTAACATTATCTTACAAAGCAAGCAAAACTTCATTCTTTACCTTTTGTTTGTCCTATGATAATCGTAGGATTTGTAACTAAGTAAACAGAGCTTTAAGAAAAGTACTATAGTAATATAGTATTGTTTTTGGAAAGTATTGAATGTGAAGACTGAAGCGAGCATTTAAGTTAAATTGATATTGATCCTACAGATTCTTCACACTTAGTTGTTTCTTGTGTTACCTGAGAATCACGCAACACACCATATGCAGTGATTTCCATAATGCCTTTGCAACACATGATGAGAGTCAGTGTTAAAGATTCCATCAAGGGGATCTTAAAGTAGATTGACGGCAAAATGGTGCCAACGAACTTGCCAAAGTAACCAGCAAAAATGATGAGCTCTGTTTTTGCTGCAGACGTGTTTACTATGGAAGAGATCTGCGTCTTGAGCCCACTGGTTACGCAGAAGATTGGAAGTAGCAACCCAGTACAAATAACCTCAAGCTTTTGTGTTATGATTGCGCCTAATGTTGTCCCATTTGGCAAAGCCAAACCAAGCACAAAAGCACCAAAGCGAGCATGTTCGCCAATATACTCTGCAAAAATTCCATTCACCAAAACTATACAGAGGATGGCTATAAATTGATTTTCCTCAATGGGTCTATTTTTTGGCGTGAAACTGACAATCCATATCACTAGTGGTCGCATTAGGAAGAGTATGGAGCAGTAATAACCGACCACAGTTGCTATTAATGATAAAGGTTCGGTTGGGGAGTATTTCAGAGCTGCACCAATATTTCTCACAATAAATGCGAGAAACCAACCACATGCATCGCTTACAAAGGAAATGGTGGAAGCAGATCGGCCAATTTCTGAATTAAGAATGTTGATTTCATAAAGGAGGCCGGTGATGTCAATGAAAGGAGTCAAAGCATTTGTAGTAATTAAGACTAAAAGTACAACTGCATGCTCTAAAGGGTTAGCACGTTCTACGATCTTGTATGTTGCCACTCCAAATGCCAAGGGAATAATAATCCCCGTTAGAGCGATTACCACGGCTTTTCTTCCAATGCTCTTTACGAAGCTTGTATCAATCTGCAATCCTAATATAAAGAGGTGTAACATGACGCCAAACTCTGTAAATGTTATAAGTACAAATCTGGATCCTGGAGGAAATAATTTTGCCGTATACACCTTGCTTTGACCTAGTAATGAGGGGCCCATTATTATGCCGGCCTGGGAAAGCAGATTTTTTTAAGTATCAGCATGTATACTTTAAGAAACTTGATTTTAATACAGCTATATGCATTTTGAATGTGGACAATAAGTTGGAAGGACCAAATGCGAATAAATCAATTTTAAAAAATTCCACTAGTAGGGAAATGATGACAGCAATGAAAAATATTTAATTATTTAACAATAATTTTAATACTCCTCTTATGTGTGAGTCTAAATTCCCTCTTAATAAGTGGAGCTCAACACATAGGACTTTTAATATTTGAAATGAGAGATAGAATTGAGCATGTATCGAATTCAGGATCTTCTACTCTGATACCATAATAAATTACCCATTGTTCCAAAACATAAAATATGGACAAAGTTCTGGTTCAAACAAATTTGAAACTATCTTTTCTAACTCATTGTGTGATAAATTACAGACTACCTTTGTGTATTATTTAAACAAATCACATGACTTATTGAAAATATCGCACGACTAAAATTACACATGAATGGTTTTTTCAATTGTCATGTAGATTTGAGTAAGATAACTCCAAACATAGCTAAGCCAAACATTTTCTAGTAGAAAATTGTGAATTTTTTTTTTTCAAAAAAAGAAAAAAAAAAGTTAGGGGTAGCTACATATGTACAAGAGCTGCCAAATTAAAACATGGGAAAGTACTTGATATGGCCATGAGTTATGTAAAGAAATAGACTTACAACAATTTGTATGATGATTTTTGGTTGGCGAAGAGGTCTCAATAAAATGAAAGCGAAACCCAAGACAATAAAAACCACAACGATCTCGGCCAGTAGAATCGAAGTGTTGTTGTCCAAAGGATGATCCCCGTGCCAGAAACCGTTGGAGTTATTTATGTGGGTGTATTGACACACCATTAATTCCCCTAGGGCAGTCCCTATCACCCTTGTCACCCCTTCTGCATTGTTCATGGCAAACAGTCTTAATTTGTCAATTGTAAAAATTCAAGAAGGATAATGATTAGCTTACACGACAAGACAACAACCAGATCAAAAACTTATTGAATGATGGAAAAAGAACAGAACGTAATCCTTTAAAAATAATAGAAATCGGATATATAGACGAGAAATTTGGAAGTGTGAATGGACATTTGCAAGTTTCAAGGTTTTTCTAACTGACCAAGTTCCAAGAGGGTTTCAAAGGACCAACTAGTCAAAACTTAAATGTTGTTTGTTGAAGTTGGCCTTTGAAAAGGACAAGGTTGTTGAGGTTGTTTATTTATAAGATAACTGTAAGGAAAGCGATGTTGAGATTGTTTATGGCATGTCTGTTAATGTTGTTTAAACAACAGTTTTTATTGTTTAAATAGCACAATACGTATTTTTACAATATTTTTTCACCCACACATTTTCACAATATTTAAACAACGTTACTAGAAATCTCTTACTAAATAGACCCTTATTTCTTAAGAACAGTGTTTGTTACCATATACACACAGGCAACTCCACTTTGAAGGTAAGGGGGTCAAACTAACATGACCTGCAAAAAACGATGTATCTATAATCTTTATTTATATATATGACAAAACTTAGGTATAGTATCTTAGGTGCTATTCCTTCGGCTTCCCTCTTAAGATTCAGCAATGTGACTATTTAACTAAAATATACACTTCCATCCCATGAGAAAAAATTCACATGGCAGAATCTTAAAAGGGAAACCTAAAAAACAGCACATAATTATTGTACCTAAGTCTTGCCCTTATATATATCTAAAAGTTGAAGTCTGTCATTTTTTTTTTAAATCACACCATTAATCACGTCACTATTTTTTCACCATTTTTTAAACTATATTATTATAAGCTTTACACATTTTCTAACTCATTATATTTAATTTACCATTAATTCCGCCATATTCCAATTCTAACTCTTCTTTTCCCCTGCCAAGGGCCTTGTAGCTGAATTGGCACCTCCTCATGCACAAAGTGCTTGGGGTTTTAGGGGAGGAAAGGGTTCGAACTACAGGGTTTGCAACATATTGTAATTATCTCTCAAAAAAAAAAAAAAAATCTTCATTTCCCCTTCAAACCCTTCATGTGCCACCACTGCAGTTAACTACATTATTTTTAGCCATATAAATTTCCAATTGCTATTTGTCCACCTCCACAAAATTTGCCAAAGTAGCATTAGATTTGGAAAGTCCCTCTGAGATGTGTTCATTCCCTTCTTATTTTTTCTTTTTCCCCAACTTCGGGTTTTCTATTGGAATTTTGATAGTTTATGGCTAGTATGGTTTTTTGTGGGTTGTTCACAATGTGATCACTTTGGGCTATGGGTGGCTAGGATTTAGTTTGCCAGTTATGAGATGGGTTTTTGAGGATTAGAAATCTCTACAATAACTTCATATTTGTGTTGTACAATTTTTATTTTATATTTTTGTTTTACCCAATCAATTTGTTCACTTCATATTCATGTTGGATGTGGGACCTTTCTCAATTTCTATTTGGTTCCGAAAGTCATAAATACTATATTTAGCACATTGTTTCTTATTATATGCAAAACATAACAATTTGATCTTGATGCCCAATAGAAAATAATAAATATGCCACAAAAGGTTGATGAGTTTGTGTGTCACAAGGAAATAGAGAATCTCAACTTAATTAGGGGTTTGATTTTTACTTGATTCTGGCAATGCTAAATGTGGAATTTGATTCTTGCAGGGTTTAGGAACATTGATCCAGATACATGGAAGTTTGACAATGAAAATTTCTTAAGTGGCTAGAGACATTTCTAACTTTAAGAGAAATACAGTTTTTTCTTCCTTTTTCTTCACAGCAAGCTCTTGGTCCATGTGTTGAGCTAGGGCAGTTTGGACCAAATGGAAAAAATTGATTATTTGAGGTGTGACATGTTATTTCTAATGATGGCATTAGGAATGCCTACAGAGCAGTAATTTCCAACACAAATGCTTTATTTCTTACATTCAGCAGGTTCATAATTAAGTTGTTCTCTCATTTGGTAGCTAAAATTAAAACCAGAGCATTATAGCTCAACTGACTCCTGTTGTTTCTAATAGAGACATTCATGATTTAAACTTCAAATCCCCATTTCCCGATTATAACAGTAGAATTATCAACAACAAAAAAAAAGTAGAATCATAGAATGTCCTCTTTCTCGCTTATCACTTAATTCTTAAGGCTGATTTTCAATCATGATCAATTTGCTCTCAAACCCCTCTTATTATAATGTTGATATGTTAGAATAAATGAGCACTTGTACATGCCATAAGTCATGATTGTTGGTTTGAATTTTGGGGTTAGTTGCTTGCATGTGCGTCACATATATTTTGGCAAAGAGATAAAAAAAGGTTTTTTTTTTTTTACCTTTGTCGACAATTTTGACTAAGATAATCTATACTATCTATAACAAGATTCCCCCTTTAATCTGGACTTCTCTCAATATCAAAAATACCTCATCTAATAACCAATGACTTTTCCTAATTTTAGGAATAAGGTTAATAACATCATAGGATTCCCCATAAAATTCTCTTTCATCAATTAGACTTTTATGTGGTTAAAAAAAATACCCCTACAACGTTTAAGTAAGGACAAAGCATGGGAACAAATAAGTAAAATAAAACTCACTACACCACTTTCACATACACGTTATAAAAAAAAAAAAAAAAAAACTGTTCACCTCACAGTCCATTTGAATTAATGTGTATGTTTTATTTAAATTCAAATACTAGGTCATTGCCACATCTATATCACTTTTATCATTATTGCAAAGAGATGAAAACTCACTAACCCCTCTTTTTTAGTTAAAATGGAGTTCCTTCAAATAAAGGATAACAAAGTCATTTTACAGGTGTTGATACCCATTTTTGACAAATAGCCCAATAGTGAAGGAAGATGAAGGAGGAAAAGAGTGAAAGCAAAAGGATCATAGGAGCCCAAGAAAAGAGGTAAATGCCTAATGGGCTAACATGGCAAAGAATAACCATCAGTAGGCTCATGGGCGCAACGAGAGGTAAAATAAAGTAAATGGGCTATGAATGTCCAAGAAAAGAGGTAAACACCCAATGGGCCAACATAGAAGGAAATAACAGCCAGCAGGCCCATGGACACTACTAGAGGTAAAAGTAAAGTAAATGGTCTATGAAAGTCCAATAAAAAAGGAAAACACCCAATGGGCCAACATGGTAGGAAATAACAGTCAGCAAGCCCATGGGCACAAAAGAGGTAAAAGTAAAGTAAATGGGCTATGAGGGCCCAAAGGAAGAAGTAAAAAATCAATGGGCCGACATGCCCATGACCACAGCAAGAAGAGAGAAGGAGATTAGTGGGACCGAGGAAATAAGAAAGAAGAACAAAAGCCCAACGAATTGGTTTGGCAAGAACTTATGCCAAACAAGCTAACAAGCCCATAAGGGAATGAGAAGAAATAAGGCAAAAACAAAAGCCCATGCACCTTTTTGTGGAAGATAAGCACGAGTAGAATAGACAGACAACAGAACAAGACATGGTAGAAATAGGGTGGGAATAAAAGAAAACAAATATAGAGGATAGTGGAATGAGCACACAAGGACTGAAGCACCACCCACTTGTACCCAACCAATACAAGAGAGGTTAGCATGCAGTCAAGGGATTAAAAGGGTGTGGTTTGGTATTGGGGGGAAAAAGTCTATTTTGGGTTTCCAACCATAAAGCTTTTTGGGAAATATGCCTTGTTGGGATGGCATTTTGCCCAAAAGAGGTAGTAGACGGCTAGGATCACTCGATGCATGCCACAGAGGTAGGTAGTAAGAGACCCAAACCCTTGTCCACTGAGGCAAGAGGGGAAAGGCAGGATGAAGATCAAACAAAGAAAGATTTTATCATGGCATGGGTGGTAGAAGAAAGAGAATGCACTAGATTCACCTAGTGGTGGTAATGGTCGAGCAACCAATGGGTTGATGGGCAGTCCTGAAGGGATGCCCATAACAAACCAAAAATAGTTGATGAAGCCCTGAGGGGTAAAAAGGAATAATCCCATGGAATTAGCCCACTATAAAGAGGGGCAGTAGCCATAGATGGAAGAGAGGCGGGACAATAGTAAAATGACTAGGAAAGAAAAGACTAAGGAAAAGAAAGAGTTGGTTTTGGATCTACTCTCACTTACTTTGATCTAGGTTTTTTTAGATCTTGTTGTCTTATTCAGATATTTTATTCAGATCCAGGTTGTGAGTTGTGTGTTGATGATGCTATTGGTGGGTCTAAGGTTGATTTGGAAGTTTTTAGCTCAAGATTGTTGTGGATTTGAGTTAAGGCTTTGCTGGATGCTGGGAAATTGATAAAGGAATTTGTTTGATTGAAATTTTGTTTATTTGGTTGAAAATCTATGTTATGAGAAATATTGTATTAGGAAAATAATTTTTGGTTGAATGTATAATTGATTTTTGTGGAAGAATTTATGTACAAATTTTGGAATATTCTGGGTTTCAATTCTTTTGTTCTTGTGATTGAATATTCTGGGTTTGTTGTTCTTGTGTATTCATGATCAAGATGAACACAAATCTCAATTAATGTGTTTTTTGGTTTTTAATTTTTTTCTTCTCTTTTTTATATGGTTAAAATTGATTTTTTTTTTTTTAAATTTAGAAACTTATGCAGAGCTGACGTGGAATTTTTTAAAAATCAAATAAATTTTTTTATTATTATTTTATTAGCCACCTCAGCATTTACTATGCAAACATTGCACTTCATCTATCACGTATGAATTTTCTGTTAGTATGTTAATGGCATGGACCAAAATGGACGTGATTTTTCGTTTTCAGGGACTGAGGTAGGCGTGAATAAAAGTTAGGGACCAAAAAGGGAATAGGCCCAAAATGTATGAACCAAAAGTGCATTTTTGCCTTGAATTTAAAAAAAAAAAAAAAAAATTATCCCCCCCCCCCCCCCCGGTAGCACCCTCTATTATGCATATTTCCGCCCTTGGTAATAACGTCTATGTCCTACATATATGTAATTCGAACATCACCTTTGTCATTATCTATCAATCTCTATATATATTATCTCTACTACTACTACTACTACAAATAATAATAATAATAATAATGTGCAAAAAAGGGTGACAGTTTTTAGTTTTTACATCACAAAGTGAGCAAATCTAGTTGAGTCATGTTGTACTTAGATTAGATTGGGAGCTAATCTGGTTTCCTGCTTTGGATTAATTAAAAAATTAAAGAGAATCCATGGTAAATCCTATATATTTTTATTATAAAAATGTTTAGATAATTACTAGTCTCTGAAAGGCTCTTTTTTTTTTCTTTTTCTTTTTTCTAAAGGTTAATAATTTCTATTTATCATTGTACAGTACACTAGCCAAGGAAAACAAGAGTGCTAACTTGGCTGAATCCAGACCCTACATGTGGACAAGCAATGAGGAAAGGAAAGGGGATTTTAGCAAAGGGAAGAGTGTCCATGGCTCATGCCACCGGCATGATCACCCTTGGAGGGAGTGAAATGCGTGCCCTGGCATGGACAACCAGCACCAGCGTAAAAGGGAGATAGCAACCCCCTTTGGTCAGAGGTATTAGAACACCTCTCATTGGCTGAAACTCGGTTGGGCCACTACTGAGAACACATGTATCACTTCTAGCCCCCTTGGATTCCCTTTCCTTGTTTAATGCTTGTCCCTCACTTACTCACTGTGTAGCAGAGCCGTCCTTCATCCCACTATCCTGACATTGGCAGATTTTCTCTCTCCTCTAGCCATGGCATAGTACAATAGCTATCTTAGGGCTTGAATGGGGGAATGGGGGCTTGACACATGTTTTTGTGTACCTAACAACATTTCTCGTACTATAAAAGAAACATATTGCTGAGCAATTAGGGCAAGAGACAGAAAAGATAGAAAGAGAGGTAAAAATTTGGGAACAAAAGTGAGGAAAAGAGAGGCTTTTGGGGAAGAACATCACCTTATGTAGTACCTTAAACTTTCACATAATAGGGAGCTTTAAAGAGTGAAGGATATTTTATTCTTCACTCACCGTGGTTTTTCACCCTTGCCTAAGGGTTTTCCACGTATGTTACACGCCTTCGTTACTTTCTTTGCTCTGTATTTTACTTTCTTTAGATGTTAAAGTGTTAAAGTTTTCATTTTTATTGTTCATGAGCTTTTACACTTAAATATAATGTTATATTTCTACTTCACCTTCTTTGCACATTTGACCATCTAAGTTGTTGGCGTGAGCTGTCACGTGATTGGAGAAATTGTAGGCCAGATTGATTAGAATCCCTTCTCTTAAGGATCAACCATTATAGTAGCCGTAATTTGTGCATAGCCTAGTTTAGCATCTAGATCATTCTCTTTGTACTGCTATATAACCATACTTGTCTCTATAAAGAAATATATGATATATATTAGCAATCTTTTTGACATGGTATCAGAGCAAAATCCTAGGACTTGCTCTACAACCAAACCCAACCCTATACATTGATCTGCAGCCATGGTGAACCCAACTGATGTGGTACAAACTGGCGGCAATTCCACAAACTCTATCCTAAAAGATTTGATGGCAAGAATGACTGAAGTCTTGACCAAAAATCAAACCCAAACTCACCTACCGACCTATGATGCTTCCGCTGCACAAATCGGCATTAAGTTGGATGGCACCAACTATGCCCTCTGGTCCCAAGTTGTTGAGATGTATATCTCGGGCAAAGACAAATTGGGATATATCAATAGTGACTTTCTGCAACCTGAACCTACAAATTTGACTTTCCAATGATGGTGAACTGAGAATGCAATTTTCAAAGGGTGGCTGATCAATTCTATGGACCCGTCCTTGATCAATAATTTCATTCGCTTCGCAACTGCAAAACTGGTATGGGATTCTGTTGCTACTACTTATTTTGTTAGAACTGATACTTCACAAGTATATGATCTAAAAAGACGGGTGACTAAAATGAGACAAGCCGGAGGATCCATTGAAAAATATTACAATGATCTTCAGGGCTTGTGGAGAGAAATTTATTTCCAGCGTCCCAACCCGATGAATTGTGCCACTGATATACAAAAATATAATACAATCCTACAAGAAGACAGAGTCTATATCTTCCTTGATGGATTGGACGATTAGCTGGACAAGATTCGAAGTGATGTGCTACAGATACGTCCTTTCCCTACCGTAGAATAGGCCTATGCTCATGTTCGATAGGACGAGATCTGGCAGGCAGTGATACTCATGAGTACAGACATGACTGGAGCTGTTATGGCATCAAAAGGAGTCAAGATATGACAATAACAACCACCCTCTCTTCAGTTATCCAAAAATGGCTCTACGGGTGGTGGGAAACTGAATACCAATGCCAAAACCAAGGTTCAATCAGAAGAAGGAGGCTGCACTCAGTGTGGGAGCATGAAACGTACCCATGAAACTTGTTTCAAGTTACATGGGTACCCAGACTGGTGGAATGAGTACAAGGCCTAGAAAAATCATGTTGCTGCCTCTAATGAAGAGCCTGGTCGAGCTGCCCTGGTAATTACAACACCTTAGTTATCTCTTACCTCACAAATAGAGTCTTCGAGTGATAAAACTCATCTCAATGATCAAGGTAACTTTGGTTATGCCCTACTTAGTTCTATCCAAAATGGTGACAGTGGCTAGATAATTGACTCCGAGGCCACGGATCATATGACATTCAATTCAGATGATTTTATTGAAGTTACCCAACCAAGGCGAACTGATATTGCGAATGCTAATGGGGTTACATATCCAGTTACAAAGGCTGGAACTGTTGTCGTATCACCATCTCTTTCTTTATCTAATACTTTATTAGTTCCATCCCTCTCAACTAAATTGATGTACGTAGGACAAGTTACTGAGGAACTAAATTGTGTTGCACTAATGTATCCTACTTTTTGTCTTCTTCAGGATATTCTCACCAAGGAGATCATTAGGCATGGTACTAAAAGGGGGGGGGGGGGGTTATATTACATGGATGATTTCAGCTCTAGTCGGGCTCATCATATGCACCACGCAAGCATTAAGGAGAGACAGATTTGGCTATGGCATCGACGCTTGGGGCATCCGTCATTTAGCTATATGAAATACTTGTTTAAATGTAATACTTGCATTCTAGCCAAAAGTCATCGTGTTTCCTATTCCACAAGTTTGAATAAAAGTGATATTCCTTTTGCTTTAATTCATTCAGATATTTGGGGACCCTCTCCAATTACCACTTCTTCTAGCATTCGCTGGTTTATGACATTTATCGATGACTGTACTTGTATGACTTGGCTATATTTGTTGAAACATAAGGATGATGTGTTTAGTGTGTTTCAATCTTTTCATACAATGATTCAAACTCAATTTTCAGCTAAAATTCAGATTCTTCGATCTGACAATGGTGGTGAATATGTCAATAAGAAATTTCAGGATTACTTTGCGACCCATGGCCTTCTTCACGAAACGTCATGTGCTCAAACACCCCAACAAAATGGGGTTGTCGAAAGGAAGAATCGGCTTATCCTAGAAACAGCTCGTGCTCTCTTGCTTAGGGCATATGTGCCGAGTAGATATGGGGATGATACTATTGCCATAGCAGTATATCTATTAAACCATATGCCTTTGAAAGTGCTGCAGTTCAAGACCCCATTGCAGGTTCTGTTTGAACATGTTTCTTTGCGTACTATTTTGCTACTTCCACCACGAATCTTTGGTTGTGTCGCTTTCGTGCATCTCCATAAAAATCAACGAACCAAGCTTGATCCATGTGCCATTCGTTGTATTTTTTTTGGGTATGCTACACACCAGAAGGGATATCGTTGCTACCACCCTGCCACCAAGTGCACCTACGTCACTATGGATGTTACTTTCTTAGAATCAGAAACTTTCTTCCCTTTATCGGTATCCACTTCATCTCTTCAGGGGGAGATACGAGATGAAGAGCTGAATTGGTGGACTTGGCAAGGTTTTGAAGACAAGCCAGTACAGATGAGTGACGACAATGAGGCAGTGGTTAGTGAAGAAAGGAGAGATAATCTTGATATCATTCAGGAAGCTGCATCCGAGTCATCTGAACCTAAAAATGAAGAACCCCACTCCTCAGTACCCGAAGACCCTTCTCCTGAGAATACTCCTAAGGTAAGCTCTCTTATCACACCTATTAATGACTCAGATAACTCCGTTGGTTATACTTTACCTTTCAGACACAATCGTGGCAAGCCATCACATCGGTATTCTCCATATTCTGAGGAAAGAAGATTAAGATACCCAATTGCCAATTATGTGTCTACTAAGAGATTACCATAACCGCTCAAGGAGTTTGTGTATAAGCTGTCCTCACACCATGTTCCCAGCACAGTACAAGAAGCCTTATCAGATCCAAAGTGGTCTCAAGCCATAAAAGCAGAAATGGAAGCTCTGGAAAAGAGTAAAACATGGGCTCTTGTTCCATTACCGAAAGGAAAGAAGACCGTGGGGTGCAGATGGGTTTTCTCCATTAAACACAAGGTAGATGGATTCATTAAACAATACAAGGCGAGGCTTGTGGCAAAGGGATATACACAAAAATATGGCATAGACTACCAAGAAACCTTCTCACCTTTGGCAAAGCTGAAAACGGTCAGAGTCTTGTTATCTCTTGCAGCAAATTTGAACTGGTCGTTACATCAGTTTGACGTAAAGAATGCATTTCTTCATAGTGGTCTAGAGGAGGAAGTTTACATTGATATTCCACCAGGATACACAACATCTTCAAAGACTGAGGTTGTGTGTAAGTTACAAAAGGCACTGTACGGGCTAAAACAATCACCCTGTGCATGGTTTGGTCGGTTTAGCTTGGCTATGAGAAAATATGGTTTTACCCAAAGCAATTCAAATCATACTCTATTCTTGAAGCACCGACTAGGAAAGGTAACAGCTCTAATTATATATGTAGATGACATGATTATTACAGGAGATGACATCGAAGAGATCTCTAGACTTCAAGGGCAACTAGCAACTGATTTTGAAATGAAGAACCTCAGAGAACTCCAATATTTTTTGGGAATTGAGGTAACTAGATTGAAACAAGGTATATTTCTTTCTCAAAGGAAATATGTGTTAGCTTTGTTGTCTGAAGTGGGACTACTAAACTGTAAACCAGCTGATACCCCAATTGTTTAGAATCATAAACTTGGAGAGTATTTGGATCATGTGCCAACAAAAAAAGAGAGATATCAAAGATTTGTGGGTAAGCTAATCTATTTATCTCATACTCGCCCAGATATAGCCTATGCTGTAAGCGTAGTGAGTCAATTTATGCATTGTCCTAGTGAAGATCATATGGATGCAATAATTCAGATTCTTCGCTACCTAAAGTCCTCTCCTGGAAAAGGACTTATGTTCTCAAAAAATAATCATCTAGACATTGAGGGTTATACAGATGCAGATTGGGCGGGAAATATTTCTGACAGGAAATCCACATCAGGCTACTTTACTTTCGTAGGAGGAAATCTTGTTACATGGAGAAGCAAGAAGCAAAAGGTGGTGGCATTATCCAGTGCTGAAGCTAAGTTAAGAGGAATGGTCAAGGGCATCTGTGAACTTCTTTGGCTTAAAAGGTTGCTAACTGAGATTGGCTTTGCTCCTAGTTCCGAAATGGACTTGTTTTATGACAACAAAGCTACCATTGATATTGCCCATAATCTAGTCCAACATGACCGTACTAAACATGTGGAAGTGGATAGAAATTTCAACAAACAAAATATTGAAGAAAAGATAATTCAATTTCCATTTATTAGGTCTGAAGATCAACTGGCAGACATTCTTACAAAGGCTATTTCCAACAAAGTCTTCTACAGCTCACTTGACAAGTTGCGCATGAAAGATATATATGCATCAACTTGAAGGGAAGTTGGCGTAAGCTGTCACGTGATTGGAGAAATTATAGGCCAAATTGATTAGAATCCCTTCTCTTAAGGGTCAACCATTATAGTAGCCGTAATTTGTGTATAGCCTAGTTTAGCATCTAGATCATTCTCTTTGTACTGCTATATAACCATACTTGTCTCTATAAAGAAATATATGATATATATGAGCAATCTTTTTGACATAACTTACACGTACATTTTTGGCGACTCTGCTGGAGAGAATCTTAGGTTGTTCTCTCTTTTTGTTTTTCAATGCCTCTGAGAAAGAAGAAGGCGGTTGCTTAGACAGGTTCAGGTGAAGAACAATAAATCGAATCAAGAGTGGATAATGTCTCCATGCACACTAAAGGTATAGAGTCTTTTGAATAGGTCAGGTAGCCTAGATATCGAAAGCTTGTTGTGGCCATAGAGGACCCTCAACGTTCTCAAGCCACCATGTGGGTAGAAGTTCAATCTTTGTGTCAAAAGTCATCTACTCCTCAAACCCCACAAGGAGGCCAACCACCCCAGGGAGAGACTGAAAGGCTAAATCTAATTCCACCTCCAATTCCAGAGCGGAGAGCACCACAATAGCCCAATGATCCTCGAGCATCTCCCTATTTGACTAGGGCTTGAGGCCAGAAAGGCAGAGAGCCTGTGGTTATAGGAGTTAGCTTTTTCTTATTGAATTTCAATTGTTTTTGTAAACAAATCAGATCCCAAAGTATGTAGACACCATCACTCCTCATTACAAACCCAAGTTTGATGCCTTGGTAATGGCCGCAATTTTTTTTTTTTATTTATTGGTTCTCATTACTCCTCCTATTCTCCTATTAAAGCAAAAGGATCCCTTTTTTTTTCTCTCTTTCTCCGTGCTTTGTTTCAACAAATGTCTAGAACTGCTCATACTTGTTTTGATTTGCATAATTGAAAATGTAACATCCAAGAGGGCATGAAGAATATCAATGTCCATGGATATGATGGGATGACTTCCGGTCATATCTTGTGAGAAACTGAAATCAAGAAAATCTTTTCTATCGAGAATACCTGAATTGACAAATTCTTGTAAGAAAGTTCTAATGTTATTTATCTTCTGCTAGGAAACATGAAAAATCATCATCAACAGGGGTTAAAAAAGGTCCAAATGTCTTTGAATTTGATGAAGTTGCCCCTGGTCATGTCTAACCAGGGTAAACTTTTGCATTAGGAGCTTCAGCGATTGCAGGAAATTCTTGATTTTAGTGTTATTACTACATAGAAACTATCCAGCTACTGTAAACATGCCAGGGAAAAAAATCTTATATTTTTGGGAACATCTAATGAAGTTCAATATATTTTGAATTTTAGTTGGTGGAGCTGAAAGAAGCTGAAGAGAAATCTCTGAAGGAGTCTGAAAGATTAGAAAAGGAGGTTGCAAAAATTAAAGAAATGAAGGTAAACATTGATTTCATTATTATTATTATTATTATTTTAAATCACCCATTTTCCATGTCTCTCTCACCATTTTGGTTTGTATTGGTTTGTGTGCCAACTTAACAGAAAAAGATCAGTACCATGACTGCAAATTTGAGAAGCATCTAGAGCTAAAGAAGAAGTTTGACGATGAAATCCAAAATGATTATTGGTGTTACTGAAGTCATCTCTGCTTATCACTTTTCAGTTATTAAGCATCTATTGCATTTCAAGTTCTACGCCTTCATCCCCAATTTGTCATATTCCATTAGAATAAAATTAGGCAATTGTTCTTTTTGAATTTTTTAAGCTTGTTCTTGGGAAATTGTGAAAATTTTGATCAATATACTTGTGTTGAAAAGGATTGTCTTCATTTCAAGCCCTGTTTATTTCAATCATTTAATTGTTTTTAATTTTATTCTCTTGATCTAATAGTGTAAGGATTGTCATGTCATTTAATCGTATACTTGTACCATTGATCTGGGTTCTGACTTCTTAAAAAGACAGATGACTGTTATGGAATGGGCCATATGTATCAAACTAGTCTGAAGTCCAAAGTTAAATTCATTTATGAAATTCTGTTCTTAATTCCTTTTGTTTGCATGATAATGAGATATATAATCCCAAAATACACAAAACAATAAAATAAAAAGGAAACTCCATCCAAACTCAACTTTGGGCCATTGGCCACCTCTTTGAGCTCAGCTGCTATAATTCCAGCATAAAGACAAAAGGTAAACTACATATATCACAGATTCACCATAGGATAGAAAACCAACTAATAATAAGCTCTACTAAGATGAGTTGGAGAAATGGTTTGGTATGATTCTTCCAACTCTGATGTCTACCATCAATTATGTGATTGTTGAAGGAGAAGGACCACTCTCCTTCTCCTAATGCCAAAAGCTAAAAGAAGAGTCATGTGATGTGCTCCCCACTGGGGCTTTCTTCATGGTCCCCCTTTCTAATGCAAATTTATAAATTCTCTTTTCCCTTGCATTTAGATTTTGGACGGTGTTAGTACTTTTTAGACTGCTGCATTGCATACCAACAACAATGGCGATGTACAAGTAATGCATTGCAAGGATCCCATGATACCAAAGTCCAAACCCGCTAATGCACCACTATTTGCTATGTGGACTCTGCTCGTAATGTGTGTGGATTTCACGGACTTGAACAAGGTCTACCTCAAACATAGCTTTCTCTTGCCAAGAATCGACAAGCTAGTTGATTCAACACCGGGGCACAAACTCCTAACCTTCATGGATGCTTTCTTAGGCTACAACCAAATCCAAATGTAAGAAGAAGAACTAGAGAAGACAACTTTCATCACCAGTCAAGAACTCTATTGTTACAGGGTCGTTGATAGTGGTTAAAATACAGTCACATATATATATATATATATATATATATATATATATATAAGTTAGGTATTACAAAATTTTACGTAAACAACTAAATTAAAATACAGAGCTTTTGTCAAATGTACGGACACTTTTTGCTAAAAATATTTATATATAAAAAAATAATAATAATAATAATAAAACACATGATATTAATGGTTTAATGGTTTAGGTTTATTGATAAAACAAGTTCTTTTTTTTTATTTAAAAAAAAATTATTATTACAATAGATGAAAATTACTCCAATTGACTTACTTATTATACAAAAAATGCCCCATTAAACACTATTGTTACCTTAGGCCACAAAATGTATCGACCTAGCTTTTACCGGTAATCAAATTGACTCTTTCTTAAAACCAACTTTTGAAAACAGAAAATAAAAACAGTTATCAAACATAACTACAGCATCCAAAAGAGGAAGACCATTGGTCAGTTCTTGCATTAAAGTTCGCCTCTTCTATGGAAACTATTACAAATGAAATATTCTCTAGCCTAGCACTAGTTCTTGAAATGATCATCATTTACCTTAATCATGTCTTGGCTGAGATTCAGCGTTTACTTTCTGTAGTCTACCCACCCTCTTACTCTAAGCTGTTATGCTGCACCACCAAAACTGAAAACCTAAAACTCGAACTGGCTAGCATGTCCCCAAGTACTCCAAGCTCAGGGCATTCGCTCCATTCTATAAGGCCTAATGTAACTGGAGAGTGTGGTTCATGGTATCTACCCACTATAAAAAGATCAAAATTGTTTGCCATCTTCTGTATAACATGAGTAGTATCTGCCCCATCTCTCACACTCTCCTCTTCATGCTTTATTTTTTGGTTGCCATTTATACTAGCCCATAATTCATCCATCGCCTCCTTGTCTAGATTATTTTGATAACTGCTTGTGTTGTAACCCGACGCTATAAGCTGAACCACTGTTAGGCTGACATTAGGATGACCAGCCATGCGAATGCTATACGCAAGTGCCTCTCGATCATCAGCACCCCCTATGAAAAGCATGGCAATCAAATATGATGAATTACCTGTCAAAATGCTCAAGTTGCCACCAATTTCGCCTCGGTCAACAAGGACTCCAATGGAGCAAGGGGCCTTCTTAAGCACATTTTTGTTTATGGTCCTAAGGAAAGGAACGTTTTCTTCGGCTGTTCCATCAATTGCCCATGTTTTATGAAAGGGAACAATTATGATGCTTGTTTTCTGATCCACTGCAAGAGTACATATATCATCATACATGCTTGCACATGGTGCAATTGCTTTGAAGTTTTGTATTTTAACACTCCCTTCGCTGTAATTCTCATAATGATCAAAGGCATTGCTAATTTGTCCAGAATAATCTAGATTAGAAGCTAATAAGTTGTTTTGCTTATCAAGTTTTACAAGGATAGATGCTGCCCGTCCTGTGATCTCCACGAGCTGAAGGACACATACAAAAATAGGGTTTTCTTTTGTGGGGTTGGACACTTCAATGAGGTTAGTAAATGAAGATACATTCTCTTCTGAATGGATGCAGACCAGCATTCGGAGACCAGAGTTTTGTGCTGAGTTTATGATTGTCCTCCTTGTGTTAGCCATGTATCTTGTGGAAGGGTCATAAAGGTGACGGATAAAAACTGTGGCCAACCCTGTTGCCATTATCATGTTGAAAATTAAAAGCGTATATGTTTGGGTTGTTATGATCTGTCAATGAAAAAACAAAACACAAGGTTAAAGCACCATTAACATTATCTTACAAAGCAAGCAAAACTTCATTCTTTACTTTTTTTTGTCCTAAGATAATCGTAGGATTTGTAACTAAGTAAACAGAGCTCTAAGAAAAGTACTATAGTATTGTTTTTGGAAAGTATTGAATGTGAAGACTGAAGCGAGCATTTAAGTTAAATTGATATTGATCCTACAGATTCTTCACACTTAGTTGTTTCTTGTGTTACCTGAGAGTCACGCAACGCACCATATGCAGTGATTTCCATAACGCCTTTGCAACACATGATGAGAGTCAGTGTTAAAGATTCCTTGAAGGGGATCTTAAAGTAGATTGATGGCAAAATGGTGCCAATGAACTTGCCAAAGTAACCAGCAAAAATGATGAGCTCTATTTTTGCTGTAGACATGTTTACTATGGAAGAGATCTGCGTCTTGAGCCCACTGGTAGCGCAGAAGATTGGAAGTAGCAACCCAGTACAAATAACCTCAAGCTTTTGTGTTATGATTGCACCTAATGTTGTCCCATTTGGCAAAGCCAAACCAAGAACAAAAGCACCAAAGCGAGCATGTTCGCCAATATACTCTGCAAAAATTCCATTCACCAAAACTATACAGAGGATGGCTATAAATTGGTTTTCCTCAATGGGTCTATTTTTTGGCGTGAAACGGACAATCCATATCACTAGTGGTCGCATTAGGAAGAGTACAGAGCAGTAATAACCGACCACAATTGCTATTAATGATAAAGGTTCGGTTGGGGAGTATTTCAGGGCTGCACCAATATTTCTCACAATAAATGCGAGAAACCAACCACATGCATCACTTACGAAGGAAATGGAGGCAGAAAATCGGCCAATTTCTGAATTAAGAATGTTGATTTCATATAGGAGGCCGGTGATGTCAATGAAAGGAGTCAAAGCATTTGTAGTAATTAAGCCTAAAAGTACAACTGCATGCTCTAAAGGGTTAGCAGCACTTTCTATTAGAGTAGGCTGCAGAATATTTCATTTGTAATAGTTTCCATAGAAGAGGCGAACTTTAATGCAAGAACTGACCAATGGTCTTCCTCTTTTGGATGCTGTAGTTATGTTTGATAACTGTTTTTATTTTCTGTTTTCAAAAGTTGGTTTTAAGAAAGAGTCAATTTGATTACAAATGAACTTTAATATTTCATAGCAGCACTCGAAACATAGCTGAGCCAAACATTTTCTATTAGAAGATTGTGAATTTTTTTTAACAAAAAAAAAAAAATAAAAAAAAAAAAGGTAAGTGTAGCTACAGTAGCTGCCAAATTTAAACATGGGAAAGGAATTTATATGGACATGAGTTATGTAAAGAAACAGACTTACAACAATTTGTATGATGATCTTGGGTTGGCGAAGAGGTCTCAACAAAATGAAAGCGAAACCAGAGACGATAAAAACCACAACGATCTCGGCCAGTAGAATCGATGTGTTGTTGTCCAAAGGATGATCCCCGTGCCAGAAACTCCGGGAGTTATTTATGTGGGTGTATTGACACACCATTAATTCCCCTAGGGCAGTCCCGCCCTTGTCACCCCTTCTGAATTGTTCATAGCAAGCTAAAACAGTTTTAATTTGTTAATTGTAAAAATTCAAGAAGGATAATGATTAGCTTACACAACAAGACAACAACAAGATCAAAAACTTATTGAATGATGGAAAAAGAACAAAAGATAAGCCTTTAAAAAGAGTAGAAATCGGATATATAGACGAGAAATTTGGAAGTGTGAATGGACATATGCAAGTTTCAAGGTTTTTGTAACTGACTAAGTTCCAAGAGGGTTTCAAAGGACCAACTAGTCAAAACTTAAATGTTGTTCATTGAAGTTGGACTTTGAAAAGAACAAGGTTGTTGAGGTTGTTTATTTATAAGATCAATGTAAGGAAAGTGATGTTGAGATTATTTAGGGCATGTTCGTTAATGTTGTTTAAACAACAATTTTCGTTGTTTAAACAACACAAGATTCTGCCATGTTTGAACATTGTTTGTTACCATATACACACAGGCAGCTCCACTTTGAAGGCAAGGGGGTCAAACTAACCTAACTTGGAAAAAAAAAGTATATATAATCTATATTTATATATAAGACAAAAGTTAAGTACAGTACCTTAGGTGTTATTCCTTAGATTCCCTTTTTAAGATTCAGTCATATCACTACTTAACTAAAATATACACTACCATCCCATGAGGAAAAAAATCACATGGCAGAATCTTAAGAGGGGAACCTAAGGACAGCACATAATTATTGTACTTAAGTCTTGCCCTTACATATATCTAAAAGTTGAAGTCTGTCATTTTTTTTTTTAAATCACATCCTCAATCACGTCACTATTTTTTCCCATTTTTTTTTAACTATATTAATATATATATATATATATATATAGTGCAACTTTACACATTTTCTAACTCATTATATTCAATTTACCATTAATTCCACCATCTTCCAATTCTAACTCTTCTTTTCCCTTGCCAAGGGTCTTGTAGTTGAATGGGCACCTCCCCGTGTACAAAGTGCTTGGGAGTTTAGGAGGAAAATGGTTCGAGCTACGAAGTTAGCATCATGTTTTAAATATCTCTAAAAAAAAAACTCTTCCTTTCCCCTTCAAACCCTTCATGTGCCACCATTGTAGTTAACTACAATATTTTTAACGGTATAAATTTCCAATTGCTCTTTGTCCACCTCCACAAAAGTTGCCAAAGTAGCATTAGATTTGGAAAGTCCCTCTGAGATGTGTTCATTCCCTTCTTATTTTTTCTTTTTCCCCACCTTCGGGTTTTCTATTGGAATTTTGATAGTCTGTGGCTAGTAGGGTTTTTTGTGGGTTGTTCACAATGTGATCACTTTGGGCTCTTGGTGGCTAGGATTTAGTTTGTCGGTTATGAGAAGGGTTTTTAAGGATTAGAAATCTCTACAATAACTTCATATTCATGTCGTACAATTTTTATTTTATATTTCTTTTTTACCCAATCAATTTGTTCACTTCATATTCATGTTGGATGTGGGACCTTCTCAATTTCTATTTGGTTCCGAAAGTCATAAATACTATATTTAGCACATTGTTTCTTATTATATGCAAAACATAACAATTTGATCTTGATGCCCAATAGAAAATAATAAATATGACATAAAAGGTTGATGAGTTTGTGTGTCACAAGGAAATAGAGAATCTCAACTTAATTAGGGGTTTGATTTTTACTTGATTCTGGCAATGCTAAATGTGGAATTTGATTCTTGCAACGTTTACGAACATTGATCCAGATACATGGAAGTTTGACAATGAAGATTTCTTAAGTGGCTAGAAACATTTCTAACTTTAAGAGAAATACAGTTTTTTCTTCCTTTTTCTTCACAACAAGCTCTTGGTCCATGTGTTGAGCTAGGGCAGTTTGGACCAAATGGAAAAAATTGATCACGACAATCGTGTGACATGTTGATTCTAATGATGGCATTAGGAAAGCTTAGAGAGCAATAATTTCCAACACAAATGCTTTATTTCTTACATTCAGTAGGTTCATAATTAAGTTGTTCTCTCATTTGGTAGCTCCAATTGAACCAGAGCATTGTAGCTCAACCGAATCCTATTGTTTCTAATAAAGACATTCATGATTTAAACTTCAAATCCCAATTTCCCCATTATAACAGTAGAATTATCAACCAAAAAAAAAATAACAAATTAGAATCATAGAATGTCCTCTTTCTCACTTATCACTTAATTCTTAAGGTTGGTTTTCAATCATGATCAATTTGCTCTCAAACCCCTCTTATTATAATGTTGATATGTTAAAATAAATGAGCACTTGTACATGCCATAAGTCATGCTTGTTGATTTGAATTTTGGGGGTTAGTTGCTTGCATGTGCATCACATTTATTTTGGCAAAGAGATAAATATGGGTTTTTTTTACCCTTGTCGACAATTGTGACTAAGATAATCTATACTATCTATAACAAGATTCCCCCTTTAATCTAGACTTCTCTCAATATCAAAAATACCTCATCTAATAACCAATGATTTTTCCTAGTTTTTAGGAATAAGGTTAATAACATCATAGGATTCCCAATAAAATTCTCTTTCTTCAATTAAACTTTTATGCGGTTCAAAAATACCTTTAAGTAAGGACAAAATATGGGAACAAATAAGTAAAATAAAACTCACTACACCACTTTCAAATACACGTTTAAAAAAAAAAAAACCGTTCACCTCACAGTCCATTTGAATTAATGTCTATGTTTTATTTGAATTCAAATACTAGGTCATTGCCACATCTATATCACTTTTATCATTATTGCTTAGAGATGAAAACTCACTAAGCCCTCCTTTTTAGTTAAAATGGAGTTCCTTCAAATTAAGGATAACAAAGTCATTTTACAAGAGTTGATACCCGTTTTTGACAAATAGCCCAATAGTGAAGGAAGATGAAGGTGGAAAAGAGTGAAAGAAACCTGATAGAAGCAAACGGGTCATAGGAGCCCAAGAAAAGAGGTAAATGCCTAATGGGCTAACGTGGCAGCGAATAACAGTCAATAGGCTCATAGGTGCAACAAGAGGTAAAATAAAGTAAATGGGCTATGAAAGTCCAAGAAAAGAGGTAAACGCCCAATGGGCCAACATGGCAGGAAATAACAACCAGCAGGCCCATGGACACAACGAGAAGTAAAAGTAAAGTAAATGGGCTATGAAAGTCCAATAAAAAGGTAAATGCCCAATGGGCCAACATGGTAGGAAATAACAGCCAGCAAGCCCATAGGCACAAAAGAGGTAAAAGTAAAGTAAATGGGCCATAAGGGCCCAAAGGAAGAAGTAAAAAACCAATGGGCCGATAGGCCCATGACCACAGCAAGAAGAGAGAAGGAGACTAGTGGGACCGAGGAAATAAGAAAGAAGATCAAAAGCCCAACGAATTGGTTTGGCAAGAACTTATGCCAAAAAAGCAAACAAGCCCATGAGAGAATGAGAAGAAATAAGGCAAACCCAGAAGCCCATGCACCTTTTCGTGGAAGATAAGCACGAGTAGAAGAGACACACAATAGAACGAGACATGGCAGAAATGACATAGGAATGAAAGAAAACAAACGTAGAGGATAGTGAAACGAGCACACAAGGGCCAGAGTACCACCCCCTTGTACCCAGCCAATACAGGGGATGTGGGCATCAGTCAAAGGATTCAGAGGGTGTGGTTTGGTATTAGGGGAAAAAGTCTATTTTGGGTTTCCAACCATCGCAACAAGGCATTTTGCCCATAAGAGGTAGTAGACGGCTGGGACCACCTGATGCATGCCATAGAGGTAGGTAGTGAGAGACCAAAACCCTTATCCATTGAGGCAAGAGGGGAAAGGCAGGAGGAAGATCAAACAGAGAAAGATTTTATCATGGCATGGGTAGCGGAAGAAAGAGAATGCATTAGATTCACCCAGTGGTGATAATGGTCGAGCAACCAATGGGTTGATGGGCAGTTCTGAAGGGATGCCCATAACAAAAGAAAAATAGTTGGTGAAGCCTTAGGGGGTAAGAGGGAGAAATCCCATGGAATTAGCCCACTATAAAGAGAGGCAATAGCCATAGATGGAAGATAGGCGAGACAATAGTAAAAAGACTAGGAAAGAAAAGACTAAGGAAAAGAAAGAGATGGTTTTGGATCTGCTCTCGCTCACTTTGATTTAGGGTTGTTTAGATCCTGTTGTCTTATTCAGATATTTTATTTAGATCCAGGTTGTGAGTTGTGTGTTGATGATGCTATTGGTGGGTCTAAGGTTGATTTGGAGTTTTTTAGATCAAGATTGTTGTGGATTTGATGTTAAGGCTTTGCTGGTTGCTGGGAAATAAAGGAATTTGTTTGATTGAAATTCTGTTAATAGGTTGAAAATCTATGTTATGAGAAATATTGTATTAGGAAAATAATTTTTGGTTGAATGTATAATTGATTTTTGTGGAAGAATTTGTGTACAAATTTTGGAATATTCTGGGTTTCAATTCTTTTGTTCTTGTGATTGAATATTCTGGGTGTATTGTTCTTGTGTATTCATGATCAAGATAAACACAAATCTCAATTAATGTGTTTTTTGGTTTTTAATTTTGTTTTTCTCTTTTTTATATGGTTAAAATTGACAATTTTTTTTTTTAATTTAGAAACTTATGCGGAGCTGACGTGGCATTTTTTAAAAATCAAATAAATTTTTTTATTATTATTTTATTAGCCACGTTAGCATTTACTATGCAAACAGTGAACTTCGTTGATCACGTATAAATTTTCTGCTAGTGTGTTAATGGCATGGACCAAAATGGACATGATATTTTGTTTTCAGGGATTGGGGTAAGCGTGAATAAAAGTTAGGGACCAAAATGAGAATAGGCCCAAAATGTATGGACCAAAAGTGCATTTTTGCCTTAAATTAAAAAAAGAAAAAAAAATTCCCCCCACCACCCCCCCCCCCCCCCGCAACGCCCTCTGATATGCATATTTCCGCCCTTGGTAATAACGTCTGTCCTATATATATGTAATTCGAACATCACCTTTGCCATTATCTATGAATCTCTATATATATTATCTCTACTACTACTACTACTAATAATAATAATAATGTGCAAAAAAGGGTGACAATTTTTAGTTTTTACATCACAAAGTGAGCAAATCTTGTTGAGTCATGTTGTACTTAGATCGGATTGGGAGCTAATCTGGTTTCCTGCTTTGGATTAATTAAAAAATTAAAGAGAATCCATGGTAAATCCTATATATTTTTATTATAAAAATGTTTAGATAATTACTAGTCTCTGAAAGGCTTTTTTTTTTTTTTTTTTTCTAAAGGTTAATAATTTCAGTACACTAGCCAAGGCAAACAAGAGTGCTAACTTGGCTGAATCCAAACCCTACACGTGGACAAGCAATAAGGAAAGGAAAGGGGATTTTGGCAAAGGGAAGAGTGTCCTTGGCTCATGCCAACGGCATGATCACCCTTGGAGGGAGTGAAATGTGTGCCCTAGCATGGACACCCAACACCAGCATAAAAGGGAGAAAGCAACCCCTTATGGTCAGAGGTATTAGAACACCTCTCATTGGCTAAAACTCGGTTGGGCCACTACTGAGAACACATGTATCACTTCTAGCCCCCTTGAATTCCCTTTCTTTGTCTAATGCTTGTCCCTCACGATTAGGGCCATGCATGGGTCGGGTTGGGTCAAATTAAGGAGATTTTTTGACCCAACCCACCATAGTGGGTTAAAAAAATTGAACCGAACTCATCATATAAGTCCAACCTAACCCATATGGGTTGGGTTGGGTCGGGTTGAACCCATGGGTTGGACAGTTTTTTTTTTTATTACTATTATTATTAAATTGAGCAGAAAAAAAAAATATCACACCTTCCACCTAGGTTGATAAACAAAATATACATTAATATATGAATTAATATTTCAATTCAATTATACATTAATATATGAACTAATATACATTAATATTGACTTTTATAAAGGATAGGAGGAAGAGCTAGTTATTTAAACAAAATTATTAATTATATAATATATATTAAATATATGGATGGGTTGGGTCTGGTTTGGCGGGTTTGGAATTTTATGACCAGAACCCAACCCAACTCGCTATCCAAAAAAATTTTGTAACCCAACCCAACCCACCAAACCCTAAAAACCGACCCAACCCGACGGGTTGGGTTGGGTCAGGTCTGTTTTGGCTGGTTGGTGGGCTGGCTGCACACCCCTACTCACGATGTAGCAGAGCCGTCCTTCATCCCACTATCCTGACATCAGCATTTCTCTCTCCCCCGGCCATGGCATAGTACAATAGCTATCTTAGGGTTTGAATGGGGGAATGGGGCTTGACACATGTTTTTGTGCACCTAACAACATTCCTTGTACTATAAAAGAAACATGTTGCTAAGAAACTAGGGCAAGAGATAGAAGAGATAGAAAGAGAGGCAGAAATCTAGGTAGGAAAGTGACGAAGAGAGAGGCTTTTAGGGAAGAACATCACCTTATGTAGTACCTTAAACTTTCACATAATAGAGAGTTTTAAAGAGTAAAGGATATTCCATCCTTCACTCACTGTGGTTTTTCACCCCTTCCTAAGGGTTTTCCACGTATGTTACACGCCTTCTTTACTTTCTTTGCTCTGTATTTTACTTTCTTTAGATGTTTAAGTGTTAAAGTTTTCATTTTTATTGGTCATGAGCTTTTACACTTAAATATAATGTTAGATTTCTACTTCACCTTCTTTGCACATTTGACAATCTAACTTGCACGTACATTTTTGGCGACTCCGTTGGAGAGAATCTCTGGTTATTCTCTCTTTTTGTTCTTCAATGCCTCTAAGAAAGAAGAACACAGTTGCTCAGACAGATTCAAGTGAAGAAGAACAAGTTGAATCAAGCGTGGATCATATCTCCATGCACACTGAAGGTACAAAGTCTTTTGAATAAGTCAGGCAGCCCAAAAACCGAGAGCTTATTGCAACCATAAAGGACCCTCAACGTTCTCAAGCCACCATGTGGGTAGAAGTTCAGTCTTTGTGTCAAAAGTCATCTAACTGAAAGGTCGAATCTGATTCCACCTCCAATTCCAGAGCAAGAGCACCACAACAGCCCAATGAGCTTCAAGCATCTCCCTATTTGACAAGGGCTTGAGGCCAGAAAGGCAGAGAACTTGTGGTTATAGGAGTTAGCTTTTTTTAATTGCATTTCAGTTGTTTTTGTAAACATATCAGATCCCAAAGTATGTAGAGACCATCACTTCTCATTACAAACCCAAGTCTGATGCCTTGGTAAGGGCCGCAATTATTTCTTTTTTTCTTTATTGGTTCTCATTACTCCTATTCTCCTATTAAAGCTAAAGGATCCCTTTTTTTTTCTCTTTCTCCGTGCTTTGTTTCGACAAATGTCTGGAACTGCTCATACTTGTTTGGATTTGCATAATTGAAAATGTAACATCCAAGAGGGCATGAAGAATATCCAAATGTCCATGGATATGATGGGATGACTTCCGGTCATATCTTGTGAGAAACTGAAATCAAGAAAATCTTTTCTATCGGAATACCTGAATTGACAAATTCTTATAAGAAATGTCCTGATGTTGTTTTCTTATGCTAGGAAACATGAAAAATCAACATCAACAGGGGTTAAAAAAGGTCCAAATGTCTTTGAATCTGATGAAATTGCACTGGTCATGTCTAACCAGGGTAACTTTTTCATTAGGAGCTTTAGTGATTGCAGGAAATTCTTGATTTTAGTGTTCTTACTACATAGAAACTATCCAGCCACTGTAAACATGGCAGCGGAAAAAAATATTATATTTTTGGGAAAATCTATTGAAGTTCAGTATATTTTGAATTGCAATTGGTGGAGCTGAAAGAAACTGAGGAGAAATCTCTGAAGGAGTCTAAAAGATTAGAAAAGGAGGTTGCAGAAGTTAAAGAAAGGAAGGTAAACATTGATTTATTTTTATTTAAAAAAAAAAATCAACCATTTTCCATGTCTCTCTCACAATTTTGGTTTGTATTGGTTTGTGTTCCAACTTAATAGAAAAAGATCAGTACCATGACTGCAAATGAGTACTTTGAGATGCATCTAGAGCTAAAGAAGAAGTTTGATGATGAGATCTGAAATGATTATTGGTGTTTCTGAAGTCATCTCTGCTTATCACTTTTCAGTTATTAAGCATCTATTGCATTTCAAGTTTATGCCTTGATCCCCAATTTGTCATATTCCGTTAGAATAAAATTAAGCAAATTGTTCTTTTTGTAATTTGTAAGCTTGTTCTTGGGAAATTGTGAAAATTTTGATCAATATACTTGTGTGGAAAAGGATTTTCTCCATTTCACTACACGGGAGTGTGGCTTGATGGTAGGAGTCTTTATTCTGCACGCAAAGATGAGCGCTTCGAGCGATAGCTCTAGAAAGGCCCGTGTGGTACACGTGGTATTACCCATTGTCATCACGTAACGTGGGGTTAATGAGCCCACACTGAAGACCCCCTTTTTCATTCATAAAAAAAAAATAATAATAATAATAAAGAAGGATTTTCTCCATTTCAAGTCTGGTTAATTTTGATCATTTCAAGTCTTGTCATGTCATTTAATCGTATACTTGTACCATAGATCTAGGCTCTAACTTCATAAAAAGACAGATGACTGTTATGGAATGGGCCATATATATATCTGTGGGGGGTAAAAGCCCAACCTTACGTATTGGGCCTAGGACTGTGTGTCCGAAGAGAAGAAATCAGTTGAGAAGGAGTCCATGTGGAAGAGAGATACCTGGAAATGAAGTAGGAGTGCAGTCCGAAGAGGTCACCAGTGGTCCGAAGAGGTCATACTCCTCGGATACAAATAGTCTTGATCAGTCAAATGTCTAGAGGGTCCGAATGATCTTCCTAACAGCTTCAACGATAGGGATAAGTTTCAAGCACGTGTGGAGATAATAGGAACGTAAAAATATCTAGAAGACAAGCTGCAACTACCACATTAAATGCACTGCAGCTGTTTTTCTAGCCGCATTAATGTGGAAAAGATCCCTGAACAGTATAATCTCAGCTACCACCACTCACAGAAAGCTAAAGAAGATACTTGACGGGACATGTATTCAAGTGGATGCTTAGATGAAGAACAAGTGGACGATGAAGATGAGGAGAAAGGATGCTATATAAAGTGGAGAAGCCTCTGATAAAGGGGGATCAAGAAAAAGGAAGAAGCAGAAAAGAACAACTTTACTATAACTCTAAGAGTTGTAATCACCTTTCATTCAATAATATACCTCTTTGGACGTTCAATTGTTGAGTTTTCAAGTGTGTTTCTACGTTAATACATCCCCTAATATCATAGTTAACTGTTGCTTAATTCACAACCAGCCCAACTCTTTCACCCACTCTCTACAAATTCATTGTTTTAGGTCCATTGGGCTCATAATCCAAAACTTTTGGGGTTGAGCTACAAAAACTGACCTTAAATTGGCGTCGTCTATGGGAAGAGCTTGAGCAAGAGTGAAAACAACAGTTGATGATGGCTGAACCAAGTCGACAACAGGCAGAATCTAGGGCATCCCAACATGTTGATCCTTTTCTTAATTTAGAGAAGAGACAAGATCGTGAAGGTACTGTGCACACTGCGCATACTGGTCAAAGCCAATCACATGGTGGAAGTCACATGTCTCATGTAGAGAAGAACCAGAATTTGCAACTAGAGGTTGAAAGGCTAAAAAGGGAGTTGCGCCATGCAAAGAGGAAACGGATTTCTTCGTATTCTAATGAGGATTCCGATGACGAACAGGACATCACTTACAAGCAGAGATCTCGAACACCAGTCAGTGAATCCTTTTCTTATGAAGAAGAGCCTTATCGTAAGAGGCAACCTAGAAGCCCATCACGTGAAGGCGTAGGGAATGATGCTATGAGCAGGGCTTTGAATTAGATCTCTAGGTCACCTTTTACGCACAGGATTGAAGAAGCGAGACTTTCTCGACATTTTAACCAGCCGACGTTCACCATCTATAATGGTAAAACAGACCCGGTGGAACATGTGAGTCACTTTAATCAAAGGATGGTTGTCTATTCCAGAGATGAAGCTCTGATGTGTAAGGTTTTCCCCTCCAGTCTTGGATCGGTTGCAATGAGGTGGTTTGACAGCCTGAAAGCAGACTCCATCAATTCCTTCAAAGAGCTCACTCAAGCATTTGGTTCCCGTTTTGTCACATGCCGAAGAGTGGCCAAGCCCTTATCTTCACTGCTATCCTTAAGCATGCAAGAGGGTGAAACCTTGAAGACGTATTCAGATAGGTATTGAGAAATGTTTAATGATATGGAGGGCAACTTTGATGAAATGGCCCTCAGCACGTTCAAGCTCGGCTTCCCTACTGACCATGGATTAAGGACGTCCTTATCTGGTAAACCAGTTACTAACATGCATCAGCTCATGGACTGTATTGAAAAGTACAAAAGAGTCGAAGAAGATCAGCAGCAAGGGAAGGGAAAGGACAAGGTTATCCCCTAGGAGATGAGGGATTTCAGGTCAGACCGTTACAATAACAGTAAACCACGGAGAGATTTTGCTGGGCAATCAGGATTAACAAATCCTCAAGCAATCAACACTGTATTCAAAGAGCCAGTACACCAAGTTTTGGAAAAGATCAAGAATGAACCAGTCTTCAGGTGGCCGAACAAGATGGTGAGGAACCCTGAAAGGCGTAATCATAATCTCTATTACTAGTACCATCAAAACCATGGGTATACCACAAAGGATTGCAGAAGCCTGTGGGATCACTTGGACCAACTGGTCCGCGAGGGTAAATTAAGACATCTCTTACACCACTCCAGTGGCCGAGGAAGTCAGATAAACTCAGAGCTCTGAAGAGATGACTCTTCAAAACCTCTATTGGGAACTATTAATGTCATCTACGCCGCACCGGGGAGAACAGGATCCTGGTCATTAAAGGTTATGTCAGTGGCCCGGTCACCCACAGTTGATCTTGGCCAAGGTCCGAAGAGAATCAAATTGGGTGCTTAACCGGTTTTAGGGTTCTCGGACGAGGACAAGATTGGGACCGTCCAACCCCATGATAACGCTTTAGTAATCACCCTCAGAATTGGAGGGTATGATGTGAAGAGAGTAATGGTGGACTAGGGTAGCGCGGTAGAAATAATGTATCCTGATCTCTACAAGGGGCTAGGCCTAAAACCTCAAGACTTAACACCATACAATTCCCCCCTTGTGAGTTTTGAAGGAAAGGTTGTCACCCCGAAAGGCCAGATACGATTACCAGTGCAGACTGGCTCAGAAGTGGTAGAGGTGGATTTCATAGTTGTAGATGTGTATTCGCCTTATACGATAATTGTAGCCAGACCTTGGCTTCATACACTAGGGGTTGTTTCCTCTACTTTGCATCAGAAAGTTAAATATTTATCTGAAGTACAAGTTTGTGAAATCCGAGGAGATCAGTCAGCGGCCAGACAATGCTTAGTGGCTGCCATCCAACATGAGCCCGAAGCTGAGTCCTCGTCCAAAGCCGAAAGGGGTTTATAGCAGTTAAAGTCTCAGGTATTGCCCATCGAAGATCCAGACGAAAGCGCTAGGTGCGAAGATTTAACAAAAGTTATCATCGGAGACAATCCAGAAAAATTCTTTCAAGTTGGATCTCAGCTACCTCTGCAGGAGAAGGAAGAGTTAGTAGAATTCCTTAAGAGAAACCTTGACCTATTCGCCTAGAACGCTTACGAAGCCCCAGGGATAGATCCAGAATTCATATGTCACCATTTGAAGGTAAACCCACTGATTACCCCTAAGAAGCAGCCTCCTCGGCGCCCATCCAAGGAACATGTTGATGCAGTAAGAGAAGAAATAGCAAAGCTCAAACAAGCTGGAGCTATTAAGGAAGTTTTTTACCCTGAGTGGCTAGCAAATACCGTGGTGGTGAAGAAAAAGAGTGGGAAATGGCGAGTATGTGTAGACTTCACTGATTTAAATAAAACTTGCCCTAAAGATCCATTCCCTATGCCAAAAATTGATCAGCTAGTGGATGCCACTGTCGGCCACCCTCGGATGAGCTTCCTGGATGCTTTCCAAGGTTACCACCAGATACCACTAGCCCTGGATGATCAAGAGAATACTGCTTTTGTCACCCCCATCGGTAACTACCACTACAAGGTAATGCCATTTGGTTTGAAAAACACGAGATCAACCTATCAAAGAATGATGACGAGGATGTTTGAGCCACAGCTGGGTAAAAATATCGAGGTTTACATAGATGACATGGTGGTGAAAAGCAAGATTGTTGCTGAACATGTGAAGGACCTTGAAAGTACCTTTGAAGTTCTGAGAAAGTACAAGTTGTGCCTAAATGCTTTCAAATGCTCATTCGGCGTGGGGTCAGGCAAGTTTTTGGGGTACATGGTGACTCACAGGGGAATTGAGGTTAACCCCGATCAGATAAAGGCCATCAACAATTTACAAGCTCCTCGGAATCCCAAGGAAGTTCAAAAACTGACTGGAATGACTGTTGCCTTGAATCGATTTATCTCGCGATCAGCAGACAGGTGTCGGCCCTTCTTCTCTTTGATCAACAGGTGGAAACGATTCGAGTGGACTGAAGAATGTGTTGTGGCCTTTTAGCAGCTTAAAGATTATCTTGCTCGGCCACCAATCATGTCCAGTCCTGAACTAGATGAAGTCTTGTTTGCCTACATTGCTGTAGTTCCCTATGCTGTAAGCTTGGTGTTAATACAAATAGATTATGGTGTGCAAATGCCAGTTTATTATGTAAGTAAGTCACTGCATGAAGCCGAAATCCGTTATTTGCCACTGGAGAAGGCTATCCTAGCAGTGGTGTTTGGTACACGGAAGCTACCTCATTATTTCCAAGCCCATACAGTCATTGTTCTCACTCAGCTCCCACTCAAGGCTATACTCCGAAGTGCTGACTACACTGGAAGGATTGCTAAATGGGGTACGATCTTAGGGGCTTTCAATATTAAATACATGCCTCACACATCGGTCAAGGGCCAGGTCCTTGCGAACTTGGTGGCCGAGTTCACAGAGCCCCAGTTAAAAGAAGTAACGCCGACACCGGACATGGATGAAAAATCAGTTGGCATGATTTCTTAACAAAACCCCTCACATTGGGAAGTGTACGTGGATGGCGCAGCGAACTAGAAAGGTTCTAGAGTGGGGCTAGTGCTGATATCCCCTGAAAGAATCACCATCAAAAAGTCGTTAAGGCTGGACTTCTCGGCAACAAATAATGAGGTGGAGTATGAAGCTCTACTGATGAGAATGGCTATGGTTCGAAGAATGGGAGGAAAGTCAGTGGAGTTGTTCTCGGACTCGAGGTTAGTCGTTGGTCAAGTGCAAGGTGAGTTTGAGGCGAAGGATGAAAGAATGCAAGGATACTTGAAACGAGTTAAATGTCAGCAATCGGAGTTCGAATCTTTCAGTTTGCTGCACATCCCCAGAAATGGTAACACACATGCTGATTCTTTAGTCACGCTCGCTACCTCTTCGGCGCTAAATTTTTCGAGAGTTATCCTCGTCGAGGACTTGCAGGGGCCTACAGAGGCAAGAAGAGAGGTAGTCCAAGTTCACCAAGTCAGGGCCGGACTCTACTGGAGGGATCCTATAATCAAATTCTTGAAAGAGGATATTTTTCCTGAAGAAAGGGGGGGAAGCTGACAAAATTCAGAGGAAGGCGACCAGATTCTGGCTATCCGAGGACCAAAAACTATATAAACGCTCATATTCAGGACCGTACTTATTGTGTATGCATCCCGAAACGGCTGAGTTACTACTAGAAGAATTACATGAAGGAATCTATGGGAGCCACACTGGAGGTAGGTCATTGGCTCACCGAGCCATCACTCAAGGTTATTGGTGGCCGAACATGCAAAAAAAGGCCCACGAGTATGTTAAAAAGTGTGATCAATGTCAGTGATTTGCCTCAAACATTCATCAACCAGGGGGAACTCTTAATCCACTATCCAGCCCATGGCTTTTCACCCAATGGGGCTTAGATATCGTGGGACCATTCCCTTAAACCGCAAGAAACAGGAAATACCTTCTAGTCGGCACAGACTATTTCACCAAATGGGTCAAAACTAAACCTCTGGCCAACATCAGAGACGTAGATGTGTAGAAGTTTGTGTGGAAGAATATTGTCACTCGATTTGGGGTTCCTTATACCCTCATCTCGGACAATGGCCTACAGTTCGATAACAAAGCATTCAGAAATTATTGTAGTGAACTGGGAATCATAAACAGATACTCCACTCTTGCTTATCCCCAGGGTAATGGGCAAGCAAAAGCTGTCAACAAGGTCATAGTAAATGGCTTAAAGAAGAGACTGGACAATGTGAAGGGCAAATAGGTGGAAGAATTGCCACATGTACTTTGGGCCTACAGAACTACACCTTACAGATCTACTGGAGAGACTCCCTTCTCAATGACCTATGGGGTTGAAGCTGTCATACCTTTGGAGACTAGGTTCCCAACATTGAGAACTAGTTCGTTCAGTCCGACCAGCAACAATGAGCAGCTAGAGAAGAGTTTGGACCTGATTGAGGAAAGAAAGGAAAGTGCAATGGTTCGGCTGGCACATTACCAATAAAAGCTCAGGCAGGGCTATGATGCCAACGTAAAACTAAAGCCTCTAGAACCTAGTGATTTGGTGCTAAGGAAAGTTGTGGGCACTGCAAAGAACCCAGCTTGGGGAAAGTTAGGGCCCAATTGGGAAGGGCCATATCGTATTATTTCAGAGGCTGGCATTGGGGCGTATTTCCTAGAAGACCTAGATAGTCATGTAATACCACACCCTTGGAATGTAAATAACCTCAGAAGGTACTATTATTAATCGAATCTTTTCTTCAATCAATATGCCAATTCGTTATATGAAATGTTCTCTTAAGTGTTTAAACTTAAATCCAATTATGCCTATAGTCTTCGGACCAGATGATTTGGGTTAGTTAACACTCGGTCACAGTTCTCTTAAGTGTTTAAACTTAAATCCAATCATGCCTGTAGTCCTTGGACCAGATGATTTGGGATTAGTTAACACTCGTTCACAGTTCTCTTAAATGTTTAAACTTAAATCCAATCATGCCTGTAGTTCTCGGACCAGATGATTTAGGTTAGTTAATACTCGGTCACAGTTTTCTTAAGTGTTTAAACTTAAATCCAATCATGCCTGTAGTCCTCGGACCAGATGATTTGGGTTAGTTAACACTCGTTCACAGTTCTCCTAAGTGTTTAAACTTAAATCCAATCATGCATGTAGTCCTCGGACCAGATGATTTGGGTTAGTTAACACTCGTTCACAGTTCTTCTAAGTGTTTAAACTTAAATCCAATCATGCCTGTAGTCCTCGGACCAGATGATTTGGGTTAGTTAACACTCGTCTACGGCTCTCCTAAGTGTTTAAACTTAAATCCAATCATGCCTGTAGTCCTCGAACCAGATGATTTGGGTTAGTTGACACTCGCTCACGGTTCTCCTAAATGTTTAGACTTAAATTCAGTCGTGCCTGAAGTCCTCGGACCATATGATATGGGTTAGTTATCACTTCTTCGCAATTCTTATAAGCGTTTAAACTTAAATCCATTCATGCCTGTAGTCCTCGAACCAAATGACATGAGTCATGCCTGAAATTCTCGAACGTGTTTAAATTAACTCTAACTTATGATAGGCCACCTTAGTAATGTTTTATTCAAAACCAGGGAGTAATAACATTCTCTGTGCATGTTCGAAAAGACCTGTGAAACTTCCATACCACTCGTTGCATTCATTGCTTATTAGTAATTCTTATACAAACTGCTGTTCAGCATTAATTTTTGTTATTTACATCATCAGCATGATATGGTGGTTAAGTTTACCTACATTACCGTAATTACAAATTACAGTTATTTGCAGCAATACTAAGTCATGAGATGTGCAACGAAGACACCAGAAATAAAAGGGGAACAGTTTCATTGATCAAAAGAAAATAGTTTACAATCCCTTACATAAAAGAAAAACTAACACAAGTACAAAATAAAAACTCCTAGATGTCTAAGCCTTCATCTGAGGGACCAAAGGGTCAGCAGCCTGGCTGGACTGAGCGACAGCAACTTCTGGGGCTTGGTCCTTAGACTCTGGAAGGGTTTTCTTTTTGCCCAAGTCTTTGCCCTTATCTTGGGGAGCCTCAGTTAGCTTGCTCTGATCACCAGGCTGACCAGATACCTTGGGATCCTCGGCTGGCTTGCCCTGATCACCAGGTTGACAAGACTCCTTAAAGGCCTCAAAATTGGTAGGAGGGACTTTGCTGATCAGGGATTGCCCCGAAGCCTCTTGGAGTTGTGTGGGAGGAGAGGGATCAGACCTTGGGAGTTCTCGAATATCAGGGTCGTAGTATATACTCCCAGGTAGTCTCAAGTCAGATTCCGCAGAGACTCCAGCAGCATCCAGCGCTTTTCCCTAAGTCACATTGCAGTACTCTCGGCTGACCGCGGCAAATTGCTCAGTAAGGTTGGCTTGGGTCTCCTCCACCCCAAGCGTATATGCTGCCTGTCTTTCGGCCTCCACTGCCTCCTTGGCCAACTGGGCGTTTTTCTCGGCCAATTGAGCAGCTTCCTTGGCTTTTTGAAGCTCAGCACGAAGATTTTTGACCAACTCTTTCTCTGTTGCCAGATTGATTTCGGTCATGCACAGTTCTTTGCGTTGTTCTTCGACCTGCTTCTCAGTGTTTTTAAGGCCCGCATCAAGACTGTCCCTCTGTCTAGTCATTTCTTTCAACTGCTCGGACAGCAGAGAATAATCCTCCTTCAGTTCGCCCAGTGATTTTTCTACCTCAGACCGAGAGTGGGCCTCTGCTTGGGCCTCAATATAGGACTTCTTGTTCCACTCCTCGGCTACGTAAACTTGCTGAGTAATCTACATAACAAAAAATTTCAATATAGAGCAAAGAAAAGGGGTAAGTAAAAGAGATCAGCACCTTAATTAAGCGGATCAGTTCAGTTACCATGGCTAAATCCCTCTTAAGGGATAGGAAGAGCTCATATTGGTTGAAGCGCCTATAAGACTTCATGTCATTTGGAAGAAGAAGTGGCTGCTCCAAGGCCTCAGCAACGAGACCTGCCCTCCCCTCATTGTAATTTTTGAGGGAGGTCTCCTAGGGGATTGGAACACCATCCAATTCCAGCCTTGGGGACCAGGTGCGAGGTCCTCTGCGGACATCAGCCACGAGGGCTTCATCTCGGCTCTCTGTAGACGAAGCCCTCTTGCTCCGGTGATCTTTAACCACCTTTTGTTGTTTGGTCCCTTTCGGATGCGCTACCTCCCTCCCTTCATTGTCAGTAAGGGGTCTCTTCTTCTTCGGATCTGGCAACTACTTGGCACCGAGATCCAGAGGAACCTGAAGAGGTGGTGGAGGAAGACTCACAGCTGGTTGGGATGTACCAGTCCCTTTGGGCTCAGCTTTTTTACCTCTATTCTTCATCAAGTCCCTCAGACTTGCCATGTCTTCTTCTTCTTCCGAAGAGTCTTCGGGAAGAGCAGTTATCAAAACAAAAGGGTGGACACTAGATTGCCTGTCAGTTTACTCCTCGGCGTCCGAGACTGGTATCACTTGAACCTCTCCTAAAGCCTCTCCTTCGAATTTAAACTTATCTATTTGCTCCTTGAGTGAAGAGGTTGAAGAAGCGACTCTTTCACCTGTTACTACTAGTTCAGGGGGAACTTGCTGAACCAGCTAGACGAGCAATGGCACACCCTACGGATTTGGATGTGGCATAAAGGCAAGGTCGTACGGTGCTAAAAAATTACGTCGAGCAACGTCTATTCGTTTGAGCCGATAGTCCCCTTGAGTGATAGCGTTGCCGACCGACTGAAAATCAGTTAATTTTGGTGTGAAACCAAGAATGAGGGGAACGGACCGGAGCTGCCCGTCTTCACTCACAAAAATTTCTGATCGTAGTAAGTAATTAAGCGCGGCAACGTTTGTGAAGCTGAGCCGAGGAGAAACGTGATCTTTATCTGTTAACACCACCAGAAAAAGAAACTTGGTCAGAAACTTGAAAATAATCATACAAAGAGAAGACAGATTGTTAAAAAATGAAGATCCTAAATCTATTGTTAGGAAACCTAGGTCTAGGAGGTCCCACCTGGCTCTCCTGGTTGGGTCGGGCAATGAAGACCATCATGCCACGCGCCCGAGACGATAAGATAGTCGTCTTTCATCCCTTTATTAGACTTGGGAAGGCAGGAGATGAGCCTAACGACGTCGGACCGGGATTTAAGATAGTATCCCGCTCCCTTCTAGCTATGACACTCGTACATATGTACTACGTCAAGCCAAGTAAGTCCTAATCCTAGATGAAGGTTCAGGGCATCAACTGCTCCTAGGATCCTAAAGACATTGAGCGCGCACTGCTCAGGAGAAAGCCTATGGTTGCGAAGATAGTTTTGGTGACAGAACCCATAGAAAGAGTCATTCCTCCTTTTATGAATGCTATCATGGGGATTACGACTTCCCCCTCTCCTCGGTCGGTTAATATCCGTTCCGGGGGGCAATACCTCAAATTTACCTCCTGTGGTATGCCGTAGGTCTCCTTAAATTCCTCTATTAAGGCAGGACTATCGACAAGATATTGAAATCTACCCATTTTTGGTTAACTAGAGAAAGGCGCAGAGCAGTAACTGGGAGATAAGAGTTTGAAGGCCAAGAACACTGGCCGAGAAGAGGATGAAGGGTTTAGAGATGTCGAAACTTACGCAAACTAAATCGAAGAATGATCTTCGAACTCGCAGAAAGATTCTTACAGACTTTGGGAAGAACTAGGATTGATGATTGGAAGAGCTTGGTGGATTCGAGTGTTTGAGTTCGCTGGGTAATCTGAGAATTTGAGAAGTAAAGAAGAAATAACCTCTTCTAAGGCTTTATATGGGGACAAGCGAAGGGGCAGGAGTCATCCCGCCCAAATTCTAAGGAAGAACCACGTCCGTTAGATCAATAGTCCACCGTTGGATACTAGAGACAAAACGCCGCCTAGAGTAATTAATAGCGCTTTGGGAATACTGAAACGACAGCTGCAATGATGAAGCACCTACATCTATGTCCAAACACGTGTAAGTTTAGATATTTGTGTGTTTTTTTCAAGCTTTTATTTCGTGACAAGTCAAAATTCTATTTTGAGGGGCTATTATGGGGGGTAAAAGCCCAACCTTATGTATTGGGCCTAGGGCCCTATTTGAAGATTACTGTGTGTCCGAAGAGAAGAAATCAGTTGAGAAGGAGTCCATGTGGAAGAGAGATACCTGGAAATGAAGTAGGAGTGCAGTCCGAAGAGGACACCAGTGGTCCGAAGAGGTCATACTCCTCGGATATAAATAGTCTTGATTAATCAAATGTCTGGAGGGTCCGAATGATCTTCCTAACAGCTTCAATGATAAGGATAAGTTTCAAGCACGTATGGAGATAATAGGAACGTAAAAATATCTAGAAGACAAGTTGCAACCACCACATTAAATGCACTGCAGCTGCTTTTCTGGCCGCATTAATGTGGAGAAGACCCCTGAACAGTATAATCTCAGCTACCACCACTCACAGAGAGCTAAAGAAGATACTTGACAGGACATGTACTCAAGTGGATGCTTAGATGAAGAACAAGTGGACGATGAAGATGAGGAGAAAGGATGCTATATAAAGTGGAGAAGCCTCTGATAAAAGGGAATCAAGAAAAAGGAAGAAGCAGAAAAGAACAACTTTACTGTAGTTCTAAGAGTTGTAATCACCTTTCATTTAATAATATACCTCTTCGGATATCCATTTGTTGAGTTTTCAAGTGTGTTTCTACGTTAATATATCCCCTAATACCATAGTTAACTATTGCTTAATTCACAACCAGCCCAGCTCTTTTACCCACTCTCTACAAATTCATTGTTTTGGGTCCATTGGGCTCATAATCCAAAACTTTTGGGCTTGAGCTACAAAAACTGACCTTACAATATCAAACTAGTCTGAAGTCCAAAGTTAAATTCATTTACGAAAATCTGTTCTTAATTCCTTTTGTTTGCATGACAATGAGATATATAATCCCAAAATGCACAAAATAATAAAATAAAAAGGAAACTCCATCCAAACTCAACTTTGGGCCATTGGCCACCTCTTTGAGCTCGACTGCTATAATTCCAGCATAAGGACAAAAGGTAAACTACATATATCACAGATTCACAATATTGATTATTGACTTATTGAGACATTTATGGCGGCAAGAGAATCTTCATGGGACCAAGGCTTCTCCTTCTCTCACTGAATATTTAAGAGAAAATAATGCAACAGAAGAAGTTCATAGAGAATAAAAATCTCTAGCTCTAGGTTAGACAAGTGGAATAATAAAAGGAATATTGGATAGAAGTTGATGATGATTAGAGAGAGGAACTCTTAACTCTGTCTCTCCTTCAGTCTGGGATAAAAACCATAGGATAGAAAACCAACTAATAATAAGCTCTACTAAGATAAGTTGGAGAAAATGGTTTGATATGATTCTTCCAAATCTGATGTAGTCTACCATCAATTGTGTGATTGTTGAAGGAGAAGGACCACTCTCCTTCTCCTAATGCCAAAAGCTAAAAGAAGAGTCATGTGTTGTGCTCCACACTGGGGCTTTCTCCGTGGTCCCCCTTTCTAATGCAAAATTTATAAATCTCTTTTTCCCTTGCATTTAGATTTTGGACAGTGTTAGTGCTTTTCAAACTGCTGCATTGCATACCAACAACAATGGCGATGTACAAAGTAATGCATTGCATGGATCCCATGATACCAAATTCCAAACCCGCTGATGCACCACTATTTGCTATGTGGACTCCGCTCGTAATGGTTTATTTTGTAGATGTTAAAAAAAAAAAATCATATTCAAGTAACAGTAAGTAATATAAGCCATCAAAAAAGTGTTGAGAATTTTGGAAGAAGTTTTTTTTTTCAATTGTAGTAAATATAAATAAAATGCATCTTGTGGGTTATTTGAATGACATCAATCATTTTCTCCCCTTAATTATTGGTCATTTACAATCGGGAGAGTATTTTAGGCATTTCAGTATGTTTTATTAAGGGAATTAAAATATTTAGTAAGATGTTAATAATAGCAAAGTGGATGACATGAGGCTATTTTCTTATTTTCAATAGTTGAAGAGGGATGGGTTTAGTTAACTTAACTGATAAAGTCTCTTGTCTTTGAATAAAAAATTTGAAGTTCAAATCCCGCTTAAACCAAAAATCAATTGATATCTTAGTCTGATGATAAAAAGAACATTGGTTAATTTTATAGTTTAGGGGGAACATTGTGAATGACCCAATAGTTAAGGATGGAAAGTTGTAATCAACTCAAATAAAATACACCAAAACTATTACCAATTTTACAAAAAAAATATATATATATTTACAAATTAACGTGACAATAAATATAATTGGCACAATTTCAACAATATAATAAATTATTTTTTATTGTGTTTTAAAGATTGATACATCAATTTGTTCTAAATAAATTTCTTTGAATAATCAATAAAAGAAAAGATACAAAATAACTGTTTTTGAATCATTTTTATTTATCTTTTGAAAAAATATATATTGTAACTAAAGTCGTTTTTATCATCTAATTATATGTCAATTTATTTAATTAAAAAATTAATTAGTGTTACCAAGGAAAAAAAAAGGGAAACAAACTGTCAACTTTGAGTTTTAAACAACAAACAAGTAAAGCCAAACAGCTTCATAATACTATATCTTGAATATTGGAAAACAAAAGTAAAAAAAAAAAATTTACAAATGTTTTTACAAAAAGTCCACCCAAAAAAAAAAATGCACACGCCAGAAGAGCACATTCTCTGTAGGGGATGCTCCACCTAGTGCAACTACTGGCCAATGAGAGCGACTGTGACCCGGTCCGCCAATTTTTTCTTAAACTAGACCTAACCCGCGCAAACAGGTCGGATTGTGAACCTGTGATGCTCAAAATGTTGAATTCACTGTAAAATGTATTGCCCCCTAGATCGAGAGTTTTACATGGAGTCGTCACTTATTTAATTTAAATGGAAAAATAAGAAAACTTTCTCTATAAAAAATGCCTATGTTGTATTAATATATATATATATATATATATATTACAATTTACATCAATTTTGTAACAAAATTTACAATGCTTTTTTGGTTCTAGATACAATCTAAGAAAGTAAATTACATTGCTTTGTTTCCTAATTAAATTCTAAAAAATGTAAAATTGCATATACAAGAGCCTAGTCTAAACCCCTAATCTTGGTTCGGAGGCTAATTTATGAAATGGGAAGGAATTAAGCACCCATCTCGCCCGGTAAAACCAGTCTCCTAGGTTAAGGTGGCCAATATCATGTCATGTCAAATAAATGCAAATAATATATCATATTAACATGTTAATTTGCAAGAATTGTAAACAAACATATGTTGGGGAATTTAATGTAAAGAGAAACAAAAAATAAAATTTGTTAGATAAAAATGTAAATGTAAAGAAAGCATGAAAGTAATGGCATGTTCATCTAGGAAGTTAATGTAAAACAAAGAATTTCTAACTTAGACATGTTCATCCAAGCATGTTTAATAGATTAGAAAATTAGATATGTTCATCCATTCATGTTATGAAAAGTAAATAATAACTTAGAAGTGTTCATCCAAGCATGTGAAGGAAAACAAAATTGTCATGTTATTTGTCATCAACATAATTGGAAAGAAAAAAAAAATATATATATATATATATATATATTTTTAGGCATACCAATCATCCAAGCAGTTATGAGAAGAACAAAGAGAATCACCCACACATGTTCATCCAAGTATTTAAGTGAAAATCATAATGTTAATTTGACATGTTTGTCTAAGCAGTTAAAAAAGAGAGTAAAACAACTAACTAAATATGTTCGTCTAAGCATTTAAGTGAAAATTGTGCATTAGCCTAGAAGTGTTCATCTAAGCATGTAAAAGGAACATCAATGAGATATCTAGACATGTTCATCTAAGTGTATATCACCAGAACTTTAGAAAATTCGAATGTCATGTGTCAAAGGATTAGGGAATGTTATTACATTAATTTCATGTGAAAACGTATTGTATTACAAGAAACCAATTCAATATGTACATTTGTTAAAAATCAGCATGTGTTAAGAGAACAATTTCAACATTTAGAGTAAAGATCAAAGATCTAGCATGCAAAAGGAATTCAAGAATTTAGCATGTGATGGAAAACAAAAATTTGAGCATGTTGGAGGAAAAAGAAAATCAAGCATGTGATAGAAAACAAAAGCTAAACATGTTAGAAGAAAATGAAAATCAAGCATGTGATAGCAAACAAGAGTTTAAGCATGTTGTAGGGAAATGAAACTTTTGCATAGGATAACAAACCAAAAGTTAAAGCAAACTCAACATTTAAGCATGAATATCAAACTAAAGGACAAATATAAAAAATATATGAGATCATAAACTCAAATCAATGCAATACATATAGTTTATATACATGTGACAATACATATAGTTTATTAATATGATACATTATATAAACAAGATTAAAAAGAAAGAAACCAAGTAATGATCCTCATTTGAAATTTTGAAAGAAAGTTGAAGATGATGCTGAATTTGTGTTATCTTCTACACTTGTTTCGTATTTTGGCTCGAACTTTCTGCTCAAACTTCCAATTGATTCAGGATTGGTGTTTTTTGCAAGGAAATTCAATTCTCTAAAACTTTTCCAAAAATTGAGGAAACCAAATTTCAACATTTTCCAGGCCAAAAATGCGATTGAAGTTGCTGCTGAAAATAGTAACATTTTTGAGAATTTTCTGTTATTTTTGAAAATTTTCATGGATCATATCTTTTTCTCGATCCAAATTGTTTTTCAAAAGAGCAGATAAGATGCCATAATGGAAAACATTTTTTATTATTTCTTAAAAAATAATAAAATAAAATGAAATCCAATCAAAATTCACACTTAATTAATTTTAAATTAATTATTGTTGGGACCAATCAAAATTAATGTTTAAAATAGGACGTGATCATGCCCATTGTGTAGGTGAGCCACAATCATTTAAAATTATTTTTATGATAACTTTTGATCAGATGATTCGATTAAGGCACATAACATACCATTATGATTGTTAGAGCATCAAGATTTGTTTTGTATCACAAATTTGAAGGCCAAACTATTGAAATTATGATCATGCCCTTAATGCAACATTACTATTTTTCCCTTAATATTGGTTAAATGCAAGTTGTAAAATGGTGTCTACAGCCAATGAATTCATCAATCACAGCACCAAAGAGCATCAAGGGGGAGAGATGAGTTCCACTTGAGTGCTTTCCCTTCTAATGGTTTCTGGTAAAGGTGGATCAATAACCCAGACTGGGAATCAAGGCCTCGAAAATCCCCACAGAAGGACAACAAGTGATGATATGGATCACCAACCCCATTGTATTTACTAAACTTCGGTATCTTGAACCCTTTCAGCAAAGCTACAAATGTTGGCAAAATCCTTGAATCTCAGTTTCCTCCCGTATTGGTCTACTCTACTGCAGCTTGCATCATTGCCTCAATTTCCAATCCATCTTTTCAAGAGGCTTCTCTATGGGGACCACAGAGCGATCATAGTAAAACTCTTTAATAGGATATTCATAAGCGAATTGCTTTCGAGGCTTCTCAGATTACTCATTCATAGTCTATCTCTTCATAAAAATAATTATAAAAAAAAAAAAAGTAATACCGTTGAATTACAACATTCTTGATGTACATAGTCGCAGATAAATAATCTCAAATAGTTAAAAGAATTTTTAATCTCATTCCCTGGCCTAAGAGAGGTAATGAGTATACACATCATCTCCTCACATTTTTTTAGCATAACCATGTACTTAATAATAGTCAACGCATCCCTATTTTCAAAATGCAATAAACAATTGCTTTAGCAACAAAAAAAAAAATCAATAAACAATTACAGGAGCAAGCTAAGAAACAAGGTCTTCCACACATTTCCTATATATGTTGTTGATGTAACCTTTTTGTTGTGTTCTCTAAGTGATGCCTAAACAACCTTTACAGGTGTATGGCCTTGATACTAATTGTAGCTGTATGGTATTGAATTAATCAATGCTTAAAAAAAAAATTAATTGCTTAAAGAAAAATTAAAGGTAAGCAGCTCAATAAAAATTGTCCTTCCAAATTCCAATATACTCTTATTATAGAAGCTAATAATTTTACGTATTTATGATGTATGGATTAGTGGCATTATGTTTTGTAATGTGTGAGGTGGGCAATGCACGCGCAAATCAACGAGAGTAGAACAAAGGAAATAGGATAGGACAGAAAATCGAACAGGGCCGTTATTTCCAACCTTTTTTCTGCCAGCATAAGCAACCGCCACTTCCCTCCCACTATTATTAGTTACCATAATGATAATATTCGACGTAACTTCATCTCCTCCACGTGGACTGTACCCACACCGTTAATATTCACCCACGTCCTCTCACGCAATCACTGTCAATCACTCCTTCCTCATAGCTCACTCTTCACTCGTGCCCGTATAGTTTGTACCATACCCAAAAATTAGATCAATATGAATTTTTTAAACTAAAATAAAAAGTCATAATTATTTAAAAAAATTTGTATATAAGCTTACAAATTGAGAGGTTAATTTTTAAATGTAGCACAAATCACATTTCGCAAGTGTTTGGATGAGTAAAAAGCTTACTCATGAAAAGTTGACAAAGATCTAATTGTCTTATAGGAAAAAAACAAGACTTTAATAATCAAATAATTTAACAGAAAAGGTTAATTCAAATCCATGCCTTTAAATTGGCTTTTATTAATCTGTTAAAAATCATCTAAAAGTATAAATATACCCATAAAATTTGATGCTTTAAAAATTATACAAAATAAAGATAAGATATAGTCAAAAAATTAATTCATATACATATTTACCATATCAGTTTATAAAAAAATAATAATAACTTTATTTATTTTAGTTTCAAAAAAAATAATAATAACTTTATTTTTTAAAATAAGGAAGTAGTGTTTTAGTCTTTAGTCCTTTGAATTTACTTCATGTGTCAAATCAATAAATTTACTATCTAAGTACTTTATGAAATTAAAAAATAAATGATAATAATAACTTCAAATAAGTTTTTTTTTTTTTTTTTTTGAGAATCAACTTCAAATAAGTTATTGGCAAAAAAGTTAATCAAAATTTTGTAAACTTTTAATAATAAAGTGATAATAACTTCTAATATTTATTTATTTATTTATATTATCTTATCTTATCCGCTTAGGATTGGGAATGAAACGAATACCTCAACTTTTCACATGTTGTAAAGCTAAAAAAACCAAAGCAAAAAGAAAATAAAAAGGACAAATACTTCAAAAGAATTAGCTATATATAGGTAAAAAAAAGTACATAAAAATACATATAATATTATTATTTAAAATCTAAAACTATATGATTGTGTTGCCGTATCCAACGAGTCCTAAACCCTTCCACATTTTCCAACCCACAAACACAAAAGAAAGCCACCACTTTATGTATTTTTCTCACCAAACTTTTAGCCCTCTCTCTTTCTCTCTCTCTCTCATTGTCAAACTTTTTTGGTCCCCCTCTCTCTCGTCTCCACCTTTGCGTACCAGTGAAGCCTTTTTATAACTTGCCCCCACACCCACTCTCCTCCACATTTCCACGAAATGAACCAATATCAATATTCCCAAACTCCATTTATTCTTCTTCTTCTTACTACTATTCATTTTGAGCACCCATACAAAAACTAATAAAGTTAAAATAGAGAAATGTCAGGCGCTTATGGTAATGTGAGGGTGCCGGAGGACTTGCCGTTGACGGATCAGGTAACGGAGTTTATGAAGGCGGCGGCGGAGATTACGGTGGCGTTAGGAAAAGGGTGCAGGGATATAGTGAGACAGAGTGTAGTCAGAGAAGACTCCTACATTGCTAGAAAGTTGGGAAAGGGTTCTTACTTGTGGAGGAATATCGGTGAGCCTTTTTGTGAGAGACTTGGTCACAATCTTAGCTTCTTCAATCAGTTCCTGCCTGAAGATAAGAACCCCTTGCACTCTTGGCTAGTCATCTTCTTTGTCTCTCTCATTGCTTTTTCAGGTATTTCAGTTTCTAAGTTCTTCTGTTTTTGTTTTAATTTTGGATCTTAGAAAGTGGAATGTTTTTTTGGGACAAAAGAACTTGGGTTTAATCTTTGTTTGGGATTTAGCGAATGTTTGGATTTTTTCTTTTTTTTTTTTGATGATTGATTGATTTTGATTGGCTTCAAATCCTATCCTATTTTGTAATATGTAGTTTCATGATGTTTTGTTATAATACTTTCCTAGTATGTTGTATGGGATTTTAATTGCAACTCAAATCCTTTCCTTCTTTGTCTCAAATTTATAGAAAAAACTGTATCACAAATGACAAAACTTAGGTACAGTTACTTGGGTGCTATACCTTAAGTTTCCCAATGAAATTGAACCATGTGGCTTATTGCCCAATGCACTTCCTTGTTTATAGTTAGTTAGTTAGTTAGTTACAGCTTCCAAGGCCACATAATTGAATTTAATCGAGGAACCTAAGATACAAAACCTAATGATTAGTCTTTGTAGTCGTCAGTTCATTTAGAGTATAGCTTTTGTTATGTATGTTCCTGAGATGCTTGTATGTTTTAGTATATGTCTTCTAGACTCTAATAATTTCTGACATGGTTAGTTAATTTGCAGCCTTGAAAATTAATACCGAACAGGATACCTCCCCCGTACCGGTGATGAAGAAAGTGTACCTACATCCTCCTAGTGCTAAGCTCATAGTGCTTCCAGATGGTAGATACTTGGCATACAAGGAGCAAGGTGTTTCGGCTGAAAGAGCTAGATTTTCTATGATTGCTCCACATACTTTCCTTTCCTCCAGGCTCGCAGGTTGTACAATGGCAGAAATGAAAGAATACAGCTTCACAGTTCATTTGAGTAACATTTGGTGTTGTGTAAAATCAGCCACATGTTTTGACTATTTTTTTTTTGGATTCTGTATTGTCTTTTTGATTAGGAATACCTGGGCTTAAGGCTTCACTGCTGGAAGAGTTTGGCATTCGCTTGATAACGTATGATCTTCCGGGTTTTGGTGAGAGTGATCCTCATCCTAAAAGAAATCTTGAGTCATCAGCGATGGACATGTTACTCTTAGCAAATGCTGTTGGTGTCAATGACAAGTTTTGGGTTGTGGGATACTCAAGTGGAAGCATGCATGCTTGGGCTGCACTCAGATACATTCCTGATAGACTTGCAGGTATTTTACCATCCAATATCTGTTTTGATCAGCTTAGCTTGGCTAGAATGTGGAACATCAATAATACCCGGCCCTCTCTTTGAAAGAAATAAAATTATAATAAATACCATTTATTTGGTTTTTATGAAGGAAATATGTATTTGTCCCTTTCTGGAGTTTTGAGTTTCCTGAATGCTAGATCTTTTGGTCATGGTTACCTTTCCCTGTGAAATGTAATGACACTAGTCACACTATACAGATATAGATTTGCTTTTCCTCATGCAGAATAAATGTGGTGGAAATCACTTTTTTAAATTTATTTGATTTTTTATAAGGTTCTCCTCAGTTGGTAAAGGACTTGATCAAAGAAATTTCCACAACTCCCCTTCCCCCTGCTTCCCCCCAAAATAAAGAGACTAAAATATTTGCATAAGACAAGTTTTAGTTGCCATCAATTAAGCTTTAGATATTATATTATTACTTATCAAAGGAAAAATAAAAAGTCGTTCTTTTATATAAGTTGTGGGGCAAAATTGCGCATGTAGTCACTAGATTTTAACTTAGTTGAAAGCTTTGTATGAATAGTGCAGTGGCTAGGAAAAAAAACAATTAAGTCCAACAGAGGAGGTGACAGTATGCACCATTCCTAAGCTGTAACTACGTTTAGCATGGTAAAGTAAAAAAGACTAAATGTGCTGTGTGGTTGAAGCCACTTTTATTGATTTGATATTCTTGATACTGGTGACGTAGCCCCAAAATCTGCTGCTGTTGAATGAAGTGAACTAGTAAACTGCAACAAAAAAAAAAAAGGAGGCAAGTTGTTGGTTAACTTTGGTAATCAATGTCAATATAAACAAGTCTTGACATATTAGGAATTAAGATGCCTTACTTAATAGGCATGTTGTTGATATCAATTTCTTTTATTGGTAAGTAATGTGGGCACCTGGTGGTGGGTCATGGGTAGCCCTTGAACCCACAACTCCTACAAGGGGAGGAGGTGCAATTTGAGCTAGAGCTCATTCATGAAATTGAATTTTTTAAATAATCTAAATTCATCAAGAGGATAGAATAGTTTATAACACGACCATGATCCAGAACTTATGATTGAGAAATGAATAGTTTTTCTGTATTATAACAGGTGCAGCCATGTTTGCTCCAATGGTTAATCCATATGATACAATCATGACTAAGGAAGAGAGACGTGGAACTTGGGAGAAGTGGACTCAAAAGAGAAAATTTATGTACATTTTAGCTCGGAGGTTTCCTAGATTTCTCGCTTACTTCTACCATCGAAGCTTCTTGTCTGGAAAGCATGGTCAGATTGATAAGTGGCTTTCATTGTCACTGGGAAAGAGGGTGAGCCATTTTATCATCAATAATTTCTTGCAGATTAATATATCTACAAATTTGACCCTTGTACCATCACTGCTCTTTGATGTCTTCTGGTTGCTGATGTATTTTATTTTCCCTTCCCATCTTTTTTCTTGTTTCCAGTAAGGCACTTTTGCAATTTCAGTTGAAACACATTACTCTCAAATATTGGAAGAAGAGTTATACACAGCTGTGAAATCTTGGCTGACATGTCCTTTTATATGCCAGTACCCTTTATGCTGTTTGTATAGATGAGTAAGAACAGTCCCTTGTATGGTGGAGCATAGACGGGGTGAAAATTTTCCTTCTGGGGTATTTAGAAAGCCTGTATTTATGGTGTGTTCTATCATTGTGGGAAAAGAAAAAGAGAGGGGGGGGGGGGGGGGGGGGGGTGTGTGTGTGTGTGTGTGTGTGTGTGTGTGTGTGAAGATATAGGGATAGCGCTGGTGATTTATGTAGATTGCACAATAGTTCTTGTAGGCTATGGTAAAAGAGGATTGATGCTGCTGTTTCCATTTAAAACTGGAGAAAAGCATTGTTGCAAGACATTTGGTATAATATGTAGTTGAATTAGCTCCCAGTTCTGAGGCTTTTACTTTCTGGTTCTTTTAGATAAGCCTATTTAGCTGCTTGTTTACTTGTATGCGTCATTATTGAAGACATTGCTTATCTTTCTAGGACAGAGCATTGATGGAGGACCCAATTTATGAAGAATTCTGGCAAAGGGATGTGGAAGAATCAATCAGGCAGGGAAATGCAAAACCCTTTGTGGAGGAAGCTGCATTACAGGTCTCAAATTGGGGTTTCAGCCTTGCAGACCTTAAATTACAGAAGAAACAAAGAGGGAAAGGTTTTCTCAATTGGCTCGAGTCTATGCTCACTGAAGCTAAAGAGGAATATACAGGCTTCCTTGGCCCAATACACTTATGGCAGGTTAGTGGCATATCCATTTGCTTCATGTTTGTTTTGATTGAATAATGTTTTATTCTCTAGCACTCCATAGATACTTGGACATCATTAGCTTAATGTAGTCTGATTATCAATTCCTATAGACTTTTTTTCTGCAGAGACATTTGGATTAATGTAGTTAATGTTTAATAAGATGATGAGACAACATGAAGATCAGTTATAAACTCACACAGAACTTTGAATAGATGTTTACTTATTACTTGGAGGTATATTTGCTATCAACACTATTTTTGTGATATCCTTTTTACAGGGGATGGATGATAGGGTGGTGCCGCCATCCATGACTGATTTTGTGCACCGGGTTCTACCAGGAGCTGCGGTACATAAGCTCCCATACGAGGGCCATTTTACCTACGTCTACTTTTGTGACGAATGTCATAGGCAGATATTCACTACACTTTTTGGAACCCCACAAGGCCCGCTCAATACTATAGCAATAGATCAAGCTCTGGTAGAAGGTGATTCCAAAGAGCAGGAAGAGACTGAAAAGCAGGAAGAGGTAATACTTGGCGATCAAGCCAAAAAGAGTTAATACTGAGTGATTATATCATTCTTCTAGTCTACGTTAGAAACTTACGATGTATATACCTATACCATAGGATTGCTCTGTTGCTCATGGAGCATAAAGATAAAAATGAAAAGGCTAAAAAAGCATATCAGGTCTTTTGTTTTGGAGTTCAAGGTGATTCTGAGGGCATCTGATGTGTGGGGTAACTTTTAGACATGTTTGACACCACAAAAGGTATACGAGAAAATAAATTGTTCTGATTCTCAATTGTAGGTCAGAATCTCCTTCTGATTTGCACCTAGTTGAATTGAAAAGGCAAAATGGGCCTTATTATTATTATTATTATTATTATTATTATATATATATATATATATATATATATATATCCTGTTGCTTAGATTTAAATTATGGGATTAGCAACCCTAAGCTAATCTATAATGCCAGTACTTACGGCTCACAAAGCTTGCATTTTCTGCCAGCCACGATTTTAGTCCGGTAAAAGACTCTCAGTGTCTATATCACTGGTTAAAGCTTACCAATAAACAGCTCCGCTTTTCATTTGAGGACCAGATCTTCCATCAAATTTACATCTACTATATGAACATGCCAAAACCATCTTTGTTAAAATCCTGTTGAGAATTAGATCTTTGTTGGACATTGAAGGCACAAAAGGCTAAAAATTTTAGATGGGTTCCTCATAATATATTTGCATTTACTTGTTACATTTTTTTAAAGAAATATATGAGATCCTTCATTTACTTGTTACATTTTTTTAAAAATATATATGAGATCCTTAATTAGCAAATTACCTATATCTAGAGAAACAAGAAGCCCTGAATGGCTTACTTTTTTTTTTCTTTTTTTTCTTTTTAGCTGAATGCCCTGAATGGCCTAGTTGATCCCATATATTGTACACTAAATAATTTCACATTAATTTGGGGAAACAAAATGGAGCAAGAAAAAGGCTAACAAACAAAGACAACCAGAGCAGAGGAGGTCTCTGGCAATGGTAAAATACTATAAATGTGCAAAACAAACTCTGTTATCATTAAGCAAAGCCTAGGATCAAACCGTCATGTTCCTCTGCAGTTGAGGACCGTTTCTTTCATTAACTCGCACAAACATGCCAAATCTGTCTCTAAGATTATATCCTCCACGCACATTAACTTTTCCACGAGCAATAACAACCCTATGCAAAGCTGCACCTTGATCAAAATCTTCATCAACCTCTCTCCGACTCCCACAACCTGAGACCTCAGATTTCACTAGCCATGTTAGATCACAAACTCCGACTTTGTATAAAATGATAATTGCCATTGAAACAATAAGCTGTGTAATCCAAGGAGCCGTGGCGATAATTGCACCGGATATACCAAAAACTTTGATGTAGATAAGTGCTTGTGTGTTGGCGGTGGCAAGACGGAAGAGGACAATGCCAACGATAGTGAGCCAAAGGGAGTGGATGAGAATTGACCGGAATGGAATTCCTTGGTCGCTGGAATTGTTGGGCTGCATTTTACTTTAAAGGGTTGGACTTGGAGGGCATGATGGTCACGTGCATTTATGGTGGGATTATGTGAATTGTGAAGCAATAGGGAGTGTTTATGAGTTCAAAAGTTTGTTCCGTTTGGTGAGAGTTCTATTTAGTTACAAACTTCTATGTCACTTCTTCTTTCGGTCTGGTACTGTTTGAATTATTTGCTTATCTATCTCTTTTGGAGGAAAACCAGAAAACCCAGCTTTTCCCAGTTGTCAAGTTTTTTACCCTTACCCCAGGTAAATAAGAGGAAGTAAAAAGTAACACAATTAATAGCAGAAATCAATTTTATTAAACACAGTTATTCATTAATTATTTATACACAATTATATTTTTGCTTATCCCAGGTGGGTAGCAATTGCTCTAACTGTGTGACCGTGTCTAAGTTATATGCTTCTTCTACTGTGCACAGCTGTCATATATTTAGCCAAGTGAAGCCCAAGATCAAGGGAGGTGATAAGGTCCTGTCACCTTTAACAATTCTCTACCATATCATCATCATACATATCCCAAGCTTCATTTGATTGCCACTTGCCAGTCCTTTGACAAGCCTGAAAACTTTGCCATGTATGCATCCTCATATTGGGGGCCATATATATGTATCACAGAATAGCTTAGTGAATCTTTTGCCTTCCGCAACAAAAGAGTTTCCAAGAACTCTAATTTAAGAATGAGTCCAGTCCAGCATAAAACATTCATCTTTCATCTCAACTACAAGCGTACAGTCTACATTTATATTTGGGGAAGGAGATTAGAATCCAAGTTCTCCTTCATGGGAGAATTGGATAATACCGCTAAGTCACAAGCCTCTTGGCAATTCCCTCCTCTTCCCGTCTATCAAAGTGCTGAATATTAGAACACAATGCCCATTGCTCCATCCTCTAAAACAGTCCTTTCCCTTCCACAAAAAAGCCCAAGTCTGCTTCAAATATCAAATGGCATAGTGAAACTTGCTATTTCTGGGGTTGCACCTCTTTTAACCATCACGTTCAGCAGCCTCTTTGCTTCCTCAAACAGATTCAACTTACATAACCCACTCACTATCTTGTCACACACAGTTAAATCAGTAGCAAATCCTTTCTTCTCCATCAGAACTTGCACCTCAAAAGCTTCAGCGACCATCCCTTTATTGCAAAAACCATCAATTAACATACTAAACATAACATTCTCTGGCTCCATCCCTTTACTCTGCATCATATTCACATATGCCATTGCCAGCCCCATTTCTCCAGCCTTGCAAAGACCACTTATCAGAGCACAATACGTATCAGTGTTAGGGAAAACACTTCTATCAGTCATATCACCAAACATCGACATTGCACTATCCATAGACCCCAATCTACAATACCTATCAATAATCAAATTGTACAAATGAGTATCCACTTTTAAACCTTTATCATGCATCTCCAAAACCAACTTGTTAGCTTCATCAACCTTGCCAGAACTCGTGAACCCATCAATCAAAACTTTATACGTATGGTCATTGAATGCCACTCTTTCCTTTTTCATCAAAAGCAAAACCAAATCCAACTCCTCAAAATTCCATCTCTTGGCACAAGCATTCACCATTACATTGAATGTAACAATATTGGGCTTAATTCCTCTACCAATCATCTCTTCCACTAACTTCCTACCCCTCTTGACCTCTCCACTCCAACACAACCCATCCACCACCACTGTCAAAGAATACACAGAAACCTCAATACCCGATTCAACCATTCGATAAAAGAAGTCTAAAACCAATTGCAAAAGATCACAACTTTTAAGTGCAAGCAAATGAACAGTACAAGTCCTCTCATCAATCTCAATTCCATTATTCTTCATATAATCAAAATCTTGAGAAACTAAATCGAACAATTTACAATCCGAATAAACCTTAAGCATAGAATTGAAAAACTTGGCTATAACTTTTGGATCATTGCAACAATTCACAACTGTAGAGGCAATAACAGAAAATGGGTACCTGGGATTTTGGCAAACCAAGTCAGATTTCATTGTTTTCTCAGCATCTGAGAACCTTCTTTCCCTAAGAAGCCTGCAAATTAAGGTCAAGTGGGCTTGCAGGTCAGGTTTGAAGGACAAGAGAGATTGGTTGTGGAGGAGAAAATTGAAGAAACGTAAGCATTTAGAGGATTTGAGTTCTGGGTCAGTGAGAACATGGAGGAGTATGGTGGAGTTGAGATTGGAGAGGAAAGTGGTGGTTGCGGCGCTGAGTGGTTTGGAAGCTAAGGAGGGTTTTAGGGGTTTAGAGATAATTTGTGTTATTTCCCGGTAGGGTTTAGGGGTAGGGGAAAAGTTTGGACGGTGACTTCTTTTCACTGTTTTCAGGGTTTTGAGGAGGTTTTGGAGAGACATACTTAGAAATTAGAATAGATTATTGAAAGGACGATCATTTTCAATTAGAACTTGTTTACAAGCAGCTCGGTCCTAACAAAATCCCACCCGTTTAACAAACTAAAGCATCTCTTTATAGTTGTTTCAATGGGTTGTAGAGAGCGAGAACAAACCTGTGAAGACTGAACATTGAAGAAGAAGAACAAACCTGTGCGTGGCCTTTATTTTTGGGCCCATAAGAGGTTTAAATCTAAGTCCATCAACGTTAAGGTCCAATCAGCTTGTCCGTGCGGTATACGTGGCCGAAAGAAAGGGACCGTTATAACCGGTATGGGCCTGAATGCTTGAATAAAGCTTTAATATAACAAGCTGAGCTTTTTTTATATTTTTTCTTTTTAAATCATAATAATTTAATTTAATTTTAATTAGATATGATAGTATTACAAATGCATCATACTACTAAGTTCACAAAGTACGGCCAATTACAAAATGCCACATGTTGCTACTAGATTCTGCTATCATTATTCAGAAACCAACAAAAATTTGTCAAGTGTTGTTGAAATAATAGCATAAAAAGTATGCAAAAACTAATCACACATCGGTGCATGTAAGCAATGACATAAGCAATCCAATCAGGTGCTGACATGTGTTACCTTGAAAATTAAAACATTTCAGCCAATCAAAAGATATCATGTGTCTTGGAGAAAAAGTCTTAAAACTCCTCCAATCAAACTGTGACATATGTTACCAATCAAACTTCGCCACATGTCGCTCACCCAACCCCCAAACTCTTATAAATAAAAGTCTTCCTAAGCCATTTCTACACACCAACACATCTTGGGATATGCCAAGGCATCCATGCCACAAGTAGCATCAAAGAAGATTCAGAAGTACAAAAACTCTACGGAATTAAGCCTTGAAGCCTCTAGGAACTTCAAAAACTTTAACCTCAAATACGAAGAACATTCGAAGTATAATCATCCAAACTACCTGCCTAGATCTTAAAGTTTGCTAGAATCAAGCTTAAAAGCCTCCAGAAACTTCAAGAAACCACAAACTAGTGAAGCTCTACGGATTCAAGCATCTCAAGTCCTAAAGAATTTCCACTACAAACCTTCGAATACGAAGAATATTCGAAGAGAAATCATTCAAATCATCTTCCTAAATATCAAAATTCATTAGAATCAAGTTCAAAAGCCTCCAGAAACTTCAAGAAACCATAAATTGGTGAAGCTCTACGGATTCAAGCCTCCAAAGCCCTAAAGAATTTTCACCACAAACCTTCAAAGACGAAGAATGCACGAAGAACACAAAGAACATGAAGAACAAAGGATTTCTAACAAGCTCATAGCCAGAAATTCATTGTAATTCTGTTTCAAAGATCTTCGATCCATTCTTTAGCCAAATTGAAGTACATGTGGTGTTCGAATCAAAATCACATTACCATAATTCCAATCAACAAATCTTTAAAGGAGATCGAATCAGAGGATTACTCTTTTGTAATTACAGAGAATTGTACCCCACATTCATCAATACAAATTCATATTTGTGAAACTATTTTACTTGGTTGATTTATTTCAAACTCAAAATTTAGTCGTCCACAACATGGAATCCAGATATTTTATTTGATGATAAGATATTTTAGCCATCAGTTCTACAAGTTACGTGTTTAAATATGACTTTGTGTGACATTTTTTTGAGAGTATAAAATTACATTCTCTAAGTTTGTCGATTGTCATTTTCACTGTTAGGAGCCTTGTAACCAAGGGTGGAGCTAAAAGGGGAGAGGGGCAATTGCCCTTGATTCCTAAAATTTCCTTATATATGAAGTCTTAAGAACTCACTGATATTGAGAAAAAACGAAAAAATGACTCCACTTAAATGAAAGTAACTATGACATAGGAAAAATAAAGGAAAAAATATATATATATATAATTCTTCTCAAACAGCAAACCATATCTCATTTTCACCCATTTCACTATTCTTATAAATAGTTTTTGTCTTGTCCCACATTTTGCACCTATTTCACTATTTTTTTTCTTTTTTTCTTTTTTCTATCATTATTTTCACGAATTTTACCATTCATGAAACTTTTCACAGTATTTTATTGTTGAGTGATATTAGAGATATTGAAAATTTTACTATTTATGTTTTACAAATTGGCATGTCACCAATCACAAAAAATCTTTTCAAACATCTATTCATTATATTGTTTAAGTAGCACTAATCACATTTTTTACCACATCAATTGATAGACTTTCTGTTGTAGCTATGAATTGGTTATTTTTGTTTATTTATTTTAATGATATCAAATATATACATATTTGTTTACAATTGTTTATTTATTTTGTTATTGTTAGTGATAACTATTTTTTAGATTAATTTCGCTTTAAACATTGTCTTTTAATTTTGCCTCTAGACTAAATTCATGGCTCCACCAGTGCTTATAGCTCAACTAGCACCTTCTGACGTTTTTAACATAAACAACTAACCTCTAGGGTTTAAATCCCCTTTCTCTAACTATCAAATTATGGGGAAAAAAAATGATCACTATCATCTCCAAGAGTTTAGTAGCTTAATTAACACATCCTAATTTTTCTAATGAAAACATATAGGATTTAAATCCAATTTTTTCCAACAAACATTTAATTTTTGTTATTTATTTAAGTTCACATTATTTGCCACTTGTCACTATTAACCCTTCCGTCCATAATTGCTGTTAACCATTAAAATATAATTTTTCAATCATTAAAGTATAATTTTTAATACTAACAAATTATTAGAATTTATTTTAAATAAAAATAAATGATCATTAACCAAATGTGTTTGATGAATAATAATAATTGACCAAAGGGTGCAAATTGAAAATTTTTATTTTTTGTGTGACCTCAATTGGTCATTGACACTTGGCAAGCAAAATTTTCAAAATAAAGAGTTTATTACAAAATTTTAATTTGAGTTTGTGTTGAGGACAAATTTTTCACACCACACGATTTCATTTCATTGGCGACCCGCACCACGTCAACACTATTATGGATTTTGAGAAAATCTCTTCTAAAGCCCAAAAGAGCCCATATTTACACAAAAAAAAGGTCAAAACCCATGGTTCAAGCTCATAGCACACCATCTCATTTTTTGGCTCATGATTCAAGCTCATGAATCTCATTGGGGGAATTTTGGGAGTCGTGGTTTGGAGGGCCAAGAAGTATGTTCAGTAAAGCTCCAGTGGTTCAAAGTTGATAAAGGAAAACATGTTGCTTGGCATGTCTTTCTCAATTCCCTAAACTCTAATGGATCAGTGTGCAATAAGTAACATTTGGTAAGCCTCTCATATCACATAACACTTAAAATGATAAAACCCCTCATGCTCTTTACATAAAAATTAATGTCCATCATATAATATAAGTTTTAAAATATAATTATATTATTTCATATTAATTATATTTCCATTTAAATCAATTCCAAGCACATGGCTAAATATATATATTAGTATCTCATATCTAACATTAAAATGCTCTCCTTACTCTCCAAGATTTGGTTAAAATACAAAAAAAATCACAATTACATCTCTAAAACTTCATCAAATATCAACCAACTAGTCTATTAATTACCAAAATTATATATGGACTAAACATATAATTTTCCAAAAGATAAAATTTAGCCAAAATACCAACAGCAGCTCCAGCAGAGGCTGCAAAAGCTCCAGCAGAAGCTGCAACAACTTCTACAAAAATAAGTTCTGTAGAAACTGCAACTGCTCCAGCAGAAGCTGCAGTGGCTCTAGCAGGTTGACACATGTCCTAAAATGACATCACTTGCCTATTAATGCACAATCCCAGCAACTTGCTGTCATACCCAAAGAAGTAAGGATCCCATAAAAGAAATCCTACCATTTTTTAGCTAAGATCCTTAGCCTTCAGCTATAATACCAGAAATAGAAGGATCCCATAAAGATTATCTTACCATCTTTAACCAAACCATGAATTTAATGTCAAAGGATGTCATTCAGATGACATCATTCAACTGTAACAGCTTTGACATAGCATTAAAATCTCAAATTTTCTTCTTTTGGCTAAAAAACAAAAAACCACTAATGAAACCACTTACTTTCTCAAAGACTTTTTCTTATTTGCTGAATTTCCCTTCAACTAATTCTAATCTAGTTACGTACTTGGCTCTATATAAAGAGGACCAAGCCACACACCATAGGGGGGGATCCATCCCCCTCTCATCCTCAATATTTTGAAACTTCATTCATTTTGCTGCACATATCTCTAAACTTTTCCATACTTCTCCATCTCCCTTACAAAAATATCTCTCTTAGATAACACCATTACATCACACCTATTACACCACAGCATTACACACTATCCATCTCTCCCACACTTTAATATTCTTAAACTTCATCATTTTGCTACCCAAAAACACATCTCCGTCTCATTCTTTATTTCTCATACAAAATCTCCCTTCTTAGAAAGCAACATAACCCATGACATGACACAAAAAACCACTTCAGCAGCATCTTTAATCTCATGTATTGACTATATTTAACCTTCATATTATCTATCTCACACTTCCAAATATTTTACAAACACATTCCTCACAAAATACCCATACATACTTCTCATATATGTTTAAACTCCACGTCTCACAAAGTATACATATACAAGATTCATGTCCAACAAAATATCTACATATAATTCCTATACATATTACAAACACCATATCTCACAAAATATATATATGTTTCTTACCATCTCCACACATCTTAAAACATATCAAACACTTTTCCAAGAACTTATTACTAAAAGCCCTTTCTCATGGAAGACATACATTTATAATGCTAAAAGCCCTTCTTATAAAAGGCAAAAACTTATAATACTAAAAGTTCTTCTCATGAAATGCAACTTCACTCATATTTGACTAAAAAACTAAAAGAGCATTACATGGGGAAAGTCATTTAAGTGCATGATGAAAGGGGATAAACTTAACCAACGGCTAGACATATTCTCTCTCCCTCCAATTGTACCCATTTTTCCCCTTCAATCATAAAGTTACCATGAAAGGACTCATAATATCATATTGTACCGCTGGACTCATTTTATCGCATTGCTGAAATGTCATAAATCCACTGCTATTCTACAATTGGAGCTACAAACTGTCAAGATAAGTCAAAATCTCTCTATATTCAGATTACATTATTAAGTACATGTTAATTCATTATTATTGTACCGCTGGATGCAAGTTACTTTAATATTATCTCACTATTTAATAAACATGATCTCACTAATACTTCATTAATGAACATACATATTAATAAATCGATCTACCACTGTTGCACATATATTTTTCGAAAATGAATTACCATTGGACATATATTATTTGGACATGGACCATTGTTGGACATGTCTTATTATGTTGAACATGAACCATGAACCACAGCTGGATATGGACTATTAGACTCATCCCATTATTGGACATTTGATACCTAATTAATTATTTTCTAATATTGGACATCACTTAACATACATAATAATAGCGTATCAACTCACCAATTAATCAAAGCTATCATACTATTCAATTAAATATATTATTTATTCATTTCAACCATTATCATGATTCTAAGACTTTGGGTTTTATCTATTTTGTAGGCTTAAAAATACACCAGAAGCCATTGGTATATGCGGCCCAATGTCAAGTTCTAGGTTGAACTCCCCAAAACAAATCCAGATTTAGCAAAGTCACACTTCTAACAGAAGACACATGGCTACGCGCAACAAACCACCCCTGACAGTCTGTAATACGGGTCTAAGTGGTTTACAGACCTAGTTGGGCTATCTAATCAAAATTCACTAACTTAATCAAGACTAATGAAGGGAGCACACATTGAATATTTTTTTTTTCCCCTTTTTGGGAGGGGTGGAGGGGGTTGAGATTGAAGATGACGGTATAAATGACTTAGGTTTGGTATCATTCTTTATATATTGTACCTTAAATTTTTTAATTGAATTCAACCATGTGATTACATTGGTCATGAATAACAAAGTTGAATTTAGGCTAAGAACAAAGTTGAATTTAGGCTAAGTTCCAATTATATCATCTAATTTTGACATTTTTCAATTCAATTCTTTTTTTTTTTTTTTGGTTTTTTCTTTTATGTTTTATTTCTTAATTTCAATCATTAAACTTCCAATCATCTCCAAAATATAGTCTTTCAAGCCAATCCACACCATTAAGTGCATTAAAATGGTGTCGTTTCACTATCGATAAGATTGGAAGAAACTAGACAACCGAACTAAGTTCAAAACAACTAAAAAAAAAAAAAAAAACCCCTTAAGGGACTAAATCAAAAGCATGTTAATTTTTTTTTTAATTTTAAATAATAATAAAGGGGGTTTGAACTCTGGAATCTTGATGTCTCATTTGGAAATGCTAGGAAATGCCAACCATTTGAGTTATAAGACTCTTGGCAAAACATGTTGAAATTGAATGGTGTAATTTGTAGTTTAGCTTTGAATTTAATTGTTTTTAGGAGAATATGTGTCTTTTGCATTGCATTTCTCAATGCAATCACATGGTTTAATTTAATTGAGAAATTTAAAATGCAACACCTAAAGAATTGTACCATTAAGGACCAAAAAATCTAGCGGCCCAAGCCCACTTAGAATAGTGGGTTATACAGTTCAACCTTGGCCTAAATCAAAAAAATTTGTAAGAGAGGGCTCTACCCAAGGATGAAAATAAGGAAGAAATGGCCAAAATTATAGAATAGATGAGCAAACGTCTCCCTACAAGCCTGCCCAAGGAGGCCAATGTTATACAGAAAACTACACTGTTCACCCTCTTCTCTCAATGTTCTTCTTGTTTCTTTTCTCTTTTTCTTTGAAACCCCCCCCCCCTCTCTTTTCTATGAAAACCATCTTTTTCTTATATACTCCCCCTTCCTTTGTATCCTGGCCTTCCATCTTTACCTCCCACATTTTTCTTTATGACATTTGTCCCTTTAAACATCTTAAGAAGGTGGTAGATGGAGTTTGCTTGGCTGTGAATTACACTGTTCAAGTCATTTCTTCATCAATGCGGCTGATAAAGCTGTTGCTTACCATTTAATGCAGAGGCAATATGCTACTTCTCTCTAGAAACTTCCTCTACTACTCATGATTCTCTTACCTCAGCAAGTCCTTTCCACCTGGAGCTCCTTAAAGCCTTTTGCCTCTTCATCTCCCCTTCTTGGGTGAACTCCCTCCTTGGGCGTATGATGCCCCACTGCCAACACTACAACCCAACAATCCCTTCTTCGGTCCTTGGGCCCCCACAGTACCTAAATATTATCTTAATTTTTCAACTCTTTTTTTTTTTAAAGATAAAGTTTAGCTACAAAATTGGTTGTAGTCTAAGGTTACAACCTTACTCAATATATATATATATATATATTATTGGGGGTGAATTTTGACAAATCCACTATTGGATTAAATTTTCTTCTTATATCCTTCATGCTTGCAAATTTTTTAGAAAATTAAATATCAATAGCTATGTTATCAATAAATTGCTTAAATTACAAGTTTTTATAGTTTAAAATTATGCATAAAATATAATCTTATAGATCATATAGTAAATAATATACTATTATCACAAAATTTGACATGTGTATTAAGAGTGTAAAGAACATACAATTCAACGGTTAGATTTTTGAAATATATAGTAATGTTAATGATACTGAGTAACATTGTAGAATTATACTACAACCAATTTTATAACTAAACTTTATCATTAAAAAAAGAGTATAAAAGAGAAACAACGTCGTTGAGGTCAAGATGGACAGTGGAGGCTTTGATGAGTAATAATTTAATGTGTAAAAATAATTACTAAATTTTCTTTTAATGGTAAAATAATTACTAGCTAGAACAATTATGTATTCAACAAAAAAGTCAAAAAGTTACGTACATTGAAATTTGATATAACTATTAATTAGGAGTAGTAATTCGTGTTCGCGAATCGGGTTTGTGTCGTGTCAAGTTATGAGTATTCGGCTAAATGGGTTGACCCAAACCCGACCTATTTAGTAAACGTGTTAGGAATCCTCAATTCGAACACGACCTGTTTATTAAACAGGTTGACCCGATCTGACACGTTTAATTCGTTTAATTGACAAGTTATGTAAAAGTCAATACAAATAACCTGTTTAGTAATCTATTTGATTAATAGGTCATACCTAACCTATATAGTTTTTATCAATTTCCATATATTTAAAATTAAAATACAATTACAACCATAAATATAGTAATAAACATATAAAAACAACCATATATTAAGTAATAATAATAAAAAAAAAAAACTAATAACTTAATAAGCTAAATAGTTCAGACGGGTTTGCATGTTGAATACAAACCCGACCCATTTATTAAACGAGTTAACCATGTCAACTCGAATATGACCCGAACTTATTTAGCCTCAACCCATGACCTGTTTATAAACGGGTTAGTGGTGTCGAGTTCGTCGGTCGTGTCAGATTTTGCCAACCCTACTATTAATATATAGCATATGATATAAATATGATTTTAGGATACATAAGTATCACGGTAGTCATCAACAATGAGACAAAACATCTAGAGATTTGGTATAGACTGCCTCAATCTAACACCCTAATAGGTACTAGTGCAGATAATATGTTTCTCCATAATATTTAAATCATTGCTTGACCAATAAAGGGCATACCTTAGTAGTAGGAAATTCTTGTGACCCATTATAAGTGCGAGTTTAGGAGTTGTGGATTTGAGTAGTGACAAACCCCACTAGTGCTTGGGTGGTCTTATGCCATGCACGATAGGGTTTAAGTGGGTAGGGACAATGAACACATGCACAAGCTCCCTTTTTTGGTTATTAAAAAAAAAATCATTGTTTAACAAACTAGTATGCCGAAATGAAATCCAATTTAGCATACACTTGTGTTTTTGTTTTTTTGGTTTTTAAAGTATTGTCACCGTGCAATATAAGAACTTCTTGAAAGAATTACCAATTGGCAAAATAAATTACCAATTAAAAATGTTTTTTTTAACAAATATTTTTAAGAACAAGGTTGTTATATGAGAATCATAATTTGACAAATAAGAGATTACAAGTTCCTAAAAAAAAAAAGAAAAAAGGAGAGAGATTACAAATATGCTATAATTGAGGAAAAACTAACATGCATGCATTTTAACTTTGGTATGAAATTAAATTGATAGAGGATATGGACGGCCTTTTAAGACAAGAAATCAACTTGCATTGACGATATAATGGCATGTAAAGCATGTATGGCATGAAAATCTGAGGGAACATCTTTGATTTGGTAGCTAATTGTAATGTAATAAACTGCCCTTAATTTTGTATTTAAATTTGCAATAAGTGATAGAATGTGTTTCCAAAGTTAACATTGGTAGATGTGTCACGCTTTTATTTTCAGTACATGTCATGAGGGCATAAATACCCTTCATGGCTAGCCCTGATTTCTCATCTCTATTCTCAATGCCCTTGCCACTGCCAGTAGCCATGTCTTCGTCCTTAGTTGCTCATGTCCCCAATCTTCCCTTGCCAATCCAATCCATTAATCCCCCTATACATTTGCCCTTTCAAAAATTATATATGATCTCAAACAATATTACTAGATATTATCAAATCGGATCAGTGATTTACCAGAAAAAATTCATATTTTCGGTGCATATAAAATTTCAATTGATGGGTAAGTACATTTCTGTTATGATAGAAAACTAACTATTATACTTTGATTAAATGAGTTTTTGCTACTGTTGTTGGGGTAGTCTTTAGTTTTATTCTTACCCCAAAATGAATGGGTTAAACAAATTTTCATTTTTTTTTTTTTTTTTGCTCTGTTTCTCTAAATGGCCTTGATTTTCCTTTGTTTGGGGTTGCGAATGCTATGCCTCTCTCAAAATTCCTCATGATCATCTACTTTATGAGTCTAAATTTATTTTTCCTCATCAAAAATAATATCGTGCCATATTGAACGAAAATAGTTTTATTTTTGGGAAACGGAGTTAGAATAAGATTTTCTATTTTTTCCATTCTTACGCCCAATAGATTTTTGTTCCTTAGACCGGGTTGGATCCATAATAGCCTAAGTAATTTGATCAACCTTTTTAATTATCTTTACTAAATATGAAATTATGAATTTTTTTTAAAAAAGGACCTTTTTTACTATCTCTTGTTTGTAGGCTAATTGAAATCGAAGTTCTCATTTCCATAAATTTCATCTGGATGCCACATGACACAACCAGTGGGAGCTGAAACATCATTTCTAGTTGTACAATAGCAAACCCTTTGAAGTGCAATCTGTTTTATGATCTTTTGTTAAGTTTTGTATTTGGACATTCCATCATGGGATAGGCATTATCCTAATTTTTTGAAGACTGAAGAATTAAATTATTACCTATCTTGCTGTTACGCCCATTATGTGTGCCTTTGATTCTGTTATTTGTGTTCATTGAAATGCCCCTAGTAAGACACTGTCAAAAAGATGTGTACTTGTAAGGGAAGATTAGGTTAGAATATTGTTATTAGAAGTAATAATATAGCGATTCTGTTCTAATTCTATTATTAAGATAAATCTATTCATCAAAAAATTGAAGATTCTTGGTCCTAGTGATCAAAGCATTTTTGTTATATTTGATAAATACTTGAGGTTAAGCCATATTGGTATGGCAAATTAATATTACTACAATAATTGTTGGTATTGGAAGATCACTATCTGTACAGGTTTATTGGTTGTTTTAGCGACTGTCTAAGTTTTAAGAGCTGAGTGTTCATATATTGGTTGTTTTAGGACTACATGAGCAGGCTCTTCGGTGCTTAAAAGTTTCCTCTACTTCCTCACATGCTCAAGAAACTCTAGTATGCAGCCACTGCAAGCGTGACTGTTACTTGGCATATATCATGTGCAACTGCTGCTACTCTGATCCCATCTGCCTTTTTCATGGTATGAGAATATTGCTAGAGATCATAATTTCATTGAAAATGTACATTCCTCTGAATGTCATATTTTGTTACCACACCTAAAAGCAGATCCATTTATTAGTCTTTAACTGTGTTTAAATCAAGTATTTTGTTTTCTGCTGCAGTTAAGTAACAATAAGGCTTGGAATCAATTTAGTTAGTTTCAACTGTGTTTAAATCATCTAGGCTTTTAGTTTTCTACAAGTAAAATTAAAATATTTTAAATTTCATGTTAATTTAATATAAATACTTTTGTTTCGATAAAGTGTTTAGAAATCTACTATGACATTGGTTTTACTAACCCTAATCATGTGACACACAGATTGATTTGCTTAATTGTTCATGTAGGGAAAAATGTACCATTTTCTTGAGGGAGGACGTATCAGCAATGGAAGATGCAGCTCAAAAATTTGAGCAAGAAGAAGAAATTTCACTGGAACTTCAAAAAGAAACCAAATTTGAACATGACATGTTCATGAAATCAAGTAAATACTCTTTCTATAATGAAGGATCTGCTCCATATTGCGAGGTGAGATTTGAATCAAAGCTTGAAATTATCTTAATTACTCCTGGATGGTTATTGTTGAAGCATTTTAATATTAAATAATTAAAATAAATAAATGTTACAACATAAATGTAAAGATATGGGAGTAAATATGGAATATGAGAAGTTAGTGAAAATATTTAATCCCACATTAAAAATGAGAGAGACGATTTTATTCTTTTTAATTGGGGTGATTAATGGGCTAACATGAATTGTCTCAGATATTGGGATAGATGCATGCGTAAGGGGGAGGGTTAAAACACATTTGACAAGTTTCAGTCCAAATAATGTTGTGTAATTTCTCTCTTTAAATTAATAAAATTCAGAAACAACAACCTAAGCGCTAAATTGTGTTTAAATATTTCTTTATAATTTTCTATGTCACATATAGACTGTTTATCTAAGTACTACATATTCTACGGTAATATTTTTTCACTTTTAATTTTAAAGAGGATCCACAATTTGTATGCACTTCACTCTCTAGTGCTAAAAGTATATAGTTCATTTCCAGAAAATCAGAGACATTGAATTAATTCAATTCCACTATTGTATGGAAACAAGAAAATTTACTAATTTTTGTCCCCTTATCCTTTCAGCATTGATAATTCCAGCGCTTTCTTCAAGAGCATTGTATAATAAGCTACACACCATTTAGATAGAGCCAAGTGTGATAACTGATAAGCCAGGAAATCCATGGAGAAAGGGATTAAAATGATTAAACCTAAAGTTTTTAAAGACGTGATAAGCCTGGAAATACTATAAAAGGTGGGATCAAATGTCTGAAAATATGGGTGTGATAAAATTGGAAAATCTGCCAAAGGAGGGTTAAAACACATTTGACAAGCCTCAGGCCTCAAGCCTCAAGCCTACAGCCACGTTAAGAACTACTTAGACAATGCTGGATATCCAAGTTTTTGTTAGAGTGAGGTACTCCTATTCATTTTGCTGAAGTATGCCTTTTTGGGAAGTGTGATGAAGATTTCTACTAGCCTTAACCTTTTGGTCAAGGTGGAGTATCCTTCTCTCCAATTAGTGAATGCCAAAAATTACCAAGCAATTAAGAAAATTTTGGGCAATGTTGGAGATTCATTTGTATTGACCATCCAATGAATTCTTGTTCAGTAGATGATGCACACAAATTGTATTTTACATTTTTTTTCCCTCTAATGTAACTCTTTGTTACATAAATGTTATTGAAGTTTTCATTCAACTCTCTCTGTGTCTCTCTCCCCAATGCAACATGTGTCTCTTATGAATTATGTTAAAGGAATTTCTAACGAAGCGAAATATGGACTTGCATCAAATGTTGAATGCGAACTACTATTCAAATAGTTCAAAGCAAAATTAATATTTTAAAAGGGAATTCAGTGACAAATTTTTCTAGTAAATCATAAACATTATTATTATTTTTTTTTTTTAGAGAGTGATCAACATTATTGTTCATTGGAAATTAAAACGTGAAAAAACATAAGTTGCCATAAATTGTGAGACAGATTGTCAGATTGTTATATAGTATAATTTTAAAGACTAAAGCTTTGTTTGGATAACTTATATTTTGCTAACTTATTTTACTATTCAGCTTATTTTTGTTACTATTTATGAGCTCTATTGCATTTTTTGGTACTATTCATGGGTTCTACTGTACTATTTCAGCTAACTTTTACCTTTATCTATAGTACTTTCAACAAAAAGTTATCAGTTTCAGTAAAATAAGCGGTTCTCAAATTGACCATAAAAATTCATTTTTTCACTATTAAAGAACGAATTTATTTTTACTTTGGCTCTATATGTTTTAAAACTTTAATTTTGATCATTCATGTTTGATTAGGGAAAAATGCAATGACATCCAAAAAAAGGGACAAACCAATAGATGCCTCAATTTGACATATGTGTGAAGTTTAGGAAGTAAATTGGTTAAGATAAAAGTTCAAGGGTGTAATGGCCACCATCCCGAAGTTTAGGAGGGTGTTATGACATTTTTCTATTTATCAAAAAGGAGGGTGTTATGACATTTTTCTTATTTTCTTATTTTATTATCTTGGTCATGCCATCTATTTATATTAGTAATTTGAGCATTTATAATATGATTTTTTAGCCTACAACAACGAAATTCTTGCTCACCACATCATTTTAGAGCTAGTATTTTATAAAATAGTTAAACATAAAAGACATTTAACAGTCAGATTACTACCTTACTAGGAGAAATAGACAACATAGTCATATGAAGGGTTAAAATGAATATTTTGAAATATAAAGGGTCAAAATGTAAACTCTAAACTTTATGGTTTGTTTGAATGGAGGGGTGAAGGAGGGAGAGTGGAGGGGAATAGAGTAGTGTTAGTTAAAAATAAGCTAATTTTGTGCTAAATCTACTCTACTCTACTCTACTCTACTCTACTCTCCCTCCCTCCCCCTCAATGCAAACGGACTATTGAGGACCAAAATTGTACTTTAGTTTAATTTTAAAGGAACCCAAATTTTGATCTCAAAATTTTGGGGATGAGACCTTTTTAAAAAAAAAAAATTATAGGAAAATTGGGAATGAGACCTTTAATATAATATTATATATATATATTAATGAATTTGACATTTAATATACATTGAGATGAAGAGATAATTCTAAACTTCATTACATCCAACAAAGAATTTAAATTTATGAATTTCAAATACTTGTGACCATTGAATGATAAAACAAAAGATTTTAAACACATAAAAATTAATATTACATTTTAAATCCTTTTTAGGGTTGGCTCAATATATTTTTGGAGCCTAAACGATAAATTTAAGAGTGGTATTTTTAAAATTATTTTTCATTTTATAATATATATTTCATGCCTTTTAAAATACAAAATTACTAATTCAATTTTTGTATTCATATTCTAATAATATTTCCTTTTCAATTAATAATTTTGTTAATCATCTTGAAATTTTTTGTAACATAATAAATCTTAAATGTTATTTTAACTATTTTGATTTTACTTATTTGTACAAACGCAATTGTAACATGTATTGCTCTCTCTCTCTCTCTCTCTCTCTCTCTCTCTCTCTCTCTCTCTCTCTCTCTCTCTCTCTCTCTCTTAGTTTTTCATATCTCAACGAATTTTTTTAGCAGACATTTAAAAAAAGAAATGTCATCTACACTATAAAATTGTAATATAATTAAAATAAAATAACTTTTAAAGCATAAAACAATAAACCTAATTTATTAAAACACTATTATAGCTTTACTTAATCTTAGAATCTACAATACTTTCAACCTTCACAAATAAAGATGAATTAACTAAAAATCAAATTAATACTACAAATTTTCACTTCAATTGTTTATAAAGGATAAGATACAAAGGATAAAGAAAACTTATTTACCTTAAATATGACTTTTGTGATAAGTTTATGGGTAAAAGGGACAAAGAGTGGGTTTGCCAAGAGATACTTCAATTATGTGCCTTTGATTCAATTATTTGTTTTCATTGAAATGCCCCTAATAAGACACTGTCAAAAAGATGTTTACTTGTAAAGTAAGTTTAAAGAGACCAAGACTCCATCCTCTAAACTCCAATAAGGGTGTGTTTGTTTGGGGTGAAAACAAGGTGGATAGAAAATGGGGGAGAGAAAATAAGAAAGAAAATGAGTAATAAGTGTATTTGGTTGGGAGGGGAGAAGAGAGAGAAAATTGGTGGCGCTTGAAAGTTTTCTCTTCAGTTCCACAAAAATTCAATCCTCCCAATTCGGGAGGAAAATTGGAACAAAAATTCTGGTTCATATTTTAGACAAAACTGCCCCAGCCAATGTTCATAAATTTTGAACTTTTTTGTCCTTTCCTTTTTGGTCTTTGCTTCTTTGGTCTTTTTCTATTTCTAACTTCATTAGTTTCTTTTTTTCTTTTTCTTTTTTCTTTTTTTTTTTACCCCTTTTTGCTTATAGTAGTAGGGCGAATACTAAGTGAATTTTGGGCCTTATTATAATAAAGTAAGTCCTAAGCCCAACTTAAGTATCGACCGAAACGATAGAGATAAACTCAGTATTGGCTAGCCCATTTCTTAAATGAACACAAAACCTCGGATCCTTGGTTAGGCCCAATACCCTTTCAGGTTGCATGCCAAGGTCATATCCGAGGTGTATCTAAGCTATTAAGGTAAATCCCAAAGAGGCTAAACTTTTCCGAGGTAGTTTTCTAAAAGTTCCTAATGATTCCACAACAACCTCTATATCAATATAAGTCACCTGCTTGGCACCACCGCATTTAATGCAGAAGGACAAGCCAGAATAGTAAAAAAAGTTTCAGAAGTCTCCATTCATGATGAAAAACCCACAAAAGAATAGCTGGATAAGACCAAAAGTTATCCAGGTGGACGCTTGAACAATAAAGAAGACCCTCGAAGTCTCCATTCATGATGAAAAACCCACAAAAGAAAAGCCTAATAAGACAAGAAGTTATCCAGGTGGACGCCTGAACAGTAAAGAAGACCTCAGAAGTCTCCATTCATAAACAAAAATCAAGAAAGAAGGGCTCGATAAGGCCAAAGGCTATCCAGGTGGACTAGGACAAAAAAATACGAAGATGACTCATATAAAATAGGGCTGTCCACGGGTCGGGTCGAGTCGATTTTTGACCCAACTCGGACCCCACTCGCGGGCATCAGGTGAAAGGCGGAGGGACCCGAAACTGACTGCTAGCGTCAATCGATCGAGTCGATGGAGAGGAGTCGCCGGATCCTACAAATGTCACCGGAATCTTCAAAAACTTCGCTAGAATCTGCAAGAACTCACTCCATTTGCACCGAAAATCGCCGAGATCACGAGATCACCACCGGATCTGGACGAAGAACTCGAGATCTCCACCCAATCTTGGCGGAAATCGCGAGATCTACACTGGATTTGGGCGGAGAACTCAAGATCTCCACTCGATTTGGGCATAGAAAGGGAGATCTCCACTAAAACTGGGCTGATCTGAGAGAGAAAAGGAGGAAAATCAAACAAAATCTACCTATTCTTCGGTTGGGTCGGCTCCGATGGGTTGAGAGAAGTGAAACCGAAACTCGAACCGATGAGGGTCGAGTTTTGTTGGACAAAACCGTAACCGACCGCGGTGGTGCTCGGGTCAGTCAGCTTTCGGTTTGGGTGGCAGCGGGTCGAGCGGGTCCTAGACACCCCTAATATAAAAGGAAGAGAATAAAGAGAAGACGAACACATAGAATATAGAAAAGAGAGAAAATAGTAAGAAAAACACTCAAGAGAGATTCATGTAACATATTACACCTGAATTAATAAAACAATGTTGAAAGTTTGTGTTCTTGTCCAAATTTCCCATTGTGGATTAATATCAACTTATAGCACAAATCAATTGTAGCACGTGTTTTGCTTAGTATCTTAAACCATTAAATTAGGAGACACATTCCGAAACTTATCTATCTTCATTTTTTTTTTAATCTTTTCTTTTCTTTCATATATATATTTTTTCTCAACAGTTAGTTTTTTTTTTTTTTTTTTTTTCTTCAAATAAAAAAGTTTTAGGTTCTTCAACTTAAAAAAAATGTGGAAGTACAATCCATACTATACAATTTTTTAATTAAAAAAATGTGTAACTTTTTTGTTTTATTTAATAAGAACATAATTGTAAATTTACACAAACATCATTTTCCAACCTCTTATTTTTTTCTCTTAACCAAACAAAAAAATTATTCATCTTTCTACTTTTTCATCTCTCTTACCAAACACATATGAGGGAAAACTAAATCTTTTCTATCCTCCCACAATTTTTTATCTTTCCATTTTTTCACCTCTCCAACCAAATAGATCCTAAGGGAAGGTTAGAATATTGTTATTAGAAAGAATTATATAGCGATTATGTTCTAGTTCTATTATTAACTACTAGAAAGGTTGAATATTACAACCAATGCCTTATTCATATGCTTGGTTTTGAGATGGCAGGTCTTAGAATAAATCTATTCATCAGAACATTGAAGATTCTTGGTCCTAATGATCAAAGCATATTTGCTATATTTGATGAATACTTGAGGATGAAAATTGAAAACATCGGCCTAAGCACTAAATTGTGTTTAAATATCTCTTTATCATTCTCTATGTCACATATAGACTGTTTATCTGCAAACTACATATTCTACATTAATATTTTTTCACAATTTTATAAAGACAATCCACAATTTGTTTTCAGGCTATTGCTAAATGTATATGGTTCATTTCCATCAAATTACGGACATTGAACTCAATTTCACTACATATGTCAAATTGGCAACTAGAAAATTTACTAATTTTTTCGCCTCATCCTTTTAGCATTGATAATCCCAGTGCTTTCTTCAAGAGTATCGTATAAGCGACACACTATTTAGATATAGCCAGGCATGATAAGCCCAAAAATCCGTGGAGGAATGGTTTAAAATGTCTAAAGCTAAAAGTTTTAAAGACGTGATAAGCCCAGGAATACCATGGAAGGAGGGATCAAATGTATAAAACTATGGGTATGATAAAGTTGCAAAATCTCCCAAAGGAGGGTTGAAACACATTTGACAAGCCTCAAGCCTACAGCCATGTTAAGAACTACTTAACCATTGTTGGAATTAGAGTGCCAAAAGGAATATTTTTTTACAGTTTTTTATATTTCTCATGAAAGTTATATCAAAACCTTCCTAAAATTTTCCATTAACGAATGCCCTAAGGCGAGGTTGTCAAGATCAGGATTTTACGTAGGATTGTGGGAGGTAGGTGGAATCGTGAATCGTAGGATCGGATTGTGGATTGTAAGATGCTACCTATTTTCAGATTTAAAACAAAAAGTACGTTGATAGTGACTTTGTATATTGAATAATCACGTAAATTATGAATTCATCCATAAAAAAATAAAGATTTACATCATATGATGTAATTTGCATGTCATACATCGTTACATCTATACTAATGAAACAAATATATTTAAGTTTTGACTCAATGTATTTAAAAAGTTTAATAAATATTTAAGGACAAAGTTTAGTTACAAAATTTATTGTAGCCTTAGGCTACAAACTTACTCAATATCTTTTTATTGGAGGTGAATTTTGACAAATCCACCACTAGATTACATATTTTTCTTATATTTTCTATGCTTGCAAAATTTCTAGAAAATTAAAGGTTAATAGCTATGCCATCAATAAATTGTTTAAATTACAAGTTTTTATAGTTTAAAATTTTGCATAAAATATAAGGTTATAGATTATATAGTAAATAATATCTGATTGACATAAAATTTTATATGTGTACTAAGAGAGTCAAAAAAATGCAATTTAATGGTTGGATTTTTAAAATATGTAGTAGTATTTATTTTAACGAATAAGTTTGTAGCCTTAAGCTACAATCAATTTTGTAGCTAAATTTTTTCTAATGTTTAATTGGCAACTAAGTACCAAAATATTTATCAACACATATGGAATAAATATTCCAAGTTCTATGTTCCAAGTTTAAAATCCAAAATAAGTTAGCAAATGGAAACTAGCTAACTACAATATGAAATCCAAAAGCAAGATAAATATTAAGGTAGAGTGAACATTTAATCATTCTCATTCTAAGGTTCTTATAATTACCATTCTAATTATCATCATCCATTTCATCATCTATGTAGACATTGTATATATGTCTACTAAAAATGCAAAGGATATCAAAATATAGCTCCACACTCAACTATTTAAATTATACCACTCAACAACAATTACAAAGCATACTAAAAAAAATCAATCAATCAATCAATATACAAATACAAGTGTGAGGGCTAAAGAGATTTATACCAAATTTGGCCTAAGCTGAAATCTAAATGGGCCCAACCAAATGGTCAAATGAGTTATGTGAGCCTAGATAGGCCGAAAGAAAAGTCTGCCTTAAGAGGTAGTTAGTCTGAGGAAAGAACTTAGAGAGGGACAAGCCGAGGAGGTTGAAGAGCTCTTAGACCAAACTAAACGTGTTGGCTCGAGGTAGGTAACAATAACTATCCTGGCAAGAATTGAAGGAAACTTCTTGGCGAAGATACTGTCACCTCCACATTAAAAGCACTGCACCAACCAGACATGTCGTATTAATGGCTAAATGACACCCGAATAGTGCCACGATAGCCTATTACCAGCTCACCACAACCTCAATAAGAGGAGAGGAGAAGGATGAAACAAGTATCTTGTGAGAAGAATCACCCATCCCCCATGTGGATAACCATGATTGAAGCATTAAGATTATAAATAGGAAGAGAAAGAGGCATCTGATCCAGAAATAGAGAGAAAAAAAGATAGAACACTTGGAATATTGAGAGAAGCTCAATTCTGTATTTTTCTTTAAGTGTAAACACTCCTCAGTAATTATGAGGAAGAAGAAATAAAATTCAAGTCCTGTTTTATCATACAAATTTGCCTTGTAGTGCTTTGTTTTCAATTTTTGTGTGAAAATATTGATTTAGACTCAACTGTTAGTCCTAAAAGCTCATCTCTTCAAATTAATTGTCTTGGATATTAGTCTAGCCCAAGCAGTTAGGGTCTTTGATTTTAGCCCATACAACAAGCTGTAAGGGCATTTTTTTATGTTAGGCTGAGCTGCCTCCTGCGGTAATAGGCCTAGGTATTTTGAGTAAAGGAGTTGAGACCGGTCCAACTGCAACTCAATTTGGACCGACTTGTGCACAAATTATGCCTTGTCTGCCAGGAGTGTACTTACGACAGGCAGAGTTGTTTCAGATGAGTCACCGTAGACAAATATAATAATAGCAATAAAATAGAGCACTCTAGCTATTTAACAAATAATGACCAAATAACCCCTATTCACGAAACATAATTACAATAATAACAATGACTTTTATAAAGGAAGTGAAGGGAACAAATAGCAATATTGATTAATCAAAAGAGAAAGTAATCAGATCAAGTTTGGTCTGCGGGAGCAAAACCAAAGAGGGAAGAACGCTTCCTCTCAACGCAGTTAATCTCCCAGGGAAATCCTATCGTGGAAATTAATGGTTTTGAGGGAAGCGGACCTGAATAGTTGGTGCCCAAAGGAGATCCTTTTATTGTTTGACAGAGAGCGGGATTTTGAGAGGGAGAGAGAGAAATCGGCCTACTGATGCATGTCTGCCGGTCTAACTCTCTTTATCCTTCTTTTTCTTTGTTTTTAGTTTTTCTTTAGTTTTCCTCTTATCTTTTCTTTCCTTTCTTTTTACTCTTATTTTCTATTTTGTCATTCCTTTCCTCCGATTCTTGCCCCCCTTTCTGGGCACGGCAAGGGTCTCATTATATAGTGCCTGCCATGACCAGATTTTACTATTTTAGCCCTTAACCACCTTTGTCTCGTGTGGGTGTACTTGTCGACCACCACTTGCCCGTCTATGTGTCACTCCCCATTTCCAGACAAAGGAGAGTTGTTTTATTTATTAGTCTGTCATGGTACCGTTTCTTGCCACGGTGTGAGTGCTCTCTCTCTCTCTATCCCTCATGGCATGGACCTAGCGGTTCCCACTCAACCTTGCTTTTTTTGGGTGGTCTGTCATCCCAGCAGGACGTACTCCCCAAAAGAGCTTGGGCAGAAACCACAGAATAGGTTTTTTTCCCTTTCCCTACCCCCAAATCATGCCCTCTTACTTCTGACCCGTGACCCCACAATGTCCCATATTGGCTGGGTATAGGCTGGTGGTGTCTGGACCTTGCGAGTGCCTTCCTTTCATGTATGTCCAAAATCTGTCTATTGCTCATGCGTTTGCCACGGTCTGGGGGCTTGCCTGCACTATCTGCCGCCCCTTTTTGGGTCTTTTATGTGGGTTGCTTTACGATTTCCCACGCCTCTTAGGTGTTGGGCCTTATTTGATATTGGGCTTTATATTTCTTTTAGCCTATCCCTTAATTGCAATCACGTTCTGCCATATTACTCTGTTATTCCTACTGCAATGACTCAATCTTGTTGGGCCTCTTCAGGCTTGCCGTTTATTATTTCCTTAGTGGCTTAACATGACTATGGGTTTTCTTACTTATGGGCTCTTGTGTCCCTTTGGTTTTTCTCTTGGGCATCCTCGGCCCTTTTGCTTTTCTTAGGCTTCCTCGGCCCTTTTTCCTAACTCTGTATTCCTATGGGCTTTTACTAACTTCATTGGACTTCCCCGGCCCAATTACTTCATACTCATCCTTGGGGTTTATGGGCCTACCATCAACCCCTTACTCTCTTTGCTTGCATTGTTTTGGGCCTGCCGCGGTCCATTTTCACTTTTCTACATCATACACTGCTCATGGGTTTGCTATTTGCTATTTCTCTCTTTCCGGGCCCCTTTGAGCCCATTTGCTTCCTCAAGATCTATTTGTTTATTTTATGGACCTGTGATCCATCATTTCTGCCGCTTGGGCTTAATGGTTCTTTTTTCTATCTATTTGCCAACTTCTTTTTGGTTTGTGTTGCTGGGCTTCTTCTTTCCTTTCTTTGGCTTCCAAAATGACCTTCAACACAAGCATAACTGATAAAATTATATATAAAAAACATTTTAGTAATATCAGAACATAAGTTAGTATATTGATAAAAAAAATTTAACAACATTATAGCTTAAAAGGAATTAAAGCCAACATCAAATTCTTCATTTAGAAAATGATGAAGCATTCCTTCGTTTTAATTACAAGTAAACTAGAAACTAGAAAGCATTTACCTATGTTAACATAATTTTCTAGAAAAAATAAATGCCTTACTATCATAACATGGAAAAATAAAAACTCTTAAAGTTTCTTCAAAACCAAAAATTTATCCCATAAAAAAACCAAAAATTTATGTATTGGTAGGATTTTATACGATCCTACAATTTTATATGATCATATCCTACAAATTTTAAAATCATAACGCGATCCTAAACGTTTTGATGAGGTAGAATCGTAAAATCGTGCAATACTACAATCCAAATCATGATTTTGACGACTATGCTAAGGGTACCTGTTAACTAGACCCTTAGTATTAACCAACCCATGAATTCGTGTTCAGTAGATGATGCATACAAATTATAATTAATTTTTTTCCCATCAGCGAATGTAATGCTTTGCTTCATAAATGTTATTGAAGTTTTCAAATGATACTATCTCTCTCTCCCCCAACGCAGCATATGTATCTCTTATGAATTATATGTGAAGAACTTCTAATAAAGCATAATTAAAAAAAAAAATTTATAAAATTTCAACTTATGGCATCCGCTTCTGATGATTTAGACTTGCATAAAATCTTAAATGTGGACCATTATTTTAATAGTTCAATTGTTCAAAGCAAAAATAGTATTCTAAAAGGGAATTTAGTGACAGAATTTTCTAGTAAAGATAATATCATAAACATTGTTGTTCATTGGAACTCAAAATATGAAAACATATGTAGCCAAAAATTGTGAGAGAGATTACCATATTGGTATTTGTAATTTTATAGGAACCGGAATTTCAATTTCAAAATTGTGGGGATGAGACAATCAACATAATTAAAAACTTTGTTGTAAGTTGTAGCCATTCATAAAAAATAAATTAAAAAAATCAAGTTTTAACCAATGTTTATCTACAAAAATATTTAATAGTAGTGATTAATAATTATGAGGTGGTTATACATAGGTCCTAAATGAGTAAAGTGGTTATCTTGACTTTCGAGCTGAGAATTTTAATTAGCCACTTGACATCAAAATTTAGAAAATTGAATTAGACACGTGACACAAAATTAGATAACTACTAGAAACTGATTTAGATTCTAATTGTGTTTCGAGTCTTTCACTTTAATATTATATATAGGTGCTATGTCCCCAATATTTTCACAATATTTTAACAACAAATCTTATGTGGTAAGTTGTTACGGGCTTTTATTGGTGGGATAAAAAATAATTTCAATGGTAGGTTCAAATTAGAACCAATAACAACTAACAACTTAAAATTTATTGTGAAAATATTATAAAAATATTGTATCCGTAACACCTCTTTAAAATTTTATTAGTTTGACAATTAATTACACTATGATGAAGAGATAATTCTAAACTAAAATTCATTGCTTCCAACAACGAATTTAAAATTTTGAATTTCAAATACTTGTGAGTAGATAAAAGCAAGAGATTTCATATTTATAGAAATTAGTATTACATTATGTATCTCTTGATTTGAAATCCATTTTTTTTTTTTATAGAGAATTTCAACCTATGGCATTTGCTCCTGATGATAACTTTTTATTATCAGACTAAAGCACCAATCATTTTTTTGTGTAGGCGGGGATTGAATTCCAGATTTCTTATACAACCATCAGATACTTTACCAGTTGAGCTAACTGGTAAAGCGAATCTTTGTGGGTTCCAGTTAGCTCGAATGGTAAAAATTTTTATGGTTGAATATGAGATTTGAGATTCAATCCTCGCCTACACCAAAAACTGATTGGTGTCTTGATCTGATGATAAAGAGTTATCATCAGGAGTGAACGCTATAGGTTGAAACTATCTAAAATCCAAATCTAGGATCTCATAGGTGATAATGTTTTGTATCAAATAAGGGAAAAAAAATTGGAAGAACGAGCTAGTGAAAGGAGACTTACCATACTCAAAGATTTTAATAAATCTTGGGGAGAACAGAGAAGTTCAACATCCTCTCTTTCTTTCTCTCTCTTATTAGGTAGTGTGTGACTTCAGCATCTTATAATATTCGATAGGTTTTTTTTTTTTTTTTTTGGGTAATGGTGAGATAAAGTTTATTATTTAGTGAAATATGAAGATGTGGCCAAGTTGTATAAACCTAAATTATATGTATGCTTATATAAGCATAAATAAATATGCAATCTTCTATTTTTATTTTTTGTGTGAGAATAATCATATATAACGATGTTATTTATAGTAACGTAAGAAGGATGCCGATAGATAGTTGATGACAAGCCGGCCTTTACGTGAAGAAAAAAAAAAAAAAATACAATAATCTATGAGATTTTTTACTTTTTTCTTTTGAGAAACAAAATCTGGGTGACTTAAGCATAAAATAAAGTTATAGGCAAACTTGGCCACGACAATCTGTAGGGTTTAGTTCAAAAGGGTTTTTATTTATAAGGCGGTTAAGGACTAAGTAGTGAAGCAGGGCTTGCCATATGGTATAAGTAAAAAGAGGTGGTTGTCTAAGGTCCCCAATTCGTTTTTCGTGTTAGGCTCTTAAATGCATTAAGTCGTCCTGGTCCTCCCGGAGTGAAGACAAAATATATATACTTTCATAAACAAGAATTAGTCCATATTATAAATAATCTCTATCACGATAAGAGCTCAGGGGATCTTGAAGAACTTTATAAAATTATGAAGCGTAGGAGGGAGAGAGAGAGGCAGAGGCAGAGGCAGAACAGAGCTTATCAACAGCCTCTTAAAAAACGCAGGGTATGCATATATCAATATATTTATATCTGCTTGTAAATTTTAAAAGGTATTTGTGGCCATATCTGTCTTATTCCTATTATTTTTGAAAAGAAAAAAAAACAGAAAGAATTCCAATATTTAAAGTGAAAATTCGTAGCTTGATTTTATGATTGGTGGGTCTGTGTGTTGCTGTGGAACGGAGAAGATAACAAAAAAAAGAAAAAATTATTATAAAATAAAGGGAAAAAAATATTTAATTAAAGTAGAGAAATAAGATATTCGTTAAAATATTTGGCTAACGCTCTGTTTGTTTCACTAGAAAATCTTCTATAAAGATAGTTTTCCACATTTTTCAGTGTTTGGTAACATAAAAAAAAATTGGTCAACAGAAAACTATTTTTAGTCAACTGGAAACTCTTATAAAAATAAGGCATATTTTCTATAGGTTATTTTCTTAAAAAAAAAATTTTGGAAAACAATCTTTTACACTGTGCATAGCTTCTATAAATATTATCTCCTTTTGACTTAGGAAAAAATATTTTCTTTTAGTCATTCAGCTTTTCTACAATAAACTCTCTCACTTCTTCTCTTCCCTTTGTTTTTTTCTCTCTTCTCACACCCTCACTATTACCCCCTCTGGCCTATTCTCTTCCCACATATTTCTCTCTCTATTTGCCTCTCTTCTCTTTTTTCTCCCTATTTCTTCTCCCCTCTATAACACCATTCTTTAATAAGGTTTTTATTTTTATTTTTTCTTCTCACATATCGGTCAACAGTTTTATAACAATTTTTTGTATATTTATCAAACTATTTCTAATGGAATAGTTTGCTAGTAAAACTATTTGGCCTATGTGGCATTTTGAACTATTTAAAATGGAACTTAAGGTTATAATGGTTATTTTGAATTATGAGAAGTATGGTTTATATATATATATATATATATATATATTTTGTACATTACTGTTTATATACATGAGCAAGATGAGTATTTGAGATCATGAAAATTGTATAGCTAATTTTGATTGTAGCCGTTGTCAAAATTTTAGTTTGAAAACCAAATTCATTATTGGTTTTATTTATTTATTTATATTGATTACATTAGGTGGGTTTACACAATACACATATTATACATGTTTTAAATTATACAAGAAATATTATAAAAAATGTGAATACTAAATACCAGAAAATATTCTCAAACCCATTTTTAAGGTTGTTACTAAACATTGAAAAATGAGATAGTTTTCCAAAAAATACTTACTGAAAAATGAATTATTTTCAAAAAAACGTTAATGTCGAAACAAACAGAGCATAAAATTCTATTGAGACTGGGTTCGTTTGGTATGTGTGTTTAAATAACAGTTTTTAATTTTTTGAGAAATACGTGTGAGTAAAAAAGTATATAAAAATACGTGTAATGTTGTTTAAAAACTGAAAACAAATTTTTGAACTAACACAACAAACGGAACCTAAGAACATTAGTGTTAAAAAAAAAAAAAAGAAAAAAAAAAAGAAGAAAACGGGGATTTGCCTATGGTAGTCCTGGTCCCACGTGGGGCGCCCACGGTACATTTAGGTAAGCTCATGGTATCACCAGCTCGTACCATCTCTCTCCCAGTCACCCTCTCGCCAAGCTCAAACTAGCGCTCTCTTTCTCTGGTGCTGTATGTAATGTATCAGTATATCACTCTATATATATTGTAGACACTGTCTCAGGCTTACGCTTGCATTGAATGTCGGCACCGCAGAGGATTCTCAGCGCTCTCAGGCTAACTCTTCCTTCTTATTGTTTCTTAACCTTCAAAAAATCCAGAACCTTCTTCTTCCTCAGCTTTCCTCCTCCATCGTACACAACCCTAGCTCGCTCTCTCACTTTCACCTCCTCTTTCTCTCACTCCCGTCCAATCATGTCGCACAATCAGGTACCAACTCCACGTTATAGAAATTTCACTCACTGCTTTTTTACGTTTCTTGTTGCGAATGAATAGCTGATATTTTGACACGTTCGTTGATTTTGTTGAACTCTTCGCTATGTATGTGTTCGATATTTTCATTGAGCTTCTTCGTTTGTATTTGTTTATGATTTTCTTAATCTTATTGGTGGTGATTGATTGGCTGTGTTTTGAATTCGCGCGATTCACTTTTTATAAAGAAGATTGGATGCTTGATTTTTGTTTCATTTTGTTGAACTCTTCGCAATGTATCATGTATGTATTCGATATCTGATCGAGCTTCTTCATTTGTATTTGGTGATGATTTTCTCAGTCTCATTGTTAGTGATTGATTGGCTGTATTTTGGATTCGTGTGATTCACTTTGTATAAAGAAGGCTGGATGCTTGATTGTTGTTTTCATTTTGTTGAACTCTTTGCTATGTATGTGTTCGATATTTGATCGAGCTTCTTCGTTTGTATTTGGTGATGATTTTCTTAATCTTATTGTTCATGATTGATTGGCTGTATTTTGAATTTGTGTTATTCACTTTGTACACAGAAATTTGGAATGCTTAATAGATTTTGCTAAATTTTTCTGGATTTTGTATTTGATATATATAGGTATTGCTGGAATATGTGCAAATTTTCTTGACGTTGTGTATTCTGATGTCAAATTTGGTGAAAATTTGTTTGTCACTGTATTATTTATAATGCTAATGGAAGAAATGAAGAATTAATCATTAATGATCAAGTAATCTTACTGTGGTTTCCGCTATGAGTGAGAAAATGCAATGGTATTAGTAATAATAATCAAATCAATTTGCTTAAGAAAACAATGGTGTCTCTAGAGTTGAATTTCTAAGCTTAACTGGCTAATTGAGGGAGAGATTTTGCTTTGCAGCGAAGCGGTGGGCATAGAGGTCAGAGTTGGAAAGAGAAGTCAAAAACTAGTAGGTCTTCTTCAGCTACAAGCAGTGCTTCAGCAGTTGCAGCTGAAGCTGTTAGTAATAAAATTGGTGGGCTCGGCATCACTGAAAACAGTGGGCAAGCAGCCACTCAAATAAGTAGTGCTGGTTTGAGCAAGTTATTCAGGGGTAATATGCTGGAAAATTTCACTGTGGATAACTCTACATACACGCATGCGCAAATAAGAGCTACGTTCTATCCCAAATTTGAAAATGAGAAGTCAGATCAAGAGGTACGATCTTATTCCCATTCCTGTCTTCCAGGTTGTGTCTCCCAAATGAATTTTCAGCAAATTTAATTTGGACCATGAATCTATTTAGCATTCAAAATGTGGTTTCCAAATTATTGCTGTACTTTTTATTTTTAAATGCCTCTCTTGGTTGTGTTAACACTACTTTGCTCACATTTCTAATGTCTTCCTCTAACCTGCCGTCCTGCCCACATGCTAAACTTTTGTAGAATTGTGTATCATCTTTTGCTAGTCGCCTCCTTGTGGATGATGGTCTCATCAGTTTGCGTTCTAATTGTGTCTCATTTTTTTTAGTTGGCAGTGTCACTGATTAATTATCTGTTTTCATATGTGCAGGTTAGGACAAGGATGATAGAGATGGTATCTAAAGGCTTGGCTACGATGGAGGTATGGGTTTACGATTTTTTTTTTTTCTTGAAAAAGTTGTATACTATTCTTTCCTTTGCTAGGTATTGAATTAATGAAGGATCTTCATCTTCTTCTTTTTTGCTTGAGTTTATAGGTTATTCAAGTACAACTTAATGGTTTCCGTTATATAATTTTCACCATGTTGATTTATTAAAGGATGATGCTTTTTGTAGGTGTCACTTAAACATTCTGGGTCTCTTTTTATGTATGCTGGTCACGAGGGTGGAGCATATGCAAAAAACAGCTTTGGAAATATGTATGCTTATTACATTTTTTTAATCTCTATATTTATGTGTGTGTATTTTTTCTTTGAAATCTACCCCATTTTTATCAGGATTAATTATTCTGGGCCAGGCACATTCAATGCACCTGACCCAACCCAACCCATTCAGTAATAGCTTTTTTTGATTCTATGTCTTGGTCTTTTTATTTATTTATTTATTTTTTTGGGTGGAGAAGGGATTCAATGTCTTGATCTAAAGAGCATGATATCTCTATTGCATTAGGAAATAACAAGTGACATTGGGGATTTTAATTGTTCTTCTTTTCTGGAGTTCCTTGATCTTTGTAATTAATTCTGAATTTGTTTTGTGGTTCTTGTATGCTTCCGGTGTACTTGGCCTTCATTGTTTTTTTTTTTTTTGGTTGCGCAATAAAATTCTTGTAGTTGTGAAAAAAAAAGGTTTTCTGAACAGGGTGTTTCTTTTACAGATACACTGCTGTAGGTGTTTTTGTTCTTGGACGGATTTTTCATGAGTCATGGGGAACTCGAGCAGCAAAGAAGCAATCAGAGTTCAATGATTTTCTTGAGGTGATATGTTTTTAGTTAATCTATGGATGATTGATGTGTGTTTGTGTGTGTATAAAAGAAGGTTGAGAGATAGTGATAGAGAGTGGGAAGGTGGAGGGTTACAAGATATTAGTCAAGCTGGGTAATGCATGAGTGGAAAAAAAATGTTGCTTGAGATGGTTTGGTCATGTGCAGAGGAGGGCAATTAATGCACTAGTAAAGAAAGAGTGGGTTGATTCAAGTCAAGGGAATAGAAAAACATTAGTAGAAGTAGTAAAAATATGACTTGTTAATTAAGGAGGTGATAGAGTATGATTTTGGATAGGATAGAATGATGAAAAAATAATACATGTGGTCAACCCTAATTAGTCTATCGAGGATCCATACTCAACTCCAAAATTTTGGGACTAAGGTTTGGTTGTTGTTGTTTTTGTTGTATGGCTTAAGATGGTAGTAGACCCTCAAGTTTGTGTGATATCGTAGATTCTTTGTACCCTCGATACTTTTAAGGGAATTTATGAGTAAATAGCTAATAGACTCCATTGTCCCCTTCTTACTCTTAGTACCTTCTCTTTTTAATATAATTGATTTTACTTATCAAGAAAATAAGTTTAACAATTTTCCCCATTTTACTATTAAACAGTATATCATAATTACTGATAGTCCAACTAAACCTTTAGCACTTCTTTTCATAATTTTCAATATGCGGGATACCATGAGCTTTTCCTTCTTACTTTGTAACAAAACAGAGGGAGGATATGTACTCCTTTATCACTCTTACTATCAAAGCATCCAAGCAAATGAAAGAGATGATCGTTCCAAAAGTGAATTCTAGTACCACCTCCCATCCCCAGTCCATTTGTTCCAACCATTTCTTATGTATTTCGATATATTTACCTCATTGGGCCTCTAACAACATCAGAACTCCACTCCTGACTAGCATCATATTTGTTATCAATCACCCCTTTTGAGGAGAAATGATATTTTATTTTGGGAATTGACTGCTTCATGTACACAATAGTGAACACAAAGTAGCCTAAAAACCAAAAAAAAAGCACAAAAGTAAAGAGATTCTTTGAAGTCTAAAAGGGAATTGCTATTTGTAGGACCCCACACATAATATCAATCGAACAGAGCTCTAATAAACAATGCTTCCAACTGAGTCATCAAGCTTTCTGCATCTTCAAAAGTGCACCTATTTCGTTCACTACGCAATGTCCATATCAAACATAAAGGGACAAGGTTCTAGATATTCAATGAGTGCTTCCAAAACCATTTCCTCCACCCAAACAAGAGATCAACTATCCTCTTTGGTAACACCCATTGAATCCCAAAACCTCTAAAGATGAAGTTCCACAAAACATATGCAACATCGCAATATCAATAAATGATCCACTGTCTCCCCACTGCGCCAACACATACAATACCAACCAACTAAAGAAAAACCTTTCTTGATGATATTATCCAATGGTATAAATCTTCCCCCTAGTTGTTATCCAAACAAAGAAACCCTTTTTGGAGTCTTAACACACCAAATACTCTTCCTAGGGAAAGTAGTTGCACTGGTACCTCAAATGGCCTCATAATAAGAATGAACATAGAATCTAGGAAAATATTCACACTCCAATTCTCAATCATTAAAACCTCTGTGGAATCTTACATTCCAACTATGCCCTTCCCCATCCAACTGGCTAACCAAAGTTGTATGAATTGGGGCATCTCTAGCTACTAAGCACGCGTACAAATAGGGTACAATACTGTTAAAGAACGATTCCCACACCATTTGTCAAAATGAGGGAGGCTAATGCTATTTAAAAGTACACTTCTGCTTGCTGTTCTGTTTTCTTAGCATTGTATACTCCTTGACCTTGTATAGGATTTAAGCTTTTTATTTTATTTTATTTTTATTTTTTTAATAATTTGATAGTTGTAATGGGGGAGGGGGGATTTGAACCTCCTAGAAGACTAATAGGTTTGAATAACCTCTTCTTCTTTTTTATTTATTTTTATTTTTTTAATAATTTGATACTTATAGTGGTGGAGGGGGGATTTGACCCTAGACGTCTCTTTTGGAAACACCAAGAGGTGCTAGTTGAGCTACAAGGCTATCGGCACTGATAGGTCTGAAGTCCTTCGTACAACAATACCAATCTTCTTGGGAATAAGGGCTATCAAGTAGCATTGATACTAAACGTACATCTTTCATGGGGTGTTGGTTAAACTCTAACCATAGATAAGCTTATGAAAAGGAGTATGGTTGTGGTTAATTGGTGTTGTATGTGTAAGACTAGTTGTGATCTGTGGATCACCTTTTACTTGATTGCTTAGTAGCTTTCGATTTGTGGTCCTTTGTTTTCTTTGCATTTGGGGTACACTGGATGATGTACAAGGTGTTGGATGCCCTCTTTTGCTGGAAATGGATATATGGAAGGCATTGTAGTAGTGCTGTGGGTTGTGGTTCCTCATTATCTTATGTTATGTGGGTAATGTGGAGGGAGTGGACTAATTGCACCTCTGAGAGAATTGGGAGATTAGTAATTCAAGTCAAATCTGTCTTTTTATGTTCTTTATGTGAATGATACACCATGATAGGGGGTTTCTTGGCATTCATTAGCTGGTTCAATGGACAATGTGAGTCTTCGATTGTAAATTTTAGGAAGGCTGTTTTTTATTGCTTCTTCCTTTCTTTTCTTTCAATAATTTGCATATAAATTTATATTGTGCCTTATGGTAAGATTATGATTTCTTTGCTGAATTTAAGTTTTGAACATGCTTATGGTATGTGTGTTTAAATTCATTTGATTTGCTTATGTTTGGGTATCTTTGCTAGTAATATCTGTGATGTTGATTTTTCCTTTCTCTTTTTGTTGGGTAAATTACATAATAAATTGTAGGGCTTAGAACACATGACTAGACCCTCGTGTGTGTCATCTGATTTAGAGATCATTAGCATATTGGTGACATTATGATTTTGCGATCAGAAAAAAACATATGATAGGTAAGAGTATTTTACCAAACTTATTGTTAATTTTTTTTTGATAAGTAAGAATGTTATATATGCGAAAGTCTACTCTATGCATGAAAAACATAGAGCAAACCTAGGAAATACAAGAAGAAAACTGAAAAAACAAAAAGGAAAATCAAACAACAGATAAATTACAAAAGAGAAAGAGAGCTAAGAAAAGAGGAGAGAGAATCACTAGTCGTGAGTCCCCAAGCCCGAGACCAATCAAAAAGAGTCCCACTAAAAGAGGCAATCATCTGAACACCGGAACTATCCAATTCTTCAAAAGTCCTCCGATTCCGTTCCTTCCAAATACACCATAGGATACACAGCGGAACTAAGTTCCAAATCTGAGACGAATGCTTCCCCAACCAATTCCACCAGCCAAAAAGCAAATCTGAGATCGATCTAGGCATAACCCAAGACAAACCAAAAGTTATTAAGACAAAACTCCACAACCAATAAGCCATCTCACAATGAAAACTTATTATTAATCAATCTGATTGCATATGTTTTTTATTTTTATATTTTTGGCTGAATATAAGTTTTTGACCTATTCACCTCATGCTTGTGTTATGTTTAATTATAATTAGCAAGCTATTATAATTATTATTATCTAAATTCTTACCTTTAAAAATTTATGTTTGTTAGTTGTTGAGTGTGTTTTTTCGGGGATCAACTTGTCCTAAAAAAAATTGGGGGTAAAATTGCCTACCATTCACCTTTCCCCCACAAAAGTGGGAGTTTGTGCACTGGGTACAATCTTATTAGTTGTTGAATGTCCCCCCCCCCCCCCCCCCCCTTCCCTCTCTCTCTCTCTCTCTCTCTCTCTCTCTTATTGAGTTGTTTAATACTAAAGTTGTCCATTCCTTCAGAGCAACCGTATGTGCATATCCATGGAACTGGTAACTGCTGTTCTTGGAGATCATGGACAGCGTCCCCGAGAAGATTATGGTAAGAGAGTTTTTTCCCCTTTGTTCAGCAAATAACTCTTTTATTTTAGATATTGCATAAAGTCAGAGCTATAAATCCTTGAAATTTTTATGCATATTGCATATAACGCATGGGCTAATTATTTTCAAAACTTTAAGCTCAAGAAAAAGCTGAGTTTAAGGATAATAGCCGTCTAAAATTATCCAAATGTGTTGAACCTTAAGATTGAATATGTGATTTTAATTAATGGATTGAGTCATTGTCTACTTGTGGCTTAAGACTTTAGGTCTTCAGACCATACAGGAGAGATCAGAAAAAACAGTTTCAGACCTTAAACTCTTTTTCTTTAAGACTATTTTGGACTGGGTGTTAGGTTTTCGTTCTTTTATTTCAGTTCATGGTTTATTGGACTTTTGTACTTTATGTGCTTGATTGTATTTTGTCCCGGATGTATACTTTCTGTGTACTTAGGCGACTCTTCCTTTCTTTATCTTAATATATTTCTTATTACTTATCAAAAAATAAAAAGTATAGGTCAAGCCATCATTAGTGTGATTGCTAAGGTCATGATTCATTTGGTCATATATTTTGAAATTTTCTTTAATTCAGGTAGTATGCCAGTCTTTCCCTGAGCTCACATGCTTTATGTATTGTTTCAATGAAGGCTGGACTAATTGCAAAGTACTTTTAGGAGTTGCAAACATTAAGTTTTTGGGATAGCCTCCTTATTCTTGAGATAAATGTCAAAAGAACTACTGCCTGAAAGAAGTGAAAGTATGCTTCAAATTTAGAGAATTGTTTGGTCACCTTCAACTTCATTGTAGTATAAATGTTAAAACATTTAAATGGCATATAATTCATGTACTGTACTCAGGATTTCGAACACTCCTAGGTTTGGTTACAAAGGTTTAGGCTATGTCCTGAGGATGAAACTGTCCTGGTGCCCTCCTTCTGCACCTCACTTACGAAAACATTTTTTTTTTCCTTATAAATTTCTTTTCTCAACATCAATGCATGTTTCTCAATTTGTGTTTCTTTTGTCAATATTATTATGTCATGATGAATCTATCTCATTGTTCATTGACGTCAACATCATTCTTTAATGCTTCACAATTTTTGTGCTTTCTTGTTTGGGCAGTGGTAGTGACAGCAATCACAGAATTGGGCAACGGAAAGCCAAAATTCTACTCTACTCCTGAAATAATTGCTTTTTGTAGAAATTGGCGCCTACCAACAAATCATGTGTGGTTGTTCTCGACAAGGTGATGATCTAAGGATCCCAATTACTTAGCATAGCATGAAGAGTGCATTGAATTAGGCTCTCTCTCTCCCTCCTCTCTTGCTCTCTCTCACTCCACATACACACACGTACATAAATACATATATGTACTCAAAAGCATGGCTTGTGGTTCTCTGATCATGCTAACTTTGTGAGTCAGATACTATGCCGGCATTAAGGCTATATTGGGCATCATTAGATGATAATGGACCCTCTTGTATTTTAGACACTTTGAATCTGTTGAATATGTAACTAATCATGAGTTGATAGTTGAGTATTTTAGTATTCTACAACTGTCCCCATGATCCTTTGTATTTTTGTTTATTAATATTTATATACACACACACGCACAATTTTTTTTTTTAAACAGACAGAATGAGAAGCATCAATTTTTTTGATAGGTAATAAGATTTTTATTGAAAAAAGTTGAACATCATGTTCACGATGGTGAACACTTTGAACAATGAAACAAATACAAGAAGATCAAGAGCGAAAAGAAATAGAAACTAAAAAATCAGCTACACCAGTACAATTCGTACACCCCTAAATACGAGCCTAAAGAAACAGAGTACGAAAAAGTAAACATTTTAGATTTTCCAAAGTTCTCGCCTTGTCTTCAAAAATGTGGGCACTAGACTAACCACATTAAACATGCTGGGACCATGTTCCAAATGATTGAAAGATGCATTCCAAACCAGTTTCTCCAAATAAAGAAAAACAGAATGAGAAGCATCAAGCACATAAAAAACCAGATATCTTTATGATATTATCGCCCTGAAGGTCTAGGTGTCAATCTGCATGGCTTTAGATGAAGAATTTTAATAATCTATCACCCTGACTTCTTTTTTGGACAACTCTCTTAAAATTTGGGTTGTAACTTCTAGAGGAGCCTCTTGTATAATTACCATGTACTTAGGTCATTCTACTTTTTTCTTCAATAAACATAGTATATCTAGTTGCTATAATACACACACATGCACACACACACAGAAGATTGTATGTTTCAGTCATTCTACTTTTGTCCTCCATTAAAATTATTACTTAGTATTTCCAGTTGTCAACATGTGTGTTTGTTTGTATGTGTGTATAATCAAGTCATTCTGGTTTTGTTTTCCTCTCTTCTTTGAACTTATTACTTGCTATGTGTAGTTGCCAATATGTGTGTCTGTTTCTTGATATTAGCTTAAATTATGTTCAGTATTCTTTCCTTATATAAAAAGTGATGGGTTTTTATTTATTTATTTATCTTACAGTAAATAATAATTTTATTAAAAGAGTAGAATGGTTCAGTAGACAGTGACTATACTTGAACAACTCCTAAACTAAGAAAGCAGTGAAAGTTTCATTTTCATCTCTCATAAGAATTATCCAGTTGAAATTTTCTAGACTAAGGAAGATTATAGTTTTATTGCTTCTGATTGATATTTTTGTAACTGAAGGAAGTCAGTGACTTCATTTTTTGCTGCCTATGATGCCCTCTGTGAAGAAGGAACTGCAACACCTGTATGTAAGGCTCTTGATGAAGTTGCAGATATATCTATACCAGGTAATGCCGTGAACTCTTTGTGTTTCTCTTGCTTTTCTTTTATTAATAATATTTTTTCTTACTTATCAAAAAAAAAATGTTTTAAGTGCAATGTGCTTCTATTGTTTAGCTTGGGATTTTGTGGGGCCTCATTTGGTTCTCTTTTAACAAAAAATTGTTAGTTTAAACAACATTTATTGGAAAACAATTTCAAATCATGCTTGCTGGGAATGATGACCACTCTTTTCTGCCTCAACTGCTTAATTTAAGCAAGAAGTACCCTCTGCAACTTAAGAGGAGGAAAAAAAAAAAAAAAAAAAATCTCTTGAAACATAAGTGAAAAAATGGATAGTTCACATTGCCTCTTGCCATAACATCCTTACCATTAATGCTGCTGCCCCACTTTTTTGTATCCCCATGAATTGGATAGCAATATGCAATTTCCATGGTTGTATTAGGCTTATTTACTTTTCTTGTTGGAGCCATAGGAATTCTTTTTAATCAATTCAATCAAGAAGGAATGGATTTGGATATATATTCCAAAGACGCCCTTGGTATTGGATTTGGTGTCTTAGTCCATTGTGTGGTTGTCATATTAAGTAGATTATCATTTTTTATTCTGGTGTGTTTGATTCTTGACTTGGAATGATTTGTTATGTGATCTTTTCTTTCTCATCAAAAAATTGGGTGTTAGCCAAAGTTAAATGTGGCTCTTTTTAAGTGAGCTATTAGTGAGACTAGAGCGTGTTAACTCAGCTTTAACTTAATATGCAGGTTCAAAAGATCATATAAAGGTTCAGGGTGAAATTTTAGAAGGTCTTGTGGCTCGTATTGTAAGTCAAGAGAGCTCAAAACATATGGAGAAAGTTTTAAAAGAATCTCCTCTGCCGCCAACGGAGGGAGGTATGAGTTTTGTTTTTGGTATTGGTTACCTTAGCTAGGAAATTCTTTGGTTCTATGTTTATTTTTCATTGTTAATTGCTTACCCTCAAAATTTATCCATGTTAGCCAGTGTGTGTTACAGGGACCCCCTCATTCACTTTTTGATAAGGTGTTTTTTCCCCCGGGAACGGTATATATTCTCATAGTGAAGTGATAGGTTATGTTGAGACTGGTGCACATGGTATAAAATTATAATTTCTGCTTTGTAGAACCAATGTGTTAGTCCAAATATAATGAGCAAAAACTGAATCGATCAGAAGCAGATATTATTACACTCCTTCTGGAACTTTGTGGAGTTGTATTGTTACTTATAATGAATTACATGCTTTATTGGTGGTGGAAACTGCCCTCTTCATGTAGAGATAACATGAGGGCTACTATCAAACTGATGAAATAGGTAACATATTTATTAATGGATCTAAAGAATGGATCCAACAAATGCTAATGCTTTGGGCAATTTTTTAGGATTAATAAAAAAGGCAGATGAAAAGAAGAAAATTTATGAGAAAGAAAAGAATCAACCACTTCGTCTGTCTCTAATATAATGTAACAGCAGCACTTTTTTTTAAAAAAAAAAATTAAAAAATTCATTCAAACAAAATAGAAGATACATTATACGTCATATCCCACATTGGAAATCACAATCTCAAGTTTTAGCTACTTAGAATTCTAAGAAAGAGCAAGAGGGGATATTTTTAATACAACCACTGGAACATACAAACATCTTAGCATGAATTTTTTGATGACATGGTTGGAATGTTCAAAACCATCAAATATTTTGCTATTTTGCTCACACCAAATAGTCCACGTGATACGCAATGGAGCTACAACCCAAGCTCTAGAGATTCTGTGATGATGAAATCTCCCTTGCCAACAGCCTAGCATCTAAACCACAATTTTTAGCATAATCGCAAGCAACCAAATATCTCTTGCCGCTGTGCAATGAAGTAGAAGGTGGTCAATGGACTCCCCTCTATGCAATATCAATTGATAATCAATATATTGTGCTTTTGAAGATGATCTACTATTAACATTTTTTTATCCAATGCTACTGCCTTGGGCAACAAATTTTTTTTTTCGAGGCCCCTTAACAGAGGTATGCTCTTTTTTTTTTTTGTTTGGGAGGGTGGGTGGGGGGGATTGGTAAGTCACGCAGGCACCCTGTGGGTCTTAAACACACGATCTCTCACCTTCCATCCCATTATTATGGGAGGAGGAAGTACCAGTTGAGCTATAACTTACTTGTTAACAAAGATATGCTTCTCCTGGGAACACTATATAGAATCCTTCAAGACTCCATAGTTAGAGTTTAGAGTGGATGTCAAACTTTTCTACTTTAGGAGGTTTCCTAGTTAATCAATCCTCCCATTGTCCAGAAGGGAAATTATAATATAATATGTCACAGAAATTATCCATGGACTCCAACTCCCAATCTTGGGGCGATTGGCTGAACTGATGATTCCAGTTAGAATAAACATTCTTGTTTATTCCTTCGAAATAGTTTAGGGAAAACATCTTCCATACAAGAGTCCCAATACCATACAATGTGACAAAAACGAATTTGTGTAACAGAAAATCTTACAGAGCTATTAAAAGTATCCCAGTCTTCTCTATGCACTTCCAAAGACTAACTCCGTGCAAACCCTAGACTTCCTTTTTGTCTAACCCTTCAAGATTCACCATATTTTTGTACTAATAATACACCATATTTAGAATGGGAATTTTAAAGAGGGACAATTAAAAACATGTACAATGTGAAGGTACTTTACTCTTAGTAAGCGCAATCCTCTCTCCTTTGAGAGATATAGCTTCTTCCACCCTGCAGGTTTTCGTTCCATTCATTCTGTTATAATAATTGAGCCTTGAATATGGACCCCAGTGGCAATCCAAAAAAGGTCATAGGCAAATATCTTGTAAATTATATAATTATATTTGCTCTATGTACTGGAAGGAGTCTTTGTGTTTAGACATCTGTGTGTGTGTGTTATGAGTTGAATTTTTGCTCTCTTGTCCAAAGATTGTTTTCATGGCCATTGATTGAACGATATCTTTAAATAAATACTATTTTTCATTAGTTATGGGATTGTTTTTTTAAAGATAGATTCCTGAGAAAGGGGGGGACAGGTTGGTTCAAGGACATGTTGGTCAAAGGAAAGATGGGGGATCCCTCTATGTAAATCTACTGTTTTTTTTTAGATAAGTAATAAGATATATTGATACCAAAAAGGAAGCACCCTCGTACACAGGGAGTGAACAAGGGGACAGCAAATCAAATACAAAAATTGCAAGAATCTAGGAAATCAATAAAAGAAGGGAATGATTGGTTTTGCAAAGCAAACAACCAATCCAATAAAGTTCTAAAAAAGAAAAGCTTGAGGTCCGGAATAGATTTCTCAATATCTTCAAAACGACGACTATTTTTCTCCCTCCAAAGACACCACATTAAGCCAAGAGGAACGATGGACCATATAAAACCATTTCGATGACGACCAAAGCTGCCTTGCCAACACCCTAACAGCCCCAAAACAGTATGCGGCATAACCCAAGCTACTCCAAATAAACCCAAAACCATAGACCATAGATCCATAGCAACGGGACAGTGAATTCTTGGAGCAGTTGATTATATAGCCTGTAGAATTAAACTGCAAATCTGGAATTATTGTACAATTATTGTTTAATTAATACAATTACTCTTACTTATCACAAAAATGGCTGAATTGCTTTTTACCCCCATTGAAGTTTACTTTCTTGACCAATGAAAATGCTAGTTAAAACTGAAATTGAGTCTTGATCATCAGGCAATACCTGATTTTGCTTTGTATTTCAGCTGGCCTTGATTTGGGACCAAGCCTTAGGGAAATTTGTGCTGCAAACAGGACAGATGAAAAGCAGGTACCATGGAGTTCCTGTACTTTGAAGTATCATATTTGAATGTGGCAACGATACTTGATATTGATAAAGTGGATGATTAAGAATTCGTATCAATTATGTGTATTTTTTTTTCTCTCTCTCTCTTTAAAATTTTACTGCAGCAAATAAAAGCACTTCTTCAGAGTGTTGGCACTTCCTTTTGCCCTGACTATTCAGATTGGTTTGGGGATGAAGAAGCTGGTGACACCCATTCAAGAAATGCGGATAAATCTGTTCTGTCAAAATTTTTACAATCTCATCCTGCTGATTATTCAACCACCAAATTGCAGGTCCTGCTACAATCCATTTTTGCTATCTTCTAAAATGTTAATTTTCATCAAATTTACTTTTATAATGGGATGAATTCTGAAATTGCCTGCTTCTTTGTTTAGATAGTTTTGGGCACCGGTGCTTGCCAATTTTTTTATTGCTTTATTTTAATAGCTAATATAGCTTCTTATCTTTTATTGCTATTTTTCATATACTTTCTGTGAAATCACAAAATTTTGCATTCCCTTTGGACAGTAGTGATGGTTTTTTCATTGCATCACAGTTTGCAAACTATGTTTTCTTTTTTTTGTTAACATCAACTAATGTTGCATTTCTCATGTTTGATGTGGATATTGTGGAGAGAGAACGCAATTGGCGTATTTTTGAGGATGTGGAACACATGGGGACCCATGTGCTCGATTTATTTAGTACATCTTTGCTTGATTGGTCCTGTGCATGGAAGTTCACTAGTTGCAATTTCATTGCTGAAGATTATTGATTATTTGTAATTCTTTTTGCTTCTTTGTGTTCATCTTTTACATGGAGTGATATTTTTTTATAAAAGCATCAATACTTATAAAAAAATGCTATAAATGCTGTTTGGGTGACTTAGCCTTCATTTGTCGCTTATTGATGTTACTTGTTTTCAATTGAACTAGGAAATGATGCGCTTGATGAGAGAAAAACGTTTCCCTGCTGCATTTAAATGTTACCATAACTTTCACAAAGTCAATTCCATATCAAGTGACAACCTTTTCTACAAAATGGTCATTCATGTCCACAGTGACTCTGCCTTTCGGCGATACCAAAAAGAGATGAGGTTTTGTTTGAACTTACACTTGAATCTTTTTCTTCAATGTAAAACTTGGATTTACCTATCAAAAAAAAAAAAATACTTGGATTAGGTTATTTCATACTATTTTATGTTATGCACTCCCCAACTTAAAAATATTTGGTATGTTTCAGGCTCAAGCCAGGATTGTGGCCATTGTATCGAGGTAAGCATCTTTTATGCTTTGCATAACAATCTCGATCGATTTTTTACTTTAAACCTTACTTCTTATAATTCTCCTCCTTGTCCTAGATTATGTAGTAAGATTATTTTGTTTCGTACTTGTGGTAATGTAAGAGTTGTGTATATTTTTCTTTTCAGCTGTGCATGCTGGGGGCTTATAATAAATTTTCTGAGGCAATGTTATTTATGTTCCTCATAGAAAAAATAAAAGTAAACATGGATCTGTGGAAGGAACCAAATAAACTCCAATCAATCTTAAAACATTGAATGGTATGGTAGACTGGCTACAAATGAGTGATGTATAGAAGAGTTTCTACTGTTTAGGAAATCCTTTGAAATTTATCATGGACTGAGAATTGGTACAGTGAAGTAGGAAAAAAGATAGTATTTGACACATTCTCTTTGTTTAACAGCCATCTTAAGTTCCTGGTGATTTTCAAATTGTTTAATCAGTTGATGTAAGATTTTTCCCATTAGTGTGGAATCATAAGTCATGACCATGCAATTTCATATTCATAGACACAGCATAAACATAGAATTGTGCCATAATGCCTCAGATCAGTACTGGCAATGAAAATGGATAGGGATCTCCAATTCATCTATTGATCAGATTTTTTTCTTTCTTTCTCCTACTTTTAAGTTTGGGACTAAAATTATTTCGAAGAGGATTTTGAGCAACAACAACCTGATATAGCCCTTGTATGTTGCTATACCCATTTAGACTAGTGCCCGTTTGGCATTGCTGCAGGAAGTAGAGTTTTAGCTATAGAGCTTTTGTAGTAGAGCTTTTGCAGTATAAAGCTTTACTTGAAATTTTTTTTAACCTTTTGAGTGCTTTTCCAATTATAGTGAATGGCGTTTTAAAGTTTTGGATCTATAAAGCATAAACAGTAAATTGTAGAGCCTTTTCCTAGAAGCTCCAAATTCTAGCTTTATGGACCCATACCAAATTTTTAAGGACCCCCCTTAAAGCTCTTTGAACTGAAATTGCCAAAAGTTGGCAATTTAAGCTAAAGGAGCTTTAACCCCCTTAAAGCACTTTTTGAACCCTTCAAGAGCAAAACCGGACAGGTCCTTAGTCTATAGAATCTGTGTTAGGGGTATGGGGTGTGTGTTTGTTATCTACTAATGAGGTATAAATCAGTGTATATATAGAGATGCTAAGACAACATATGGTAAGCTCATGTTCAAGCATTTTTCTAAATAAATGATAAAAATTTAACATGTTATTTTATACTATCCAGTCTACTGCGAGGTTTCAATCTGGTGCTCATATTTCATATTTACCCAGGTTTCTTTGTTGATATTAATTTATTCAAGGCAAACAAGGAGAGAGCTGCTGAAATTGCCAAAAGCAATACTATGGTAGAAAATGGTAGCAGTAGCACATTGGGAAAAGATGCATTAGCTGATGAAGATGCAAATTTAATGATCAAATTGAAATTTCTTACTTATAAGGTATCTTTTCTAGTTTTCTTATACAATCTCGATGTATATATAATCATGCTCTAGATGTTTAATGAATATGTATGTAAAATCAAAATTGTGATAGGATAGTCCTGTATTCTTCTTATCTATAAATTATTATTATTTTTTGCTAAAATATTTTTGTTGTCCCTAAAGTTTGCATGGGTTTTGTTTTTTGTCTTTAAACTTTAAAAAGTTCGTTTTTCTTCCCTAAACTGTGTAAAGAGCTTTTTCCAATAGTTTAGGGATGAAAATAGGGGTGAAAATAGGGACCAAAAAAAGAACTTTTTTAATAGTAGGGATGAAATATATATATATATATATATATTTATTTATATTTTTAAAGTTTATGTACAAAAAGTGAAACATTTTCAATAGTTTAGGGATGAAAAACAAAATTCATGCAAACTTTAGGACACAAACATTATTTTAGCTTTTTTTTTTATAATTCAATAGTTACATTGGGGGAGGGGGGATTTGAACCCTAGACGTTTCTGTTGGAAACATTAGGAAGTGTCGATTGAAGTACAAGACTCTTGGATTTATATATATATATATATATATAGATATAGATATAGATATTTAGGTTATGAAAACTTTTAGCCCTCGTTTGGGGAGGAGAGAATGAAACGGAATGGAAATGAATAAAAAGAATAATTTTAGAATGTTATTTTCTTCTCTTGTTTGGGAGTTTTAATGGAGGGAATAGAAAGTCTATTTCCTTGTTTGGGAGTTTAAGTGGGATGGAATGGAACGGGTAGGAGGGAACATTTTTTCCTCTCTATTCCCTTAAAATCTCAAATTTTCACTCCCCTTGAAATTGGGAGAAATGGGAGGGAATGAAATTAGATTTAATGAATTTTTTACTAAAGCTCCCAAAAAACCCCTATATATTTAACATTTTATTTTAAAATAGAGGTCTAATAGTAATATTGTCATAAAATGAATCCATTTTATTCCTTCTATGTTACTCTTAAACAAGATTACTTACATTCCATTCATTTTCATTCCTTTCCATTTCTTTATTTTAAAACATCCAATCAAGATTACTTAATTCTATTCCATTCCATTTTTTTCCATTTCTTTCCCTTGCTTAAATACATTTTATTCCATTCTCTTATTCCCTTATGATCATTTTATTTCATTCCCTTATGAACTCCTAAATGAAGCCTACTGAAAATATAAAAGGGGAAACTACCAAGTAATAGTATATGAGGGAAGCTACAAGGATCATCACATTTCACATAAATCTAAAAAGTCCTCTAGAGAGGAAAATAAGTGACTACTTAAAGTAGTCATCCAATCATATAGAGAATGAAGTAAAGAACAGTTTTAAATAGGGAACGCTCAACCCCTTCAAAAGTGTGCTGGTTCCTTTCTTGGGTCCCCTTAGGTGCATTTGTAAATTACCAAGCTTAAAAAAAGGGTCTAAACATATAGTGACTCCCTTGTTCTTAATGTGGTGTTTATGGAGGGAGCGTAATCGGCAGACTTTTGAGGGCTTGGACAGTTCAAGAGACCAGCTGCTTGCCTCTTTCAGTTGTTCCTCACTTGACTGGTCTCGGGCTTAGGGACTCACATCTAGTGACTCCCTCCCTTTGTTCCTTAGCTCTCTCCTCTTTTGTATCTAATTTTCTTCTTTGTTCTTTTCTTCTTTTTTCCTTGTACTTTTTGACTGCTTTGTGCTTCTTCTGCATAAAGTAGCTTTATATATATAACTTAAATATATGTATATATATAGTAGTAGTAGTAGTAGTAGTAGTAGTAGTAGTAGTAGTAGTAGTAGTCATGGAAATATGATTGTGGTAGTTTATTGGGATAATTGTATCTTTTACTATTTACACATTGGTAATTCTTCAACTGCTAGAGATAGGCCATTGCCTTTATGCGTGACCTTTGCTTGGTCCTTTTAGTCACTAAGTACCTCTTTTTCTTTTTGTTGATAAGATTCTTTTGTGTGAGAGAGAGAGAGAGCTCTAGCTCAGATAGTGCATCCTTCTTTTATAAGGGCAAGGTAGAGGGTAAGTTCTTGGATTCAAGACCCATCGGGTGTGTGTAATTGCCAACAATAGGAAAAGATAAAAACAGGCTCAGTTCTATGTTTATCTGTTGATTGTTTTGCTGTTATATTATATACTTAAATTGTAAGAAATGCCATATCCCTGTGTTTGAGGGGTATTGGCCAAGTACCTGCTATATGGATTTTGAAAAGGTTCTTGATTTCTATGAAAAAGTCATGCCAGAATTATATGATGGTTATTGAGGAGAAAAAAAAATATATATGTGTATATATATATATATATATATATATTGGGGGGGGGGGGGGGGTCATGTCATTTTATGTGATGTCTCATCATGATGGGTCAAAAGTTTTCATACTTATCATGCTCTCTTATTACATACTAAAAAAATAAAAAAACTTATCATGCTCTCCTTTTTGGCAGTTGAGAACCTTTTTAATACGAAATGGCCTGTCAATTCTTTTTAAAGAAGGTCCAGCTGCTTACAAGACCTATTACTTAAGGTAAGGTTCCATGCATGTTTTACCATAAGATATGTATGAAATCTGAAATGTGGCACATACCTTGTACACTGCCTATCTTTTATATTTGGGTATGATTCTTACGTTAGGAAATCCTATGAAAAAGGGGTTTGCCATTAGTGAATTGGTGTTGTTATCAAAGAAATAGGGAAATAGTGGACCACCTTTTACTTCACTTTGATGTTGCTTATGCTCTATGGGGGGATGTGCTTAAGATGTTTGGGATTCACTGGGTCATGCCCGGTCTGTGGCTAGTTTATTGTTTTGTTGGAGAAATTGGTTTGGGAAACATGGCTTGGATTTTTGGAACTTGGTGCAGGGTTGTTTGGAAGGAGCGGAATCGTTGTTCATTTGAAGATACCAAAAATTCTGTGGATCAATTAAAATATTTGCTTCAGCACACTCTTTGATTGGTCTGGGTTTGGGGTTCAAAACAGTGTTCATCCATTTTTGAGCTCTTAACTTCTCTTAGAACCCTTCCACTTGATTTTTCTTTTTTTTTTTTGGTATTTGGATCGTTTGTGTTCATCATTGTGAACATAGTCTCTTTTTTATTTTTAGGTTTCATTAAATCTTTAGAAGCTTAGATGGTAGGGGTTAAAATCTAACTCTGACCCTAGAGGATTTCTACATTGATTTTTATGGATGTGCTCCATGTTAAACCCTCAAAGATCCATGCTCAAAATCTAATGTGAGAGCTAATTTGGTATTTATTGTGGTGGAGTAGACGACCATTCCTATTAAAATATCAATATAGAATTAATCCTCTAGTAACTATTCTTGAAAGCAGAAACAGTTGCTCGCCTAATGGTTAGTAATTCCTATATGAGAACTGCTACATTTAAAACATTTTCACAACACTTTCACAACAAATCTTAGGTCACAAGTTGTTACTAATTCTAATTTAAACCCACTGATGAAATTACTTTTTTGCCCACTAGTAATAGCAAGTGACAACCAGCCACCTAGTATTTGTTGTGAAAATATTGTGGACATAGTATTTCTCATTCCTATATAAGCTACGTGACTATATCAGAACTATCCTTAAAAAACATATACATGACTTGCATTATTAACTTAATGATTTGAAGTTACTTGTTTGTAGTGACACATCAATGGTGCTAGTACACCCTTGATAATGTTATATTGCATTGGTCTCTCTCTCTCTCTCTCTCTCTCTCTCACACACACACACACACACACACATATAAGCTGGAACCTCAGTCATGGTGGTCAAAGGTTCTGTCAAGTGGCACATTCTTTGAGAAGAAAAGAGAATTTTCTTCGTTTTGCCTTCCACCTCATCAAAACTTGGATTTATGTCAATATATTAATTAATTGTCATGATTCTTATAAATAACAACAACAACAACAACAATAATAATAATAATAATTGTCACGAGTTAATGGGTAAATGTTATTATTTCCATGTATTAATTATCATACATTATCTATAAATGGTGCACTAATTATATATATAATCAAAATGCATATGGTTATTTTTTCCAAATGCATTTATTTTCTTATAAGAAAGAAATTATTTTAAATAATTATTATCAAAAGGAAAACAAATATTTGATTTGGAATATGACATTCTACTTCATGTTTAGTTGCTTTGGCAACAACTACAGCAAATACCATTAAAAAAAATACATTCAGCCAATAAAAAAGAAATAATTGTATGCTTAAATTAGTTGAAATAATCAAATATTTATGAATTCACCAAACTAATATGTTCAAATTTTTAATTATATTGATCTTAGAAATTTACGTGTCCTAGATCCTTTCTTGCTATGTAATTAAACAAAGTATTAATGGGGTATATGCATTTATTTTTATTTATAGGTGGTGCCTTAATTATTTTTGTAAAATGAATTTTTATTATTATTTTTCTAAGATTTGTATAAGAAGCATTTGATTTGGAATATGACACTCTTGCTCAAATTGAGTTGCTTTGGCAACAATTGAAACAAAGTCCAGCAAAAGATAAAAGAAGATTTAATTACATGCACAATCAAGAATATAAAAGATGATCGTGCGCTTAAATTAGTGGAAATAACTAAATATTTGTCAATTCACTCATGCAATTGATTCATATAATTAATTATCCTCTCTTTCTAATGACATGTAATATAACTAAGTTGATTTCCGAAGAATTATAACACGTAATGAATATTACATATAGGACATAATATAATTTCTTACAAAATGTTTCAAAATGCATCACATAAGACATCGGCTAGTTACTCTTAGAATTTTTATTATTTGACTACCTCGTGAGTGGGCTTTTTTAGTAAACAATTTATCCTTTTTCTTTTGAACATTACAGGCAAATGAAAATATGGGGCACTTCAGCAGGAAAGCAGAGGGAACTTAGTAAGATGCTTGATGAATGGTAATGCATTCTTTTGTGTCTCCTTACTCTTTTTCTCACTTCTGGGATTCCTTTCAGACGTTGGTTTTTGCTATTCATGAAACTGAACGTTTTTCTTTCCCTGCACGTTCAGGGCTGTGTACATACGAAGAAAGTATGGAAATAAACAGCTATCGCAGTCAATATACCTTAGTGAAGCTGAGACTTTTCTTGAGCAGTATGCAAAACGCAGTCCACAGAATCAGGCTCTGATAGGTTCTGCTGGTAACTTTGTGAGGGCTGAAGACTTCTTGGCCATTGTTGAGGGAGGCAGGGATGAAGAGGGTGATCTCGAGATGGAGCGGGAGATAGCACCATTAAGCCCAAGTCCCTCAGTAAAGGATATTGTTCCCAAGAAAGAGGGGTTAATTGTATTCTTTCCAGGTAAAAATATTTGCAACTGGCTAAAATTTTGCTTATTTTTCTTCAATGAAGTTGTTAACAATTAGATTTTATTTCCTTGGTTAACCCATTGAAGAAGAGAGGAAGGATCTGAAAAGTTATTTTGTGGGATTCAAGATAACTTGTTTCTATTTTATCAATTTATTGAGCTGTGCTATACTAAGTTGGACTGATCTGTAACAAGAATTGATTTACGTGGTTTAGACTTTCTTTTCTGTTCCTGGAATAGATCTTCTTATATTGAGATAAAAAAAAGTCTGGGAATATGACACGGAAATTCTAGATGACCTACACTTACCAAAAAAAATCTTGATGGCCTACGTAAGAATGAATGTAGCCCTTCTAAATGTTGCATGCTGGTGGCTTACATGGGTGAGCAGTGAGCTCTAGCTTTTCTTTGTATCTTCATAGCCCAAGTTAAGAACTTGGTTTGGATGGCTATTTTGAGATCTATTATTATAGATTTCATATCATATCATTGGTCCTGGTGACATAGGACAAATTGGGGAAATTATCTACATGTGCTTGTGGTAAGGATTAGGGTTAGGAGGATCTGTGAATTTATTTTATAACCCTTAGAAAGAAGCTTTAGGATTCAAGAATTGATATAGTGTTGCAAAAAAGTAAAGAAAAGAAAATTGAATTTGCCCACAAATCCATGAACTGTAGCATGAACAGTGAACATGTGAACACTATCTGTGAATAGTGACGGAGTATCTAAGAGATAAGAGAAAAGAAGAAACGAGCAATAAGGCCAACATGTTTCAATACTCAAAACACTAATATTTTATTGATCTACTCTGTCTCTTCTTTGAGTACATATATAATGACTCTTTCTTGTACTAGTAGTATTTGGACTTCTAGTTTGACTGGTAAACTAAAAACCTAATAAGGTAACTGTGAATGGTGACAAAATTCCTAAGAGAAGGGAAAGAGATAAGGAAAAGAAGAAAAGAACAATAAGGCCAAAGTGCCTCAATACTCAAAAAATTAATATTTTATTGACCCACTCCACCTATTCAATATAAGGACTCTGTCTTGTACTAGTAGTCTTTGGATTCCTAGTTTGACTAGTAAACTAATAAAAGAGTAACTTGGACTAAAAGAAAAGAAAACCTAAGATATTTGGACCTCCTAGAAAATTCTAGACTCAATTAAATTACCAAATTACCTTTAGCTCATTGGGATTACAAAACTTACAGATTTTCCCCTAAATATGCAATTGACCCTAACTTGTTAAATAAAAATCCAAATTAAAAATTGTTTTAACCCTAGGACATATATAACTAAGACTTTCAAAACCACAACATTTTTACTTTAATTGGACTTTAGAAGAGTAAAAGGCCCAAGGTATTGCAGGATGAACCAATGTGAATGAGTGTAAGCTTCATTGCCCAAATACGATTGGTGCTGACCACACTAGTTGCTACCAAGGTAGCAAGTGAGGCCAAGCAATGACAATTGATAGGTTGTCACTGGGCATTCCTAGTCACACGGGAAGAGAGGTCAAATGGCAAGGCAAGGCCATACGCCCATTTGGCTCCTTGTGGAGTATAGCTCACATTCTTTAGTAGACGAGATTGCAAAATAGTAACAAATCAATCTTCCATGGATGTTGTTAGAATTATGGTTAATTGATTATATTCACCATTTCTTGACAGTTTAAACTTTTGGGAAAATCAGTAATTTATCATGGTATTAGAGCAAGAGATTCTGAGTTTGATTCCTGTTTCCACTCTACCTCCCATTTAAAATGTTAAAAATCCATGTATTGGGCCCCACTTATTAAGGAGGAGTTAGGCCCACACGTGAAGGGTGTGTTAGAATTATGGTTAAATGATTAAAGAAATCAAATAATGAAGGAAATTTGTTGTATATTTCCTTATCTGTATAATGTGATTACATCTACCTTTATAGGACAAAAAGTCTTATATCTCTATACAAGAAGAATCATAAAAATATACAGTCAATTATAAAGAGAGTTGTGATTATTGGAGGAGATCATGTGATTGCTTCCTTAGAGGGCTCTGATAGCAATAGTGGTGGTTGACAAAGGTCAAATTTGGTATTAGAGCAAGAGATCCTGGGTTCAAAATGCCATATACTGGGCCCTACTTATTAAGAAGGAGTTTGGGCACACAGGGGGGGTGTTAAAATGATGGTTAAGTGATTAAATTCTCCATTTCTTGTTAGATTAAGTTTTTGGGACAATCGGTGATTTATTAGCACATCTAGGGATGTGTAACCAACCCACCAACCCGCCAAAAACCGACCCTATCCAACCCAACCCGCACAGTTGGGTCAGTTTTAAGGGGTTAGTGGGTTGGGTTGGGTTGTGAGATTTTTTTTTTAGTGAGTCGGGTTGGGTTCGGGTCATAAGATTCACAAATCCACCTATCTCGACCCAACCTGCCTATAGTTTTTAATATATATTTAAATTAAAAAATATATTACACAATCTTGTTATTTACTTTTTTTGCCCCTTTTCCTAAATAAAACTCAAACCCTAAGTTCTCCTCGTATAGTTTGTGTTGGTCGGTGTTATGCTCAGGATTATTTGATTATAAATTTGCTTTTATTTGTGGTAGAGTTGTTCTAATGCTCAATTTAATAATAGTAATAATAATAATAATTAAAAAACAATTTCCAACTAGTGTGTCCAACCCGATCCATGTGGGTTGGGTTGAAAAAAAATCCCTCAACCCGACCAAACCTGACCCATGCCCCTAGCTGCATCACCTGTACAAGGCTTTATATTGGTGATGAATATTTTCAGGTAGCTGTCTTGCTGATGTTCTTTTTCAACCCTAGTTTTGGACCTTATTAGAACTTCAGATGATTGCATGTTTGAAGTCAAGTAACACTTCTATGCTAACGTTATACTTTATTTCTACTTTGTATTTGTGTCACAAAGCAATTTCCCTCCATCTTTATGTAGAAAGAAACAGCTTGTCTACTAGTTGTCTGCTCTTGAATATGGTGAAATTTGTGCAGTTATCTCTTGTTACTGTTCCTTTCATATTTTTCCTTTCAATACATTTGAATATTTCATGATGGCTCTTCATTCTACAATGTATTTGTTTATTGTTTTTATTTGGGACTTTGAACCAGTGATGGTATTGTGGTTTTTTTTTTTTGGGGGGACATTGGACATTGCTTCTATGCATTTGTCTGATAAGTGATAACCACTTCAGGATCGCCATTTGCAGGGATACCAGGTTGTGCTAAATCTGCACTTTGCAAGGAATTACTAACTTTACCTGGAGGACTCGGAGATGATCGGCCTGTCAACAGTCTCATGGGTGACCTTATCAAAGGTATGACACTGTCCAGATGTTTTAAACTGATGCCTTATGAATCTGAGTCATCTGTATAGGTTTTGAATGACCTCCATCATGTCATTGTGTCTTCATATAGTTTGTGATGCCATCCTAGTATCCTACACAGTATCTATGTCATGTTTCTTTACAAGTTTGATCAAGTTAATGATAATATCAAGTTCTCTTTAATACAATTGTTACTTATGACATGTAAATTATTGAATCTCGAATTCTTTCATAGTTACTCAAAATGTTTGCATAGTTGTAGTGGGTTAACATCATTATGACTGGAAAATGGCTTTATTCAGCACCTAGAATAATTTATACTGGAACCATTCAGAATAACAATCTTACTATAGTTATGTTAACTGTAATTTGAAGCTTACCTGCATATTAGTGGGGGATAAAAGGGATGTATGTTATGGATAAAGACTTGTTGTTTCAGTGTAACAATTATTTGAAATCCTATTAATTATGGGTGAACTGTTCACGATTATGGTCAAATGTATGAATTTTAAGTGAATGAATGAGTAATATATTAGAAATAAGGCTGTTAGAAAAACGGCTTCCTCACCCCTATTGTCTCATGGGGAGCTGTTGATGATTAAGCATTAGAAATGTCATCACTTCTTAATTGATTAATATTTATCTTGATTTAGTGTCCGTTTGGCATGATTAATTTTGTCAACTTATTTTACTATTTGACTTATTTTTGCTACTATTCATAGGTTCCACTACACTTCTTGGTACTATTTATGGGTCTCACTATACTATTTCAGCTAACTTTTACCTCTATCTATAGTACTTTCAGTAAAAAGTTTTCAGTTTTAGCAAAATAAGCGAATTGAAACAAACCCTTAATACCTATCTTTAAAATGAATCACATCTTGATTTTATACCATTGAGTTTTTTCCTTTGGTTGGGGGAAGGGGTTTTGGGGGTGAGGATGATATTTGAATTTTAGATATCATTATTAGTAGATCATGATAAAAATGAGATATCATGTCAGTTTATCCCCCACCATTGTAAGGCGTAGGCATAATGGCATATATAGATCAGTGCTTCATTCTTTATAATCCAGTTGTCTCAAGGTACAATTTTTTTATTGCTAAGTTACACACCACCAGGTGGATCTTGAACCACGACCTCACCCTCTACCTTTCTCTCACAAGTAAAATTGGAGAAGTATCATTTAAGTTAAAGCTAAAAGTACAAATGTAATGCAGAAAGAATTGATTGATCATCGAAAACCTAATTTTTAGCATTAAAGCTCTTTACCTTATTATGAGGAAATAGATTTTTTGTGTTTTTCTGTATAATATGCTGCAATTGTAGGAGCACTCATTGGGTTTCCCTATTGTTAAGATGCTGGAATGATTTGAATTTTATATGGGCTCAGTTGCAACTCATATCCCAGCAAAATAATATATTTGTATTACATACCAGGAAAATATTGGCAGAAAGTTGCAGATGAGCGCAAGAGAAAACCATACTCGATAATGCTTGCGGACAAGAATGCACCAAATGAAGAAGTATGGAGACAGGTAAATTTGCTGTGTCTACTTCTATACCATGATTTACTCAGAAACCTTCTTCCCTGCTTTGATAAACAAAACAAATATGTATACCCAGATCTTGATCCTCCTCTTAATGATAGTTATACGAGTTTTGGAAACAGTGTGGTATTACTCTTTTATGGCTGCTGGGGAAATCCCAATCCATTCTAATGAGATAAGGAATATAACTATTGCAATGAACTTCGGAAAAATTGAGTCTAATCTTTAGGTTTGATTTTAAGTGTGATTTGAATTGGATTTGCTCTTGGTTGGTCAAAACAGTGTTAACTAAAATGTATTGGTTTTGAGCTCATTATAATGTCTCAAGTTAAAATAATTTTTAGTAGTTTGAGTTGTGGGGTTAGTAGCATATTGTGACTATTTCCAAAAAAAAAAAAAAAATTCTAGTAACTAGTAAGGAATTAATGGAATAAGCTCTTGTTTAATGATGGAGGGAATTGGATGATTAATTCTCTGTTTGGGATGCTAAGTTGCTTAGAGAATGAAAGGTTAGGCTAGCTCTTCAAGAGACACACTCTTGAAAAGATACCTCTAGGGTATGGGGTTTATTCACACAAATTCAACTAGTTACAATGAGGGTGGCCTTGTTTATTTATAGTTACATAAGCAAGCTTTTGATTAGCTAGGAAGTTAGTTACAATAACCTGCCATGTGGCTGCCATATGATTGATCTAGCCTAAAAAACTCCTCTAACTAACCGATAGGCTATTGTACTTATCACTAACAATCTATTAGCTAAATAACTGTCTATTACAAGTGATAAAGTTTGTTAAAAGTAAAAGGAAGTACTTATCATACAACATAAGCACTAATGCTGATCATAAGGAACTAATGAATGGACTTTCTGGACATTAACAAGTATTAAATTTCCTGCTCCAAGCTGGCAAATTTCAGTACTTGGCTGCAGCATGGTTGTAACATGCTGGCAGCCCCTTACAGCCACATGCAGCCACTAAGGACACTACAAATGGACTGCATCAGGACCCCCCCTCTTAGGAACATAATTGTCCTCAAGTGTCAGTTGAGTGAATATGATATGAGGCATGATAGGGCAGCAGGTGATGCACATTAAAACTATTGGAGATGTGCATGTGATCTGTTAGTCCCACTGATCTGCATACTCAGTAGTTGCTGCATCAAGCTGTTACATCATGCTAGAGATTAAGGATGGTTGCTGCTGTGTCAAGGCTGCAAGTATAAGCAGTTATGTAGATGCTCTTGCATCCAACCTTCTTCATCTTGACCATGGGTTTGGGGTTTGCTTTCTCCTGTTGAAAGAAGATTTCTTTTGTGATTGGGCTGATCCTTCAATTCCAGAGTGATCAAAACTTCTTGTGACACCATATCCTTGTTAAATTATTTCTTCTAAGACACTAGTCATCCCCCATTTCTTTCCTTGGAACTTGCAAGACGTTTGTTGCTAATGATAAATCTCTTCTTCCTCTATATGAGCATCTTCTCCTTCTTTCATGTAATGATCATATATGGGTTCTCCCCGCCCCAATTGTCTTCAATCATCAATACGGTATCGCTCACTTCTTCTTCTTATTATATTGATCATACATGGGTGCATTCATCAACATATCTTCTTTGGGTGCTAGCAAGGTATTATCAAGGATCAAAACTATACCTTCTTTTTCAATCCCTTCCATCATCAAGGATTTTCCTTTTAACTGTTTGGCTGACTTCCTCCAGTTAGTGGCCTCATGGACTTCTCTTCCACACTTGTAACATGAGAAAGTTCCATTACTTGTGTTAGGTTTGCATGTAATGGCTGCCTTTGATGAATCAGGTGCTGCATTAACAGAAAAACAACCTGCTGCATTTCCCTTGTCATTCTTGGTCTGCCAAGAATCATTTTGTAGATAGCTTGCATATAGATAGTTGAAAGGCAGAAATTGCTTTTGTAATTTCTGCTTCATTTTGAACCATTCTTGGATCTTTCCCTTACACTTCCTAACTGTCTGAACTTGGAGTTGTCCCCACCAAGCTGAAGCTCTCCCTCTCAGCTTGATAGAGACCAACTTCGCCTTCTTGGACTTCATAGTACTCAAAGATCCTCTCAATTTGATTCAATTAGTCCAAAAATTCTTCAGGATTCAGGCTCCCTTGGAATTTTGGAAGGTCAACTTTGATTTCTGTCTCCCATTTAGGCTCTTCTCTTTGAGGAACTTGCAGATGCATAGGACCTGGCCTTGGTTCTTGCACAGGCACTTGCTGATTTCCTCTCACAGGTTGGCCAAATGGGTTGTTGAAGTAGCTGTTGCTATCTGCATCAGCATCTTCAGATTGTTCACCATCACGTCTGTGATGATGAAGCTGGCTTCTCCTAACTTCCTTGGTCAGGGCTGTTAATTGTCTCCTTAGCAATTCTACAGTCGGCTCCAAAGTCATCTGGGGCTCTTATCATCTAATTCCCTCCGTTTAATCTTTTGAAGAATGTTCTACTTTGTTGATTGGAATGTAATAAATCTTACTGACGTATGTCTCACTTGATCTTCCCAAAGGCACATACTATATAACTTGCTCAAATTCAGTGAATGGTCAAAATTTTCCCCTCAACACTGAGACATTATTGACTACATAATGAAAAGTAAATTGATGGCAGGTTCATCATTTTTAAATGCCAACAAATATTGAACTTGCATGACTGTGTGTAGAGCTGAAATGTACTTTCCACTTGTGCAGATTGAAGACATGTGCCACAGAACCAGAGCCTCTGCAGTTCCAGTTGTACCTGATTCTGAAGGTTATACCTCCTGTCATTCATGATATATTAATCTTCTTGGTGTTCTCTGTTGGTAGTCATTTATATGCATCCTTCGGCTGCATATTTTTTCATATTCTTGTGAAGTTTATTTTGAAATATATTTTGGATTGTTGACAATTGATTTCATGCTTTATTTACCAACATAGTCAATTAAATTCATGCTAATGTCAACCTTATTTTAAGATTTTTCTCTGAGGCATAAGAGTCTTCACGGAATATTTTCATTAAGTATGTAAACCATGAATCTTCTGATACATACTGCAAACCCAAACAGATTTACATTTTAGTTCTTTCTTTTAACTTTTATTTTTTTGTTCCTTTGAGACATTTATTATTCTGGGAATTGGGTCTTTAGACAGACTTTAATTGCTGTATAGGTTTGCTTTGGAAGCCATGGGGTTAGGACATGTATATACTTCCTACTTGTTTGAGAAAATGTTGTTAGAGCTGCTTAGTTGCGTAGTTGATTTCTTGAAAAATAATAATGTCTTGCTAACTTAATATCCATTTATGTTCTCTTTTAAATTGTTTGTGATCTTTCAAATGTGCAGGAACTGATGCAAATCCATTTTCTCTTGACGCATTAGCTGTTTTCATGTTTCGTGTGCTTCAACGAGTTAATCATCCGGTATATGTTCAGCTCTGATTCTTCAAGCTGTGTTGTCAGACACCTAACCTCTCTAAAACAAGAGTACCATCCACCTAGTAAAACTTTTTGCTTGAAATCTGCAGGGAAATCTTGACAAGGGATCTCCAAATGCTGGCTATGTGCTGCTAATGTTTTATCACCTTTATGAGGGCAAGGCATGATTCCCCACCCCCCCTTCTCCTTCTCTCTCTTTTATCTGTTATAATGCAGATGCCCCCATTTCTGTGGTTTTTTCTGAAGTTTTCTATTTGTTGACATTTTACAGAGTCGAAATGAGTTTGAGGGTGAACTAGTTGAGCGATTTGGCTCACTTGTGAAGATGCCATTGCTGAAATCAGATAGGTACTTAGCAAGTTTTCTCCTAATTTACTTGGCTTCCAACTGAAACCACATAATACTGACTTACCAAAAAAAGACCCTCATTAGAATAGTCCTTTGCTACTGTGCTGTGGACAGTAGCGCTACAGGTCAGTTATGTGGATTTTAATTAAATCTCTAATATAGGCTAGGAAGCATGGATACAGGCACGGGTACAAGTACGGCACCCCAAATGAAGCATCTGTGCTTCCTAGAATACAGGCCCACTTCACAATAAAGGAATGTCCTTATTTTAATAAGCAGTGAAATTTAATCTAACTCAAATCCCATGCCAACCCTACACTATTCCTTCCACCATCTCATTGTGTGATACAGTGTATTTGGAGGGAGGGGAATGCTCGTAGTTTTGAGGACATCGAAAAAAAATACCAGATATTAAATTGTTCTTTTAAGAACTGTCTGATTGGATGTCTACTATGGGTTATATTTCTCTATCTTCAATTTATGAGTTGATTGATATCTGTAACTTGAGGAATTGATTCCATCCGTATACACCCAGTATACTTTGGGATACTCTTTTTTTTTTTTTTTTTTTGTATTAATAAAATTTTATTACTTATAAAAAAAAAACTATTCCCCCACCAAAATTAAAGATTGAGGCTGACACAGATCTGCCCCTTCTATTATAAGTATTTTTTGTACACATATATCACTACCTGTACAGGATGATTTATTACCATTATTACAAGCTGAGATTTAAGTACTTGTGATGCATAACACTATTGTTTTTTGTGCTTCTTTTTTTTGGGCATTAAAACAGGAGTCCACTACCTGATCCTGTAAAGTCTATTTTAGAGGAGGGAATAAATCTATACAATCTTCACAGTTCCCAACATGGAAGGTTCGTGATCAACATTACCAGCATATCATGGATATGGGTTAATACTCATGTATACAATTATATATCTGTAATTTGTGCATATTAGTTGAAGCAATATCCTCGGGACAACATTTAAAAGTTATCCATAATTACAATTTCTGTACTTCATCAAGTGTCTAGAATCTTCTATGAGAAAAAGGTATAAAATATAAATGTGCAAGAAATATATATAGGGTTAGAGTACAATGCATAATATGTTACATTGTATAAGCCTCCAATATCGTTTCAGCTTATCTAGCTCTGGAAAGGAGTGGAAGAAGTAAGGGGATTGTCAAAATGTAGGATCCCATCAGGGGCGGCGTTATGTTCAAGCTAGGGGGTTCAAATGAACCCCTGCCCTGTCCAATTTTATTTATTTATTTTTAATTTTTTTATATATAATTTTTTTTTTTAATTTCGGTTTGACCCCTAAAATAAAATTTTAAACACCTTGACCCTAAATTTTATTTGAACCCAACTGAAATAAATTTGAATATGATCATTTTAATGCTTCTTTCACCATAAAGGTTATGTGGCAAGTTAGAACTGGTTTTTATTTGACCCATAATTGACATCACTTTTTTACCTACTTTTAACAACTTGCCACCTAGATTTTATTTGAAAATTTTTATGAAAGTATTTTGCCAGAGCACTACTCTTACAATATTTAATTTTATAAAAATATATATAAAATAAAAAAAAAGTTTCAAATTTTTGCTCCTTCATTAAAAAATAAATAAATAAACCTTCTCTTCTGGACTTTGGTGGCTTACTTTGTTTTTGATAGCAGAATGAAGTTATTTTCCCCTACACTTTTCTTCTTCATAAGCAAAAAATTACACCACTGTTAGAAGCAACAAATCTCTATCTACATATGTGATTCTTTCTTCATTTTCCTTATCTCTCTCTCTCTTTTTTAGGTTTTCTTAGTTTTTTTCTTTGTTTGATCAAGTAGTTTGATAAATGCTCTATAGATTTTTTTTTTCCAAGAAGTCTTTTAGGAGCTTGCTAAAATTCCAAGAGATTGACCACTTGTTTGATTAAAAAGCCATACACTTTAAAAGCAAAAGCTTATATTAGTTACTTTTTTTTCTTAGTCTCACATTTGCTCCTAGTCCTACTCCTAGGTGTGTTACTATTCTTCTTTATCATATATTTTTATTTAATTGATATTACATATAAATATAGTAAGTATCTATTAATTTGACAAAAATGTATGATTAATTATTTAATTATATTTTTATGCATTCAATGGTTGTGGTCTTACCAATCTTTAAACTATTAATAAACTTTTTAGACTATTGTACAATGTAGTTGTATTGTATACTAAATTATATTTAAAATACTATTTTATATTATTGTATATAATATAGAAATTGTATATACAGAAAAGAAAAAAAAAATTATCATTTTATTTTTCACTTGCCCCCCATGACAAATTTCTAGCTCTGCCATTGCTCACCTCCCTAGAAAAAAAATCCTGAAGCTGCCATTGGATCCCATGACTAAGTTGAACCAGAGCAGTATGAGGTGATGGTAAATCTTCAAATAAAGTTGATTCATTCAGAGATCAATGGAAATTCAAAATTGGGCTGACCAAACTGATAGTGTCAACATGGCATTCTTGGTGAAAGAAAGAGGATCAATGGATCATCTCTTGTTGCTTCATTTGGTCACACAAAAGCTTTGCTCTTTTAGCTTCTGCTTTGTTCCAAAGGCATTAACAATTATGATATTCGAAGTTTGGCAATAAAAAGAGAAGACTGCCATCGAAAACTTTGGGACTGTTTATTGTCGGTGCTATTTGGCAGTAAAGAAAGAGTTGAGCTGAAAAGGTTGAGTACTTGAGTCGCCAATTCAAGTATGCTTTTATTGGAAGAGTCTTCGCTTCACTTGTGGAAGCTGCTTCACCCCCCTTATTTTACATATTTTTTATATTAATATTATAATATATATGTTTTAACCTTTTCTGTTGCATGTGTTAATGCTTGCTCGCACTCTAGGGGTTGTGAAATGCTTACACTATGTACATCAAACTGCATCCGGACTAATTCCCATAAAGGTGCACTGACTTGTACATAATTGATCTTGTGGAGTGCTTATAAACACAAAATCAATAATGGTAATTATAAACTTATAATTGAATGTTGAGGGTGCAGCTTATTTGTGCAATGCATACAACTAAGTTTGCACTCTTTATTTGTCTTTGCTTTCTTCTCTACTTCACTTCATGTATATCAAATAACAATTTTAGATCTTTTAATTTCTCTTCTCTGCTGTTTGAGATTCTTTTGTTTTATCTGGAATTGACTCCCAAGGGATGTTATCTGCTTTGGCCTCCCATTATTGTTTTACTACTACTGCTACTTCTGTCTCTTCTTTTGTGTGTGTGCATCTTACATGTTCTCTTTTAAATATTAGATTGGACTCTACCAAGGGATCCTATGCAAAGGAGTGGGTTAAATGGGAGAAACAATTGCGGGAGGTTTTATTCGGCAATACTGAGTATCTTAACTCTGTACAGGTCAAATTATTTTCTTTTCTTTTGGTTATGTTTTGTAATTTGATCTATTCAGTTCGGTTTAGCGTCAATGATGTTCTTTGAAATCAAGCTGATCAAATAATTTTTTAAATCACTAGAGGAATCTTGACGCAGGATAACAAGAACAAAATTGAAACAATAAAATAAAAGGATATGACCTAGGAGTCAGTACCTAGGCCTTGCTTGGAGTCAGCACCAAGCGGGGAAACCACTAGGAGTCAGCACCTAAGGTGGACTTGGAGTCGGCACTAGACCAAGGAAAGACCAAACGGCCATTTTTTTTCATTCATCAAAATATCAACTATCTTCTCAAGGAGTACAATAGGTTGCTTATAAAGGATTGCTAAACCCTAGTTCTAATTGGCTAGGAAACCCTAATTGCCTTATTACAAAAATAACCTTGCTTCCCAAATTAAAATACTAATAGCCCAATAAACTACTAGGACCTAAAACATAAAAATACAATTGACTTGCACATATAAATAATATTAAATAATAATTTTCTTGCATCTCCCGCATCAAATCTTATTTACAATTTCCATGGCCCCAGGTTCCATTTGAGTTTGCTGTCAAGCAAGTGTTGGAACAACTAAAAAGTATTGCCAAGGGTGATTATTCAACACCAGATACTGAGAAGAGGAAGTTTGGAGCCATTGTTTTTGCTGCTGTCAATCTGCCTGTTACAGAAATCCGAACCCTCCTTGATAATGTATGTAAATGATCTGCCTTCTCATCTATTATTTTCAGAATACTATTTACTTGAGATAACTAACCAAAACTGAATGAATTAATTTAATTTCGATTTTTTGAACTACTAAATTTCATCCGTAAGCCTGCCTGAGGGCATTGATCAGAACTAGTGGGGGCTCGTTTGGCTCTCTAAAACTACAGTCTGAGCTTGGGTATTAATATTGCAAAAATATGGAGTTTGGTCTTTTGAATAGGAGATCTTGGTTTTCCAACGTCCATTGGATAAAACAATTGGTTCGACTTTCTGATGCAAGACTTTTCAAGAGGCAGGTCTAAGGTCCACCTCTCAGGGCCCAATCTAGGCTAGAGGAAAGGATTCTTATTTTATATTCACAACTTAAAATATTCAAAGGCATCATGATTACTGTAGATATTCACTGCTGCCATCAATGGAATGCTCCTGCAACTTTTTGTTGGTGGTTAAGAATATGAGCAGTCAAAATGTATAATTGGGAGTGATTAGAAGTTATATAAAAGCTAATTAAAATTCAGATTTTATCCTTGGAAGTAGTTCAATTTACCTTAAAAAAAGACTTTTCTGTTTCTGTGATCCCACTGTCCTGTGGTTGTCTCTATTTTGTTTTCTTATTTGTCACTTGACAGTTGATGTTATTTTTAATGAATGAAAAGTGTTACATTCACAACATTTTCACAACAAATCCTAGCTAGTAAGTTGTTTCTGGTTTTAATTTGAACTCACCAGTGAAATTACTTTTTTGCCTACCATTAACAGTCAATAACAACCTGCCACTTAAGATTTTTTGTGAAAGTGTCGTGAAATATTGTGGACATAGCATTTCTCTTTAACAAATTTTCTTTTTCATGTACATATCTAGGATTAAATGGATGTTTCACTATATGACTATTGTATTTGTCCAAGCAGTTAGCCGAAAGCAATCCCAAGGTTAATGCTTTCCTGAAGGACAAGGATATGGTTAGAAGTCTTAATAGGGCTCATGTGACTCTTGCACACAAGAGAAGTCATGGTGTTACAGCTGTAGCTGGTTATGGCCTCTTCCTTCATCAAGAGGTCCCAGTGAATTTGACTGCTCTGCTCTTCTCAGATAAATTGGCTGCATTCGAAGTTTGCCTCGGTTCTGTAAATGGGGAAAAGGTTGTTTCCAAAAACCAATGGCCTCATCTTACCATATGGACTGGAGAGGGAGTAGCTGCCAAAGAAGCTAACACATTACCACAATTGCTTTCAGAGGGGAAGGCTACTCAAATTGAACTTAACCCACCTGTTACTGTACATGGCACAGTGGAATTTTATTGAGTCTTCCTTTTTCTTCATTGCACTGCTCACTGCTCACTGCAGCAGGTTCAATTCACAATGGTATATAAATAGACAAGAACCTTTAAAAGCAACGAGTTTTGTGAGTATTAGGGTGATAGGTAAAGTGAATGCTTGGTTGAAGGGAAAAGTTTTGATACAGTTAGAGATTTTTTTTCTCCTGAGAAATTTTGGATATATAGGCATTTGAAATAGGAGAAGCGGATGATTGAATTCTTCAATGACAAGTTTATATGATATCAGTAAATGAAAAGTACAAACTGTCTTTTATGACAAACTTCATTTGTTGCTGTTAAAAAAGTATCAGTTTATTTCGCTTACTTTACCACATTTAATTGTGATCTGTAGACTGAAATGTATCTAGAAGCAACTGTAAAAAAGGACTTCTATCACCCAGTACAGGTTACACAACTGCGCTGTAACTAAATTATGCAATGAAATTCCGCGCTGATTTTTATATTGAGTAATTCTTAAGTATTCTCTGAAGCACGAATAATAGTATTCATTTTTCTCACATTTATAGTGGGGTCTATTCATTAAATTTATGGTAAAGACTATCATGAATGCGAAAGAAGGGAGCATTGTTTCTTTTACTCCGAGAGTACCTCAGAATTTTCCTTTTATAGTATAGCTTAAAGAAATTTGAGTGATGTTGGCTTGTCATGTGAAAGCTGTGGTTTATAGTTTCTTTTTATTTTTACCTTACTAGTTACTACTGCTATAATACTCTGTATCATGTTTAGATGAACCCACCTCCACTTAATGATAAATGGAAAAAATATATAGAAGGTTCAAATAATCTTCTTGTCCTTTTTTTTTTTTTTGTGGAGAAGAATATTCTTCTCGTCCTTAAACTATAGTTTATGAGCTATTTTTATATTTAAAAATTAAAAGCTTATTTTTGCCGTTGAAAATTCAAAATGTTATATATATATATATATATATATATATTAAAGATAGCTTCAATCTATAGTGTCTATTCTGGTAATTATATTTTATTATCAGATTAAGACACCAATTAGTTTTTTAGTATGTAAGTGGAGATTGAGCCCAAAGTTCTTATTCGACTATTAGAGATTTTATCAATTAAGATAATTAAAATTCATTATATTTCTTCTTTTTGGTCACTCTTATTACTGTTTACGGACAAATAAAACTGGATAGGTGATATTTCAAGGATAAAAAGAGAATCTAAAATATATCCTTTTGTACCTAAAATGTGTTGTGTTAGACACGCTGACGAAGATATTTACCAAAGTGGATACAAGGACGAAAATGGATGACGACTTAAAATATTCACTGGTTGAAATAGAACGTGAACCAACGAAAAGAATATTTTTGCCGTTTCTCAAAAAAAAAAAAAAGAATATTTTTGCCAAAATGAAATCCAATTGCAAGTCAGAAGGTTTTTTATTTTTTTTTTTGGCACTGGCATTTTTATTTTATATGTATATAATTTGATAACTAAATGAAGGAGTATTCGATCCCGCTCCCCCATAGTCTCCATCAGAAATATTAGAAGTTACTAATTTAGCTACAAGGCTGTTGATAACTTCCTTTTACTCACCATGTAGTCAGTCTTCTCCCTTTGGTAGAATAGAACTTTCCATTTATCTGTATTTTTCACAACTAATTTAGTGCATGGTTTCTTCTCAAAAAAAAAAAAAAAAAAAAAAAAAAAAATTAGTTCATGGTTTTGATAATCTAAGGTTCTATCATATAGCTCATTTTATCAGAATGAAAGATGTAGGGTCATGATTTGTAGCCCAAGCCCAAAGGATATGGGATGTAAGACCAATGAGCCCAATACAATATATTTGTAGAGAATGGGTGAAAGAGCTAGGCTATTAATGAATTGGACAACGGCTAGCAAGAATTTAAAAGTGAACATAAAAACACATGTAAAACTTGGGTAAACTAGTGTCTGAGGAGATGAATTATAAACTGAACTATTGTTCCTGAAAGCTTAGATAGTCCTTAGTGTTACAGTAAATCTTCTTCTCTCATCTCTTTCTATATTCACCGATCCCTCTCTTATGGGAGGTCTTTTACATTATATAGATTCTTCTCAGATCATCTTGATCGTACACTTGTTAGTCATCTAAGCCTTTACTTGAGTATGTGTCCCATCAAACATTTTTTTTGGCTCTCTGTGAATGGTGGTGGTTGAGACTACACTGTTCAGGGGTCTTCTCCACATAAATGCTGCCAGAAAAGTTGCTGCAGTGCATTTAATGCGGTGGTAGCAGCTCTTTTTTAGATATTTCTGTATTCTTATCACATTTGTACGTGCCTGAAGCTCATCCTTATTGTTGGAACTTCCTGGAAGGTCACCCAAATCGCCCAGGTACTTGCTTGACCGATATTCATCCCATCTGAGAAGGACAATCTCCTCGAACTATACTTCTCTATCCTTTCCTTGTGTGATCCTCCATCCTAGGACCTTTCCCAATCATTTTCTCCTCCTCGGACGTATCTACATCCTCGAATAGGATCCAAGGCCCAATATACGAACTTGGGCTTTTATCCCCGCAATAGCTCCTCAAAATTTTAATTTTTCCCTCGCATCCGAGGAGAAAAAATAGGATTTTGATTTGCCACAGAAATAAGGGCTAGAAATGTAAAAATACCTGTGTTTACACATGTGGGATCATAGATTTAGACATTTCATCATTGCTATTGACATTTTGGAATTCGCGTAGCATCATTGATTACTCTAGGCGGCGCTGTGTCTTTGGTATCCAACGGTGAACCATTGATCCAACGAATGACATTTTTCTTCAGGGTTTGGGCGGGATAACTCCCACTCATGCTCTAGCCCCTATATAAAGCCTCAAAGGAAATCATTTTCTCTTTACTTCACCATTTCTCAGATTCTCCAACGAACTCAAGCATTCAAACTCACAAAGATTTTCAAATCATCAATTTTATTTCTTTAAAAATTCTTGAGAATTCTTCTGAGGATTTCAAGGATTATTTTTCAACCCAGTTTGTGTAAGTTCCAGTCTCTTTGAACCTTTCTTTCTCTCCTCGGCCATCTTCCTCGGCCTTCAAATTCTCATTTCCCAGTTGTCACTCTCAGTGTTTTTCTTTTTTTGCTTATCCAAAATGGGTAGATTTAAGTATTTAGTGGATAGTCCCGCCCTGATAGAGATATTCAAAGAAACGTATCACATACCACAGGATGTAAACCTGCGGTATTGTCCCCTAGAAGGATTAGCAACTGACCGAAGGGTAGGAGAAGTCATAATCCCTATTATAGCTTTCATAGAAGGGGGAATGACTCTCCCTATGGGTCCCATTACAAGAGATTACTTTCGTAATCATAGGATTTGTCCTGATCAGTGCGCACCTAATATTTTTAGGATCCTAGGAGCAGTTGATGCTTTGAATCGACACTTAGGCTTGGGGCTCACCTAGCTTGACGTAGTCCATATATACAAGTGTCATAGACAAAAGGGGGCGGGATTTTACCTTAAATCCTGATCCGAAATCGTTAGGCTCATCTCCTATCTTCCCAAGTCTAACAAGGGGATGAAAGGCGACTATCTAATCGTCTCAGGAGCGTGGCATGATGGTCTTCATTGCCCAACCCAACCAGGAGAGCCAGGTGGGATATCCTAGACTTAGGTTCTTTAACAATAGATTTAGGGCCTTCATCATTGACGTTGTTTTTCTTCTCTTTGTATTAGTGTTTTATCTTAAGTTTCTGATTATGCTTAGTTCTGTTATGGTGTTAATAGATAAAAGGCACGTGGCTCCTCGGCTCAGCCTGACTAACGTTGCCGCGCTTAACTATCTACTGAGATTAGAGATTTTTGTAAGTGCAGACAGGCAACTTCGGGCTGTCCATCTTATTTTGGATTTCAGACCTCTCTCGGACACATTTCAAGCGGTCGGCAACGCTATAAGGTAAGGAGATTATTGGATAAATCAGATAGATGTATCTCGGCCTAATTTTTTAGCTCCGTTTGATCTTCCACCTGTACCGCATCTAATCCCACAAGGTGTTCCTCTGGTCGCTCCACCAATTCAACAAGTACCCCTTGAAGCAGTAGCAGCTGAAAGAGTTACCTCTTCTACATCCTCACTTGAAGAAGAAATTGACAAATTTCAATTCAAAGAAGAGGAAGCACAGGGAGTAGGAACAATTGTGATATCAGAGGCAGAAGAAGAACCTGACAGACATTCAAGTGTTCAAGCCCCTGCCCCCATTATCACTTGCCTAGAGGACTCCTCGGACGAAGAGGCAGAAGGAATGGCCTCGAAAACTGATGGCAAGAGCTTAAGGGAACTTCTGAAGGGGAGGAACAAGGTCCCCACCCCAAGTGAGGCCAACAAGTCCAAAACTCTAGTGAACCTTCCTCCCCCTCCTCCTCAGCTTCTTGCTGATCTTGGGCTAAAGCCAGTCCCTGAATTAAGAAGGAAAAGGCAACACGAAGCCTTCAAGGAAGGCGAGGTGGGCCCTTCAAAAGGGAATAAACAACAGAAAGTAATAAAAGACCAACGAAGCAGAAGGTCTTCATCTATTGAAAACCGAGAGGATCCTCTCGCAGCTGAGGTGCGCCGAGGACAGCGCACGTGGTCTCCTAAACTGGAGTTAGAGGGTGTTCCCCTCTCTTGGGACACCTCAGTCAAGAGTTACCAAGATGGGAAGGCATGTCTTATTGCTGAGGCCTTGGAGCAACCACTTCTCTTACCAAGAGATATGGAAGCTTACAGGCGCTTCAATCAACCAGAGCTCTTCCTATCCCTTAAAAGGGATCTGGCTCTGGTAAGTGATTTGTTCCACTTCTTTAAGTAAACCGTCAATTATTTTTATTCATCCTTACTTTGTTTTACATTAAATTTTTCTACTTCTGTTACGCAAATTACCCAACAAATTTACGTGGCCGAGGAATGGGTCAAGGATGCTCGTAACGAGGCAAGGGCAGAGGCCCATCATCGATCCGAGGTGGAAAAAGCACTGGGTAGCCTCAAGGAAGACAAAGCCAAGCTTTCTGAGAAGCTGAAAGAGGCTATTTAGTAGAGGGACAGTGCTAATGCTAGTCTCAAGACGGTAGAGAGGCAGGCCAAAGATCAGCACAAGTAGCTGCACATGACTAAAATCAATCTGAAAACAGAGAGACAGATGGTGAAGAATCTTCGTGCTAAGCTTCAGAAAGCCAGGGAAGTTGCCCAACTGGCCAATGAGGCGTTTGAAGTTGAAAAGCAAGCAGCATATAAGCTTGAAGTGGAGGAGACTCAAAATAGGCTCATAGAGGAGCTCTCTGTGGTCTGTAGGGACTACTGTGACATCTCTTGGGGTAAAGCCCTTGATGCTGCAGGAGTTCCTGCAGATTTTGTCTTGAGACGACTTGAGAGCATCTACTATGATCTTGAGATTCGGGAGCTCCCAAGTCCTGACTCCTCCCACTCCGAGTAGGCTCCAGGGTTGACCGAGCAGCCACTGGTGGACCAAGCCCCTCCTACTCCCCTTGATGCGTCTAAGGAATCAGTCCAAGCTAGGGACCAGGAGCAGGGAGCCGAGGCTACCCCAAACAAAGGCAAGGGTCAAGATAAGAAGGAAACTCATTGTACACCCCAGGATCAAGCCCAAGATGCTGCTGCCTCCTTGCCTAGTCAGACCATTGACCCTCTTGGCCCTAAAACAAAACCTTAGATACTAGGGTCTTTATTATTGTTTTTGTTTTTTTGTTGTTGTTGTTGTTGTTTTTTATTTATTTATTTATTTTTTTTTTTTTATAGTTTAAGAAGATGTAAAATACTCCTTGTTTGATCAATGAAAGCATTTTGTCTTTACTCTCTGTGTCCTTACTGTGTACATTGCTTAATTTATTATCATTGCAAATAGTATTGTTTTGTTGTTACTCTCGCTTGAGTAGAATCAACAATAACACCTCACTAGCGATGCCAATAATTTAACAAGAATTAATGATGAGCTAAGTGAACCATGGAAGAGAAAAATGTCTTTTATGCTCAGTACTCAAGCACATCATTGAGGACTTTGCGTCATTCGGAATTATTTGCCTAAAAACTTAGTTAAGGCTTTAGGCATGTAATGGAATTTAACAACTTTACCTGGATGGGCTGTGTTTAATACTCACCAGGAGCATTGTTAAGTGCCAACTTCACCCAAATACGAGGTCCGAGAGAGTTACATAATTTGAGATCCATTTAAATACTTATGTAAATTGTAACAGCCCATATCATCTGGTTCGAGGACTTCAGGCGTGATTGGGTTTAAGTTTAAATATTTATATGAACTGTAATGGAGTGTTAATTAATAAGAACTATAATGGAGTGTTAATTGACCCATATCATCTGGTCCGAGGATTTCAGGCATGAATGGATTTAAGTTTAAGCACTTATAAGAACTGTAATGGAGTGTTAACTAACCCATATCATCTGGTCCGAGGACTTCAGGCATGAATTGATTTAAGTTTAAACACTTATAAGAACTGTAATAGAGTGTTAACTAATCCATATCACCTGGTTCGAGGACTTTAGGCATGATTGGATTTAAGTTTAAACACTTATAAGAACTGTAATGGAGTGTTAACTAACCCATATTATCTGGTCTAAGGACTTCAGGCATGATTGGATTTAAGTTTAAACACTTATAACTGTAACAGTAGGAAATACAGAGCTCTTATGTAATAGATGAACATATTAATCAAGGAAGACACTGATTTAATAATAATACATTTTTAGGTTGTTTACATTCCAGGGCCGCGGTATTACATGACCATCTAAGTCTTCTAAAAAGTATGCCCTAATGCCAGCCATTGAGGTAATACAGTATGGCCTTTCCCAATTGGGTCCTAACTTTCCCCAAGCTGGGTTCTTTGCAGTGCCCACAATTTTCCTTAGCACTAGATCACCAGGTACTAATGGTCTCAGCCTCACGTTAGCATTATAACCCTGTTTGAGCTTTTGTTGGTAATATGCCAATTGGACCATTGTATTTTCCCTTCTTTCTTCAATCAAGTCCAAATTCTTCTCTAGCTACTCATTATTGCTGCTTGGATTGAATGAACTTGTTCTTACTGTTGGGAAACCAGTTTCTAGCGGGATGACTGCTTCAACCACATAAGTTATTGAGAAGGGGGTCTCCCCAGTAGACCTGCGAGGCGTAGTCCTATACGTCCAGAGGACGTATGGCAATTCTTCCACCCATTTGCCCTTCGCATCATCTAGCCTCTTCTTTAATCCATTTACTATGACCTTGTTAACAGCTTCTGCTTGTCCATTCCCCTGGGGATAAGTAGGCGTAGAGTACCTATTCGTGATCCCCAATTCGCAACAATAACTTCTGAATCCTTTACTGTGGAACTAAAGGCCATTGTCCGAGATGAGGGTATGAGGAATCTCAAACCGAGTAACAATATTTTTCCAGACAAATCTCTTTGCATCCACGTCTTTGATGTTAGCTAAAGGTTCAGCTTCAACCCATTTAGTAAAATAGTCTGTGCTGACCAGCACCTACCTCTTATTTCCTACTGCTTTGCGGAATGGACCCACAATGTCTAAACCCCACTAAGCGAATGGCCACGGGCTGGAGAGTGGATTAAGGATCCCCCTAGGTTGATGTATGTTTGGTGCAAATCGTTCGCACTGGTCGCACTTTCTCACATACTCGTGGGCTTCCTTTTGCATATTTGGCCACCAATAGCCTTGGGTGATGGCTCTATGGGCTAAGGATCTACCTCTAGCATGGCTTCCGCAAATTCCTTCGTGTAATTCTTCAAGAAATGATTCAGTCGTCTCAGGATGTACACATAACAATTATGGTCCTGAAAATGAACGTTTGTATAATTTCTAGCTCTCGGACAGCTAGAACTTAGTAGCTTTTCTTCGTACCTTGTCAACTTCTGACTTCTCTTCAGGCAGAACGTCTTCCTTTAGGAATAGAACTATAGGGTCCATCCAACTAGGTCCTGCCCTAACGTGGTGAACTCAGACTATCCCTTCTCTCATATCCGTGGGTTTATACAAATCTTCAACGAGGATAACCCTAGGCAAGTTTTGGACCGAGGAGGTTGCTAGTGTGGCTAAGGAATCAGCATGTGTATTTCCATTTCTGGGAATGTGTAGTAAATTGAAAGATTCAAACTTTGATTGTAGGTGTCTGACTTGACTCAAGTATTCCTGCATTCTTTCATCCTTCGCTTCAAACTCTCCTTTTACTTAGCCAACGACCAACCTTGAGTTTGAGAACATCTCCACTGTCTTTCCACCTATTTTCTGAACCATGACCATGCCCATCAGTACAGCTTCATATTCGGCCTCATTATTTGTAGCTAAGAAGTCCAGCCTCAATGATTTTTCAATGGTGATTTTCTCAAGGAATACCAGTACTAGCCCCACTCCGGAACCTTTCTGATTCGCTGCGCCGTCCACATATACTTCCCAAGATAAGGGACCTTGTTGAGAAATCATGTCAATCGATTTTTCATCCATGACCTGTGTTGGTGTTACTTCTTCTAAATGAGGTTCAGCAAACTTGGCCACCAAATCCGCAAGGACCTGGCCCTTGATGGAAGTGCGTGGCATGTATTTGATGTCAAAAGCCCCTAGTTAGCAATCCTCCCCGTGTAGTCAGCACTTCAGAGTATAGCTTTAAGTGGGAGCTAGGTGAGGACAACGACTGTATGTGCTTGGAAATAGTAAGACAGCTTTCATGTACTGTGTATTACTGCCAGGATGGCTTTCTCCAGTGGCAAATATCGAACCTCGGCCTCATGGAATAACTTGCTCACATAATAAACTGGCCGTTGTGCACCACGATCAACTCGTATTAACACCAAACTTATAGTGTAGGGGGCCACAGCAATATATGCATATAGGACCTCGTCTATTTCAAGACTAGACATGATAGGTGGCCGAGCAAGATATTCCTTAAGCTGCTAAAAAGTTAAGGTACATTCTTCAGTCCACTCAAACCCCTTCCGCTTGTTAATCAGCAAGAAGAAAGGTCTGCATCTGTCTGCTGACCGTGAGATGAATCGATTCAACGCAGCTGCCATTCCGGTCAGTTTTTGGACTTCTTTAGGATTCCGAGGTGGTTGCAAACTGTGTATAGCTTTTATCTGATCGGGGTTAACCTCAATCCCTCTGTGGGTTACTATATAGCCCAAGAACTTGCCTGACCCCACTCCAAATGAGCACTTGGAGGCGTTTAAACGTAGTTTATACTGTTTGAGAACTTCAAAAATATCTCCCAGGTCGCCCACGTGCTCAGAAACTACCTTGCTTTTCACCACCATGTCATCTATGTAGACTTCAATAGTTTTACCCAACTGTGGCTCAAACATCCTCGTCATCATTTTTTGATAGGTAGATCCCGCATTTTTCAAACCAAATGGCATCACATTATAGTGGTAGTTCCCAACGGGGGTGACAAAAGTAGTCTTTTCCTGATCATCCAGGGCTAGAGGTATTTGGTGATAACCTTGAAAGGCATCCAAGAAGCTCATCCGAGGATCGTCTACGGTCACATCCACCAGTTGATCTATTTTAGGCATAGGGAATGGATCTTTGGGGCACGCCTTATTCAGGTCTGTGAAATCTACGCATACTCGCCACTTCCCACTCTTCTTCTTCACCACCACAGTATTTGCTAACCATTCAAGGTAAAAAACTTCCTTACTCCAGCTTGCTTAAGCTTCGTTACCTCCTCACGTACTGCATCAGCGTGCTCTTTAGATGGACGCCGAGGAGACTATTTCTTAGGGATCACCAGTGGGTTGATATTCAGGTGATGACAGATAAATTCTGGATTCACTCCCGGGGTTTCGTAAGCATTCCAAGCAAACACATCTATGTTTTTTCTGAGAAATTCTACCAGCTCTTCCTTCTCTCGAGAGGCAACTGAGCACTAACTTGAAAAAACTTTTCCGGATCATCCCCGATAGCGACCGTTATCAAATCTTCACATTTCGCCTCCTCGGATGATTTATCGATAGGCAACAATGGGGGTTTTAACTGCTATAAATCCTCTCCTGAATGGGTCGAGGACTCAGCGTCGGGCTTATGTTGTATGGCAGCCACCAAATATTGTTTGGCCACAGATTGATCTCCCAAAATTTCCTTAACCTGACCTTCAGATGGGTACTTAACCTTCTGATGCAGAGTAGAAGAAACAGCCCCTAGTATATGAAGCCAAGGTCTGGCCACGATTGCTGTATAGGGTGAATATGCGTTTACAACAATGAAATCTACCTCCACGACCTCCGGACCAATTTGCACAGGTAGTCGTATTTAGCCCCTAGGGACAACGACTTTTCCGTCAAAACTAACCAAGGGGGAACTATAGGGCGTTAAGTCCTCAGGTTTTAAGTTCAACCTCTTATAAAGGTTAGGGTATATTATCTCAGCCCCACTGCCTTGGTCCACCATCACCCTCTTCACATCATACCCCCCAATCCTAAGGGTGATTACCAAAGTGTCGTCATGGGGTTGGAAGGTTCCAATCTTATCTTGATCTGAGAAGCCCAGAACTGGTGGAACTTCCATCTTAACCCTCTTCGGATCCTGATTACCGTGCCCTGTGGATAAACGGGCCACGGACATTATCCTGGATGGCCAGGAACCCGTTCTCCTTGGTGCAGCGAAGATCACATTGATAATTCCCAAGGGGGGTCTTGAAGAATCATCTCTTCGAGATTCTGAATGTGCCTGGCTCCCCTGGCCACTGGAATGATGCAGAAGTTGTTTCAATTTGCCCTCGCAGACCAGTTGGTCCAAATGATCCCACAGACTCTTACAATCCTCTGTGGTATGCCCATGATCCTGATGGTACTGGCAATAGAGATAATGATTACATCTTTCAGGGTTTTCCACTATCTTATTTGGTCGTTTGAAGAACGGTTCATTCTTAATTTTCTTCAACACTTGATGCACTGGCTCTTGGAACACGGCGTTGACTACTTTAAAATTTGCTGATCCTGATTGCCCAGTAAAATCCCTATGCGGTTTGTTATTATAGTACCGATTCGACATGAAATCCCTCATATTCTGAGGAATAACCTTATCATTTCCCTTCCCTTGCTGCTGGTCTTCTTCAACTCTTTTATATTGGTCAATCCGATCCATGAGCTGATGAACGTTGGTAACAGGCTTCCCAGTCAAGGATTTTCTTAGACCGTGCTCGGATGGAAGGCCGAGCTTAAACGTACTGATGGCAACGTCGTCAAAATCACCCTCAATCTCATTAAACAGCTCCCAATATCTATCAGAGTATGTTTTAAGATTCTTACCCTCCTGCATGCTCAAAGACATGAGAGAAGCCAATGACCGAGGGACTCTCCTGCAAGTCACGAATCGAGAGCCAAAAGCTTGAGTAAGCTCATGAAAAGAATTTATGGACTCTGCCTTCAGGCCATCAAACCATCTCATGGGAATAGGTCCGAGACTGGATGGAAAGACTTTGCACATCAAAGCCTCGTCCTTAGAATGGACAGCCATTCTCTGGTTGAAACGGCTCACATGCTCGATAGGATCCGTTCGCCCATTGTAAATGGTGAAAGTCGGATAGTGAAAATGATGGGGAAGCCTGGCCCTCTCAATCCTACGCGTGAAGGGCGACTTGGAAATTTGGTCTAAGGCTCTACTCATGGCGTCATTTCCTACACCCCTACATGGTGGGCTTTTGAATCGCCGTTTGCCATGATGTTCCTCTTCATAGGAGAAGGACTCACTAGGCGGAGATCGAGACTTCCGCCTGTAACTACTATCTCTTTGATCATCAGAAGAGGTATCACTAGCAGGGGAAGCGTAACTCCCTTTTCAATTGGTCAATCTCCCTCTGCATATTCCTGTTATTCTCTGCTTGGGAAATATGACTTCCCTCTCGAGGTTGACTTTGGTCAGGAGGTGTGGTATGCACGCTTCCTTCACGATCATTTCTCCGCTCCAGGTTAAGGAAAGGATCACCATGTTGTGATGCCCTCGATTCTGCTAGTTGTGGACCCGGCTCTACTATTATCAACAGTTGCGTTCACTATCACTCAAGCTCTTCCCACAGACGGCGCCAATTGTAGGGTTACGATTTGTAGCCCAAGCCCAAAGGATATAGGATGTAAGCCCAATGAGCCCAATACAATATATTTGTAGAGAATGGGTGAAAGAGCTGGGCTATTAATAAATTGGACAACGACTAGCAAGAATTTAAACGAGAGTGAACATAAAAACACACGTAAAACTTGGGTAAACTAGTGTCCGAAGAGATGAATTATAAACTGAACTATTGTTCCTGAAAGCTTAAATAGTTCTTAGTGCTACAGTAAATCTTCTTCTCTCCTCTCTTTCTATATTCACCAATCCCCCTCTTATGGTAGGTCTTTTACATTATATAGATTCTTCTCAGATCATCTTGATCGTATACTTGTTAGTCATCTAAGCTTTCACTTGAGTATGTGTCCCATCAGACATCTTTTTTGGCTCTTTATGAATGGTGGTGATTGAGACTGCACTGTTCAGGGGTCTTCTCCACATAAATGCAGCCAGAAAAGTTGCTGCAGTGCATTTAATGCGGTGGTAGCAGCTTTTCTTTCAGATATTTCTGTATTCTTATCACCTTTGTACACGCCTGAAGCTCATCTTTACCGTTGGAATTTCCTGGAAGGTCGCCCAAATCGCCCAGGTACTTGCTTGACCGATATTCATCCCATCCGAGAAGGACAATCTCTTCATACTATACTCCTCTATCCTTTCCTTGCGTGATCCTCCATCCTAGGACCTTTCCCAATCATTTTCTCCTCCTCGGACGTATCTACATCCTCGAATAAGGTCCAAGGCCCAATATACGAACTTGAGCTTTTATCCCCATAAAAGAAATTCTTCACATTTAGCCTTCTACTTATCAAGATTTTGCATTTACATTAAAATATTGATTAATGGGGTAAATACATATATTTTTTCATGTATAGAATGTCTATATATGGTGCACTAATTATTTATATTAAATAAGTTCATATAATTATTTTTATAAAATTTATATAAGAAATGGTTTGATTGGAATAATTTTTTATTAAAAAATGATTTGGAATATGAAATTCTTCCTTATGCTTAATTAATTTGGCAATAATTGAAATAAAAACCATTTGTCGGAGGCATGTTTTTTGCGCGTAGCCACATGTCTTCTGCTAGAAGTGTGACTTTGCTAAGCTCGGATTTGTTTTGGGGAGTTCAACTTGGAACTCGACATTGGGCCACATAGACCGATGGCTTCCGGTGTATTTTTAAGCTTACAAAATAGATAAAATCCAAAGTCTTAAAATCATGATAATGGTTGAAATAAATAAATAATACATTTAATTGAATAGCATGATAGCTCTGATTAAATGGTGAGTTGATACATTATTATTATGTTTATTAAATAATGTCCAATATTAGAAAGTGGTTAATTAAGTGTCATATATCCGATAATGGGATGAGTCCAATGGTCCATATCCAGCTGCGATTCATGATTCATGTTCAACATAATAAGGTATGTCCAGCAATGGTCCATGTCCAAATAATATATGTCCAATGGTAGTTCATTTCCAAAAAATATGTGTCCAGTGGTGGTTCATGTCCAAATAATATATGTGCAACGGTGGTAGATCGATTTATTAATATGTACATTCATTAATGAAGTATTAGTGAGATCATGTTTATTAAGCAGTAAGATAATATTAAAGTAACTTGCATTCAGTGGTGCAATAACAATGAATTAACATGTACTTCATAATGTAATCTTGAATATAGAGAAATTTTGACTTATCTTGATAGTTTGGAGCTCCAGTCGTAGAACAGTAGCAGACTTGTGACATTTCAGTAGCGCGATAAAATGAGTCCAGCTGTACAATATGATATTATGAGTCCTTCCATGGTGACTTCATTATTGAAGGGGGGAAAATTGGTGCAACTGGAGGGAGAGAGAATATGTCCAGCCGTGTGCATAGGTTGGTTAAGTTTATCCCCTTTCATCATGCACTTAAATGACTTTTCCCTTGTAATGCTCTTTTAGTTTTTAATCAAATATGAGTGATGTTTCCTTCCATGAGAATGACTTTTAGACTTTTAGTATTATAAGTTTTTGCCTTTCATAAGAAGGGCTTTGAGCATTATAAATATATGTCTTCCATGAGAAAGGGCTTTTAGTAATAAATTCTTGGAAGAGTGTTTGATATATTTTAAGATGTGTGGAGATGGTAAAAAATATATATATTTTGTGAGATATGGTGTTTGAAATATGTATAGGAATTATATGTAGATACTTTGTTGGACATGGATCATATATATGTATACTTTGTGAGACATGGAGTTTAAAGATATATGATAAGTATGTATGGGTATTTTGTGAGAAATGTGTTTGTAAAATATATGAAGTGTGAGATAGATAATATGAATGTTAAATATAGTAAATACATGAGATTATAGCCGCTGCTGAAGTGGTTTTTTGTGTTATATCATGGGTTATGTTGCTTTCTAAGAAGAGAGATTTTGTATGAGAAATAAAGAATGAGATGGAGATGTGTTTTTGGGCAGCAAAATGATGAAGTTTCAGAATATTAAAGTGTGGGAGAGATGGATAGTGTGTAATGGTGTGGTGTAATAGGTGTGATGTAATGGTGTTATCTAAGAAGAGATATTTTTGTAAGAGAGATAGAGAAGTATGTAAATGTTTAGAGATATGTACAGCAAAGTGAATGAAGTTTCAGAATATTGAGGATGAGAGAGGGATGGATGGTTTGTGATATGTGTGTTGTGTTGCTATCTATGAAGAGAGATTTTGTAAGAAAGATGGAGAAGTATGAAAATGTGTATATGGCAGCAAAATGAATGAAGTTTCAGAATAAGGGGGTGAGAGAGGGATGGATGGTGTCCTGCAATATGTGTGGCTTAGTCCTCTTTATATAGAGTCAAGTATGTAACTAGATCAGAATTAGTTGAAGGGAAATTCAGCGAATAAGGAAAAGTCTTTGACAAAGTAAGTGGTTTTATTAGTAGTATTTTGTTTTTTAGCCAAAAGAAGAAAAATTGAGACTTTAATGCTATGTCACAGCTGGGTGATGTCATTTGAATGACATCCTTTCGCATTAAATTCATGGTTTGGCTAAAGATGGTAAGGTAATCTTTATGAGATCCTTCTATTTCTGGTATTACAGCTGGAGGTTAAGGATCTTAGCTTAAAAATGGTAGGATTTCTTTTATGGGATCCTTACTTCTTTGGGTATGACAGTAAGCTGTTAGGATTGTGCATTAATGGGTAAGTGATGTCATTTAGGACATGTGTCAACTTGCTGGAGTTATTGCAGCTTCTGTTGGAGCTGTTGCAATTTCTGCAGAAGCTGTTTGTGTGAAAGCTGTTTCTGCAGAAGCTGCAGCCTTTGCTAGAGCTGCTGTTGGTATTTTTGGCTAAATTTTCTCTTTTGGAAAATTATATGTTTAATCCATATAGAATTTTGGTAAGTAATAGATTAGTTGGTTTATACTTGATGAAGTTTTAAAGATGTAATTATGGTATTTTTTGTATTTTAACCAAATCTTGGAGAGTAAGGAGAGCATTTAATGTTATATATAAGATATTAATATATATTTAGTCATGTGCTTGGAATTGATTTAGATGATAATAATATAATTTATATGAAATACTATAATTACATTTTTTAAATTTATATTATATGATGAACATTAATTTTTATGTAAAGAGCATGAGAAGTTTTATCATTTTAAGTGTTATGTGATATCCTTCTCAAAAAAAAAAAAAGTGTTATGTGATATGAGAGGCTTACCAAATGTTACCTATTGCACATTAACCCGTCAGAGTTCAGAGAATTGGAGAAGACATGTCAAGCAACCTGCTTTCTTTTATCAACTTTGAACCACTGGAGATTTACTGAACATACTTCTTGGCCCTCCAAACCACGACTCCCAAAATTCCCCCAATGAGACTCATGAGCTTGGATTACGAGCCAAAAATGAGATGATGTGCTATGAGCTTGAACCATGGGCTTTGACGCCTTTTTGTGTAAATATGGGCTCTTTTTGGGCTTTAAAAGAGATTTTTCTAAAATCTATGATAGTATTGATGTGGTGCAGGTCGCCAATGAAATGAACCATATGGCGTGAAAATTTTTGTCCTCAACAACCATTAAAAGACAACAAATTTAAATAAATAATATATGCAATTAAGAATATATAAAATAATTGTTCACTTAAATGAGCCAATATGTGTGTGTATGAGTGTGTGCATATATATTAATTCACTACAGTAACATGTTCACATTTTTAATTATATTAATCTTAACAATTTATATGTCCCACATTTTTTTTAATTACATGCACAAACCAGAGAAAGGGTCTAAATTTGTGCTAAATAATTAAAAAGAAATTAAATTAGGTCAATTAATTTACTTTTAGAGTCCTGTCACATGTGCTACATTGTTTATGACATCGTATTTACAAACTGATTTGTCATTAATCATGACAAAACAATTCACACATTTATTACCAAGATGGTTAAATCACACCAATCACAATAAAATTTATTATACTTTTAGCACTTTTCTTATTTTTTATGTATTAATTATGTATAGGAGGTATTCTAATTATTTATGTAAAATGAACATTCGGGAACTCAATGATTTTCTTAGTTAGCAATTTGAAATGAAAAATAATTTACATCCAACATGCACAATTTTTTAAATAATTTACACAATTCTGTGTATATATATATATATATATATATATTTTTTTTTTTTGATAGGGCACAATTCTGTATATTAAATGTACACAATTTATCAATTTGTACATTTAAAGTACAATTTTTTTTAAAGAATGTACATAATTTTGTACATTTAAAGTATACAATTATTTAATGGATTTACACAATTTTGTACATTCAACGTACACAATTTTTCAAATAATATTGTATATTTACATTATTTTTCAGTTTTGCACATTAAATATACAAAATTTTTCAAAAAATGTACACAATTTTGTACATTCAACATACACAATTTTTCAAATAATGTAAAAAATTTTGAATTTAATGTATACAGTTTTTCAACTATTGTACACAATCTTGTACATTTATTGTATGCAATTTTACAAAGAATGTACAAAATTCTATATCTTCAAATTATAAAATATTTCAAAGAATGTACATAATTTTTTGTATTTAATATATACAATTTTTCAATGAATGAACTCAATTATGTATATTTAATGTATGCAAATTTTCAATTATGTACATTTAAGGTACATAATTATGTACATTCAACATGCTCAATTTTTTAAACATCTACAAAATTCTGTATATTAAATGTACACAATTTTTCAATTTTGTAAATTCAGTGTATACAATATTCCAAAGAATGTACCAAATTCGGTATATTCAACATAGACAAGTTTTCAATTATGTAAATTCAACACAATTTTTTAAATTATTTAAGTGTGCATTTGCGTAGCTGATTTTCTGCATGCGTTTGCGTTTCACTTGGTTGGTCCCATGGCACTGTTCATGGACCATCCAAGTGATGAAAAACGCATGGCACTGTTCCACAATAAAAAATATTTTGTTACAGTGTTTTTAGTAATAAGTTTTCAGTTTTCAGCTTTCAGCAAATAAGCGGTATCCAAACACACCCTAAATAATTTTGTGTATTCTGGATCTGTTTGAGATCCACTTATTTTGTTAAAACTGAAAACTTTTTGCTGAAAATACTGTAGATAAAGGTAAAAGTTAGCTGAAATAGTACAGTGGAACCCATGAATAGTACTAAAAAGTGCAGTGGGGCCATGAATAGTAGCAAAAATAAGATGAATAGTAAAATAAGTTGGCAAAAAATAAGCTATCCAAACGCAACCTCAATGTCCACAAATTTTTAATTCTTTATGTTCAGCATACAAAATTTTACAAATAATTCATGCAATTCTGTACATTTAATATATGCAATTTTTTCAAAGAATGTACACAATATATACATTCAACGTACACAATTTTTCAAAGAGGGTACAAAATTCGGTATATTTAACGTGCACAAATTTTCAAAATATATACGAAATTAAAAATATTCAATGTACACAATTTTTCAATTTTGTACATTCAATATACACAATACTCCAAAGAATGTACACAATTCTCTATATTTAGCAATCAACATATACAATTTATCAAAAAATGTACCCAATTTTTTTTATTTAATCTACACAATTATTCAATTCAATACATTCAATGTACAGAATAATGTCCACTTAATGTACACAGTTCATCAAAGAATATACCAAATTCTGTTTATTCAATGCACATAATTTTTCAATTTTGTGGGTTCAATGTACACACTTTTTAAAACAAAATACACATTTTTGTATATTGAATATACACAATTTTTCAACATACAAAAATTTTCGAATAATGCACACAATCATGTACATTCAATGTACATAATTTTACAAAGAATGTACAAAATTCTACTTTCAAAGTACACAATTCTATTTATTCAACGTATAAATTTTTTTAATAGAAGCATATAATTTTGTATATTCAACTTACAAAAATTTTCAAAAAATATAAAAAATTATATATATATATATATATGTATATTCAATTTACACAAAGTTTCAACTTTGTACATTTAATGTACACAATATTTCAAATAATGTACACAATTCTAAGTATTCATTGTACAAATTTTTTCAACAAATGCACACGATTCTATGTGAACAATGTACACAAATTTTCAATTATGTACATTAAACGTACAAATTTTTTCAAATAATGAACACAATTTTATACATTCAATGAATGCAAATTTACAAAGAATGTATATAATTCTGTATTTTCAAAGTAATTAATTTTTCAAATAATATACAAAATTTTGTACATTGAACGGGACAAAGTTTCAAATAATGTATATAATTCTGTATATTTAATATACACAATTTTTTTTTTTAAATTTTGTACATCTACATAAACTTTTTTACAAAGAATGTACAAAATTTTGTATATTCTATGTACTCAAATTTTAAAAAATGTACACTATTTTGTCTATTCAATGTACACAATTTTTCAATTTTGTACATTTAATGTACACAAATTTTAAATAATGTACACAATATTATATTTCAAAGTACATTGTTTTTTCAAAGAGCTTACACAATTTCGAATATTTGAATCATTTAATGTCCACAATTATTCAAAGACTGTACAAACTTATTTACATTCAATTTACACAATTATTCAAAAGAATGTACACAATTTTTTCTATTCAAAATACACAATATTTCAATTAATGTACACAATTTGTATATTCAATGTACACAACTTTTCAATTCTGTAAATTAAATCCACACAATTTTTCAAAGAATGTACACTATTATGTCTATTCAATGTACACAATTAAAAAAAATTGTAGACAAATAAGTGCATTTATAACTCTTTCTTCGAGCATATCTCCTCCAAATTACCAAGGGAAAGGGGGGGGGGGGGGGGGGGGTGGTTGATGATATCCTGATTTGGTAGTTGACTCATAGTGGTGCTTTTGATGTTTGCTTTTTTTATAACTCATTATTGGAAGCCCCTTATGTTTTCCCTTAGCAGAGCATTTACTATGTTAAGTTACCTAAAATGGTGTCTTCCTTTTTTTTGGACAGCTGCTAGGGGTGGGATTCTTACAATCGATATCCTTGTTAAGAAGAACTTGCGTCTTGTTAATTTGTGTTGCTTATGTCAATGAGATGAGGAAACTATAGATCGTCTTTTACTCCATTGTAAGTTTGCCCATGAGATGTGGAGTGAAGTCTTTCTTATGTTTAAGGTTTAGTGAATGATGCCTAATACAATTGTCTCTCTCATTTTTACATGGAGGAATTGGTTGGGGACTTATTCTTCAAAATTTTGTAATATGGTACTGACATGTCTTATGTGGTTAACCTGGAATGAACGTAATGCCCAAACATTTGAGAACATTGATAGACTCGTTGATCTATTGATTTCCTTATTTATGTTAGCTCTTCCCTTTGATTTGTTTGTATTCATTTTAAGTGCAATGAGTTTACTATCGTAAACACATTGTACTTTTCTTATCAATAAAATTTAATTACCTATAATAATAAAAAATACATTATTTTTAAAAAAATGTACACAATTTTGTATATTTAATATACACAAAATTTAAAATAATTTACGCAATTCAATTATTCAACATACACAAATTTTCAAAGAATGTACACAATTCTATACATTTAACATACGCAATTTTTTTATAGAATGTACATAATTATGAATAATCAATGTACAAAATTTCTTTTCAATTTTGTATATTCTTTGTACATAATTTTTCAAAAAAAAAAAAAATGTACACAATTCTATACTTTTTATGCTTAGTTTTTCAAAAAATTTTACATAATTTTGTATACTCAATATACACAATTTTTCAACTCTGTACTTTCAAGATACACAATTTTATACATTCAACGTATACAATTTTTCAAAAAAAAAAAAAAAAAGTACACATTTTTTCAATTCTTTACCTTCATTGTACACAATTTTTCGAAGAATATACACAATTCTGTAAATGTACACAATTCAATATTTTCAAAGCACAAATTTTTTCAATTCTGTATATTATATGTACATAATTTTTTTTTAAATGTATATAATTGTGTATATACAATGTGCACAATTTTTTTATGTGTACATCTTCCTTCACAAATTAGTAAGTGTAAAATTTGTACATCCAATCTCCAAACAATCAAAGAAAGTACACAATTTTGTATATTAAACGTACACAATTTTTTATGTATGAACATTTTTCTTCATCCAAGCATCATCTCATGACATGAACATGCATATATGAGTTGATGTGAATGATATGAACATGTTTGGATGCAATGATATAATGCCATGAGATGATGCTTGCTGTCTTCTTGTGATTACATTCAATATCCAAACTTTCAAAAAATTTACAAAATTTTGTACATTAAAAAAAGTGTAAATACAACTGAACTTATTAAGAGTGTAGTTGCAATTATTTACCCTTACCTTTCGTGCATTGTTTGACGGTGAAGCATTTTTCTTTTATTTGTTGGAGAGCTTTGACAATATACTCCACTTAATTACCGAAAGCCTGGACTTTTTAATTAGGAATGTCAAAATTGTACATAGGTGCAGAATTCAAAAAGGTTCCTCCCAAAGTATTACTTCCATCCAAGCTCTGTTTAATTCTTTTTAAAATCCCACAAATAAGAAATTAATATATACACGGAAGCTTAAGAAGCTAAGCAGCTAATTGATCTGCAGCACGTATCTTGAAGTATCGAACAATTTTTATCATTCCATTGAATGCACTTGTTCTACTGCAAGTGTAGGTAAGATGGCCATAGCCTCTCCATCAAGAACAAGAATTTCATCATTCCTAAAGCAACTTGTCTTGAATTTTACTCTGTATCACATAATCAAACATCCAAGTAATTTGATGGTTAAAATCTCTCTTTAGTTTCAAAAAAATTGAAGAATTGCTTTAGTGATGTAGCTTACATGTATCTTTTCTTGTTTTCTTTCAAACTAATCGCTTGTACCACACCTGCCACCTTGTCTCCAATATAGACTGGCAACTTGAAATTCAAGCTTTGGGAAACATATACAGCTCCAGGCTACATATTAAGCATATAATTAAAAAAACATTAGACTATCTTGAAAAGGACAAGTCTTGCAGCTGGGCTTTACATACCAAAAGGGCTGAAATGTTCTCTGAAACTGAGTCTACAACTAAAATTCTGAGTGATGTTTTGATTAAAATGCCCACAAATGGTGCACCCATGTCACATTATACCTAAAATCTACAATAACAAACCAAAATCATTTGGCCCAATATTTACCTATTCATCATGTTTATTTACAAAAACACAACCATTGACTATAGCTTAGAATTATAATTCTAAGCTGTTGGTACCAAAATACATTTCCTGTAATGGAAGATGTGAGTGAGCTATTCATTATGTTGGGATCCATATGAGACCTAAGCTAGTTCACACGTATGAATAGTCTAGATCTTAGTGTTATACAATTGTAGAGAGAAAATATGTAATAGTACATTCCTCTTTTTTTTCAGAGAAAATATGTAATAGTACATTCCTCTTTTTTTTCTTTGTTTTAGCTCAAAATGAAATGCTCAGCTACTTCTTGTAGTTGCTCTTCCTTCCAACAATTACTATAACAGGACAAAGACCAGAAGGCTGTAACAGAAGGGGCAGAGTGGGGAGCGCTAGCCCATTCTCAACCTTTTGATATAAAATTTTTTTTTTTTTTTGATGGACCCTTTTGATAATTTACTACAATAATCTGAATAAGAAAATTAAAAAGTAAAGTGGGAACAAATTCCAAAAGGTGTGACTTACAAAATGGGAAGAAATTATCCGAGGAAATAGGGCAGCAACAAGCATCCCTTGAACAAGTCTATCTTCGAATCCAGCATTTCGAGCAAGCTCAGAATCAAAATGCATAGGATTTGAATCATGACTCACCTTCGAATATTCGAGGACATCTTCATTTGTAAAAATTCTTGCTTGCCTTAAAATATCTCCAGTTTTTAGAACATTAATTGCCGACGAGGAAAAACATCTCAAAGTGAGGACATTGGCTGAAAGTAAACTCCTGATAAACATAGTTGTAGAAGTCTTGAAGAGGTTTTTAAATATTGTCTCTCAGATTAAATTGAAGCAAAATTCATCTTAATATTCTCAGCCAAGCACGGCCAAATTAGAGGGATTGTATACATATTAAATGACTTCACCAGTAATAGATTGCACCTCCACAATAGTACAAAAAACTAAGACATCTTTTTAAGTATTTGCACCTGTGACAAAGTAAGAAGCGTAACCATCAACTACATCAAAAACTGTGACATGAATATGATATTTGGACAGAATTAGATTCGAGAATAAACATAGAAAGCAAAATTAAGAAAATACCATCTGCAATGACAATAAACTTTGTGAATGGTTTATTTTTTCATGCATACTGATTGACTCAATATATGTATATATATATATATATATATATATATCAATATCTTTTTCATGTTTAAATACAGGCACCCCATTATCTAAAGTCATATCAACATCCTAAATCCAAAAAAATCTTAAGCCTCTTTCATTTGAAATGACTTGTTACATCTTAAGAATTACACTATTTGCTTGAGTTCTAGTTCTAGACTTTGCTTAACTCTATAACTTTCACATGTAGACAAATACTTCTTCTTAAGCATTCAGCTCCATCAAAACCCAATTCCTCCAAATTCAATTGTCTGTTTTGACCACCTTAACCCACATTCATTTGAATATCACGAATCAGATTATAATAGTGGATCAAATAAAATTACATGGAACTCTTAGTTGAGCAGCAAATCCACCATAACCTCCTTACCAAAAGTTGCACCACACAACTAATTGCACAATAAAGAGAACACTAACTCTTTACCCCTGGAAACCATTGTTTTGGCCAAAAGGGGAGAACCTTAGTATTGTTAAAGGAACACCCTTAGTCCATGCAAAACACAAGACCCTAAAAGTGTTTACATTTAAAAAACACAGAAGTAATGGGAATAGCATTTCAAATATAGTTTTTTTACATTCAATCTCCACCCATGAGACAAGGAATAAGAAAAAACAAGGCACCATATTGTTACCTAAATGCCTATAAATAAGCCAGAGACCGAGAGAGATTTGGGTAAACACGTAAAGGATGTATCTATGGGTACATTTGCTGCATAAGCATTTTATCGAACATGTAAAGTAAAGGATGTATCTATGGGTACATTTGCTGCATAAGCATTTTATCGAACATGTAAAGTGCAGTAGTTGTACAAGTGTTCGATTCAGTAAGTTGAAAGATTAGTTGAGCATGGAGTATGAGAAGAAATTTTGGAACATTTTTAATAGAGTGATTGGGTAAATAAACTACCTTAAATCCAAAAGCTACGCTGTTTCACGCCTCTACTGTTCTTTATTATAGCTGGCGTGAATGTGAATGTGAATGGCCCTTGTTTCTTTCGCGTTTGGCGCGGCAACTGCATTCTTAATAAGTTGGAAGTGGCTTGAGACCAAGGCGATCAAATGGGCCTTGAGGTGGGCCCAAAGTCCGAGATTTTTTATTTTTTTATTTTTTATTTTTAAATTTAATAGTTATATTGGAAAGGGATGATGTAAACTTGGAAGTCATGGACACACTAAAAATGTGCTAATCAATTTAGGTACAATAGAATTTTAACATATAGCGTCCACTCCATGATGATTGCTCTTTATCATCGCGCTAAGATAACAATTGATTTTTGATGTAAGTAGAGATTAAACCTTAGATCTCTCATTTAACGATAAGAGACTTTACCAATAGAGTTAATTGAAACCAACTTTTTTCAATTAACTCAAAAAATGGGTCAAGTGTCTCATTGAAATATAATTAAGTCCCCATGGTTAGGAAAAACACCATTTTGAGAGAAGTTTTATCACTTTGATAGATGCTCCAGTATACTCTTCCCATGGTTTAAAAAAAAAAAAACAACAAATCATACATCATTTTAGGAGTCATCATCAATGACTTTAGTTGAAGGGTTTATACACCCAGCAAAAATAAGGTTGAAGGGTATATAAATTGGCATTGAATTTCAAGCTCGGGCAAACTTGGGAGATCAAGCCAACAGGAAGAACAGGGCTAGCAGATTTTCAAATGAGAGAGAGAGCGCACATTCCTATACAAAATATAGATACCAGACTCTTCGTATAAATAGAACTAACAGATACCCCAAAACTACAGCTAAGATACGATACCAAACCAACAGATACCCCAAAACTAAAGCTAAAATACGCCGCCAAAATTCTACATAAATCCCCCATAACAAATTTCTTTTCACCGGCTATCTCTAATTAAAGAGAATGTAACACCCTTTTAAGTCAGGATCTATATCGTAAGAGTAAACATTGTAACTCATTAATTGAAATGAAAATCTAAATTAGGTCAAAATATATTAAATAATATAAAACATTTTCTATATAAAATAGTAACTTATACAGCTGAATTCTGAAGAAAACTTTATCTTATAGTAGTCTTAGCATCGCCAAAATCTGCTTCAAGCAAACTATGCTAAAAACACCTACTCAACTCAAGCAGGGACTAGTGCCCTTGATAACTAGAATTACATGGGAAACAACAACAGACAGAGGGGAGAGATGATGTGATGTGACTAGGAAGCAGGGTGCCAACTTCCCACCCAATCTGTTAAACTCGCAACATTTCTGGAAATGTCTTCAATTGTATCGCTCTTTAATGCCACCACAATGTCCTCTGGATAACTTTCTTTCGCCTCTTGGAGCAGAACTTGAAAGATTTCACACTCAATGTTGTTTGAGAGCTTTGAACCTGTGTAACCTCTGTCACAGAAATGGTTTTTGAGACAATAAGATTAGAGGGAGGGATCAAAAAACAAGTTGAAGATAAAGTGACAAGGAAAAAAGTAAAGCTGGCACAACCTCCTACTCAAGCGATCATACAACACTGTGTTGTCGGTCTGAAGCACAACTACTCGATCAAACCAACGCTCGGGAAAGAAATCACAGCCATGGTAGTCCACAATGTTCCCCCCTTCTTCAATCAAATCCTCAAGCTCATCACAAACCTGCAAAAAAAGCATGCTATAACTGGTACCATCACCTAAACAATGCACATATACAGGACTGAACCCCACCTCCCTCCTTCACCCCTTATTTTAAGAGAGAGAAAGCAGGAGGAGAGGGGAGCCATTTGGTTCCAAGACCATCAGCTATCTTACATTGTTGATTTTAAATTACATATCCCTGTTTATTCAGAATACCATGGATGCTCAAATAGTAACATTGATTCTGCATAACCATTAGTCAGCAAGAAATTGTGTCAGAAACCTCTCCAATTAGTAAACTATCATAAACCACGCAGGAGGTAAAGTTAAACCCTACATTCAAAAACCCTACGGTAGGATAACAAAAGCAAATGTTTGCTTCATTCAGATGAACCCATGCCCTCTCTGCTATTACAAGACAAGATATACAATATATCCCTTTTTATTATTATTATTTTTTTACTGAACAATGTATCCCAGCTTAATGTGGAGACATCATATTCTCATCAAGAGCATAAACAAATGCCTCTATCAAATGAACACAAATATTAGTGTAGTTCTACAATTTTCACAAGTATGAAGTTGGTTTTAAGCCCAAACATCTCAAACAATCTCTTCATCTAAAACTTTTGTGTAAACTTTTCTTCTAACTCCATTTTTCTTGACTTCCATGGCAGACTTAAAACAATGCGTTTTAATTACCTCAAATCCAATTTATTTATTCAGTTTTGAGTGTATAGTTCATGCATAACAAAAGTTAAATCCTCAACGCTGAACTTTTTTGGTCTAATTTATGCCTTCGGCATCAAATGAAAAATTTCAATATGAAAAACCAACTGCCCTCTATGTACCACAACATATATAGAAACAAGTACAATAAGAAATAAGGTTTATAAGATTACGAGGTCTTCATTGATGACGTAACAGTCAAGCTCGTCATCCCAGCCATCATGGAGGTTCTTCTCCTTGACCAAATCACCGATGATGATGTGGCGGAGCTGGGTGGCTTCTGCTAAAGCAGACGATGTCGTTGTCTTGCCTGTCCCAGGCGTCCCTGTCACCAGAATGTTTGGCCCCCTCTTTCTCACACTACCGTTTTGTGCCATGGAATCGAGTCCCTACTGCTTTGGTTATCTTAGTCACTTTCAGACCGTTCTGTCAGTGCTTGTTCTACTTCTATGTCTGACTAGCTATTAACCTGTGCCACGCACAAAATAGAATTAGATCAAGTACATAAACGCATATAATTCAAGATTATCTACATAATATCAGTTCTCTTATATATACAAAAAAGAAGAAATTAATTTTTTTTTTTATTATATGTAAAATGTAATGAATATTTATTTTAAAGGTTATTAGAAATTATATTTGAAAAACTTCTAATCAGGGCCGGCCCTTCCCTTAGGCGAGTTAGGCAATTGCCTAAGGCCCCCAAAATTTTAGAAAAGAACCGGCTAGTAGAGGAAAAACAAATTTAGTTTCAAATGAATTACAAAAATAATCTGGCACATCCTTTTAACCAAAAAAACAAAAATTTTGGTAAATCCTATTAAACATTGGTTCTAAACAAAATCATTAACCAAAAAACAACCAGATAAACTACAAATCCGGTCTAAGAGATTAACCACGAAACAATCACAAATCAAAACAAATAAATCCACTCAAAACCCTAAAAATTTTACCTTTCTCTCTAGTCTCTGCTCTCCGCCTCTCTCTAGTCTCCAGTCTCCACTGTTCAGCCTCAGCCGCTCTCTGATTCTCTGCTCTCCGCCTCTCTCAAGTCTCAACTGCTCACCTCACCTCAGGAATCAGGTATAAAATTATAGTAAATATTTGGGCACAGGGCACTCCATTTTATTTGTTAAGAACTTAAGATAACTTTGTTTATTTGGGCCCTCCCTGGCTGGTTTTTGTAACTTTTGTTTATCACTTATCAGTTTATCATTATGGCTGCCTGGACCCTCCCTGTCCCTGGACTGGGCATTAAGTTTGGGCCTTCAAGTTTTTTTCTTTTTTTTTAAAAGCCTGCATTTTTTTTTTTTTTTGGTTATAGATAGGATTTGCTTTGTGTTTATTTTTTTGGTGAGTGGGTCTTATTAATAGGTCTTGTGTTAGTGTTATGACTGTGCTTAAATTTTCGTTATGCTTGTACTTAATTTTTTTTTTTTAATTTATACAGGTTAAGATTGCTAAAAACTTGTTATTGTTTAGTGAAATTACAACAATATTTTTTATATAAATCACGTTCTATTTCTCATTTGCTTTACACTTGAAAGTTATTTTTTATTTTAGTCTTTATAAATATATTGTTTGATTAGAAATGTCTACTAGAAAATATGCATCTGGATATGAAAAACTTAAAAAAAGAAAAAAAGAAGAAAAATTAATTGAGTCTCAAAAAGGATCAATGGATAAATTTGTTATTAGTAATAAACAAAATATAACACAAAATTTAGATGAAAATATCACAAATGAGCAAGAAATTCACCAAAATAATTTAGAAGAAAATGAAGTTCAATTTTGCAATACAACAAATCTTGATAATGAACTTCAAAATAATTTAGAAGAAAATGAAAATAATGATGAAAAATATAATATAAAAATATTAAATAAACATTAATTTAATCAATATATAAGTATAAAAAAAGCCCCATTTTTAGTTCTCGCCTTAAGCCCCAAAATGTTTAGGGTCGCCCCTGTTTCCCTCTCATCCTCTCTCTGTCTCAACCCACGTCACACCGTGCTCCGTGGCTAACCACCAAGCTCTCCTTCTAAACCTCCATGGCCGGAGCTTTTCAAGCTCATCACCTCCAACCACGCACCACTACCGAAACCAGCCAAAATCAAATCACGACCACCACCACGACCAAAACCCAGCCAAAATCAAATCGCAACAAAAACCTAGAAGCCCACCAAATAACAAATCGAATCACACCCACCGAAATCAAAGTACAAAACCCACAAAACAACCAAAATCACAAAATTAAAACACTGAAAGTGAACCCACCATTAAAAAAACATATATTGGTTTTGTTATTATATTTTAAAAGAAGAATCATCTTGTTGAACTAATTTTAGATTCAATTAATCAAACACATACCACAAGCAAGAATGATAAACTGAAAACAAAGTAAAAAAAATGGTATTTCCCAAAAAAATGTTTTCAGAAAATAGAAAGGGTAAGCAAAATATAAAAACTATTTGCTTCATAATCTCAAATAAATAAATATGATGGGAATGACGAAACCAGTAACATCTTGACGAGGAAATCGTTCAGTGACGAGGTTAGACGATACAGACGAAGGAATGCTTGGACGAGCATAGCTTATATCCACATCATTGACGAGGAAATCACAAGACATTCATTACAGCACAATTAAATTCAGAACGGTCATAGAGCCAACTGTATGGGCCGTTGTACACATTAAAACCACATTACACCAAACCAGACGTTACGAGGAGGAGCATTAAGATCTCCATAACTACTTCAACGGCTAGAAGCCATGAAGGTATGCATATAAAGCCCTCTCATTGTCAAGAACAAGAGATATATACACAAAAAAAGAGAACTATTATTTCTTGCATTATCCATTCTTTTTGAGATTTTCTTGCATACTAACTTTGGCATCGAAGGCGTGGTGGCAAGCACCACATCGGTGACCCTTTCAAGAGGCTGCAGATTGGCTTCATCCGACCACATTGACTGACGAGTTCACGCTCCATCAGTTTGGCGCCGTTTGTGGGAAACGACATTTTTTGGGTTCAAACTCGAAATAGAAGTTTCCTACTTTTGTTTCTCCTAGGATGGAGTCCAATCAAGATTCCGCAGCCCTAGTTCAACAAGTTCAGGCCCTTGCAGCCACAGTTGAAGAGCTGACTAGGCAAAACCAGGAAATGAGGCTACGGCTCCAGCAGGAAGAAAATCGTTCGAAGGGAAATCAGGAAGGCGAAGGGGATAGCAACAGAAGAAGTGACCATCGGGGTCCAAACACTCCCCCCGAACAAAACTCAGACATTCTTCGGGAGATGAGGAGGGAGATGGATGAGCTAAGGAATGCCATCAAAGAAAAGACAGAGCGGAGTGTGGATCGGCTGGTTCGAGCGACGGATTCGCCATTCACAACGGCAGTCCTCGACTGCCCAGTGCCTTCGAAGTTCCGGTTACCTCAGCTCCAGCCCTTCGATGGACTGAAGGACCCCCAAGATCATCTGAATACCTTCAAAACAACCCTAGGGCTTCAGCAGCCCCCAGACGAAATATTGTGTCGTTCATTCCCAACAACAATTAAGGGGGCTGCCCGGGAATGGTTCACGAAATTGCCAAGGTCGTCCATCGACACATTCGAGCAGCTGAGCAACGCCTTCCTGCGACACTTTATTGGAGGACAACGACCAAAGAGAACCGCGGATCACCTGCTCACCATTAGGCAGGGAGAGAAGGAAACATTGAGGTCGTATGTGAAACGCTTCACCAGGGAGACACTAGAGGTAGACGAGGCTGACGATATGGTACAGTTGACAACTTTCAAGGCGGGATTGAAGTCCAGGGAGCTCGTCAGTTCTCTCGCGAAGAACCCCCCAAAGACGATGGCTAAAATGCTCCTCAAAGCGCAGAAATACATGAACGCGGAGGACGCTTTGGCTGCTATCAGGGACGAGGGTAGAATAGAAGACAAAGGAAAAAGGGAAGACGACCGTAGAGGGCAAAAGCGAGATCGTTTAGATCGTCGAAATAATGATGTAGTCAAAAGGAAAGATGAAAAAAGTCCACGGATGGTAAAATTCACCCCTCTCGTTATGCCTGTTGACAAGATTTTGACACAGATTCAAGATGAACACTACCTCAAATGGCCACGGCCATTACATTCGTCCCCTAGCGTCCGCGACAGGAGTAAGTACTGTCGATTCCACAAAGATCATGGCCATTTCACTGAAGACTGTAGGGATCTCAAAGAGCAAATAGAGGAATTGATACGAAAAGGGAAGTTGCAGAAGTTTATAAAGAAGGGAGAATATAGCAAATTCCGAGATGAAAACAAAGGCCAACATGAATCCTCATCCAAAAGTGGAAGTCGTCAGTCCCAGCCGACCCAAAATGTGATCGGGGAAATACCGACGATATCAGGGGGGCCTATCACGGGAGGTTCATTCAAGTCACTTAAGAAAGCACACCAACGACAGGTAAATAGCGTCCACATGGAGCTCCCACCAAAGTACAGACGAACTGACCAGGATATGACTTTTAATGAGAATGATGCTAGAGGAGTGAAACAGCCTCATAATGACCCTTTGGTTGTAATGCTTACTATAGAAGGGTTCAACACCAAAAGGATCCTCGTGGACAACGGCAGCTCTGCTGACATCATCTACTTTCCTGCATTCCAGCAATTGAAACTGGACCCAGGAAGACTGCGTCCGTTCAACTCCCCCCTCGTCAGCTTCAGCGGCGACAGAGTATATCCCAAAGGCATAGTGACGCTGGCTGTGACGGCAGGAACATACCCGAGGCAATTGACTCGACAGATGGATTTCTTGGTAGTGGATTGTCCTTCGTTATATAATGTCATTATTGGGAGGCCAGCGCTCAACAAGTGGAAGGCGTCCACATCCACCTACTACCTGAAGGTAAAATTCCCAACAGAAAATGGTATCGGCGAAATTAAAGGGGACCAAATTCTAGCTCGGGAGTGTTACCAGGCTGTGTTTGCAGCCAAAGAAAACCACACGTGGATGATAGAAGAAAAAGAGGAAGAAAAAACAGAAGCGCTGGAAACAGTGGAGCTGATCGAAGGGGAAGCAACAAGAACAACCAGAATAGGGACGACCCTGAGCCCTGAGATGAAAGCGAAGCTCATTCAGTTTCTTCGAGAGAATTTGGACGTCTTTGCCTGGAGCCATGATGACATGCCGGGCATATCTCCCGAAATCATCCAACACAGGTTGAATGTGGACCCAGGAAAGAAACCCATCAAGCAGAGACGAAGAACCTTTGCACCCGAAAGAGACCAGGCTGTCACTGACGAAGTGAGCAAACTTTTGGCAGCAGGCTTCATCAGGGAGGTATATTATCCAGATTGGCTTGCAAACGTCGTCCTAGTAAAGAAAGTCAATGGGAAATGGAGGATGTGCGTGGACTTCACGGATTTAAACAAGGCCTGCCCAAAAGACAGCTTTCCTCTTCCAAGGATAGACCAGCTCGTGGACACTACAGCTGGACACAAGCTGTTGACATTCATGGACGCGTTCTCGGGGTACAACCAGATAAAAATGGCTGACGAAGACCAGGAGAAAACCGCCTTCATTACGAGTCAAGGACTCTATTGTTATAATGTGATGCCGTTTGGACTGAAGAACGCTGGGGCAACTTACCAGAGATTGGTAAATAAAATGTTCGTCAACCAAATAGGCAGGAACATGGAGGTGTACGTTGACGATATGCTCGTCAAGAGCAAAGAAGATCTTGCACACCTGGACAACCTGAGGGAGACGTTCAAAACACTCAAACAATACCAGATGAAGCTGAACCCTGGTAAATGCGTTTTTGGTGTTGCCTCAGAAAAATTCCTGGGATTTATGGTGTCACAAAGAGGAATAGAAGCAAATCCTGAGAAGGTTCAGGCCATAATCAACATGGCGTCACCCAAGACCGTCAAGGAGGTCCAAAAGCTCACAGGACGGATCGCCGCCCTCAACAGATTCGTCTCTAGAGCAACGGATAAATGCCTCCCCTTCTTCAAGACCCTGAAGCAAGCCTTCGCCTAGACCGACGAATGTGAAGCAGCTTTCCAAGAGCTCAAACGCTACTTGAGTAATCCACCTCTCCTAAGCCCGTCAAAGGAAGGTGAGAACTTGTATCTGTACCTAGCTGTTTCGTCTATAGCCGTCAATGCAGCCCTGATCCGAGAAGAAAACAGAATACAACTCCCAGTTTATTATATCAGCCAAGCCTTCCAGGGGGCTGAGTCCAAGTACCCAAAAATTGAAAAAATCACGTTCGCATTGATAATAGCCTCACGTAAGCTCAGACAGTATTTCCAGGCAAACCCGATCTGGGTAATGACGGACCAACCTATCAAGAAGTCCATGAGCAAACCGGAGGCAGCAGGGAGAATGGTCCAATGGGCGATTGAACTTAGCCAATTTGATATAGAGTACCATCCCAGGGCAGCCATTAAAGCACAGGCTCTGGCAGACTTTATCGCTGAGTTCACCCTCTCGGACGAACAAAACCTTGCCAGTAAGGGCAAACCTTGGGTAATACAGACCGACAGTTCGTCGGCCCAAAAGCGGGGAGGAGTCGGGGTCGTCATAACCACCCCTGACGGAGAAGTATTGAGGTATGGAGTTCAGCTGAAATTCCCGGCGACCAACAACGAAGCCAAGTATGAAGGGATTCTGACGGGGTTGAGGCTAGGGAAAGTGTTTGGAGCTAAGACCCTGTTAGTCCAGAACGACTCAAAACTAGTAATTGGGCAGATCAAGGGAGAATACGAAGCAAAGGAAGAAAGAATGCAGAAGTACCTCAGGTTGACCAAGCACTTGACTCAAGAGTTTGAAGAGGTAGAGTTCGTCCAGATTCCTAGAAGCCAGAATAGGGCAGCAGACGAAGTATCGAAGATAGCCTCATCAGAAGGAACGGGGTCGAATGCAGACTTGATGATGGAAGTACAGAAGAACCCCAGCATAGAAGAAGTCCCAACCTTCACAATCCAGAACATAAGTAGCTGGATGACGCCCATTGTATCTTACCTTCGGGATGGGCACCTCCCTCAAGACACAAATGAAGCCAGGGAGATCAAGAAGAGGTCTGCCAGATTCACAATTCTTAATGACACTTTGTACAAGAGGGGCTTCTCCATGCCCTACTTAAGGTGTATGAACGAAGAAGACGCTGAGTACATCCTAAGAGAGGTCCATGAAGGAATCTGCGGAGATCACGCTGGCCCTAAATCCTTGGTAAGCAAAATTATGCGAACAGGTTATTTCTGGCCTACTATGCAGGTGGACGCAATGGAGTTCGTCAAGAAGTGTGACAAGTGCCAGCGATTCGGGAATATTCAACGACTGCCAGCCGAAAGACTGACGACAATAGCGTCCCCTTGGCCATTCGCACAGTGGGGGATTGACATCGTCGGCCCATTACCCTTGGGCAAAGGCCAGGTAAAATTCTTACTCGTCGCTATAGATTATTTCACAAAGTGGGTTGAGGCAGAGCCACTGGCGACTATCACTGAAGCAAAGATCCGGAGCTTCGTATGGAGGAACATAGTCTGCAGGTTCGGGATTCCAAGGACGATCATATCAGACAACGGGCGACAGTTCGACTGCCAAGGCTTCAAGGACTTCTGCTCTGGCCTGGGCATCAAGAACCAGTTCTTATCGCCAGGCCACCCTCAAGCTAACGGACAGACAGAAGTGACGAACTGGACTCTACTCAAAATCATAAATACAAAACTAGATGATGCGAAGGGTGCTTGGCCAGACGAATTACCTAACGTCTTGTGGGCCTACAAAACAACAGCAAGAACCCTGACAGGAGAGACCCCGTTCAGGCTTACTTACGGGACTGAAGCAGTGATCCCGGTTGAGGTCGGAGTAACCAGCACCAGGCGAGAAATGTTCAGCGAGGAAGACAATGACGATCGCCTACGAGTCAACCTGGACTGCCTGGACAAAGTCAGAGATAAAGCCTACAGCAGGATGACGAATTACAAGAAAAAGATGACAGAGTATTACAATAAAAGGGTGAAACTCCGACGGCTCAACATCGGCGACCTCGTCCTGCGTGAAGTAACTCTGGCGACCAAGGATCCAACTCAAGGGAAACTTGGCCCCACATGGGAAGGACCATACCGGGTTGTTCATTACTCCAGACAGGGAAGCTACCACCTTGAAACGCTGGACGGACAAAGACTCCCGAGGCCATGGAACATTGAACACTTAAAGAAGTACCATCAATAGACGTAACAATCAAATGTACTTGTTATCAAAATCAATAAAGAATTCATTCAGCCAATATTACTCTATGAGCAGGTCCATGCAACCGAAGGTTACTGACGAGCGCAATATCCCTGGGAAGGGTGTAAGCCACTAAAAGCCAAAAGTGGCTAAGTAACAAAATTTCGCCTTGACGGATGTAAGTTACTGACGAAGTAAATATCCCTGGGAAGGGTGTAAGCCACTAAAAGCCAAAAGTGGCTAAGTAACAAAATTCCGCCTTGACGGATGTAAGTTACTGACGAAGGATATAACCCTAACAAGGGTGTAAGCCAAAAAAAAAAAAAATGGCTAAGTAACAAAATTCCGCCTTGACGGATGTAAGTTACTGACGAAGGCAATATCCCTGGGAAGGGTGTAAGCCACTAAAAGCCAAAAGTGGCTAAGTAACAAGATTCCGCCGCGACGGATGTAAGTTACTGACGAATCCAATGTCCCCATAGAAGGATATATATAAAAAAAATGGCTAAGTATCACAACGAAGGTAATTACTTCAAAAAACAGGTAAGTGATATTAAATTAAAGCCTGGAATAGACTGAGTCATCATTGTCTTTTACAACTAAAAGCCCATAAACACTGGGCTAAAGATCTTTCCTTTTGTTCCCAAAATAGACAGAAAGTAAAATTGTTCAGAAATTAGATTTACAGAACTGCCCAAAACATGAAGGGCATCCCAAAAAAAAAAAAAAAAAAAAAAAAAAAAAAACTTTCTAAGTGTCAATCTCGCGTAGCGGCATCGTCATCAGGAGCATCCTCATGGGCATCACCACCAGCAGGAACCTCTCCAGGAGCGTCAGTCTGAACGGCAGAAGATGGGGTGGCCTCGTCAGTTGCCATCTCTTGATCCACCTCTTCTAGGTCCAGATTATCCATGTTTACACCGGAAGGATGCTTGACGAGGTATCTTCTAAAGAGCTCGAAGCCTTTGAAGTACCAGCTGAACAAGACGGTCTGGTACTCGTCCGTAGTCTGGAAAGCCTCTACAGACCTCGCAGCAATAGTCTTCAGACTTTCTTTAGCATTCAAAAGCTGTTCGTCCTTCTCCGAAGTCAGCTGACGCTCAGCCCTCAAGTCATTGTTCAAAATTTTGACCCTCTCCTTTAAAGAGGTGGCCGCGTCCATAGACTCAACAAGGTTTTTCTTTAACTCCGAGTTCTCCTTCTCCAAAGCCTCCATCCTAGAGGTCAAGGATGCCACCCGAGCCTCTTGTGTAAGATGCTCAGAGGTAATGTGAATACTTTCCCCCAACACCTGGAAAGGAATGTGAGGACGTTAAAAAAAAAAAAAAAAAAAAAAAGGTTTTCTTTTGACAATGAACACTCTACCTGGACAAGTCGCTGGATATGACGAGAGGCGACCTCGTTGAAAGGCACACCTGAGAAGACCTTAAGATCATCCGCCGTCAACACCTCGTGGGCCCTGTCCACGGCTAATCTCTCATCATCCCATATTGTGGACGAGCGTGAATCAGCTTTCTCCTTTCCTGATGTTCGCTGCTTCTTCGAGGCCGGAGTAGGGATCTCCTCGATCGAAGTTGCCGGAGAAGCTGTCCTCGTCGGTTCATTGACGGAGACTATGGTGTTGACGGGGACATTTGGACTGGTAGGAGTAGCCATCCCCTTTACACGCACTGCTTTCTTCCTAATGCTGGATAGTGGCTCGTCCTTCTTGTCTCTCATCTTCGCGTACATGTCCTTTTTAAACTTGGTCGTCATCTCTTCAAGAAGGAAATGGTTAGGAAAAAATCCACATGCATAAAGAAAGCAGAGCTTGACGAGGTTAGTACTTACTTTTCTTGCCTTCAATACCAATGGAATGTAGGACGTAAGGAGACGGATCTGGCCCGAGGTGGTAAAAAGCCAAGGTACGTGGGTCTACCAGGTCGTCCCAGCTCTCTATCGTCTGGGCGTATCCAAGGGCGGTTTCAACGCGCTCTTTATGCCTGCTCTTGAGCTTAGGCCGTCTCTTAACTGCACATAGCAAGGGGCAAAGGGATCAGCAACATAACATAGCAAAAAAAAACATCAAAACTGAAAACAACGAATAGAAAGACTGACGCACCTAAAGCCGGGGTTCCCCACTGACGATGCAACCTTGGTATATCACCCTAATCCGTGCTGGATTGAGTCTCAAAATCGTCCCCCGACACAAAGAAAAACCTGGATTTCCAGTACCTGAAGGACGAAGGCAAACCCCTGACGATCCTAGTATTCCTCGCCCAGGGAACTAACTCGTAATATCCATACTCCTTGGACTCTTTCAAGCGATATAAATATGTGAGTTCGTCTATCCTGATCATATCTCCATTAGCAGCCAACCATATCTCCATACAGTTCACCACTATTCTCCACGAATTGGGCATGAGCTGCCCAGGAGCAATGCCAAAACAATCCAAAAGTTCCATCAGGAATGGATGGACGGGGAACCTAAGCCCGCAAGTAAAGGCTGACTCATAAAAACACACTTCACCCGGAAAGAAGTGACAAGCCCTATCCTCGTCACTAGGTAGACGAACGCGCACCTTTTCTGGAAATTGAAACCTGTCCTTAAATCTAGCCACATTATCCGCGTCCAAACCACACGCCTCCCCGAGGGCGTGAAAAGCCCTAACCACTCGAGGGGAAGAGACGACCGAACCTCCCTCCGCTGGATCACCGTTTGACGATAATCCAGTCTCAAGGTCGCTAGACCTAACTTCAAACATCGCTTCTCCCTCTCTCACTAGACCCTCGAACCAATCAACCGATTGACGAAGCAAAGGCAATAGATCAGCCAATGCAACGCCCAAACAGTTACCCTCAAAAATGAAATTTTCTAAGTGTGGGAAATTCCCCAAAGACCCTCCTAATCGCGCGAATAGGAAGGAAATTGAGGGGCAGTCTATCCTAACTTCAGAACTACGGACCATGGAAATACAAAAATGAAAGAAGAAAATGACACTTGCTAAGAACCCAAAAGGAAAAGAAATCGAGTATATAAAAAAAAAAAAAAAGGAGAAGAAAAAGAAGAGTAAATCAGAAACCACAGCAAGACAGAAGAAAAAAGGAAAAACTCAAAAAGGGAAAGAAAAACGTACCTCAAGCAACGGCGGAAAACACCAACACACGGCGCACCGGTCTGAAGAAGAATTGCAGAATGGAGCTCGCCAAGGAACACTCAGCAAAAGTTTTTTCTTTGAGAAATGAAAAGGTGCAAAGTGGAGAAGTTTTAACCCAAAAACTAAGGCAACTGAAAAACGGCGGGAAACCCAAGGGTCACGAAAATAACCCCACCAATCCACAACACAACACGTGGCAACCACGCAGAGAACGCCATCACTACGCAGTTAATGCGGCACGGAAGCCCAACAGGCACTTTTGGCTCAGGAGACTTTTTATCTTCCACGGCCAACATGACATGTCATGACGACCATGGAATCCGGGGGCAACTGATGGGAATGACGAAACCAGTAACATCTTGACGAGGAAATCGTTCAGTGACGAGGTTAGACGATACAAACGAAGGAATGCTTGGACGAGCATAGCTTATATCCACATCATTGACGAGGAAATCACAAGACATTCATTACAGCACAATTAAATTCAAAACGGTCATAGAGCCAACTGCATGGGCCGTTGTACACATTAAAGCCACATTACACCAAACCAGACGTTACGAGGAGGAGCATTAAGATCTCCATAACTACTTCAACGGCTAGAAGCCATGAAGGTATGCATATAAAGCCCTCTCATTGTCAAGAACAAGAGATATATACACAAAAAAAGAGGCTGCCCCTCTTTTTGAGATTTTCTTACATACTAACTTTGGCATCAGAGGCGTGGTGGCAGGCACCACACCGGTGACCCTTTCAAAAGGCTGCAGATTGGCTTCATCCAACCACATTGACTGATGAGTTCACGCTCCATCAAAATAAATAACCAAAAATCACACACCATAATCCGGTGAAGCCTCGTGAGCCACAATTTCACTTAAGAGGATCGTTTGAGTTGAGAGGAAGAGATTTTCATAGTCTTTGGCTCGGCAGCACAATCTTCGATTTCCTTTCTTGACGTGGTTTTCGCTCGCTCCTCTCCTGTCAGCCTAGGCGACGTATAAAGAGAAATAAAAGAAAGAAAAACAACGCACCGCGTAAAAAAGAAGAAAAGAAAAATGGTGAGAGAAGAAAGACAGACTGAGATCAGGTGCACTGTCATAGGTATTTTTTTACATTTTTTACTCTCTTTTTTTTAAACTTTTTAACTCTCCTTTAATATATTTTATTTAATGGTTGAGATTGAAAGTTATTTTTTCAACTTTTAATCTCAGCCATTAATTACAATTGCATCAAGATATTGCACCTGAATCTGAAAAAGACAAAGAGACCTACACATACATATACACATACATAAGCACGCATAAACACATACACATACACATAAACATACATAAATATAAGCACGCATAAATACATACACATACACATACATAAGCACACATACACACACATACATAAACATACACATACACATACACATACAAATACATATAAACATACATACACATACACATAAATATACATATACATAAACATAAACACACATACACATAAACATGTATAAACTCACATAAACGTAAACATACACATACATAAATTTAAATATAAATTACAAACACACATAAAAGCTCGATTTAGCACACCAAAGTAACTAACGAAATTGTTTGAGGATTGATGTTAGTTTGCAATTTTTTCCAGTCTATATGAGGGTTTAATTTTTCTCAGTCTGTATGTGTGTTTATGTTTATGTATGTTTATGTTTATGTGTGTGTGTTTATGTATATGTGTGTTTATGTTTGTTTGTTTTTGTTAATGTTTGTTTATGCGTGTTTATGTGTATGTGTATTTATGTTTGTTTGTTTTTGTGTATGTTTGTTTGTGTTTGTGTTCATGTATGTTTATGTGTATGTGTGTTTATGTTTATAAATATAAACATACATAAACATACACACATACATAAATATGCATAAACATAAATGAACATAAACATCATAAACATAAACATACACATACATACACATACACATACACACTCATACACATACACATACATAAACATAAACATACACATATACATAAACATAAATGAACATAAACATAAACACACATGCACATACACATAAACATAAATATACACACACATAAATATACACACACACACTCATACACATACACATACACATACATAAACACATATACACATACACATACATTTTTAGTTCTCGCCTTAGGTCCCAAAATGTCTAGGGCCGCCCTTGAATACAGGTATTTGAGCAAAAACAGAGTATCAGTGTATCCTAGCCTCTATTTTCCATACTTCACAACAACAACAACAATAACAAAAAATACTACATTATGGGGCTTTTGTGTTTATAAGGAAATGGTACTCACTCAAATATTTTTATTATACTTCATCATTCCTTCATGAATATAAATAAAAGTTTAAGATTAAAACACTTCAAATAAACAATCTTGATCATAGTGGCTAGCCCTATCATTGAAGAACCCCAACAACAATATCAGTAATACACGACACAAAAAATATAAAACTTCAATATCTACAAGAATGCTATCTATACGGAAAATTCATCAAATATTGGAAATACGCATATTAATTTAACTAAATTGATAACAAAATATTTGTGAATACATCATGATATATATATTAATTTTTGGGGAAATTGCAATTTACCCACCTGTGGTTTGGCCCGTTTTAACAGTGCCTACCCGTGGTTTGAATTTTGTCACTTAACCCACCTGAGGTGACCTCCGTTAGACCCCCGTTATCTACCTCTGTCCTTTCCATTAGAAAATCCTCTTTACTATATAAGCCAAAATTAGAACTCAATTAGAACCCTAAAAAAAGGACTGAGCTCTCTCTCACCATCTTAGAAATCAAATCTTCAAACCCAAATTCCATTTCATGACCCGAATCTGGTTCAATCAACACAATAATGGTTCCCTCTTGATGTATATACTACCAACAATATACATCAAATCTTGCCGTAAAAAAAAAAAAAAAAAAAAAAATCAGTTTAAGTTACAAACCCAGATAGCAAGGGAAAACAAAAAGGAACCCATAACTGTGCTTAGGATATTGCTGCCTAGATTTGTTGGCTTTTGGTAGCTTTACAGCTAAGCACCTCCTATGTAGTGGGCATATATGGATAGAATTGTGGGACTCTACATGTGGTTCTTTCAAGAAGTCAAGCACAGGATTCTTTTTCTTGTGGAGATGCTAGAGCCTATTCTTGATCCTGCTATAGCCACGTCAAAAAGCGCAATAGCTTTTGGAGATCTATCTTCCTCTTTTCCTGAAAAGCAAGAAACCATTTGTGTGACTGCCCTCAATGTCATCCGTACAGTAGTAAGAAAGCCAGCCGTTCTTCCTTCTTTGGAATCTGAATGGAGGCATGGCTCAGTTGCTCCTAGGTAATACACGTTTGTATTGTTTGTTCAATGAGTTGGCTGTGATGTTGGATTTACTAGATTGCTGGGGTTTTTTTTGCAAATTTTTTTTTTTACTTGCAAATCTGGGTTTTTTTTTTACTTGCAAATCTGGGTTTTTCTTTTTTAGAGAACCCAGCAAAAGAGAAGGGGTTAGAGTTTTAGAGAGAGAAAGCCTAGATTGCAAATCTGGGTTTTTTTTTGTAGATTTTTTTTTTACTTGCAAATTTGGGTTTTTTTTTTAGAGAACCTAGCAAAAGAGAAGGGGTTAGAGTTTTAGAGAGAGAAAGCCTAGATTGCTGCGGTTTTTTTTGCAGATTTTTTTTTTACTTGCAAATCTGGGTTTTTTTTTTTTTTACTTGCAAATCTGGGTTTTTAGGGTAAAGATAGAGTCTAGCAAACTCGTGAATACCATTTATTCTTAATTTTTGTGTTTTATTTTGTGATTGTTTTAGGAAGAATTAAGTAGTCAATTTTTGAATTTAGCAGTGGAAGGCTAGCGAATCTGTGGGTGTATGTTCACATGGATTTGTGGCTTTGTTTGTGACTTTAGGTGTATTGGTTTTCTTGTCATTGTAAAAGTATGTTTGGCAATTGCAGTGGGTATTGGGTAAGAACGTTAAACACATCATTCCATATACATTTCTGGGTTTTGACTATGAAGAAGAAGAAGAAGAAGGAGAGAAAAGAGAAGAGAGACATAAAATATAATGAAAAAGACACATTTACCCCTATTTTTAACTGTGAAAAGGGAGAGGTGGGTAACGGGGGTCTAACGGAGGCCACCTTAGGTGGGTTAAGTGACAAATTTCAAACCACGGGTGGGCATTGTTAAAACGGGCCAAACCACAGGCGGGTAAATTGCAATTTCCCTTTAATTTTTTGATGTATAAAGTAAATACAAACAATTATCAAAAGCCTTTGAAACATATCTGAAAACATGTTAAGAAAAAATAACTTGCAAAATCAGAGAGAGAGAGAGACCCACCGATAGGGTTTTTTGGCGACTGAAACGAGCTCCGGCGTCCGGCTGTGGTGTTCTTTCTTCTCTTCTTTTGCTCAAATTTGTTCCGCCTAAAACTCTTTCGTGAATGTTCTTTTCGTTTTGAAGTTAGCTTTTATAATTTGGATAAATTGCAAAACACACCCCTATGATTTTGAAAAGTTTTGGGGTAAACACGTATAAACTCACATAAACGTAAACATACACACACATAAACTTAAATATAAACATAAACACACATAAAAGCTCGATTTAGCACATCAAAGTAACTAACAAAATTGTTTGAGGATTGGTGTTAGTTTGCAATTTTTTCTAGTCTATATGAGAGTTTAATTTTTCTCAGTCTGTGTGTGTGTTTATGTCTATGTATGTTTATGTGTGTGTGTTTATGTTTATGTGTGTGTGTTTATGTTTATGTGTGTTTATGTTTGTTTGTGTTTGTGTTTGTGTTCATGTATTTATATGTATATGTGTTTCTATTTATATTTATGTTTATAAATATAAACATACATAAACATACACACGTACATAAACATGCATAAATATAAATGAACATAAACATAAACACATACACATAAACATAAACATACACATATACACACATAAACATACACATACACATACATAAACATACACACATACATAAACATAAATGAACATAAATATAAACACACATACACATAAACATAAACATACACATACACACACATAAACATACACATACACATACACACTCATACACATATACATACATAAACACACATATACATACACATATATTTTTAGTTCTCGCGTTAGGCTCCAAAATGTCTAGGCCCACCCCTGCTTCTAATGTAGCAGCATGGAAATTGGCTAAGCCACCCAGTTAGTAACTCAGCTAGGAGAAGATAAAGTTTGGCAGGAAACAATTCTGGATTGTTTATGAAATGTAATACAAACTGATGTAAATCTTTAAGTTTTTTTAATCTAATAAAACTTTCTGCTATTTTATTAGAAAAAACAATCATCACAGTTTCCTTAAAAAAAACCAAACAAGAGGAGCACACTAGAAACTAGAAACCTTCAACAATTAAGCAAACTTCTAATTGCACCAATACAGATTCTAAATATGCAAAATACAATCCAAATCACCAAAAGAGTCCATTTGGTTAGGCAATTTGGGAGCCTAAAAGAGCATTTTTAAAACCTAAAATGCTGTTTCGCAACAGCAACTCATCATAGCTTTTTTTTATTTTTTTTATTTTTTTTTTTTTTACAAAGGCTCATTTTAAACCCAAAACGCCGTTTCGCAACAGCTTATACAAACGCAACCAAAACATATTACATCAATTAAGCAAAACCATCTAAAACGCAAGCAACAAGTACCAGAAAATACAAGCAATACAAAGAAAAAAAAATTCCATAAAAAATTAGGATTCCAGATTGAGTAAAAATATGCTACTGATTATAGGTTGCATTTGGAAGTAGGTCACGAATAAGAAATGTTTGATAAATAACAGAACTAAAAATAAATAGATATTGAATTTTCACATTGCAAACAATGTCTTTTGAAAGAGAAATTCATACCTGCAAATGCGAAGGCGACGGCGACAGGTAGTTGCGGTGAAGACTGAAGTGTTTCGATGGGAATTTGTTTGATTAGGAAATTAGGGATTTAGGGCACCGAATTGGAATTTTGGGGGAATTTGGTCCATTACCATTTGGGAGGTTTTCTTTATTAGGCCTGATATTTTCAAACAAAGACCCGAGTTTTAGGTATCGGCCCAAGTCAAAAAGGCTCTAACTCAAGGCTTTTTTTTTTTTTTTTTGAATTTGGATATAGTTAGAATGAAAAATGGTACTATTTGAACCGTAATATTTTCATTTTAAAGATTAAGAAGTGTCAACTAATTAAATAAGTTTTTTGACAACAAGCTATAAGGCTTAAATTTAAACAAATAGTAGTGTTGGTCTAGAATCTAACGATACACAAGAAAGTTTTGAAATCTCTCTCCCCAGTAGGAGCTCTTCCCTCTCCCTTCTGTAAGAGCACTCTCCCTCTCTCCCTGTAGACGAGATCTTCTCTCCCACATTCTGTGAGGCTACCCCGTAAAGTCTATTCTCACCGTCTCAACTAACCTTTCAACACTTTCTCTTAGAATACCATGGAACAGGAAATGATTGATGGGTTGTAAAATTTGTGTCTCACGAAGGAAGAAGAAGAAGGAATACCCATTACAACAAGAAGCAAATCAGACTTATTGGAGGAATGTTCTTTAAGTCTTTTTGGTCGTTTACTCTCAGACAAACAGCAAAATCAAAGGGCTTTGAAGAGCACTCTGAGGTCCATTTGGAAGATGGGTTCGGAGTTGAAAATAGTCGATGTAGGGAATGGTATTCTCCAGTTCAAGTTCAGTTCTAAATATCAATTGGAGTGGGTGGAGAATAGTGGCCTATGGAATTTTGAGAATAATTTGCTCCTCCTTTGCCGATGGAAGAAGGGGCTCTCCACAGCAAATATGGTCTTTACCCATTCCCCTTTATGGGTACAACTTTAGGGCTTACCTTTTGAACACATGAGTGAAGATGTGGGTAGAGACATTGGAAATAGTTTGGGGCGCTTTATAGAAATGGACAAACGTGCCTGCCAATCGGACCAAGCTTTGTTTATACGCATCAGAGTTGAGCTTCCGATAGATAAACTGCTTCGCAGTGGGGGTAACGTGGTGAGTCTTGATGGGGAAAAGTTTTGGGTCAACTTTAAATATGAAAGGCTTCCCACGTTTTGTTTCTTGTGTGGCAAGCTTGGCCATGATGATAAGCATTGCTTGGACTTCCTAAACTGGCAGACCACTTCTGAGCAATATGGTGAGTGGCTAAAGGCAGGTGGTGTTTTCAAAGGGAATCCAGGCCGACAAAGGAGCACTTACAGAGATAGGCGTGATGAGGAAAATGAAAACATCACCAAAGGTAATGGACAGTTTACGGATTAGAACCTCCATTCCGATGTGGCGGATGGTGGAGGAGATAACGTAGGAAGTGGTAGTATTCGAAATTCAAAAATTGTTGACCACACGTGCGGAGGGGATGTTTTTGAAGCCCAAATGTGTCAAGCAGCAAATAGTGGAGGCAGATGGGACGGATTGGAAAAAGGTGACCAACTTTTGAGATTGGGGTTGAGCCAACGTGATGACATGACAGCACATAGCTCAGAAGCTTGCATTGATGCGGATGTAGAGAAAGAAGTGCATGATGCTTTTTCTAAAGTGGGCTTCCCACTCCATGAGGCCAAAAATTCTCATGAAGTTACTAGCCCAAACAAGCTTAAGAAGGAGTATCAAGCTGGTGTCATGGTAGAGGAACACAAACTGGCCCATGAGGTAAGTAAAATGCAAAAAAGGGAAGGGTGGTTAAAAAGGGTAGCTAGGGAGAAAGGGCAGGCCTAAACCCAAGGGTCTGAGAATAAAAATCAAATTTTGGGGGTTAAACGTCAGGGCTCTGTAGTCTTTACTGAGAATGAAGAGAGTATAATTCACAAAAAGCAGTGTGGTGGCTTCTCTGAAAGTTTGAATGAATTGAATTTATCGACGGTGGCTACTAGGCAGCACCGCCGGGAGCCATGAATTTGTTATGCTGGAACTGCCGGGGGCTTAGGAACCCCCGGTCAGTTCGTGCGTTGCACGATTTGGTGCGATGTTGGGATCCCAGAATAGTGTTTCTTTTGGAGACTAAGCTTAGGAAAAGATGTATGGAGAGAGTTAGAGACAGTTTGGGCTTTGCAAATGGTCTTTTTGTACCAAGCCGGGGTCGTAGTGGAGGTCTGGACCTTCTATGGAAAAGGGAAGTAAACCTGAACATAAAGAGCTTCAGCAATTTCCATATTGATGCAACTGTTACTGAGGTAAGCTCTAGCCTAGAATGGAGAATTACTGGTTTTTATGGTCATCCTCAAACGCACTTGCGTCATGAATCATGGAATTTACTTTCTCTCCTCTGTAGTCAAATGCAACTCCCTTGGTTTTGTTTTGGAGATTTTAACGAGATTTTTTCTATGAAAGAAAAATGGGGAGGTGCAAACAGAACGCAAAATCAGATGGAAGGTTTTCGTAATGTCATCAACTCATGTGGATTCAAAGATTTGGGTTACAGTGGACCTGACTATACTTGGTGTAATATGCAAGAAGGGGCTGGAAGAGTTTTCTTAAGGTTAGATAGAGCTTTGGCCACGTGTGATTGGATAGAGAAATTTGGTGAAGTTAAAGTCCATCACCTGGTTGACTTTACTTCGGACCACTGCGATCTTTTCATCTCTAACCCCCAAGTTATTAAAAGACCTAGGTCGCGACGTTTCCACTTTGAGGCCTTATGGACGAAGATAGAGGATTGCAGAGGAGTTATTGATTCGGTGTGGGGCTCTATTAGTGATATGAACACTCCTGAGGGTATGGCTTGTGGTCTAAACCTTTGTGCTTCTGAGTTTGCTTTTTGGAATTCTTCTACCATTAGTCAGATTCCAAAGCTGATTCAGGAAAAGCGGAAAATGCTCTCCAACTTGATCGAGCAAGACAAAGATGGTTTTCTTGGGGTGGAAATTAACAACGTTAGGAGAGAGCTAAATGGGCTTTTGGATGATGAAGAAATTTATTGGGGGCAATGTTCTAAGGTTCATTGGCTAAAAGAGGGTGACAGAAACACGAAATTTTTTCATGTTCGAGCGTTCGAAAGAAGGAAGTAAAACATGATCACTGGAATTTGGGATAAGTATGGGTGGTGGTGTGAAGACAAGGATAGTATTGCCAATGCTGCAGTCACTTACTTTGAAGACATCTACTCCACTTCTAATTCGAGTCTGATTGATGAGGTTACAACAACAATTCCCACCATTGTAACTGAGGAAATGAACATGGAGTTGTCTAAAAACTTCACCAGGGAGGAAATTGTGAGTCAGACGTGGCAAAACGGGTGGGTCAGGTCGGTTCGGGTTGGGTCAATCAGGTTGGCAGGTCAAACGGGTCACAGGTCAAAACGGGTCAATCGGGTTGCGGGTCGAGTCGAGTCAGGTTGGGTTGACCCATATTTTTAAAAGTTTTTTTTTTTTTTTTTTCAATTACAAAAACAAATCAATGACAACCTATTTAGAGAGAATGAATAAAATCAGTTAAGCAAATGAATTGCACTTAATGCCACTTGTTAATATCCTTATAATTCTAACAGTTTTGATTTTTGAGCATGACAAAAATTATTTATAGTCATAAATTTATGATGAAAAAAGTCTTCAATGTTAATAATTCACTGTCAAAATGCATATAATTACAAGTTTACAACTTCAAAAAGAGATAGATCTTAAAACAAACAAAACAAGTAAGCCAACAAAGTAGCAAGTTATTGGTCTTCTTAAGTTCACATGTTCCTGTTACATTTAAAATAATAGTAAAGTTAGATTGCTTAGAAAGATAAACTAAACAAAAAAAGATTTAAAAATAAACATAACATATTAAGTAAAGAAGAATAAGTAAATATTTTATAAAAATTACACCTCAATCTCAATCTGCTCAACGTTGGTAGCAGATTCAACACTGCAAATATTCATACTTGCAAATTGTAGCTCAAGTTGGCCAATTTCGTCAGCATCTTCATCTACAATGCAATATTTTAATATAAATTAATGTATCATAAAAGCAAATCAATAAAGAATTAAAATTGTATAATTATGACTATAAAAAAATTAAATTACCTTCAAATCCATATGGCCAACTTTTAGTACATAACGTAGCTTCCACATTCTCAGGTAAAAAACGTGATTGATACGGAGTAAGAATTTTTTTCCCAGTGCTAAAAATACTACTAAAAATTAAAGGCTTTGTGTGAAACTAAAAAAGTGTGGAAGAAGGGAAGAGGCTGGACTCTGGTTTGGAGGGTGGAGGCACAAGAGAAGTAGAGGAAGTGAGGAACTCAACTTAAAGGTTTCACTTTTCACTTTTAGGTTTGTTTGTATAAACTATAAAGTATAATTGATTGTATTGTGCATTTTGACAGTTTGTGCTTTGGCTTTGTCACTTTGGACAATGGAGTGAATCGAGTGGACTACAGCTAGCAAGCAAGCATTGAATGAGAATTTTTTTTTTTTTAATGGTTGTGAGTCACGGCCTTGGCCCTTGTGTAGTGACAGTAGTATTGTGATTTGTGATGTCTTGTTACTGTCAAGCACAGTAGCATTGTGATTAATATTGAATATATTATTACTAGTTTTGATACTTTGTGCTTTATGCACATAATATCAGGACGTAATTAAAAAAAAAAAAATTAGCAAATTTTTTTTAACGGGTCAAGTCACGGGTTATCCGGGTCGGGTCGGGTTGACCAGCAAAAAAATCGGGTCGGGTCACGGGTCAACCCGTTTTTGCTTCGGGTCAAAAAAATCAGGTTCAGGTCAAGTATTTTTCAGGTCGAGTTAGAAAATTCTGACCCGTATTGCCATGTCTAATTGTGACTGCTCTCAAGTAGATCCACCCCACAAAATCTCCAGGGCCTGATGGTATGTCCGCTATCTTCTTTCAAAAATATTGGGATATTGTTGGTTCTAATGTTTCAAACATGGTCCTAAATGTCCTTAATTCTGGCATGTCATTAGATGTTATCAACAAAACCAATATTGCCCTCATCCCTAAAACAAACAACCCCAAAAGAATGACTGACTTTAGGCCTATCAGTCTATGTAATGTGATTTACAAGCTCATTTCTAAAACTTTAGCTAATCGTCTTAAAGTTTTTCTTCCTCTTATTATCACAGAAAATTAGAGTGCGTTTATTGCAGATAGACTCATTACAGATAACGTTCTTATAGCTTATGAGTTAATGCACTACCTAAAGCATGAAAGAAAGGGGAAGGACTGCTTTATGGCAACAAAGCTTGATATGAGCAAAGCCTTTGATAGGGTTGAATGGGGCTTTATTGAAGAGGTCATGAGGAAGATGGGGTTCAATAAGAGGTGGATTAGCTTGGTTATGAGATGTATCTCATCTGTTTCATATTCTATTATTATCAATGGTGATACCTTTGGACATATTGTCCCCTTTAGAGGCCTCAGGCAAGGAGACCCCCTCTCACCCTACCTTTTTCTTCTCTGTGCTGAAGGTTTCTCGGCCCTCCTCCATGAATCAGCAAGAAATCAACTATTGAATGGCATATCTTTATGTAGGGGGTGCCCTAAGATCACTCATCTTTTCTTTGCTGATGACAGCCTCCTCTTTTGTAAAGCCAACAGTGAAGAATGTGAGAAGCTTAAGGAGATTCTTGAGAAATATGAGGCAGCTTTTGGGCAAAAGGGCAACTCAAATAAATCCTCTATTTATTTTAGCCCAAATACAACCCTAGAGCTAAAGGAGGCAATCTTTAACATCTTGGGGCCCATGCAAGACTCAAGGCACAATAAATATATGGGCCTCCCTTCCATCGTTGGCAGATCCAAGAAGCAAGTCTTTGCGGAGATTAAAGAAAGGGTGGGTTTGAAGTTGGTGGGTTGGAAAGGGAAGTTGCTCTCTTCGGGTGGGAAGGAAATTCTCATCAAAGCGGTGGCCCCACCTACACAATGAGTTGCTTTCAACCTCCAAAAAGCCTTTGTGCTGAGTTTGAAAGAATGATGAGGAATTTTTGGTGGGGGCAAAAAAACCAAGAGTCGAAAATTGCCTGGATTAGTTGGAGAAAGATGTGTAAGCCAAAATCTCTTGGGGGTTTGGGGTTTTGAAATCTTCAAGCTTTCAATCTTGCCCTTCTTGCTAAGTAAGCTTGGAGAATTCTCACAAATCCTAGTTCTTTGGCAGCTCGCATTCTCAATCTCGCATTCTTCAAGCTTTCAATCTCACATTCTCAAGGCAAAATACTTTCCCTATTGTGATGTGCTTAATGCTAGCTTGGGTAGCAACCCCTCCTACACATGGAGGAGTATTCATAATAGCTTTAAGGTCCTTAAAAGGGGCACACGCTGGAGAGTTGGGAATGGTTGGAGGATTCATATCTGGGATGATAAGTGGCTTCCAACCCCCTCGACCTTCAAAGTCATTACCCCCCCTCGGATCACTAAAGACTACCCCATGGTCTCCTCTCTCATTGACCCGGATACAAGGTGGTGGAAAATCGATTCTATTAGAGCTCTCTTCTTTTCGGTAAATGCAGACACTATTCTTAAGATTCCCTTGAGATTCAATCTGCTCGAAGACAGAATCATTTGGATAGGGAATAAAAAAGGAGGGTTTACTGTTAAAAGTGCTTACTTTATTGCTGTCAATCTCCTAGAATTGTCTCAGATTGTGGAGTGCTCTTCGGGTGACCCCTTTTCGCCACTTTGGAAGAATCTTTGGAAGCTTGATCTCCTAGAAAAAGTCAAAATATTTGCTTGGAGAGCTTGTTTAAATGGCCTGCCAACATTGGTCAATATGCATTTGAGAGGTTTGTGCACCAACTTATCTTGCCCGGTTTGTGATGAGGGTGTTGAATGCTTTACTCATTGCTTAATCACTTATGACTTTGCCCTCTTTGTTTGGGCCCTTTGGCAAGACTGCCCACTTGGTTTGCAGCTGGAAACCCGTGAATTCAAGGACCTTGCTTTTCATTTTCTTGCAAATTCTCCTCCTCGGCACTTGCTGTTTTTCTTTGCCATTTCCTGGGCGATTTAGCACAATAGGAACCTGCGTGTCCATGATGAAGGTTGTCTTTCGCCCCTCCAAACTTGGGAGATGGCTCAAAGATTAATTGATGACTACCATGGTGCCTTTAAGATGGATTTCCCCCTTATGCAATCCATTCCTATGGGCTGGTCTGTCCCTCCTCCTGGTGTGTTTAAGGTAAATGTAGGTGGGGCGTGCTCTATAGATTCTGGAGTGAGTTCAGGGGTTGGTGTAGTTATTAGAGATGGGTCTGGCATGGTTATAGCAGCTCTTAGTAAGTTGCTGCCTTCTAATTTCCCTGTTGAGTGGACAAATTATATGCTATTGTTGGCGCAGGAAATGGAACTCCCTCAAGTCATGATGGAATCAGATGCTCTTTCGGCTATTCTTGCTATTGACCAAGGCAATACCGGGGGTGAAGCTAGACATTTGGTGGAAGGTATTTTGCCGGCCAAAGCTTTTTTCTCTTGCTGCTCTTTTGCTCACTTGAAAAGGGACTACAACAAGGTTGCTCATGAGCTTACTCAGTTCGCCAAGATTAATCATTGTTCTCAAGTCTGGAAAGGTGTTACCCCACCTTTTGTATCTCATCTGGTTGTATTAGATTTAGAGCCTCTCTCTGTGTCTCATGCTGGTGGCTCTTTGTTGTAACCCTTTTTTGGTTTAATGAAATTGATTTCCTCTCCAAAAAAAAAAAAGAAAAAAAAAAAGAAAAAATCTAGCAATACGCTATGATTCGGATTGAGTTTTTTTTTTTTTTTTTTTTTTTTTTTTTTTTAAGAATTTTAATTTGATAGTTGTCGGAGGAGAGAATTTGAATTTTGAATATTTGACATCTTCATTAGAAAGACCAAGGTGTATTATTTGACCTATAAGAATTTTGACATTGGATTTGAGCTTCTAACAATCTTATTTTTTACTTAAAAAATTAAAAACAATTTTGTTTTTGTGCATTCAACACATGTATCGTCTCACAACATGAGATGAAAGACATCATGCATATACTAAATCCATGTGATTATAATTGTCTCTCCTCTCACATCCAAACATGCATTGCAAGATTTAGATGATACTGAAAGTGAGTGAACATCACATTAAAAATGAATTGTATTGTATGAAATTTTTGTCATTAGATTGACAGCCTTAATTTTAACTTTGTTCATGCCTGAAGCATGACGGATTTGAATCTCCAATCTCCAAGCTCTTTGACAATGAGAGAAGGGGAACAAATTGAGAGAGAAAGAGAGAGAGAGAGATCAATAAAAGCCAAAAATGTTTTCAGCAATTTTTGTGTAATTTTTCATTGACTACGGAAAACTTTTTATATTGTCTAACATTTTCAGATGCACAAAACATTTTATGCAAACAGGCTCTACATTTTGTACCATTGTCCCTCTTACTATACGAGGAGTAGTTGCTTTTTTATAAGAATTCAATAATGTTCGGCTTAAAGTTCTTAGCTTTTAGTTTTTTGCTTTTCTTTTTTGTCTCGGCCTTTTTAAGTTTTTTTTTTTAACAAAATTAACTTTTTTGGAAAAAAGAAAAAAAAAGATAGCTTCTAGCTTTTTGTTACATATTTTTAATATATAAGTTATCAAAAACTTATATCTTTTGATAAACACTGTGCAAATAAGCTACCAAAAACTACAATGTTCCCAAATGCACACCCATGTTTGCTCTATACCAACAAATAATTCTCCCTCTGGTTTGCAGAGTTCATGATCCCAAATAGCTACAATGACTAAAATGAAAATACGTCTTGCAGTTTATTAGCTCTCCCTAGGAAAGCATCAATGATAATTATATTACATTGCAAATTCAAGGGGCTATTTCTGAATGCAGGCCAAGCTTCAACTTTGTATGAGTCAAATGACAACCACAATATGCACGCCTATGCTTGCACACATTACCTCTGAGGTCACACAGTCACACACACACACACACGAAAGAGAGAGAGAGAGAGATGTATATGATATTGAAAAGTTAACAATCAGCTAATCAATTTTACAACAATGAATCATCACCTACAACAGATACATTTGATGCATAAATAAGACATAATACATAATTATAGCACATCCCTAACAACAGATCCAACATCTAGATTTTTATGGCTCTGGTCAGCAAATACGGCAAAGAAGCTTGAATAAAACCGTAGCCTCTTTGCGGAAAGGTTGCATGATCTGCTTACTGCAACATCATTGAGGAAGCTAATCAAAGCAATGTAGGAGAAGGCCAGCGCTTTCTCTAGCTTGGTGTACTATTTAGATTGTCAGTAATAGGGCCTTGTGTACTTTCGGGGTTAGTGTTAGTAGGACAGACAGGAGAAAATTCACAAAACCAGCATTTCCAGCGCTCTTCCTTTGGAGTGCAATTGGCTTCTCGCTCTCCCAGCCAAAACTCAAGGCAGCTCATTATTTGACTCTTGAGCCAAACAGAGTCATATGCAAACCGATCTTCACCAAGCACTGAATTATCTTTTTGGTGCTCATATCTGCCCCAAACAACCAAATAAATTTCTTGCTAAAAGAATGGTATAAGCTGTTGCTAAATATAGGTCCCAGACATGAAGAAACTTTCATTTATTCTATACAATCAACTCCTTAGTATGATTAGTGAGTTTGCTAGCGCGGACCATTATGGTTCCCATCCAACATCTTTTATTATGTATTCCAAAGACTAACTAAAATACACTCCAAGGCACTTTCATGTTCATGCATCTCAGTGACAGCTCCTATAATTTCAGCTATAAAAAATGGGCAACCTGTTAATGACGTGGCTTGAACTTAATGGGGAATGAGGTGCATTAATTGCACCTAATGCCACATATGAAGTTAATAGTCCAGTGTGAAGTTGGCTATTTTAACAAAGTTTGAGTGGTACTAGAATTCCACCATGCCAACTTAGTTGGCTTCCCCAACTATATATATATTCAGTCTTTCATTTCTTCTCAAGCAGCAAATAGTCAAAAGCTAAATTCTCTTATCTTGAGCATTTGTGAAAAAAGAGCTCCTTGGGTGTGTTTAGAGTTTGCGCTTTGTGCCACTCTTGTAATCTCCTTATTTTCTTAGTGAAAATTTCTCCTCAATGCCATTGTGGATGTAGGCCTAAGGCTGAACAACATAAATCTCTATGTTCACTATGTGACTGTTCGTTCTACTTTTTTTATTCTATTTCATATAAACCCACTATTATTGACTATATTAACTACAATTGGTATCAAAACTCCGCTACCTCAACATAAACAATACTCATATAAAGAAATCACCAACATTAATTTTGCATTTACCTCAATAACAGCTCGTGTTTAGCAGGGGACAGCTTGCTACATATATTTCTATAACATCTCACCACATCATCAAGGGTCTGCACAGCCAAAATAAAATAACAAACTATAAAAGCATGATTTTGGAGTTGTTAATTATCCAAAACTCTTTAACTTGACCCTACATTGTTCACCATTCTACAATTATGCATGGATTCATTCCATTTGCTTGGCAAGTATGTGACTAAATGAATCACTAACTATGAACCAAATAACGGAATGAAAAAGAAACGCCCATCACTTTGCTAGAAGAGTAAGAGTATTGTAGTAAGCACTCCTTGAATACTATGATATGACTTTATAATTTCGACCTAAAAAGGTGTCCCAGAAATACATAAAATGATAAAGAGAACATCATGCAATATGGCATCTCTGATTTCTAGATTGAAGTAACTAATGATTCAAGACAGAGAGGATCTTTACCTTCACAGGGAACCCTGACTTAGCTGCGTTCTCTCTGATTTCTTTGGATAAGATATAATATGGATCCAAGGAAAAGAATTCAAAAAACTGTTTTGAGGGGAAGCTATCAGCTACTAAATTGTCCTACAGATACTTGTAGCACATTAACTGAAGCCTGTAGATAGAAATGTGCACATCATGATTTTGTGTTGATGCAGTAGCTAACAGCTGCTCACGTCAATCACTCTGAAACATAAGCATTTTAATTTGTATACCTTCCATTTCTTCTCTGTGGTTCTGCAGGAAGTGTATCTTGCACACGAGTCTTGATGTCAACTAAGATCGGGTTTCTATCAGTTTCAGTTACTGGCATTCGAACCTCATCAACCATTCCCACCATCCAGGCACCTTTTGCAAAGCCTATTCTGGTGTAGTATAGTCCATCAGAAAGGTAAAAAGAAATATTAAAGATCAGTTCTCCATTTTTTTTATTGCCCTCTTATCAAATTTTAGAAAACCATTGTCTCAGTTAAAAACAGGAAAAAAATTATATGTATATAATCATCATCATCACCATAATATTACCAAACTAATCCCATTGCTTTGCCAAAGGCAAGGGGATGATTTATAAATTTCTTCTTCACCGTTCATTTTCCATACAGATTTTAAATATCCAAAGCATTAAAACAATGATTTTAAATGATTAGTACTGTTCCAATGACATTTTTAAGACAATGATTCTTAGATTAAGATACAGATACATGTCACATTGAACTCAATTTTAAGGTCAGCATCTCTTTACAATTCAGATTCACATTCAGGCCGTACCATTGGTTCATATCAGGGTCTCAGGGTAAAATTATTCCCCTGAACATTTTATTTATATATATTCTACTTTATGCCTTGTAAGAAAAAACAGGATATTTGAAAGTCTGGATAGATCTCCCAATAAAAAATCTAACCTAATGCCCGTTTGTGGCCAACAGAATTTTGTTAACAACCACAATCAGGGGAAAATAATTATATGCCATGTGATGGTTGGAAGTTATTTAAACCATGAGGAGCAGGAAATTGAATTAGATTTAACAACACATGATTGAACTTACAGTGGCAGCTCTCGTGTTAATCCGTCAAGCAATAATTGATTTGCACCAATTATAAAATTCGTAAGCTTCACAGCCCATGCATCCTCAACTGATTTGACATGAAGATCCACTTTTTTTACAACCTACCCAGAAATCCAATCAGGATGAGATTATTGTACAAAGTGAGTTTGGGAGGACAAACAAACTGACCAACAGAAAACAAAGCATTCAGTTTGCTGACCAAAATGTGTAGAAAAAAAATTATTTAGTTGATGTCTAATATGTAATTACTATGTCCAAGTATGCTATCTATGTTCTCCGTTACTTTGCAAATATTACTTACTAACACCAATTATTTACTTACCAAAAAAAGGGCACCATAAAAAAGAAAATGTTAAATATGCCAAATTGTATACCTCTTCTTCAAGTTTTGCATGGCGAGCTCGACCTGTTTTCATAGCTTCAGTATTCTTTATCTGGCCAGAGAGAAGACGAAACTCCATTTGTTTTTCACACCATTCCTATCATGATCATGAAATGAGAATGAAAGTGATATGAGTATGTTTCAAATTTGAAAAGTTGCATGGACTAATAACTTCGCTTCACTAAATCAAATAATAATGAACAAATTAGAAAATTTTCTACAACAAAACACGACGTATTAAGCTTGAATTTTCAGTTGGCACATAAGATTTAACATCTTAGAAGGGCCAAAAAATATATGAAGAGAGAGGGATAAATTCTGGGTAGTTCCTAATTGCCAGAACAACCTTTTACTGTTTAGATTTGCAATCCTCCTAGGTGTGATTTCAAACATTATTCACTGATAGGCATTGTGAGAGTACTCAGCTGGTTGGGTAGTACAAGAGAATTTAATAGAAATTGAAAATACAGTTTAGTAGTTTGGGTTGCCTATAGAAGGCTGCCAAATAAATAAATGGATGCCTGCAAAACCAGCGACTGAAATGGATGTCTGATCCACAAGAATATGTGTTTCCACCAATTAGCATGAAGGATGTCCCCTCCTGTTTTTTCATATCAGCTTACTCTCTTACTTATGAGCTATGTGCGTACATTTTCCCACCATACCGGATGCTCAGTAGATGACTGACAAGAGGAATCTAATCAAGGAGTTTGGAATGAGAAAAAGAAATGCCATATTCATAAGAGTCAATTTGATGTAAACCATTCAAGACAGTAAGGCCATACAATACACAAGCAAGATCAAGATGATGGGCTGGCAGACTTGAACCTATACAATTTGAACTTCATGGAGGTGAAGTCGATTGCTTAACTACATCCTGAAGCATCTGATTCACAACAACTTTCAATGCACTTCATGAGCAAATCAATTTGACTGATAAGTATAAAAGACCTTGAGCACTTGACGAATAATCAAGCATGGATTCCCATTGTATATACTGAGAACCAATTTATGGCCAACCTTAATTATCTTGCAGATTAAAGGCCATTACCTAGTGTCAGTCCCACCAAAGTGGACTGTAGGGAGGAAAAGGGAACTTGTGCCTTACAAGTTACAACCCAAAACCATCACCATTTCAACAAGCAAAAGGCTCTAACCTATTAAGGCAACTTTGTGAAAATTTCAAGGGCTCAACTTCTCCAGCAAGAAACCAAAGAATTCGGTGTCTTGGAACCAAGAATTTGACTCTTTAACAAAGAAAAAGAAACCATTTGAACGCAAAAGAATAAGACTAATCAAGCGCTCTCTAAGTAATCTTATAACGTTAAATAAAAAACAGTCAACAGCGTTGAAATTGGTGTGGTTATTAATCAGTAATTATTCAATACTCCAAAAGTAACACTCCATTTACTCGCATAATAGTAGTTTATCTATACTACTATTTAAGGAGTTTCTCTTGTTTAGAATCTTTATTTTTATTTTTTTTTTCAAAAATGATCTTACACTCCTATGTTTAAATATAGACAAAACTGAAGGATAATCTAATTAAAAAAAAAAACTCGAACACCTACTAAAATATTGCTTAAAAAATAACTCGCTTATAAATTAAATCTTCAAAATAAAAATTATATATATAAAATAATAACACAAATTTTCTTTTTGGCTAAAAAAAGCATCATTGCACATGATTGTGCAATGAAGCTAGTACTAATTAAACATGAAAATTTAACAAAAATAAATCAAACCCATTTCCCAAACACCTCCAAAAAAAGAACTCCATACCGTTGCAGTGATATCTCTGACAAACAAGCCAGTCTTGTTCCTAAAGCGGTGGAAAAACGAGCCAGCCACTCTGCTCTTCTTCTTCTGGTTACTCCTAAGGCTTCCCAAATCTTCAATATCAGAGGGTTCTGTACAAAACGAGAACCTCCTTTTGGCTCGGAGGGTGATTGACTGAATAGACCTCGCGTTTCTCTGGAACTCATACTGAGAGTGAGAGTGAGACTGATAGGTTGAACAAATTGCAGGGACTGCAGAGGAAGAGAGTGAAGAGCGAGTAGAGGCCAAGGAAGCTTCAATGGAAGCCATTTCTTCTTCGCTTACGAGCACAGAGGCTGTAGAGGAAGAGGGTAAAGTGCATGTGGATGCTAAGGCAGCTTCAATGGAAGCCATTTCTTCTTCGCTAACGAGCTCAGCGACTGTAGACGAAGATAGAGAAGAGCTAGCGGAGGCTAAGGCAGCTTCAATGGAAGCCATTTCTTCTTCACTCACGAGCTCGATTGGAATGTCAACACCACTTCTGTTGCTATTGTAGTTGGTGGTGGTGGTGTTAAAGGGTAACTCGGAGTGTGACTCGTTCATTTTTGCGAGAGCTAGCTAGGCTATGAGAGAGAGAGAGAGTCGAGGAGGAGAAATGAAATGAACGTTGGCAATGCTTGTAAAAGTGGTCGTTACAGGTGTGGAATCTTTTTTAACATTTTATTTATAGCTTTGGTCTGAAAGTTCCTGAGTTTCAGACCCGTTGGGTTGTGTTGTACGAATGGAAAACGAAGTCGAAAAAGCTACTATTATTAAACTCTTCTAAAAACGATTAATGCAGTTTCCTGGGGCATTAATGGCTTAAATAAGTTTGTTAATCAGATTAAGTTGAATCTTTACGCCTTTTACTTTTATGGATTCCCTTGACTTTTAGAAGCTACAATTGTGATTGGTTCACTTTTTCTCGTAGAAAGTCGGAAACTACGGCCATGTTTGGTTCAAGGGTACTCAATTTTCATATATTTATATATTTATATATATATATATATATATATATTTGACTTTTAGGAGCTACAATATTGTGATTGGTTCACTTTTTCTCGTGGAAAGTCGGAAACTATGGCCATGATTGGTTCGGGGTACTCAATTTTCATATATATATATATAAAAGTTGAATCTTTACACCTTTTACTTTTATGGACTCTCTTGACTTTTAGGAGCTACAATATTGTGATCGGTTCACTTTTTCTCCGAGGAAATTTGGAAACCACGGTCCACGGCCATGTTTGATTCGAGGGTACTCAATTTTCACACACACAAAAAAAATATATATATATATATATATATATATATATTTTAGTAACTCAATTTTCATATCTCACATTCAAATCTCATCACTCAAAATGGTAAGAAAAAGTGAAAGTTTAAAAGAAATGAGAGAAAAATAAAAAATAAAAAATAAAGGTAGGTATTGAACAGTAATGTAGCTGTTGGTGAGCATTATTGCTCTACCATTGATGGCAACTTTACATATGGGTGGGATCCCAAAAGGTTGAAATGATGTAAGCCCCCCACCCCCCAAAAAAAAAAAAAATTTAAGAGTGATGAGAATTGAATGATAAATATTAAAAATTACTCAAACCAAACATGTCCTACATGGTTCCGTCCCTATGCTCCTACTTTAGAAAATAACTACGTGGAGCCTTAATAAGTAAGCAAAGTAAGAAAAGAACTTTGTTCTCTTTTTTTTTTTTTTCTTTTTTATTATTATTATTATTTTTTTTTCTGAAAAAAAAAATTAATGTTGTATTTTGCTTAGGGACGGAACATTAATAAGTAAGCAAAGTAGAACATGCAAAGATTGTTCCAACAGTAGAGATGCAAAGTGTGATAGCTAACGTTGAGAGATGGCCTATATTTAGCCATTCAGCTGGGAATAAACTTTCTTGAAGTGGAACTTGATGCCAAGGTAATAGTAGAGATGCTTAACAACATTGATTGTTCTAACAGAAAACACTCCCCTCTGTTACATGATTGCAGGTCCCTCTTGTCAAGGCCCACACAGGCCCGGGTGGTCCATGTTTTCAGAGAGGCGAACAAATGCACCGATTTTTTGGCAAGGAGGGGTTGCTTTATGAGGGAAAATTTTGTTATTTTTTATGCCCCACCCTTTGTTGATTTATTTAATTTGCTTGTGTCGGATGTTAATGGTCGTTCTGACCTTAGGCTTGTAGCCATGACATTGGCCTCTGGGGCCAGTTTGTAATATTACTCTGTTTTGTTCTGTTTTATATTCAAGCCTATTAACCCCAAAAAAAAAAAAAAAAAAAAGTAGAACAAGCAAATGTAAAAATTTCAATATGAAAAACCAACTGCCCTCTATGTATTACAACATATAAACAAGTACAATAAGAAATAAGGTTTATAAGATTACGAGGTCTTCATTGATGACGTAACAGTCAAGCTCGTCATCCCAGCCATCATGGAGGTTCTTCTCCTTGACCAAATCACCGATGATGATGTGGCGGAGCTGGGTGGCTTCTGCTAAAGCAGACGATGTCATTGTCTTGCTCGTCCCAAGCGTCCTTGTCACCAGAATGTTCGGCCCCCTCTTTCTCACCCTACCGTTTTGTGCCATGGAATCGAGTCCCTATTGCTTTGGTTATCTTAGTCACTTTCAGACCGTTCTGTCTGTGCGTATTCTTCTTCTATGTTTGACTAGCTATTAACTTGTGCCACGCACAAAATAGAATTAGATCAAGTACATAAACGCATATAATTCAAGATTATCTACATAATATTAGTTCTCTTATATATAAAAAAAGAAGAAATTAAGTTTTTTTTTTTATTATATGTAAAATGTAATGAATATTTATTTTAAAGGTTATTAGAAATTATATTTGAAAAACTTCTAATGTAGCAGCATGGAGATTGGCTGAGCCACCTAGTTAGTAACTCAGCTAGGAGAAGATAAAGTTTGGCAGGAAACAATTCTGAATTGTTTATGAAATGTAATACATACTGATGTAAATCTTTAAGTTTTTTTAATCTAATAAAACTTTCTGCTATTTTATTAGAAAAAAACAATCATCGCAATTCCCTTAAAAAAAACCAAACAAGAGGAGCACACTAGAAACTAGAAACCTTCAACAACTAAGCAAACTTCTAATTGCACCAATACAGATTTCAAATATGCAAAATACAACCCAAATCACCAAAAGAGTCCATTTGGTTAGGCAATTTGGGAGCCTAAAAGAGCATTTTTAAAACCTAAAATGCCGTTTCGCAGCAGCAACTCATCATAACTTTTTTTTACAAAGGTTCATTTTAAACCCAAAACGCCGTTTTGCAATAGCTTATACAAACGCACCCAAAACATATTACATCAATTAAGTGTTGAGGTTCAAAATTGGTCGCAAACTAAGGCCCAAAAAAAATAAAACGTTGGGCTCATTTCACAAAAATATAAATAAATAAACTAAGAGAAAATAAGAGGGTTGGACTTACACAATGAAGGAAAGAGAAAAGAAAGAAGAAAAGGGCAAGAGGCCCAAAGGATTGGGATGCAAAGACCCACGAAAGAACAAAAAGGGCCTAAACCAGGCAGAACCAGCAAATCAAAGAAAGCTCAGTAAGAAGGGCTGGGCCGGGATCCCAGAAAGTCCCTAGAGTCCGGGGATCCCTGGACGTGTGAAGTAAGATTGAAGAAAATTCAAAGAGGGATAAAAGACAAAGAGCATGCGGGTTTTCATCCTCCAGACATGCAATGGAGCCAGGAGGTCCAAAGCAAAACGCAGGAGCCGTGATTCCGACCATTTGGAGAAAGTAACAAGGAAGAGTACAACTGAAAAAACTGGAGTGCTGAGAAGAAAAAGCCAAATAGCTGAAAACTAGCCAACGGAGAAGTCTGGAAATAGAAAACTAGCTAAGGGACTTTCGTTTGGTCGTACCAAAAGCAAGAAACTATGAGAGAAAAAGGAAACGACATAACCCTAAGCAACCTGGCACGGCACGAACTCTAAGGGGCAAAAGGGAGAAATCACTAGTACCCCGGAGCCCGAGCTGTGCTATAAAAGGAGGAGGGGGTCCATGCTGAAGGGGCATTCAGATTCAGATAGAGATTCATCTTTGATTAGATCATTCAGAAATTCATGGCCATTTTCTGGAGTCTCATAGAACTATAGAAAGAGCTTTGTAAAATCAAAAGAAAACAGAGGAACCGCTCTCGGTATCCTAGAGACAGCCACTATATCACATGCTCGGATTCAACAAATTCAAACTTTGCAAGTCTTGGAAGCTTAAAATAGCTATCAAAGTCTGTAATTTTTGAACTTAGTTGAACCTTGCATCACGTCTTAGTGAGCACTGTAATCATAACTAAAGAAAATTAATAAAATGCACCTCACTAATTCGAGGATCCTTAACCTTTTCTTACATTGTATTTCATTTGTTGTGCATTCCTTTGCTGTTGAAATGTCATTCAATACAGATATTTTTGCTTGTTAGTTATTTGTATTGTAGGAAACTTGTTTTTTGCACCACTCGGTTCTTAAACAGCCTTTTTAGCTGCGGTGAACCGAGCCCAGTCCACCAAGAATATTTATTTGGCCCAGGATCTTTGGGCCACTGTGCTGAGAAGAAAAAGGTACTCTCACATTTTAGCGACTTCATTTGGGACTAGGTAAAGAAAAGGGAAGAAGCAATCCCTTCGCAGAACATGCCTCCAAGACCAAGGAACAGTAAAGGTGTTAATGTGCCACCCACAGCCTCTGAGCCCGTGGGAGAAAATGAAGTGGCCTCCAGACAAAGAGGCGAGGTGCCCCTAACAGAACATGAGGTCGTGTCAGAATAAAGAAACGCAAGGCAAGAGCTAGACCCCATGGCTCAGATGACTGCAATGTTGAAAGACTTGCAACAAGAAGTTCGCCTTCTCAAAGAAGGCAAGACACAAGAAGTCAGAGACAATGCCCCCCATGTGGGCAACCAAGATAGAACCCAGCCAGAGGGAGGGTCAGCAGTGGGAGGAGGAACTAACCCCCAGTACCTAACACTGGCAGATATCAGTGCTCTCCTGGACCAAGAAAGGGAAAAACTTTCCGGAATCCCCAAGTAATTTTCTTGGGATTCCCCATTCCCACCAGAACTCCTTAGCAAGCCATATCCCAAGGGATATGAGCCACCAAAGTTCCATTCTTTTGATGGAAGGAATGGAAGCGCAGTAGAACACGTGAGTAGGTTCGTCCATACTATGGGCCCCTATGCAGGAAACCTAGAGCTGTGCCTAAGAGAGTTTGCTAAGTCCTTAGTGGACAGGGCATACACTTGGTACACCACACTGAGACCTGGGTCCATTAAGACCTGGGACGAGATGATGGAGAGATTTGTGCAAAATATTACCCTGGTGAGGATAAGGTCACTTTCCAAAGCCTTCAGATGGTACGGCAGAGGCTTGGAGAGGATCAGGTCCAGTCCATCAAAAGATTTGAAGATGTGTCCCTAGATTGTTATGGGGACCATGAAGAAAAAGAGCTCATAGAGACTTGCATATCTAACATGCTTTTCGATTACATACTCAACCTCGAAAATTTATGTATCACACAGTTTGCTAACCTGTTATAGAGAACTAGAAGGACAGACAAACTATGAGGGCAAGGAGGATGCCAGCGTCCCAAGCCATGACAGCATCGGCAGGAGAAAAGAGGAAGAGACCTGATGGAAAAATGTTCAAAGGACCACCAGTGATCCCATGTACCGCAGAAGAATTAAACCTTGTTCTGGACAAATGGATCGGGGATGGAGTGATTAGGCCATTCACTGTGTCTAGACCACCAACCGAGGAAGAAATGAAAAATCCTTTATTTTGCTGGATTCATAATTATGTTAAGCATTCCACCAAGGATTGCTAGACCCTCCGTAGGCTCTTTCACAGGAAGCTAAGAGAAGGAACTCTGGAGTTCACCCAGAAGGAGCCAGAAGTACAAAGGAACCCCTTGCCCAACCACAAAGGAAAGGGGGTGGTGGCTGTAGGAATCCATGGGAACCTGGCAGAAGCAGAAAAGCCAGAAGGATCTTTCCACCCAAACACAATCAGGACCTTTCAGAAGAATCCCAAGTTCAGATCACTATTCAACCAGCTGGGATTTGGACCAGAAGCAAGAAGGGTGGCCACAGAGTCTCTTATGACTATAGCAGCAGATTCATGAATGGAGTGTTTCACAGCAGAATCACATGCTAGTCGAGCTTTCCTAGAGATAACCAATGCCATAACTTTCATTGATGAAGACATGGAGGTTGAGCATCCAGACCACCGCAGACCTCTTTATCTAATGGCCACCATAAATGGTGTCCAAATCAGAAGAGCACTGGTGGACACAGGGGCATCACTCAACCTCATAGTCCTGAGCACCTTGGAAGCTGTAGGCCTAGCAGGAAGGAGGATCCTGGGGGCTCCCATAGAAATAACGGATTTGGAGGATCAGCAGAATCAACCGAGGGATATATACAGCTAGCCCTAAGAGTGGGGCCAATAGTAGCCTTGACCAGATTTCATGTAATCAACTCAGAGGTGTCCTACCATGTACTGCTGGGACGGCCATGGCTCCATAAGCACCGCCTTATACCATCCACATACTATCAGTGTGTTAAAGGGAGATTGAACGGGAGGCCTGTAAGGATCCCTGCCAACCATAACCCTTTCAGCCAAGGAGAAGTAAACTTTGTAGAAACAATGTTTTATGATGAGTTAGAACCTGACGATGAGAGTCCCATGCCAGAGATCCCAGGAGCACCTATCTTGGAAAAAGAAGAAGGAGGAGGTACCTATGACTTAAGAGACCTACTGAAGAGAAAAAGCCAAAAGAAGGAGCCCAGCACCTCAGGATCCCAAGAATGTGTAGTAGTGTGGGAACCCGGGGGAAGATTAATTTACCGCCTGTGAAGGTGCGTGGGGCCTGAGTGCATCGTGCAGGAGGGTCCCGGACCACCAGAATGTATGGTAGCTCAAGAGGAAGTCCCAGAGGAACCAGTTAAAGAAACACAGATCCAGACTGAGGAAGAATTGGAAGAAATAAACTTGGGAGTTGAGCTAGGATCCCAAAAGCCTGTTTCCATTAGTAGCCAGTTGACAGCACAAGAAAGGGAGCCATTGGTAGCCTTACTCAAAGAATACAAGGATGTGTTTGCATGGACCTACGATGAGATGCCTGGCCTGGATCCTGGGCTCATGGCCCATGCTCTCAACGTAGACCCAGGAGTCAAACCAGTAGTCAAACCAGCTAGGGTCTTTCACACTGATGTAGAAGCCCAAATAACCCAGGAGGTCAAAAAGCTATTGGCAGCTAGTTTTATCAAGCACATTCAACATCCCAAATGGCTTTCTAACATAGTACCTGTGAAAAAAAAGAACGGCTAGATCCGTTGCTGTGTGGACTTCCGCAACCTGAATAAGGCATGTCCAAAAGATGAGTTCCCTCTGTCTAATATTGACCTCCTTATGGATTCAGCTGCGGGAAGTTCTATGTTCTCATTCATGGATGGGTATAGTGGGTACAACCAGATTCGTATGGCTGCCAAGGATACTGAGAAGACAGCATTCAGAACACCAATCGGAAATTTTTATTACACTGTGATGCCCTTTGGCCTCAAAAATGCAGGAGCCACATATCAGCGAACCATGACAGCCATCTTCCACGGCATGATGCATAAAGAAATGGAAGACTACGTGGATGATATTGTGGTCAAGTCAAAAACTAGGACAGGACACCTCTAGGTACTTGAGCAAGTTTTCAAAAGATGTAGAGAATACAAACTACGCATGAACCCCATGAAATGTGCCTTTAGAGTATCTGTGGGAAAGTTCCTCGGGTTCCTGATACATCACAGAGGTATAAGTGTGGATCCAGCCAAAGCTACAGCCATTGCCACTATGAAAAGACCAACAACAGTGAGGGAGCTCAAAAACTTCCTAGGAAGAGTCTCCTACATCAGGAGATTTGTGCCAGGGCTGGCTTCAGTCACAGGAGGCTTATCCAAACTATTAAAGAAAGGAATTGAGTTCACCTGGGGAGTAGAGCAACAGGAAGCCTTCCAAAGGATCCAACAGATTATGAATCATCTGCCCACTTTTCAGGCACCAGTACGTGGACGACCCCTGTTATTGTACTTGGCATTAAATGCCCAAGCAATGGGAGCCCTACTAGCGCAAGAAGATGATGATGGGAATGAGCAACCTGTTTACTATGTAAGCAAGACACTCAAGGATGCCGAGACCAGGTATCCCAGGATAGAAAAGGCTTGCCTAGTGGTCATTTACGCATCCCAGAGGCTGAAGAGGTATTTCTTAGCTCACCAAATCCTTTTAGTGACTAAGTCACACCCTATAAAAAGCACTCCTGCATCAGCCCCTCATAACAGGAAGAATAGCACAGTGGCTGGTCCTGCTTTCTCAATATGACATAGGCCTCAGGACCCCCAAGGCTTTCAAAAGTCCAGCCATAGCTGACCTCCTGGCACAGTTCCCAGGGAAGGAGGAAACCTCACTAAGTGAAGAGATCCCAGGTGAGGTAGTAGTAGTAGAAACCCCAGGAAAGAAATGGACAATAAGATTCGATGGGTCAGCTACAACAACCTCAATTGGGGTGGGAATTGTATTGAGCTGTGAGAATGGGGACACTATACCTCTATCTTTCAAGCTTAGTTTCTCCTGTTCCAATAATGCAGCTGAGTACTTGACCGGGTTAACTATAGCACTCAGTATTGGGGTGAAACACATGAGAGTACTGGGAGATTCCAATCTTGTAGTCTCTCAGGTGAAAGGTGACTTTGCACTAAGGGAACAAAGTTTGGCAACCTACAGGACTTGGGCGCAGAGGCTAGAGCAGGAATTCCTGACCTTTAGCATAGAGTACATGCAGAGAAGCGAAAACAGGTTCGCGGATGCGCTTGCCACCCTAGGGTCCCAGGTACCATTCAAGGGAAAAGACACTCTGGTCAGAATAGGAAGGCAGGAGCATTCCATCTTAAAAATCCTCCAAAGGATATCCCCCGGAGAGTCCAAGCAATGGGACTGGAGAAGCGAAGTGAAAGAAAAAAATGAAAGAAACAGGATCCGGAGGGAGCGTCAAGAAGCTGAGGGACTACGCTTTAATAGAAGGAGAACTATACAGGAGACTGCCCGGAGGGATCCTATCCAGATGTATCAATGAGAAGGAGGGGAAACAAAGGTTGGAAGAGCTACATACCCAAGTCTGCGGGACCTCAGAAAAGATTAGCCTATATAGGAGGATGCAACGCATGGGATATTACAGGCCAAATATAAACAAAGAGGCAGCAACTATACATGAGAAATGTCAAGAATGCCGATCCTCGGTGGACAAGGAAGAAAGCTACGCGGTATTCATTACAGAAGATTGGAGGACTGCCTTCATGGAATATTTGGCTCAAGGGATCCTACCAACTGACAGGGCACTGGCCCACCAGCTCAAAAACCTCGCAATCAGGTACTTCTTGCAGAGTGGGATCCTGTTCAAAAAGGGATACATCGGGGATCCCCTAAGATGCCTGGGGCCAAGGGAAGCCAGGGAAGTAGTCAGGAAAGTTCATTATGGTGATTATGGAAGTCACCTAGGAAAAATGAGGCTCTATAAGCAGTTACTACTGGCCAACAATGAAAAGGGACTCTGAGGAGTTAGTCAAAACCTGCCACGCGTGCCAAGTCCTCGGGGATGCAATCCATACTCACCAAAATATGTTGCAGAATATGAAAACCCCATGGCCTTTCCATACTTGGGGGCTTGATCTCATAGGGCCTATAAATCCCCCATCCAGTGGTTACATATGGATCTTGGTAGCTACTGAATACTTTACAAAATGGGTAGAGGCCATCCCCTTGAAAAAAGCCACTGGAGCAGCTGTAGCAAACTTCATTCGAGAACATATCATTACAAGGTTTGAGATCCCCAAGAGGTTGATCAGTGACAATGGAACCCCATTCATAAATAAAGACAGAAGGGGCTGGCTGAGGCTTACTACATAAAGCATGGAAGATCTACACCGTACTACCCACAAGGAAATGGCCAGGCAGAGGCCACTAATAGGGTGATATTGAAGATCCTAAAAAAAATGAAGCAAGAGTATAGAGGAAAATGAAGTGACCACTTGGCAGATGTACTTTAGGCATGCAGGAGCTCTGTGAAAACAGCCACGGGATTCTCACGATTCTCCCTGGTCTATGGGATAGAAGCCATCAGCCAAGTAGAATTAATTGTTCCCACACTAAGAGTAGTACTTGAAGAAAGTCAGGAGGACACCGAGGACACAAACAATGAAAGAAGATTAGCAGACCTGGAAGGGGTAGAGGAAGAAAGAGAGCTAGCCAAGAGAAGAAGCCAGAAGTACCAGCAAAGAATGACTAGAGCATATGCAAAAGCAGTACGCCCAAGAACTTTCACTAAAGGGCAGTTGGTACTAAGGATAGCAGAGAATGTGAGGAGAAATCTACCGGGACTCTCCAAATTTGCCCCAAAGTAGGAAGGACCCTACATCATCAGGGAGGCCCATGATAGTGGGTATTACTACCTTACAAAGGAAGATGGGACAATTCTGACAGAGCCCATAAATAGGAAGTGGCTAAAACAATACTACGCATGAGAAAGGAGAGGTCTCGGTACACTGGAATCCTTTTTGTCAAACTCTCCAACCTGCTAAGTGTTTCTTTCTTTTTATATATTATCGTTTAAGTAATTTTGTTCAGGGACTCGTGGTAGAAGGACACTCTATGATCCTTACTACCTTTGTTAGATTTGCTGTGTTCCTTGAATGACATTTATGTTTTAAATTCAATAAAATTTCTTCATATTTCTCAGCTATTAAATCCTAAGTATTACAAAGTCCTAACACAGACAAAATCAGGGGAGGATACCTGGGGAAATCTTTTTGATGCATGACCCAGGATCACCCTTCAGATAACTACAAACAGTTAAGTTTCAAATACATGATCTAGGATCTCAGGCATATATTGAGGATACCCAGCCCAGTACTTGATATATATAAAAAAAAACCTGCTAAGTTCATGAGTTGGGACAAAAAAAATATATCGCCCAATGTACCCAGTTCAGTACTCACGCAACCAAGAAGAAAAGGGAGGACACCTGGGAAAATCTTTTTGATGCATGACCCAGGGTCACCCTATAGATAACTACAAACAGTTAAGTTTCAAATACATGGTCTAGGATCTCAGGCATATATTGCGGATATCTAGCCCAGTACTTTATAAAAAAAAAAAAAAAAAACCTGCCAAGTTCATGAGTTGGGATAAAAAAATATATCGCCCAATGTACCCAGTTCATTACTTGTGCAACCAAGAAGAAAGTGGTGGGTACCTATCTGGAACCTGCAGCAAAACTTGTGGGAATCACGGACCAGGACTCAGGGCAAAAAAAAAAAAGGAAAGACAAAAAAAAAAGATCCACATGCCATTAGGAAAAATTAGAAGCAATCTTGAAACACAAATACTTAGAAGTAATCCTGAAGCACAAATACATAGAAGCAGTCTCAAAGCACAAATGCAGATCTATGTAAAAAAAAAAAGAGAGGAGAGAAAAGCCAGAAGCAATGTCCAAACAAAGAGATAGAAAACTTATACAACCCCAAATTGTTCATACACATCCAAACCAGCTAAAAAAAAAAGAGAGAAGGCTAGGAAATAAGGCCAGCCAACAAAGAGCCATCTGAGGAGAGAGCGGGGACAGCCGAAGAAGAAAGAACCCTCTGCCTTTTAACCTTCAAATCTTGCAAAGTCTTATGAGCATAAGCTAAGGCTTCCTCAGCCGCAACAATCTCAGCATCAATACTTAGAAGCTTGCCTCTGGAATAGCGCATGGGCCAATGATCGCAGGTACTCCAGCAAAAAGGAAAGGTTGAACTTGGCTTCCAAGAGATCCTGAACCACTCCCCTCCATTCCAAAAGCTTTTCCTCAGATAGAGAGTCTAGCAAAGAATCTCTCAAGGAAATCAATACGGCGCACAACAGCTCCATCAGAATATTCCCCAAAAATACTCCTTCTCTGAAACCAATGGTAAAATCCCCATGACTTTTGAATAGCCCTTCTAGCAGTAGCAGGCCTTCCACGGGCATAGAGAACTGCAAAAAGCTACCATAAGAGGGCCCGAAGTGGCAAAAGTGACTAGCAGGGAGGCTGTTGAACTCCAGAAGATCAAAACGAGCCAGAAAGGTGGCGAGCCTTGAAGCAGGATCTAAAACAACCATCTCTAGAGCCTCCCCCATTGTTGCATTACCACCAAAAGAGGCTGAGGAACCTTCAACCCTCTGGGCAGTACGAGGGCCAGCAACCTAAGCAGATCCTACACCCCTCTCAGGAATCACAAGTTCAGGATTTTTGACACCAGTATTAACTCCTACCAAAAAAAAAAAAAAAAAAAAAAAAAGGAAAGGGGAGGGACAGACTTAGCTCCTTCTTCTAAAAAAAAAAGAGAAATAAAGAGCAAAAGAGGGTAGAGGAGAAACCAGTATCAGCCTCTTGGGGCGGAGTTTCCTCCTCTGACTTCTTGAAAGATTCTGAGAAAGAACACATGGCAAGTTGAAGAAAAGGTGAGGAAGCCTCGGTAAAATGACTAAAAGAAGGCAGGGATACAGGGGGCTTCACCATAACGAAAATACAGGAGAAGGGAAGAAAGAAAGAGAGAACGCAGTAAGGACAATCAACACCCACCTTCAGAATCCTCTGATTCTAAAGAAGAAGCAGCACCAGAGACAGATCTCACAGTGACTTGGCCTGGGAAGAGAAAGAAAAGAAGGAAAGAACTCACAGGAGAGGAAGAAAAAAAAAGGGGGGGATGCAAAAGAAATAAAATTAAAACGCTATTATAAAAAAAAAAAAAAAAAAAAAAAAAGGTAAGGCTCACCTATTTGCCCGGATAGTGATGCGCCTCGCAAAGTCTTTGTACTTAACCTAGTTTAAGGAAACACGGTCTTGACAGGACTGAGAATCTGTTCAAATTGAGGACCTGGGGACGCGGGAAGTTTGGGAGCCTCAGGATCCTGGGCAGCCTGGACATCCTGCATTGGTTGCCCAGTCTCCCTAGCTATGCCACCACTGGGAGCCTCCTCTTCCGTACTCTCAGATGTAGTTGTAGCCATCTCCTCCTCCAAAGTCTCACCAACCACGGGGGGAGAAACCTCCACCTAAAGAAGGAAAAGAGAGGGGAACAACATAAAAAAAAGAAAAAAAAGAAAAAAAGAAGGCATGAGCAATAGGGCAGCACGGATACACAACACTGGTGAAATGAATAAGAACAAGCAGCAGAAGACACAGATAAAGGAAAACCATACCACATCTTCACCAGAGGATTGGCTTCTACCCTTCTTGGGATCTGACTTACGTTTGGACTGCAGGAAAGACAATCACTCATTAGCTCAAAAAGAAACAACAAAAACTGCAACCTAAAAGAGAAAAGAAGGAAAGAGGCCTTGCCCTTCTCTCTCTCTCAACAGGGTCTCCAGGTCTCCGTTGTTTACTACAAGTGTGTCCAGAAGGTCCCAAAGAACCATGAACCGAAGAACTGACAGGAACCTAGGGAAAAGAAGACTCTACCTTAGTCTTCACCCGGCCCTTTATGACCAAGGGTTGCTCAACTTCTTTTTCCTCAGCAAGCACCAACTGTTTCTGAGATTTCTCAGTTTTCTTCTTTTTTGACTTAGGGCCAGTACCCCCTACACTCTCTGCAACTGCAGCCTCCTTCAATTTCTCCAGCTTAATTGTTTTTCCCTTACTCATGCTAATGGGAGTACTAGCACTTATGGCCTCTACCGCCCCCCTCTTAATTGGTACCCCAGTAGAAGAACCAATTACAAGATCACATCCTGGCCAAGTTTCTGAAAAATCCTGAGCATAAGTAACCCAACCTCTCCTGGAAGCGTGCCACTCTACGAAGCCTGTTTTACAACTTACAGCAGAAGAAACAATACCAGCAGTAGGTAGGGATAAACGCCTGTTGGATGTTGGAACAGAAGAAATGTCGGGGTTGGGAACTCTCTTTATTATCCCAGTACCAGCATAATCAACAAAAGATTTTTGCACCCTCATCCAGTAATCAGCATAACCACTAGAAGCAAAAACCCCTCTTTGAAAGTTAGGCACTACAAACTGAGGACTCCTTCGTGACCAATAGGAGAAAGTCTGGAGTCTCATAAAAGGATCCAAGGAAGGAGGAGATGGTACTACCTCATTGAACACTGGGGGAATATCCTGATCAAAACCAAACTGTCGAAGTACTCGGTGCGCCAAATAATGAATATACCGGGGACCAGTTGAGAAAAGCACAGGAAGCCAGGAAGGACTAATGCAAGCAAGGTAGGCTAAGCTACCCTTATCACCACGATGCAAATCAAAAGTATTCCCTGTAGAAGTCAAAAAAGGAGATAACACAAAATCACAAACAAAACCGGAGCCAAACTCCCGGGGAGAGCGCCAATGCAAATGGCCTACTTGATCAAATAATTCAATCAAGTTAAGGCTGCCACCTTTTAGACTCAGCCAACGGAAAATAATAGGGTGGCTGTCAGTTGAGCTGCCACAAAGCCCTTTAACCACATCAAGGGATCCTTGAAACTTATCTTTTACAAACTTTAAATTCCTACATCTTGCTAAAGTAACCGAAGAACGATCCCACATAAATACCAGGAGAATGGCACAATGAAGAGAAGAAGTAATAACATAACAAGAATCACCTTCGGCTTCATCTCCATGAAGCTGACCCAATTGAGAATAAACATGGCCCAAAAACATGAGGGCTAGAGGATATTGAGCGCCCTCAGCCAATTTAATCGCCAAGGGAAAAAGAGTGGACTTGATTCCATACCCAGGGAACTCGCTGAACAGAAACTTGCTAAGCCAGAATGCGAGGAACCTGGCTCACCTAACTTCCTTATCCTTCTCGCGCGAAAGATTCACAACCCACCTACCCATCCTAGCCGGTTTCCCACCAGAAGAAGCAGTACGTCCACCAAAATGAGCAAATAACTTTTCTTCCACCCTGAGATCCTTATCAGAAAGATTAATATCAAAGGGGTTTTCATCCCCAAGCACCAGAAGAAGAAAATTGTTGACCACATCCTCCAAAGTGACAGTCAGTTCACCAACAGAAAAGGAGAAAGTGTGTAGAGTAGGACACCAACGGCGCACCAAATGCCTAAGGCCTTTGGCATCTCTGAAACCCTCAAGATTCGTGGAAATAGCTACTGCCTTCAGGACACCGGCATGCTCCAAGCGGCCCACAAATTCCTCGTCAGAAAGTTCCTTGTCCACCCAGATGGGCCAGCCCTGGATCTTTCCGGCGACGAAATCGAAAAAGATGGGGACCGCTTCTCGAAGTCCCGACCTGATCTGGAGATCAAAAATCTCCCTGGGGTCTGGGACTTGAGCAGAACCAACAAAACCTACCTGACCAGAGAACACCCAGGCGTGAGTAGATGGAGGGGCCTCACCATGGGACACCTGTGGGAAGAACAAGCTAGGGGTGTACCAGGGGTCTCGTAAGGGAAAAGCAGGACGCCCGATAACCTCCTGAGACTCATCTACAGAACTAGAGGAACCTTCACCTTTAGAGGGCTAGGAGTACGCTCTTTTCTTTTTTAGGAAGAAGAAGAAGAAGCCATTAAGACAATGGGTGCCTCGAAAGTAAAAGAGAGTTAAAAAAAAGAAGCAGGAAGCAACCAGACTGAAAAAAAGGAAAGAGGGGAGAAAGTTGGGACTAGAAGATTCAGGCAGACAAGGAAAAAAAAAAGGTAATGTGAAAAGGCTAGAATGAAGAAATAAGAGCAGTTAGAGAAGACAATATGTGGAAAGACGCGCCAGTTGCTAGGAATTAAATTTAAAGAGGGAAAAGTTATCAGCAATTATTAATGGGAGTTATGAGAAACGTAAAAGTAGGTGGTGGAAGTTCCTTTTCGAAAACTCAAATTGCCGCGTCCCATGTAAAAAGGAGGAGTTAAAAAAAAAAAAAAAACAAAGAGAAGCGAAGGGTCCAGGATACCAAAGACCAAAAAATTGAAGATCAGGATCCCCGAAGAAAGATCAAAACGGAAGAAGTCCTGCAGAAACTCACGCATGGGCTGCAGGCAACCCATGAGCTCAGGGGGACTAAATGTTGAGGTTCAAAATTGGTCGCAAACTAAGGCCCAAAAAAAATAACATGTTGGGCTCATTTCACAAAAATATAAATAAATAAACTAAGAGAAAATAAGAGGGTTGGGCTTACACAATGAAGGAAAGAGAAAAGAAAGAAGAAAAGGGCAAGAGGCCCAAAGGATTGGGATGCAAAGACCCACGAAAGAACAAAAAGGGCCCAAACCAGGCAGAACCAGCAAATCAAAGAAAGCTCAGTAAGAAGGGCTGGGTCGGGATCCCAGAAAGTCCCCAGAGTCCGAGAATCCCTAGACGCGCGAAGTAAGATTGAAGCAAATTCAAAGAGGAATAAAAGACAAAAAGCATGCGGGTTTTCATCCTCCAGACATGCAGTGGAGCCAGAAGGTACGAAGCAAAACGCAGGAGCCGTGATTTCGACCATTTGGAGAAGGTGACAAGGAAGAGTACAACTAAAAAAGCTGGAGTGCTGAGAAGAAAAATCCAAATAGCTGAAGACCAGCCAACGGAGAAGTCTGTAAATAGAAAACTAGCTAAGGGACTTTCGTTTGGTCGCACCAAAAGCAAGAAACTATGAGAGAAAAAGGAAACGACATAATCCTGAGCAACCTGTCACGGCACGAACTCTAAGGGGCAAAAGGGAGAAATCACTAGTACCCTAGAGCCCGAGCTGTGCTATAAAAGGAGGAGGGGGTCCATGCTGAAGGGGCATTCAGATTCAGATAGAGATTCATCTTTGAATAGATCATTCAGACATTCATGGCCATTTTCTGGAGTCTCATAGAACTATAGAAAGAGCTCTGTAAAATCAAAAGAAAACAGAGGAACCGCTCCCGGTATCCTAGAGACAGCCACTATAGCACATGCTCGGATTCAACAAATTCAAACTTTGCAAGTCTTGGAAGCTTAAAATAGCTAACAAAGTCTGTAATTTTTGAACTTAGTTCAACCTTGCATCACGTCTTAGTGAGCATTGTAATCATAACTAAAGAAAATTAATAAAATGCACCTCACTAATTCGAGGATCCCTAACCTTTTCTTACATTGTATTTCATTTGTTGTGCATTCCTTTGCTGTTGAAATGTCATTCAATACAGATATTTTTGCTTGTTAGTTATTTGTATTGTAGGAAGCTTGTTTTGTGCACCACTCGGTTCTTAAACAGCTCTTTTAGCTGCGGTGAACTGAGCCCAGTCCACCAAGAATATTTATTTGGCCCAGGATCTTTGGGCGACTGTGCTGAAAAGAAAAAGGCACTCTCACATTAAGCAAAACCATCTAAAACGCAAGCAACACATAACAGAAAATACAAGCAATACAAAGAAAAAAAAAATCCATCAAAAATTAGGATTCCATGTTTCTATATAAGCTTAGATCGAATAAAAATATGCTACTGATTATAGGTTGCATTTGGAAGTAAGTCATGAATAAGAAATGTTTGATAAATAACATAACTAAAAAATAAAGAAATATTGAATTTTCACATTGCCAATAATGTCTTTTGAAAGAGAAATTCATACTTACGAATGCGAAGGCGATGGCAACAGGTAGCTGCGGTGAAGACTGAAGTGTTTCGACGGGAATTTGTTTGATTAGGAAATTAGGGTTTTGGGGCACCAAATTGGAATTTCGGGGGAATTCGGTCCATTACCATTTGGGAGGTTTTCTTTATTAGGCCCGATATTTTCAAACAAATACCCAAGTTATAAGTAGCGGCCCAAGTCAAAAGGCTCTAAGGGTTTTTTTTTTTTTTTTAATTTGGATAGTTAGAATGAAAAATGGTACTATTTGAACATGGATACTTTCATTTTAAAGTTTTTTTTTTTTTTTAAATAGATTTTAAAGATTAATGAATAAATTTTTTTTTGACAACAAGCTGTAAGGCTTAAATTTAAACAAATAATAGTGTTAGTTTAGAATCTAACAATACGCTATGATCCCGATCGAGAGTTTTTTTTTTTTTTTTTTTTTTTTTTTAAGAATTTTAATTTGATAGTTGTGGGGGGAGAGGATTTGAATTTTGAATATTTGACATCTTCTTTAGAAAAACCAAAGTGTACTATTTGACCTATAAGAATTTTGACATCGGAATTGAGCTTCTAACAATCTTATTTTTTACTTATAAAATTAAAAACAATTTTATTTTTGTGCATTTAGCACATGCATCGTCTCACAACATGCGATGAGAGACATCATGCATATACTAAATCCATGATATTATTATTGTCTCTCCTCTCGCATCCAAACATGCATTGCAAGATGATATTGAAAGTGAGTGAACGTCACATTAAAAATGAATTGTATGAAATTTTTGTCATTAGATTGACAGCCTTAGTGTTAACTTTGTTCACGCCTGAAGCATGACGGATTTGAATCTCCAGCCTCCAAGCTCTATGACAATGAGAGAAGGGGAACAAATTGAGAGAGAGAGAGAGAGAGAGAGAGAGCTCAGTAAAAGCCCAAAATGTTTTCAGCTATTTTTGTGTAATTTTTCATTGACTACGGAAAACTTTTTCTATTGTCTAACATTTTCAGATGCACAAAACATTTTATGTAAACAGCCTCTATAATTTGTACCATAGTCCCTCTTTACTATACGAGGAGTAGTTGCTTTTTTAAAAGAATTAAATAATGTTTGGCTAAAAGTTCTTAGCTTTTAGTTTTTTGCTTTTCTTTTTTGTCTCGGCCTTTTTTGGAAAAAATTTTAACAAAATTAACTGAAATTTTTTTAACAAAATTAACTTTTTAGAAAAAAAGAAAGAAAAGATAGCTTCTAGCTTTTTGTTACATATTTTTAGTATAAAAGTTATCAAAAACTTATATCTTTTAATAAATACTATGCAAATAAACTACCGAAAACTACAATGTTCTCAAATGCACACCCATATTTGCTCTATACCAACAAATAATTCTCCCTCTGGTTTGCGGAGTTCATGATCCCAAATAGCTACAATGACTAAAATGAAAATACGTCTTGCAGTTTATTAGCTCCCCCTAGGAAAGCATCAATGATAATTATATAACATTGCAAATTCAAGGGGCTATTTCTGAATGCAGGCCAAGCTTCAACTTTGTATGAGTCAAATGACAACCACAATATGCACGCTTATGCTTGCACACATCACCTATGAGGACACAGACACACACCCACACGAAAGAGAGAGAGAGATGTATATGATAATGAAAAGTTTACAATCAGCTAATCAATTTTACAACAATGAATCATCCCCTACAACAGACACATTTGATGCATAAATAAGACATATAATACCTAATTATTGCACATCCCTAACAACAGACCCAACAGCTAGCCCATATGGCTCTGCTCGCCGCTCGGCATATACGGCAAAGAAGCTTGAGTAAAACTGTAGCTTCTTTGCGGAAAGGTTGCATGATCTGCGTACTGCAACATCATTGTGGAAGCTAATCAAAGCAATGTAGGAGAAGGTCAGCGCTTTCTCTAGCTTGGTGTACTATTTGGATTGTCAGTAATAGGGCTTTGTGTACTATCGGGGTTAGTGTTAGTAGGACAGACAAAAGAAAATTCACAAAACCAGCATTTCCAGCGCTCTTCCTTTGGAGTGCAATTGGCTCCTCGCTCTCCCAGCCAAAACTCAAGACAACTCATAATTTGACTCTTGAGCCAATCACAGACATATGCAAACCGATCTTCACCAAGCACTGAATTATCTTTTTGGTATTCATATCTGCCCCAAACCAACCAAATAAATATCTTGCTAAAAGAATGGCATAAACTGTTGCTAAATATAGGTCCCAGACATGAAGAAACTTTCATTTATTCTATACAATCAACTCCTTAGTATGATTAGTGAGTTTGCTAGTGTGGACCATTAGGGTTCCCATCCAACATCTTTTATTATGTATTCCAAAGACTAACTAAAATACATTCCAAGGCACTTTCATGTTCATGCATCTCAATGACAGCTCCTATAATTTCAGCTATAAAAAATGGGCAACCTGTTAATGACGTGGCTTGAACTTAATGGGGAATGAGGTGCATTAATTGCACCTAATGCCACATATGAAGTCAATAGTCCAGTGTGAAGTTGGCTATTTTAACAAAGTTTGAGTGGTACTAGAATACCACCATGCCAACTTAGTTGGCTTCCCCAACTATATATATATATATTCAGTCTTTCATATCTTCTCAAGCAGCAAATAGTCAAAAGCTAAATTCTCTTATCTTGAGCATTTGTGAAAAAAGAGCTCCTTGGGTGTGTTTAGAGTTTGCGTTTTGTGCCACTCTTGTAATCTCCTTATTTTCTTAGTGAAACATTCTCCTCAATGCCATTGTGGATGTAGGCCCAAGGCTGAACAACATAAATCTCTATGTTCACTATGTGACTGTTCGTTCTACTTTTTTTATTCTATATTAACTACAATTGGTATCAAAACTCCGCTACCTCCACATAAACAACACTCATATAAAGAATCACCAACATTAATTTTGCATTTACCTCAATAACAGCTCGTGTTTAGCAGGGGACAGCTTGCTACATATATTTCTATAACATCTCACCACATCATCAAGGGTCTGCACAGCCAAAATAAAATAACAAACTATAAAAGCATGATTTTGGAGTCGTTAATTATCCAAAACTCTTTAACTTGACCCAACATTGTTCACCATTCTACAATTATGGATGGATTCATTCCATTTGCTTGGCAAGTATGTGACTAAATGAATCACTAACTATGAACCAAATAACAGAATGAAAAAGAAACGCCCATCACTTTGCTAGAAGAGTAAGAGTATTGTTGTAAGCACTCCTTGAATACTATGACATGACTTTATAATTTCCACCTAAAAAATTGTCCCAGAAATACATAAAATGATAAAGAGAACATCATGCAATATGGCATCTCTGATTTCTAGATTGAAGTAACTAATGATTCAAGACACAGAGGATCTTTACCTTCACAGGGAACCCTGACTTAGCTGTGTTCTCTCTGATTTCTTTGGATAAGATATAATATGGATCCAAGGAAAAGAAATCAAAAAACTGTTTTGAGGGGAAGCTATCAGCTACTAAATTGTCCCACAGATACTTGTAGCACATTAACTGAAGCCTGTAGATAGAAATGTGCACATCATGATTTTGTGTTGATGCAGTAGCTAACAGCTGCTCACGTCAATCACTCTGAAACATAAGCATTTTAATTTGTATACCTTCCATTTCTTCGCTGTGGTTCTGCAGGAAGTGTATATTGCACACGAGTCTTGATGTCAACTAAGATCGGGTTTCTATCAGTTTCAGTTACTGGCATTCGGACCTCATCAACCATTCCCACCATCCAGACACCTTCTGCAAAGCCTATTCTGGTGTAGTATATTCCATCAGAAAGGTAAAAAGAAATATTAAAGATCAGTTCTCCATTTTTTTTATTGCCCTCTTATCAAATTTTAGAAAACCATTGTCTCAGTTAAAAACAGGAAAAAAATTATATGTATATAATCATCATCATCACCATAATATTACCAAACTAACTCCATTGCTTTGCCAAAGGCAAGGGGATGATTTATAAATTTCTTCTTCACCGTTCATTTTCCATACAGATTTTAAATATCCAAAACATTAAAACAATGATTTTAAATGATTACTACTGTTCCAATGACATTTTTAAGACAATTATTCTTAGATTAAGATACAGATACATGTCACATTGAACTCAATTTTAAGGTCAGCATCTCTTTACAATCTCAGATTCACATTCAGGCCGTACCATTGGTTCATATCAGGGTCTCAGGGTAAAATTATTCCCCTGAACATTATATTTATATATATTCTACTGTATGCCTTGTAAGAAAAAACAGGATATTTGAAAGTCTGGATAGATCTCCCAATAAAAAATCTAACCTAATGCCCTTTTGTGGGCAACAGAATTTTGTTAACAACCACAATCAGGGGAATATAATTATATGCCATGTGATGGTTGGAAGATATTTAAACCATGAGGAGCAGGAAATTGAATTAGATTTAACCACACATGATTGAACTTACAGTGGCAGCTCTCGTGTTAATCCGTCAAGCAATAATTGATTTGCACCAATTATAAAATTCGTAAGCTTCACAGCCCATGCATCCTCAACTGATTTGACATGAAGATCCACTTTTTTTACAACCTACCCAGAAATCCAATCAGGATGAGATTATTGTACAAAGTGAGTTTGGGAGGACAAACAAACTGACCAACAGAAAACAAAGCATTCAGTTTGCTGACCAAAATGTGTAGAAAAAAAATTATTTAGTTGATGTCTAATATGTAATTACTATGTCCAAGTATGCTATCTATGTTCTCCGTCACTTTGCAAATATTACTTACTAACACCAATTATTTACTTACCAAAAAAAGGGCACCATAAAAAAGAAAATGTTAAATATGCCAAATTGTATACCTCTTCTTCAAGTTTTGCATGGCGAGCTCGACCTGTTTTCATAGCTTCAGTATTCTTTATCTGGCCAGAGAGAAGACGAAACTCCATTTGTTTTTCACACCATTCCGACCATGATCATGAAATGAGAATGAAAGTGATATGAGTATGTTTCAAATTTGAAAAGTTACATGGACTAATAACTTTGCTTCACTAAATCAAATAATAATGAACAAATTAGAAAATTTTCTACAACAAAACATGACGTATTAAGCTTGAATTTTCAGTTGGCACATATGATTTAACATCTTAAAAGGGCCAAAAAATATGAGTTTGGGAGGACAAAAAACTGACCAACAGAAAACAAAGCATTCAGTTTGCTGACCAAAATGTGTAGAAAAAAAATTATTTAGTTGATGTCTAATATGTAATTACTATGTCCAAGTATGCTATCTATGTTCTCCGTCACTTTGCAAATATTACTTACTAACACCAATTATTTACTTACCAAAAAAAGGGCACCTTAAAAAAGAAAATGTTAAATATGCCAAATTGTATACCTCTTCTTCAAGTTTTGCATGGCGAGCTCGACCTGTTTTCATAGCTTCAGTAATCTTTCTCTGGCCAGAGAGAAGATGGAACTCCATTTTTTTTTCACACCATTCCTATCATGATCATGAAATGAGAATGAAAGTGATATGAGTACGTTTGAAATTTGAAAAGTTGCATGGACTAATAACTTCGCTTCACTAAATCAAATAATAATGAACAAATTAGAAAATTTTCTACAACAAAACACGACGTATTAAGCTTGAATTTTCAGTTGGCACATATGATTTAACATCTTAAAAGGGCCAAAAATTATATGAAGAGAGAGGGATAAATTCTGGGTAGTTCCTAATTGCCAGCACAACCTTTTACTGTTTAGATTTGCAATCCTCCTAGGTGTGATTTTAAACATTATTCACTGATAGGCATTGTGAGAGTACTCAGCTGGTTGGGTAGTACAAGAGAATTTAATAGAAATTGAAAATACAGTATAGTAGTTTGGGTTGCCTATAGAAGGGCTGCCAAATAAATAAATAGATGCCTGCAAAACCAGCGACTGAAATGGATGTCTGATCCACAAGAATATGTGTTTCCACCAATTAGCATGGAGGATGTCGCCTCCTGTTTTTTCATATCAGCTTACTCTCTTACTTATGAGCTATATGCCTACATTTTCCCACCTTACCGGATGCTCAGTAGATGACTGACAAGAGGAATCTAATCAAGGAGTTTGGAATGAGAAAAAGAAATGCCATATTCATAAGAGCCAATTTGATGTAAACCATTCAAGACAGTAAGGCCATACAATACACAAGCAAGATCAAGATGATGGGCTGGCAGACTTGAACCTATACAATTTGAACTTCATGGAGGTGAAGTCGATTGCTTAACTACATCCTGAAGCATCTGATTCACAACAACAACTTTCAATGCACTTCATGAGCAAATCAATTTGACTGATAAGTATAAAAGACCTTGAGCACTTTGACGAATAATCAAGCATGGATTCCCATTGTATATACTGAGAACCAATTTATGACCAACCTTAATTATCTTGCAGCATAAAGGCCATTACCTAGTGTCAGTCCCACCAAAGTGGACTGTAGGGAGGAAAAGGGAACTTGTGCCTTACAAGTTACAACCCAAAACCATCACCATTTCAAAAAACAAAAGGCTCTAACCTATTTCGGCAACTTTGTGATAATTTCAAGGGCTCAACTTCTCCAGCAAGAAACCAAAGAATTCGGTGTCTTGGAAACAAGAATTTGACACTTTAACAAAGAAATGCAACCATTTGAATGCAAAAGAATAAGACTAACCAAGCGTTCTCCAAGTAATCTTATAACGTTAAATAAAAAACAGTCAACAGCGTTAAAATTGTTGTGGTTGTTAATCAGTAATTATTCAGTACTCCAGAAGCAACACTCCATTTACTCGCATAATAGTAGTTTATCTATACTACTATTTAAGAGACTTCCCCTATTTGAAATCTTCCTTTTTTTTTTGTTCAATAATACTCTTACACTCCCATATTTAAGTATATATAGACAAAATTAAAAGATATCTGGTAAAAAAAAAATCTAACTCCTACTAAAATATTGTCTAAAAAATAAGGTCACTCTCTTATTAATTTTCAAATTACTTTATCCACTACTTTATCCACTTATAAATTAGATCCTTAAAATACAAATTATATATAAAATAAAAACATAAGTTTTTTTTTTAGCTAAAAAAAAAACATGCACATGAGATGAGGCTAGTACTAATTAAATTCATGGTTTTGAATAATATTCCCAAACAAAGTCATATAGACATATACATCAATCAATGTGTCACAATGTAATCTTCAAAGTTCAAACTACAATAAAACATGAAAATTTAACAAAAATAAATCAAACCCATTTCCCAAACCCCTCCAAAAAAAGAACTCCATACCGTTGCAATGATATCTGAGACAAACAAGCCAGTCTTGTTCCTAAAGCGGTGGAAAAACGAGCCAGCCACTCTGCTCTTCTTCTTCTGGTTACTCCTAAGGCTTCCCAAATCTTCAATATCGGAGGGTTCTGTACAAAACTAGAACCTTCTTTTGGCTCGGAAGGTGATTGACTGAATAGACCTCGCGTTTCTCTGGAACTCATACTGAGAGTGAGACTGAGACTGAGAGGTTGAACAAATTGCAGGGACTGCAGAGGAAGATAGTGAAGAGCGAGTAGAGGCCAAGGAAGCTTCAATGGAAGCCATTTCTTCTTCTCTCACGAGCACAGAGGCTGTAGAGGAAGAGGGTAAAGTGCATGTGGATTCTAAGGCAGCTTCAATGGAAGCCATTTCTTCTTCACTCACGAGCTCGGTTGGAATGTCAATACCACTGTTGCTATTGTAGTTGGTGGTGGTGTTAAAGGGTAACTCGGAGTGTGACTCATTTATTTTTGCGAGAGCTAGCTAGGCGATGAGAGAGAGAGAGAGAGAGAGAGAGAGAGAGTCGAGGAGGAGAAATGAAATGAACGTTGGCAATGCTTGTAAAAGTAGTCGTTACAGGTGTGGAATCTTTTTTAACATTTTATAGGCTAATGCAGTTTCCTGGGGGATTAATGGCTTAAACAAGTTAGTTAATCAGATTAAGTTTAATCTTTACACCTTTTATGGATTCCCTTGACTTTTAGGAGCTACAAAATTGTGATTGGTTCACTTTTTCTCATGGAAAGTTGGAAACTATGGCCATGTTTGGTTTGGAGGACACTCAATTTTCATATCTTAACACTCAAATCTCATTATTCAAACTCATCCCTCAAAATAGTAAAAAAAAGTGAAGGTTAAAGAGAAATGAGGGAAAAATAAATAAATAAATAAAGGCGTGTAGCCATTGGTAAGCATTATCGCTCTGCCATAGATGGTGACTTTACATGTGGGTGGGATCCACTTAGTTCAGCAGAATTATTACATTGTTATTGTAACTCTATTTTCATAATCCAAAGGACACAAAAAAAAATTTGTTCTCGTTTTTAATCACTCTAACTCCTTTTTTTTTTTTTTTTAGTTATGAGTGATGGAAAGTGAAAAAGAAAATCAAGTCAAATAGGTTGAAATGATGTAGGCCTAAAAAAAAGTAAGGGTGATAAGAATAGAGTAATGAGTGATGAAAATCACTCAAACCAAATATGTCCTACATTTTTCCGTCCCTATGCCCCTACTTTAGAAAAGAACTACATGAAGACTTACTAAGTAAGCAAAGTAGAAGTGTAGAACATGTACAAAAAAAAAAAAAAAAAAAGTAGAAGTGTAAAACATGCAAAGATAATGACTTCTTTTTCCTCTATTTTATCCTCTTTCCTCTTTCTAAATGTGATGATAGGAGATTACACATTTTTAACATAGGTTACAAATTGACATGTCACCCATTATCAAAAACTAATTAAAACATTTATGCCACATTGGTTGCTAAACTTTATGTACTATGACTTTTTGTTTTTTGAGATAGAATATGTACTATAACTTTATTTGCCGTAAACTTATTAAAGATGCTAGAGATACACATTTTTTTACAAAAAATTTACAAACTGCTGATGTGGTGAGTGATTATTAGTAAATGAAATAGTAATACTGGTGGTAGATCCAAATGAAAACCAGTAAGAAGTTAGCCACAACAACAATTTGTAAAAATGTTGTAAAATAATAAGTTAGCCACAACTCTTTTTCTTTTTCTTTTTTTAGTTACGAGTAATGGAAAGTGAAAAAGAAAATCAAGCCAAATAGGTTGAAATGATGTAGGCCCAAAAAAAGAAGTAAGGGTGATAAGAATAGAGTGATGAGTGATGAAAATCACTCAAACCAAACATGTCCTACATTTTTCCGTCCCTATGCTCCTACTTTAGAAAAGAACTACGTGAAGGCTTACTAAGTAAGCAAAGTAGAAGTGTAGGACATACAAAAAAAAAAAAAAAAAAACAAAACAAAACGTAGAAGTGTAGAACATGCAAAGATAACGACTTCTTTTTCCTCTATTTTATCCTCTTTCCTCTTTCCAAATGTGATGATAGGAGATTACACATTTTAACAAAGGTTACAAATTGACATGTCACCCATTATCAAAAACTAATTAAAACATTTATGCCACATTGGTTGCTAAACTTTATGTACTATGACTTTTTGTTTTTTGAGATAGAATATGTACTATAACTTTATTTGCCATAAACTTATTAAAGATGCTAGAGATACAGATTTTTTTACAAAAAATTTTACAAACTACTGATGTGATGAGTGGTTATTAGTAAATGAAATAGTAATGCTGGTGGTAGGTCCAAATGAAAACCAGTAAGAAGTTAGCCACAACAACAATTTGTAAAAATGTTGTAAAATAAGAAGTTAGCCACAACTCTTTTTTTTTTTTTTTTTTTTTAAAGTTATAAGTGATGGAAAGTGAAAAGAAAATCAAGCCAAATAGGTTGAAATGATGTAGGCCCAAAAAAAAGTAAGGGTGATAAGAATAGAGCGATGAGTGATGAAAATCACTCAAACCAAACATGTCCCACATTTTTCCGTCCCTATGCTCCTACTTTAGAAAAGAACTACGTGAAGGCTTACTAAGTAAGCAAAGTAGAAGTGTAGAACATGCAAAGATAATGACTTCTTTTTCCCCTATTTTATCCTCTATCCTCTTTCTAAATGTGATGATAGGAGATTACACATTTTAACACAGGTTACAAATTGACATGTCACCCATTATCAAAAACTAATTAAAAAATTTATGCCACATTGGTTGCTAAACTTTATGTACTATGACTTTTTTGTTTTTTGAGATAGAATATGTACTATAACTTTATTTGCCGTAAACTTATTAAACATGCTAGAGATACAAATTTTTTTACAAAAAATTTTACAAACTGCTGATGTGGTGAGTGGTTATTAGTAAATGAAATAGTAATGCTAGTGGTAGGTCCAAATGAAAACTAGTAAGAAGTTAGCCACAACAACAATTTGTAAAAATGTTGTAAAATATTTTGTGTCTGTAGCATTATTCAAAACTTATTACTTATAAGATAATGTGTTATCAATTACATAAAAATAAGACGTAAATGTACTTTTAGTCCCTACATTTTGGTTTTTTTTTTTTCCATTTTAGTCTCTACATTTTAATTTTACTACTTTTAGTCCCTAAACCAATTAACGCGTGTCATTTTCATCCTTTCCGTCGGTCAACTGACAAAAATAGCTGACGTGGCTGACGAAGGAATTAAAATATTATAAAAAATGCCACATCACCCATGACACATCAGCATCTAATTTGTAAAAAAAAATAATTTATCAATTTTAACTAAATAAAAAAAGAAAAAAACAGAATTAAAAACAATAAAATACATAAATTTAGATCTAATTCATTTTAAACAAGAACATGATCATAGATTTAAATATCAACACAAGAACAAAAGAGCACAAACCCAGAACCAAACACAAACTCAAATTTAAAAACACAAATAACACAATAACAAACTAAAAGTGCATTTACGCCAATATTTTATTGTTCTTCATGTTCTTCTCCAAGAACATGGTTGCCCAAAAAATTAAAAAAATTCAAGGTTCTTTTCTATTTTCTTGCATTTTCTTAGCAACCAAATAAACAAAAACACCTACAAAACCATGATCAAACTCAGCAATGCTAACACAATCAACTAACAAAACCCAAACCACGGTCAGATCAAAAACACAAAACCAAAAACACCAAAACCCAAACCACGGTTAGATCAAAGCACAAAACCAAAAATACCAAAACCCAAACCAGTCAGATCAAAACACAAAACCAAAAATACCTAAACACAAGCCAAAAATATTAAAACACAAAACCAAAAATACCAAAACACAAGCCAGTCCTCATCAATTTCAGATCTGATTTCCTTTAAACGATCCTAGCCAAAGAGAGAGATGATGAGATTTCGGCCATGAGTCTTTGGGCCTTCAACCATGGGTCTTTGGGTTTCGGCCATGGGTCTCTGAGTCTTCAACCATGGGCTTTGGCCATGGGTCTTCAACCATGAGATGATCGACCATGAGAGAAGAGAGAGAGCCCAGGTTTAAGATGAGAGATGAGAGAAGAGAGAGAAAGAGAATGAGATGATAGGTGTGGGTTTCGGCCATGGGTCTTTAGGTCTTCAACCATGAGGTTCGGCCATGGGTCTTTAGCTATGAGATGGATCGGCCATGAGAGGAGAGAGAGCTCGGGTATGAGCCATGAGAGAAGAGAGAGTTTGAGATGGAAGAGAGAGTTTGAGATGAGAGAATAGTGTGTCGCTGTGTAGTTTGAGTTTGAGATGAGAGAATAGAGTTTGAGTTTGAGATGAAAAAAAGAAATAGTGTTCAGGTTTGGATCTTATGTTAATTTTTTTGGGTTTTAAAATTTTTGGGTTGGTGTTCTTGTTCAAGAAACTTTTAGATCTTAATTAATGTGAATTTTGGTTTTTTAATTCTATTTTTATTTTTTTTATTTAGTTAAAATTAATAAATTAAAATTTTAAATTTATATGCTGATGTGTCATGGGTGATGTGGCATTTTTTATAATATTTTAATTCCTCCGTCAGCCACGTCAGCTATTTCCGTCAGTTGACCGACGGAAATGATGAAAATAACACGCGTTAATTGGTTTAAGGACTAAAAATGATAAAATTAAAATGTAATAACCAAAATTAAAAAAAGCCAAAATATAAGGATTAAAAATACATTTACGCCTAAAAATAATTCAGATATTTATTAATTACGTTTTTAAAATTTACCAATCACATCTATTGTCAAATCAATTTATAAATATTTTCTAATAAAAATTGTAGATATTTTAGCGTTATACTCGTTTTATTATCTTCACGGGAAGCTCACACTCTTGTTACCTTTATTTTTGAATAGTGCATTTATACGCTGGATTGTGAGAGTATACGGAAGGTCACACTCCGTACTGTATGTGAGGGAGAGGAAAAGCAATTATAGGAATCAGAGATCTATTGCATGAATTAGCAATGGCAGTGAGTTTGTTGAAGATGAAATGCGGAGATAGAAAGGTGAGAAAGGAGGGAACAGAGGAGAGAAGGAATCAAGGAATGTGTTGTAGGAGGGCATGAGCACATCTCATTAATCTTTTGAACTCTAGAAAAACTGAAACCAAAAACAAATATGAGAATCAATGTTCCAGTTTATAAGCTCTATCATTAGATAAGCTGAAGATAAATGTTGAAAATGGTATAAGCAATTTTATGGGGGCTGTGTCCAAAGTGCTTCCTAACCTTCAACTCTTTGCAACACAAACAAACTCAGAGAAAAGAACAAGGTTGATATACATATATTTAAAAAGAATGAATTTTGTTTTGCAACAATCAATTTTACAACAAAGAATCATTATTGCCTACAACAGATACAATTTGATGCCTAATCATTGCACATACCAGAGGACAGATCCAACACTGGTCTGCAATACACCACAAAGAAGCTTTCATAAAAATCTATGCTTCTTTGCAGACAGACCGCATGTTATTTAGGAAACGGATTGGGAGAGATTACAACAATGTCAGCATTTTTTCTAGCTTAGTGTACTATTCAAGTTCGTGTTTGTGGGGCGTGCTATCAGGGCCGGTGTTTGTGGGGCTTGGAGTTTTATCAAGGCCATTGTTTGTAGGACAGATAGAAGCAAACTGACAGAACCGACATTTCCAACGCTCCTCTTCTGGAGTGTAACAGGCTTCTCGTTCCCCTAGCCAGAACTCAAGACAACCATGAATTTGATTCTTGAGCCAATCAGAGTCAAAGGCAAAGTGATCTTCGCCAAGCAATGAATTATCTTTTTGGAATTCATATCTGCTTGAAAGCAACCAAGTAAATATCTTGCTAAATCACAAAAAATATTCACATGCATGCAGTATGTATCCCACGCATTTCAATATTGCTCTACAACCTACTCTAAGTATGAATTTGCCAATGTATCTTATAAAGGTTCCTCCTAAATTCATGATGAAAATGGCTATCGTTGAGGCAGTAACACATGAAAGCCTAGTCCACATCAGCCAAAGCAGGGTAGCCAATTTTTTTAATTTTATTTATAAAAATATTTAACAGTCAAACCAATTTTGACTGGAACCAAAAACCTTTGATTCAAAAATATTAAGGTGAAGGATGGTCCAACTGAAATTCTTATCGAATTGGCTGCCTCTTGTAGTGGTTACCAATACCGTCCATTAAATTGAGATCTTTCAAGGTTTATGGGGGAACTCATCATAGAGCTCAATAGTCTATTGTTAAATGAGTGGTTTAGGTTTTGTCATTGAAACAAACATTTAATAGCATTATTTTGGCACCTTTAAGTTATTTAATAGGATTTTTAGAATTCTACCCATTCAATACCCTAAGAACTCTAGAGGATCTCTATCCAACATCTCATAAGGTGTGTTCCAAGCCCAATTAGTATGTAGTTCATGTATATTAATAGAAACTTCTAAAACTCAAGCTACAAAAATATGCAAAACCATTTTGCCTAGAGAGAGAAAGAGAGAGAGAGAGAGAGAAAATGATACTCACCTCAATAAAAGCTGGTCATGAGCAGGGGGCAGTATGCTACATGTATTTCTGTAGAGTCTCACTATGTCATCAAGGGTCTGTGTAGAAAACAATAAAATAAAATTTTATAAAATATAAAAACAGGGATTGACTTCTTTTAATTATCTGAACATGTCTATCCACAATTTCACAATTATGTAAAGGTTCATGCCAATTACATGGTAGACATCTCCTAGGACAAACCATTGAAAATAAATCAAAGAAAAGAATGAAAAGAAGCTGCTCTCACTTTGTTAAAATTATCTTTAGTGATATCTTTATTTTTCAATAACATGTTTAAGTACCTCTATACAATGTAATAAGGATTTGTTGTTTTTCGTATTCAGAGAACCTCAAAGATGTGCATAATGATGTTGAAAACATCACACACACTCTATAGAGCAGCCTGATCTCTCAAATTATGTAGTTAATGAATTAAGGGAGAGAGAGAGAGTCCTTACTTCTGCCGGGAACCCTGAGTCAGCAGTTCTTTCCCTGAGTTCTTCAGATAAGATAGAATAAGGATTTAACGTAAAAAAATCAAAAAACTTTTGAGAGGGGAAATTGTCAGCAACTAAATTGTCCCATATATACTTGTAACACATTAACTGAAGCCTGCCAAGAAACATGCAAATGTCATGACTTAATTCTGATACAATAGTTAACAAAATTTCATCTAACATACCTTCCATTCCTTCTTTGCGGTTCTGCAGGAAGAGTGTCTCGAACACGAGTCTTTGTGTCAACTAGTATCGGGTTTCTATCAGTCTCTGTGGCAGGTATCCGGATCTCATCGATCACTCCCACCATCCATACACCTTCTGCAAAGCCTATTCTGATTCCATAAGCAATTATAGTCCATCAGCAAGGGAGAAAGAAAACATGAAGACCAATGGTCCAAATGCATTCCACATGTGTGTTTGTGGGTGTGAGAGTAAGAGAGAGACAAAAAAAGGGTTTTATACACACACACACACACATATAATTTCTAGAAAACCATTGTATTTCATATGTACAAGCACCATCTCTATGCTTCCCAACAAAAGAGGAGGTCTTTTGTAGATTGCTCCCCAAGTTTTGTTATCCATACAGATTTCAGTACATCCCATGATTAGGGCAATGCCAAAAAAATAAGTAATAAACAATCAAATCTTTTGCACTTAATTGATGGTTAGAACAATCTTTTCAAAATGGGACTCATATCCAACCCATACTAAAATGTCATCAGCATATCTGCTTATTCACATGGAACTTTGACATAGTTACCATTTGCTATACATTAACTACTCTACTTTACACACCATAAATCCCCCAATCTGGATAAATCTAAATTCTACAGGAACAACATAGTAACACCCTTATCTAACTTACTTTCCAAAAATATGTCCTGCATTGAGAACAAAGCAACATTTCACTCAAATTTATCACAATGTGCTTCAAATTATATAATGAACCACTTGCAAGTGCAGAAAAAGCATAGATATGTGGCCATTGAGGGCTAGCAAAAACCATTGATGACTGAACTTACATTGGCAGCTCACGAGTTAATCCTTCAAACAATAACTGATTTGCACCAATAATAAAATTTAAAAACTTCAGAGCCCATGTGTCTTCTTTAGATTTGACTTGAACTTTCACTTTTTTCACTACCTGTCAGATATACAATAAGGATGGATAATTACATACAGTGAACATAAGTGGACATAGAAAGTACTAATAAAATAATCAGGTTTGCTACTCCAAATTTCAGGAGAACGAACATAGAAATAAGTTGAATGATCTCCAAAATATTCTACATACAATTGTGTATCAGAGAAGAATTTCCAAGGCCAAACTAATGGCTAGATAAGAATGTATACAATTTGCAATTATGCTCTCGCTTAGTACAGTAACTAATATTTTTAATAAACTAAACTTCATGCAATGGAATTTAAGCCAAAAATGTCTGCCCATAAAATTAAAAGAAAGGAATAAAAGCTCATTTTAAGTGTACAAGCAATGATAAGGTTTATCAAAATTGACCAGAAAAACAAACCATTTAGACTTAGGGAGTCATAAGTTCAAGGCAACAAGAGGCATGCACAACACAAATTTATTTATTTTTTTTATCATTTTTTATGAGAAACAGAATTAGTTATATATCAGGAGTCTAAAAATGTACCTCTTCTTCAAGTTTTGCATGCCGGGCACTACCTGTTTTCATAGCTTTATTAGTTCTGCGTTTGGCATGGAGGAGAACAAACTCCATTTGTTTTTCACACCATTCCTGTTGATGAAGTATAATTAGAACCAATGTGATCTTCATGACATCACAAGATACAGAACTTCACTCTATGAAATATTGCAACAATGTAATGTACGGTATGGTCATAAAATTCACCAAAATTCTAACTTCCAACAACACTAAAAAGAAATATATTAATGTAAACTAAGCCTGACACTTAATAGTAAAAGAGAAAAAGGGTGTGGCTAAAATTTGACAACAATTTCTATAACAGATGATATTAAACTTGGAGGTACCAAAGGGCCTAATCTGCAGACAAAAACAAGCATGCATATGAGAGAGAGAGAGAGAGAGAGAGAGAGTGTGATCTTCAGGGTAAAGTCCTAACTTCCAGCAGACCAGTTACTCCTAAAAAATTGTAATCCAACTAAGGGTAGAAGTAAAAAATTATGAGTAAAACCAACATCAGATTAGGTCTGCCGATTGAGTTTGATCACAGAAAATGTAAAATCGAGATTGGGAATCAAATTATGTTATTTGGGTTTCCAAATATTAGGCGCTCATTGATTAATTAAAACTTGTCCCAAAAGTTTAAGTGCTAATAAGAAAGGGTGAATTTAGTCACTTAATCATTATTCAAACACTCCCCCCCATGTAAGAGTCCAGAATCTCCCTTAATATTGGGGCCAATTGTGTGGGATTTTTTACTTTTTATGGGTGGGAGGGTGGAGACAAGGTTCAAACTCAAGACCACCGGCTTTGATTCCATGATAAACCACCAGTTGTCCTAACAGCTTAAACTATTAGTAAATGCTGAATTTATTCACTTCAATTTCTTCTAACATCCATAAGATAGGTAGGTGCTTGCTCTAGCAGTGAAATAAGTAACATTTGCTTCACACAGTTGATCTAAATCAAAGGCCAAGAAAGGTATTGGCATTTGCTTCACAAGACTGATCTCTTTTCTGGATTTTTTTCCTATGCTCCTATCCTTCTGCTACTTTCGTATCAGCATTACTCTCTCACTTATGAACCACCTGGATGAGTATGTGTTTCCATTCATGAACTCAAGAGAAATTGAAAGACTAGAGATTAAACACAAGGTTTTAAACTCCTATCATTATGGAAGTCAAATTCTATGTGGTCAATTCATTGAAAGTACCTCGGCCAATTGGCCATCAAATACACAAAAAAAAGATCAAGATGACGCACTAAAACCTTTATATTCTGGACTTCACGCAAATAAAAAAGTTGATAGCAAACTACAACCAAATGTATGATGATTCACATATGCTGATGCTTACCAGGGAAATGCTCATGGAACTTCATGAGCAATTCAACTTTACTCTTAAGCTATTGGGGACAACTATAACCACAACATGTATTTGTAGTGGATTCATTCATAATAAAGCTAATAAAATTTACGCTGGTGATCACATCAAGAACTGATAAAATTTCAATAATCTAAGTTACAACAACTCGTTTAGGCCTCCTCCAAGTTTTCTCTGTAATACATCACAGACTGAGAGTAATTGTTGATTCACATAGACAACAAGTTACAACCAAATCTAATACACACTATATTTTGCTGGTGGTGACACAACCATGAACCATATATCATATATAGAATTTATTGGAAGATGCCAAAATTAGTTTAACGGCATTTTTTTATTAAAAAAAAAAAAAATGCTTTTCTTGACTTGCTCCCCTTATCAAAATTCGAAAGTATGGTTCCCACTTTCATCAAATATCATCAGCAATTTAGCATAAAAAAATCATTTGCTTACTATTTATCACCATGAAAGCTTCAAAAAAAAAAAAAAAAAAACCATACTAAACTCAAACTCAAAAATCTAGCAAAAACCATTCCGACCCACTTGCCAGACCATGAAAATCTTTCATATTAAAAGCAAAATTTAAAAACTTGAGAACAAACCCATTGAATACCGTGGAAGTAATATCAGTGACAGACAGGCCCTTCTTCTTTCGAAAGCGATGGAGAAAAGACTCATTGTTTTTATTCTTCTTCTGGGTACTGGCGAAATTGCCCGAATCCTCGATGTCGGGTTCGGTATTACCCGAGAAGGTCCTCTTAGAAAGGACAGTAATTGACTGAATAGACCTCCCTTTGCCATGGAAACTACGAAGTGGTGAGCAAATAGCACTTGCATTTGCAGGGACTGAGGCGAAGGCTAAGGCTGCTTCGAGTAGAGCCATTTCTTCTTCGCTCACGATTTCGATCTCGATAGGGATCTCGGAAGAAACGCTCTTTGTGGTGTTGCTTTTGTTGAGGGGTAACTCGGAGAGTGACTCGGTCTCGCTCATTCTGTGAGTCTCGGCGTGGAGAAATGACCGTTGGGATCGCCACGCTTTAGGGGCAAGTCATCGCAAGACCTGTATTGTCTTGTTTTGTACACTCTTTTATCAGTTTATGTTTTAATTTTGAGTTCAACGGAAGGTGGCCTTTGCGTGTGATGCACTTATACCTCAACTCTACGGCGCGGGCTAGCAAGTAGACCAACGTCTTTATCTGCTTTGAATATCAGCATTCCTTTTCCTTTTTTATCATTTTTTTTAGATGAACTTTTATCATTTTAGGACCCTTAGAGCATTCGCAGCAGTGCATTTATAATTTTAACTATTTAGCACCAATAAAAGTTATTTTATCTATTTTACTTACACACATGCTGTAGCAGTGAATCTATTTTATCTTTCAACACAATAAAATAATATAAATATCATAATAAAATAATATATCTACTACAATAAAATAATATCTCACTATAATAAAATAATATATTCACTTCACTCATACACCACAACCACACACACACAACCACAACCACAACCACAAACACCACCACCACCACAGCCCACAACAAAAGAAAAAAAAAAATCAACCAAGTCCACACATCACAGCCGCACACACACAACCACAACCACAATCACCACCTCCACCACCACCACAACAAAAGAAAAAAAAAATCAACCAACCACCTACTACACCACCACCACACCACAGCCCACAGCAGGAAAAAAACAAAAAGTGTTGATCGGCGTGGGACGGGATGGCGTGGGATGGCAACGGCGTGGGCAGCGATGGCGTGGGACGAGACGGCGTGGGCTGAGGCGTGGGCTGGGATGGCGTGGGACGGCATGGGCTGAGGCGTGGGCTGGGATGGCGTGAGACGGCGACGGCATGGACGGTGACGGCGTGGATTGGGAGATGAGAGCTTGAAGAGAGAGAGATGAGAGCTAATGAGAGAGATGAGAGAGCACGGTGAGATTATTTAATAGGAGGTTGAATAAAAAAAAAATTTTTTTTTTAGATGTCTGCTACAGTGCACATATATAAATAGATGTGCACTGTAGCAAATCAGCAAAAAATTTTTAGTTTGCCTCCACTGCTGCAAGGCTTTTTTGGTATATTGGTGGAGGTAAAATAGTATTATAACTTTTTAACTCCACTGTTGCGAATACTCTTAGTAAAAATAGGAATAGTTATTACATTATGTGTTTATTACACTTTACCAAAACATGTCCTAAGGTAGCGTTTGGATCTCACATCCACGTTTTGCGTTTTGCGTTTTGAGTTTTGCCTCTTTTTTTTTTTTTACTAGCACCTCTTGTACTATTAATGGGATATGAACAGTGCATTAAGGCAAATGAACAATATTTTGTGAGTGTGAACAGTAATCGAAAATTATTTTTTTATTATTTTCAGTTTTTAGCAAAATAAGCGGTATCCAAACGCATTCTAAATTCTTAAAATTTGTATAGAGTTCATTTTATATTTTTAAACTTTTAAATTTTTTTTTTTACCTCTAAACTATTATAAGAGATTAAATTCTGTAAGAATGTGGCGTAAAACTCATGTTTTATCACTTTAATCCCAACATACCATATCATCTTATTACATATTTAAGAATAAGCACAATCACACTTAATTAATTCTAATACTCATATATAAATCCAACCAAATTGGAAGTTTATTAAGATGTCATTAGGTGTGGTACAATGTATTGAATTTTAAGAAAAACATTGATGTAACAATCTCTTATTGGATGGTGTAAAACAGGAGTTTTACACCCCATCCTTACCAAATTCGGACTCCTATTATAAACATTATATTTATACCTTTTCGACTTTTGTCCACAGTTGTAAACTTTTAACTTATTTTTACATGAAGTCGTGTGTGTCTATATATATATATATATATATAGATGAGTTGGGTTTAAGTTATACGTATTGTAACTCTAAGTAATGTTACATCACCCAATAACTTGTTTTTTATTTCATATTTTGAAAATCCAACCGTTGAATTACATGTTCTATATGTTCTTAACATGTATGCCAAATTTCATGCCAATCGGATGTAATTTAGCATTCGGTCCATAAACACATTTTTTATACATTATTTTAAACTACAAAAACTTGAATTTAAATAATTTATTGATGACATTGCTATTACTATTGATCTTTGTGAAGGAAATAAGTATGTACGCAGCAAAAAATTAACGGATCTACTTCATTCTCAATCTATAACATGCACTGTGTAAATTTCAGATTTCATGTATAAGAGCGTATATTGAAGCGATGAATTTCAAAACAAAGATCGAAGCACTTGGGAATACTTTTAATTTTCACTTCAATTCCACTATTGCCCAAGAAGTGTGAACTCTCAATCAGTTACAAAAGGAGAATTAAATTGAGTGACTTTCACTCACATACACTTACTTACAATGATGTTTTTTCTACCATATAAATTCTGTACGTTTTTCCTTTTGTATCTAACCAACTATCTAATTGGGCTGGCCTTTTGGGCCTTTCCAATTGGGCTTAAATGTGTGGCTTGGAGTGGGACCAAAAGGGACCAATAAGACACTAGCTCCAATAGGCCTTAGGCTTTTCTGTCAACTCTTGACAAGTCCAAAGTTACCATTAACTATATTTAATATCACTATATAAATATAGTTGCACTCTAGACCTTATCTATAAATTATATCTCAAGACTTTATTGTACATGCAAACTCCTTCATAAAATATTCGTAGTAATACAAAGTCATAAATGTGGACTGCCACTTCGTAGATTACTACATCTTAATCCTTGAGTACCCGGTTTAATCCTTTTAAGTTATTCATCATATATTTATGAAATCCAATTTCATAAATATATACTTTAGTAATTTCTTACCAAAGTGGTTATGCCTAACTCTCTGAATAACAAACCCATTAAACTTATCTCAAGGGAATATTTTATATCTCCGTTAAGAGACTATGAATTTCATCTTGAGAATATATGTTCCATCAACACTAAATGTGGCTACCCAACATTCTGAGGTTTTGACCATTACTTTAGATCTCACTCCTGATATATCAAAGTAACCTACACTTCATGATCAAGTCTATTATTCTTTCAGGATTAAGAGTTCATGCAAATATAAGTCGTGAGATTTATTATTCATTTGACAATCCTTAGGAGAATAATAAATCTCACAGCGGTTCAGTTCAATATGTCTTAACTCTTAAAACATATCAACATATCAACTAGAAGTCTCCACTTCCATGATCAATACAAATCATTGTAGTTGATATATTATAGTTTTTGCAGATGAAATACTCAATTTCATCACCGACTACGAACTATAATTCTGAGTTTACAAAGAACTTGTGACTTATATTTTCTGTGACTAAATCACATAAATCACATACTATGCATCTCATGGACTATGTGATAATGTCCGAATATTCATGTTACCATTATTTCAGATAATAATAAAACAACTTTATTAAACACAATATTAAGTCATACATAATGTCATACACAATGTCACACTTAATATCATATATAGTATCATTCAATAGGATTTAAGGGCACTAATCCTAACAATCTCCCACTTGCCCTAAAGACTATTGTGCACTAATCTAACTCTCATTCCCTCCAAATGTGACTCGAAAGTCCTTTGAGGCAAGGCTTTAGTAAATGGATCTGCTAGATTATTTGCACTTTCAATCTTTGCTACCACCACATCTTCACGAGCAACAATATCTCGAATGATATGGTACTTACTCTCAATGTGCTTTCCTTTCTTATGATTCCTTGGATCTTTAGATTGTGCAACTACTCCACTGTTGTCACAAAACAATGTGATTGGAACTTGCTCCATTCTCATTACACCAAGGTCAGAAAGGAATTTCTTGAGCCATACAGCTTCCTTCGCTGCCTCACAAGCAGCAACATATTCTGCCTTCATGGTGGAGGCTACAATACAAGACTGCTTAATACTCCGCTAACTTATGGCTCCACCTCCCAAGGTGAAAACACATCCTGATGTGGATTTTCTGAAATCCAGATCCGATTAAAAATTTGAATCTGTATAGCTAATGAGTATCAAATCCTCACTTCAATAAACAAGCATATAATCTCTCGTTCTTAGTAGATACTTGAGAATATGCTTTACAGCTTGCTAATGTTTTGGTCCTGGATTTGATTGATATCAGCTGACCATGCCTACTGAATAGCAAATATCTAGTCTAGTACAAAGCATGGCATACATGAGACTTCCCGCTGCAGAAGCATAAGGAACTTGTCTCATCATATCTTCTTCCTCTTGAGTCTTAGGCCTTTGGTCATCAAACAGAGGAACTCCATGTCTGAAAGGAAGTAATCCTTTCTTGGAGTTTTGCATGCTAAACCGTTCTAGAACCTTATCTATATATCCAGCTTGTGATAAGCCTAACATCTTATTCTTGCGATCTCGCCAAAGCTTGATCCCTAGAATAAAGTTAGCCTCACCCAAGTCCTTCATATCAAATTGGCTTGACAACCAAACTTTTACCGATGACATTACCCCTACATCATTTCCAATGAGTAGAATATCATCAACATAAAGCACTAGGAACATTACTACTTTATCTTGATGTCTTTTGTACACACATGGTTCATCAAGATTTTGCTCAAAACCAAATGACTTGATTGCTTGATCAAATCTGATGTTCCATGACCTAGATGCTTGCTTAAGTCCATAAATGGACCTTTTCAACTTGCATACCATATGCTCTTAGTTCTTAGCTATGAAACCTTTCGGTTGCATCATATAGATTTTCTCTTCAAGATTGCCATTAAGAAATGTAGTCTTGACATCCATTTGCCAAATCTCATAATCAAAATGAGCAGCAATGGATAAGAGAATTTTGATAGATTTAAGCATTGCTACTGGAGAAAAGGTTTCATTATAATCAATACCTTCTTTTTGTGTATACCCTTTCACCACTAGCCTTACTTTAAAGGTTTCAACCTTACCATCTATCACTCTCTTCCTCTTGTAAACTCATTTGCAACCAACATGTTTAATGCCGTTAGGTGCCTCTACAAGATCCCAAACTTGATTGGAATACATGGAATCTAATTCAGATTTCATAACTTGGACCCAATGATGTGCATCTATATCATTCATTGCCTTTTCATAAGTGTAGGGATCCGATTCAGCCTCTTCTGAGATAGTTTCATAAGTTTCTCCCAAACCTATGAATCTTATAGGAGACCGAACAATTCTCCCACTACGACGAGGTACCTATGTACTAGACATCTCATGAGTAATATCTTGTGGTGTATCTAATACAGCCACATCATCCCTAGTTTCATCCATTGGTTGTTCATTTACAAGTTCATTCATTTAAGCTAATACAACTTTATTTCTATGATTAAAATCATTCACATAATCATCCTCCAAAACCTTGGCATGTGTGTTAACAAACACTTTGTTATCTTTATGATTATAGAATAAATAACCCTTTGTTTCTTTTGAATACCCTAAAAACATGCATACTTCAGTTTTAGCTTCCAACTTATCAGTCTTCCTTTTCAACACATGTGCTGGACATCCCCAAATATGGAGATATTTCATACTAGGCTTACGCCCACTCCACAATTCCTTAGGTGTGTTGGGAACAGATTTTGATAGAACTAAATTCAAAATATGCATAGCAGTTTTTAGTGCATATCCCCAAAAAGAAACAGGTAAAGTTGAATAACTCATCATGGACCTAACCATTTCCAAAAGAGTCCTATTCCTTCTTTCTGCTATACCATTCTGTTGAGGAGTTCCAGGTGCAACCAATTGGGATAAAATCCCATTTTGAGTTAAGTAATCTTTGAAATCCCCAAGAAGGTATTCACCACCACGATCAGATCGAATAGCTTTTATGCGTTTACCCAATTGATTCTCTACTTTAGCCCTAAACTCTTTGAACTTTTCAAAGGTTTCGGACTTTCGTCTCATTAGGTACACATAACCATATCTTGAGTAATCATCAATAAAAGTGATGAAATACTCATAACCTCCTTTTGCTTGGGTTGACATAGGACCACATACATCAGAATGCATTAGCTCTAGCAAATCTTGGGCTCTTCTACCTTTTGCATTAAAAGGTCGTTTGGTCATTTTACCTTCCAAACAAGATTCACAAACTGGAAATTCATCAAAGTTCATGGGCTCTAAGAGTCCATCTTTGATCAGTCTTTGAATCCTATTTGAATTAATATGACTCAAACGCAAGTGCCAAAGATATGCATCACTAGTAGAAGGAAACTTTCTCTTTAATGATTTAACATGAAAGTTATTATCTAATTCAGAATTATATAATTCATGCTTATCAGGAGTTAAAATGTAAAGACCATCCACAATATTGCCAGAACAGATAAACACTTTATCTTTCTTTATTACAACATTGTCTTTTAGGATAACACAATATCCATGTTTACCTAAGTAAGTAGCAGAAATTAAATTCCTACGAACATTAGGTACATACAAACAGTCTTCCAATACTAAAACTCTTGACTCAAAGCATAAATTAAACACTCCAATAGCTACAACCGGAATCCTGCTCCCATAAGCCAAAGTAAGAAACAACTCCCTTTCTTTAAGCTTTCTGGTTTCCTGGAACCCCTGCAAGGAATTGCAGATATAATTAGTACAACCTGAATCTACACACCAGGAATCTATGGGATTCTGTACCAAACATATTTCTAGAAGGAATGTATTATTCATACCTTTATTCTTGGCAGCATTGAATATTGGACAATTTCTCTTCCAATGTCCTTTCTCACCACAATGGAAACATTTTCCTTTGAGATTCTTTCCTTTGTCAGCAACTCCTATGGCAATTTGTTTACGCTATTACTTGGTGAAGTCCTTCTTCTTCTTTTTCTTACCCTTGCCTTTTGACTTAGGTTGAGAAGTAGAAGCTTCACCAACATTGACTTTAACATTGGAAGTACCAAGAATGCCTTCTGTCGCTACTAATTCATTCATTAATTCAGACAAGGTATAAATCTTTTTGTTCATATTATAGTTAAGTTTGAATTCCTTGAATGATTCTGGTAGCGACTGGAGTATCATATCCACTTGGGATTCTCCATCAATATTGGCACCTAAAACTTCCAATATATTCAGATTAGAGATCATTGTAAGACAATGCTCCCTTATTGAACTACCTTCAGCCATTTTGGTATTATAAATTTGCCTCATGGTCTCTTGCCTTGCAGAACGATCTTGCTCACCAAACATCTCCTTCAAACTTAGCATGATGTCTGAAGCTAGTTCTACATCCTACATTTGATGCAGTAGAACATTTGAGATAGATGCTAGGATGTAGCACTTGGCCATCTCATTAGATTTCTGCCAACGATCATATCGTTGTTTTTCCTCAGGAGGAGCATCTAATGAAGGAAAGCTTGGACATGGTTTAGTAAGAACATACTTATGCCCTTCAGCCGTAAGAACTATATCCAAATTTCTTTTCCAATCAACATAGTTGGATCCAGTCAGTTTGTTTTGATTAAGAATAGTTACAAGTGGGCTAAATGATGCCATGTTCAAATCTGAAAACAATAAACATGAATATAATAAGTAGACTGGACATTATCAGTTTAGCATATAAACATATAGTATGGAACCTTAATAAAACCATAATATAATATATGCAACGACAACCCAATCCATGTCTATAATTCCTTGGTAGCAAGTTTATTATAAACACACTAATTGATTGAGAATTATTCTCATTATTAGTGCTATCATGATAACTCTTATTATACACTAACAATATGCCGTTATACCTTCAGCCTCTAAGTAATAATGACATAGCTCCTTTGGGAGGTTAACATTACACTTAGTCTAGTGTACACCATTATCTAGAATCATGTGTAGCCACATTTCATCTCCCCTATAATGTTTAAACTTGTAGTACCATGGAACAAAACACCCTCCTTTGGGATCGCGAGGCATATATGCCAGGACGAGGTGCTTGTCCACACTACTTTAAACAGGTAAGTTCAATCTTGTAGTACTATGAAGTAAACACCCTCCTTTGGGATCGCGAGGCATATACGCCAAGAGAGGTGCTTACCCACACTACTATGAACTGATAATGGAGGCCATGAGATCCAATCCTTGTATCTCTCTCCCACTAGATGTTTTAAAAGAAAGGTTTTTAATTATAAAACATGCATAATCTAATTACACGTAGTCTTACTCTTTTTACATATGAAAACACTTAGGAAAAATTCTGATTTTTTGTTTTTCGATCAATCGAATGTGCCCCTCGATCGATCGAAAAAATTAAAGAATTCGATCTTGACCTTCTGACTTGTTCGATCGATACTCGATTGCCTTTCGATTGATCGAAAAAATAAATTCGATCAATCGACTAATAATCGAAAATCAATCTAATTAAAAAGTCTGATCACTGTTTCACTCGATCGATCAAAAGTGATTTTTGATCGATCGAAAATCGAGAAACTCAAATTTCCAAAAAAATTTTTTGGCAGTTTTCTTCGTTTTTCATGAACAAACATTCAACATATGAACATTACAGACAGAGATTGATGTCAAAACTGAATTCTATTGATGCTATAGCCTTAAAACTCAATTTAACGTACTTAAATTTAAATTTAAACAACATCATAATATCAATTTCAGTTTTCATCAAATCATAGTTTCAACAACATGCAGAAAATTAAAACATAATCTTCTAACAATATGAAACTATCATCTCTAATTCTAAAACTCACAAAACATGTTAAATAGATTGGAAATTGAAGACCGCTCTGATACCAATTGAAGGAAATAAGTATGTACGCAGCGAAAAATTAACTGATCTACTTCATTCTTAATCTATAACATGCACTATGTAAATTTCAGATTTCATGTATAAGAGAGCGTACCTTGAAGCGATGAATTTCAAAACAAAGATCAAAACACTTGGGAATACTTTTAATCTTCACTCCAATTCCACTATCACCCAAGAAGTGTGGACTCTCAATCAGTTACAAAAGGAGAATTAAATTGAGTGACTTTCACTCACATACACTTACTTACAATGAAGTTTTTTCTACCATATAAATTCTGTACGTTTTTCCTTTTGTATTTAACCAACTATCTAATTGAGTTGGCCTTTTGAGCCTTTTCAATTAGACTTAAGTGTGTGGCTTGGAGTGGGACCAAAAGGGACCAATAAGACACTAGCTCCAATGGGTCTTGAGCTTTTTTGTCGACTCTTGACAAATCCAAAGTTACCATTAACTATATTTAATACCACTATATAAATATAGTTGCACTCTAGGCCTTATCTATAAATTATATCCCAAGACTTTATTGTACATGCAAACCCCTTCATAAAATATTCGTAGTAATACAAAGTTATAAATGTGGACTGCCACTTTGTAGATTACTACATCTTAATCCTTGAGTACCCAGTTTAATCCTTTTAAGTTATTCATCATATATTTATGAAATCCAATTTCATAAATATATACTTTAGTAATTTCTTACCAAAATGGTTAGGCCTAACTCTCTGAATAACAAACCCATTAAACTTATCTCAAGGGAATATTTTATATCTCCGTTAAGAGACTATGAATTTCATCTTGAGAATATATGTTCCATCAATACTAAATGTGGCTACCCAACATACTGAGATTTTGACCATTACTTTAGATCTCACTCCTGATATATCAAAGTAACCTACACTTCATGATCAAGTCTATTATTCTTTCAGGATTAAGAGTTCATGCAAATATAAGTTGTGAGATTTATTATTCATTTGACAGTTCTTAGGAGAATAATAAATCTCACAGCGGTTCAGTTCAATATGTCTTAACTCTTAAAACATATCAACACATCAACTAGAAGTCTCCACTTCCATGATCAAGACAAATCATCGTAGTTGATATGTTATAGTTTTCGCAGATGAAATGCCCAATTTCATCACCGACTACGAACTATAATTCTGAGTTTACAAAGAACTTGTGACTTATTTCTTCTGTGACTAAATCACATAAATCACATACTATGCATCTCATGGACTATGTATGTCCGAATGTTCATGTTACCATTATTTTAGATAATAATAAAACAACTTTATTAAACACAATATTAAGTCATACATAAAGTCATACATAATGTCACACTTAATATCATACATAACATCATAGAATAGGATTTAAGGACACTAATCCTAACACTTTGATCATCTTTAAATTTTGTAAGTATGGAGAGTATATGCGAAGATAACGTAATCTAGTAGTGAAGTTATCAAAATTCACATCTAATTAAAAAAATATTGGGTAATATAACATTATTTAAAGTTACACCAGGTGTAACTTGAACCCTAGTGTAAAGGAACACTTAAGTTGAATAGGAAGCACGAAACTATTGGTCAAATGCATAATATGAAACATATTTTTAAAGTTTACGAAAAAAAAAGCTTTTTTTAATATATTAGGGACAAAAAAATCATTTTAACATTTAAAGATAGAAAATATAACGTTTTTAATAGTTTAGGGATGAATATTTTTTTTTTCCTTTCAGATTTAGGGTTTAAAAATGAACTTCATTGCAAACTTTAGAAACAAAAACAATATTTTTGACGAAATTTTATTAAGTTACCTCTAATTATACTACAAAAAGCTAACAAAAATATCTAACAATGAATCTAATTGATGATACTTTAATAATATAATCAACAAAAAATAATGTGTTATGGTTATTGCAAATTTTATTGTCTGAATTTACCGACTGATGTATCAATTTCTACACACAAGGGAAAAAAAAAGTAAAAATACTACCAATTTTACTAAAAAAAAATAATTACAAACTAACATAATAATAATTGTAATTTATGTAATTTCTCAATTAATTTTTATTTTGATTTAAAAGTTGATACATCATTTTGTAAAACTTATAAAATAAAATTATAATATTCCCAACATTTTTTATAAATAAAATTTTGAATTACTTTATTGTTTTATTATATTTAAAAGATGACATATCAATTGATAAGGTTTATATAATAAGTTGGTAGTAATCATACCATCATTTGAAAAAAAAATGATAATTAATTTAATTTTAGTCTTCCTATTGAAAGTTGAAATAAACTGTTTTCACTTTTAGAATGTAGATTGAAAGGATGCTTTTACTATGACGAGACACTCAGTATGCGGTGGGACCATTCATCGAACATTAACCAAACGGGGAAGATCTATATGTCAAGCAATTTGAAAATGCAAGCTAAGTACATGAAATAAGCAATTAGAGGAAGCTGAACGAAACTCATATCAGGGCATGGCATATTCCTTACGGGACAAGCTAAGCTCAAGAAGGAAGCAGAGGCTGCAATTTTCTCTCTCACTTGAAATTTTCTGCCACATACCATATATGGGCTTCTTGGGTTTGGGCTTTGTAAATATTAGTATTATTTCAAGCTATTTTCATATCCGGTTATGTATCTTGCGCTTCACAAGAGTACATTTATGTCCCTTGAGTGCAAGTAACCATAAGGGCTTATTGGCTTTGTAAAGAAAATAGTGAAACAAAAACCTTAATGGTAAAAATGTAGCTATCAAGGCTTTCCCTATCATCTTTGTATGTCCTCTATCATCCTTACTTTTATTATTTATAATTTCCATACACTTTTATGATTGTATCGAAGTTATGTTTTATCTTTTTTAATATAATATCAAAGTCGAATGTATCTAGCCTATAGTAATCCCTATCTTTAATCACTAGGTCTAGATTTTATCTATCATCACTACTACTAGTCACTTTGTAGGCTCATCCTAATATATTCTTTGTTGTGACAAAGTTAAGGTTCTCTCTCACACCATTGCTATAAGCCACTATATGGGCTTCTCTCAATTTATTTTCTATCGTGAACAAGGTCATGCCAATCTCATATATGCATTTCTCGTATTCGATATTTTTTAACGAGACAATCTTGACAATCTCAACTACACTCAATAGGTATGTGCATCTTTCTTCTACACATGGTCTTTAGCTTTCCTTTAATCACGTGTTCTGAACCATCTTGGTCAAGTATGATACGATTGATAGCATCCTCTGTTATCTTTCTTTCTAGTCATACATCTTTATCATATTTAGGTTGCGTTACTCAAACTAAACCTTTGATTAGTAGTCTTAGTTGGCTTTCTTTCTATTCATGAGTCTCTCTATCATCTTCACACACAAAAAATTTCATACGACTTCACTAATCAATAACACTCAACAAAATTCAAGCCTCGATCATTGCATGAGTCCTACCTTTGTTCCAATTTGTCGTTTATGCTTCATTTAATTTGGTTTTGCTTGTTCTACTCCACATCCTATTCAATCACAATTTCCTACAAGGTCTCACTTTCTGTCCAGTCTCAAGTTGTCTCAAACTTCCACCTTAAGTTCGAGGGAGATTTTAGAGATATCAAGATCCAATTAATCCTAGTGAAAACCCAAGTCTATTATATAACTCTAGTTCATGTTCATTACATTTAATCTTACTTAGAGTATATAAGTAAAGTAATCATAATCTTACTCGTAGTGCAGGTAGTGTAAATATAAGTTTATCTAAGATTTTTACTAGAAATATTTTTCAATAGATTCATTGTAAAATATAATTTTTAATAATAAATATTTAGTCATCATGGTTGTAGGCCTTTAAAAACAAACCATGTTAATTCCCTACTCCCCATCTCTCTCTTATCTTTATTTTATTATATATATTTTTCCATAAACTTTATTGTAGAATCAAAGTTTTTTTTTTTTTTTTTTGAGAAAGTATCAAAGTTATGTTTTGTTCATAAAAAATTAAAAAAAATAAAAAAAAAAAAAAAAAGAAAGAAAAAGAAAAGAAGAAGTTATGTTTTGTTATTTTCCAACATGGTATCAGAATTATGTTTTATCTTTTCTAATATTTTGATTCACTTATCATCGATGGCGTTGGTTTAGGTTAGTTATGATACTTGTTTCAAGAATTTAAAAAATGAAACCATTGAAAGAATTTTATTGATCAATCAATAGTAGTTGGCTGCAGACAACAAAATCTGAACTTATGATGCCGAGAAAATCACCAGTGAGCCACAAGATATTCGCACACTCGAAATAACACCTGCACAACAAAAAGAGAAGACCTCGCAGAGAGCACAAGTGTGGTGCTAGCCAAATACCCTCCGAATATCCAGTTAGAACTTTTCACCACTCTAGAGTGCTAGAGAAGGGTAAATTATGCGTACCTTGATCAGTGAGGGTATTGGGGCTTTTATAGTAGTAGAAAGTTGACCTCTATTCCTTGGTGTCGAAGTCTTTTCCCTATAGGAATCTTCTTTAAGCAGTCTCAAACGTGATGGACAAGACATTGCCTTATAAAGAAGATCTTCATTAATACGCGTGTCTTTCAGAATCCTCCTTGTGCTAGGATTCCATTTACCTTGGGGTTCTATGGTGGCTAAATGTGTGTCGCAAGTATTTCCCATCTAGGGTTTCTGACTGCCACGTGGGCACTTGATCCGTCCATGATGTGCAAGATCCATCCATAACAGACCACGCACTCGTTAGGTCCATCCTTTATCGGCCCACGGATGTGGAACCGCCAGGCCCATTTCATAGAGATCCGTCAGCCCAAATTTTTACCTTCTTCAGTTGCCCCCTCACCCCATGGGCAGTGGGGTGACGGTTCAAGGTTCAAGAGATGATGGTTCAAAGGCCTGGGGGTAGACGGTTTCAATGCAGAATCCGTGAACTATGCCTACCCCTGACAGGTTGTTTGGGAGGCATTTATGCCGCATGACATGTGTCGCTCTTCCACTGGATTTTATCTTGGATCGAGGTGTCGCTTCGTCTTCCGTGCACTTCCTCTATAAGTATCACACCCTTCTCCCCTCATTTCTTTATTCTCCGTTGAAACACACTATCAGAGCGCATCCGTCAACCTTGTCAGAGACCACTCCGTTCAGTTGCTGTATCCGTCATCAATGCCCTTCCTTCATCCACTTACTAACTTGGTAAGTACTCTCTTTTAGACAAGTCTCTTTTACCTTCATATATACCCTTTATTTTTCTAGACTTTAAACACCCGTCACTCCTTTTAGACCCGTCAGAGTCTTAGGTTTTATCAACATGTGTAGGCAATGTCTAGTGCGTCAAGTAACTAGTCAGTCATCTGTGACGGGGCGGATTACGAGGAAGTATACCTGTCAGGTCACAAAGACCAAGACAGTCTAAGTGAAGAGCGGAGTCCGTTTGCCTTTTCCCCGTCCTCAACAAATGAGAATATGGAGATGGCTGACCTAGAGGAGGGTTCTGATGATGACGAGGAATAACCAATAAAGTCCGTTGTAGGTGCTGATGGACTTAGGGAGTTCATCATGCTACCGGAGTGGACGGTGAACGTTTTTACGTCCACCATCAAGGAGAAACACTTCAACACTCTTAGGGCCAACTACCAAATCCCAGACAACATCCCCATTTGTCTACCCTACAAGTCAGAGAAATGCTACTATGAAGGGGTAAAAGGCGTTGAGGTGTACGAACAGATGCTGAAGGCAAGACTTAGGTTTCCACTAAGCTCCCTTCATCGTGAGCTTCTTCGATACCTGGGCCTATCCGTCAACCAAATATCCCCAAACGCCTGGAGGGTCTTCATAGCCATGGAGGTACTGTACGGTGCTATGACAGATGGTGCTAGGAGGCTGACTGTGCGGGAGTTCCTTCACTGCTACCGTCCAGATGAAATAGATAAATCAAAGGCGATATATAGTTTTGTACCTAGGAGTCCGTTGTTGAAGGTTATATTTGAAACTCCAGATTCCAATAGGGACTGGAAAAGTCACTATTTCTTCCTAGATGGTGACGAGTGGACGTGTCATCCAAGGGGCATAGAATACATGCCCGTTGACACGACTTGGGGCATATTGAGTCCGTCCGGTATGCACCCGTCCTAGTGCGTGAAGACTTCACATAACTGTTCAGTTTATTATAATTTCTTCAATAATTTTATCCGTCTTCTTTTTTGCAGTTCGACGACATCCACAAGTTAATCTCGAGGAGTTCAGTTTTCTTGAAAAAAATGTTGCCAAGACCAAGCCAGAGGAAAGGACTTGGGCCAAATTAGTCACATTAGATACCATCCATTGGTATTGTGACAGACCTAAACCAATGCCAACAGCCATTAAATACGATGCAAGAATATGCCAACGTAAGTCCGTCATGCTTATTTCGTTTGAACGGTTTTGATTTTTAATCTTGGTAATTAACTTCATCCATCCACTTTTACAGAAATGGAAGATGCTAAGAGGAGGGCACTGATTAGGGCATAGGCTGCCAAGAACAAGGGGACCGACGATATGGTTCCAAAGGGGGCGAGCTCAAGCAACCCGTCCACAAAAAGAAAGCAGCCGTCCAAAGGGGACCGTCCTCCTAAGAAACCTAAGGTACCTTTGGAGCCCGTCGTGGGGCTAATGGCTGAGGGTGCTAAGATGGTCACTCCTACGAAGCACGGAGCAAGGAAGGGCTTAATGATTGGTCCGTCCACCCAGCAGGAGAGGCCACCCGTCCTCCTTCAGGAGGACCCTAAATACACGTTGGAAAGGCTTTCATCCATCATAACTTCTGAAGATTATGAGGACTTAAGCAATCATTCGACAAAGGCGATGGGGGAGACGGGGCTTTTTAGCATCGCCCAGGTAATTCTTCCGTCATCATTTCATCTGTCCATATCTCTTTGTTTTATTTAACACTAATTCATTCCCATTTCTCAGGCCCTGGTTATGATGAAGGGGTTAATGGGACAGTGCCTAAATCATGAGACGGCTCTAGATCATGTCCGTGCAACTACCAGGTCGACAGAGGATGAGCTGATTGAGCTGAAGTCCTGGAAGGTGACCTAGGAAAAGAAGCTCGTCGCGGCAGAGTAAGCTAGGGATGAGTTTTCTAGAAAGATGGAGGAGCTGAAGTAGGTCTTGAAGGATAAGGAGAAGGAGATCAGTGATGCTAAGGACCAGCTCCTTTTGGCGAAGGATGTTGCTGTGCAAGAGTACCGTTACTCCGACGCCCTCATTAAGGAGCTTGCTGGTTCTTATGCAGATGGATTTGATGATGTCATCTATCAAGCAAAGAATGCTTATCCTGATCTTGACTTCTCCGTGCTAAATATTGACGACCAAGCTCAGATCACCGCACAACCCGTCGCCTCTGACAGTACAGAGGGCTTCTTCGCTGACGACGCAATTGGTGACGGAGAGTCAGACCATCCAGGATGAAACCCGTCAGCCTGTAGTTGTTGTTGATGTGATTGAGAAGGATGACAACCCTCCAAAGGAGTAGTGTGTTTTTTATTTTTATTTTTTATTGGTATGTAAGAATATTTGGAGAACAATTTATGCTCCCTCCGTCATATTTTTTGGACAATGTAGACATTTCCCTATGAGGGCTTTTTAGTATCTATTTAACTGTCTTGCTATTTTGGCTTAATCCGTCTATTATGACAACTTGTTTGATATTTTGTTCGTGGAATGCATCCGTCCACTTTGTTTTAATGGGCTTTAATTAAGTCCGTCCTATCCTCTTAAGATAGTCGTCCACCTTAATGAGCATTAGTTTATATCCGTCCATTATTGGACTCTTATTTCCACCATTTTGGGATGATCTGTCCACTCTGTGGACTCAGCTTATCCCTTTTGTGGACTTGATAAGAATTTTCATCTTCTTTGGATGATCCGTCCACTTTGTGGACTTTTTAGTTTATACCCATCCACTCTTTGGACTTTGTAAGAATTTTCATCCTCTTGGGATGATCCTTCCAGTTTGTGGACTTTGCAAAAATTTTCATCCTCTTGGGATGATCCGTCCAGTTTGTGGACTTTAGTTCGTCCACTTTTTGGACTTTGTAAGAATTTTCAGGTAGAAAAACATTGTTGTGTCTGAATATTCCTCTTATTAATTAAAAAATCATACGTTTGTAGAAAAGTACCTACCCCCTTGGGCTTAAAAACACTCATATTGTAGCAAAAAATTGTCTAAGTAAAACTAGTAATTGTAATAAAACTAAATAAATTGGAAAATTGGTCAGCGTCGTTGTTCTTCATATTGTCTCTACTGGTAGTATTTCCGTAGGTGCTCTGTGTTCCATGGGTGTTGCAGCTTTAGCCCATTCAGTGTCTCGAGATGGTAGGTGCCCTTCCTCTGCCATGATGTGATCCTGTAGGGTTCTTCCCAGTTAGGGTCGAGCTTTCCTTGCGAAGGATCTCTAGTAGCGCTCATTACCTTCCGTAGTACAAGATCTCCAACCTGAAAGTCTCTACGCCTGACATTGGAGTTGTAGTGTTTCGCCAAGAGATTCTGATATCGCGCCAACCTTTGCTCTGTTGTCGTCCGTACTTCGTCCACCAGGTCGAGCTGAAGGCGCATGGCCTCTTCGTTCTTATCCTTGGCGTAGTTCTCCACTCGATAGCTTGTGAGCCCTACTTCTGCTGGAATGACAACGTCACTTCCGTATGCCAGTCAAAATAGCGTTTCTCCAATGGGTGTTCTTGTCGTGGTTTGATATGCCCACAGAACGCTTAGTAACTCATCTGGCCAGATACCCTTTGCCCCCTCAAGCCAGGTCTCGATGATCTTGAGCAAAGATCGATTCGTGACTTCAACTTACCCATTGGCCTGTGGGTGCGTGGGCGATGAGTGGTGATTCTTGATACCTAGCTCCTAACAGAAGCCCCTAAATGCGCTGTTGTCGAATTGCTTTCCATTGTCGGAGACAAGCACTCTAGGTATTCCGTACCTGCAGATTATATTTGTCCAAACAAAACTTTGAATGTTCTTCTCCGTGATAGTGGCTATGCTTCTGCTTCCGCCCACTTAGTGAAGTAGTCAATGCTAACTACCAGAAATTTTAGCTGCCTAATTACTGTCGGGAAGGGGCCTATGATATCTAGTCCCCATTGAGCAAATGGCCAGGGGGCCGTCATGGGGGTCAGCTCTTCAGACGGTTACCTAATGAAATTACTGAACCTTTGACACTTGTCGCAGGCCTTGACATAAGCTTGTGTGTCCTTCAACATTGTAGGCCAATAGTATCCTGCTCGGATCAACTTGTGCACTAATGACCGTGCCCTCGAATGGTTTTCGCAGATACCCTCGTGGACTTCTCTCATTACGTAATCCACTTCCTCGTGGCTTAAACACCTTAGGTAGGGTCAGGAGAATCCTCTTTTGTATAAGACGTCTCTTATTAGTACGAATCGTGATGCTTAGACCTTTAACTTCCTAGCGGCATCTTTTCTGTCTGGTAACATGCCAGTTCTCAGGTAGGATATCAATGGCGTAGTCCAATTGCTTTCAGAATCTACTTCTTGCACATTTTTTTCGTCATCAATAAGTGAGGAGACTTGAACAAATGACAATACCTGTTTGGGAACACGCATAAATTCTACTGAGGTCGCTTTTGCTAGACGGTTGGCACATTCGTTTTTCTCCCTTGGGATTTGAACGAATTTGACTTCGAGGCTGCTGATTCGATTCTTCACATCTTCTAAATATCTCTTCATCCTTTCATTCTTGCACTCATAGCCGCCATTAATCTAACTTGTTACCACCTGGGAATCGCAATGCACGACTACGTTTTCAGCACCTGCTGCCTTGGCAAGGTCTAGCCCCGCCACTAGGGCTTCATACTCAGCCTCGTTGTTGGTCGTAGGGAAGTCCAGTCGGATCATGCACTAGATCTTATCCCCTTCTGGCATTTGGATTACCACGTCGGCACCTCCTACTCGTTTATTGGAAGATCCGTCCGTGTGGATGCTCTATTGTGCGGCGATTTCTACCCCCTTACTTTCTGATTGAGCAAATTCGGCGATGAAGTCGGCCACAGCTTTCCCTTTTATCGCCGTTCACGGGCAGTACTGTATGTCAAATTCACTCAGCTCTACTACCCATAAGGCCATCCGTCCGGCAGCCTCAGGTTTACTCATGGCTCTTCTCAGGGGCTAATCTGTCAGGACTATGATGGTATGTGCCTAGAAGTACGGCTTGAGCTTTTGTGCCACAGTTATAAGTGCGAAGGCCAATTTCTCCACTTGGGTGTACCTTTCTTTTTCTCCTCGGAACGCCCGACTTATAAAGTAGACGGGTTTTTGAGATCCATCTTTTTCTCTTACCAAGGCCGCACTGACCACTGCTTGCGAAATTGCTAAGTAGAGGTAGAGTTCTTCCCCCAGTTTGGACGGGCTGAGCAATGGCGAAGATGAAGGGTATTTCTTCAAATCTTCAAAGGCTTTCTAGCATTTGTCCGTCCACTCGAAGGATTTTCTCAGAGTGTGGAAAAAGGGTAGACATTTGTCCGTCGCTTTCGAGACGAACCTGTTCAGGGCTGCAATTTTGCCATTCAAACTTTGCACCTCTTTAACTGTCCTTGGTGGTTCTAACTCCATTATGGCCCGTATCTTCTCTGGGTTAACCTCTATGCCTCTTTGGGATACCATGAAGCCCAAGAATTTCCCCGCCGTTACTCCAAATGCGCATTTGTTTGGATTCAGCTTCATGTTATATGACCGGAGGGTGTCGAAGGCCTCCCGGAGGTCGTTTAGGTGGTCATCTTTGCGCAGGCTCTTCACTAATATGTCGTCAACATAAACTTGTACGTTCCTCCCAATTTGGTGCGCGAACATTTTGTTCATCAGTCTCTGGTACATCGCCCCCGCGTTCTTAAGTCCAAATGGCATCACCTTGTAGCAAAAGAGTCCTTGGCTAGTGACAAAGAAGGTTTTCTCTTGATCATCCTCCTCCATCTTGATTTGATTGTAGCTCAGAAAGGCATCCATGAAGCTCAAGAGTTGGTGTCTTGCCGTTGAGTCTACCTAGGTATCTATCGAGGAGTGGGTAGCTGTCCTTCGGGCACACCTTATTGAGGTCCATGAAATCGACACACATTCGCCACTTCCTATTAGCCTTTTTGACCATAACTACGTTTGCTAACCAGTCAGGGTAGTATACTTCCCGAATGAAACCTGCTTCCAGTAGCTTCCTGACCTCTACTGCTATTGCTTTGTCTCGCTCCTGAGTGAACACTCGCTTCTTCTGTCAGACGGGTGAGGATGCGGGGTTCACATTCAACTTGTGAACTATGACTGAGGGATCAATCCCGAGCATGTTCTCGTGGCTCCATATGAACACGTCTTGATTCATCCAAGGAATGCTGTGAGGGCTTGACGTATTGGTTGGCTGGCCAATGTCCCCATCCTAGTCGTCTATTCAAGTCTTGACTCATCAAAGGTTACCTCTTCTAGTTCTTCAACCGACTCCGCTATTATCTGTTGCTCTTCTATGCACATGGTTTGTTTGTGGTCTTCCATTTCCAGCATGGCAATGTAGCATTTGCGTGCGACCACCTGATTTCCTCGTAACTCGCCAACCCCATAATCCATAGGGAACTTGATCATTAGGTGGTATGTTAATATTGTCGCCTTCCATGAGTTTAGGGTTGGTCGTCCGAGGATAGCATTATAGGTGGACGAGCAGTCAACCACAAGGAATTTTACATCCTTAGTGATCTGTTGTGGATAATCGCCTACTGTTACCGAAAGTGTGACTGTACCTAATGGGAATACCATTGTTCCTTCGAAACCAACCAGTCGTGCGTTCGTCAGTATCAACCGTTCTCTGTCAATCCTCATTTGCTGGAACGTCGGATAGTATAGGATGTCTGCCGAGCTGCAATTGTCGACCAACACCTGGTGCATGTTGTAGTCTCCCACACATATGCTGACAACAAGCGCATCGTCGTGCGGGTGGTGAAGACGTCGTGCATCTTCTTCCGAGAACTTGATGATGGGGCTTTCTCTCCATGCTATCTTTGGCATGGATCCCGTCAACTGTTGATGTTCCCCCTACAATCATCCAGTGGTTGTTGTTCCCCCTGCAATCATCCTTATGTCTCCAACAGGGGGTCTAAGACACTCGTTATCCAGTCGGGGGGGCTGCTCTTGAGGAGGTGGATCCGTTCTCTCTTTGCTGACGAACTTTTGTAATTTTCCTTGTCTGATAAGGGCCTCAATCTGTTGCTTCAAGTCGTAACAATCGGCTGTGTCATGACCGTGGTCACGGTGGAAGCGGCAATATTTGTCTCTAGGTCGCTTGTTGAGATCTCCTTTCAGCTTTCCGAGAAAGGTTAGGGCCCCCTCGTCCTTGATTTGCATTAGCACTTGGTTTATTGGGATAGTTAATGGGGTGAAGCTTGTAAATCTCCCTCCCGAGGGCTTAGAGCGCCTTTCATCCCTTCGGTCTCCTGTTCTCTGCATCTTCTGCCATTGGTCCTGCCGTATGTCTTCCTACCACTCCCTTTTCCTGGGCTTTTTCTCTTGAGCCTGTAATGCGTCTTCAGCATTCATGTACTTGATGGCCTGTAGAGTACTTCCGACATGGTCTTTGGGTCGTTTTTGTATAAAGAGAACAAAAACTTACCCTTTTGCAACCCATTCGTGAAGGCTGCTACAAGTATCTTATCGTTGGCTTCATCGATTGAGAGTGCTTCCTTATTGAAGCGGGTTATGTAGGATCTCAGCGTCTCGTCCTCTCGTTGCCTGATGCTCATCAAGCACGGCGTGAACTTCTTATACCTATGTCCCCCAATAAAGTGTGCAGTAAACTGAGCGCTTACTTCCTTGAAAGTGTTGATGGAGTTCAGCGTCAGTCGACTGAACCATACCCTTGCGGGGCCCTTCAGCGTTGTAGGGAAGGCCCTACACATGATTTCGTCTGCTACCCTTTGAAGGTGCATCAAGGTCTTGAAGGTCTCTAGGTGATCTAGAGGGTCCTTGACTCCGTCGTAACTATCTATCTGCGGCATGCGAAACTTATGTGGTAGGGGGAAGGAATTGAAGGGGCAGTGAATGGTGAGTCAGTTCGGTTGACTAGGTCATCAAGATCGCTGGACACTTGTCCCTTGAGGGCGTTCATCATGACCTCCATATGTTCCTTCATCGCCTGCATCTCCGCGACAATAAGAGGTGGAGCCATATCCATGAGGGATGGGAGGCTCATATTTTGCCATTCTGGTCTGCTTGGAGCGTTGCTACCTTCGGGCCCCTCTCGATCTCTTCGCACGGCACTAGTACCTTCTTAGTCCTCCCTCTAATTATTTGGTGCTGTGTTTTTCTGTCGCAGCTGTTCTTCTAGGTTGCGGTTTTGTTTCGTGAATCGTTCCACAGCAGTGGCGAGAGTTTGGACCTATCTCTCGAGGGCAGTCGTGGGTGGTTCCTCTTCTTAGATGTTGTTGGTGGTTGCCATCGAGCGAGTAAGCACTATGCAACTCTTTTGTCTGGGAAGCGATAATATATGGCTTACAAATCGCGATTTCCCCACAGACGGCGCCAACTGATGATGTCGAGAAAATCACCAGTGAGCCATAAGATATTCGCACACTCGAGATAACACCTACACAACAAAAAGAGAAGACCTCGTAGAGAGCACCAGTGTGGCGTCAGCCAAATACCCTCCGAAGGTCCAGTTAGAACTTTTCGCCACTTTAGAGTGCTAGAGAATGGTAAATTATGTGTACCTTGATCAGTGAGGGTATTGGAGTTTTTATAGTAGTAGAAGGTTGACCTCTATTCCTTAGTGTCGAAGTCTTTTCCCTATAGAAATCTTCTTTAAACAGTCCCAAACGTGATGGACAAGACATTGCCTTATAAAGAAGATGTTCATTAATATGCGTGTCATTCAGAATCCTCCTTGTGCTAGGATTCCATTTACCTTGGGGTTCTATGGTGGCTAAACGTGTGTTGCAAGTATTTCCTATCTAGGGTTTCTGACTGCCACGTGGGCACTCGATCCGTCCATGATGCGCAAGATTCGTCCATAACAAACCACGCACTCGTTGGGTCCGTCCTTATCAGCCCACGGATGTGGAACTGCCAGGCCCATTTCATAAAGATCCGTCAGCCCAGATTTTTACCCTCTTCATCAACTACAATCAAAAGTGATTAACAAGAATCAAAGTATCAAACACAAAAAATGGGAATGAGAATTATATTCTTTATAATTTTACACCAATAAAAAATCTATATCTAACATTAGATACCATTGGTTGCACAAGTTCTTCATTTCTTCCAACATTTTCTTTGTGAATTCTTGCATTGTTCATTTATTCTCAAGCCAACCATGGTGAACAGCTGTGCAAATTCTTGCTCAAGTTTTTCATGTTCCAAATCCTTATTGTTTAACTACCTGTAGTAATTGGAATGTCTCTTGTCTTTAGGCAATTGAATTTTGTATGTAGCCCATTCTATAACTCAATTGGATGTCTAATGTAATAGGGTGGGAGCTATCACCATCTCGGATATACTTCCTGTTCACTTAGTAGAAGGATTCGTTGATGGAGATGGATTCCCCTTCCTGTTGTGCAAAAAACAAGAAATATTATCCAGTAAAACAAAAAAGGCGAACAGCAATGGCCCAAACAACCTTACATTTCCTAATTTGAAGATGGATGGAATAAGAAAGGTTTTCATTTCTTAAAGCAAACATAAAAAGTTATTGGCAAAAAGGAAAGAGCAGTGCCGTCAAGAGAGGGGAAAAAAAAAAACTGAGAGTGAAAAAAAAAAAAAAAAAAAAGTAAATGGTTAATTCTTTAGCCATGAGACATTCTAAAGAAGAAGAAGAAAGAAATATTGAGTTTACTCTAGAGAGGTTTTTCGGGCTCAACAACAACTGTGAGTTGTTGTATCCAAAGTAAGTGAAGATCTTATGTGAATTCATATTAATTCCTATAGAGAATATATTATAATATTTGGTGTAAATCTTAAATTAAGCATAAACTTGCGAATATATTGTAATTGACTTAATAATAGCGAATTTATTCGAAATTGGTCCCCTAACTTTTTACTTCAATGAGAAAGGGTTTTCTATATAAATCTTTATGTTTTTTTTTTTTTTTGGTGTAATTAATATTTTGCTATGTTAATTTTGATGATAATATTATTGGGAATTAATTAAAATTCTTAGTTGATTTTCTTAATTCATATAGAACTAGATTGTGACCCAACATGAGATATATTTATGCTAGCACTACCATGAGTTTCATCTACATATGTGGAATTTAGATGTTGGAAGAGAGGAGAGGAAAAAAAATGGAATCTAGGGAAAAAAAAAAAAAGTGAAATATATATATGCGTTGGCTTTTGGACGAAAAAATGATTGAAAAACTATTCCTATGGTTTAGCTATATAGTTGTTTGATAATGTTTTTATTACATGTAATAATCATTCCATATGAATCCCTATTCCTTAAAATGAGGAATAGAAATTCCTTATTAAAAGTACTGAATCCCTATTCCCTTACTAAACGTAATACGTTTTGCTTAACAAAATTCCCAAAATCCCCTGCTACCCGCGTCTTCTCCAAAAATTTCTTTCTCCTTGCTCTATTAACAAAAATCCCAAAATCCCCCACTACCCGCATTTTCTCCAAATTCCTTCTCCTTGCTTTGATAACAAAATTCCTAAAATCCTTGACCACTTGCATCTTCTCCAAAATTTCATCTCCTTCTTAAATTTTCTATCTCCCTCCTCTCTAAAATTTTATTTTCCCGCTACTAGAGATCTATTTATATGGGTATTGTATTTCTCTCACTCTCAGTTGCTACTCTCTCTTCTCAAGGAAATTTTTTTTTTCCTTCTTCCCTTAGGTTTGTGATTTCTACAGGTATTGCACCCTCTCTCTCTCTCTCTCTTCTTTTCTCTATTGTTTTCTACTACTAGAGATCTATTTGTATGGGTACTTCCTTTTTCTCACCCTCAGTTGCTGCTCTCTCTTCTTAGGATTTTTTTTTCTACCCGTAGATCTGCAATTTCTACAAGTACTGCCCTCTGTTTTTGTTACCCATATCAATGTGTCATGTTTGATATATATTTGAATAACTGTGAGGTTCTATAATACTGAGATTGGAAATGGTGACCTTGATCAGCTAGCCAATCTAGTGACAAACCATATTAATGATATTTATTATTATTATTATATATATATATATATATATTAACAAAAGATTTTTATTCAGTTGTGCATTTTGGCATTATATTTAGGAGTATATAAATATTAACGTGTCTTATATATGGCAAAATGTAATTTGTGGGTATGACTTTAAATAATCAAATTTCAAAATCAATTAATAATATTAGGAGGTAGAAAATTGAAAGTTATCTATTGAAGTGTGAAAGTTATATATTGAAGTGTGGGTCTGTGTCAAAGTTATCTATTAAGTGTGAAAATTATCCATTGAAGTGTGGGTCTGTGTCAAAGTTATCTATTATCCGAGTTCTCTAGTTAGGTTTCTCTCACGCCGCCTAGGATTTATCTGCTAGGGTTCTCTAGTTAGGTTTTCCCCAGAGACGTGTGTAGAATTGTGTCCTTCCCATCCTGGAGGTTTTCCTGTACCCTCCAAGCTTTGTGCCTGGTAGGACGGTGAGTGGTGTGCGTTAGTGTTCCTATTACGGAGTGCTGTGGTTGGTATTCTTATTGTCATGGCTTCTATTGAGGACCTTTGGTCACGATTTTCACTGACAGAAGAAGAAGAAAATGGGGCTGATGTGCCTCGAAAAAAAGAGGTCTCCATTGTTCGTCTAGCAGCAAAGTTTTTTACAAAGCGAGTGGTTAACGCAGAGTCAGTCAGTCGGACTTTCAAACCGCTTTGGAAACTCATTGGAGAGATGAAGATTCGGGATATTGGGGGCAATATTTTGCTGTTTGAATTTGATGATGCGCTGGACTTAGAACGAATCCTAGAGCTTGAGCCATGGACCTATGACAAAAGCTTAGTCGTTTTTCGATGCACATTGGATGTCGAATCTGCTCCCTTGCTCCCATTTGATTCTGTTACCTTCTGGGTGCAACTCCCAATGTCCCAGATCAGTGTCTTACGCAGGCGACGGGTGAAGCAGTGGGTAACACAATTGGGAGTTTAGTGTAGGTGGCTGACCCGGAGGATGATGGTGAGGGAGGTGAGTTCTTGCGAATTCGGGTTGTGATTGATATTAAAAAGTCTCTTCCACGGTGCTGCAAACTGTGGTCGGAGGGAGAGCGTGTTGGGTGGGCTTTACTTAAATTCAAGCGGCTTCCCAACTTTTGTTATTGGTGTGGGAAGGTTACCCATAGTGAGAGTGACTGCGAAGTGTGGCTACGGGGAAAAGGAAGTTTGAAAAAAGAAGAGCAACAGTACGGGGAATGGCTTCGAGTTGAGCCGGTGCGACACACTAGGAAAACTGTGGTGGTTGTAATTGGTAGTGCTCGTGGAAAACCGAGTTGGAAGAAGGGTCCGGTGATGGAGCGTCAAAAACCAACCACCAATGTCTTGATCAGCAAAGGTGTGCACGGTTCAGTTCTTAGCAAGGGCGGTGTGAAGGAAAATATTCAGTCTGAGGCTGTTTTCATGGAGGTCGAACCATCAGGTGTGCTTGTTTCTCCTTTTGATAATTTGCACCACAATGACTTTAGTGATATTGGTGGGATGTCTGAAGTTATGGAAAAAAGCATGGAGAATTTAGTGGGTCCGAGTCAGCCAACTTATACACTTCCCATGCAAAAAGTTTTGTGTAATAAGGAAGGAGTTGGTCACAGTGAGGGGTTGAATGGTTTTTTCTCTTTTGGTGCAACCAAGACTCCACTAGCAAACATAACAAATAGGGTAGATACGCAGCCTTTGAAAAGCTCCAAGAAAAAATGGACAAAACTATTGTGTGAGGTTAGGGAAACTGATTCAAGTTCAGATATGGAGACTTTAGAGAGTAGGCGGCCGGAGTTGGAAACTGTGGACTTGACTATTAGAAAAAAGAAGAGGATTAGTGCAGTAAGTAAGGGGGGAAAAGAGAATAATCAGGTGGTGGCTGGTTCCCAGCACCACCAGTCACAATGAGTTGCCTCAGTTGGAACTGTCGTGGGCTTGGGAACCCACAGACAGAGGCCGAACTTGCTGGCTTGGTTGGCAAAAAAGATCCCACTTTGGTTTTCCTCATGGAGACCAAAGTTGATACGAATGTTATTGAAAGGATAAGTCATAAAATGCAGTACAAATTTTTTGTTGTTGTTCCACATCATAATAGGGGAGGGGGACTGGCTTTGTTGTGGAAAGAAACTTTTGCAATGAAAGTCCTTACCTCTTCAGATAATCACATTGATGGGGTGGTGGATCAAGGAATGGATGACGCCTGGTGTTTCACGGGTTTCTATGGAGAGCCTGAAACTGCCAACCGAGAAAATTCCTGGAATCTACTCAGAGATTTGAGCCACAGACATAGTTTGCCTTGGATATGCTTGGGTGATTTTAATGAAATACTTAGACTTGAAGAAAAACAAGGATGGTTGGATCGGCCAGAAAGACAGATGCAGGGGTTCCAGGATGCATTGGATTATTGTGGTTTTAAAGATCTTGGCTTTAATGGATACCCTTTTACATGGTGCAATAGAAGACCGGGGGACCATAATGTTTGGATCCGATTAGACCGTGGGGTGGCAATAGTGGATTGGTTTTTACGGTTCCCTACTTCCCGTATCCATCACTTAGAGTGTTTTCACTCTGACCATAGACCTATCCTTCTCATCTCAGATGCTGAGCAAAAAAGATTCTATAGAAAGGGGCGGCCATTCCGATTTGAGGCAATGTGGCTTAAAGATAGATCTTGTGAGGATGTTGTGAAACAATCATGGACTGATTTATTTAACCCAAACCCGATTAGTATTTTGATAAGAAAAATTACAAGTTGCCGAGTCAACCTTAGCACATGGAACCGGGTTACCTTTGGACATGTGAGAAATACTTTGGCCAAGAAATTTAAGGAGCTGAGCCATGTTGAGGAGGATGGTTTGTACAGAACCAATCCGGACCAGATCGAAATGCTCCGGTCAGAAATTAACTTGCTTCAGGTGTGGGAGGAAGCAATGTGGAAACAACGTTCTCATAGTGATTGGTTGAAGGAGGGAGACCGCAACACTCGCTATTTTCATTGTCGGGCTAATCAACGAAATAAGCATAATTTTATTGTGGGGTTGGAAGATGAGTTTGGTGTCTAGACTGAAGATGAAGACCAAATGGGCAGTTTGGCAAGTTCTTATTTTGCTACTATGTTTTCCACTTCAAATCCAACTGGCTTTGATGAGATTTTGAGTGGCTTAATTCCTACAGTAACTGATGAGATGAATAATAGCTTAAAAAAACCTTACAATGCTGAAGAGGTTCTCAAAGCTCTCCATCAAATGGCCCCTCTCACAGCTCCTGGCCCCGATGGTATGTCCCCTATTTTTTACAAATATTTTTGGCATATTGTTGGTAAAGATGTGACAGAAGTAGTTCTGACAGCTTTAAATTCAGGCATTATCCCAGATTCTATTAATTCTACTTTTATTGCTCTTATCCCCAAAATAAAAGACCCTCAGAAAGTTTCAGATTTTAGACCTATCAGTCTTTGTAATGTGGTTTACAAACTCATTGCAAAAGTGTTGGTTAACTGTTTGAAGCTGATTTTGCCATATGTAGTATCTGATTCACAAAGTGCTTTTCTTTCGGGAAGGCTGATTACTGATAATGTATTGGTTGCCTTTGAGACACTCCATTTCTTGAAGCGGAAGACCCAAGGGAAAGATGGGTATATGGCTCTAAAGCTTGACATGAGCAAAGCTTATGACAGAGTGGAGTGGGACTTCTTGGAAAGGGCAATGCTGCATTTAGGGTTTGCTGGAAGTTTTGTTGCTACTATTATGTCATGCATCAAGTCTGTATCATATTCTGTTTTGCTCAATGAGGTGCCAGGTAGAACTATCAAGCCTAATAGGGGGCTGAGGCAAGGTGATCCGTTGTCTCCATATTTATTTTTGCTATGTGCTATGGGACTTCAAGGCTTGCTCCACAAAGCCAAATTTGAAGGTGCTATTAGGGGAGTGTCAATTTGCAGAAATGGGCCACGTGTGTTTTACCTATTTTTTGCTGATTATAGTGTTCTCTTTTGTCGTGCAAAAGAATTTGAGTGTCAGGTAATTCTTGATCTTTTGTCAGTTTATGAGAGGGGTTCTGGCCAAAAAATAAACAGAGATAAGACAAACATTTTCTTCAGTTCTAATACTCACCATGATGTTCAAGTCAAAATTCAACATCTGTTGGGTGTTCCAGCTATCAGGCAATATGAGAGATATTTGGGGTTACCTGCATTTGTGGGGAGAGCAAAGAGACAAGGGTTTGCTTACATTAAGGAGAGAATTTGGAAGAAAATACAAGGTTGGAAGGAGAAACTTCTTTCTTAAGCAGGCAGAGAGGTGCTTATTAAGTCCGTTATCCAAGCAATTCCAACATATTCTATGAGTTGTTTCAAGCTTCCTAAGGGATTAATTTAGGAAATTGAGGTCATGATCCGCAAATTTTGGTGGGGCTGCCATGGTGATAATAAGAAGGTGGATTGGGTAGAGTGGGAGAAACTTTGTCAAGCTAAAAATTGTGGAGGCATGGGGTTTAAGGAGATTGAGAAGTTCAATGACGCTTTGTTGGCCAAGCAAGTTTGGCGTATGTTGAAAAATCCGGAATCACTTTGCATAGAGTTTTTAAAGCTCGGTTTTTCCCGGATTGTTCCATTCTTGATGCTAATTCCTCAGCTAATGGGTCGTACGCATGGAAGAGTATTTTAAGTGCAAGGGATGTGGTGTGGAAAGGCATGGTTTGGCGGATAGGTGATGGTAAAATAGTGAGTTTAAAGGAGGATAAATGGCTCTCGGATCAAGTGTATCGTCCGGTTAGTTCCCCCCTCCCCTCTATTCCCCCTGATGCAAAGGTTAGTTTTTTGATTGATGAGGAGAATGGAACTTGGAAGGAGACTGAAATTAGGCAAAATTTTCTGCCTCATAAAGCGAAGACAATTATGAGCATCCCTCTTAGCACCAAACTGCCTCAAGATAGCCCCATATGGTCCAAAACGCCTTCAGGAATTTTCTCAACTCGAAGCACTTACAAGCTGCTGGTTAATGAAGCCTCAACCAACAGCCCAAGTAACTCAAATCCACACCCCCAGAGACATCTTTGGGGAGGTGTTTGGATGCTATGAACCCCAAATAAGGTGAAGCACTTCACTTGGCAAGCATGTAACAACTCACTTCCAACTATGGACAATTTGTTTCGTCGGCACATAACCCCCTCTGCCTGTTGTAGCACGTGCCAGACCCAAACTAAGGACATTCTGCATGTCGCGTGGGGCTGCCCAGAGGTGGACAAACTGTGGAGCACTATCAGCTGGATGCAACACACAATCCCTCACTCACCGGGGGATTTCTCTAACCTTTTCTTAAGTTTTTTGCAGGTCCAGGATGATTATAGGGTGGACATCTTTGCTATCTCAGCTTGGTTGCTCTGGAATTGGCGAAATGCAATTCAGTTTCGGCGCCCAGCTCGTCCACTGAACCAGATCTTCTCCGAAGCTGCCAGACTACTGCGAGACTTCCTTGAGGCTCACGATGATGCACCAGTCATAGTCCGGAATCCAGTCCAGCCTAAATGGGCTTCCCCAGCACTGTCTCGATACAAAGCCAACTTCGACGGAGCTCTGTTCAAAAGCACGCACTCAGCTGGTTTGGGCGTGATCATCAGAGACACCAATGGTGCTGTCATAAGCGCACTGTCCGCTCGAGTACCACTACCTCAGTCCGTGGCAATGGTTGAAGCTTTAGCTTGTAGGCGAGCTGTACAATTTGCTGTTGAGATTGGGTTACACGAAGTGATATTTGAAGGTGATGCAGCAGTAGTTATCAACGCCATTTCAAAAGGACCGGCCAATCAATCTTTGTATGGCCACATAGTTGATGATATTCTCAGCCAAGCTTCTCTTTTACATTTCTTTGATTTCTGTTTCGTCCCTTGTTCTTGTAATTCAGTAGCTGATGCATTAGCTAAACGTGCTAAAGTAGGGCTTGATTTACTGGTTTGGTTAGAGGATTGTCCTGAAGACATTGCCCCTCTGATTTTGGGTGATGTCTCTTGATGGTTAATTTTGTTTCAATAAAGCCCAGCCCACACTTGGGGTCTGGTTTCTCCAAAAAAAAAAAAAAAGTGTGAAAGTTATCTATTGAAGCGGGGGTTTGTGTCAAATTTATCTATTGTGAACATTAGTCTCAAGGAATTTGGTGGTGGGTTACCCACGTACTTGGTACTGTGGTCATTCATATTTAATATTTTATTTTAATTATCATCTTGTTCAATTATTTAAATTGTGTACAAATTTTATTAATGGTATTGTGAATTTGTTCAATGCTATTGTTTGTAGTTATGGCTCGTTTGAGTTTAGCCACAAGGACAGGATAAAGAAAAGGAAGTTGGTTTTGGTTGTGATGTTTTGGTTGGATATGTTGCACATTGTTAGTATGTTTTTTCAATTATTATGCTTTATAGTAGAGTACCGCATTAGAAAAAGATCATTGAAAGCAACATATGGTCATGATTTTCATTCAAGGAGAGGGGAAATTCACTGTTTATGCTATAAGAGTGATGGAACTTTCATTAACCAACTTAGGATGAATAGAAATGCATTTACCAAGTTATGTGATATGCTTGAAACAATAGGTGGCTTAAAAGATACAAAACACATGTTAGTAGATGAACAAGTTGCCATGTTCCTACATACACTAGCTCATCATGCAAAAAAATAGAGTTATAAAACACCATTTTAGGCGCTCAAGAGAGACAGTGGGTAGATATTTCAATGATGTGTTACATGCTATCATACGTTTACAAGGAGAGCTATTTAAGAAACCAGAGCCAGTTCTAGAAAATTCTTCAGATGAGAGATGGAAATAGTTTAAGGTATCCAACAACGTGAATTTTCTTTTCAAGTTATGAAGCAGAAATATTGAATAATTTGCTGATTGCATTTTTTTTTTGTAACTACAGAATTTTTTAGGTGCATTAGGGGAACATATATTAGGGTGAGAGTGCCTTTAGAAGACAAACCTAGGTACCAAAATCATAAGGGGGAGATTGCCACAAATGTACTAGGAGTTTGCTCACAACACATGCAATTTATTTATGTTTTTCCTGGTTAGGAAGGCTCTACTGCTAATGGTAGAGTGCTTTGAAATGCAATAAGTAGGAGAAATGGATTGAGAGTTCCCCATGTTAAGAGAAATAGGTTGCCTACTAATTATATTATTATTTTTTAAATTTTTATACACCCATTATACTAAAGACATTACAATATATTGGTTATTACTATCTTGTTGATGCTAGCTATACAAATGGTGAGGGATTTCTTGCCCCATATTGAGGACAACGATATCACTTAGATGATTGGAGAGATGGACAACAACCAAGAACCCCAGAAGAGTTCTTTAATATGAAACATTTTTCAACTAGGAATGTTATAGAGAGATGTTTTGGATTGCTTAAAATACGATGGGCTATTCTTAGGAGTCCTTCATTCTTCCCAATTAAGACACAAAATCGGATTATTATGGCGTGTTGCCTTCTCAATAACTTCATAGGGAGAGTGATGCCTGTGGACCCAGTATAAGATGAATTGGACAATGATGAGCAGTTGACAGAAGGAATTAATGGTGACTCAATAACACATATTGAGACTTCAAATGAATGGAGTGCATGGAGAACCAATTTGGCAAATGAAATGTTTAATACGTGGAGAAATAGGAGAGAAATATAGTTTAATAATATAATACTTTGATCTGTGACTTTTTCATGTATTGTTTCCATGAGTTAATAAATTTTTTTTTATTGCATTGATGTTAAACTATTTATTATGTGTGTCTAAACTTTTGCATATTATTTTATCTTCTTGCCATTTTAGTATTTGGAGAGATATGGAAATGATTGTACTTGATTCTTAAGATCCTTCTAAACGAAAGTGAACTCCTGCTGAAGATATAAAACTAGTGGAGGCTTTGGTAGAATATCACCATGAAAAAGAAGGTAGCCTTGAAAATAAGTTTAAACTCGGATATTTGAAAATCTTGGAAGGAAAGATTTCTACCAAATTACCTAATGCTGGCTTAAGAGCAAAACCACATATTGAGTCAAGATTGAGGACTTTGAAAAGAGAATTTCAAGTTATCCATGAAATGTTGACTGGGTCTAACACAAGTGGGTTTGGATGGGACACTGTGAGGAAGTGTGTTACTGCTGAAAATGATGTATGGGATGCATATGTGCAAGTAAAAGTTCACCATCTTATAGATCCATGTATTTTATCTCTTTTGGTTTAACATAATTTATTTAATTTTATATTGCCATTTTCATATTTTTGTCAATTGTTTTGTAGTCATAAGGAGGCAACTGCTTGTAGAAACAAACCATTTCCACACTATGAAGACATTTGCATTGTGTATGCAAAAGACCATGCTACTGGTAAAGATGCTCAAGCACTTGCAAATGTTGTTGAAGAACTAGAAGCAAAGAAAAATGATGACAAATTAGATGATATTCATGAAGACGTGGACTATACACAAATCCCCACACCTGGCAGTAACGGGGAAGAACAGAATGCTTGAAAAAGGAAAAGAAGAATTCAAAGTGGTGAAGATAATATGGTAGAAGAGATGAAAGAAGTTACAATCATTCTTGCTGCTCAATTAAAGGATGCATTAGATAACCTTAGCAAGGCAGTTATTGGAGTAGTAGCAACTGAAAGCAGGTCTAAAATCAACGAGGAACTACTGAAACTACTTGGCCTTACAACTAAGGAGTGTCACAAGGCAACTAAATTGATTGCTTGTCAGCATGAACTAATAGATGTTTCTTTTGAGCATGTTGGATGTTGAGAAGGAAGAATGGGTGAAAGGCCTTATTAATGGTGACTTTTGAGTGGTTGGCAAAGGTTGGAAAATTCAATTTGCATTTATGCTTCTTTTTTATCCCACTTGAACACGGTGCTCCTAAGGATTTTGGATGATTGTGGTGTTTTTTTTTTTTAGGTAAATGAGATGTTATGCTATTGAAATTTGATATAATTTGGGCATTTTCAGACATTTTAGTGGTTATTCAACCTTTAGTTTCATCTTTCCTATTCTGGTTTGAGGTCATGCCTGAAGGCTTTGCACTATAGTTGGCTTTGATGTTGATTTGGTGTTATTCAATATATTCCCAGGCTCATAGTCTGGTTTCTAAATGTTTAAATGCTTTTGTTCTAGGATACTTCTAGTTATGTGTACCTAAGGCATTGCCGTAGTAGTGCAAACTCTCCTATTTAGTCTTATTAATACTAGTTCTTGTTAACCAATATATATATTAGGGAAAAAAGATACCTATAATACTGGGGCAGGGTCTAAAAATATACCTATATATATATATATATATTTAGTTGTTGGTAGTATTTAAAGTTGAAAGAATAACAAAATAGTGATAGTGTTTGTTGGGCAAATTTTACAGGTGTGAGAATGAGCATGACCATTGAAGATTTTACCAATTTCCCACCCCTGGACATGTAGAGAAGCAAAACTTGTTTAAGAGAGAAGAAGACAAGTTAATTTTAATGCAATGAAATGAAAGTAACACTTTATTATTAAACCAAAAAAAAAAAAAAAGATGTTCATTAGGGGTCTCCATTCAAGATTGGGTTCATTAAAGTAATCCTTATCAAAAATGTATTTATTATAATAAGGGCATTTTATGCAATTTGATTTAAAAAGCTTTCATTACATTGTTTTAAGATGTTGTACCAAACATGTGAAATACAGATTCAGGGTTCTATTACTATAAGGTTACCAAACAAGTGAATAGGAATAATTATTACATTACAACATCTTGCATTCATTGTAATACATATTCCTATTTCTATGTAATCATCATTACAGTTTACTAAACATGCCCTAAGTTATAACATGTGCTTAGGTACGATTCATGTGATCTTTTACTTAAGTGAGTGAGGTGGTTATTTTAACACCAAAATTAATAAAATTAAATTAGACAAGGGACACAAAATTAACGTAAAATTAAAAACTAATTTAGATTCTATTTAAATTCTAATTATGTTTAGATTTTAATATAATATATATGGAGAAATGCTACATCTATAACAATTTTATAGTAAATTCATAATAAATTTTAAGTGGCAAGTTGTTAACGACTATTATTGGTGGTTAAAGAAGTAAATTTAATAGTGAACTCAAATTCATAATAAATTTTAAGTAGCAAGTTGTTAACGACTATTATTAATGGCTAAAAAAGTAAATTTTATAGTGAACTCAAATTACAACGTGTAATTGTGTAACACGTTACTAATTAAAATTTTTAGTAAAATTGTTATGAAAATATGTATATTATTAAAATTGGAATGATGAACATCCGTACACGCTTTGGAGATTGAAAACGTGGAATCATATATATTTGGACTCCCTTTTGGAGGAAAAAAGAAAAGATAAGAAATTGGAAAACGTCTCTAATTTATTTTTGGAGTAAAAACTACAATAACTTTGGCTTTTGGGTTTGAGACATTCAGCAGAGACTTTGTCCCTGATCGGATACTTCTCCCCCGTATCTCAACTGTTGTCTAAACCAAAACCCGCCAGCGAGCCCACAAACTCTGCATGGATAACACGTGTCCCTCACGATTCTCTCCCTCCTCTCTTCTTAAACCCCATCAGCTACCCCAGCAGTCTAAGAAATCACAAAGAGAAAGTCCGTGAGACTCACTAAGAGTGTGTGTACGTGTGTGCGAGACACGATGAAAAAAATGGGAAACAAAGTGGCCCTTTTGGCCTTAGTCCTTGTACTCTGCTATGGCTTGGCGATGGCCGTAAGTTTTTTTGAAGATGAAGACTGGAGGGGGGAACGAGAAGGGAGGGAAGAAGACAGGAGGAGGGAGAGAGAAGGAGAAGGAAGAAAAGACTGGAGGAGAGAGGGAGAAGGAGAAGAAGAAGGAGACTGGAGGAGAGAGAGAGAAAAGAGAGAGGAGTGGAGTACAGAAGAGGGGTTTTTGTTGCAAGACTCAAAGCGTGTAGTGAAGACTGATGCAGGGGAGATGGAGGTGGTGAGGAGCTTTGTTGGGAAAATTGTGGATAGGCCTTTGCATATTGGGTTTATCACCATGGAGCCTAAGACCCTCTTCATCCCTCAGTATCTTGACTCCAGTTTGGTCATCTTCATCCGCAGAGGTATTACTTTTCATAAATTCATTTCTTTCTTTCTCTTAGCCCATAACAGTTCTAAGGGATTGTATTGTGTATGATAAACTATTGGCCAAACCTGTTGCTTGTTCTTTTTTTCTTTTTGTCTTTCCTGGCTTCACTAATTTCTTTTGCAGCTCTTGCAATCTAGGTGTCACATGCATGGTTTTCTTTTATGTACGTGTCACATGCATGGTTAGCATATTGGAAGCCTTGGTTTAATGTTTTGTTAGCAGAAATAGCATGGGTTTTAGGTTTCAAAATAAGCTGACGCATTCAAAATGATGAACAAATAAATGTAATAACCTGATGGGATCAAGATCCTCCTCCATGGATTTACGAAAATATTAATTTTAGAAAATGGAAAATATTTTCTCGGAATCACAAATTTTTCATTAACACAAAATTCACCCTACTAACAATATAATTTCACAAAATCCATAATGCCAATAAATCTATAATATCAAATCTATTATGATTTCACAAAATATAATCAAAATCTACTTAATTAAATTGAAATTTAAAAAGAAAAACAAAAAGCAAAAAAAAAAACGTTGGAGGGTCTTGGGATTGTTGGCGGTGCGCGGTGTCCATGGATTCATCTCACTAAGTCGTGGTGGGTTCGTCTCCCAGGCGCTCCCTAGTGTCCTGGCTTTTTTTTTTTTTTTTTTTGGTTGGGTGGTTGGGAAAACATTTTTCCATCAAAACAAATCCATCTGCTTATTTCTATTGAACTTTATGAAGAAATGATAACTTGTTTAAAATTAAAATTTTAGAGTTCTTTTTAGCGACCATTTCTTGTATATTTGTTAACTACGAGATTCTTACAAAAAAATGGGGAGATTTTGTATATTTGTTTACAAAATCTTTACCAAGAAATGCACTCTCCCATGTCTATAATTTTCAGAAGCAAATGGGATCTTTTCCCCCTTGATGGGCGTTCGATAATTGGATGATGATGGATTTGTATGTATATTTTCTTGCAGGGGAAGCAAAGATTGGGTTGATGTACGAAGATGAACTGGGGGAGAGGGGGTTGAAAACTGGGGATGTTTACCATATTCCAGCTGGCTCTGCATTTTACTTGGTAAACACAGCGGAGGGGCAGAAGCTTCACATTATTTGCAGCATTGACCCTTCTGAGGGCTTGGGCGTGGGTACTTTCCAGGTAAATTGGATAGGGGTTTAACGTTTTGCTGATGCAATTAAGTTTCCAAAGTCCTTGATATGGATTTAGTACCGAATTAGGTGGTCCATGAATGATTGATTTGGCCCTTTTTCCAATTTAACATTTGAACTCTAGTACAAGGATTGCAACATTATCAGCTAGCTACTGGTGTATATTTAGTAGTGCTTGTCTTGATCGTAGCAGACTTTCTTGCTCCATTAAACATGCAACATGTATTAAACTACTCTAAAATGAAAATATTGAATTTGAGCAAACAAGATATATAGTTTATGTTTCAATTTTTCCTCTTTTTCTTTATGATCTCTAGCATTGTTTAGTTTTCACTTTGCAGTCTTTCTTCATTGGTGGAGGAACCTATCCACAATCAGTTCTTGCTGGATTTGAACCTGAAACACTTTCACGTGCATTTAACGTAAGCAAACTACTTCATTAGCAGCAATTAGATTGCAATACCACATTATCACGTGACAAACACTTCATAGAACTATATTTACTTAAAGCCTGCAACTTACAAAACATTCATTACAGGTATCATACGCAGAACTAAGAGACCTCTTCGGGCTAAAAAGGGGTCCCATCATATACCTGAACGATTCTCACTCATCAAGTCCATGGCCAAAAATCATGCAAATGAAAGAGCATGCCAGACTACAACACCGCAAGAAATTGATGGACTCCCATGAAGAACCTGCCCAAAAATTAAAGCAAACTTGGTCATGGAGGAAGCTTTTGAATTCTATGTTGGGAATGGAAAACGAAAACAAAAAAAGGGACAACAGGGGAACAAGCGACAAGGGAATAGGCAAAACCCCAGACTCATACAACCTCTACGACAGACACCCTGACTTCAGCAACGACTATGGATGGAGCGTTGCTCTCGATAAACATGATTATAGCCCTCTCAAACACTCTGGCATTGGCATTTATCTTGTCAATCTCACTGCGGTAACCAATTTCTTCTGCTTCTCTTCTGTTTAAAAACTTCATTCATTACAAAAACCATATATATTTCATGTTTTCTACTACATTTTTTACAATCTAATTTGGCATGCATATGGTTGCCTAGTTATCATGTCACATACAAGAGACACAGAATTCACTTGGCAGGCACTAGAGGCATGGCAATTCCTTATGGATTGTATTTTAGGTTCTCATTTAAATTCATTCAATTATCGGGTGGTTGTGGTTGTATTGGTCCGCCCAAAATAAAAAGGTGTTATTTGATCAATGCAGCTACATTGTTGAAGGGGTAAAACTTAGATGTAATACCTTAGGTATAATATATTAAGTTCTTTAATTAAATTTAAACGTGCCAAGCATTTGGCTTCAAATATTTGGTTGCATTGATCAATAAGATAAAGAATAGTGTTATTTTTTTCAAGAATAATTAAATTTAAAACAAATTAAGTGTTTGAATGTAGTTGAAGAACTTAACAAGGAACTTAATGTATTGCATCTAAAATAATTTATATAAGTTTTACCCTATTGAATTTTAACAAATAAGAAATTATATTCAATTAGGATCTTGTGCAATACCATACATAAGAAACTATAATCAGTCATCTCGAGCAATTATTCTCATTTCTATTACAATTTTTTTTTTTTTTTAATTTCTTCCCTTTTTAACTTTTTTATATTTATTTAATGGATAAGAAGGAATGTTACTTTCTCAACTTTCAATCTCAACCGTTGAGATTGAGAGCAATTGCACATGGTGGGTATTGCATCGGATTTCAATCCAAGAAACTATGCTCTTTTAAGTTTTTTGTCTGTAAAACATACTTTACACTACCTAGCCCCATACGCATCATGTCTTGTAACACATGTACCATATTTGATTATATTAGCTTCATATATTATTCATGCAAACCAGGATCTTAATTTTGATGTGTGTACATGGTGGAACACCTTTGTGACAGGGAGCGATGATGGCACCGCATGTGAATCCAACTGCGACAGAGTATGGGATTGTGCTAAGAGGAAGTGGGACAATACAGATTGTGCTTCCAAACGGAACCAATGCTATGAGTTCTGAGATTGCAGAAGGGGATGTGTTTTTTGTGCCCAGATACTTCCCATTCTGCCAAATTGCATCAAGATCTGGTCCGCTTGAGTTCTTTGGGTTCACAACATCGGCACACAGGAACCGACCACAGTTCTTGGCTGGGTCCAACTCACTGATCCGGGCTATGATGGGCCCTGAGCTGGCGGCTTCATTCGGCATTACTTTGGAAAGGTTGCAAGACATAGATAAGGCTCAGCCCTTCGGGGTTATACTACCTCCGGATACAAAGACTAAGAGAAAGAAGGAACCTCTACAGTACCTCCGGACACCAAGACTAAGAGAAGGGAGGATGAGCATGCGAGGGAGCCAAAGGTCATCAAGAGCTTTTGGGAATGATATGGTTATGGTTTGATTAGAAGGCCAGCTATGGCTAGCTAGAAGCTTTTATCTGTCCAGCTTTTAGTTTTTGTTTTTTGGTTGTTTCCACTCTTTGTTTTTTTTCTTCGTTTCTGTTCATCAGGGTTTGTTCAGGAGCTATATCTAGAGTTGTGAATAAGATCCACTTCTGTTCTTTCCTTGTGAATAAGGGAAAGTATTTGCTCTCTGAAAATTTGACCTTCATGGATGTATGGATTTTGAAAGGCTTCTATCAGGCAATCATTCCCTAATCTTTAGTTTTGGTTATTCCAATGCCCAAAACAGAAACAACAGTATCAAAGAGCAGAGCCTTCAGAAATTTGAGCAATGTACGCATTCATATGTAGCTTGTGCCAATCAAACCTAGTTGCTAGGATGAACTTAATACCGAATATATATTCTTTCCAATGATTCAATTCTCGGGAGAATGGATTTATCCGAACGTCTCCATTAGAATCTTTAGAAACATAAGAAATTATATATTCTTTTTTTAGTTTTCTTCATTAGAATCATTAGAAACACAAGAAAGTATATATCCTTTTTTTTTTTTTTTTTTTTTGAAAATACTAAGTATTTTAACGCACAGAAATGAGAGAATGTCTTAAAGAAGTTGTTTTTTTTTTAAATACTAAGTATTTTAACGCACAGAAATAAGAGAATGTCTTAAAGAAGTTGACAGTGGTGTATATCCAAAATGACCTTATTCCTTTTAGGTTGAGTTACCACCAAGGTTTTCATTATCATTGTCTATGACTAATTAAAAGACTCTAAAATGTCCTCAATTAAAAATTAAAATACAGACTCTTAAATGTCATCCTAAAATCTCTTCAAATAAAATACATTTGGCTCTAAAATGTCATCATAAAATGTCCTCAAGCCATTCTATTATCCATGACGTATGCAATCTAAGTCTTAGAATGGAGCAGATATTATATTATATCTATCAAAACTTAAACTATCAAAACTCAAATAAATATAAGTTTAAATCTTATTATATCTATAGACTTTATTATATCTATAAAGTTTTATAAGGTATCATAAAAGCAGTGTAATAAGAGTACTGTAATACTTTTTAATGACTTACATTTTTAATGACAATTAAATTTAACGTGTAAATTATTGTCAATAGTTATGCTGCGTTATTTTGATGGAAAATAATTATTTATTTATTTATTTATTTATTTGATAGGAAGACTTCAAACTTTATTAAAATCACGAAATGGAAGATACATCATGGAGAAGAGCTTGCTCTAAAAAGTAAGGATTCTCTTCCATCCAAGTCATATAATCATCAATACTTGACGCATATTTTGCTAACAAATGAGCTAACAAATGAGCTGGCCTATTTCCTTGTCTTCTAATATGTGAAAAATCAATCTGTAAACCAACCCCATGCATCCCCAGTATACCCGAAAGAACATGTGCCACAGAAGAGGGAGGATCAGATTGACCAATCAAGGAATTATACACCACCAAGGAGTCCCCTTCCACAGTAAATTCAGCAATCCCAACATCCCTTGCAAAATTGATTCCAGCTTCAACAGCCTTCGCCTCCACCTCCAGTGCTCCCAACGATGAGTTTATTTTTTTACTCAAAGCTGCTACAACCATCCCATTAGAGTCGCGAACCACCACTCCTACACCTGCTGTCTTCTGCGATTTAAACACCGCTCCATCCACATTAACTTTGTACTTTAACCCCGTCGGAGGTGTCCAGTGAGGTACCGGATTTTCTGGGCTTGTGGGTCTCGGAGACTCATTCGTTGCTAAATATTCCGCAAGATATTGAGATGTCCACTGCACTATATCTCGTCCTGTCCGTTTCTTCTTCCCATTTCGAACTTCATTTCTGTTAGTCCATATAGCCCATGCAACGGTAACCGCCATTGCCACTCTGTCTTCATCATACTTTCTTACTACCATCAGATTCCACAGTAGGTTGAAGAAAGACGAAATTGAATGTGGGTCAAAAGAAAAAATGCAGCTTTGTGTGTTGCCGTACCTCCTGAGCTCGTGTACACCTCCAAAATAAGTGACCCGTTGTCTCAGACTCCGCCTTACATTCTTCACACCAGTCATCTTGCAGAACCTTTCTACGCATCAAGTTCTCCTCTGTGGGAAGGATGTTGCGACACGCCCTCCATACAAAATGGCGCACCTTATGAGGAACCGGAATCCTCCATATAGACCTCCAAAACCTTCTCAAAATTCCATCATCTGAACTGGATCCACTATCAGACCGTGCCCCCTCCATGGCCAATCTATAAGCACTTTTGACACTAAATTTACCATTGTTATTTCCTGCCCAAATCAGCTTGTCTTCCGGTAGTTGCACACTCAAAGGAATGCTCTTTATCAATTCAGCCTCATGAGGAAGAAAAATCACATCCAGCACTTGATGTTTCCATGCACCAGAATCCTGTGAGTTCAGCTCAGAAACTCGTGTGTCAGCACGCAGAAATTGCCTTGGAGATACCACCTTGTATGTAGAGGAGGTTGGCAACCATTTATCACCCCAAACACGAATAGAATTCCCATTACCCACATTCCACCAAGTTCCTTGTTACACCAAATATTGGGCTGCCATAATACTCCGCCACGCATAAGAAGGATTATTACCAATTGAAGCTTGCAAAAATTCTGAGTGTGGAAAATACCTCGCCTTAAACAGTCGGTATAGCAAAGAGTCTCGCATTGTTTGTAGCCGCCATCCCTGTTTAGCAAGAAGAGCGAGATTAAATTGCTTTATTTGACGAAAACCCATTCCTCCGACTTCCTTGGGTGCACAAAGCTTATCCCAACTAAGTCAAGCCATTTTTCTCTCCTCATGTTTTTGACCCCACCAAAAATTGTGGATCAAGCTAGTCAACTCATCACAAAGAGAATCTGGGATTTTAAAACAACTCATTGCATATGTAGGAATAGCTTGAGCTACTGCCTTAATCAATACCTCCTTACCTGCCTTAGACAAAAGTTTTTCTTTCCATCCTGCCAATTTTTTGCTAAGCTTTTCTTTAATTGTGTTAAATGAAATCCTCTTATTCCTTCCCACTAGAGACGGCAAACCCAAATATTTTTCATGTTGACGAATAACCTGTGCTCCGAATCTATCCTTTATCTCCTCTTGAATCTCCTTGGAAGTGTTACTACTAAAGAATAGAGATGTTTTAGCTCTGTTCAATTGTTGACCGGAAGCATTCTCATAAACAGCAAGGATTCTTTGTAAGGTGGTACATTCATCAATGGATGCCTTACCAAAGATAGTGCTATCATCTGCAAAGAAAAGATGTGACAGTGTAGGACTACCTCTGCAAACTGATAAGCCCTCCAACTCCCCATTTTCTACAGATTTCTGAATCAAAGCAAATAAACCCTCAGCACATAAGAGAAATAGATAGGGTGATAAAGGATCTCCTTGTCTTATTCCCCTTGTTGGTACAATATGCCCCCTAGGTTTCCCATTGATCCTGATTGAATAAGATACAGATGTAACACACTGCATAATCAATTTTCTCCATTTTTCCTCAAACCCCAATCTCTCCATTATTTTTTCCAGGCATACCCATTCAATTCTATCATAGGCCTTACTCATATCTAATTTTAGTGCCATCTCCCCTTTCTTCCCACTTCTCTTTTGATTTATGTGATGCATAGCCTCAAAAGCCACAAGAACATTATCAGTAATTAACCGTCCATGCACAAATGCACTTTGAGTGTCACTGATAATAGATGGCAAAATTTTCTTTAGTCTATTTGCAATCACCTTAGATGTAATTCTAAAAACCACATTGCAAAGACTAATAGGCCTATAGTCAGATACCCTCTTAGGTTCTTTAATTTTTGGAATAAGAACAATGTGCGTCTCATTAAAATTAGGAGGCGATAAACCATTATTGAGAAAATCAAGAATAGTTTTAGTTACTACCTCACCAATATTTGGCCAGAAATGCTGATAAAACAGTGGAGGCATACCGTCAGGTCCTGGAGCTTTGAAAGGGCACATTTGCTTCAACGCTTTCCTCACTTCATCTTCAGTAAAAGCCTTTCCAAGCATTCTGTTCATCTCCACAGTTACCTTTGGCTGCAAGGCTTGTAGCAATTCTGTGAATTCCGTTGGATGAGTAGTAGAAAAAAGTTTCTCATAGTAGTTCACCACCAACTCACCTATTTTCTCCTCATCTTCATGCTAGCAATCATTCTCATCCAGCAAACCTTCCATGTGATTTTTCAATTTTCTAGCTGATGCCTTCGCGTGAAAAAAAACCAGTATTCCGGTCCCCTGCTTAATACCAGTTGATTCTCGACCGTTGCAGCCACATAGCATCCTGTTTGTCATTCCAACAATTCAGCTCCATCCGTGTTTCCTTCATATCTTGAACAATATTTGGAGCACCCAATTGCCTTTCAAGCCATTCAAGGTGCTTTTGCAATTCGGCAATTCTGTTTCCCACATGCCCAAATTCAATTTTATTCCAAGCCTCCAATTTCATTTTACACTTCGCCAAACACGATACTAAAGGGAAATCTGATCGGTCAGCCAACCCATCATTCCATGCCTCCAAGACTACTTCCTCACACCTTGGGTCCTTGAGCCATATCAACTCAAAGCGAAATAGTTTCTTAGGTCTCCTTCTATGTTTCTGTACCAACCTTAGCAATAAAGGAGAGTGATCCGATGCCGATGAAGTAAGATGATGAAGTTTTGCCTCAGGAAATAAACTCAGCCATTCCGTCGTGACAAGTGCTCTGTCCAACCGTTCCCAAATCTGCACACCATCCCTCCTCACGTACCACCAAGTATATTGCGGTCCCACATAACCAATATCTCTCAATCCACAATAATTAATTGTATTCACAAAGTTCATCATTTGCTACCTTGGCCGAGTACTCCCTCCTTCCTTTTCAGACATTCCTGTGATTTTATTAAAGTCACTGATCACAATCCAAGGTAATGTAGAGGTGTTACTCAACTGTTTAAGTTTTACCCAAGATTCCGTTCTTTTTGCCATCTTCGGGTTCCCGTAAAAACCTGTCATACGCCACCAACCATACTCATTCCCACCATCCACCCAAGCGTCAATATGTGAAGGTGAGAAAGTTTGTACCTCCACCTTCATATCCTCCTTCCACATCAATGCCAATCCACCACTCCTACCATTGCTATCGACAAACAGCCCATGCTTTAATTCACATTTATCGCGAACCATTACCATCCAGTCTTTATTTGATTTCGTCTCCATAAGGAAGACAATTTTGGGCTCTTCATTTTTAACCACCTTTTTCAAGGCATTAACTGTCTGGGGGTTCCCAAGCCCCCGACAGTTCCAACTTAGGAGATTCATGGCGTCCGGCGGGGTTGCCTAGCAACCTCCGCCGATCCAAATTCTGATGTTAGCAGCATACTAAAATTTTTGGTTTCATCCTCAAGTTTATGCTTCTTACCCGGTTCCAGTAATTGCACTTCTCCCAGCTCACTAGGCAGTTTCCTTTTTGGCCCCTCCACTTCTAAAACCTCCTGTGCACTTTCTGTTTTTGATCTGGTCATTCTAGTCCATGTTCCTTTAGATTTTGGCCCCACCTCCTGTGGCCCGTCAGTTGGACCACCTTTTGTAATAGGATGCCCATTCTTTTTGGACCTCCTGTCACTATTATTACTTGCCCACCCCGGAGTAAACAATGGAATTTCTTTCTCCACGTAATGTGTTGCATGCTGAAACAATGGAGATTCCTCATGTGGCCTCTCCCTTTGTCCCATAGAATTTGTCTCCATAACCACTAAATCCGTATCTGACTCCTCATGCACCATCTTATCAGCTTTATTTAAATTTTGAACTCCCACATCACCGTGTATTGCCTCATCTATCTCCTTTAGTTGTGCCTCAAAATCAGTAATGGATTTAGGAGCAGAAATATCGGACTCTACGACGGCCTTGCTACCTGTTGGTTCATCGGTTTCCTCAGCCGTTCCTGGTGTGTTCTGACCAGTACCCGCCATAACCCACCTCCCTTGATTCATTCCCTCCTCCCTGTTATCTTTTTGTTTGTTCTGACCGTACCCTTGAACCTTAACTACATTCTTCTTCGAGGCATTATACTGACTAGCACGAATCCATGGTCCAAATTGCTGCTCACTGTTCGACAAAGAGCCACCACTCCGTAACCAAATGCCACAATCTTTATCATCATGCATTAGATGCCCACACCAATAACATAGGTTGGGTAACCGTTCATATTAGAAAGATACCCAACCATCATTATTCTCATCAAACATGACCCTCCTACCCCTACATAGTGGTTCATTGATGTTTATAGTAACTCTAACCCACATAAAATTTCCTCCTCTCATCTCTGTAGTGTTTTTTGGTACGTAAACCTTACCAATAGATTCCCCAAGGCTAATGGCCACATCCGTCGTTAGAAGCGAGTAAGGTAGGTTATGAATCTAAATCCAAAACGATACCCTATCAAACTCGATTTCGTTAATGGGAGTTGACATATCATAGCGTTGGAAAACCAATATATGTCGATCAAAGGACCACGGCTCTCCCAGCAACACCTTTTCAACGTCTTCAACCGTCTCAAACGCGAACAGCAACCTGTTTTCCCCAGCATCACTTACTTCAAATCTGTGTTTGGTACGCCACAGTGGCCTAAAGGTTTTTGCTACTGCCTCCAAGTTCACTGAGCGACAAGTATAAAACTTTGCCGCTAACACAAAACCCTGAGTTTTCTTCCTCTTAGACAGATCTAGTTTATCTCCTTCTTTTTCTGAGAGCGAAAGTTTTGTCCAACTCTTCGTGAGATCCTCCATACCAGCCCTAAAACTGTATCCCAGACCCCACAAAAGAAAACCACCTAGCCCTCCTAGTAACAGTGTTACTAAAGGGAAACTCACCTTCCTCCTTGAAAGAGGGAAACAACTATGCTACGGTATGGAGAGGCGGCTACCCTAACCCTAACCCTACCGAGAACCTTTAGGTTGACACTTCCTCCTAGTAACCTATTTTATTTTATTTTTGGTTGTTTGGTTTAGCTGAAAATAGTAGCCAATTGTAAAATATTTTCAGGTTAACCATAAAATTAAATAACCCACTTTTAGGCGTAAAACAAGTCTCACAACCTAACCTCTCTCTTAATATAATATTTTTCAATGACCACTAAATTTAACATGTAACCTATGGGTCAATAAAATAAAATAGTTGAATTTAATTTATTATGTTGTGTTTATTTCGATGAAAAATATTTTTTCTTATTTTCCGAGTGTTTTGTTCAGTTGAAAATAGTAGTCAACTTGAAAATATTTCAAGTTAGCCGTAAAATAACCCACTCTCAAGCGTAAAATAATTGACGCCTCAAAACCCAACCTCTCTCTCACCCCTCCTCCTCCACCCACCTCCCTTACCAATGCAACCCACCCTTGGCAACCTTTGACCAATCCACAACCCACACCACCACACAAGTGACAAGACAAGACCAATTGCAACCCAACCTCTCTCTCTCCCTTGGCTGTCAATCTTTCTCACAATCCACCCACTCCTGTCATGCAACACACCTCCATCGCACAACCTCTCCCATTGCACACAACTCTCTCTCTCTCTCTCTCTGTGATCCACCCACTCACCTCGTGCGACCCAAGCTCTCTCACAAATCTACCCTCTTGCGGTTTTGACAAAATTTTTGTTGTTATGTGTAACTTGTTGTCTATGATACATTTTGGTTATGGTGTTAGTGTTTTAGGCTGTATTTTCCCCACCAACTAAACACTGTGAAATGAATTGTTTTGTCATAAATATTTTCAGCTAAAAATATTTTACGATAAACAAAATGTAGCCTCCTACACCACACTACAGTCAGTGGAGACGCCACGTTGGTCCCACGGAAATACATTTTCTTGTAGGGCAAGGATGTTCCCAGGAACACCCTGAACTGAAAAAAAAAAATTATATATAATAATTAAAAAAATTTTATTTGTTTACCCTTAAAAAAAAAATAGGAACACCCTCAATCAAAATTAGGAACACCCTCAAATCAACAATAAAAAATTTATTTGTTCTACTTTCAAGCAGGAAAAAAAAAACCCAAAAAAAAATTGAACTAAAATCTGAAAAAAAAAAATTGTAATAGAGCAAGCACACAGGAAAAAAAAGCCCAACATCAATCGGTAAAGCAAACCCAATCTAAAGAAAAAAACAAGATAAAACCCAACAAATTACAGTAGCAAACCCACGAATTCTCCAAAAAAAAAAAAAAAAAAAAACCCAATATAGTGAAATTAGATTCTCAGCAACCAACGGACGACGCTTGAAAGAAAGAAAGAAACCTAACCTAAAGTCTAAAGAAAAAAAACCTAACCCATAAACCCAATATACTGAGCTCTAGAGCGGCAGAACGGCAAAACCAACGGATCACCGGATCGGAGAAGGAAATCGCCAAATCAAAGAAGGAGATCGGAGATCGGATTGGTCTTTTTCTCCTGGACGTGCAGCCCGAGTCCCGACGGCTCTGCCCCTCAGTCTCAGGCCTCCCTGCTCCCTCAAAATTTCATCTTTGTCTCAGTCCCTCTCTCTTCATCTCAGACTTCTTAGTCTCTCTCTCTCTCTTTTCATCTCAATTTCTCTTTATTAATATTTAATATTTACCCTGTTTTTGGCTTTATCCGGTGTTGGTTTTTTTTTTTTTTGGCTGAATTATCCGATGTTGGTGTTGTTGTTGTTGTTGTTTTTTTTTTTTTTTTTTTAATGTGATTTGGTATTGGTGTTGGTTGGTGAGATTATTATAGTGCTAGTGAAAGTGTGCAACTAATAATTAATAAATATGGTTATGTGTTGTGTGCTAGTTGATTAGTTCAACTAATGATCATAAAATATATAATGAATCACTTTTTTTTAGACTTGGACTTAAGTTATACAACCTATATATTTTTGTGTTGCACAATTTATTGACTTTTTTTTTTTTTTTTGGTTAAGTAATAGTGTGATATTCCAAGTATCAAACTACCATAGTAATTAGTTGAACTAATTAATTTTGTTTGTTTGGGATATTAATTAACCAATAATTAATTGAGAAAAGTAACTAATAAACAATAATTAATAATTTAATTAACCAATACATTATAAAAGATAGAGATGTCAATTCGGGTTAGCGTGTCGAGTTCGTGTCGTGTTGAGGTAGGGGTATTCAACTAAATGGCTTAACCCTAACCAGACTCATTTAATAATCGTGTCATGATCCTTCAACCCTAACCCGACCTGTTAATAAGGCGGGTTGACCTGATCCAACTCATTTGATACGTTTAATAAACGAGTCGTGTTGGGTTGACACGAATGTAACACAACCCATTTCAACCTGCATAATATTAAATATATCATCCATCTAGAAATAATTTTTTTTACATCCCAAAAAACAGTGCATACACGTCAAATTTGCAACCCATATTCAAAATAATATAGTTCAACAAAAATATAACATTCATCTAGAAATAAGTTTTTTACTCTCCAAAAGAAGTGTATACACTTCAACCCAAATTCAAAATAACAAAGTTTAACAAAAATAAAATAACATAGTTTAACAAAAATATAATATTCTTATAACTCGCCTAATGCTAAGTATCAATATTGAAAAAATTTGAGCGAACAGTGAACTAATCCTGACTATGACCACGATTATCATCCATAGATTCTTTGTTGATGTCCAAATTCATAACATCTTCCACAAGCTCATGCAATTTCATTTGTGCAAGTTCTATGCCCAAAAAAAAAGAAAAAAGTATTAGTAGTTCTAGGGTTTGTGAAGTTTCAATTTTCAATTATATCTCTTGTAAAGTTTTTTTAATTACTCACTTTTCTTTTTAAATTTAAAATATATGTTGGATATAAAAGATATTTGACAAATCTAAAATAAAATAAATATTTATTTGTTATATGAGTTAAACGGGTTGTGTTAAGTGAGTCATTTCAGGTTGACACAAATAAATTGGCGTGTCATACATGTCTATTGCGGGTTACGCGGGTTGACCCGCTTATAACACGTTTCTTATCGTGTCGCTTTCGGGTCGACCCGTTTATGACCCAAATCCATTAAAACCCAACCCTAACCTGAAAAAACTCGTGTCAGGTTCATGTCGTGTTCACGGGTTGGGTCGAACATTGACGCTCCTAATAAAAGACCCAAAAAAATTAAATTATGTTAAGCTAAACAACAATTAATAATTTTATAATTAATGAAACAACAACATAACAAACAAATTAAAAGACAATAATACATTTGGGAAAAATTCTTGGAACTCCCACTGGAAAAAATTATGTTTCTTAAGGAACACTCTAGAAAAAATTCCTGGAGTCGCCACTAACTACAATTGGTTCTAAACCTACACATTTACAGAGCTAGCTCCTGTGAGTCCTCTCCAATCCCTGGCAAAGCTAAGAGGGTAATGAATTGTAAAATTAAACAATTTCACAATTCATTGCACCTAAAATGTGATCCTCTAGTATATTCTGAAAGTGGAACAGTAGAGGGTATGGTATGTATGTTTGTATATAGTGATATTCTTGACAATTAAATGATAGCTGGTGCTTGGTGGTATATTTATTTGTATTTGTTTGGAGGAAATACCAGAACAAGGAAGACGATAATAAACTTAATCTAGCCAGGATAAATAAAATACGAGAACAAAAAATATTCCACGACTTTTTCTTTGTTAACTTTTGTTACTAGCTTTGGACTTCAATTTTGAAAGGGGAAAAAATACTGCAAATCATTCCAACAAATTATAACTTACTCAAGACAAAAGTACTGGTGCAAATTTTACTAAAAATGATTTCATCAATTGTTCTAGTTCTCCATCAAATCTTCTCAAATATTATGTCGGGTGTCAGAAACAATGGCTACGTTGGCAAACAGGTAGATTCCATTGCCAATTTCTATTCATCCTTTTCATTTCTTCTCAGTGAAGAAAAGTACTACAATAATATCTAACAATGACAATAAAGATAAAGTTTTCAAATTTGGTTAAAGGAATATAAAGTTTTCAAATCTGGTTAAAGGAATATAAAGATATAAATTTTGCAAATCTGGTTAAAGGAATATAAAGATATACTTAATGTGATCTATAAAATCATTTATGATGAAGTATGAATTCGTCAGTCAAATGAGTGTAGCCAGGAAATGTCTTCAGCCTCTTCCAAAGATGCTTTTCAGGGATGGCCACCGGTGTGGTGCCTGCCACAACACCTCCGATGCTAAAGTTAGTGTTAAGAATTGCACAAGAATAAGTAATCAAAATAGCATCAATCTTAATATTTCATACCTCTTCTGTGGGAGAGTGTGGGAGATTTATATATGTTGTTGTAGGTTCTAGCCGTTGGGTAATTTATGGAGGTTTAACTTCCCTCTGGGTAACGCTTCCTGGCCTCATCATGTGGCTTTAATTAGGTCCCAACGGTCTGTCCAGCTGAGTTTGTAACCGTCCCTGTCATTTACTGATGGTATTGAATGAAATGTTGTCCCCGTCAGTAACGTGTTTTCTCGTCATTGAAGGCTTTTCTCGTCGGTACGATTTACCTCTTGTAAGACCTACTTCGTCAGTCCCATCAGTTGCCCCCGGATTCCGTGGTCGTCATGACGTGTCGTGCCGCCCAAGGAAGGTGAAAGGTTTCTAGGCAGTAGGCGGTTGGGTTTTTGAGCCGTATTTAATGTGCTGCGGCGGTTCCTTTTGGGTTATGGCCCACGTGGCACTTTTTGATTGGAGGATTTAATGCTTCACATGATGAGCTTCCTTGATTTTCCCGCTGGTTTTTCAACTTCCCAATCTTTGGTTTTAAACTTCCCCTCTCCTCATCATTTTCTTTTCACCTTTTCAAAAAAAACTCCTCCATTATTGCTCTGGTTCTCATCTTCTCTGCCTTCTTTCCCAGCGATTTTTTCCTGCGTAGTGTCACGGTTTTCTTCTCCGAGGTAAGTCCTTCCTTTTGGCTTCCTATTTACCTTGTTCATTTCTGTTATTGTAAATTTCTGATCTTTTATTTCTTCTTTCCTTGCTGTTTCTTCTTTGCTTTTCTAGTTTTTCATGGTCAGTAGCTCTGAGGTTAGGTTAGAGTGCCCTTCAATTTCATTCCTTTTCGCTCAATTAGGAGGGGGTTTAGGAACTTTTCCTTACCTAGAAAACTTTGTTTACAAGGGCAATAGCTTGGCCATCGTGTTGGCTGATTTATTGCCAATCCTATATCAATCTGTCGAGTGGTTTGAAGAATTAGTGAAGGAAAAGACGATGTCAGAGGTCAGGTCTAACGAGCTCGAGACTGGGTTGTCGTCTAGCAGCGACCCAGCAGAAGGGGATACGGCCATTTCCGTCCCTCGTGAGGTTAGGGCTTTTTATGCTTTGGAAGAGAGGTGTGGGTTGGACGATGATACACTTAGGAGATTTCGGGATAGATTCCAATTCCCAGATCGGGTTAGGGTTCGTCTGCCCAACGAGGAGGAACGGGCTTGCCACTTCTTCCCAGGCGAGGTGTGCTTTTATGAGTCCGCCTTCATCTGCGGATTGAGGTTTCCCGTCCATCCTTTTGTGATGGAGTTGCTAAACCAGTTTGGTATCGCTCCTGGGCAACTCGTGCCAAATTCGTGGAGAATATTGGTCAGTTGTATGGGAATATGGCTGGCTGCCCTGGACGGAGATATGCTTAGGGTTGACGAGTTCACTTACCTGTATCGCTTGAAAGCGTCGAAGGAGCACGGGTACTATGAACTGGTGCCTTGGGAGAGGAATACTAGGATCGTCAAGAAGTTACCCTCGTCCTTCAGATACTGGAAGTCCAGATTTTTCTTTGTATCTGGGGACGATTTTGAAACTCCCTCGGGCGAGGTTTGGGGTGATCTCCCGAGGTTGCATCGTCGGTGGGGAACCCCGACTTTAGGTGCGTCAATATTCCCTTTGATATATTAATCTTCCGTGTCTTTGCCCTTATCGTCACTGACTCTCCTGTCTCTTCTTTTGTGCAGTTAAGAGACGACCCAAATTGAAGAGTAGGTACAGGAATCGGGTCCAGAAGGTGATCGAATACGCGCAGACAATCGAAAATTGGGACGACCTTGTTGATCCCAGGACACTTGCCTTCTACTGTCTTGGGCCAGATCCGTCTGACTACGTTCTGCGAAATCTCGAAATTGAAGGAAAAAAGAGTAAGTATTTGGCTCGTCAGTATTTATCTCTTATGCAGCAGTTTTTTTTTTTTTTTAAACAAGTGCTTCCTTCTTGCAAAGATGACGACAAAATTTAATAAGGAGATGTACGCCAAAATGAGATCCAAGAAGGACGAGCCCTTGTCCAACTTGGGAAAAAAGACTGTGCGTGTCACTGGGAAGAGTGGCTCGGCACTTCCCATTGCTTCCGTCAGCCCAGTCGTGTCAGGGGTTGCGACGACGAGGACCGCTTCTCCCACGACCTCGGTGGAGGAGATCGAGGGTACTCCAGCTTCTAAAAGACCGAGGTTGTCTGAGAAGGAGAAGGAGAAGAGTGTTCCTCGTCCATCCACCCTCTGGACTGATGAGAGGCTGGCCGTGGATAGGGCCCACGAGGTTGTGACCGCTGCAGACCTGAAGGTTTTATTAGGTGTCCCTTTTAATGACGTGGCGGCTCGACACGTCCACAAGATTGTACAGGTTAGCTTGTTTACGCCCCTTCCTTTCTTCGTCCACTTCTTCGTTTCATTTCTTTTATTGACGATAACCAATTTCCTTCTTTAGGTAATGGGTGAGAGCATGCACATTGCTTCTGAATATCTCACTCAGGAGACGAAGGTAGCATCTTTGACGTCCAGGATGGAGACCTTGGAAGTGGAGAACTCCACACTGCGGAAGAATCTTATTGATTCTATGGGTGAGTCTGCTTCTTTGAAGGAGAAGTTGAAAAAACTAGATGACGAGCTTAAGGTGGAGCGTCAGTTGACGCAAGAGAAGGATGAGCAGCTTATAAGTACCAAGGAGTCACTGAAGACGATAGCTGCGAGGTCAGTTGAAGCATTCCAGACAACCGACGAGTATAGCACCGTCTTGTTCAGCTGGTATTTCAAAGGATTTGAGCTCTTGAGGAGGTACCTGTTGAAGCATCCTACTGGGGTGGATATGGAGAAGTTGGATCTGGAGGAGATAGATCAGGAAATGTCCGCTGACGAGGCTGGCCAATCTTCTGCCATCGTGCCCTTTGCTCGTGAGGATGCCCCTATTGATGACGCTCCAACTGGAGACGATGCTGCCAACGCCTGACCCTGACACTTATGAAAATTTTTGCTGTGAAGATTCCCTTTTTTTTTTTTTTTTTTTTTTTTTTTTTTGTGGGTGCCCATTGTGTTTTTGGGCCAAACCTTTGAACAATTTGCTGTCCATCTTATTTTGATAACGATATTGGCTACCCAGTGTTTATGGGTTTTATGTGAAAACAATGGTAATTGCCCCTGGTTTGGGGATTTTAACTAAATCTGTCACATGCTTACTTAAACTTGTCATATGCTTACTTGCATTTGTCACATGCTTACTTAAACTCGTCATATGCTTACTTGCATTTGTCACATGCTTACTTGCATCTCATGGTTGTCCATGTGTTTGATGAGTTTCTTGCTCCAACGTTTCCTCTTTCCCGTCAGTAGCTATTCTCTTGCAACTTGAACACCTTAGATTAAGGCAAATGAGCTGGGTGCTCAGTTTCAATTTGTTGCGACACTACCGTCGGCACTCGTGATAGCGTAATTTCGTCAGTTTGATTTACTTCGTTCGTAACTTACATCCGTCGATGCGGAATCTTGTTACTTAGCCATTTTTTAGTTTCTCAATCACCCTTAGTGACATTATCTCTGTCAGTAACCTACATCCGTCCGCGCGGAATTTTGTTATTCAAGGCTTTTAAGTCGTCAGTAGTTTGCATCCGTCAATGCGGAATCTTACTACTTAGCCAATTTTTTGGCTTTTCAACAACTTAGTTTGTTGTCGTCAGTAGTTTACATCCGTTAGTGCGAAATCTTACTACTTAGCCATTTTTGGCTTTTCAACAACTTAGCTTGTTGTCGTCAGTAGTTTACATCCGTCAGTGCGGAATCTTACTACTTAGCCAATTTTTTGGCTTTTCAACAACTTAGCTTGTTGTCGTCAGTAGTTTACATCCGTCAGTGCGGAATCTTACTACTTAGCCAATTTTTTGGCTTTTCAACAACTTAGCTTGTTGTCGTCAGTAGTTTACATCCATCAATGCGGAATCTTACTACTTAGCCAATTTTTTGGCTTTTCAACAACTTAGCTTGTTGTCGTCAGTAGTTTACATCCGTCAGTACGAAATCTTACTACTTAGCCATTTTTGGCTCTTGTTAGATTCTTTAAGCGAGCCTGTTTGAACACAAATATTGGCTGAATAGTCTATTTATTGATAGTTATTGACGAATACGTCTTTCAATTACATCTACTGATGGTATTTCTTCAAATGTTCAACGTTCCATGGCCTTGGGAGCTTCTGTCCGTCTAAGGTCTCCAGATGGTAGCTGCCTTGTCTAGAGTAGTGGACGACTTTGTATGGTCCTTCCCAAGTAGGGCCAAGCTTTCCTTGAGTTGGGTCTTTGGTGGCTTGGGTTACTTTGCGCAGGACGAGGTCTCCTATGTCGAGTCGCTTGAGCTTCACCCTTCTATTGTAGTATTCTGCCATCTTCTTCTGGTATTCCGTCATTCTGCCGAGGGCTTTGTCTCGTACCTCGTCAAGACAATCTAGATCAACTCGCAATGAATCGTCATTCTATTCTTTGTTAAACACTTCCCGTCGGGTGCTGGTTACTCTGACTTCGACAGGGATCACTACTTCTGTACCGTATGTCAGTCTGAAGGGGGTTTCTCCCGTTGGGGTTCTGGCCGTGGTTCTGTAGGCCCAGAGGACGTTGGGTAGTTCTTCTGGCCAGGCACCCTTCGCATCGTCCAGCTTGGTCTTTATGATCTTGAGCAGCGTGCGGTTCGTCACTTCCGTCTGTCCATTCGCTTGTGGGTGGCCTGGTGATGAAAATTGGTTCTTGATGCCTAGGCCTGAGCAGAAGTCTCTGAAACCTTGGCAATCGAACTGTCGTCCGTTGTCTGCAGATTATATTCTTCCAGACGAAACCCTGGATTCTGGTCTCGGTGATGGTCGCCAATGCCTCTGCTTCAACCCATTTAGTAAAATAGTCAATAGCAACTAGTAAGAATTTTACCTGACCTTTGCCCTGAGGCAGGGGGCCAACGATGTCGATTCCCCATTGTGCAAACGGCCATGGAGATGTTATCGTCGTCAGCTTTTCTGATGGCAAGTGTTGAATATTCCCGAACCTCTGACATTTGTCACACTTCATGACGAACCTTGACGCGTCATCTTGCATGGTTGGCCAGAAATACCCTGTTCGCATAATCTTTCTCACCAAGGATCTCGGTCCTGCATGGTCCCCGCAAATTCCTTCATGCACTTCCCTCAGGATGTATTCTGCCTCTCCTTCGTCAACGCACCTCAAGTAAGGCATGGAGAAACCTCTTTTGTACAAGGCGTCATTGAGAATCGTGAATCTGGCTGCTCTCTTCTTGATCTTCCTGGCTTCATCGGCATCCTGGGGTAGGTGTCCATCCTGGAGGAAGGACACGATGGGCGTCATCCAGCTATTTTCGTTCTGGATTGTGAATGTTAAAATTTCCTCTATGCTGGGGCTTTTCTGTGTCTCCAACATTAGGTCAGTCTTTGATTCTGCTCCTTCCGACGAGGCTATCTTTGAAACTTCGTCTGCGGCCCTGTTCTGGCTTCTCGGAATCTGGACGAACTCCACTTTTTCAAATTCTTTCGTCAAGTGCTTCGTCAATTTGAGGTATTTCTGCATTCTTTCTTCTTTTGCTTCGTATTCCCCTTTGATCTGCCCAATTACTAACTTTGAGTCATTCTGGACCAGCAGGTTCCTGGCCCCAAGCTCTTTCCCGAGCCGTAGGCCTGTCAGAATTCCTTCGTACTCAGCCTCGTTATTGGTGGCAGGGAATTTCAGCTGGACTCCATACCTCAATATTTCCCCGTCAGGGGTGGTTATGACTACACCTACTCCCCCTCTTTTTTGGGCTGACGAGCCATCAGTTTGTATTGTCCACATTTTGTCTTCGCTGGCATGGTTGGGCTCGTCTGGATAAGTAAACTCGGCGATGAAGTCTGCCAACGCTTGTGCTTTAATGGCCGTCCTGGGGTGGTACTCCACGTCGAATTGGCTGAGTTCAATCGCCCATTGGACCATCCTCCCAGCTGCTTCGGGCTTGCTCATAGACCTTTTGATGGGTTGGTCTGTCATCACTATGATTGGATTTGCCTGGAAATATTGTCTGAGTTTGCGCGAGGCTACAATCAAAGCGAATGTGATTTTCTCGATCTTTGGGTACCTGAACTCAGCCCCCTGGAAGGCTTGGCTGACGTAGTAAACTGAGAGCTGTTTCCCATCCTCTTCTCGGATTAGGGCTGCACTGACTGCTATAGATGACACTGCTAAGTACAAATACAAGTTCTCACCTTCCTTTGACGGGCTTAGGAGTGGCGGGTTACCGAGGTAAAGTTTGAGTTCTCGGAATGCCGCCTCGCATTCGTCAGTCCATTCGAAAGCCTGCTTCAAGGTCTTAAAGAAAGGTAAGCATTTGTCCGTTGCTCTGGAAACGAACCTGTTTAGTGCTGCAATCCGACCCGTGAGCTTCTAGACCTCCTTGACGAACTTAGGTGATGCCATGTTGATTATTGCCTGTACCTTCTCAGGATTTGCTTCTATTCCTCTTTGTGATACCATGAATCCCAGGAATTTTCCTGAGGCAACACCAAAAACGCATTTACCAGGGTTCAGCTTCATCTGGTATTGTTTGAGTGTTTTGAACGTCTCCCTCAGGTCGTCCAGATGTGCAAGCTCTTCTTTGCTCTTGACGAGCATATCGTCAACGTACACCTCCATGTTCCTGCCTATTTGCTTGACGAACATTTTATTTACCAATCTCTGGTAAGTTGCCCCAGTGTTCTTCAGTCCAAACGGCATTACATTATAACAATAGAGTCCTTGACTCGTAATGAAGGCAGTTTTCTCCTGGTCTTCGTCAGCCATTTTTATCTGGTTGTACCCCGAGAATGCGTCCATGAACGTCAACAGCTTGTGTCCAGCTGTAGAGTCCACGAGCTGGTCTATCCTTGGAAGAGGAAAACTGTCCTTCGGGCAGGCCTTGTTTAGGTCCGTGAAGTCCACACACATCCTCCATTTCCCATTGGCTTTCTTTACTAGGACAACGTTTGCAAGCCAATCTGGATAATATACCTCCCTGATGAAGCCTGCCGCTAAAAGTTTGCTCACTTCGTCAGTGACAGCTTGGTCTCTTTCGAGTGCAAAGGTTCTTCGTCTCTGCTTAATGGGCTTCTTTCCTGGGTCCACATTCAACCTGTGTTGGATGATTTCGGGAGATATGCCTGGCATGTCGTCATGGCTCCAGGCAAAGGCGTCCAAGTTCTCTCGAAGAAACTGAATGAGCTTCACTCTCATCGCAGGACTCAAGGTCGTCCCTATTCTGGTTGTTTTTGTTACTTCCCTTTCGATCAGCTCCACTGTTTCCAGTGCTTCTGTTTTTTCTTCCTCTTTTTCCTTTATCGTCCACGTGTGGTTTTCTTTGGCTGCAAACACAGCCTGGTAACACTCCCGAGCTAGAATTTGATCCCCTTTAACTTCACCGATACCATTTTCTGTTGGGAATTTTACCTTCAGGCAGTAGGTGGATGTGGACGCCTTCCATTTGTTGAGCGCTGGCCTCCCAATAATGACATTATATGACGAGGGACAATCCACTACCAAGAAGTCCATCTGACGAGTCAATTGCCTCGAGTACGTTCCTACTGTTACCGCCAGCGTCACTATGCCCTTGGGATATACTCTGTCGCCACTGAAGCTGACGAGAGGGGAGTCAAACGGACGTAGTCTTCCTGGGTCCAGTTTCAATTGCTGGAATGCAGGAAAGTAGATGATGTCAGCGGAACTGCCGTTTTCCACGAGGACCCTTTTGGTGTTGAACCCTTCTATAGTAAGCATTACGACCAAAGGGTCATTATGAGGCTGTTTCACCCCTCTAGCATCATTCTCGTTAAATGTCATATCTTGATCAGTTCGTCTGTACTTTGGTTGGGGCTCTATGTGGACGCTATTCACTTGTCGTTGGTGTGCTTTCTTAAGTGACTTGAATGAACCTCCTGTGACAGGCCCCCCTGATATCGTCTGTATTTCCCCGATCACATTTTGGGGAGGTTGGGGATGACGACTTCCGTTTTTAGACGAGGACTCACGTTGGCCTTTGTTTTCATCTCGGAATTTGCTGTATTCTCCCTTCTTTATAAACTTCTGCAACTTCCCTTTTCGTATCAATTCCTTTATTTGCTCTTTGAGATCCCTGCAGTCTTCAGTGTAATGGCCATGATCTTTGTGGAATCGACAATACTTACTCCTGTCACGGATGCTAGGGGATGAATGTAATGGCCGTGGCCATTTGAGGTAGTGTTCGTCTTGAATCTGTGTCAAAATTTTGTCAATAGGCATAACAAGAGGGGTGAATTTTACCGTCAGTGGACTTTTATCATCTTTCCTTTTGACTCCGTCATTATTGCGACGATCTGAACGATCTCGCTTTTGTCCTCTACGGTCGTCTTCCCTTTTCGCCTTGTCTTCCGTTCTACCCTCGTCCCTGATAGCAGCCAACGCGTCCTCCGCGTTCATGTATTTCTGCGCTTTAAGGAGCATTTCAGCCATCGTTTTTTGGGGGTTCTTCGCGAGAGAACTGACGAGCTCTCTAGACTTCAATCCTGCCTTGAAAGTTGTCAACTGTACCATATCGTCAGCCTCGTCTACCTCCAGTGTCTCCCTGGTAAAGCATTTCACATATGACCTCAATGTCTCCTTCTCTCCCTGCCTGATGGTGAGCAGGTGATCTGCGGTTCTCTTTGGTCGTTGTCCTCCAATAAAGTGTCGCAGGAAGGCGTTGCTCAGCTGCTCGAATGTGTCGATGGACGACCTTGGCAATTTCGTGAACCATTCCCGGGTAGCCCCCTTGAGTGTTGTTGGGAATGAACGACATAATATTTCGTCTGGGGGCTGTTGAAGCCCCAGGGTTGTTTTGAAAGTATTCAGGTGATCTTGGGGGTCTTTCAATCCATCAAAGGGCTCAAGCTGAGGTAACCGGAACTTCAAAGGCACTGGACAGTCGAGGACTGCCGTTATGAATGGTGAATCCGTCGCTCGCACCAGCCGATCCACGCTCCGCTCTGTTTTTCCTTTGATGGCATTCCTTAGTTCATCCATCTCCCTCCTCATCTCCCGAAGAATGTCTGAATTTTGCTCGGCGGGAGTGTTTGGCCCTTGATGGTCACTTCTTCTGTAGCTACTCCCTTCGCCTTCCTGATCTCCTTTCGAACGATTTTCCTCCTGCTGAAGTTGTAGCCTCATTTCCTGGTTTTGCTTAGTCAGCTCTTCAACTGTGGCTGCAAGGGCCTGAACTTGTTGAGCTAGGGCTGCGGAATCTTGATTGGACTCCATCCTAAAAGGAACAAAAGTAGGAAGCTTCTATTTCGAGTTTGAACACGAAAAATGTCGTCCCCACAGACGGCGCCAAACTGATGAAGTATGAATTCGTCAGTCAAATGAGTGTAGCCAGGAAATGTCTTCAGCCTCTTCCAAAGATGCTTTTCAGGGATGGCCACCGGTGTGGTGCCTGCCACAACACCTCCGATGCTAAAGTTAGTGTTAAGAATTGCACAAGAATAAGTAATCAAAATAGCATCAATCTTAATATTTCATACCTCTTCTGTGGGAGAGTGTGGGGGATTTATATATGTTGTTGTAGGTTCTAGCCGTTGGGTAATTTATGGAGGTTTAACTTCCCTCCGGGTAACGCTTCCTGGCCTCATCATGTGGCTTTAATTAGGTCCCAACGGTCTGTCCAGCTGGGTTTGTAACCGTCCCTGTCATTTACTGATGGTATTGAATGAAATGTTGTCCCCGTCAGTAACGTGTTTTCTCGTCATTGAAGGCTTTTCTTGTCGGTACGATTTACCTCTTGCAAGACCTACTTCGTCAGTCCCATCAATTTACATGTATTATAATGATGTGATTTATGTAGTCATTTAATCAAGTCACATAAGACATAACTACTAAGTAATTCACATAATTAAAACTAGTTTGGGTAGTCAGATAATGGATTGTAAGATAATGGATTGTAAGAATGTTTTTTAAAGAAATTATGTTTATAACAATAAGGACAGAATTTTCTTATGACTTACTACATGGTGACACAAATCAACATAAGGTTCGCATGTAATTATTAACAAGCCCAAGGACACAAATTTTTTTACAAATGTTGAGGTGACAAGTAATAATTGATACAATAAAAGTTAAATGTGTCTTGATTTTGTCATGTAGTCTAAAGGCCGGATTTATTTCCATTGAGACAGATTCTAAGAACTGCCATGAAAGTCTTGCTAACCCAAGCTCGACTCCCCCTTATTGACAATTAGGACCATTTGTATTGATATGCAAAATCTTTTGTCCAATTCTCCTAATGTATATGTCTGCCTGCAGGCTGCCCACTCGTTAGCTAAATGGTTGTTAAAGTGTAATGCTTTTGGTTCCTTTGCTTTAGGCATCAACCCCCTTATTTTGAGTCTTATTAGGGGAGATGCCCGTTTTTCTTGTAGTTGTTCTTGTCTTTTATTCATCCAAAAAAAACAAAAGTGATGTCGTGGACGGAGCTGTTATTGGACCCCCAACCCCCCAAAAAAAATTTTAAAAAAAAAATTCCTATATTAATAAGTACTAATTTTAACAATTTTGTTCAATAAAATTACACTTTGCCTCTCTTAATAATGCTATCAATTCTTTTGAGAGTAATGTTATAACCACAAACATTTTTATACAAACTATTGAGGTTGCAAATTATTATAGATTCGTATACTTGCATTACTTTTTACTTATCAATAATCACTTACCATATTAGCAATTTGTAAAAAAATTTGTAGTTTTAGCATTTTTCACCTTTTAAATGACATAAAAAATTAATTGATTAAATCTAAAACAAAATATACAAACCAAAAAAAATTAGCCCAACAATAAAACTAAAAAAATTAAGCTCAATCAATTTATTTTAACCAGAACAAACAACTTGGCCATTTAAAAAATTTTAAACAAAAATCTTTAGTAATAAAGCAGTAGACTCAAAGGCCAGAGCTCCCGCACACAGCTAGCAACAGAGTCGCCCCTCCTAACTCTAAGTCTTACCTCCGTCCCTGAGTAATGTCAAAAGGTCAATATTGGTCCCATGCAACATTAATGTTGCAATAATGTTTATTCATAATTTGCAACCTCAACAAATTATGAAAATTGAAAATTTACTAGCTGAGTTGGCTTCACCGAATTGCAGTAAAAGTTTAGAAGTTGTAATTGTGCCAAGTTAGTTCATCAAATTGCAGTAATTTTTAAGATAATAAAAAAAAATAAAAAATAAAAACGGTTTATTTTTTCTTATCAGATTGTTTTAACAAAACATGCAACCTTTTTTTCTTCACTTTTTTTTTGGATAATCAATTAACAATTAATCCTCATTGAAATTAGACCTTTTTCTATACGGATTCTTCTTAAACTTAAAGATAAATTGGTCCGAAATTAAAAAAAAAAAAAAAAAAAAGGATTGAATTAAAACGTTGAATTTTTTTTAATACAAATCTTCTTCTTAAACTTGAAGATAAATTAGTCCAATTTAAAAAAAAAAAAAATAGATATATAGTTTTTTATTTCTTGGTAAACTAAGGTAGTATGTGAAGGAAAGTCTATTTATCATAACTACTTATTTCCTCTTCACATGGCAAAATACATTTTATAGAACTTTCAATAAATAAGTTTAATTGAAACTCAATGCAAATACTTTTTATTCATATCAACTTCTTCAATCTAGAGTATATTGTGTGTGTGTATATATATATATATATATATTTTTTTTTTTTTTAATTCTTTCCTTCTACCGCAAGTCTTTTTTTGCTCTATTCTTCCTTTCTCTTATCTAGTTATATATTTCTTTATTCTTTATTTTTTTTTTTGGTAAACAATATATTTCTTTATTCTAAACTTGGACATATATCTCTCTTTTCTTTTCTTTTTCACGTGCAACCCACGTGTTTCACAAACTAGTATAATTTCTGAACCGGTGGAATTCTCTCTGGGAGTCACTTCGCCTCAGGTGCTGATCTATTTTCCCGGAAAAGCTAAAAAGAAACGCTGAGAGACTTGAGTCTCAGCTCAGGAATTATCATTCATAATCATCATCAACTACAACAACAACAACAACGATGAAAACGAAATCTCCTTCGGTGATTCACCTTTCATTTATTATTCTTATTCTTCTATTGGGTCTAACAATTCACTCCACCGCCGAAGTCATAACCCTAACCGTTGACACCTTCTCCGACAAGGTAACTACCCCAAATTTAACCCTAATTTTATCTTCTCCTTTTTTACACTCAATATAACAGATCCAATAACGTACATATACATATATATATATATATATATATATAATCCCAATTATATTTACCTATCTGTTGAAAATCACACACACACACAGAAAGATTTCGGTTTGGTTCTTTTGGTAATTTTATATTTAGTAGCAATGAAAGAATTGATTTATGGTTAGTACCAATATTCATTGTTTGTTTTTCTATGTGTGTTTTGTTGGTTTAGGTGAAGGAGAAGGACACGGCGTGGTTTGTGAAATTCTGTGTTCCGTGGTGTAAGCATTGGTAATTAAGTAATTAACTATAGAAATCAAGCTACGGTTTCATTTTCATTGTTTTGAATAAGCTAGACTTTGTTAGTTATGGAATTTGTATGTTCTTATATACACTGACATATATATATATATACACATTATTGTTTGCATTGCGAGTAATGATAATTATAACGGGTTTTTTAGTAAGAACTTGGGGACGTTGTGGGATGACCTCGGGAAGGCGGTGGAAGGAGAGGATGAGATAGAGATTGGAGAGGTTGATTGCGGTGTGAGTAAAGCAGTGTGTTCCAAAGTTGATATTCATTCATATCCCACATTTAAGCTCTTTTATGAAGGAGAAGAAGTTACTAGATATCGAGGTAACGTTCATGTTTTTTATGTCTTTACTATTTGGATAGCATAGTGTTTTTAAGTTTGTTTTAGCTCTATCATAATTCATAATGCTTACAATTGCCTCTTTGATCTTAAGTCTCGAGAATTTACTCTTTGGCCTTGAATAACCATAAAGAAAGCCTTCAAGCTTTCATACTTTTGGATTATTGTCAATATTCATGGATTGTGCCATTCAAATGCCTTTGAAATTGCTGAGGAGCAAAGCATTTAAAACTTCAAGTGAGGCTTTTTAGTGTGGTTCCTAACGTATTTAAGCTTTAAGCTTCAATATATATAAGCTTCAAAATAGCTCATAGAAAAGAAAAACAGTCAAGAAATGAAATGCCAGGAGTGCTAAATGGGCAGAAATTTTTGAAGGACACCATACAGTTATGGTAATGCAAATTTTATATTTGGCCAGTGACGTGGTCTCACATTTCAAATAGTAACTTGGTGGGAGAATAGGCAACTGCTTGCTTCCCAATGTCTAGGCAAGTCAAGCAATGTTCTCACTAATGATGCACGCACACACACACACACACCAGCACTTGGTCATGTAACCTATGAAGATGGGTTATATAAAAATAAATCTAAGGGAATCCTTTTGTTAGCACTCCAGCACTTGGTCATGTGACCTATGAAGATGGGTGATATAAAGGGAAATTGAAGGGAATCCTTTTGTTTGGTTTGTGAGTGGTAAAGTGATTTCAATTAGGCAAGGCTTGTGCATTTACTTGGGTTACCTTCTGATAAAGAGATTTTTTAGCTTTTAATGGCTTCTATAAGGAAGCATCAAAAGTGCTTATATTTGGCTTAAAGTTCAATCTGAGAGTTATGCCGAAGAAAGTTATCAATGTGTTCTCAGTTTGGCAGGGTTCTTTCTGAAGGCATAGATATATAGGCTTCTGGAAGGCAGTGCCACATTGCATTATTTGGTGCCTTTGGCGAGAACGGAATGCTAGAAGTTTTGAGGGATGTGAAAGGACTATTCTTGATCTTAATGCCTTTTCTTTTGTATTTTATTAGATTGGAGTGTCGCGTTTAATTCTCCTTCTTGTTTTTCTCTTTTAGATATGTTTGAGAATTTTAATTTGAATTGACTGTTCTTCTCACTGAGTACACTGAAGTGGTTTGATTTCTTTTTAATAATGTTTTTTTGTTCCTTATATATATATATTCAATCTGAAAACCTTCGTTTGTTATCCATAATTCTAGGTTACCTCAGAGAATCTTCTATTTGCTTAGTCTTGTGTATCATCCAACAACATAAATTACCATCTAGATAGTTGTGAAGTTGGGGATTGAATACACATGGAGACATTGAACAAGATTAATGGAAAATTTATAAATAACAAGGCCCAATGCGAAGAAAAGATTTTGGACTGCACAATGGGTGGTTGTTCATGGATCTAGCATTCATAATATTGCATGAGCATGACATTTTTGAGGGACTTGCAGAACAAATATTTGTCTTGTTTTCATTTACCTATGCCTAAACAATTTGAGTGCATGTACTTATGAATGCGTACATGTCTACTTCTGTTACTATAGTTTTTCAAATGTCAATAATGTGCCTTGTTTAGTTCACTTTCTGGTTAGTGTGAATTTTTGTTATATGTTGCATACCAACTTCTAGCTTTATGCATATGTGCTGCTGCCTGACGAATTGGTGTAACTCTTATCACTCAGCATTTGGTTGTTGCTACTCAAATCTGTAATCATTAATTATGGCTGGGTTTTTGCTTGAGCATGGGATTGACATTATGTTTATTGTTTCTAATCATGTCTCATGTCCAGTTTGGTCTTCCTCTTACTTTAAAGATGCTTTCTTTCATAGTTTTCTTCTTCTTCTTTTTTTCATCAGTAATGTATCAATAAAGGGGTGCAACCCTAGATACATGGTAAGTTTACAAGAGAAACACCTATACAGAAAACTAGCCTCTAAAGTCTAAAATTTAAAAGATCATTGAACTCCAATAAATTAGACAAGGAGAAGCAAAAAGTGGAATCCATGTAGTGTAGTGATAGAGAGAGCATAAGAATTGTTGCTTAAAATTTCTTGCATCCTTCAAAATTTTGAGCATTCCTCTCTCCAAATACACCACCTAATGCACAAGGAAATTTCATTCCAAATATTACTACCACAAAGCATCCTTACAACATGCCAACAAGTCAACCACCACTCTAGGTATGACCAGCAAAATTCCATACAAACAAAAAACCAATCTCCACAACTCTCTAGCTGTCAAGCATCATGTAGAAAATGATCCATTGTTTCCCTACTCAATTTGCAGATGCAACATCATTCCACTATGATTACATGGCACTATCTCAACTGTTCCACCATCCTAATCTTCCCTAACACCACTGGCCATGTAAAAAAAAGGGAAAAAAAAAAGCACTCTGGTGAGTGTGCCCTTCCATTTTATAGTTTAGTGACCTAATTCAATCAACGCATCAAGTTAACATATTAAATAGGTTAGAAAAATGATTTGACCAACTTGGCAGTTTATTTCTCTTGGGTTTTATTATACTGGACCAGAGAGGAATACGTTTGCATATGCTTTTAAACGTTTCTGGAGGTTGAAGCCTTTTTTAGCAACTCTGAAATGTTTTCATAGTTCTCTATCTTGCTATTCATTTTTTGAATGATGTAGCTCTAGATATGTTTATTAGCTGCTTATGGATGAGATGATGAAACTCCTGACTGCTGATTTAACTTGCAAAGATGAGTGTATATCATTGTATAGCTTCTATTATTAGGGTTTGCTCTAGGGTGAATTCTTTACTGAGTCACACTTGCCATAAGGTGTTTATGTACTCATTGCCCACAACAGATGTCACCAATTTAATTATTTGTTTTAACTCAAAATAATTTCTCCTTTATTAAAAGCAGATGAAGAGTAACATTTTCTAATAATTTAAAATATAAATAAATAAATAAAAAGAGATGAAGAGTAAAGATGTCGCATCACTAGACAGTATGTTTAACTCATAAAGGAAGGGTACTTATCTTTAAAATGAAGCTTTGAGAAGGCAGTAATAAAAATTTTTGATCCAGAACATGTAAATCATTTATCCTGCATCATGGTTAATGTGTATGGTAAGACATGTGCATGTATAGGGAAGGAGTAATAATGCTAGGCTTCATGTTCTATTTTGATTGTTGAAAATTACAAGTAGAGGAATTCATTTTGGTAATAGATTTAATATACAACAAAGTAAATCAATATAGCATGTATGTTAGTGGACTTTGGGTTTACTCTGGTAAAATTTATGATATTCTATTATTCTATATCCTGTTGATCAACTATTGAAGCTATTAATATGGGAAAAGAAGCAATTTTTTATTGATTCTTGGATGTGATTTAGACCTCCAGTATTTTGAAGTGGCAAAGTAATGGCCCCTAATTTAATGGCATATTGTGACTCTGTGCTTCTATCCCAGATCAGAATAGAATACCATACTTGTTTCTGACATGTTACGTTACTTAAACATGGTTTAATATAAATTTTCACGTGATAATGGTGAACCTCATCGTGCATGGACATCATAAGGTGTGAGGTTGAGAATAATTTATTCAAAAAAAAAAAAAGAGAGAGATGTGGGGACAAGAGTAATGGTGCTATTGGCTGCAATTAGAATGGGATGAGAAATATGAAAGATAATAGTGGTAACTATATTATAATGAAAATGATGTGTGATAATTATCAAAAATGAAGAAGAAATGCACTTCTCCAAATCAGCCCTCTACTTTTATTCAATGATTATCGTCCTCCACAATCTTCTCGTTCTTATGAATTATTGATCCAAGATATCCATAGTAATCTCTCCAAAAGAAAATATGATTTTGTTAATGATCACTGCTAGTCTGTTTTGAAAGAAAAATCATGATACTTTAAAAAATATTGGGGGCAGTATGGATGGATGGTTTTTGTGGAATTCATGATTATATCAGACTGATGGATGTGGGATAATACTTGTGATATGAGGATAGTGATTGCAGGATTTAAATGAAATTGTGATGCTGATGATGATAATGATAATGGTCATGGTGACAGTTGTTTTAGCAACTATGCCAAAAACATGATGATATGTCACTTGGATTTAAGTTTTTTATTTTTTTTTAATAAGTAAAAATAAGTCATCTGGATTCAATTGATTTGGTTCCCTGAATAGTTTCAATTTACCAGACTTCTAGATATAGCATTTCTTTTTGCTTGGTAATTAATCATGCACCTGATGGGGGAAAATGGTGCAGGTGCAGTGACCACACCTGTGAGCCCTTTTCTTTTTTATTCAGAGGAAGAGAAAAGAGGGGGGGGGGGGGGGGGGGGGGGGTGCGGGTTGAAATGGATGATGTTTATGTATTCTGTGACACAAATCAAGATGAGGAAAATGATTTTCTGAATTGCTCCAAATGTTAGCAATTTGATGTCATGAAAATAAGGAGGATCAGTTTTCCAGATTTCAGATTAACAATTTATCAACTTTTTTTTCATTATGATTATGATTATGATTATTATTTCTTTTGGGCCGGCATCTTCTAAACATTAGCTTCCTCTGCTGTGTACATTTACATTATTTGTTTGGTTGAGTTGACTTGAACCAATTGGAGACAGTCAGTGCTTATGTAGTAATTGTAGACTGATGATTTGAGTTTGTCAATTTAATGGTATTCGTGTAACTGGGTGATCTGACTTTCTTTTTGCAAACTGTAAAAATTACCAGGATCAAGGGATGTCGAATCACTTAAAAAATTTGTTATAGAAGAAGCTGAACAGGCAGCAGCAAAAGCACAACTTGGCAGTGATAAAGAATTGTGATATTGTGTAAGGTAGACACCCGATTGCTTTGTATTAATTATTCTTGCAGTACCATATGAGAGGGGCTTGTGATCCCTTGTCAAGGTTGGGAGTATGGAAATTAGTCTTGGCAAACAAAATTTCTGTTTGTTTTACTGTTTTGCTTTGAAATCTTTTGCGAATATTACTTGGAGAACATGATTTTCTCTCTTTTATTACAGATAAAAAAAAAAAATTTATCTCTTCAGAAATCTTTTTTATGTGGTTTGACATTTAAAGGCTTTCTTGTGGTGCAGGTGTGGGACTTCCTACTCGAACAAGGAGGGTCATCAGCACTTTATAGCAGAATGGACCACCCGGCTTAGTGAGCATTTTGTAAGTTCTAGCAATTATTATTTAAAAGATGGCCCCATTTTTGTTCTTGTGGTCGGAGTTTGTTTAATCAGGAAGATAAAAACTTAGAACTAATCTTGACAGCACAGAGAATTAGTGTGTATTAATGAACGTCGAATCTCATGACATTCTATCTATGAGATTTTTTTTTTTTTTTTTTTTTTTAATGATTTGGAACAAGATGATAAAATCAAAGTTGTCATATTGTCAGACTTCCTTCTTTGGATATGGAATGTATCTCGAGTACATCTTATAAATTTGTTCTAACCATTTCAGATTCATCTAATGAACCAATCTTTTTTAGAGGAAATTACATAATTCCTTCTTGTGATTTAGACTTAACCTGTGTAACTTTTCAAACCCAATGCTATTTACCCTGTTTTGGATATTTTAAAAAAAAAAAAACCCAGCCCATTCCATTTGTGCTTTCTTTAGGAGCAAGACCAAGCGACCATTCACAAGCCTCCACCGAGAACGTTGGGGCTGAGATGTCAGATTCCTCCTGTCAATTCCTTGAAGAAAGATGGGCTGGTCCCAAATTTTTTTAGCTCACCACACACACGTGGAATGTACGGTCCCCTAGCATTAAATAGAACATTGTCGTCCAAATTGCCCAAGAGGCCCAAGGCTTGAGACCATAGCATAATGGCAGGAATTTTCCAGGTGCCTCGACAATCCCTAATATAAAAGTAATTAGGGTTCTGCACTGCTTTACTTTTTCTAATTCTATTGTCCTTCACCGAACATTTTGAAGCGAAAATGGAGAATTTACAATTAAAGAATCTACATTATATGAGATCTTTTTAGGAAAAGATACAAACGGAACCGAACCAAGGAAATGAAAAGGCATATTCAAATATTAATCATTAAAGTAACAACATTTATCAATATGTGACCACAGTCAAGAAAAGGCATATTCAAATATCAGTCATTAGCAAGACTCGTTATTTTATCAATATGTGACCATAATCCAGCCAGAATGAGCAAAATTAGAATCATCTCCATGAACCTTATAAAAAATCTCAACTACTACAACTCCATTTCAGGTGCAAAATTATGCTGACAACATCTTATAGAACAAAAAATTAAAAAAAAAAAAAAAAATCATATAGAAGGGAAAATTAACAACGAAGGTTGTGAAACTCGGACCTAATTACACAGCCTGACCTGGTTAATTGTGAGATGATTATTTTAAAACCAAAAACTAGCCAAAAAAAAAAAATGTCACTAAACCATGCGAATCAAGGTTGAACCTTCCAGATTTGAAAATTGTGGCCGAATCGGACTACGCAAGTTTTATTTTATTTTATTTTTTTTAAGAATGAAATTCTATGTTTTTGTAATAAACAATTTGTAACTTGGAGTTTATTTGCTTCTTTATGCAATTTTACTTTGTACTTTTAAGGATTGAGAAGTTCAATATCTATTTATATTTTATTAGGATTTGAGATTTCTTACTTTCTTTACGAAAGTTATGAAATTATAATATGAAAAATACATTTGAAAGATAGATCTCTATATTTATTTGGACTATTTTAGTCAATTTTTCAATTTTTATATTTATTTATATTTTAAATAATTATTAAATTAGTAATGATGTCATCACTGTTCGACTCTGTCTAATCTCAAAAACCTTAAATCTCTCCATTTTCCAATTCTTTGAACAATCCATGTTTCAAAACCATGCTAACAACATTTAGTAAGACCCATTATTTTATTTGCCAAGAACTCAATGGCACTATCCAGTTATTTCCATAGAAGAACTTGTATTTGCATCCCCAAAAGGGGAAAGATAAATATCCATATTTTATCAATATGTGGCCGTAGTCCAATAGGAGCAATTTAAAATCATCTCCATATTATAAACAATCTCAACTACTTCATTCCATTCCAGATGCAAATTTATGCGAAAGTGACCACTTCTTGCAACAAAGACATCAAAATATGAGAGAGAGAGAGAGAGAGAGAGCACTAGCAAGTATTTATTTCATCTTGGTAAAGCAGTAATTCAATGCACTGGATGCGACACAATACGGACATGTGGCCAATTTTGGAGACATGTCTGCATTATCTTGTGTCCAAGTCGAATCTTTTTTGTCTATGTTTTTCTAGGTTCCAAACCAAGAGTAAAGATGCACATTATCTTATTTTATGAGTGAAATAATTGTTTGATTTTTATGATTTAAAAAATAAATAAATAAATAAAAACCAATCGGCAAGAGGTATAGTGTAGGTTTTGAAAAGTTAAGGTGATAATTGAAATATAACTAGACCACATGGAGGTACAATGCAATTGTTCCTACTTTTTACTACAATCATATTTTCATCTCTTGACCAAGATTTGAATTTTTTTTTTTTTTTGATACCATTCATAGAAAAAAAAACCAGGAAACAATACAAGAGTTATTACAAAAATGTTGGATTAATCCAACAGTGGTTGGTTGGCATTCTAGTAGCTTGCTCAGCTAAAGTAGCAACTTTACACAAAATGATCATTGGTACAAAAAGGATTGAAAGACCAGCCCGTTTTGTGATAGGGAATGTAAATCTGTGAGCACAATTTTTTCCTTCCAATTGGGAGAGTTTTTCCATTTGATAATTGAACTAGTCTCTTACAATCACTTAGTACAAGGATCTGTCTATTGCCAAGAGTTTTAGCTTTTATGGACGCCTCCATTATTGCTTCCTGAACAGCACCAAGAACAGAATCAGCAGCACAACTTGCTCCACCAGAGAAGATGAGGTCTCCTTGCAAATTGATGGCTTCATAGGCATATCCACATCTGTTAGGATTTTTCCTTCTCGCCCCAACAACTTTGATGATCAGCTGCCAGCTATCTCCATTACCGCAGTCTAGAGGTTAATGGTCCATAATTCGATCAAGATTTTGTTTTTTGGAAAAGGCTTCTTGGTACCTGCAAGTTAAACATTGAGCTGTTAGAATAACTTCCATTGGGTTTGGGTGTATTCCTTCATGAACCACTTTATTCCTGTGATTCCAAATAGTCCACAGGAAGGAGAATAAGGATTGAATGTAGAACATCATCCCCTGATCCAGCAGTTTATGTCTTTGGAGGACAGTCCCAATTCAGTGTTAGACAGATGCATTGTTCAATTCAGAAGTATGTACAGCCAAAGAGGATCCATGCCACCCAGCTCTAGCAAAAGGACAGTAGAGAAATAGATGAGATATGGATTCACCCTAGAAAGGGCAAGTACTTGGTGTTGGTATCCCTCTATTCTTTAAAGTTAGTTTCACAGGGAGGCTGTCATGGAGGACCTTCCACACGAAAGTAATAATTTTCACAGGGAGTTTCACCTTCCAAATCAGAGTCCAGACTTCTTGTGGGAAATCATGGTTTCTGTTTTGAACAGAACAGGGAAAGGTAGCCTCTTTAAGAAGCATGTTGTAAGCTTTCTTAACTTGATAGTCACGAGAGTGGGAGTGTTTCCATAATAAACTATCAAGACCCGTTCCTGTCCTGGAAATGGGATATCCCAAAATTTCATTGCAAATGGGATATGGGTGTAGTGTTCTAACCAGATAAGCATTCCAAGTACATGAATTATTATCAATTAAATCAGCCACTGTGCCTGAGTGTAACCTGTGATTGTCTAGGTTTTGGGGTTGGCAATGATACCAAGCTGGATGAGTAAGGGTAATTTCTTTACCATTCATTATTAACCATCTTCCTTCTTTGAGTTTACTGTTTTTCCTGTCAATGATATTTCTCTAGAACTAGGAGTGATGAGGTTTAGGGGAACACTCTTGTATAGAATTTCTTGAAATATTTTGCTTTAAAGGTTTTAGCTAGAACGGATTGAGGTCTGTGGCTAATTCGCCAATACTGTTTAGCTAGCATTGCTGGGTTTATGAGACTGAATATTTTAAGCCCAAGGCCTCCCTCTCTTCTGGGTCTGCAAATGGTATCCCAATTTATGAGGTGCAACTTCCTCACTCCTAAATCATGACCCCACCAGAAAGCTCTAGTTATGGTGTCCATTTTGTTTCAAATGGTTTCAGGAACTTTCATATAGGAAAAAGTGTATAGAGGCATTGCCTGGAGAATTGATGAGATGAGGGTAGTTCTACCAGCTTGAGATAGAAGTTTTGCTTTCCATCCCGGAAGTTTGGATTGAAGCCTATCCACGAGGACTTGAAAATCACCCACTCTTTTTCCCCTAGGCTTGAAGTTTAAGCCAAGATATTTGTTTGGTGTTTGGACTATGTTAAACTGAAGGTTTTAAGCTAGATTATCTTGGTCCTCTCTAGGCATATTAGGGGAACAGTAAAGATTAGACTTTGAAAAGTTAATACTTTTTCCAGAAATGGAAAAATACCAAGACACAATTTTTTTGTATATAGGACAGAGAATGCCTGTCATTTTGAAAGAAAAGGAGGGAATCATCAACAAACAAAAGATGGGTAAAGGAGCATCCATTTCTTCCTAGTTGAACCCCCTTAATTTCCTTGAGACTCTCAGCTTTCGAAAGGGAGAGGGACATAATGTTTGCACACATGAGGAAAAGATAAGGAGATAAGGGGTCCCCTTGTCTAAGTCCTCTAGAAGGAATGAAGGATTTAGAGGTGCTACCATTTATGAGCAAAGAATAGTTAACAATAGTAACACATTCCATAATCCAATTCACCCATTTTGAACTAAACTTCATGGACATAAGAACAGCTTTCAAGAAATTCCATTCAAGCCTATCATAAGTTTGCTCATATCTATTTTAAGGCACCAAAACATTTTTTTCCTGCCCTTTTTTTGCGAAGGAATCAAAAATCTCATGAGCTATAAGGATATTATCTGTAATGTTTCTCCCTTAAATGAATGCATTTTGGAATGGAGTAATGAGATTATCCATTAAAAGGTTTTAATCTATTGACAAGTATTTTGGATATGACTTTATAAACAACATTGAATAGGATAATAGGACGAAAATGGTTAACATCATCTGGGAAAGAAACTTTAGGGATAAGAGTGATATATGTATGGTTAAGGGTTTTAAGTAGAGAACTTGAGTGAAAGAAGGCATGCACAATATTAATCCAATATTTTTTATTGTAAAAAGTTGACAAGTTAGAAGATTCGTGATTCCTTATCTTTAATTAGGGAATGTAAATTTTGTATCATTTCCAAACCTAAATCTTATCAGTTTGCCATTGTGTTTCTCACTCCCACTTGTGCTATTTTTGTCTAGATTAATTGCTTTTTTTTTTCCATGTCATAATCAAAGAATAGGGAGAGAGGGTTTATCTTACGATGATGATGATGAATACAGGGCATTAACATTATGTTTGGAAGGGTGGAATGTAAAGGAAGCAATTTGATTTTTAGAGAATATTTTTTTGCATTCCCTTGTTTGGTTGTTTAATGAGAGTGGATGGAATGGATGGTAAGTGAGCATTAATTCTATTCCATTCCTTTTCCCAAAATTAGGTAGAACATAAGAGAATGAAAACTATTTAATGTTTTTTGAACCAAAGTTCCAACCACACATTATATTATTTACAAAATATCTCACCTTATATAATAATTGAATGTAAGATACCTTATGTTTCCTCAAAAAAAAAAATTTTTACAATATTTAAAACGCTTTCAAATAACAAATATAAATACCTTAATTTAGAAAATCTAATCTATTATATTAACTATAATTTGTTAATAAATAGTCATAACATTTTAAGAAAATTTTGGAAATAACACTTATAAGTTTCATCTACTATTTTCATTTTTTACTTAACAAAAAAAACAAATCATCAAATTGTTTTGTGCATCACGCAAATCTGTGACTAGTATATATGAAAGGAGAGTGTTGCATACAGATGTTGGAAAAAAAATACTCTTTGTTGCAAAATATGGGGGAAAAAGAAAAGAAAAGTAAAGAGTTAGAGATTGAGCTAGAGAAACAAGAAGTGATAACATGTAAAAGACCAATCTCTTATTTTTCCCCTTTAGATCTTAAATAACATAAAATATCAGTTAGTCCACATCCTATCATTAAAATCTCACTAAAGAGAATAAGAACAATATATTAAAATTAAGCCACATTCCATCCAGCATCTTCAGAATATAAATAAAATCCTAACAAGAATAGCATTGAAGTCATTAAAACAAAGATCACTGTAATTAATTAATAAGGGCATGTTTGGTAAGGGATTCTAAACAACAATTTCGAATATTTAAACACTGAAAACAGTAGGTGTGGGCACAAGCACTCGCAACGTGGTTGGGTGAGTACGCCTTGGCCTAAGGTAGACCATGGCAAAGGGTGTAAATGGAGTTGCCACCTAGTTTAGGTTTAGGAACCATAAATATAACACCTTTTATGGAATGACTGATCTTTACCAAAGCACATGTCTGGAGTTTAGTTATGGGGATGGGAAGGTGTTAGGCACCCAATCCCACTCGACCCGTGAGTCGGCCTCCACTCATTGTGTTTCGAGTCTTAATCACATTAAAGGCATATTTAACATGTTATTCTAATTCACACACACACTCTAACATGCATCTAGAAGCAAACAAACATGGCATAATCATCTCCAAGCCTAACATTCATCTATCATGGCTAGGGGCGTTTGCGATACAGTGCAATGCAATTTTGGGCCATTTTTAGCACTGCACTTTGTGGTGTGGTTTAGTTAAAACCATAACTTCATTGCACTTTATTTTTGTGGTCACATATGCAATGCGGTGCAGTGCGGTGCGGTATAGAGTTTAGCCAAAACTATAACCACACCATACCTCCATTTTGCAGTCACATGTGCGATGCGGTGTATCGTGTATAAGATGCAGTTTGAACATTTGAAAACTGTATATATTTCAAATTTTAAACTTTGTGAGAGTGCCTTTTTTCTCAGCACAGTGGCCCAAAGATCCTGGGCCAAATAATTGTTCTTGGTGGACTGGGCTTAGTTCACTGCAGCTAACGGGCTGTTTAAGAACTAAGTGGTGCACAAAGCAAACTTCCTACAACACAAATAAACTTAACAAACGAAAATACTCGTATTGAATGACAGTTCAAACAACAAGGAAATGTGCAACAGATAAAATATGGTAAAAGAAAAAGGGGTTAGGGATCCTTGAATCAATGAGAGACATTTTATAAATTTTTTTTTAGTTATGGTTACAATGCTCACTAAGACGTGATACAAGGTTCAACTAAGTTCAAAAATTACAGACTTTGATAGCTATTCGAGCTTCAAAGACTTGCAAAGTTTGAATTTTTTGAATCCAAGTACGTGCTATAGTGGCTGTCTAGGGGATACCGGGAGCTGTTCCTCTGTTTTCCTTGAACTTTACAGAGTCCTTTTATGGCTCTTGTGTCTTTTCTAGAAATCCAAAATGGCAATGTGTGTCTAGATGAAAATCAATGAGTCCCTTAATCTCTGAATGCCCGTTAGCTAGGACTTCCTCCTTCTTTTATAGTGCAGCTCTAGGGTTCCGGGGGTACCAGTGATTTCTCCCTTTTGCCCCTCAGAGTTTGCGTTGTGTCAGTTTGCTCAGGGGCTAGTCGTTTCCTTTTTTCTCATAGCTTCTTCCTTTTGGTGCGACCAAGCTAAAAGCCCCATAGCTGATTTTCCATTTCAAGTTCCCCTCAGGCCACTGATCTTCAGTCCTTTCTTTCACCCTCCCAGCTTTTGGTTGCACTCCATTTTTGTCATTTTCTTGAATAGTTAGAATCTTTTACTACTGGGTTGAAAGCTCCCTTCCGGTTACCTCTTTTATACTTTTCTCATTCTAGGGACCTTAGGGGACAACTCCTTCGTTCATGCATTTTCTGCTCCTGTACTTTTCTGGTTCCACTGTCTGTCTGGGCGCATAAGACCCGCATGCTCTTTGTCTTTTTATCTTGCTTCAATTTTACTTATAGTGTGTTGTTCGTTCCAGAGATCCCCAGACTCTGGTGACTTCTTGGATCCCGGCCCAGCTCTTTTTATTTGGCTCCTTTTGGTTTGTTGATCCTGGCCGGTTGGGCCTTTCTTTTGCTTTATGTATTTTAAATTCTGTTCTTCCATGGATCGTTAGATCCCAATCCTTTAGGCCTCCCACTCTTTTCTTCTTTCTTTTTCTCTTTTCTTCATCACGTGAATCCAGCCCCTTATTTTCTCTAACTCCATTTCCATGAAATTGGCCCAACATGCTATTTCTTTGGGCCTTAGATTGTGGGCAATTTTGAACCTCAACAAATTTTTCCTACCCAGCCCAAAACTAATTTTTTTTCCTTTGTTTTGGGCCAAGTTTTAAACTATTAAGCTAGTTTTTCTTTATTTTGGGTTGTCTTTCCTAATCAACACTTGCTAGGGTTATTAAACTATTAATAATATATTTAATATTAAAAAAAAAAAATATATATATATATATATATATTAATATATAGAGAGGGTGCAATGCAGTGCGGTTTGTATGGTTTTCTTATTATAAAACTACAAACCACATTGCACCATGCGGTGCGGTGCAGTGCGCTATTACTTGCGGTGCGGTACGGTGTGATGCGGTTATGCCATTTTATGGGCGGTTTTGGTGTGATTTTTGCGATTTGTGTGGTTTGGTGAACACCCCTAATCATGGCATTAAGCATATATTACCAAGGGAAAAACATCACAAGGCAAGATAAACACATCTAAACATCCAAGCATCAAAGCTCATGGTATTCAACCAAGCATATTAGGTAACTTTATATTCAAAGTTAAAATGCATGTGTGGTGGGCCTTTTGTGATTTTGGGGTTGACTGCCTCCTTCTGCATTGGGCCCGAGTGTTTTGGATAAAAGAGTTGGGACCAGTCTAATTGTAACTCACCTTGGTCTAGCTTGCGCACAAACTATGCCCCGTTTGCCGAAACTTTAATCACATGCCCATGGCAGGTGAAGTTGCTACAGAAGAGTTATGGTAGATAAATGCAATAAAACAATGATAAAAGAAATTCAATATTGTTAGGCAAAACAAGCGAGAGATCCTTAATTAAAATAGGGAAAAGAGCACATTATAGGCTAAGTTGCAAAGACGAGATAAGAAACAGTAGCAATAAGTGATAAAATCGAAGAATGAAAGATCAGTTTGCCACATTCAATTGTGTTACGGGGCTAGGGCCAAGGAGGGAACCACTTCCTCAATGAGGGTGACCTCACAGGATGATCCTGCTGTAGAAATTATCCACTTTGAGGGAACGGGCTTGAATGGCTTGTGCCCAAACAAGTTTTTTATCCTCAACAGAGGGTAGGCTTTTAGAAGGAGAGAATGGATTAGCCTATTGGTGAATGCCTACCATTCTACACTCCCTATTTTTGTTCTTTCTCTTTTCTCGCTGTTTTGTTACTTTAATTCTTTCCCCACTCTTTTCTTTCTTTCTTAATGCTTGCTCGTGTGGTGTTATGGTGATGGTGGTGCTGTGATTCTCTTCTAAAGGTTACTATGGTTGTGATGATGTTATTGTGCACAGCAAGGACCCTTTATATACTGCCTACCATGACTAGTTTTTTACCATTTCAGCCTTTAACTACTTTTTTCTGGTTTAGGGTGTTCCTCCTGACCACCCACTAGTTTGTCAGCTATCCAGTCACCACCACTTACCTGTACTGGCTGTGCCACTCCCCATTACAAGACAAAGAAGATTGTTTTGTTTTCTTGCTCATCATGGCATTCTTATACACCACAATGTGGGTATTCCCTCTTGCTATCCCTCATGGCATGCACCTAGTGGTTCTAACTCATCTTTTCTTCTTTTAGGTGGTATGTCATCTCAGCAGGACATCGCTCCCAAAAGAACATGAGTGGGAATCCTAGAATAGGCTTTCCCTTCTCCCCACCGCCAAACCATACCCTCTCTTACCTCTAGCCCATGACCCACCACTCCTGTATTGGATGGGTACAGGTTGGTAATGCCTGGGCCTTGCACGTGCTCCACTTCCCGTGTACGTCAAAAGCTTGTCTACTGCTCATGCGTTTGCCACAATCTGGAGGCTCATCTGTGCATTCTACCGCTCATCCTTGACCTCTTACAGCGTGAACTGTTTTCTAATTTTCTCTCCTTTATTGGCTTGCTCTTTTCAAGGGCCGAGCCTTGTTTAATTATGGGTTTTCCCCTCTTCAGTCCATTCTTTACTCCTTCGGTAGTCTTGTTGTCATTCTTGCCACACCACTCTACTGTTCCTGCAGTGGTATTATTTGACCCGTGCTTACTGGGCCTCTTTGGCCCTGCTGCCTATTCTTCTCTCAATGACTCAATATGGTCATTGGATTTATACTCATATTACTTTGGGCTTTCCTAAGCCATTACATTGCTTGTGAGCTCCTTTGTCCCATTTCTTTTTTCTTGAGCATCCTTAGCCCATTTGCTTTCCTTGGGCATCCTTCGCCCATTTTCTAATTCTACATTCTCATGGGCTTTTATTAACTCTTTTGGGCTTCCCTGGCCCAATTACCTTATTCTTCATCCTTGGAGTTCATGAGTTTTCCATCAACCCCTTACTTCCTTACTTCATTACCTCGCGCTTGCTATGACCCATTCTTACTTTTCTACATCACATAATGTCCATAAGTTTACTACTTTTCTCTTTGGGCTCCTTTAGGCCCGTTTGCTTTCCTCAAGACCCATTTATTTACTTTTTGGGCCTATAATCCATTGTTACTGTCATTCGGACTTAATGGTTTTTCTATTAATCCACTAACTCTACTCTACCCATATTGTTGGCCTTCTTCCTACTACTGAGCTTCCAAAACGAGCATCAACAGCATGTTCATATGTTTTATGCATGACTCACCTCACTGTATCACAACACCTATGCATCAATACATGTTCATATTCATATGCATGTTCATGGTATTCAAACAAAATAAAATCCTAATGAGCATCAAAGAGATAAAACAAAACAAAGTAGATAGATAAATACTTAGGGATATGAAAACCGGGTTAAATAGAGGCTAAACATGTGAAAGAAAACAAGGAAAGAACAAACAAAAACGAATTAGGGTTTTGGGCACAAGTGTGCGTGTGCATCTCAACTGTATGCGTACACATACTTCGAGTATGCGTACGTATGCATGAAGCATGTGCACACATGCACGCCCAAAACCCTAACCTAGAAACTCAAAACAAAGAAATAAAGAAAACAAGAAATCTAACAACCTAGCATGCTTTTAACATAAACACTACATAAACCTAAGTTGAACAGATATGTTAAGACATTAAAACATATATACAAACAACATAAAGACAAAGAAAAATGAAGAGCCAAAGTTAGAACATTTACCTCAACACTTAGAACTCTTTAGAGTTTGATTTTGATCGTTCTCCTAAGTCAATCTATTCACAACCAAATCAAAATAGGTTAACAAACTTTAGAACTCGAATATTAAAACCAGAAAATGTCTCACTCAAGTAAAATTTGACTTAAGGCTGTTTTGTAAAAAACTCACTCTTTGATTCACTATTTTCTAGTGTATCTTGTGTCTTTTGCCACTGTTTTCGTCCTCTTTTGAAAAAGTGTCTTTTATGGCTTTATATAGTCGAAAATAAGGGTTTAGGGCGACTCCCAGACGATGTGGGATCTGTTCCAAACCAGAATTAAGTGTAAAAAGCTTTCCTTATATAGTTTCTAGAACCCTAGTTGTGTACGCATGCCCGTGCATGCGTGTGCATGCCATAAGTATGCATATGCATGGCTTGAGTGTGTGTACGCATACGCATATATGCGTTCGTACACTTAAGGTTTTCTTCAGCCTTTCTTTTCCAAAAATAGTTTTATTCTTCCAAAAAAAAAAAATTATATTTTCCACAAATACTTTCCTCAAGTCAGTTTTCATCTGATTGGACCTTAAACTAACCTTGGGCTATAGAGTGCTACCATCATTAGGTAACAGGGGCCCAAGTCGTAAGGGGTATAAAATACTGTGTCTATAGTGGGAAAAAAAAAACAACGCATTTAGTAAAAAATTTCATTTAAGAGTATTTGAGTTACATTTTTCATTTTAGGATATTTGAACACTAAATATAAAGAACTCTTCTTACCAGTTTTTAATTTTTGAGTAACAACACTAAATGGTACTATTGTAAATATTTTGAAAAGCATGGGACCCGCTAAATTGATAGCACATTAAACCGTTTATCTCTCCATTTCTTTGACATGCTCTCTCTCTCTCTTTTTCTTTCTTTCACACTTATCTTTATCTTCTCTTTTTCGTGCCTCTCTCTCTCTCTCTCTCTCTCTCTCATTGTTCTAGGAGTGCACCATCAGATTTCTCTTTCTATCATTGTTCCTAGCCGCATCGTTAGTCCCAGCCTCATCTCTCTCCTCTTCTGTCTTTGTGACAGTGACAATGACACTATCGCCAATGTCAAAGCCAAGATCTCCCTTGTCCCTTTTTTTCTCTTGGTTTTTTTGGCATTGGTTGATAATTTCATGGGTAGATTTGATTTTGTGGCATGGGTTTGATTTGATTTCATGGGTGGATTTGATTTTGTGGCATAGGTTTGATTTAATTTCTTTCTTTATTTTCCGATGAGTAAGAGAGTGTGGATTTGATTTAGTGGATGATTGGTTTGGGTATTTGAACAATCCTATTGCTGGGATTTCTTTGGGATTTTTTTGTATTATTTGTGGGTCTTTAAAGAGTTTGGCAGAAGAGATGAGAGATAGCGAGAAAAGGAGACGTATGAAGCAAAGAAGACTAGAAGAGAACTAAAAAGAAGAGAAAGAATAGGGAGTGCAATGGTAATGAGAGGGAATTTCTCTCTCATCAAATAAAATAATAGTAAATCATTATAAAAGGTCAAATAAATACATATTTTTTTTAAAAAAATACATATTTATATCAAACACACAATTATATTTTTTCACTTTTTAAAATATGTTACTAAACAAATTTTTTTCATTATGAGCACTTTAAACACGTGTTTTTACAAAAAATTTTAAACCACAATTTTTACATAATTTTGTACAACAATACTTAAAATCTATTACCCAGTAAACCTTAAGGATCCTAACAGGTCCAACATTGTGAGTTATCAAACACAAATTTACAATAATTAAACAACTTAAACCATCAATTAAAAGAGCGAACTTACATTGGAAATATTGCTTTGTAGAGGCCAAGACAAACTTTCACATCAGGTGAGATTAGCTCTTATGCTTCTTCCGAAAGTGAAAAAGAAAAGAACGTCTTTCTTTAATTTTATGGCAATTTCGAAAAATGATCAACTTCAAGTTAGTCAAGTAAAACACCTTGAAAAAACTAACATGAACCGAAAGAGATTTCGGTGAACTTGGGGTTGGGTTATGCATCTTGCATCACAAAAAAGTGGAAACCTAGTGAAAACTTTGCCAAACTCTGACATTTAAATCTAATGCAATTTTTTTTTTTTTTAAATGATTTTTGGAGAATAGGTAAGGTAGAATTTCAATCCATGACATCTATTACATAATGGTTGCTTTGTATTATCAAGTCAAAACATTAATTGATTTTTGGAGTATGTAAAGTTTGATCCTCAAATTTATTCGAGAATAAAAAACTTTCTAGTTTAGCTTAAATGGGAAACTTAAAAAAGAAAAAAAGAAAAAAATGCATATTTGGACATCTAGGATACAATAAGCATATTTTGGTGAAATGACCAGAGATATTTTGAGCCCAATGGCTAGAGAACTTAGTGAAACTAGAAATGACATAATATTCATTTTATTATAAGAGTAAATTACAACAACCTACCTGAGGTTTGAGGTAATACCAAGCACAAAGGTTTTTAAAAATGACCAATTTGTTCCTTAAATACTAAGAACATCCGCATCAGACAGTGAAAAATAGAAAAAGTAACTAGTTTTACACATTTTACTCAAAAAAAAACATTCACATTAGTGCTTGCATAAGTTTTTATATATCTAAAAGTGCTACAGTAACCGTGCTTGCATAAGTTTGTATATATCTAAAAGTGTTACAGTAACCATGCATACGGTTACCGTAGTTTTCTATATATTTTTTTTCTCCCCTCACATTCTCCCTCTCTCCCTCTCTCTCTCTCTCTCTCTCTTCAACCCATAATCTCTACAACTAATCAACACAACCTAGCACCACCAACCACACACAGACCCACCACCGCAACCTAGCACCGCCAACCACCACCACCACAACACGGACACACTACAAAATCAACCAAAAATTAAACAAACCCACAAACAAACACACTAACAAAGGAACTTGTGGCTGTGGGTTGGTACTCAAAAGTCAACTGGAACGAGTCTCTATGCTTGTGGAGGAGATTGGAGTTTTTAGGTCACTTGGAACGAATCTCTGTGGATCAATGCTTGTAGCGGATTGGTGCTTGTGACCGTGTGGGAGAGGCGATTTCAACCAAGAGGGTGAGAGGGTGAGGGGAGTTTCATCCATGGAAGCCACAAGTCTACAAGAATGGAGATAGAGTTTTCATATTAAAGGGAGTTGAGATAAATAATTTTAAAAAAAAAATTGAGTATAATGATTGGTAATAGATGGTATGATTTTTTCGCAAAATAGATGGAAAATTTTACTTAGCGTTTTCAATTCAAAATGAGGAATATTATTACCGCTACATATAAGTGCGTTGAACCTCACTCCGTGAGGCCAGCTGCATGTATTGGTTACAAGAGAAACCTTTCTGCTCCTAAGACTAACAAATTTCTATCCTCTTACAATCGAATCCATTATTTCTATTCCCTAACGAATTCTCAAAGAAAGTGAGATCCATTATTCCCTAACGATCAAGCATAGTGAAAGTCTATCCGTAAAGAGCAGAACCATTCCAGGTACCCTCCTTTAAAGGGGGTCTAGAAGTCTAATAACAGCAACATGAAACAAAACCGTGAATTCCAGGTGACCGAGTTTGACCTCAAGAAGCAATAGATAAGAAGATAAGAACCAGCAAGTTTAAATAATGAACTTAAAAACCAGAGTTTTTGACATTAAAATGAAGTTCTTCATCAATAATCAACTACCCGACTCATCTCACTGAGATATAAAACTTAAATCACGACTCATCTCATTGAGATATAAAACTTTAACACATAATTTGTAAAACAGAGCTTCCACCACAGCTTGTAAAGCAACCAGAAGAAATCTGATTGCTCAACCCCTCCACCATCCTCAGAAGCAAGGCTAGAGGACTGTGATGGAAACTAATAAAGCTGTCCTCAAAACTGCAAGAACGACCAAAACAAAATTGAAATCCAGTAGCATCATAAATCGACAAAACTAGTCTGACTATGATAAACCTCAAAAGCACATTTCACTTTTTCTTTGCAGCGGACTTGGTGACCTTGGCACCAGAAGGATCCTTCTTCTCAACACTCTTGATAACACCAACAGCCACGGTCTGACGCATGTCCCTCACAGCAAAACGACCAAGAGGCGGGTACTCAGAGAAAGTCTCAACAACCATGGGCTTGGTGGGAATCATCTTCACCATCCCAGCATCTCCGTTCTTCAAAAACTTTGGCTCCTTCTCAATCTCCTTACCAGATCGCCTGTCAATCTTGGTCACAAGCTCAGCAAACTTAACAGCAATGTGGGAGGTGTGACAGTCAAGGACAGGAGCATAGCCATTGCCAATCTGACCGGGGTGGTTCATGATGATGACCTGGGAGGTGAAGTTAGCAGCCTCCCTGGCGGGATCATCCTTGGAGTTGGAAGCAACAAAACCACGCTTGAGATCCTTCACAGCAACATTCTTCACGTTGAAGCCAACATTGTCACCGGGAAGGGCCTCCAGGAGAGCTTCATGGTGCATCTCCACAGACTTAACTTCAGTTGTCAATCCAGTAGGGCCAAATGTCACAACCATACCAGGCTTGATAATACCAGTCTCAACTCTTCCAACTGGGACAGTTCCAATACCACCAATCTTGTAGACATCCTGGAGTGGAAGACGGAGGGGCTTGTCTGAGGGCCTCTTGGGCTCAGAAATCTGATCAAGAGCCTCGAGTAGGGTAGGGCCCTTGTACCAGTCAAGGTTGGTAGACCTCTCAATCATGTTGTCACCCTCAAAACCAGAAATGGGGACAAAGGGGATCTTGTCAGGGTTGTAACCAACCTTCTTCAAATAGGATGAGACTTCCTTAATAATTTCATCGTACCTGGCCTTAGAGTACTTTGGGGTTGTGGCATCCATCTAGACGCAAGAGTTTGCAAAGTTAACATCAGTTAAATATGCAACCTCAAAACATAATAAATGAGAATGACATCAAATCTACAAATAATGAGGAAAATGTACCTTGTTGCAGCAGCAAATCATCTGCTTAACACCAAGGGTAAATGCAAGCAAGGCATGCTCACGGGTCTGACCATCCTTAGAAATACCAGCTTCAAAACCTCCAGTGGTGGAGTCAATAATGAGGACAGCGCAGTCAGCCTGAGAGGTACCAGTAATCATGTTCTTAATAAAGTCACGATGTCCAGGAGCATCAATGACTGTACAGTAGTATCTGGTGGTCTCGAACTTCCACAAGGCAATATCAATGGTAATACCACGCTCACGCTCAGCCTTTAGCTTGTCCAACACCCAGGCATACTTGAACGACCTCTTGTTCATCTCAGCAGCCTCCTTCTCGAACCTCTCAATAACACGCTTGTCAATACCTCCAAGCTTGTAGATCAAGTGCCCAGTGGTCGTCGACTTTCCAGAGTCGACATGGCCAATGACCACAATGTTGATGTGAACCTTTTCTTTACCCATTCTGCAATAAAAATAATAAACAATCATCACAATTCAGCATTCACCATGAATTCAAATTGATTACAATCAGAAGCTGGTAATTGATTACAATAATAGTATCATTCAATAGGTCCCAATTCAAACGCATATCAGACATAGCCCTTTCAAAGGGTTAAAAGATGTGTTGGTAACGCATGGGACCAAAAAACTATGAATTAAGCAAAATTATCCCTGGCAGACACAATGAAATTCAACAATCACATCATTCCAGTGAATATTGATATTAACAAAACATGCCACAGCCATAATCTACCATCAGGTTTCTTCAATCAACGAGTTCAAAGACAACTGAATACACATGCACCAGGTCATTATCATATAATTGAGTAGGTCAGAAGGACTTAAAACACAACAGCCACCGGATCAAGATCCCATTAACAAACTCAAAATAATAACATGATTTTATGGTATACTACACAACTCATTGACCTTACACCTAAGGTCTTCGTCGTAATCAAACCCAAGCAGATCTTACCAATAAACCCCAATAATACATATATGACAGACACAGTAAACAACGTTGTCACAAATTACAAGCCGCATAAACTTTGGAAAAAAATAATATTAAAAAAAAAAGCTAAGAGAGACAAAACCAAACAAAACCCAGAAAGCAAATCTAGGAAGACAAAACAAGAGTTAATCAGATGAGAAACATATTCAGAGATAGCGTAACATCTAAAGCCAACAGAATCTTATAATATATTCATTCAGATCCAAACAAAACAAAGACAAACTAGATATCATCAAATATAATAACAACATTAGAATCAGAGCTGAGAAGAACTGTAAAAAGAGAGAGACAAAGAGTGACAGAGATCTGAACCTGATGAGATGAAACTCGCTTCTAAGATAGATAGACTCTCTCGCCGCACTTTCGACAGAGCTCAATGTGAAGAGCGAGAGAGACAGATATAGAGAGTGGAGAGGGTGAGAAATGAGGGTTATCTTTGTTTTTAAAGACTCGTTTTTTGCTTTGGTTATGCTAGGGTTTCTCTCTCTGCCGTTGGATTGGGGTTTGGAATGATCTAACGGTTGCGTATCGATATTGCCACGTTGGCATGAGAATGGTGCCCTAATGTGCATATCGTGTTGTCGCACACTCAGCAGTCAGCAGCGCTGGCATCGCATTAGCATATTCCTTGCGCCTTTAGTTACCGCAAATGCCCACATAAATTACACCATGCATATAAGAGCATTTACACCAATCTCAAGATAAAATTTGAATCATACACCCTCAAGATAGTTTTAAGCAAAATTGGAAAAAAATATATATCATTTTTTCCTATTATATATACACACTTTTAGGGTGGCAATTAGTATTAGCAGGTCATTTTCGTGTCCTGTTTAGGAGAAATTATAAGATACATATGGTGGACAAGTGATGTGGTCCACTATTCCACTAAAAAACTGCAACTTGTTTAAAATTGTTAGTTAGAAAAAAATTTTAAACATAAATTAAGTACTGACTCAGCAATTTTAAACAAATAGAAGTTTTTTAGTAGAATGGTGGACAAGTGACGTGGTCCACTAGAAGACTCTATAATTTCTCCCTGTTCAGGTAATGATAGTTTTTTTTTTTTTTTTTTTGAAAGTTCAGGTAATGATAGTTGAATACATAGCTCAACTTTTTTTTTTTTTAACTTAACCTCAATACAACTCATTTAATAATTGTGTCAATACCCTAACACAACCTGTATATTAAGCAAATTGACACAAAACAACCGGTTTAATAGACAATCTAAGAAAAATAAATTGAAAATAGAGTTTTTTTTTCATTATTTTGGGTAAAAGGGTTAAGGACTTTATAGTTTTAATGAATAATTTATCAATATAACCAATATTATTTTAATTACTCAATTATATTTAGAATTCAAATTTATGCAAGATAAATATAATATTTGTCTATATTAATCAAGTCATTAACGGCCTGTTTGGATGGAGGGGGGAAGGAGGGAGAGTGGAGGGGAATAGAGTAGAGTTGGCTAAAAATAAGCTAATTTTGTATTAAATCTACTCTACTCTACTCTACTCTCCCTCCCTCTCCCTCAATCCAAACAAACCATAAAGTTAAGCAGATCAACATAGAATTGACTCATTTATTAATCATATTAAAGTATGTCGACCCATTTTGACACGGATAAAGTTTAGCTACAAAATTGGATGTAGTCTTAGACTGCAACCTTACTCAATAAAATAAATATACCAAATATTTTGAAAATCTAATCATTGAATTGCATATTATTTATACTCTTAATACACATGTCCAATTTTGTGTCAATCAAATATTATTTACTATATGATCTATAAGCTTATATTTTATGCGAAATTTTAAACTATAGAAACTTACAATTTAAACAATTTATTGATAACATAGCTATTGTTCTTTAATTTTCCAGAAATTTTGCAAGCATGGAGGATATAAGAAAAAGATATAATCCAATAGTGGATTTGTCAAAATTCACCTTCAATAAAAAGATATTTAGTAAGTTTATAGTTTAAATCTACAACTAATTTGTAGTTAAATTTTGTCATTTTAACACGAACTCATTTACTCTAAACGTTAACCTGCAAAAATTCACATCGTGACGTGTAATACATTACCACCCCTACTTACATCAAACTTAACATTTACGCTTTGTTTATTTTGATTGAAAATATAACTTATTTTTTAGAGATTTTTTCCACTAAAATTTTTCAAAAAACAAATTTATCTTATGTCATGTCAAATAAACGAAGTTAAGAAACAATATGAAAACTATTGAAAATAACTCTATCTTATTTTTAAGGATTACGCCAAATATAGGAAAATGAGATAATTTCCTAAAAAAATGCTATCAAACATAGGAAAGTGAGATAGGTTTCTATAAAATAGTTTTTGAAAAATGACTCATTTTTTTTAGAAAACATTAATGTGAAAACAAACAGAGCGTTGTTTCTCTATTATCTCTTCCACCATTTTCCTATTTTTGGCAAATATTTTTTGGCATGCCGCTCACACAAACCACCCAATTAACAATTCCCAAACCACCACAAACCACAAGCCTAAATCGCGCAATTAACACACTACCGCATGAAGCCCAAATAGCATCTTTGTTGCAAGTTGACATCAACAACATTGTCACCCATCTCCCATCGTAACCCAGCCACCATGAAATCCAAACTTATTGCACCACATCCACTATGAAATCAAAAATCCATCCAAACCAAGAGTCTAAATCTTATGTCCCACTTTTCTTGCTCCACTCTATACTCCACCATTCGTTGATTCAAGGGGATGACCGTTGCCCTCTCTGTGATGAATCTCAGGAATCTACCCTTCACAGTCTGTGGTACTGTGAGCAAGCACAGGTGGTGTGGCGGTCAGTAAGGAGTTTTGCATCTTTATATGAGAAACATCACCGCACCTTCATGGACCTGTTTGATTGTGTGTTGTTGCAGAACTCAAGCTTCCATGTTGCTTGGTTTGCAACCATTGCGTGGTGTCTTTGGCAACGTCGAAACCGTGTATGGGAGAACCAGCCTACGTGGTCACTGTTGGAGATTGGTCAGCGTGCTCATAACCTGGCGAATGAATTCTTAGAAGCGAAGAAACAAGCCTTGACTCCAGTTTCTAATCACCCCCCAGTTAGGTGGACCCCACCTCCAGAAACTGTGTATAAAGTAAATTATGACGCAGCTGTGTTTGATCATTTGAATCTAGTCGGGTTGGGTGTGGTTGTCCGAGACTCAGGAGGCAACATCATAGCAGCTTTAAGTCAGAAGATCAAGCAACCCCAATCGATTGAATTGGCAGAAGCTTTGGCAGCTAGGCGTGCGGTTACTCTTGCAGCAGAAATGTGTGTCTTCAAGGTCATAGTTGAAGGGGATTGTATGCGAGTTGTACAAGCTTTAAACGACCATGGACGATGTCTCACCATGTACGGTCATGTGGTTGAGGAGACTCGTCGACTGGGTTCTTGTTTGGAGTTGTGTAGTTTTCATCATGTTAAGAGGGAAGGAAATAAGTTAGCACATTCCCTTGCCCGTAGAGCAGTTTTATCTGCAGATTTGGATGTTTGGGTGGAAGAACTACCCGAGGACCTGGATGCTGTATTCCAGGGTGACTTAGCGTTGTAATTTGTCTTATATTTCGTTTGATTTATAAAGCTTCCCTTACCTTTTTCTCAAAAAAAAAAAAAAGATCTACCTACCCAGATCTAATCCATTTTTAAACCCAAAAATGGATATCCAAAAAAGGAAATGACAGCTAAGGAAAATAAATATTATCAGTTTCCATCTACAATAATTGAATTCAAACATCTACAAGACAAGCAACAATTTTTTGTCCCAGACAAATAGAAGTTGGAAACCCTTTCTTTCCCTTAGTAGAGTAGTTGAAATCCCCTATTGTTTCTAGCTTTGTACAACTTTCCTTCTTTCAACCTCTTTGTAATAATCACCAACCACTTCAATGGTATGAAAAATCAGATTATTGAAATAAAAAGTCACCATACTTTGTCATCACAAGACTAGCCAAATGCCGAATGTTGAGTTCCTGTAAAGTGGCTATAGCATGAACACCATCTTCACTTAGATTATATAATTCTGCCCACATATCAACGAGGGCAGCAGCGTAGGTCTTTCAGTCTTTAAGAAATGAACCTAAATCCATGAAAAACTTTTTGAATTTAACCTCAGGACCTGAAAATTCTAGGCTTCTTTGGAGACATTTATGCAGATCAATATTGGAAATAATGTAGTCAATAGACCATTCCTCAATCTACTGAGCTGAACCTCTGCACTCTGCCCACGAAATGATCCACCAATCACTTCAAGGGCTAGTGGAAACCCCCCCCCCCCCCACAACCTTTCAACATCTGCAATTTATGGAACCAAATAGCATTTGTTATTCCTTTTTTGGGGTTAAAAAAAAATGTTAATACTGTCTCCAAATAACCCAGATCTACCTACCCAGATCTAATCCACCGTGACTCTCCAAACTCTCCCTTCTATGACCTTTTAGAAACTCCTACACAGCGCATAGCCAAGGCTTTGCGTCGTTCCATTAACCGTGTCAATCATTTTAAGCCAACTTCTTCACTCTCTACCAATGCAACTCAAGCAGATATAATCTCAAATGAAGGTGAATACCTCTTGAAATACTCTGTTGGTACACCACCAGTCCAAACCTAGGCATTGCTGATACTGGTAATGAGTTGATTTGGCTACAGTGCAAGCCTTGCAATGGCTTCTACAAGCAAACAGCTCCACTTGAAGTATAAATTTAGAGTTTCACACAGTAAGTTGGCACTTAAACAAAATCTGAAACCCTAAATCGAGAACAGACACAAATACCTTGATTTTCTTTACCGAAACTACCTTCCCTAACTTCGATGTTGCGAAACTAGTCTTTTCTCCCCCCTTCAGACACTCCAAACCACAAAGAACACATTGATCTCACCACAGGTCTCTCTCTCGAAAAGTTTTTGAGTTTTGGGTGTTTTGATTCGCGTTATGTTGTGTTTTGAGGTTAAGAGGTGTTTTTGTAACGGCTGGGCTTGAGGTGGGTTACGACGATTGACAAAAACATACCATAAGTGGGTTAAGTGATACTTTTCAAACCATGAGTAGACAAAATGATTTTCGCCCAAACCACAAGTGAGTTATGTGTAATGACCCCATTTTGAATTTATTTAATTTGTAATGCTTGTTAATGTTCTTTTTCATTGTCCTATTATCACTTGATAGGTTTAGATTGGCTCCTTCTAGGACTTGGGTTTAAGTTGGGGATTGAGTTTGCTACTGACATCAACATAGGAAGCAATGACGGCTACTAGTGCTCTCTTTGCCATTCCAAGTTAGTGTGACAACAAAGAGGAGGTAAAAACAAACTAGCTAAGAACCATAAACAAATGAGATAAGTGAGGAGGGAGAAAAAAGACATCTCGTTGATGCTATTAAGTATGCGTTTGGATATCGCTTATTTTGCTGAAAATTAAAAACTCATTACTGAAAACACTGTAATAAAATATTTTTTATTGTTGCAAATTACTGTTCACATGTTTTTATCACTTGGCTAGTCCATGAACAGTGCCATGGACCAACCAAAAAAAAACGCAATCTCAAAAAACGCAGCCGCAGCCGCTACACAAACAAACCCTAAATGAGGGGAAGACTTAACTTAGAACATGGTTCTTTCCTCCTATGTTTCTATTCTTCCCATATGTTCTATCCTCATTTTTCCATCCCTTCAACCAAATGTACTCTCAAACAAGCATATGTGCAGATGTGCCAAATCACTAATAGAAACACCATATCATCATTAGGCCCTCTAAAACTTTTCATAAGTCTAGGGACACAAAACTTTTCACTAGCTAACATGGCTGGTTATGTATAATATAAAAGAAAAGCAGTGTCATTTGTAGGATCATATAAAAGTGACGTTTTTCCAATCACAACTAATCCCCTTAGAAATTTGTGAAAAATGGAAAAAAGTTGTATCCCTAACATTGTTGAAAACTTTTGGATCAAATGGTCACCTTTGGCAGCTTGGTACTGATTTAAATTAAAATAAAAAATAAAATATTCACATCCTTGTAAGAACACTTTCTAAAGTTAAGAGCTGGCAACTTGCAGGACAGCCATTAATGAACACACAGCATGGCTGCTCCATAAACAAGATATTCACTGCTTAAATATGCAAAAAAGTTTCGTAAATTTTTTTTAAAGCATGATGTTTTGTGATCAGTGTCCAATAAAAGTGATGTCAGTAATCCTGTCGAAAGTGATGTCAGTAATCCTGTCGAAATGATGTTGCACCATTACAACTTATCACCAAAGTAATGTGAAATTGTTTGTGCCTCACACATTGCTCAAAATTATTTGTGTGGAGTGACATTCACTCTTTATGTAGACTGTTGTATCCATTGTGTGGACAGGACCATAGACATGGCAGCCATCCATCAACTCCCTGCTTGCTGCTGAGTTCCACAAGTGAAAAAACATTAACATATGCCCCCATGATCCCGGATGTATATCAATCTGCATAAATGCATCTTGCAGTGGTCACCCAGCCATGCAGACCACCCCACCCTACACGATGCATAGAAATAAGGGTAATAGAATGTAACAAAAAGATGCACATGGTAAAAGAGTCAATTCATATGAAAAAATAATATACCAAACAAAGAAAAACAAATTAAGAGAGAAGAAAAGAGGTCCATATGATTAAATTCCGCAAAGCACGAATCGGGTTGTATCACCAGAATAGCGCACAGTTTTTTGACTGTAAAATGTCACCAGCCATATGTCTTGACTTTTAAGTTCTAACCTGATTGTCAATCTTTTAGTGGTAGTTTATCTAACTATAAGCAGAACTTACACAGCATTTCAAGGGTGATTACATCTTCCGTAGCATTCAAGAATGAGCAGAAGAAGCAAATCTGTAGAAATTTCTGAAAGACAAGAGAGTTAAGGGTACCATGAATCCTGCAGGAGATCTAAATGCAGCATGAATACCAAGCGCAATATCTTTTATATACAAATTAACAGGAAACTCATTTCTATAAGATATTGAGTAGGTGCCCTGACAAAGGGCGTAATCCAGTATGTACTTAACTAAAGAGGGCAAAGAGACTGACTCTTCCTAAAATTATAAAGGAAAGAAGCAGTTAAAATGAATCCCTCCTTGATGAATAGCAATTTAAAAATAAAAGATGAAAGAAAATGGAAAACCTTAAGAAAAAAATAATTAGCTCTTCTGAAGGATGGCCATATAGGAAGCACCTATGCTTATTTTATTAACCAAATATCCAAACCAACAGAACTAAGTGTTATGATATATGCCCAAGTTAATGTGAACTAGAAAATACAATAATGTGTTCATATAGAGTAGATCCTATTTGTAAAGAAGCATATGCATCAAGTAGCATTGACATGGATACAGGTAATAAAAAGCTTCGGAAACTCAAAACATATGGCCACAAGCTTTTTGTACATAAGATAAACCTGCATATACTGCAAAATATGGTATAGATTGAAATTTATCATTCATCTTGAATTCAAAAAAAGTCTCCAAGTTTTTTTCTTATATAAGTATGAGAATAACTTATTAGAAGGAAGGATAGGTCAAACGCTAGCACCCTTAAAGAATTACAAACAGACACTTATTAGATCAGCAATGGAACTACATGGCACCCCCTCCCAATCAAAGTAAAACATTTAAACAAAGAACTCAAAACACCATTCTTAATATCTTGATCGTTCCTCATTCTGAAGAGTTTGGCGATTTCTCTCTCTCCATATGGTCCACGACTCCACATAATGCAATGTATAGTAGCTTACCACACAACCCTATTGTGGCGGTGTCCAAACACCCCACCCCAGTCTAGATAGTCAACAAATCAATCACCTTGCTTGCTATCACCCAAATTACTCCAAAAGCTGTAAGTGCAAAAGCTAACATGGCTGAAATTATGAGCTAAAGTAACCTCACGAGATTTGTAGGCCTGGCTGTATATCAACTTCTAGACATAAACTAAAAATTTTATGTGCTGTAAGACGATATTTGGCTTCAATGAATCAGGATACAAGATCCATAACTGGTATGACAAAACAAAAATAGTCTTATTCATAAATTTTTTATTTTTTTAAAAATACTTTCTTTTAATTCCCCTACTTTGACAATCACACTTTTAGATCTTGATTCAAGTAGTCAAGGTGGATGATCAGTTGCAACTAATTTATTATTATTATGAGTATGAAATTATTTCAACTTGAATGAACATAGTGATGAAACAAATATAGTATGTGCCATATTGTACTGGCACAAAATAACGTTGGGTAGCCTAAGACATTACCATTATTGAAAGAAATTTTCTTCAACATCCATAACATTTGAATCGTATGCTTGAGTTGACTCAACTACAACCATGAAAATTTTGTAATTTAAACGAGAAACTTTGAGACAGTCACTTATTTAAAAAAGAAGCAGAAGAAGAAGATACTTTGACAAATGACAACAATAGTTAATAGACAGTATAAATTTACACTGAAGATACTGGATTGGAAAACAAATTATCTAACCTTAAATAAATAAACTGAAGATTGTGCTTTTGGCTTTTAGTTCCCAATTTTCCATTTGCATTTATGCAAGAGGGAGGATTTAACAAAGTTCTGCACCAGCAGCTTAGCCACACACAACCTCTTACACTGCGCATCTAATACTAGCAGACTTGTTCAAAGATAATCTCAAAGCAATTACAGCCAGCCAACTCTTGATTCAAGGAAGTAATATTATATAATGATGAAATATCTCCAATACTCAGTACCCTAACTGATTTTTATCAGTTGAATTTCCAAAGTCATCTTCAAGCACATATAGCAGCTTCCTGTAAGTATACCCATCCACAATGTCTTTTTCTTGAAGCTCCTTCAACAACCTCATGGCCTCTCCAACCTTTCCTTGTCTGCAGATCTCATCCAAGACAGTCCTGCAAGTAATAAAATCAGCTGACCTCCGCTTTTCAATCATCTCCCACAGGTACCTCACTGCCTCGTCAACCTCTCCACCTAGAGCCAATGCATTCACAAGCGAGTTGTATGATTTATTACTAGGAATAAAGCCATTTTGCTTCATCTCATCACACAACTGCTTGGCATTGTTTGTTCGGCCTTGTGCACACAACCCATGGATCAAATAATCATACGAAAACGAGTTGGGCAAACACTTATACACCACATCCATCTGATGAAATATCCTTAGAGCATCATTAACATGAAGAGAAAGTACATAACCCTTTATCATAGAGTTCAAAGTAAAAATATCAGGTTGAATCCCATCATTGACCATCTGTCTAAACAAGCACCTAATAGTCTCCATATACATGTGGTTTATATAAGAATTATTTCCTCGGCTCAAAAACGCTGCGAAAAGAAGATTATAGGTTCTAATTGAAGGCCTACAATCCAAATTTCTGCTATTTTTCATGTGATTAAAAATATTGACAGCTCGAGTCAGCCTCCGGGCCTCTGTGAAAAAATAGATAATGGTATTGTAAAGAGCCTCTGAACCAACACATTGAACAGCAAGCACTTGGTTTACAACATCGTCCATTTCTTCATACATTCTTGCTGCACCAAGCTTCTTTATTGTAACATGATAAGTGCAAACATCATGTACAAATCTATGTTGTTGCGACGCCCAATTGAATAGCTCCAAACACACTATAGGATCCTCTATAAAGGTTATGACATTGCAAAGCTCTTCGGCAGTGAATCTCGGCGGAAGTTGGGACACTGCACGTTGAAATTGGGCTCCATCAAGTGTGGGTTTAGAATTCAACTTTGACCTCTTACTCTCTCTCCTTCGAAAAGATCTCGAAGGGGCTCTAGTAGAGTATAAAGAATACAATGAAAAGCACAGAATTTGCTTTGAAGGTAGTTGGGGACATGGGCTAACTTGGGTCTGATTCAAAAAGCACATATGCTTCAAAGTGATGAGACTAATGGGAATTGCATACTTAGAGAAGCTTCTTGAGTTTGCAAAAAAATGGTGAAATGGGTTTGTGGGGCTTATCGGATTGGTCGAATTTCTGGTTGAGAAAATAAATTTCAAACAATTTCTACGTGCAGAACACATACTATCAAAAACTGGAAATAGTACATGAGTTATTGCACAAAATTTCAATTTAATACAGTGCGAAAATCCTTATTACAGAGATTGTCAGAGAAAGGAAACAACTGCGAGCGAATTGAAGAAATAAAATACCTAAATTCAATGGCGGCGGCAGCGTTACTTGGAGTGTAAGGAAAAATTGGAACTGGAACTGTAAAATTTGAGCCGAAACCTAAACGGAGAGAGAGAAGGGAGGCGGTGGTTTGCTCAGCTCGTTGAGATGGTTTGGAAGGGGGTGCAGTGACTCACTAGTGTTTTGGCGGCGGCGGTGCTAGAGTGTGCTCGTGTAGTCACGTGACTGGTGTTATGCCGTTAATTATTTTGAAATGGAGGTCTATTTGATAATTTTCTTGATGGGTGTCTATGATGATGTCTTTTTATGAAAAATGAGTTGACATTTTTTTAGATAGCTACCTCATTTTATTTTTAAAATTCTTCTAAAAGAAAAAGACTAACATCCTTCAAATGAATTGAAAAATTATCAATTTACTTTTTTTATTTAATTTGAAGTGAGATGAAATTGTTTTTCACTATATTTTTATAAAAAACAATTCTATCTCAATTCTTATGCCAAAACTAAGTTAAAAAAGAGGGTTAAAAAAGAGTTTTTCTTTTAACTTTTTTTTTTTTTAATACTATCAGACATAAAAAATTGCAAAAAATTATCTTTACATAAGATTTTTTATTCAAATAAATGGACTTGAGCATTAACAATACTGCTGTAGGCCAAATTTTCACTCCAGATTCTCTACCTCGTTGTAGCAGCAGTAATGCACGCACAAATAAGCACATTAGCATACATGGTAAACAACTAACCTTTCAGTACTTATTTACCAAAAAAAAAAAAAAAAAACTTTTCAGTACTTCATCAAAGTACAAAGGAACTCTAAAACTTCACCAAAAATCTACCTTAGTCCAAACACGTACGCAGACTTTACCCACAGAGATGCAATGTTTTTTCTTCACAAAATAACCATCGTTTTCCCTCACAAAACACCAACATGGTATTTTTTTTTTTGAGGGAAACATGGTATTTCTTTGTCTCTAATATATACTAAATTGTTTTTAAACTTCTTTCTTTCGCACATTATTTTTGTTATCAATATATATATATATATATATATAAAACCGAAGCCTCTAACCTCTCTACAATTTTTCACGTCAACATTACTTAAATAAACATTATAATTAATTAATAAATATTATATTACGATTTTATAGCCGACTAAATTCTTTGGAAAAAAAAAAAAAGAATTTATACCCGACTCCTTCTCTTCTCCCTGGCTCCATCTCCACTCCACTGTCCAATCTTACCAATTTAGCCAATCTCTCGCAACCTCTTATTTTATCTCTGACTTATAATCCTACATTTAGGAAGAGAAAAACAAAACCCTAAGAGTTTCTTAGAGAGCAACGTTATTTCAAGGCTGAAGGTAATAAAAAATTTCATCGTGATTTGATGGCAGGGTTGTTGCACATGATTATGGCCCAATGGATTAAGCCAAGCTTCTTAGAGAGCAACGTTATTCCAAGGCTTGTGTTTGTGTTAGCTTTTGTTGGGTATGAAAGGAGTCTGGGCAGAATTTTATTTTTTATTTTTGATGGGTTTTCCAAACTCTTGCATAATGGAGTTTATAAAAGTTGAGTGTGTGTGTGTTTGTTTTTTTCCCCCCTTCTCAATATGCAAACACAAAAGATTAGAGAGGACTATCTCGAAAAAAAAAAAAAAAAAAAAAAAAAAAAAAAAAAAAAAAAAAAACAGCGTGAGCTTCCTAAATCCCCTACCATCGACCTTCAATTCCTTCGTAAGATTCCAATTGCTTATTAATTTTTCCACTCCTACTTTGGTTTTGATTTTCGGTTTTTGAATTTCTTAATTAGTTTATTTTTATGACCATCCAATTCTTGATTCTAGAGTGTAAGAAGAGCAAATCCCATCTATTCATAAAAAAAGAAAAGAAAAAAAAAAGGAAAAAGAAAAAAGAAAAAGAAGAAGAAGATGAAATCCAAGTTGTTCATATTGTAGGACCACTTTATTTGATTTTGAAGAGGAAATCCACTTTATGTTTTCTTCGTTCTATAACATATAATTGTTAATACATATTTTAGCTATATAGTGTTATTTACAAATTCAATTTATTTGATTGTATTAAAATAAATCAAGATTAAATCATATATGTTCATCAAAGAAATTAAATCATATATCATACTTAACACATTTTTCGTGCATCGCATAGATTAGCGATTAGTTTTATTGTATAAGAGAAGAAATACAATGGTAGCACCTGCAGCCTATCAGTTGATCTATTGGCCTTAGTACCAAACTCAATTACCATAAAGAATTCAAATTCAGTGATTGAATCATCAAAATGAGAATTGTTATAAAGATACATATAGTGAATTGGAACTCTCCTCGGTTTCGTTGTGAGCTTTGCACTAGTGTGAGCTTCTTTCTACCTTTTTGTTGGCCTTTTTGCCCTTTGGTGGTCATTTTGCTGTCCTTTGTGGCAGTTTTCACCACCTCTTTCGTGAGTCTTGAGTCAATCTTTATGTGGTTGTGTATTCTTCGATAATTGGCGATTAGGCAAACCTCAAATGCTCCTATGAGATGCCATCGATCCAGATTTGGCATGGAGTGGCCCAGATCTAAGCTCCTTTGCACCTAATGGTTAGATATCAAGTTTGAAACTCTAATCTAAGACTATGGGTTCTTTCTATTGGCTATTGCGAGGTAGTCTAACTCTCCTAGATTTTTTTTTAAGTAGTTCTGGAGTGGTGGCTTTGAGGTAGATTTGTGGAGAGGATAAGGGCTGTTTGTTTTCTAAGTTTGAATTGATGTCTCTCCTCATTTTTTTATTTTATTTGGGAACAAATTTGGTTAGTAAATTTGTCTATGAGAGTGTAGATTTCTCCCAGCTTATACTGCATTGTATATTTTGTAATAATTTTTTTTTTTTTGCCATTCTCTCAAAATAATGCGAAGTGTTACCCCACACACACACACACACACACACACAAAAAGAAAAAAAAAAAGAAAAAGAAAAAGAGAAAAGGCCCAGCTGGAATATGCCCATTCTAGTAACACCTTAAGAACAAGAATCCATTCGTCAAAAAAGGCCCATTTTGATTTGCCACCAACACCATTATTGTGACCCAATCCAACACGAACTGTTGGCCTTTGTATTCCATAATTTATTAGGTTTTGCGATTTCCAAAACTTCAGCTCCAAGCCTCCATCTCCATCTCCATCTTGGACTTGGTCTAGATGCACTGGACCCGATTAAATAGTGATATGTGTTCAAAAATTGACACATGTCATAATTTCAACAGATTCAATACTACTGAACACCAGACCTAAGTCAAACCCCTCCATCTCCAACTCAAACTCCAATGTTGCCAATCCATTGGGTTAGTCAATTTTTAACACAAGGGCATTTATGTAAAACCATTCCTAGTGACAAAAATCCAAAGTGAAGCCCTAAGGGCATCTCCAAATTTTTGTAATGTTTAAACAGTGAACCAATATTTAACTTTTATCTACCTACTTTTTCAAATACATTTTCTAACAAATTCTCTATCTTTTTTTCCACCTCATTTAAATATTATTTCTTTATTAATTATTTATTCTTTTTTTAGTAACTACAAATCTTTCAACATTTTTTTATTCAATAGCTGATTATTATAATAAAAAAAACATTTGAAGTATGAACAGTAAATGTTACAGTGTTCTCTACAAGTGTTCTCTACCTGTAGAAAAATACTATAGCAATTAGGGGTGTGCATGGGTCGGGTTGAGGAGATTTTTTGACCCAACCCACCATGGTGGGTCAAAAAAAATTCAACCCAACTCAACCCATCACATAAGTCCAACCCAACCCAACCCAACCCACATGGGTCGGGTTGGGTCGGGTTGAACTCATGGGTTTGACAAATTTTTATTATTATTATTATTAAATTGAGTAGAAAAAAAATATAAATATTAATATATTAAAAAAAACCTAAAGATTAGTATTAATGTAACTCCTTAAAGGCAAACAGCACTAATGACTAAACAACAATAGTAATTTATTAGGGTTTATGTGAATTAATTGGCTTTTATATAGGATAGGAAGAACTGGTTATTTAAAAAAAACTATTAATTATATTATATTATAATATATATATATATATATATATTAAATTAGTATTAGTAAGAGGAATCGAGGAAGTGCTTCTCTACAGTTTTTTTTTTTTTTTAAATTATTAAATATATATATATATATATATAAGTGCCCTACAGCTGATTTTAAAATTTTTTTTATTAAATATATAATATATTTTAAATATATATTAAATATGGGTGGGTCGGGTTGAGTTTGGCGGGTTTGTAATTTTATGACCCAAACCCAACCCGACCCGCTATAAAAAAATTTTTTGTAACCCAACTCAACCCAACTCACCAAACCTTAAAAACTGACCCAACTCAGTGGGTCGGATCGGGTCAGGTTTGACAGGTCGGTGAGTTTTCTGCACACCCCTAATAACAATTTTAATCTAAAAAATAGAGATAGAAAGCTGTTGAAAAGTACTGTAGCAATTTTAATCTAAACTTGTGACTTCCTTCCCTCTCGTCCTATATATATTTATATATAATCACCACGCAAAGCCTTCACACACACGTGCGCGTGCGCGCACACAACCCATACTCCTCCTCTCTTCACTATCGTATGGCTCTCTCTCTTTGTAGCTCTTCTCGTTATTTTGCGGCCAGCAAAGGTGATCGATCTATCTATTTCTTTGATTCCATTCATCTCTTAGCTGATTTTTATTGTGCTTTTGCTTTTTATTGCTAAATCTATATATCTATTATGTATCTGATTCTTGTGTTTCTTAATCGCTTATTTGATTGGTACGATCCCACAGACGAGCTTTAATTTTTGGTTTTAAGATTTTGAAATATCAATGCTCATTGAGATTTTCTTTTCGGATACGTATAAGATCAAACGGATCGTTTTGCTCGGTTTCTATACGTGCGAGAAAATCTTCAAATTTTTATTTTTTTTTGACTTGGCGTTTGTAGTCCAACGGTTAGGATAATTGCCTTCCAAGCAATAGACCCGGGTTCGACTCCCGGCGAACGCATTATTCAATGATTTTTCTTTTTAAAAAAAGAATTAGTTTTGTATCAAATATATTTGAGGTTTGTTCATGACAGAAGGTTTATATAGGAAGTGGTGAGTTTTGCAGTCAAAAGTTGTTTGATTTTTTTTAATTATCAGTTTCATTTGATTTATAATAGTGGTTCAATCATATCTTTGATGAGTTATTTTTTTCTAGAATTGTTTGATTTGGATAATTGGGTTTAAACCGATTACGATGAATTGTAACCAAACCTATAAATACAGAGTCTTACTCGTCTAATGAGGTGATGATTATATGGCTGCCATTAGATTTGTTGTTTGTCTATAGACATATTTATTATATAGCTGTCAATTAAAATTTTTGTATGTAACAATGGAATTTATTCATATTTTATGTTGCTGCAAAATATGTTATCTTATTGTTGGCAAAGGGATAAGGCAACTTCATCTATTTGTTTTTTCTGTACTCTATTCCTGTTGTATGGAGGACTTAATTTTGATGCTTTGTTTGTACAAAATTGATTGAAGATAGTTTTGCATTTTTGTAGTTTTCTTCTAAGAGTTTATAATGGGTAAGGAAAAGGTTCACATCAACATTGTGGTCATTGGCCATGTCGACTCTGGAAAGTCGACCACCACTGGGCACTTGATCTACAAGCTTGGAGGTATTGACAAGCGTGTTATTGAGAGGTTCGAGAAGGAGGCTACTGAGATGAACAAGAGTTCATTCAAGTATGCCTAGGTGTTGGACAAGCTCAAGGCTGAGCGCGGTATTACCATTGATATTGCCTTGCGGAAGTTCGAGACCACCAAATACTACTGCACAGTCATTGATGCTCCTGGACATCATGACTTTATTAAGAACATGATTATTGGTACCTCACAGGCTGACTGCGTCGTCCTCATTATTGACTCCACCACTGGAGGTTTTGAAGCTAGTATTTCTAAGGATGGTCAGACCCGTGAGCATGCTTTGCTTGCATTTACCCTTGGTGTGAAGCAGATGATTTGCTGCTGCAGCAATGTGTGCTTTCTATTTCTACATTATATGTGGATTTGATGTTTGTTCTTGTTTATTATGTTTTGAGGCTAAATATTTTTAACTAATGTTTTCTTTGCAAACTCTTGTGTGTAGATGGATGCCACAACACCAAAGTACTCAAAGGGAAGGTATGAGGAAATTGTTAAGGAAGTCCCATCCTATTTGAAGAAGTTTGGTTACAACCCTGACAAGATCCCATTTGTCCCCATTTCTGGTTTTGAGGGTGACAACATGATTGAAAGTTATACTAACCTTGACTAGTGCAAGGGTCCTACCCTCCTTGAGGCTCTTGACCAGATCAATGAGCCCAAGAGGCCCTCAGACAAGCCCCTCCATCTTCCTTTCTAGGATGTCTATAAAATTGGTGGTATTGGAACTGTCCCGGTTGGATGGGTAGAGACTGGTGTCCTCAAGCCTGGTATGGTTGTGACATTTGCCCCTTCTAGATTGACAACTGAAGTGAAGTCTGTTAAGATGCACCATGAAGCTCTCTTGGAGGCCCTTCCCGGTGACAATGTTGGCTTCAACGTGAAGAACGTTGCTGTGAAGGATCTCAAGCGTGGTTTTTTTTTGCTTCCAACTCCAAGTATGATCCTGCTAAGGTGGCTACCAATTTTACCTCCCAGGTCATCATCATGACCCATCCTGGTCAGATTGGCCAGGCTATGCTCCTGTTCTTGACTGTCATACCTCCCACATTGCTGTTAAGTTTGCTGAGCTTGTGACCAAGATTAATAGGCAATTTGGAAAGGAGCTTGAGAAGGAGCCTAGCTAAGTTTTTGAAGAATTGTGATGCTGGGTTTGTGAAGATGATTCCCACCAAGCCCATGGTTGTTGAGACTTTCCAAGAGTACCCATCTCTTGGTCATTTTGCTGTGAGGGACATGAGTTAGACTATGGCTGTTGGTGTCATCAAGAGTGTTGAGAAGAAGGATCCTTTTGGTGCCAAGGTCACCAAGTCTGTAGCAAAGAAGGGTGGAAAGTGAACCGTGCTGGTTAACCATCTTATTTCAGCAACTACCTCTCATTTTGAGATTGGTTTTGATAAAAACGTGGTCATGTTTGGTACTGCTTAGTTTTTTGTTTGCATTGTTTTGTGTGTTGTAGTTTCATACCTTCGTTGTTGGGCATCCAGTCTCAAAATTGGGTGCTTCATAGGCGGTGCCATGACTATGGCATAGAGATGAAGTTATTTGTTTTCCTTTCTTGTTGAGTCGAGGTGTTTCAGATTCCTTGAGGCGGCTCAAAAGTTATGTTATTATGTTTGGAGTTATAAACTAGTATTTGCTTTTTGCTATTTATATCTGGAATCCTGAGGTTTCATTATTGCTAATTTGTTTTCTTGCTGGTTTCTTTGAGTGCTCTTTTAAGTCTTAACCGATGTCTTTTCATTGACCATTGTTCCTCCTGCTGCTCACTCCTAAAATGTGTGAACCAGATTTCACTTAATGGAGAGATGAACTTGCATTAAAGAAAAACTCAAACAAGGATGAAATTGAAAACGGGTTGCTAATATGAACTTGTTTTGTCAAAGTTACACCTAAATTTCTCATCCTTTATAGGACTTTTAGAGGAGGGATTGTAGCATTTAAGCTCAAGATGGGCCTGTTCTGTATGGTGCTATGGCAAGTGACGATTATGGTGTCATCGAAATGAGGTTAGAGTGGGCCAGTCATCACAGTGAACCAGACTAACTGGTGAAGATGGCGGTGGAGTTCTTGGAAGAATTTGCAAGTTGCCTTAATAATGGTGTAAACACCGCATTTTGTACCATTTACGACTTGGGCCCCCGTTCTTCAATGATGCTGCAATTCTAAGGGCCAAGGTTGGTTTATGGCCTAATCAAATTACAAATTTACTTGAGAGGTGTTGAAATGGAAAATATAACATTTTATGAGCTGATAAGTTTAATTTTGGAAAATAAAAGGCCAAGAAAACCCTCGGCCTGCGTACGCAAGCTAGAACCTGCGTACATAGATCTGACGCATGCGTACGCAGGCATGGACTTGCACATGCAGTTAGGGTTTCAAAAACCTATGAAATGCAAGTTTTTTGTATTAACGTTGAGGTTTGGAACGAATCCCACATAATTTGGAAGCCATTTCAAACCCTTATTTTCTCACTAGATAAAGTCATACATGACACCTTTTCAACATACACAGAAAATCCTGAGGGAAAACCTAAGATTCACTAGAAATAGTGAATCAAAGAAGGAGTTTTTCACAAAACATCCTCAAACCAATTTTATTTTGATTGGGACCTTTTCTGGTCTTGATCCTTGAATTTTGAAGTTTACTAATCATTCTTGTTTGGTTATGAATAGATTTGACTGAGAATAACGGTCAAAATTAAGCTTAAAAAGTTTCTTGTTTGAGGTATTAAGTTCTAAAACTTTTCTTAACATTTCTTCATTTTGATAGTGTTTTGATTTTTTTTATTGCTTTGTTTATGTGTTAACATGTTTGCTTAGTTTAGGTTTTAGTTGTTTTTATGTTTTCAAGCATGCTAGGCTACTAGATTTGTTGCTTTTTAGTTTCTATTCTTGCTTTCTGGATTAGGGTTCTTCAGGGTGTGTCTACGTGTGTACACATGCTCGAAGCATGCGTACGCATACAACTGGCCTGTGTACGCAAGCCTATGTATGCGTACGCATACTCAAGCCCATAAACCCTAATCCGAGTTTTCTCCTTCTATTTCCTTGTTCCTTTCACATAATATGCCTTTGTTTTATTTCTTTTTACACTATCTGAGTCTTTGCTTCCTTGTTTGTATGTTCATTTGCTATAAAATGCTAGGTTAGGGTTTCTTTCTCTTCCTTGCTTTAATACCATGAACATGCATTCATATGTTCATTCATTGATGCATAGGTGCTGAGATGCATTGAGGTAAGTGAGGTAAGTCATGTATTCACATAAACATGCATTGGATATATGTTTGATGATGAATATGACCATGCTTGTTTGAATAATTTACTCTTGATACAATCACATGTTTATTTGAATATTGCCATGCCTACCTTTTTGCCATGAATTGTTTTGCTGCCTTGGATGAGATAATATGAGATGCCATGATAGATGAATGCTAAGGTTGGTTGATGAGCATGATAGATGAATGTTAGGTCTTGAGATGAAATGTAATGTTGTATGCTTAGATGTATGCTAATGTGTGTGTGTGCGTTAAGATGCAATGTTGAATGTGTCTTTAATAGGATTAAGACGTAGAACACAATGAGTGAAAGTCAACCCATGGATCGGGTTGTTTTGGGTGCCTAACACTTTCCCAAGACCGCACCTAAACTCTGAACCCATATTCTAGTAGTAAGACTAGTCTTTCCACGTAAGGGCGTTATATTCATGGTTCCTAGACTATAAAACTAGGTGGCGACTCCTTGTATTTTCTCTGCCCTGGTCCACTCGGCTCAGATGTACTCCCCACAGAGGCCAACTGCGTGTTGTGCTCATAAATGGCCCGTTATAATAATCAAATGCAAGGATGGGGTCCTTTTTCATGATTCATCAACCTAGATTGGACATATGGGCGACCGTGCTGTTCTATGAATGACTATGTTACAATGTGTGTTTTGTCACGAAATCATTAGACATCTCCCACATGTGCTTTGGCCACTATATGTCAACTTGTCTTCAATTTTTTATTTATTTATCTAAATGTATGTGTTTGAGTCTCTTTCTAGAAGACTAGAGCCTTGTCCCTTGTCCTATATGCATTTGAAGATGCTCATGCACAAGCACTTATGATTGAGCACTCTCATATGCATTCCAAGATGAACCTTGGCACTATTTCTCCGTCTCTCTCTCTACTAATTTCTTGGCTTTCTTTTGAATACACTTCCCTTTCTCGTATCAACTTTGTCATGGAAGGAACACACATGCATAAATCTCAACCAAGAAAGATTTTTGCTTAAATTGTGTCCAAAATAAGAATTTTTCTAAGCACTAGCATTGAGGAGTGTAAAACCCCCAAAGTTGTTATTTTAACCACCAAACTCATAAAAAGAAGCTCCAGTTGAGTATGAGAGCCTAAACATTTTTTGCAACCTGCTAGAGTAAGTTTGTATTTAGAGCATTCTTATTAAACCTCTCAAATGCTAAAAATCTTATTTTTTAGCATTTTTGAGATAAAAACACCACTCCATCAAACCAGCTAAATCTTAAAATTTTAAGATTTAAGCTACAGTGCAATCTCATATTTGAGACCGCACGCTACAATTGTAAAACAAAAATTATTTTTTATTCACCTCTGGCTCTCTCTCTTCTATCTTTCTCTTTCCTATCTCCACTTCTTTCTTCTCTCTTCTCTCTCTGTGGTTCGATGATGTGATTCGCCGATGAGTGTGCTCTGCTGATGATTGTGCTTTGCCGATGGTCGTGGGTCGTGGTCTGATGTGCTCCGGCGATTTTATGGGTTTGGGTTTATGGGTATAGGTTTGTGGGTCTAGGTTCATGGGTCTGGGTTTGTGGGTCTGCATTCTGTGAAGCAAGTACATCTCAATCTACCTCCAAATCATGGACCCGAGAGGCACTTCTTCGATGAAATGGGACTGCTTCGCTAGCTATCGCCTCGCAATCGCGAATGTTCACGACGATTCAAAGACTATTCACTGTCATTCCTGGCATAGATTCGCGGTGGTGGGTTTTGTCTAGGGTTGAGATCGAGGTGGTGGGTTTTGGTTGGGGTTGAGAACGAGGTGGGTGGGTGGTGATTGAGGTGGGTTGCTGTGGATGAGACGTGGGTCTTGGGTCTGTGGGTTTTGTTCACCGCTCTATCCTCCGCCTCCCTCTCTTCCTCTCACGGTGAGGGTTCTCTCTCTCTCAAGTTTAGTTTAGTTTTTGTTGTTGTTGTTGTTGTTGTTTTTTATTTTTTATTTTTTATTTTTTATTTTTGGCTATGGGGTTGATTTTTGGATGGATGCTGTTTGTGGTGGCAGTGGGTCGGCCATGGGTCTGGGTTTGCTGTTGAATGTTGATGGTTTATGGTGGTGGTGGTTGATAGTGGCTAACCGTTGAGAAGAAAGTGGTGCAAAGAGAGAGAAAGTGGTTAAATAAAAATAATATTATTTAAATGAAGTTGTAAAAAAAATAAAATGTTTAATGTTTGGTAGATTGTAAAATGGTATGTTAAAATTGATAAAGTAGGATTTTGGAGTGGTAAATGCTAAAATATTTGGCATTCTTGATGAGAATGCTCTTATAAAACTTATTGTAGCAGGATGGAAACTTGCTTTTCCCTTTGTTTAATATATATTCTCTTTCTCTCATAACTCATTTTCTCTCTCATCACTCTCTTCCTCTATTTCTTCCATCTCTCTTTATTTGTTTCGTCTTCTATCTGTCTTCCTTCTCACTTCTCTTTCTCAGGTGGTGCAATGGTGGTTTGACCAATGGGTTGTGGGACGTGGGTTTCGGTTTCCGATTTGTGGGTTGTTGTCTCATGGGTTGTGGGTTGCTGATGAGTCATGGGTATTGCAGTAGTGGTGGCTGGGTTCGACAGTGGATCGATGAGGTTGTGGGCTGGTGTTTTTGAGGTGGATGGGTGGTTTGGTGGTGGCTAGAGTTTGGCCGGATCGTTTCTAGGTTTTGCTCACTGTGGGTCTGGTTTGCCGCCATGGGTTTGTTCACCGTGGGTCTAGGATTTGCTTGTGATGCTAGGGACTGTGGGTTGCTTTTAAATTTTTTTTTTGGTGGTGGGTTTACTGGTGGTGTTAATGGTGGATTTGTGGATTGCTGGTGGTGGTGGTGTCAAGTGTGTTAGTGCAACGATGGTGGGTGGAGTTGTTGGGTTTTTGTTGTTGCTGGTGGTTGCTTTGTTGTTGGTAGTTATTATGGAGGGATGGTGTGGTTGCAAGTTTTTTTTTTTTTTTTTGGTGGTTCAGTAAATTTGTGGTGGTTCTCATAGAAGAATAACAGAAAAAGAATGAGAAAGAAAGAAAAGAAAAAAGAAAAAAGAAATGGTAAATAAAGAATAAAAAAAGAATAGTTAAATGAAGGGGTTAAAGAATAAAGACTGAAATGTAGGGTGCGTTTGTTTTGGCTGAAAAGGGTTTTAGGAAATCATTTTACACCCCTCTATGTGTTTGGTAAGCACAAAAAATTTGATCAAATGGAAATTGAATTCCCCGTTGATGGTAAAATAAGCCCCATCAGGTGCAAAACAATTTCAGCTTTTATTTTACCCTCAAACCATTTCTATCCTTAGAAAATTTCTCTCCTCACTCACTCTCATCACTTACGCCAAGCCCCAGCTGAAGGATGGAGAGAGCTATCGCCAGTGAAGACTAGATCTAGTCCTCAACCCACGGCCCCGCAGGTCTGATCGCTCCGCTCAAACACCATACGTGCCGACCGACGAGATTACGCCTTCGAGATCATGCCCAAGATCGTGCCTGCAAGATTGCGCCGTCCTCCTCTGGGTCAGATCACTGCCTTCGAGATCGTCCCGTCAAGATCGCACCTTTGATTTTTGAACCGGGTCTGGTCATCATCGCCGTCGCCCTCTAGATCACCTTATCCTCCTCTAGGTCAAATCATCTCCTCTCGATCGCGTTGCTGCCGCCCTTTCGATCTCGTTGTCCGCCACTCGCCGATCTGCTTTCTCTCTTTGATCTTTGATTTTTTTTTTTTTTGTTGTTGTTGTTATTGTGGTGGTGTGGGTGGTGGTGATTTAGTGGTTTTTGTGTTGTGTGGTGGTGGGTTTTGTGTGGATAGTAGTGGATTTTTTGTGGGTGCTGGTGTGTGAGTGCTGGTGGATTTTTTGTGAGTACTGATGTGTGGGTGTTGGTGGATTTTGTGATATAAAATATGTTTGAAAGCTTAGAAAATGTGAAAAATTTATAGAAAAACAGCATTTTCAGAATATTATCAAACACTGAAAATTGTTTTCTAATATAATTTTTAAAATGCAACTAAACACTAGAAAATATTTTCTTTTTTTAAAAATATTTTTACCTGAAAATATTTTACACCTAAAAAATATTTTACATTAAAATAAATGCAGTGCAGTGTATTGTTAAATAATGGTAAAATATAGATGATAAAATAGAGAATGACATGTACCACCCGAATGCTAGATGCGTATCACCCGAATGCTAGAGCATAGGTGGTCTTTTACAATATTTTTCTACCTGCCATCAATGCTACTGGACAACCTTACTTTACTCCCACCGAACGCTAGTGGATACCCTGATTGATCAATCAATTTCACAAGTCACATCAAGGACAACATGGTATTATTATTATTATTTTGATGAGGATGACAATAATATTTTCTGTAGTAAAATATTTTCTTATTTTCAAGTGTTTGTCTTGATGTAAAATATAGTTAAAGTTGTAAAAAATTTTCAATTTGGCCAAAATTTGTGCCTAAAAACTTGTAAAATATTTTACCAAAAAATTAACAGTAAAACATTTTACAAAATTCTCACTCCCTCTCTCTTGACACTTTCTCCCTTTTCTTGTCAGTTCCTCTCTCTCTCTCTCACCCTTCTTCTCTCCCTCTCTCAAACTCTACCAAGCCAAACTGATGGGACCAGCAACAACACCCACCAGAGACAACACCCACCAGCAACAGACCACCGGTGGCGCCACAATCCCTACCAAATCCGATCTGGTTCTTCAGCTTCGAAATCACCCTTCAAGATCAAGATTGAAGAGATCAGAATCATTCATCAAATAGTTCTCCAATCTCCACTTGCTCTAAGATTTTCAAGTTGAGTTTCTGGAGGTCAGATTGTGGTGGAGCTGCTTTTGGTGGGTCGGATTGCTGTGGATATGGTGAGTGAATGATTTTTGTGTTGATGGATTTTGGGTATGGTTTGCGTTTGTCAACAATGGCAGAGGCGAGGTGATGGTGGCTTGGCGTGCGCGTTTGATGGATTTCAGGTACGGGTTTTGTTTGTCATGGTGGTGGGTTGACGGTGGATTCACGGATGACTTGGATTGTTTGATGGGTTTCATGTGTAGCTTGGTGGGGTGGATCTGACGATCGTTGCTATGTTTTTCCTGAGTTGTGACTTGGGATTTATGCTTTGATTTGGTTGGATTTGCTTTGATCTAGTTGGACTTTGCAGTGATCGGGTGGGTTGTGAGATTGGAAAATTTTTACAAAGTGATTTCCTGAACATTTTCATGTAGGCTACCAAACACCGTAAAATTTTCATTTTACGAAAAATATTTTTAAAGTAAAATATTTTACATTTGTAAATATTTTACATCGAAACAAATGAAAATCGAATAAAAAAATTAAATTATTTTTTTATTTAGTTTATTTTTACTATTATAAATAAATCTTATTGTATTTTTTAATATTATTTATGGGTCTTACTAGACTATTTTAACTAATTTTTACATTTATGTACAGTACTTTCAGAAAAAAAACTTTCAAAAAAAATTTTAGTTTCAGCAAAATAAGCGGTTCTAAACAGACCTTAAGTTGTACCCTAAGTGACTGTTTGGATAGCACGTTTACTGCGTCTGCATTTTCAGTTTTGAGTTTTTCTCTTCTTCTTTTTTTCACGCGTTTTAGAGAGACAAATTTCATTGTTCACACATTGTTCACGTGACTCACAACCACTTTATTTAGAAAAAAATATTAAAAATAAGTCACAGTACTATTTACATATTTAAAAATTATTTTATTATAGTGTTTTTAGTTTTCAATAAAATAAATTATATCCAAACGTACTTTAAGTTTTATAAATTATTTCTATAATTTATTGACGTGATTACTTATGATTTGTGCATCAATTTTATTATTTACAATTCCAATTCTTATCTTTGTTACTCTCCCCCTGTTTTGTTCTAATTGATCAGGTAAATTTTGTCTATAACCAATTTTTACTGAATCTCAGGGAACATTTTTTTTTTTTTTTTTTTGTTTGTTTGTTGATAAGAAGGAGCCTAAAAATTTTTAACACGCACAAAAACTCTATAAAAAAAATCCTCGATATAGTAGTACCTTATATCACAAAACGACCATGAAATATGTACAAAGATTAAAAAGGAGGAAGTCTGACACAAGTGTGGGAAACTGAAAACATGCACTTAAAAAAATTGAAAATATATATTTAAAATTATGTGTAAAAAATTGAAAATATATATTTAAAATTATGTGTAAAAATATGTAAAATATATATTTAAAATTATGTATAAAAATATGTTTGAGTAAAAAAAAAGTGAAAAATACATATAATAATTATATTTAAAAAGTGAAAATAAGTGTTTGAGTGAGTGTTCCAAACGGCAAAGACATGAAAATACAGGGATACACATATTTATTTTTTTGTGTAGAATGGATACACAGATTTCATATTTTATGACAACTGAATTTAGATCATAATTCATACTGTAATAGCCTGACAGGTCCAATAACAGTATTTATTTTAGTTCTTTTCACAATGATTCTAGGGATTCAAGATCAAATTTTTGTAATACAAAAATGGAATGAACCTTAAATCAGAATTTCAATTTTACTTTTAAGTTCTGTGTTAACTGTTACTCTGGTGCATGAACAGAGAATTAATCCAAAAGATAAATAACAAAGAAAGAGCAGATCAAAGCAAGATCGATCACAGAAAACTAATAAGGAGAAGTGGCAGAGAGAGAGAGAGAGAGAGAGAGACCAAATTAAACATAAACTAACAAACAAATTAATCCCACCAAGGAAAAAAAAGGAAAAAATAACAGAGAAATATAAACAAGCAAATAAAGCAGACAGCATGTCCAAAGTCCAAACATGGCTGCAAATTGCAATTCTAATGGCAAGAAAAAAAAAAGGTAGTAGTTTCAGTAAAGTTAAGCAGCTTTTGCTGTACAAGGCGAGTTAGTGTGCGACAGATCATTAAAAACACAAGCAAGATCTCCACCAACCTCACCTTCATTGATCTCTCCAAAAACTCTCTCATGGTTTCCCCGAGTACCCAAATCTTGATTTGCATGCAGTTCTTCTCTGGCTTGTGATCTCTGCCTTTTTATGGCCTCCCTTCTGCGATCATGATCTGCCATCCTGCACCACCAAAGAAAAAGAAAGATGTAAATCAGAGTACACTAAGAGAGAGAGAGAGAGAGAGAGTTGAAGAGAAAAAAAAAGAGAGTATACTCTTTAGAGAGAGTGAGGTGATGGGCAATCCCTGAAACACAGAGAGGAAGGCCATAGGAGCAATGGAGGTTTAACAAGGATTGCATTTTTTTCCCCTTTGGAGGGTTGAGTAGAATGACAGGAGTAAATATTTGGCTTTTGATTGTATCTTTATTACTTTGGGAATTAATGTTGGAGTCGGAGATGTGTTGGGTCTCTCTCTCTCTCTCTCAAAATTATAAGGTCTTACAGTAAAAATTACTCAATAATTTTAAACAAGTGAGAGTTTTTTAGTAAAATGGTGGACCACGTCTCAAAATGATGAGGACCATATAATTTCTCCTCTCTCTCTCTCTCTCTCTCTCTCAACATTTAAAGCAAATTACTTTTTGAGAAGAAATAAGCCAATAGATTTTGGAGACTCATAATTGTTTGAAAGAGAGTGATTCCATAAACATTTCTCATCATACACTTAATTTCACTATTTATTTAGTATGATTGTGAGTGATGAACAATTTTTATTCCTAGAAATCTACCATTTTTCATTGACTACTAACAATTACACAAGTTAACAAATTGTAAAATTCGCAAGCTGGTCCAAGACACCAACTACAAGAACTCTATTCTCTCTATCCCTTCATAAAAAAGGCCCAACTCCTAATTATAAAAAGAGAAATGTTAATGGATTCTCTAATGACATTAATTTAAAAATAATTATAGGAAAATGATAAAACAATTAGGATATGTTTGGTAATTGTTTTTTCCCCTTATTTTTTGTTTTCAAAAACAATTTTTTATTTTTGAAACTAAAAAACTTGTTTGGTAACCAAAAATGGACAGAAAACAAAAACTGTTCTCAAAACTAAATTTGTGAAGGAAACTGAAAACATACAAAAGACTATTTTCAGTTTCTAATTTTCAAAAGTCAATGAAAATACGCATTTAATTTAAGGATTTTATCTCATTCAATGAGTAAGTATTAGAATTTAAATTTAGTAACAACATATTTTAGTATTTTCTAGTTTTTTCTTCAAAAAACTTTATTTTTTAATTTCAACTAACCAACATGTTTTTGATTTCAAAAATACAAGAAATTTTTTTTTCTTTATATTTCCAAAAACAAGTTTTTGAAAATAGAAAACAAAAACTGTTACCAAATATAACCTTAATTTTTTTTGACATGTTTTCTATAAAAGTTGTATCAAAACTTTTCTAATGTTTATTAACAATTACCCTAAAGACACCCATTAACATGACTCTTGTAAAAATGCCCAAAATTTTATTATAATTATAATAAATTTTTAAATGATTGTGTAATGCTAAGGAGATTATAAATTTTACCATAGGTTTACAATTTTTATTGAGACAACATAGGTTTACAAATTGATTTGTCAATAATCACAAAATAGTAATTTGAACATTCATTAATTATGCTGTTGAAGTTCACTAATCACATTATTATATCAATTTGTAAATATTTTTTTAACAAAATTTGTAACAACTTTAGCATTTTTTTTCCATATATAACAAGACATCCAAAATACTAGACCAATAAAAACCTAAACAAATTGAAACCCTTTGTTTGGGAAAAAATATTGTAAATATGGTAGATCATCAATGATATTAATTTTCTCTAATACCTTGAGACTTTAATTTTTGGGTAAAATGTAGCAATTACTCTTGAGTTTTGGACTAATGGCAACCACGTCTAAGAAATTTCAAAACTGAGCAATGTAGTCCCTAAACACACATGGCACGCAACACTGTTTATTACTCTAACTCTTTGTTTTGACCAGTTGATTGATAAATGGCGTTATAAGTAACTTATATGAAGGTTGGTCAAACTGTTACAACTAACAAAGAAATTTATTTTAATTGTTTATATGTGTTTAGAGATGAAGTTAGTCAATTTTGAAATATCTTGAACTTAATTGTCATTAGCCCAAACCTTAAGAGTAATTATTGTATTTTTCCCTTAATTTTTTATAATCAATATCACACATGGTAGATTATTAACATTAGTTACTTAATCTCCCACATAATTATACACCAAACAATCTCTATTAACACCAAAATATAAAACTAAAAATTAGATTACAACTTTACTTAATCATGCATTGTCTTATATCTAAGTAAAGTTTGTTGAGGTCTAAAAAGTTACAATACTGCACCAAGGCCCAAAATGGCATAGTGAGTTGAACTCCATGAAAAAAATAATAAAAGGCTTGAGCTCACAATAAGGAAAAAGATTTAAGCCCAAGACTCACGAATGGTTAGGCCTTAGGGCCCATGAAACGAAGGGAAGAAAGAAAAAGCTCAACCCACCAAGATCAGAAAATTACTAAGGAGTCCAATGGTAATAATTGGGTTGGGAAACCTAAGGACTGCCAGAAGCTAGAGGTCCTCGGCACGTGTAGCAAAGTTAGGATGAGATTAAGACAGCTCAAAAGGAGTGCTAAGAAACACAAGGAACAAAACAAGTATGTCCTTATCAGCCACCCAATGATGCAGAAAGGAATAAAAAAACTTGGAGACTTACAATTCATGAACAAAGGGCTGGTACCTCGGGGAACCCAGAAAGAAGAACCATGAAAGGAAGTAGCTGAGAAAACTTTCAACTTGGCAGGGATGGAATTGGCTCACTTTGGAAAAATGACAAAAGGAAAGGTAGCTAAAAAGCTAAGTCTGAAAAGGTGAGGTTTAGAAACCTTGAAGGAAGAGAGATTAGAGGTCAGCTTTCTAGGGACACCCCAGAACAAAAAGTCAGGAAGAGGCTTTTGGGGAAAAAGCACCAAAAGAAGAAAATTATGAGAAACAAGGAAGGGACCAGCCACTAAAGTTGCTGGCACAACATGGGTTTTGGTACCTAGGGGAGCAAAAGAGGGAAATTAGTGGTACCCCGGAACCCCAAGATGACACTATAAAAAGAGGAAGCAGCCAACAGTGAAGAGGTATTCAACAACAGTGAATTAGAATAGAATCATTGAGAAAAATCTGTAAAAAACCCAAAGAAAGGAAAATACTGCCGGTATCCTCAAACAGCCACTATAGAACATACTTGGATTCAAAGAAATTCAAACTTTACAAGTCTTAAAGGCTTGGAGAGCCATCTAAGTCTGTGATTTTTGAGCTTATTTGGACCTTGTAATACGTCTTAGTGAGCAAATTGTAATACACAATTAAGAAAGTAATGAAATATCTCACATTGTTTTAAGGATCCTTAATGTTTATTCTGTGTCTTTTGTTTATCACATTGCTCCTTTACTGTTCCTTATTGTTCCATGCATATATATTTCTTGCTTGTTAGTATGTATGTATTATAGGATTCCTGCTTTGTGCACCACTTGGTTTGTAATAAGCTCATTTAGCTGCGGTGAACCAAGCCCAGTCCCTTAAAACATCAACTAAAAGGCCCAGGGTCCTTGCTTCTACTTGGGCTTGGACACCGTCTAAAAAAGGACCCTCACAAAGTTAATGTCTTTTTCAAACCAAAAAAAAAAAAAATTGTATCCTTGAACAATGGTATTTAATTCTCTATATAAAATTAACATCACAAAGACACGACACCTCACTAATTAGTAATCACTAATCACTATATTGCCTTCTTCTAGGAACACCCATGCCATGCACAGTAAGGGTCCGTTTGGTTGGAGGAGTTAAAAAGTGGGAAGATAGAAAATGGTGGGAGGATAGAAATTTTTTTATTTTCTCTCCTATTTGTTTGGTTGGGAGTGGAGAAGTTGACGCATGGAAAAAATAGGTTTAAATAAATTTATTCATATACCCTTGTTAAAGAATGATGCCCAATTAAAACAAAAAAAAGTGACAAATAACCACAAAAAAAGAGCAATCACCCAAATTTATTAAAATAAAAATAAAAATCACGTCTAGTTAAAAAAAATAACAACTATCACGCCCAAGCCCTAGAAAATTAAAAGGAAAAAAAAAAAGAATAGGAAAAAAGAAAGAAAGGAAAGGCAGTTATTGCCCAGAAGAAGGCCTGAAAAATCCAAAGAAAAAAAAAAGAGAGAGGAAGGCAATGTTGCTGCCTAGAAGAAGAAGAAGAAGAAAAAAAAAAGGCAGGCCTAGAAAATTAAAAGAAAAGAAAGAAGACGCAACGTGGCCCACCCCCAAAAAAAAGAAAAAGAAAATCCAAAGCAATATTACTGAGAAAAAGAAAAAAAGAAAAAAAAAGGCAACTTGAAGAAGTATGTGTACATGTACTGTGCATTTTTGTCAATTAAAAAAAAAAAAAATCATCCTCACTCAGTTTTATCTCATTTTGGAGAGAAAACATTTGATGGGCCAGGGGAGAAAATACCTAGGTCTCATAATTTATTTTTCTTCGTTTCCACCCAACCAAACATACTTCAAAAATGTTTTCTCTCATATTTTCTCTCCAAAATTTTTCATTCACCCTGTTTCACCTCCAAACAACCTCCAAATAAACACACCTTAAGGGTGTGTTTGTTTGGAGGTGAAATAAGGAGGATGGAAAACTTTAGAGAGAAAATAAGAGAGAAAATGAATTTGTGTATTGTTTGGTTAGAAGGAAGAGAAATAAAACTTTTGTGTGGGGTCCGGACATTTTCCACTCTGGTCCACAAAAACTTTTCTCTCCAAAATGGAGCGAAAATATGGGAGAAAACGTTGAGGCTTGCTGTGTGACAAAAATACTCTCACCTACACCTCTCACTTTCCCATGTCCTGTGACCTATCAACCTTATTGTCTTTTCATCCTTATCTCTCAGCATCTTCACAGCAACGTGAACTCTAGGTTTTTTTTTTTTTTTTTTTTTTTTTGAAAATATCTTCCTAGTTTACGTAACAATGGTCATGTGGATAATTTTTTTTTTTGTTGAAATTGTCTTCCCAGTTAACGCATAATCAATTTTTGTTGCCCATAAATGTTAAATTATATATAATAATAAAGAAAAGTAATTTTAAATCATATTATATATATATAATAAAAGTTAAACTTAGACGCCGTGGTTGTGCCAAGTGGTGCACCAAATTGTAGAAATTTTCTTAGATTTTTAGATTTTAAGAAAAAATATATGTAAGTTTTTGTCAACTATAAATTCTAAGTGGATATAATTTTTCTTCAATTATAATTTCTAAGTGGATAAAAATCTTAATTAGATTAAAGATAACTGAATAAAACTAAATAGACAATCTTATGAAAAATAAATAAATAAAAAAGAAGAAGAATTTGATCACAATTGGAATACTAAACCCAATAGTATTGGGAGACCAGCAGACAAATAGTGCTAAAAAGAAGGAAGGATTTTGATGAATACTAAACTAGACTTCTTGCTGAGGTTTCTTTATCAGAAGCAAGGTTTCAAGAGGTAAAGAATTATGCAACTTTCTTATTTTTTAATTACTATACTACACGTTTATATATATATAATCATTAAAAAAAAAAATTGTCACGGGTTGATTCTCAAATACCAATTTCAAATAGATAATATTAAGACAAATAAATAAATAAATAAATAATTCTACCACTTATCAAGCAAACGTTTAAAAAAAAAAAAAAAAACTGTTTTACTAATAACCAAATATCCGAACCATGCATATTATACAATATACAATAATTGACCTATAAACTTATAAAAAAAAAAAAAAAATAGCAGAGGAAAAATCAATTTATAACAATGTTATCTATTTCTTTTGTGTTTATCCAAAAATAAATAGAGGAAAATTGATAAGAAAAAGTAAAATTTTGTATTTATCCAAAGATTAGTAGATGAAAAGTTGATAAGTGTATCTATCTAAAAAAATTGCTGCTATTTTTGCTTACCTTCAAGTATATCTAAAACTTGCGATTAGATCATAGGGAATAAAAATCAATTGGAAAAAAAAATTATAAATATATTTACTCCACCTCCCTCAAACTTCTCATTTGGACTATTCATGAAAGTTATATTTTTTGTATTCTTAGTTTTTTTTTTTTTTTTTTTTTTTTTTGGTATATATTTTTGGTTGGATGGTTTTGTTCTATAACGGAAGTACATATTATTTATACTACAACTAACTATATTGGAACTCTTTGAAGCTATAGAGTTTGAAGGGAACTTTGAAAAGCTTAGTTATTTTGACCATCTCTATTTGGCCATGGAGGAAGGCACGTACACTTTTGTGGAGTCATGGATGCTATTTTCATGGATCATTAAGATTTTTATTCCATAATTGGTAAGTATGATCAACCCTCATTACTTCTGGTATGTATTCTTTATTCTTTCGCCTAAATTTTCTTAGGAGAAAAAAAATGGAAGTATTCATTTTATTAGAATTTTGAAAGTGATTATTTACAATAAGCTTGAATTGTCGAAACTTAATTAACTAGATCTTCATCAACCATAATCTATTGGAATATGATCACAACAAGGATTCTCAAGAGAGATAAAAACCCTAAAAATTAAGGTGTAGTTGGCTTAGCAATATAGATTAGTTGGCTTAGCAATATAGATCTTCCTTTAATCATAATATAGATTGTTGTTCACAAAATTAGCCTAGAAGGATGTGCACACCTCACAAAAAGGTATTACTTTTTAATTCTTATGACATCTCAATGCTAATGAAGCTATTTTCAATTATTGATGCAAACTTATTGCCAAGGTCTTAACTCTTAGTATTTCTCAAAAATATTTCTTGAAGTTTATATTTACACATTTGTTTTGATAGGTTGAAATTCGATGCCTCCTCCTAATACAAAAATTCAATTCTTATATATGTAAATCTCACTACTTTTAGTTATTTATTTTCTTTAGTAATTTGGGTTGTTTATAATTCTTAACTATTAAATTGAGTTTACCACTTAAATATATGTTATTATTTAAATTTAATTAAATTAAAAAAATATTTATTATTTTCTTTAGATTAATTCTTGATTAAGCCGTGCATCGCACGGGCATAATACTAGTTTATATGTATTTGAGTAATTTTTATATTATTTAATGAGTGTAAATACATCTATTTCTTATATATTATATAACAAGAACATAATAGTCAATTTATATAAACTACATTTTTCATCCTCCCATTTTTCTCTCTAACCAAATAAAAGAATTTTCCGCCCTCCCACTTTTCCACCCCTCCAACCAAACACATATGAGAGAAAACCAAACGGACATCTTTTCCATCCTCCCACTAATTTTTTATCCTCCCACTTTTTCACTCTTCCAACCAAACGGACCCTAAAGAAATAGATGATAATAGGCCCGTGGCTAAAAAAGAAGCAGCCACGAGCCCAAATTATGGGCCGAAGTTGTTATAACTTATAAGGACATAAATTGCCAAACTTGGTTTTCTCATGGAAAATGATCAGGAGTCAAGACAAGCAATGGGTGAAGGGGATTCACATCAGGTGCAATACCTAATCAATGACTGAGATTAAAAGTTGAAAAGACAACTTTCAATCTCAGCCATTAAATAAAATATATTAAAAAAGAGTTAAAAAGTTAAAAAAGTTAAAAAAATTATGAGGGAAGTGGAGGTATTGCATCAGGTGCAATACCCTAGGTATTGCATCTAATGTGAATCCGGGTGAAGGCAATAAAAGAGAAGTCAGAAGTAAATTCCTAAAAGATCCAAAGGCTAAGACTAGCTCATGGCTGTGGAAAGGTATTTAAAATTGCAAAGAGTTAGTCAAGAAAGGGCTATGTTACCACATGGTCACAACTGCAGCAGTAAACATTAATTAAAAGACATTAATTTATTGGGGTTTTGGAACTTAATGAATTTATGGCATGAGAGAAGTCTCTTTGGGGTGGAGATATGTTAAGAATTTGTATTTGATGGTTTGTAAATTTCGTTTGTAAGGCTTGATCAAATTCAAGTCTAAGGTGGAGATTTGTTGACAAGTGACTTGAATTCGGTGCTTATTATGACCATACATGCATCACATGGGATTAATTCACATTATAAGCCGGTTATGCTTTATTTGCTCAGTTTGAATTGCATTGGAACTTTGTTTTTGACCTAGATGACATTGACATAAATATATAAGTGTGCCTTTTCCCAAGGGTTCTCACACATGGGAAGAGAGAGTCCTTTGGCTAAATATTACTAATTCTGAAACATATTTGCGTTATAGGTATTGTTACAAGTTATTTGGGGATTTGAGGAGAGAGATTGAATTTCGGCATCAGTGTTGCCGAAATTCCAAGAAAAGTAGGAGAGAGAATGAGGGAAAAGGTGGAGAGAGAAAAATGGTGAATTACGGCAACACTGTTGCCGTAATTCACTGCCCAAATATCTGCCCGGGAACTGTGAGATGAAGTGCTCTGAGTGGTGCTCCAAACAAACTAAAAAAAATTTGTCCCTATTGTGACAATACCATTGCCGAAAATGGAAGTGGGGAAAAAAAAAAAAAAGTGAATACCGAAATCTGGGAGGAATTTAAAAAAAAATATAATGTGCTACGTACACAATATTTTTACAATATTTTCACAACAAATCACAGGTAACTGGTTATTATTAATTCAAATTTAAATTTAACATTGAGATTACTATTTTAATCCAACAATAACAATAAGTAACAACCTGACACTTAGAATTTGTTGTAAAAATACTGTAAAAATTGTGTGCACTTCATTTCTAAAAAAACAAAAAAAAAATTTCCCAATTGTGGCAATGGTATTGCCGAAATACCATTGCCACAATTGAAAAAAAAAAAAAAAAAACCATTTCCACAATTGGGAATTTTTTTTTTTCCAATTGTGGCAATGGTATTTCGGCAATACCATTGCCACAATTGGGAAATTTTTTTTTTGTTTTTTTAGAAATGAAGTGCACACAATTTTTACAGTATTTTTACAACAAATTCTAAGTGTCAGGTTGTTACTTATTGTTATTGTTGGATTAAAATAGTAATCTCAATGTTAAATTTAAATTTGAATTAATAATAACCAGTTACCTGTGATTTGTTGTGAAAATATTGTAAAAATATTGTGTACGTAGCACATTATATTTTTTTTTTTAAATTCCTCCCAGATTTCGGTATTCACTTTTTTTTTTTCCACTCCCATTTTTGGCAATGGTATTGCCACAATAGGGAAATTTTTTTTTTAGTTTGTTTGGGGCACCACTCAGAGCACTTCGTCTCACAGTGCCCGGGCAGATATTTGGGCAGCGAATTACGGCAACAGTGTTGCTGTAATTCACCATTTTTCTCTCTCCACCTCTTCCCTCATTTTCTCTCCTACTTTTCTTGGAATTTCGGCAACACTGTTGCCGAAATTCAATCTCTCTCCTCAAATCCCCAAATAACTTGTAACAGTACCTATAACGCAAATATGTTTCAGAATTAGCAATATTTAGCCAAAAGACTCTGGGAAGAGACCTTATTTATTTATTTTTTTTGAGAATCAAATCTTTAATAAACAAAAGAAAAAACAAGCAAAGCACAACATACATACGGATTACATCAGACACACAAGGAGGAATCTCTTCAAGCCAAGTCATCTCTGTGTCAACATGAATAGCATTGCGGGCTAGAGTGTGAGCAACCTGGTTTGCCTCCCTCTTTGTGTGATGGAATTCATAGCTTTTCATGGCCTTTGCCAAATGCTTCATGTCATCAATGATGTGTCCAATATGACAAGTAGTTTCGGCAGTATCTTGGATAGCTTTAACCACCGAAAGTGAATCACTCTCAATTATAAAACAATTAAAGCTAGTTTCAATTGCAAACCTGATGGCCTGCCGGATAGCCAATGCCTCAATGACCTCTGCATCTTGCACACCTTCCACTTTCTCCGACAAAGCAGCCAGCACCCATCCTTGACTGTCACGCACCACCACACCTATGCCTGCTTTATTAGTCTCTTTGAAGATAGCTCCATCAACATTAGCTTTGAACCAGCCTTGGGGGGGTGGTACCACATGGGAAGAGACTTAGAATTACTTTGTGAGAGCCTTAAAGAGAATTTGTTCTTTGTTATATGTATTTGCAGAACAAAACTATTTGCGTGTATTAGACTTTTGGGTTTTGCGAGGATGCCTTTACATCATCTCTGTCATTTGTGAGCGTTTTTTTTAGCGTATAAACATAATGTAATTTCTCTTTGATACTATGAATGTATCCCCTAATACCTGTGGACATAGGCTATTATTAAACCACAAATTTTTTTGGTGTTTTTGTGATTGTGTCTATTTTTTCTTTCATGTTATCTTCGTTCATATTATTTATTTGGAGATTTCCCTCAAGCTTAGAGACGTAGCTTTTGATGAACTTAGGGGCCAATGCCCCCATCCCCCCCCCCCCCCCCCCCCCCTTTTATTATTATAAAAAATACTAGTATATATATATGTACTAATTTTTGCAATTTGGTATAATCAAATTGCAATTGCCTCCCTTAATAATATCATTGATCCTTTTAAAGGCCATAAAAAATCATAGATCTAAAATTTAAATCAAAATTAACAAGCCCAATAACAAGAATTACCAATAGCAAAACAAAAAAAATTAAGTCTAATCAACCAATTTTACTTGGACCTTAAAATTTTTTTTACAAAATAATTTTACCCTTACCTAGCAGTAGATGCAAGCATCAAAGGCGTACACCAAGTTCCCATTTCATAAATAATTGCATTGTAATGTATTAAGAAACAATGATTTTGTGTCTTTGTTTTTGTTGGTGGTTTGTTAATACTAAATAGATACTTGTTTTAAAATTTATAATGATTTTTTTTGTACTTCTCACCTTTAACTCCAAGTGTTAGTTCCGTCCCTACTCAAGCTCAAGCTTGATCAATGAGCCATGTTCATGCCATTGCAGGAGATGATTTGTGTGTTTTATTGATTATAAAGTATATTGAGCACAAAGTTAATAAGTCTCATTTTGGGAATTACTAGAGTTTAGAAGGCAATTACCTATGCATTTTTTGGACATTACTAGAGTTTAGAAGGCAATTACCTATGCATTTTTTGGACAATCTCTCTCTCTCTCTCTCTCCCTCGTTTGGATTAGTCTTTTGGAATCTCTTGAAAAACCTAAAAAAAAAAAAAATCTGTTTGATTCACTTTCCAACCACATCTTATTTGTTTTGATTTGATCCCATTGACCCCGATTTTACTTTAGTTAAATTAAAGTCACACTTTTCAGCATTCAACAGAAAAATGCTAAGTATTGAGCTGTTTTCTTGATTTTGTGATATCTTATTCATTTTAAACCCAATTTTGGTTCATGCACAGTCAAGTCGAATAAGTTTCATAGTCTTTTAAGATGATAGATACATTTACACATGAAAAGTTAAAGCTGCAATCAAAACTTAGAGAGTGTTTGGCTGGCGCGTTGGCGTTGCACCTTTATGTTTTTAGCTCTTTTTTTTTTTTTTTTTTTCACGCGTCTTCAGCTTTTTAGAGACAAGTGGTTACTGTAGCAACACTGTTGCAGCTACTGTTCATTGAACAGTAGCCGCAACATGTGACTTTTTCACACAACTTTTACTGTTCACGGACCCACAATTTTCACTTTTCAGCAACTTTTTCATTCAAAATGGGTCCCACGGTACTATTCACACATTTAAAAATTATTTTGCTACAGTATTTTTCAGTTTTCAGTTTCAGTTTTCAGTTTTCAGCTGTATCCAAATGGACCCTTAGTGAAATTTAGACAAACTGGGTCAAGATAGGTCAAAACTACCATAGATAGAGAGAGTATATATTTGTGAAATTTATCTATCCAATGTCTAATTGAAGGCTTGAAGCAAATGAATTCAATTGAGTTGAATTCCGAGACTTAAGACTTAAGAGTGCCACACCCACACTGCCATTTTGATAAAATAAAAAAAATGGCAATTTTTGGAACGTCAAGCTATAGATAATTGCTTCGAAAGGCTAAACGGTAAAAAAAACTAGGTCTTTTCTGGACCAAGATTTTCATACCCGAACCATTCATTGAACCGTAAAAGGAAGAAGTTCAAGGTTTTTGAGGTTGAACCGAGGTCGAACCGGGGTCGAACTGTGATGATGTCATAATTAATTAAAACCTAAATATAGATATTAAATTTATAAAACTAGCAAAATTGACTAATATATCTATATATGTAAGAGAAATTTAATGATTTTCAAGCATATATTTAATAATTAAATAAGAAAGTTAACAAAATAAAATAATAACCATGAAAACATTAAAATTTATGATTAATTTTTGAAGTAAAGTTGAATATTTTTGAAAGATTTTAATTATATTTTTTTTTTATTCCCTGTAAGAGATGGATAATTTAATTAAGTAGAATAAAAATGTGTTAAGTTGTTTTTATTAAAAAAAAAAAAAAAATTGCAAGGGGTTTATAGAATTAACAAAAAATCCGGTTCTTTAGGCTTAAAAAACTAGTTTTCATCCTGGTTCCCAGTTCTCATGGTCTGACCTCCCGGTCCGGTCCGGTTCTGAGAACCATGTTCTGGACTTGGCTTGACCAGCGAGGGCTTCAATTCCCTGTCAATTTTACAACCTAAATAATGGAAAGTTATTGTGTATTTCTGGAGTACCATAAATGCGTACTCTTTCTTTTCACATGAATGATGAGTCTCATTAATTAAATTTATAGCGAGACCCATCATTTATATGAGAGTAAAAAATACGCATTTATAATACTCTAGAAGTACCTAATAATTTTTCCTAGATAATGGTGAGATAGTCCACCTGTCTTAATCACCCACCTTTCATCACCACAACCACAAGAGACCAAAGGGCACTATTAAATCATTGGATGGTAGAAAAGTGGATTTAAAAGATACACGTGTGGGATTCAGGAAAAAAAAAAAAGATACACATATGGGTGTGGGAATGGGATTCAAAATTTTCTTTGAGGACTGCATATCATTGAAGTCATGAATAAATAGTTATTCTAATATCACAAATTTTACCAGGCTTTTATTTATTTATTTATTCATAACTACCCTATATAGTAAACAGTGACTGATTGCTTATCATTTTTACATAAAATCACAAATTTTTTTTCCATTATCACATCAGAATTATGATACAAAAAATTGTATTTCCTAGATTTTTCTTATGAATAAATTGATAATACAAGGCTTAGGGTATGCTTTTAGTGCCAAATTGAAGTGTATATGAACAAATTATAAATTTTAGAAAACAAAGCTTTAGAATTGTTAGAGCATTCATATCAGTTCTTCTAAAAATTTCAGCCGTTTTTACAAAAAGAACCTACTTTTATTATTATTTATTTTATATAACCACTTTTACAAAACTTTCACGTCAAATTATCTTTTATACACACTACTTCATTTAAATAATTTTTTTCTTTTTCTATTATTATTATTTTCCTTTAATGTTTCTCTTTCCTTTCTCAGATCTGAAAACTTCTTCGCTTCTTCTTTTTCTTCTTCTTCTTCTTCACTTCTTTTGCTTCTCCTTTTCTTTGTTGCTTCTTCTTCTTCGTCTCCTTCTTCTTCCCTTCTTCATCACTTCATCTTTTTCCTTTTATACTTATTCTTCACTTCTTCTTCTTCTTCTTTGCAATATGGGTTTTGATGATTCTTTATGGATTTGTATATGGGTAACGTGATGAGTTTGGGTTTTAGATTTAGGATGAGTTTGACAAAGGAATAGAATCAGGGAAGAGAGAGAATCTGACTAGAGAGGTGAAGAGAGAAAAATATTAAAAAAATAAAATATAAAGTTACAATAACAGTGTAATATACACGGTTAGTATAGCAAAAATAAATATGTACAATGATATATAAAGACTGATGTAAGTAGGTTTTTAGCAAAATTGTGTAAAACTGGTCATTTTTTCCTATTTTGCATCTGCTGATGCAATTGCTCTTAGCAATTCACTAGTTGGTGATAATATCTGGAAAAAATGACTGCCCATGTGTAGAAGTAACCGTTAATCAATCATAATTTGCCGTAGGAGATAGTTATGGAAAAAATGTGGGGCAAATCTTGTAATCTTAGAATAATGGTTGTCTTGAGCCTTTCAAAGCAGAGAGAGATTATGGCTCTTAAATTAGCTCCCCTTCATTATTTTCCGGCAACAAGAGTGTACGTAAAGAGAGTTGTCAACTTCCATCATAGCATCAGTCTTTTACTAAAAAAACACAGAGAAAAAAACATAGCATCGATCTTAGTCTCGCGTCTCTCTTCTTTTTTATTGTCGGGGCTAGTTTCGCACGGGCCACGGCATTCGTGCCTTCAATGAGAATCACTTGTCTTGTATGACAGAACCATGAAAAACAAAACAATGTGTCGGCTGCAGGGAAAAGTCACCAACTTGGGCTGGGGCATGCTCAAGTTAAGGTTATCTTTGGTTGGAAGAAAAATGAAAGGAAAGAAAGGAAGAGAAGAAAAATCCTTTGTTTAGTTGAGGAAATAGATTTCCCTGGATTTCACCATTTTTATTTCCTTACAAATTGGAAGGAAATGAGAAAAATGAGAGACTTGTACATGGGACCAAGCACTATGAAGAAAAAGTTTTTTTTTTTTTTGCTGAATAAAAAAAGAGTTTTTGGTATGAGCTTATCAACTCCACGCTACGTGACGGTAATAGATAATACCACATGTACCACACAAGTTTTGTTGGGACTATCGCTTAAACCGATTCTTTTTGAGTGTTAGGACAAAAACTCTTACCATTAAGCCACACTCCTATGCGGTCAGTGTCTCTATCATTGAAGCCATTATTATATCCCTTTGTTATGCCTAACAAAATTAGACTCATAGTCATTTAATCTGTCTAGAAAAACAAAGGTTTTTATTTATTTATTTTTAATAATAAGAATAATAGTTCGTTTTAATTTGAATTTCGATTCACGTGTTCCAGTTGGGTCAAGTCAGACCAAACCCATTTGTCAAATTTATATCCCTTTCTTATACCTAACAAAATTAGACTTGTTGTCATCTAATCTGTCTAGAAAAAAAATAAAGGTTTTAAAAAAAAAAAAAATTATATTAGGAATAATAGTTCGTTTTAATTTGAATTTTGATCCATGCGAACCAATTGGGTCAACTCAGAACAAACTCATGAATTTGTCAAATTTATGTTATAAAACTTAACGTTTTTAGTTTATTGAATTATTTTCAATGGATAATTGTATATCAAAGTAATATTAAATTATATATATATATATATATTATATGAAAAAACTACATAAATCACACGTCAACTTGACGTGCAATTCTTAAAATATTAAATAATTTTAACAATCTACTACTAACATAAAATGGTTTTTGGTAATTAAGTGCATCACACATTTTCTTTTTAATTATTTACTTTTGAATTCACTTTTAGCATGTTATATTTTTCTATCAAAATTATGTATATTTAATTAATTTTTAGATAATTTTAGTGTATTTCATGTTTCATATATGACAAGTGTACGTATTTTCTTTTCTTTTCTTTTCTTTTGTGAAATTATTGGATTGGTGGGCTATTAAAGCTAAATATCTTTATAGAATTATAAGCTTAAATATTTATCTTTATAGAATTATAAACTAAATATCTTACTTTTATTTTTGAGTGTTTTCTTTATGTATTTTTACCTGTATTGAAGGAAAGGATAAAATAAATGATGTTATAAAATACGTTTAAGGGTATTTTTTTTAATTATGTTTTCGTATGTGAAAATTACGGGTCATAACAAGTTAATCCATCAAAGTTTGGGTATAGATATCTTTATAGAATTATAAGCTTAAATATTTATGTATTATCTTACTTTTATTTTTGAGCGTTTTCTTTATTTATTTTTACTTGTATTGAAGGAAAGGATAAAAAAAAAATGATGTTAAAAAATATGTTAAAGGGTATTTTTTTTAATTATGTTTTCGTATGTGAAAATTACGGGTCATAACAAGTTAATCCATCAAAGTTTGGGTATAGATAATATAAACAAAACCCTTTTTTTTTTTATAAGAAACAAAACCCATTTTAGTTTTACTCATTTTTAATTTGTACCTATACTTTTTACTCATATCCAATCAAATTATATCAAAATCCTTCCAAAAAAAATAAACGGACGCTTATGACGAGTCATTATCCTTCAGAATTAATATAGAGAAATGAAAAATACTAGTATAAAGGAAAAGTTATTTGCCTTTGGTTAAGTAAAAACAAATTTGTCATACTAAACATTCAATAAATTAGATTTGACACGTAGCCCTTGAAGAAATGTACCAAAAGAAATGTAAGGAAACCTAGCTAATTATAAATTTATAATCTTAGCAAAATTATAAATTTATAATTATTGGCCTCTCCATGAAATTACATAAAACCAAGAAGTATTACACGTGACAAATGTTGAACTTCGTTTTATGCACCATCGAGGAAGCCTTCGGTGAATTCATGTAACATGTGCAATCAATTCTAAAATGGCACGACATGCGTAGCTACTCTTGTCACATTAATTACCAGCTGACGCATCTGAAAATTGAAATGACCTAGAACTGGCCATATATATATGCAACAAAATCATCGAGTGTTTAGCGCCTAGGTTTGAGTGTTGCAGTTTATTGTGTTAATCCCGTGTCCTGTGTTTACGTGGTTTAGTTGATGAACTGTCTTAGTTCCTGTTGTTCTAGTTTATGGTTAATTGGAGTTCCTGTGAGCTAGCTCTGTCTGTAATTAAGTTGAGTCTTGAAGTAATTTGTAACGCTTTTGGTTTAATTCTGTCTTTTACTGGTTGTGAATTTTCTAGGGTTTGGAGATCTTTAAACTCTTAAAATGAATTTCTCTTTGTAATAATTGCAATATGTCTCATTCTGTTTTGAAGCTCGTCGGTGTAATTGCCGTACTGCTTTTATTTTTATTTAGCCTCAATAAAATGACTCTTTATAAAAATAAAAATAAAAGCCTAAAATGGCCTATAAGTTTGAGTCCTGAAGACTTTTTGCTGCCTGTACCATTTGCTCTTCATGGTTGATATATTATCTCCCCTCTCTTTTTCACGCAAAAAACAAAATCCGGTGATTGCTTTAAACTACATTTTCTTGAGGTTTCAAAATCAATCAGCTGCATGAGTTGGCTGGAGACAGTCTGTTTAAACAAGTACACACGTTCTCCTTCAAAAAATAATGATTACAAACCTTTTCTCTATCTCTATATCAGTACACCATCTACATTAGATTAAAGAGAGTCCTATCTCTAATAGTAGTTTACATTTCACAAATGGCAGCATTAAAAGGTTCCCTTCGCAGAAGAGATGGGGCCGTTGCTCATTTCCAACCCAAGTACTGGGGCTATGGGCACCGGCATCATTTCTTCCGCATAAGAAACCTTTCATCTGTAAGAATCCATCTATGGAATTTGAGATTTAATATGACAGCAAAGGTTAGGGTTTCGTATCCTTTTGTGTTTAAATTTTATTATGCACCTTTATTATTTAGTATTATTTTTTCTGGGCTTGACTGCTTCTTTCGTGCGGTGGGAATTGTATGGCATGGCTATTGCCATATGTAATTTTTGATGTATGTATAAGCTATGAGCCATATGCAGATCCCTCTCTTTTCTTCCTTCGTTTTCTTTGACAGCAGGCAAAAGTTAGCTATGCAATTTTATTGTACCACATAAACCTCCTAAAACTCTAGTGTCTCATACAAGATTTGACCTTGATTCTACCGTTTTCTCTTTTATTTTGCAACACGGCCATTTGACTTGGATGAAGATGAATTAAACACTTCAGAACTCAAAAAAGTATCTAAAACAACTGTTGAAAGTTTCTTTTGGTTAAAAACTACTGTTGGAAGTTTCAATAACTAGCTGATGCTTGTTATGTATAGTAAAAACAGCAGTACCCTGTAACTATTCCCCAAGTAATTAATGTAAAGTTCCCATGCTCCTCATAACATACGGTACATTCGTTGATTTTCCTCAACAGCTTTTGTAGGTAGGATTTGTGTTAGTTTCCTACTATAGACATTGTATTTTTCAACCGATTAAGATTGAGAACAAAAAGGCCATTTTACTAATTTGAGGGTAAAAATGTCATTTACGCTATTGGAAGACTAATTAAGGATCCAATATGAAAATCGACATGAATCCTTAATATATGATCTAATTGTCATTAATCACAAAGATAAGAGCATCGGATTAGAAGATCATGCGAAACCAAATTTTGCTTTTTTTTTTTTTTTGAGATAAAGATATAAGAAGTAGACAAACAAAAGAAACAGCACCCTGAGAACACCATCCCAGGGAAACTGCGATTCCAAAAACAAAAGAAAGAAACCGACATAAGGAAATAATTGCCCAAGGCCATACATAAACATGTAGCAGAAAACAGCGAAAAGAAAACACCATTAAGAACATGTTTGTGCAGCAACCAGCCTCTAATACTCCTCCAGTAAACCAAGAGCCCCATCATGTTATACCTGGATGTACTTGGAACCTCTCAAAATAAAATCGAGCATACCATATAGCCTAAGCAGTCACAGCCCATTTTTAACAGTTGAGAAAGATTTTTTAAAATAGATTTATATCATACAATGAAGATTGAATAATTATGATTGGTTTTTAAAAGAATTAATTATATTTAATAAAATTTCAAACTACAATATGTTCAAAAGGATGTACCTTAGAGCATGAAATAAAAGTAATGTATGTATATATATATAGTTGCAAATTTTAATTAGTTATTATTATTATTTTTTTAAATGAATAACTAATTGATAGTTAGAAAACCTAAATAATCATAAGGTTAATTGGATCATAAAATGGCTTAAAACTTATAATTATCCCCAAAATAATAATAACATTGAAACAACATCGGATAAGAGAAAAAATAGGCACATAGTGAAAGTGCCAATTGACACTTTAAGTAAAAGGTGAAATGCCTATCGGCACTCATAGCCTATATTTGGTACTTTAGTGTCTAGATGTAGAAATTTGCTTATTTATTTATATATCTTTATCTTGTCATTTTAGGGGATAAATATGAGTCAAAGGATGTTAAGAGGGAGAGTCATAAGAGGTTTGAAAGTCTAAGAAACCCCAACTCATAAAATAGAGAGGAAATTTACCAATTTGAGAGGACCGAAGAGTTGAATTTGATAGTACATTAAAGAGCCCTCTTTAATCTCTAAAAATACATACCCTTAGAGCCATGATATTCATAAGGGTAAACCTCTCTTCCCTTCACCAAATAAACCCTATAAGCACAGTTTTGAAACCTGACAGCACGACACCTCCATTACATTTAGGTTGAAGGTATGTGGATAGTTGAAGATAATTGGGGATTTGAAACTCCTCAAGCTTTGAATCATAGTATAATTTTGAACCATATTTTTTTTTGTAAGAAGGTAGTGAAAACATGTAACTTAACTAAGAAAATCTTTAAATTATTTTTTTAAAGGTGACATGAACATAATGTGTTTCCTTTTAAAAAGCATGTGATTTGTTCAGTTGCACCTTGTGTGATCATATGTTTCATTGAGTTTAGAATCTTACATGCCATTACATCGAATATTTAATTGAAGATCCATTGGAAACATGACATGTGAGTAAGATAACTAATCCAGTATTTCACTAAGATTTTGAATAGCTATCTTGAATTCAAGTTATTCGAAGTTTGATCATCCATAGAATAGATCTTGTCATGATTAGATAGATCTATGAATTTCTTAAGAAATTTGAATCGTTTTGTTCAAAATTCCATCCCATGTTCAAATGCACTTATATGCTTATTTAGTTAAGCAAAACAACTACCCAAAATCTTAACCGTTCAATGATAACCCAACCAAACCAACTAGCATGATTGTGTCAAGAGAAGAGGCCAGGAAAGTTAAAAAGTCCCTATGGCAACCATAACTAAACTAAAAGTGACTAATTGGCCATATACTGAAGTAGTAACTGCCACATTGAAAGTGTGAAAATATATATCCTCCAAGACAACATAAACTTGAGAATGGGTTTAACAAGGAAAAATACACCCTGTGTTTCGGGTGTATGCTTCCTCAATTTAACAGATATCCACTCAACTTGATTATGAACTTACCATTGTCAGTCTAGCTTAAAAAAACCTAGAACAAGTGAGTACGACCTCAACTCAACTCACCCAAAAGCCAATAAGCTAATATGTGAAAAATACTAATAACATTCGTAGAACCTTACAATCAGTTGCACTTGTTATCCCAAATTTATCTCAACAACAAAGATTTAGGAAAACAAACCTCCATTTGGTGTCATCGAAACTCTTTATAAAAGAACTAGAGTGGGTTAGTTCCCATCTTTAACTTGTTGTCATTGTAAGCGCAAGCTTTAGATATAGATGGTTATAGGCCTTAACTTATTATTATTTTTTCCTTTGTTTCTTATTGGAAATGAAGTATTTATTCAAGAAAAAAAAATTGGAAAACCAGGACTGCACATTGATCACCAAAAAATAACCTATTTCCTTTTAGAAAACCAAAAAAGAAAGAAGTAGTAATATTCATTAACTTTGGGATCAGATGATTAATGGCCAACACCACACCATATCCCTTTTAATCATCTTTTTTTGTTAGAATCAATTATCTATCAATCATACAATTGTGAATTGACTGATTTATCCATGGTTTTACAAACTGAATTAGACCGATTGGTTCAATTGAGAATCGAGCACCAATTTAGTTCGATAAAAACCTCCAGCCAAAACTATAAAAAAAAAAAGGTCAACAGTTGGCAAACAAGAATTTTTTGGTTATTTGACATTTTTCGGTTATTGGAGATAAAGATATAAGAAGTATACAAACAAAAGAAACAGAACCCTGAGAACACCATCCTAGGGAAACTGTGATTACGAAAACAAAGAAAGAAACAGTCATAAGGAAATAAGTGTCCAAGGCCATACATAAACATGTAGCAAAAAACAGTGAAAATAAAACACCATTAAGAGCATGTTTATGCAGCAACTAGCCTCTGATACTCCTCCAGTAAACAAAGAGCCCTAGCGATCATGTATAGACTTGGGATGTGCTTGGAACCTCTCAAAATATAATTTGTTTTGAGCATTCCATATAGCCCAAGCAATCATAGCCCATTTTTAACAGTTGAGAAAGATTATTTAAAATAGATTGATATCATACAATAAAGATCGAATAATTATGATTGGTTTTTAAAAGAATTAATTATATTTAATAAAATGTCAAACAACTTGTGGGGTACAGAAATTTAATAATGCCACGTGTCATACCCAAGGCCGAGGAGGCCAATACAGTTCTGAGGAGTCCATACACTCAAATGGTAAGGCCGGAGAGGCGGGTCATGGCCACGTCAATGGCATATTACAGGAGGGGGCCACACTATAGAGGAAAAGCTTCAGAGAAGGGGTTAGTCCTGATGTGATTGGTGGGATGGTAGCTGCCACCACATTTAATGCACCTCACCAAACATCCTAGCTGCATTTATGTGGAGAAGACCCCTGAACAGTTCTGTCTTGATTGCCGTAACTCACAGAAGACTTGGGAGGGCATCTGATAGGACAAGCCACAAGTAGTGGCCTGCATAATCAACAAATGGAGGGCCAAGATCAGCCAAAGGAGGCTATATAATGAGAGAGATCCTCTAGGGACAGAGGACCATCAAGAAAATCGGTATAGAAAACACTATAGCAACAAGAACTGAAATTATATCCAAGTCTAAAAGAAATATATTCAAGGACCATTCTCCTCAGATTTTGCTGAGGAAGGATTTCTTTGACAGAGTTTGTCTTTCTTTACTTTCTTACTATCTTTAATTCACTATGCGTGTTGTTTGATCCATTGAAGCCTTGTTTTTAAGCTCGCTCTCTACAAATTCATTGTATTGGGCTCTTTGGGCCTTAATCCGTTTACCTTTTGGGCTCAGGATCCAAACCCTGCCCTTACAATTAGCGCCGTCTGTGGGGAAGCTTGAGCTTTAGTGAGATCAACGTTTAGCTATGGTAGGTTCGAGGTCCAACCGAGAGGAGTCTATTGGTTCTCAACATCAGGACCAATTTCTCAATCTTGAACTAAGGAGGGACTGCGAAGTCAGTGTGCACACCACGCATACTAGTAGGAGCCAGTCTCGAGGCGGGAGTTACATCTCTCATGAGGAGAATACCAGGAGCATGCAGTTGGAGATTGACCGTCTTTGCAGGAGGCTACGCTGCGAGCGACGGAGAAGGACTCCCTCAGATTTTGACCTTTCTTCTGATGATGATGGAGATGGTAGCTATAGGCCTCGGTCCAGGACTCCTCCCAGTGAGTCTTTTTTGTATGATGAGGGCCGTCATTATAAGCGGAGGAGTAAGAGTCCATCTTGCAAAGGTTTGGGCAATGATGTTATGAGCAAGACTCTTAACCAGATCTCTAAATCGCCATTTAAGCGTAGAATTGAAGGGGGAAAAATTCCTCGGTGGTTTATTCAGCCAATATTCACCATGTATAATGTCAGAACGAATCCTGTGGAGCACGTTAGCCACTTCAACTAGAGAATGACTATTCACTCTAAGAATGAGGCCTTGATGTGCAAAGTGTTCCCATCCAGTTTGGGGCCTGTGGCAATGAGATGGTTTGACGGCTTGAAAGAAAGTTCTATTAGCTCTTTTAAGGAGCTTACTAGGGCATTTAGGGCTCATTTTGTGACTTGCAGTAGGGTTCCCCAGCCCTTGGATTCCTTGTTGTCTATGACCATGTGAGAGGGGGAGACCCTCAAAACATATTCTGACAGGTACTGGGAGATGTTCAACGAGATAGATGGGAACTTCGATGACGTGGCTATAAGGACTTTCAAGGTTGGCTTGCTTACCGGGCATGATATGAGAAAGTCTTTGACTAGGAAACCAGTTAGGAGTGTGCGTCAGCTCATGGATCGTATTGATGAGTATAAACGGGTCGAGGAGGGCCAATCACAGGGAAAGGGGAAAGCTAATGTGGTCCCTTATGAAAGAAGGAATTTCAAATTGGATAGGTACAATAACAACCGACCTTGGAGAGATTTTACAGGGCATTTTGGATCTACTACTACTCAGGTAGTCAATACTGTGTTCCGAGAGCCAGTACACTAAATCTTGAAAAAAATTAAGAATGAGCCATACTTTCAATGGCCAAACAAGATGGGAGGAAACCCCACGAAATGCAACCAAAGTCTTCACTGCCAATACCACTAGGAGTGAAGGCACACTACTAAAGATTGTAGGACATTGTGGAGCCATTTGGAGCAACTGGTTAAAATTGGGAAGTTAAAGCAATTCTTGTATCTGCCCAATGGACAGGGTAGTCAGGCAGGGTTGGGAGCTCAAAGAGACGCTTCTACAAGACTACCTTTAGGTACAATTAATGTCATTCTTACTGCTCCAAGAAGGACTGGTTCTCGGCCATCTAGGGTGTTGTCTATAGCTCAGCCATTTACCGAAGACTTGCCCCCTGATTTGAAGAGGAGTAAAGTGGAGGTCCGACCAGCTTTGAGCTTTTCCGATGAGGACAAAGTTGGAACCTTGTAGCCACACGATAATGCCATAGTAGTTACTCTCAAGATAGGAGGGTATGATGTGAAGAGGGTTCTGGTAGATCAGGGCAGCGGTGTAGAAATCATGTATCCTGACTTATTTAGGGGACTGAAGCTGAGGCCCGAGGACCTAACCTACTATGACTCTCATCTGATTGGGTTTGATGGGAAGAATTTCTTTCCAAAAGGCCAAATTAGATTGCATGTTTAGGCAGGGTCAGAAGTCGTGGAAGTGAACTTCATCGTAATAGATTCCTACTCCCCCTATATTGCTATTATGGCAAGACCTTAGCTTCACACCATGAGGGCCGTGTCTTCCATCCTGCACTTGAAGGTGAAGCACTAATCGGGGGATCAGGTCGAGGAGCTAGTTGGAAGCCAATCTATGGCTAGGCATTACTTGGTGGCTACAATAAGACATCAGGCTAGAGGTGAGTCCTCGGTTTCTACCGAGCAGGATTTATAGCAATCAAAGGTGCCAGTGTTGTTCACAAAGGCAGTGGCAGAAGGGGCAAAGTGCGAGCAACTTGAAAAAGTTGTTATTGGCGACGATAAAGAGAAGTTCTTTCAGGTCAGAGTTTAGCTGCATCTTCGGGAGAGGCAAGAGCTAATAGATTTTCTTAGAAAAAATATTTATGGATTTGCGTGAAGCACCTACGAAGTCCCTGGGGTGAATCCAAATTTCATTTGCCATCGTTTAAACGTTAATCCATCTGCCATCCCCAAGAAGTAGCCACCACGGTGCTCATCAAGGGAACATTTTGATGTTGTTAGGAGGAAGTACTCAAGCTCAAGCGGGCTGGGGCTATAAATGAGGTATTTTACCCCGAGTGTCTGGCCAACACAGTAGTGGTGAAAAAAAAAAAGGGAAGTGGCGAGTATGTGTAGACTTTACAGATTTAAATAAAGCTTGCCTAAAAAACCCTTTCTCCTTACCTTGGATAGATCAATTAGTGGACGCAATTGTAGGCCATCCTTGGATGAGCTTTTTGGACATCTTTCAGGGCTATCATCAGATACTGTTAGCTCTGGACGATCTGGAAAAGACTACTTTTCTTACACCCACTGGGAATTACCACTACAAAGTAATACCCTTTATATTAAAAAATGCAGGGTTTACCTACTAGAGGATGATAACCAGGATGTTTAAATCTTAGTTAGGCAAAAATATTGAGGTGTATATAAATGATATGGTGGTAAAGAGTAAAGTAGGGTCCGAGCATGAAGATGACCTCGGGAACATTTTCGAGATACTAAGGAAACACAAATTGCGCCTTAATGCCGCTAAGTGTTCTTTTGGCGTAAGCTCTGGCAAGTTTCTAGGTTATATGATTATCCACAGTGGAATTGAAGTTGACCCTAATCAAATTAGAGCAATTAGTGACCTGCGACCTCCTCGGAATCCTAAAGAGGTTCAAAGTTGACAGGGATAATTGCTGCTTTGAATTGATTCATTTCTCAATCAGCAGACGTTGATGATGGGGTACATAGACCAATTTATTATGTGAGCAAATCATTACATGAGGTAGAGGTTCGTTATTTACCATTGGAGGATGCCATCTTGGCAGTAATACATGCTACACGGAAGCTCTTACATTACTTCCAAGCTCACACTATTGTGGTTCTAACCCAACTCCCTCTTTGATCACTACTTCGGAAAGCTGATTACACAGGAAGGGTTGCAAAATAGGGAACGATCCTAGAAGCTTTCGATATTAAATATATTTCTTACACCTCTATAAAGGGCCAGGTCCTTGCAGATTTGGTGGCTGAGTTTGCTAAGCCTTCGTTAGAAGAAAATGGTGAAAGGCATGGATGAAAAATCGATTGTGCTCTTTCTTAAGGATGACGTCTTGCTCGAAGAGAAGGGGGAAGCTGATAAAGTGCAGAGAAAAGCTCTTCATTTCTAGTTTTCCAAGGATCAAAAATTATACAAGTGCTCTTTTTCTGGGCCCTATTTGCTGTGCGTTCATCCTGAGGCAGTGGAACCACTCTTAGAAGAGTTACACGAAGGGATTTGTGGAAGTCATACAGGGGGCTGATCACTATCTCATAAAGCTCTTACTCAAGGGTATTGGTGGCCAAACATGCACAAGGAGGCCCCGTGAAGAAGTGTGACCAATGTTAGAGATTTGCTCCAAATATTCATCAACCATGGGGTGTCCTCAATCCTTTATCTAGCCCTTGGCCTTTTGCCCAATGGGGCTTGGATATTGTAGGGTCTTTCCCTAAGGCAGCAGGGAATAGGAGATGGCTGTTGGTCGGCACAGATTACTTCACCAAGTGGGTGGAAGCTGAGCCACTGGCAAATATCTGGGACGTGGATGCCCGGAGATTTGTGTGGAAGAATATTGTAACTTGGTTTGGGATCCCTCATACCCTCATCTCGGACAATGGTCTTCAGTTTGATAGCAAAACTTTCAAGAGGTACTGTTGTGAATTGGGCATTAGGAATAGGTACTCAACTCCGGCCTATCCACAAGGGAACAGACAGGTCGAGACTGTCAATAAAGTCATAGTAAATGGACTTAAGAAAAGGTTGGACAATTCAAAGGGTAAATGGGTGGAGGAGCTGCCACATGTTCTTTGGACATATAGGACTACCCCTCGTAGGTCCACAGGGGAAACTCCCTTTTCAATGACTTATGAGGTCGAGACTGTGATTCCTTTGGAGACTGGATTCCCAACGCTGAGGACAAGCTTATTTGCTCCGAACAACAATGACAGCTTACTAGAAAGGAGCTTGGATTTGGTTGAAGTGCGGAGAGAAAATGCCATGGTTTAACTAGCATATTGTCAGCAAAAACTCAATCAGGGGTATGACTCAAGTGTGAAATTAAGACCATTAGCCCTTAGGACTTGGTATTACGAAAGGTTGTGGGTATTGGAAAAAAACCAAGCATGGGGAAAGTTAAGGCCCAATTGGGAAGGGCCATACTGTATCAACTCGGCAGCAGGTATAGGTGCATACTTCCTAGAATATCTAAATGAAAATGTTGTACCGTGACCCTGGAATGTAAATAACTTGCGAAGGTACTATTATTAATGAAATGTAGCTCTGCCATGTTTTTATTTATGACATTATGTGTTGTGTTGGTTACTTGTTTGAATATTGAACTGAACTTTGGTCTTGCCGGATTCCTCAAACCACATACCTTGGGTAAATTAATATTCTTAATTACTTGTTTCAATATTAAACAGAACCTTGGTCATGTCTGGTTCTTCAGACCACATACTTTGGGTAAATTAATATTCTTAATTACTTGTTTGAATATTAAACAGAACCTTAGTCATGTCTGGTTCCTCGAACCACATACCTTGGGTAAATTAATATTCTTAATTACTTGTTTTAATATTAAACAAAATCTTGGTCATGCCTGGTTTCTCGGACCACATACTTTGGATAAATTAATATTCTTAATTACTTGTTTGAATATTATACAGAATCTTGGTCATGCCTGGTTTCTCGGATCTCATACCTTGGGTAAATTAATATTCTTGGTTATTTTTTTGAAGTGTTAAACAGAACTTTGGTTATGTCTGGTACCTTGGACCACATGTCTTGGGTAAATTAACACTCTTCATTATTTGTTCAAATGCTAAGCAGAACCTTGGTTATGTCTGGACCCTTGGACCACATGTCTTGGGTAAATTAACACTTCGCAATTTCACCAAGGATGGGACCTCGGCATATTCATCATCATGAGAAAATGAGGACCCACCCTAGGTTTTGGTTAAAGGATTCTGAAGGCACATTCATAAGGTACTCTTAAAATGAGAGACCTCAAACACACCTTTCTCTGCTAAGTATTTTATTATTATATAGATTTTAGTACCAACATAGTCATTTTTCTCACTATTTGCATGGATTCAGTTTACTTGAATTAGCAACGACTCATTACTCTTAGCTTCTTGTCAAAATATTAGTCTTCACCCTTAGAAGCTTCATTACTCTAACCCCTCAGCAAAAGACAGAATAGTTACCACAACCAATTAGAGACAAATATTGCCAAAAAAAGAAGAAGAAGAAGAAGAAGAAGAAGAGTAAAACAAAGGTTCACTTGCTGTAGAACAAAAGTCAACGTCTCTTCATTGATCAAAAGGGAAGATACATCTTAGCTTATGGCAAACTGCCATGACAAAAGGAAAGCACATAAGATAGATAATAAAAAAAAGGGGGTCCTAAGTTAAGCCTTAGCTGGAGGATGGTATTCTTTGCTGTCTGGCTAGGAGACAGAAGGGTCAATAGCCTTGGGAGCAGCATCCTTGGCCTTGGGAACAGCTTTTGGGCCCTTGGTCTCTGGTAGGGGCTTGGCCTCCTTAACTTTGCCTTTGTCCTCTGGCCGAGAACTACCCTAGCCAGCCTCCTTGCCCTTGGCCACCTCCACCCCTTACCCTTGGTCACCAGCCTTGCCAGGCCTTTTGGAGGCCTCGGGAGGGGGAAGAGGAGCCTGGATGCTTGGGAGCTATTCAAGGGTAGTTGTTGCAGGGGCCGCATCTACTTTGAGGCCCAGAAGTGCTGCAGGAGCCTCTCGAAGGTCTGGTGGGTAGTAGATGTTTTCAGCCCTCCTTCATTCCGAGGCAGCAGGAACTCCAACCAGGTTTAACACCTTGGTCCACACCTCCTGGCAGTAGTCCCTGCAGACCTCAACCAGCTCCTCGGTCAGGCAGGCCTCGATCTCCTGCACCCCAAGGTCGTAGAACTTCTACTTCGAGGTATCCGCAGTTGCCTTAGCCGCCTGAGTAGCCTCCCTAGCCTTTTCGAGCTCTACCTTCAGATCCAAAACCTCCTGTTTGGCTGTACCTAGCTCTATCTCAACGTAGTGGAGCTTCTTGCATTGCTCCTCAGCCTGATCCTGAGCATTTTTAAGGCCAGCCTCAGTGCTCCTTTGCCCTCTCCTCAGCAACCAGCTTTGTACTGAGCTCTATATTTTTCTGCTCGGCTATAACCAAAGATTTGCTGGTCTTGGCGATAAGATTATTCGCGAGCCTGGCCTCGTTTCGGGCATCTTTCACCCATTTCTCGGCCATAAAGACCTCCTAGATGGCTTGAACAAAAACAACAGAAGAATGCTTTATCAAATAGGGAGAGGATAACCTAGCATGGGGTTATTGAGGCGTGTTGAGAAGCTTACCAAGGCCAAGTCCCTCTTCAAGGATAGAAAGAGGTCCTGCTGCCTCATATTCTTCAGAGCAGCCATATCCTTTGGCAATAGGAGGGGCTGCTCCAAAGCGTCGGCAAGGTAGTGAGCATTCCCTCTCTGGAACTCCCTGATGGTGGAGTTCCATGGAATGGTTGCCCCATCTAACTCTAGCTGAGGGTTCCAAGTTGGATGCTGAGGGCACACCTTGGCCATGGGCCGATTGTCACGACCCAAATCTATGGAATATGAATTTAGATGCACGACTAACTTGTTGAACTTATATAACTCCATAAACATAATTAATCCAAAATAAATTAAAACTCCAAAGAAACAATACTCTTAAAAAAACCTCTTACAAAAATCTAAACTCTACAAATTGGAATAATCTCCACTATATAAAACATGAATTACAAAATAAAGGTAACTAAAATTCTATAAGTCTTCAAGTATTACTGAAGTCGCCTGCAACTTCCACCCTCTACCTTGCACCTTACAAAGTGATCCAAAGGTTCTATAAACTACACTTTAATCTGAAAACAGTAATTGATGGGGTGATCCACACATCCAGTAAGTAATTATACAGAATACACAATGGAATAGAGTCAAGCAAAGCTGATTTCACAATTTCACTCAAAATATCAAATATAGTTTTCCAAAACATATAAAGGACCACATAATACATATATAATCAAATCTTAAAGTCATTCAAAAACACATACAGATAATTTATCAGAGCACAGTGTCACATATACACATCACATATTCTCACATACAATCCTGTGAGTGGATACCAACATCTAACCCCTGCTAGTGAGGGATCAACACATATTCTCACATACAATCCTGTGAGCGGATTTACACATATATCTAATCAATTCTAAAAACACTCATTTTGAGTCACATATTAGAAAACAAAATATATACAAAATAGAATAATTTTTTTAATATTAACAATTATTTTAAATATAAAGGCATATTAAATATCATTATATTGAATTTAAATAGAATCAAAGGATGCTTGACTCCCTTAGGGAACAAATAGGAACCGAGGAATTATATAAATATTTTACAATTCTTGAGTAAATCTGAAAATTCAATTTGCTAACAAAAACATTTTAAATACCATTTGGAGAATAGGAATATGACTTTGAAATCACTTGGTTTTACACAAATTTAAAAAACAAGAACTTTTTTAGAAAACTTAATTTCAAATGCAATTATTTTATGAAAATAGTTTAGTTTAGAACTCATCTTTTAAATGAGATTCAGACGTTCAAAACGTTATTTAGAATTCAAAGTTTCTCTTTAAAACATTATTTAAAAGTCAAAATTTCTCTTTCAATAGTGTAAAAATGCTTTTTGATAAACTTTTAAAAATGTAAGCTTAAAATATAACTTTTGAAAATCTTTAACTTCTAAGAACCTAAAGAACAAAACTTGTGCATATTATGCATAATTACTTACAACACTTGAATCACTCTGAAAGTCTAGTTGAAACACCCATCAAAAGTCTCAATACACTCTTAAATTGGACCTATAATCAACCATGAGAATTACTTAATATCTCCCACAAAATATATGGCTTATCAAATTATACAAACTAACTCACTAAGATTATACTTTGCTGAACTAACACACTTTTAACAATTAAATAATGTTTCTCTAACCAATAATATTCTAATCAACAATGTTTCCTTGCATTTATCAAAACTCAGAGGCAGCAGCTAATACTTTAGGATTTAAGTTAATATACATAACCCCAAAAGTTAAAGCCACCTAATATATATATATAATCACAATTGAAGAGGTGAAAACCTTATGACTAAAGATTTGATCCACGACTTGTTCATGGATATACACGGTGGCCAAATCTAAAATTTAGTCTATATATAAACCAATGAAAACGTAAAGCTATATAAATGAATTGAGTTTCGTAATCCATGGCTCTGTTCTAAAATACTCACAGTGGCTACCTACGATTTAATATACATATAACCAAAAGGAGAAGTAAAGCATATACATAACCTTTTTCAATTTACGGCTTGTACTAGAGTGCACACAATGGCTTTGTTCTTAAATGTAATCCGTGGCTTTATAATCCCAAAGTAAAAAAAAAAAAAAAAAAAAAAAAAAAAAAAAAAAAAAAAAAAAAACGTTAAGCCAATCTAATCTATATAACCACCAAGAACGTAAAAGCCATGTTTTCCTTGAATTAGGATTTGCAATCTAGGAATTAATATGTATATAACCCAATGAAGAACGTAAAATCATCTATACGAATTAAGATTTATAGTGTAAACAATCTACCCATCACTACTGATTCCATGATAAGATTCTAACTTTTTAATTCTTTGATTCTAACAAATGAGAAATCATACCTGGAATTCTTTGGTTGCCCCTTTAATCCCTTTCTATGAAAAACCCTAATTTATCTCTTCATCTACCTTATATTTGACGCGTCAGAGATGTGGGCTTAGTGGGGTAGTGGGCTATAGTTTAAAACCCACATAAACTTATCTCTTTAGTCTCCAAGAGGCCCATAAAACATCTTTCTCTTTTATTTATTTATTTTAACTACCGCACTAAATTGTATGTACTAAAACTTTAATTTCCTCACCTATTTGTAGCACCACAAAATTGCCTACTCACATCTTAGTGTGCACACACATATAGTACCTTAACTCTATATTAAAAAAATGACATGGTACTGTGATAATCATAAAAACAAAATTGGGGTATTACACTGACCCTCCTTGCTCTCGACCGAGGAAGCCCTCCCCTTGTCCTTGGCCGTCCTTGGAAGCTTGGGAGGAACCTCCTCATTATGAGGGACCAACTCCCCCTCCTTGACCACCTCCTTGTCCTTCCTTTTCTTCTTTAGATTGGCAGGCGTGAAGCGATTAACTGAAGGAGGGGGAGGAGGAGGAAGAGCAGGAGGGAGTTGAGACCTTGAAGCGTCTTTGGGCGCCGACCCCTTGGCCCTGCCCGCAAGGAGTTCGTGGAGACCTTTCTTCCTCTCCAACGACATTATTTCTTCTTCTTCTTCCTCTGAATCGCTGGCTATGCGTGCAACGACGAGGTCGAAGGTGCGAACACCTGAAAATCTGTCAAGCTCATTTTCCGAGTACGAAACCTGAATGACAGGCTCTCCTTGCTCCTCTCTCTCTTCCTCGAGCTGAAATTGGTCTATCTCTGCCTCAAGTGACAGGCGCGAGGAAGTTGTCTCCTTTCTCGAAGCCGCTGCTTCAAGGGGAGCACGGTGGGGGGTAGATTAACCTGCACGGTGCCTTTTCGAGCTAAGAATCTGGGCACCGAACCATTGATCCGAGCTAGCTGAGGGTCACCCGCTCTGATCGCGTTACCTACGTCCTGGAACTTATCAGACAGAGGCTAAAAGTCAAGAATGAGATGGACAGCTCTCAATTATCTGTCCTCGCTTACGAACACTTCGAATCTCAAGACTCTGTTGAGATTTGGAATGTTAACAAAGTTTAGGTTAGGAGCCATGTATCTTTTACTTACAAGAAAAGAGGATCTGAGAAGCAAAACCACAGTTAGAAAAACGGGTCATCAGACAAAAGGAAGCAAAGTGTTAAAGGAGCGAAAGAAGAAGCAAAATACAAGACTAATTCCCGTGTTAAAGGACCTAAACCTAGGGTGCCCCACCTAGTGCTCCCTCTTGGGTTGGGCAGTAAAGGTCATCATGCCATTCACCTGAGGCGATTAGAATGTCATCTTTCATGCCCTTGTTGGATTTGGATAGACACAAGACAAGCTTAATGACTGAGGACCTAGACTTAAGTTAATAGCCCGAGTCTGCAAGCAGACGACACTCGTACGTCCAAACAATGTCGTGCCAGGTAAGGCCCAACTCCATTTGCTTGTTGAAAGAGTCTATGCTACCTAGGACTTTAAACAGGTTGGACGCACATTGGTGGGGGCATATCCTATGGGCGATCAGGTAGTTCTTGGTCACTTTACCCATGGGAAGCCTCATTCCCTCTTCTATGAAGGCGATCATGGGAATGACGACCTCCCCTTCCTTTTTGTGGGTATGCCACTCACCCAGAGGATAATACTGTAAGAATACCCCCTAGGGAATCTGATACAGGGCCCTGAACCCCTTCATACCTGCTGAGGTATCTACTAAATGAGTAAACCTACCCATCTAAGCAGACTAAAGAGAAGGGAAAGGAATTTTTGTGAAGAAAGAAACAGAAAACAAAAGGCCGAGGAGAAGAGAAACCTAAGTATAAGGGAACTTACGAAAATAAGGACAAGGGTCACTTCAGAAGCTTCTTAAAAGTTTGAAGATTCAAGAAGTCTTTAAGGTTTGAGGATTTGGGAAGTCTTAAGAGTTCGAAGATTTGAAAAGTGGGAGAAATGGATCCCTCAGGCGCCTTCTATAGGAGGTGAAGTTTGGTGGGAGTTACCCCGCCCCAAATTTCATGGAAAAAAATCAGTTGTAGGATCTTCATCTCACCGTAGGACGTGGGAGAGAAGGCGTCGCCTGGAGCATTTAATGAGACGCTACGGACTTCGAAGCTCTAGGAGCAGTTATGGGCTATATGAAATGACATTCTCACGTAGGAAAAACAAAGACGCGTGTAGAGTCAATCACCCATGATTAAAACCCCATTTTTCTGCTTGGATAAAAGAGAAAAACTGGAGTTTTGAGGGACTATTGTGGGGTACAGAAATTTAATCATGCCACATGTCATACCCAAGGTCGAGGAGGCCAATATAGTTCCGAGGAGTCAATTCACTCAGATGGTAAGGTCGGAGAGGCGGGCTATGGCCACGTCAATGGCACATTACATGAGTGGGCCACACTGTAGAGGAAGAGCTTCAGAGAGAGGGCTAGCCCTGATGTGATTGGAGGGATGGTAGCTACCACCACATTTAATGCACCTCACCTAACACTCTAGCTGCATTTATGTGGAGAAGACCCCTAAACAGTGCTGTTTTGGTTGCCGCAACTCATAGAAGGCTTGGGAGGGCGTCTAATGGGACAAGCCCCAAGTAATGGCCTGCATAATCAACAAATGAAGGGTCAAGATCAGCCAAAGGAGGCTATATAATAAGAGAGATCCTCCAAGGACAGAGGACCATCAAGAAAATTGGTAGAAAAAATATTGTAGCAACAAAAACTGAAATTGTATCCAAGTCTAAAAGAAATATATTCAAGGACCACTCTCCTTGGATTTTGCCGAGGAAGGATTTCTTTGACAGAGTTTGTCTTTCTTTGCTTTCTTACTATCTTTAATTCACTGTGTGTGTTGTTCGATCAATTGAAGCCTAGTTTTTAAGCCCGCTCTCTACAAATTCATTGTATTGGACTCTTTGGGTCTTAATCCATCTACCTTTTGGGCTCAGGATCCAAACCCTGCCCTTACACAGCCATTGGTTCAAAAGGATGTACCTTAGAGCATGAAATAAAAGTAATGGATATATATGGTTACGAATTTTAATTAGTTATTTTTTTAAAAAAAATGAATAACAAACTGATAGTTAGAAAACCTAAATAATCATAAGGTTAATCGGATCATAAAATGGCTTAAAACTTGTAATTATGCCCAAAAATAATAATAACAATCAAAACAACATTGGATAAGAGTAGACGTGGCAAACGAGCGGGTCGGGTTGAGTTCAGGTCGAGTCAATTGAGTTTACGGGTAAAAAACGGGATGGGTCAATTAGGATTTGGGTTAGGTCAACTTGTATTTTTCAAAAACTAATCAATGACAACATTTTTAGAGAGAATGAATAAAATCAGTCAAGGAAATGAATTACGCCTAATGCCACTTGTTAATATCCTTTCAATTCTGACAGTTTTGAACATGACTAAAATTCTTTATAGTCATGAATTCATGATAAAAAAGTCTTCAATGTTAATAAGTTACTGTCAAAGTGCTTGTAATTACAAATTTACAACTTCAAAGAGAGATAGATCTTAAGGAGCACCAAAAAGTATATATTTTAAGTTTATATCACTAATAATATCATTCCCAGAAAAGAAAAAAAAGAGAAAAAAAAAAAACTAAATCAAAAGTATTGAACTTAAGTTTTGTTACTTTGTGTAAGTAAACAAGTAGTGTTAGTAACTTAGTAGTGTTATTGTTAGTATATAGTCAAATCGAAATTTTTGAACTCTTAATGTTAGTCCGATTTTAATGTTTTTCTATTTTCTTTGTTTTCTTGTTTTCCTTTCATTTTAATTTTTTTATTATAAAATAAATGGGTTGTCATGTGACTCATGTCACTATTTACTTTTATTGGCTACTGGCTAGGCAATAGGCTACTAGCTTGCCATGCTTTGTGCTTTATGCACCTAGCACCAAGGGAGTTAATTTCGTACGAAAAGCCATTAAGCCCATACATCTATATCTATGAAAAGAATTAAAAATCAATTAAAATTTAAAATACAAGCTTACCTTTCACACGTGAACTAATTGAGGGCTTAAAAAAAAAAAAGTAGAATAACTAACATTGGGTGTTTAAAGAAGCTGAAATCCAACTTAAGTTGTATGCAATCGAGAAAGAGGAAAGAAAAAGTAAATCTGAAAGAGAGAAAGAGAAATATTGGTTTTGCATATTGTTTTGTCAAGAAGATTTGGAATTTGAGGGAGGAGAGAGCATGTAGTATGAGGTTGAGAAATTGTGAGTGATGTCGGTGAGTGGAGAGATCAAGAGAGTGAGAACCTTTTTTTTTTTTTTTTTTTTGGGGTGGGGTGGGGGGGGGGGGGGTGTTCGGTATGCATTTACCAGCCGAAATACGATATTTTATCTGGTATGGGCCAGCAGTTAAACTGGAATGAAACAACCATGTTTCTATACTGGCGGAGGTATCAGAACGGTAAATATTGATTGTACCGGTCAGTATGGTACGAAATCAACTCCCTTGCCTAGCACCCAATGGTGTAGTCTAGATATTTTTTTAGAGAATTTTTTTTTTTAATTTTAAAGTGGATCGGGTCACAGGTTAGTTGGGTCGGGTTGAGTTGGGTTGGCCCATAAAAAATCGGGTTGGGTCAAGAGTTAACCCATTTTTGCTTTGGGTAAAAAAATTCAAGTTCGAGTCAAATATTTTTCAGGTTGGGTCAAAAAATTCTGACCCATTTTGCCATGTCTAGATAAAAGAAAAAACAGGCACATAGTCAAAGTGCCAATTGACACTTTAAGTAAAAGTTGAAGTGCCTATCGGAACTCCTAGCCTATATTTGATACTTTAGTGCCCAAATGTAGAAATTTGGTTATTTATTTATTTAAATTTCTTTATCTTATCATTTTAGGGGATAAATATGAGTCAAAGGATATTAAGAGGGAGAGTCATAAGAGGTTTGAAAGTCTAAGAAACCCCAACTCATAAAATAGAGAGGAAATTGACCAATTCGATTGGACGGAAGAGTTGAATTTGAGAGTACATTAAAGAACCCTTTTTAGAGCATTCACAGCAAAGGTGTTAAAATTGCTAAAAAACTATTTTAACACCTCAAAACATAAAAACATACCTACAACAAAGTTGCTATATCTAAAATATTTTAGCTTTTAGCTATAGTGAACTGTTATCTATAACAACTCATTGTAGCATTAAGTTAAACATAAAAATAAATTTTTTTATTCACCAACATTTTTTTTTTCACTCAAGTCTCTTCTCTCCTCTCTCCTCTAATGCAAGGAATATGATGGGTTGTTTGTGTATGATTTAGAAACAATGAAAGGGCTGAGTTGCTTAGAACACAGTGATAAGTGGATAAGTACCTCTGTAAGAACACACAGTTCCATAGCACACAAAGGCTAATAATTCATTCAATTACCAAAACTGATCTACCAAGAGCTTACATTCTCTTACTTATACTAGTTGTTTTGGCATTGAAAGACTCTATATGGTTGACGAGTGTCTAAATCCTATAGGCTAATACTTAAGAAATCATCTAATTAACTAACTAACTAATTGGTTACAAGTGGATTAGGATATAGACATATAGTTATTTGAAATGCCCTACATCAAGACTCTCCTTCTTAAGAAGCACTTAACCTCCTATGCTTAGTGAAGGTTGATGTAGAACCACCACTTGGGATGGTTCTTGAATTGAAAATGACTGATTGTGATCTCTTTGTTTGCAAAGTCTGAATCAACACTGCTTTATTCGTTGCATTTGAATTTCTCCAGCAGTTGTGCAAGTTGCTGTAGTGGGTTTGGATGTGGCTGTATGGAAAAAATTGCTTCCTAAGTTTCGGTTTTAGCTTCTCCCAAGTTTGAATCTTGGTTTTTCCTTCCCTTAATCTTTGAATCTTCAACTAATCCCGCCAAGATTTGGCCTTGCCTCTCAAATTAGTTGCTGCCAATTTAACTTTCTTGGGTTCTGGCATATCATGACAAACAAAGATCTCCTCAACTTGGTTAAGCCAATCCACAAACTCCTCTAATTCAAGCTTCTATCGAATTCAGGGAATTCAATTTTAAAGATTGAATCGCATTTCTGTTTTGGTTCCCTTGGTTGGACCATCATAAGAATGTGGCCATACCTCTCTTGTCTTCACCTAGGAATATGAACAAAAGGTTGTTCATAATCCTCCTCATTTAAAACTACACTTCCAATAGTATCATGCTGGTAGTATTGCTATTGTATCTTCCTATCTTTTCTCAATTGTTCAGTCAAGGCTTATAGTTGTCTCCTCAATAATACCACTTCAGCTTCTAAGCCATTTTGAACTCTTCTACACCTTGGTCTATTGGCTGCAATATCATCTTTCTCTACTACAAGAACAAGTTGGTTCTTGCCCTTATCCTTCCTTGTCTTCTCAAAAACCATGGCTTCTTGCTACTACAAACTAATTGCTAGCACATATGAAGGCTTTGGCTTTGGTAAGAGAGGTATATTAAGCTAGGAAAAGCAATCAAGACTGAATCTTGATAGGTTCTTAGACATAAAATGAAGAAACAAACTGCAAACGAACTTGAATCCTAAGGATCTCAAGCTTTGATACCAAACTGATGCAGGGAATGTGTGCAGGTTGAAATGTTTTGAGTTTTTTTTAGGAATGAGAGTTGCTTAGAACATTTAGTAGGTGGTTAGACACCTCTACAAGAACACTAAGTTCCAAAGAAAAGTACACAAAGGCTTAAAATCACTAATTCTCAAAAAAATTGGTTACAAAATGAGAGTACAAAAGTACTTATACAATCTGTTCTACAACTTGCAACCATTAGTATCTTGCCAAGTGTCAAACTAACATTGGTTACATCTAATACAAGTAACTAACTCATTAACAAGACTAATTAATTCAGATAAGAATGACTGCCATATAAGCTAATTGCCTTAAGGCTCTTGTTTGGACACAAAGATAGTTGTAACTAACTGTTCTCAACAGCTAAGGCTGCTAGCTAGAACTTGAACAAAGGAATCTTAAAACAGCTTAGAAGATGATCCTGCATCAAGATGCTCTTCTTAGAAGGCACTTGGACTCAAGTGCTCTTGGCCTCCTTTGGATTATGGTAATGAGTAAGGTGTCGCACATTGAAAATATTGGAAATAGACAAGTGGGAAGGTAGCTGAATCTCATAGGCATTGTGATTGATTCTCTGCAAAACCTTGCAAGGACCATACTTCCTTTGTCCCAATCTATCATACTGTTCTTTTGGTCTTCTATCTTTAGAAATCAACATCCAAATTAAGTCTCCAACCTTAAATACCACATGTTTCCCGTGTAAGTCAGCAACTACTTTGTACTTCACATTGGTTGCTTCTAGCTTGATCTTCACTTGTTGATGAAATTGTTGCATAACATTTGCCAGGCATAACATTTGCCATATCTTTAGCCTTTGGATGAACTCTCTTGGGCATTGGTGAAGCTACCAAGTCAGTCACACTACAAAGATTGTTTCCATACACAATTTCAAAAGGGTTGTAGCTTGAACTTCTATTAACAGAACTATTGAAAGCAAATTCTGCTATGGGCAAAATCCCCTCCCACTCTTTAGGATGGTCCTCAACTAGGCATCGTAGAAGGTTCCCCAAACTTTGATTCATCACTTCTGTTTGCCCATTAGTTTGAGGATAAAAAGCTATGCTATAGTTAAGGTTGGTTCCCACTCTCTTCCACAATGTCTTCGAAAAATGGCCGAGGAACTTAGTGTCCCTATCTGAAACAATGGAATGGGGTAGCCCATGCAATTTGTAGACATCCCTAAAGAAGAGATCAATCACATGTGAAGCATCATTTGATTTTCTATAAGGGATAAAGTGACAATAAAGTAAAAATAGACTGGTTGTATCTAATGGAAATCGTCCTCGGCACAGTCTGAGTAGATCAGTTCTTGTATATACTTCTTGAGTTGGTTACAAGTACAATTCTTATTGCTATAGTAATTCTCTCTCTTAATTCCTCGATCCCTCTCTTTTAGGGCCTTCCTTCTATTTTATACTATTTTCATCCTTTCATATCTGCCCTCTATGTGTAGATTAGATTGTCAATGTTGATTCTTGTCATATCAATACCTTCCTGAAGTCTTTGGAGAGTAGCTGTAAGGCTGAAAACTACTCTTCAGGTATCACTCCCTCATTAATGCGGCTAGAGAGTTAGTTGCAGAGCATTTAATGCGGTGGTAGCAGCTTTCCTTTAGATATTTCATAGCTTTCCTCTATCTTATTCCTTCCTGATACTTATCCTCATCAATGGAGTTGTCTGATATGTTGCTCTTGATGTTAGACCGCACCTTCTGACCTCAGTTTTGCTCAGCCGAGGAAGCATTCCTCCTTAGACCACTTTTTTGGACCCTCATGACCATACCTCACCTCTTCATTCATTAACATGAACTCCTTTGACAGTGTTCCCCCATCCTCGAACTACTTAATGTTCTCGGATTGGGCTCCCAGCCCAATATACACATAGATACGCACTTCTGGGTCTACCACCGCTACATGTACCTATACTTTTTACTCATATCCAATCAAATTATATCAAAATCCTTCCCAAAAAAGTTAACCGATGCTTATGCCAAGTCATTATCCTTCAGAATTGATGATAGAGAAATGAAAAATACTTAGTATAAAGCAAAAATTATTTGCTTTTGGTTAAGTTAAAACAAATTTGTCATACTAAACATCCAATAAAATTAGATTTGACACATAGCCCTTGAAGAAATGTACCAAAAGAAATGTAAGGGAACCTAATTATAAATTTATAATCTCAGCCAAATTATAAATTTATAATTACTGGCGTTTCCTTAAAATTACATAAAACCAAGAAGTATTACATGTGACAAATGTTTGTTTTGATTGACACGCGACAAATGTTGAACTTCGATCGTTTTATGCACCATCGATGAAGCCTTCAGTGAAAATTGGCACGACGTACGTAGCAGCTACTCTTGTCATATTAATTACCAGCTTACACATCTGAAAATTGAAATGACCTTAGAAACTGGCCATATGTATATATGCAACAAAATCATCGAGTTTTCACCTCGCCAGGATTATGATGTGTTTAGCGCCTAGATTTGAGTGTTGTAGTGTTAATCCTATCCTGTGTTTATGTGGTTTAGTTGATGAATTGTACGTGTTAGTTCCTGTTGTTCTAGTTTATGGTTAATTGGAGTTCCTGTGAGCTAGCTGTGTCTGTAATTAAGTTGAGTCTTGAAGTAATTAGTAACGCTTTTGGTTTAATTCTGTCTTTTATTGGTTGTGAATTTTTCTAGGGTTTTGAGATATTTAAACTCTTAAAATAAATTTCTCTTTGGTTTTTTTTTTTTTTTTTTTTGGGAAATACTCAAACCTTCATTCAGTACATTGAAAAACAGATACATCATGTGCACACGCATGTGCCATTTGACTGGGACAGTCCTCTAGCCATACCACCATGTTCTCAACATTTTGAGCATGCTGAGCTAACAAGTAGGCAGGGGCATTCCCCTGCCTTTTAATATGTAAAAAATCAAATGTCCTAGAACACTGGGCTTTCCACAGCATGCCTCCACAGCCTCCCCAATACCGTGGACGACGTTGATTATCAGTTGTGAGTCTCCTTCAAACACTACGTCCCTGAGCCCCACCTCCTTGGCAAATTTCACCCCAATCTCTAGGGCCTTCGCCTCCATCTTTAACACTCCGAGGGGTGAATCCATCTTCCTAGACATGGTTGCTATCACATTACCTTCCTCGTCGCGCACTATAACTCCCATGCCAGACTGCTTTGATTTTGAGAACAGAGCACCATCTACATTGACCTTAAAGGAACCCGGCGGTGGTGGCTTCTTGTAGCTTTGTTCTGGTTTTCTGTTCTCGGTCTGCTCGGCTTCTCATTGGCTGATTGAAAGTCCTCCAATAATTTCAGCGAGCTTCTCACTATTACACGACCAGGTCGCCTCTTTCCTCCATGTCGGACCTCGTTTTTGCTCTTCAAAATACCCCAACAGATCATGACCCACCTCTCTAATAGCCCCGGCTGGGCCTCCCAACTATCTGAAGTCGACTAAATGTGTCCACGAAGCTCCATGACTTTTGAACATTGCAAGGCAGAGAAAGCTTGCTTGCACTCCAAACCTCTGTTTCACGGCTACAAAAACAGAGCATGTGCATGGTTGTTTCTACCTGACTACCACAAACTTCACATATATTAGTGTCCGTGATCTTTCTACAAAAGAGAGTCTTTAGTGGGCAAGATACCATTACATGCCTTCCAAGCAAAGTGCTTAATTTTGTTTGGCAGGTTCATACTCCACACCCCCTGCCAAACTCCATGCATTTTCGTTGGGTCCAAGCAACCGGTGTTACCCCCCTCTGCCTCTATTTCCCGAGCCAGCCTATATGCACTCCTGACAGTAAATTTACCTTTCTTATCTTCAGCCCATACCATTCTATCTTTTGCAATCGATTCACTGATGGGGATACTAAGGATTACCTTTGCATCCTGGGGTAAAAAGAGGCCCCTCACCAGTTCTATGTCCCACTCCATTCCTTCCTCACCCAGCAAGTCCCTAACCATCTTAATCTGGTTTCCAGGCCTCTTTGGAGTGACTACCCTATAAGTGCTCCGGGTAGTGAGCCATTGGTCTCACCATACCCTTATACTACTATCGTCTCCTACTTGCTATCTCAGACCCCATTTGACCAGCTGTTGGGCTGCCATTATGCTCCTCCAAGCAAAGGAAGCTTTCTTTCCTACCTCAGCATCCACAAAATCCCCATTAGGGAAGTATTTAGCCTTATAAACCCGAGAAAAAAGGGAAGAGGAATTAGTTTGAAGTCACCATCCCTGTTTAGCTAATAGGGCAATATTGAAGGACTTCAAGTCTCTGAAACCCATCCCCCTTTCTTCTTTCGAAAGGCACATTTGTTCCTAGCTCATCCAAGCCACCTTCTTCTCATTCTTCACTTATCCCCACCAAAATTGTCTCACCATTCCAGTCATCTCCTCACAGAGTCCGTTGGGGAGCTTGAAACAACTCATAGTATAAGAAGGAATGGCCTGTGTGACTGCCTTAATCAAGACTTCCTTCCTCGCATTTGACAGAAGCTTTTCCTTCCAACCTGCAAGTTTGGAGGATGCTAGTTTATGTTTCAGCTGAGCAAAAGTGTTCTTCTTTGACTTACCAATCAACGAAGGTAGTCCTAGGTAGGATTCATGGGGTTTGATAACCTAGGCACCAAACATGGACTTGATGGCATCCTGTGTGCGTGTGGGGGTATTTCAGCTGAAGAAGAGTGTCATCTTGTTTCTATTCAATTGTTGACCTGAAGAGGACTCATAGACTTGCAAAATTCTCTGTACTTCAACCCCTTCCTTCTCCATTGCCTTACAAAATATCAAACTATCATCCGCAAAGAATAAGTGTGAACTTCGTGGACCCCTAGCCGAGGCAGCCACTCTTTTCAATTCATTCCTCAGCGAAGCCTTGTGCAATAGAACCGATAAACCCTCCGCACAAAGTAGGAAGAGATTGGGAGAGAAAAGGTCTCCCTGTCGAAGGCCACAAATTGGTGTGATCATCCCATAGGGTTGGCCATTGAGTCTAATAGCATATGTAACAGAGGACACACATGCCATTACTATACGAATCTACCGCTCATGAAACCCCAACTTCTCCATTATTTTTTGCAAACACCTCCATTCCACTCGGTTATAAGCCTTACTTATGTCCAACTTCAAAGCCATTTCACCATCCTTGCCTTTCCTCTTCCTGTTAATATGGTTCATTAATTCATGGCCACAAGAACATTGTCCGTGATGAGCCTCTCTGACACAGAAGAACTTTGATTCTCACATACTATATCCTTTAAAACAACCTTCATCCGGTTGGCCACCACCTTGGAAGCAAGCTTATATGCCACATTACACAAACTAATAGGCCTGTAGTCAATGACTTTAGAGGGGTTTTTTGTCTTAGGAATGAGCGCAATGTGGGTTTCATAAAACTTAGGGGGGGCTACACCCTGATTGAGAAAGTTAACTACAGTTTGTATGACAACAGAATTTACAGTAGGCCAATAATGTTGAAAAAATAAATGAGGAATACCATCAGGACTTGGCGCCTTCAGCGGATGCATCTGCTTGAGGGCTTTCTTAACTTCAACCACCCAAAAATCTTGCACTAGAACCTTATTCATTCTGATAGTAACTTTAGGGTGTATAGCATCCAACAATTCTTCACTAACTGTTGGGCATGAAGAAGTAAACAGCCCTTGGAAGTACTCTACAAGAATATGACCCATGATCTCTTCCTCATTCTGCCAGATACCATTAGATTCCAATAGTCTAGCAATGGTGTTCCGTTGATGCCTTTTTGAGGCTTCCTCATGAAAGAAGGAAGTGTTGCTATCCCCTGATTGTAGCCAACAATTCCTTGACTGCTGCTTCCAAATCTCTTCCTCCACCAAAAACAACTTGTTTAGCTCCACTTTTGTAGCATGAATCTCTTCCATGTTGGCCCCACCCCCTGGTAAGCACTCAAGCCACTGAAGCTTCTTTGTAAGAGAAGCTATTTTCCGACCTACATGGCCAAAGTTTGCACTGCTCCAACTTTGTAGAGATGAACGACACTCATTCATACACCGCCCAAATTGGTTTTGGCTCCCTAGAATTCAGCCTCTCTCCCAAGCCTCCTTCACTACCCCATCACATTCTTCCTCCTTAATCCACATGGCCTCAAACCTAAACAAATGCTATCTTCTTTTATTCCTACTCCTTGGGGGGAGAGCTTTAAGTATCAGCATGTTGTGGTCTAATGCGCAATTGGCCACATTGTATAGCCTTACCCTAGGAAACAAAGCAGTCTAGTTTGTAAAGGACAAAGCCCGGTCCAATCTCTCACGAACCCACCCACGTGCTCCCAACCGCTTGCTCCAAATGAATTCTGGACCCACGAAACCCATGTCTCAAAGTTTGCTTTTGTTGATAGCTGAAGAGAAAGCCCTCATTTGCCATTTAGGTTTCTCACCTCCTCCTACCTTTTCTCCCCTGTGGCATATCTCGTTGAAATCTCCCATGCAAACCCAAGAAAGCACACTCCTTGTACTCAAATTCACTAGCAACGCCCAAGACTCTTCTCTTTTACTGGTTTCAGGGTGGCCATAAAACCCGGTAAAGTGTCATTTCTTATTCCCTCCGTCCTCCGTAATAATCGCATCTATGTGTCTAGGAGAGAAAGTTTGCACCTTTACTACCAACGAATCCTTCCATAAAAGGGCCAAACCCCCACTCCGCTGAACACTAGGAACTATCATGCCTTGGCTTCTTTCCAATATACGCTTAATTTTCACCATTTCCTCCACTTTAAACTTGGTTTCCATGAGGAAAACCAAGGTGAGATCTTCCTCCAAAATTGTTTTTTGGAGAGTGCCAATTGTCCGGGGGTTCCCATGCCCTCATTGTAATATGTCTCATTCTGTTTGTAATAATTGCAATATGTCTCATTCTGTTTTTTTTTTGGAGAAACATGTCTCATTCTGTTTTGAAACTCGTAGGTGTAATAAAAAAAGCATAAAATGGTCTATAAAGTTTTTTGTCCTGAAGACTTTTTGTTGTCTGTACTATTTTCTCTTTATGGTTTATATATTATCTCCCCTCACTTTTTCACGCAAAAAACAAAATCATGCGGTGAATGCTTAAACAACATTTTCTTGAGGTTTCAAAATCAATCAGCAGCATGAATTGGCTGGAGACAGTCTGTTTAAACAAGTACACACGTTTTTTTCTTCTTCTTCTTCTTTTTATTTATTTTTTCCTTCAAAAAAGAATGATTACAAACCTTTTCACCATCTACAATATTAGATTAAAGAAAGTCCTATCTCTATAGTAGTTCACATTTCACAAATGGCAGCATTAAAAGGTTCCCTACGCAGAAGAGATGGGGCCGTTGCTCATTTCCAACCCAAGTACTGGGGCTATGGGCACCGGCATCATTTCTTCCGCGTAAGAAACCTTTCATCTGTAAGAATCCATCTATGGAATTTGAGATTTAATATGACAGCAAAGGTTAGGGTTTCGTATCCTTTCGTGTTTAAATTTTATTATGCACCTGTATTATTTAGTATTACTTTTTTTGGGCTTAACTGCTTCTTTCGTGTGGTGGGAATTGTGGGATGGCTATTGCCATATATAATTTTTGATGTATGTATAAGCTATGAGCCATATGCAGATCCCTCTTTTTTCTTCCATCGTTTTCTTTGGCAGCAGGCAAAAGTTAGCTATGCAATTATATTGTACCACATAAACCTCCTAAAACTCCAGTGTCTCATACAAGATTTGATCTTGATTCTACCGTTTTCTCTTTTATTTTGCAACACGGCCATTTGACTTGGATGAAGATGAATTAAACACTTCAGAACTCAAAAGTATATATCTAAAACAACTGTTGAAAGTTTCAATAACTAGCTGATGCATGTATAGTAAAAACAGAAGTACCCTGTAACTGTTCCTAAAGTAATTAATGTAAAGTTCACATGCTCCTCATAATATATATACAGTACATTCGTTGATTTTCCTCGACAGCTTTTGTAGGTAGGGTTTGTGTTAGTTTCCTACTATAGACATTGTATTTTTCAACCGATTAAGATTGAGAACAAAAAGGCCATTTACTAATTTGAGGGTAAAAATGTCATTTACGCTATTGGAAGATTAATTGAGGATCCAATATGAAAATCGACATGAATCCTTAATATATGATCTAATTGTCATTTATCACAAAGATAAGAGCATCGGATTAGAAGATCATGTGAAACCAAGTCTCTTTTTTTTTTCTTTTTTTCTTTTTGGGATAAAGATATAACTATTGTAGGGGCCTTTTTTTGGATTGTGCGTTGGGCTGGGCTGCTTCCTGCGGTGATGAGCCCGAGTATTCCGAGTAGGAGAGTTGAGACCGGCCCAACTGTAACTCACTTTGGGTCGGCTTGTGCGCAAACTAGGCCTCACCTGCCAGGAGTGTACTTATGGCAGGCAGAGCTGTTTCAAATGACTTACAGCAGGCAGATGTAACAATAACAGAAAAACAAAAATATAGTGACCTTTTCTTAATGAAAAATGACCAAGTGATCCCTATTTATGACAATCACAGTAATAACAATAGCTTTTACAAAAGAGGTAAACGATTAAGTGACAATATGAGTTAATCAAAGAAATAATATCAAGTCAAGTTTGGGTCCTTAGAGGCAAAGACCAAAGAGGAAGAACGTCTCCTCTCAATGAAACTAATCTCCCAGGAGAAAAAGATCTTGCCGTGGGGATTAATGACTTTGAGGGAACCGGACCTAAATGATTAGTACCCAAATGAATCTCTATCGTTTACTTGCCCCAAAGAGAGTGGGATTTTGAGGGGGAGAGAAGGGAACCGACCTACTGGTGCATGCCCATTATATTATCTTTCTTTTGTCTTCTATTTTCTCTCTTATCTTTCCTTTCTCTTTCCCTTATTTTTTCTTTTGTTTTCTTTTCCCTTCCTCGTGCCTCTGTTTTTCGATCCCCCGCACAGGGCATGGCAAGGGTCTTCTTATAAGGCCTACCGTGACCAGATTTTACCTCTTTGCCCTTTAATCGCCTTTGTCTGGTCTAGGCGTACTTGCCGACCACCAAAGAGTTCGTCTGTGTACCACTTACCCTCGCCAGACAAAGGCAGGTTTGTGTCGTTTGTTAGTCCGCCATGGCATCCTTGCCTGCCACGGCGTAAATGCTTTCTCTCTCTTTCCCTCATGGCATGCACCTAGCGATTCCTTCCTCAACCTTGCCTCTTTTGGGTGGTCTGTCATCCTAGCAGGACGTACCTCCCAAAAGGGCTTGGGCAGGAGCCGCAGAATAGGTCTTTTCCCCTCTCCCAACCACCAAACCATACCCCCTTTACCTCTTACCTTTGACCCATGACCCCACCACGTCCCATATTGGCTGGGTACAGGCTGGTGGTGCTTGGGCCTTGCGCGTGCTTCCCTTGCATGTGTGTCCAAAATTTGCCTGCAGCTCATGCGTTTGCCGCGGTTTGGAGCTTTGTTTGCACAGTCTGCTGCACCTCTTCGTTCTTTTATATGGGTCGTTTTATGATTCACTGTTCCCTTTAGGGGATGAGCTTCATTTGATACTGAGTTTTACATTTCTCTTAACCCATTTCTTGACTGCCATCATGTTTTGCCATACCATTCTGTCATTCTTGCTGTAATGACTTGGTCCTGCTGGTCCTCTTTTAGACTTGCCGCTTTACTCTTTTTCCCAAATGGCTTTGCATGGCCATGAGTTTTCTTACTTAGGGGCTCCTGTGTCCCCTTGGGCATCCTCGGCCCATTTACTTGTTTTGGGCTTCCTCGGCCATTTTCCTAACTTTGTGTTCCATGGGCCTTTACTTACTTCATTGGGCTTCCCCGGCCCAATTACTTCGTACTCATCCTTAGGGTTTGTGGTCCTGCCAACAATCCCCTACTCTCTTTGCTTACATTACTTTGAGCCTGCCGCGGCCCATTCTTACTTTTTCACATCATACACTGCCCATGGGTTTGTTATTCTCTCTTTCTGGGCCTTTGGAGTCCACTTGCTTCCTCAAGGCCCATTTATTTATTTTATGGACCTGTGACCCATTATTTCTGCCGCTTGGGCTTAATGGTTTTATTCTATGCTTGCCACTTCTATTTGCTGCCTGCGTTACTGAGTTGGGCTTCCTTCCTTCTAGTTGTGTTTTACAAAAATGACCCTCAACAACTATATAAGAAGTATACAAACAAAAGAAACAGCACCCTGAGAACACCATCCCAGGGAAATTGCAATTACAAAAACAAAGAAAGAAACACATAAGGAAATAAGTGCCAAGGCCATACATAAACATGTAGCAGAAAACAGAGAAAAGAAAACATCATTAACAGCATATTTGTGCAGCAACCAGCCTCTGATACTCCTCTAGTAAACCAAGAGCCCCATCATGTATAGACTTAGGATGTACTTGGAACCTCTCAAAATAAAATCGAGCATTCCATATAGCCTAAGCAGTCACAGCCCATTTTTAACAGTTGAGAAAGATTTTTTAAAATAGATTAATATCATACAATAAAGATTGAATAAATATGATTGGTTTTTAAAAGAATTAATTATATTTAATAAAATATCAAACAACCATAGTTTCAAAAGGATGTACCTTAGAGCATCAAATAAAAGTAATGGATATATATATATATATATATATATATATATAGTTACAAATTTTAATTAGTTATTTAAAAAAAAAAATGAATCACTAGAAAACCTAAATGATCATAAGGTTAATCGGATCATAAAATGGCTTAAAACTTGTAATTATCCCCAAAATAATAATAACATCGAAACAACATTGGATAAGATAAAAAATAGGCACATAGTCAAAGTGCCAATCGACACTTTAAGTAAAAGGTGAAGTGCCTATCGGCACTCATAGCCTATATTTGATACTTTAGAGTCCAGATGTAGAAATTTGCTTATTTATTTATATTTCTTTATCTTTTCATTTTAGGGGATAAATATGAGTCAAAGGATATTAAGAGGGAGACTCATAAGAGGTTTGAAAGTCTAAGAAATCCCTACTCATAAAATAGAGAGGAAATTTACCAATTTGAGAGGACTGAAGAGTTGAATTTGAGAGTACATTAAAGAGCCCTCTTTAATCTCTAAAAATACATACCCTTAGAGCCACAAGATTCACAAGGGTAAACCTCTCTTCCCTTCACCAAATAAACCCTATAAGCACAGTTTTGAAACCTAACAACATGACACCTCCATTACATTTAGGTTGAAGGTATGTGGATAGTTGAAGATAATTGGGGGTTTGAAACTCCTCAAGCTTTGAATCATAGTACAGTTTTGAAGTAAATCCACCACCATATTTTTTTTGTAAGAAGGTAGTGAAAACAGGTAACTTAACTATGAAAATCTTTAAATTATTTTTTTAAAGGTGACATGAACATATTGTGTTTCCTTTTAGAAAACATGTGATTTGGTTGCACATTGTGTGATCATATGTTTCACTGAGTTTAGAATCTTACATGCCATGACATCGAATGTGTAATTGAAGATCCATTGGAAACATGACATGTGAGTAAGATAACTAATCCACTTCAGCTTTTAAGCCATATCATCTTCCTCTTCACCTTAATCTATTGGCTACAATATCATCTTCCTCTACTACAAGAACAACTTGCTTCTTGCCCTTATCCTTCCTTGTCTTCTAAAAAACCATGGCTTCTTGCTACTACAAACTAATTGCTAGTACATATGAAGGCTTTGGTTTTGGTAAGAGAGGTATTTTAGGCTAGGAAAAGCAATCAAGGCTGAATCTTGATAGGTTCCTGGATAGAAAATGAAGAAACAAACTGCAAACGAACTTGAATCCTAAGGATCTCATGCTCTGATACCAAATTGGTGCAAGGAATGTGTGTAGGTTGAATTGTTTTGAGTTTTTTTAGCAATGAGAGTTGCTTAGAACATTTAGTAGGTGGTTAGGCACCTCTACAAGAACACTAAGTTCCAAAGAAAAGCACACAAAGGCTTAAAATCACTAATTCTCAAAAAAATTGGTTACAAAATGGAGTACAAGAGTACTTATACAATTTGTTCTACAATTTACAACCATTAGTATCTTGCCAAATGTCAAACTAACATTGGTTACATCTAATTCAAGTAACTAACTCATTAACAAGACTAACTAATTCAAATAAGAATGACTAACATATAAGCTAACCGCCTTAAGGCTTTTGTTTGGATACAAAGATAGTTGTAACTAACTGTTCTCAACAACTAAGGCTGCTAGCTAGAACTTAAACAAAGGAATCTTAAAACAACTTAGAAGATGCTCTTGCATCAATATGCCCTTCTTAGAAAGCACTTGGCCTCAAGTGCTCTTGGCCTCCTTTGGATCATGGTAACGAGTAAGGTGCTGCACATTGAAAATATTGGAAATAGACAAGTGGGAAGGTAGCTCAATCTCATAGGCATTGTGATTGATTCTCTACAAAACCCTGCAAGGACCATACTTCCTTTGTCTCAACTTAGCATATTGTCCTTCTGGTCTTCTATCTTTAGAAATCAACACCCAAACTAAGTCTCCAACCTTAAATACCACATGTTTCCTGTGTAAGTCGGCAACTACTTTATACTTCGCATTGGTTGCTTCTAGCTTGATTTTCACTTGTTGATGAATTTGCTACATAACATCTGCCATATCTTCAACCTTTGGATGAATTCTCTTGGGCAATGGTGAAGCTACCAAGTCATTCACGCTACAAGGATTGTTGCCATACGCAATTTCAAAAGGGCTGTAACTTGAATTTCTATTGACAAAACTATTGAAAGCAAATTCTACTGTGGGCAGAATCCCTTCCCACTCTTTAGGATGGTCCCCAACTAGGCATCGTAGATGGTTCCCCAAACTTTGATTCACCAATTCTGTTTGCCCATCAATTTGAGGATGAAAAGTTATGCTATAGTTAAGGCTGGTTCCCACTCTCTTCCATAATGTCCTCCAAAAATGGCCGAGGAATTTTGTGTCCCTATCTGAAACAATGGAATGGAGTAGCCCATGCAACTTGTAAACATCCCTAAAGAAGAGATTGCTAAATTTGTCAACTACAACAAAAATACTATTTGCCCTTCTTGTGGTTGGAGGCAACCCTAATACAAAATCCATGCTTATGCACTCCCATGGCTTGATAGGCACTGGCAAAGGAAGATAGAGGTCTGAATTAGTGGTTGTTCCCTTGGATTTTTGACAAACCAAGCACCTTTGAACCAGTTTAGACACATCTGCCTCCATGCCTTTCCAAAAGTACTTCTGTTGCATCAAAGATAAAGTCTTATCCCTCCCAAAATGCCCTTGATTATGCACTTCAAGAAGCAATTGATCCCTCAATGAAAAATTAGGAACACAAAGTTATACTCCTTTGAATAGAAAGCCTTCCTTCTCATAGAAACTAGGATAGGCTGCATAGTTGCCTCGCTTGATTGTAGCTTAAATAGGTTGTAACTTGTTGTCACCCATGTAATGTTCCTTGAGCACATCAAAGCTAGGTACCACAACTTGCATATGGAAAAGCAAGGTTTATCTTCGATTTAGACCATTAACCACTTTATTTAAGACACCCGCCTTATGCCTTATGTAGAAATTGAATTGCTGTAAATAAGCAACCCACTTGGCATGCCTTTTATGCAGACTTTGCTGGTTATGCAAGTGCTTAAGTGCCTCCTTAAAATCATCTAACTATCTAACAAACTAATTAGTTACAAGTAGATTAAGATATATACATATAGTTACTTGAAATGTCCTGCATCATCCTCTCTTACTTATCTCTTTTGTCTTCTCTCTCTTCTCTCTCTCATACCTTTATTTGTTCTTGGTGGTTATGCGGTTATGGTTTGGCGATTCGTGGGTCTGATTTGGTGGGTGAGGTCATGAGGCATAGTGGTGATGTAGGTTTGATTTGGTGGGTTTCGTGTGTCTGATTTGGTGGGTCTTGGTGGTGGTTGTGGTCCGGCGGTTCGTGGGTTTGATTTGGTGGGTGCGGTCATAAGGCATGGTAGTGATGTGGGTCTGATTTGGTGGGTCTCAATGGCTAGTAGGTCTTGGTTGTTTTGTCTAAGTGGTGCCAGATCTTTCTCATCTCGGTGGTGCCGGTTTTGTCTCGGTTGTTTTTGTCTCGGTAGTGTTTCTCAACGGTGGTGGGTTGCTAGATGGGTCTTAGTGTTGTCTCGGTGGTGTCTTGGAGGCTTGAGTTTTTTCTGGCTTATGACAAAAATCAAGCACAAAATTTGGCAGTTTTGTCCTGGTGGGTTTCTAGGTGGATTGTTTGAGTTTTTTTTTTTTGGGGGGGGGGGGGGGGGGGCTGAATTGTGATTGTAATGGTGGTTCTTGTGGCTGGTTGTGTTGCTCTATTTTAATGGGTGTTGTGGTGGGTTGTTGATGATGGTGGGTTTTTTTTTTTTTTTTTTTTTTTTTTTTTTTTTTTTTTTTTGCGGCAAGTTGTGGTTGCCATGGTGGTGGTGGTGAACGTGGCTATGGTGGTTGGTTGCTATGAATTTTTGTGGGGAAGTTTTATTTATTTTAATAAGTTGTTTATATTATTTTAATGGGATGAATGTAAAAATAGAAGTTTTGATGTTGGGTGTATTGTAAAGTGAGTAGTTAAAATATATAAAGTGACTTTTTGAGTTGCTAAAAGCTATTATTTTTTGAGCTTTGATGTGAATGCTCTTAATCTCTAAAAATACATACCCTTAGAGCCACGAGATTCATAAGGGAAAACCTCTCTTCCCTTCACCAAATAAACCCTATAAGCATAGTTTTGAAACCTGACAACACGACACCTCTATTACATTTAGGTTGAAGGTATGTGGATAGTTGAAGATAATTGGTGATACGAACCTCCTCAAGCCTTGAATCCTATAAGTACAGTTTTGAAGTAAATCCACCACCATTTTTTTTTTTTGGTAAGGTAGTGAAAACAGGTAACTTAACTAAGAAAATCTTTAATTTATTTTTTTAAAGGTGTCATGAACATAATGTGTTTCCTTTTAGAAAGCATGTGATTTGATCAGTTGCACCTTATGATTATATGTTTCACTAGAATCTTACAAACCATGACATTGAATATGTAATTGAAGATCCACTGGAAACATAACATGTGAGTAAGATAACTAATCCAGTCTTTCACTAAGATTTTGAATAGCTATCTTGAATTCAAGTTATTCGAAATTTGATCATCCATAGAATAGATCTTGTCATGATTAGATAGATCTATGAATTTCTTAAGAAATTTGAATAGTTTTGTTCAGAATTCAATCTCATGTTCAAATGCACTTATATTAGTTATATGCCTATTCAGTTAAGCAAAACAACCACCCAAAATCTTAACCGTTCAATGATAACCCAACCAAACCGACTAACATGATTGTGTCAAGAGAAGAGGTTAGACAAGCTAAAAAAGCCCCTATGACAACTATAACTAAACTAAGATTGGCCATATATTGAAGTAGTAACTACCACATTGAAAGGATGGAAATATATATCCTCCAAGACAACATAAACTTGGAAATGGGTTTAATAGGGAAAAATACACCCTGTTTTGGGCGTATACTTCCTCGAATTAACAAATATCTACTCAACTAGATTATGAACTTACCATCGTCAATCTAGCTTAAGAAAAACCTAGAACAAGTGAGTACGACCTCAACTCAACTCACCCAAAAGTCAATAAGCTTATATGTAAAAAATACTAATAACGTTCCTAGAACCTTACCATCAGTTGCACTTGTTATCCCAAATTTATCTCAACAACAAAGATTTAGGAAAACATACCTCCATTTGGTTTCATCAAAACTCTTTATAAAAGAACTAGAGTGGGTTAGTTCCCATATTTAACTTGTCGTCATTGTTAGCTTAGGTTTTAGATAAAGATGGTTACAGGTCTTCACCTATTTATTTATTTATTTTTATTTATTATTGGAAATAAAGTATTTATTTAAGAAAAAAAAATTGGAATACTAGGATCAAAGTATGCACGTTGATCACCAAAAAAGAAAGAAGTAGTAATATTTATTAATTTTGGCATCAGATGATTAGTGGCCAACACCCCACCATATTCCATATTCCTTTTAATCATCTTTTTTTTTTGATTCAATTGAGTATCGAGCACCAATTCAGTTCGACAAAAACCTCCATAACCTTTACTCCAAAAAAAAAAAAAAAAAAAAAAAAAAAAAAACACTCTATAACCGGTCCAAAAAAAAAGGTCAACAATTGGCAAATAGGAGCTTTTTTGGTTATTTGACCTTTTTCGGTCATTTGACCTTACCGATTTTTAAAATTATGAATTAATAATATCCGGTTGAATGAAACATCTTTTTATATAGAAAATGTTGTTGGATACTTGGATTTATCATATCCGGTTGGATAATTTTTTTTTTATTTAATTTTTAAATATTTTTTTAAATGCTGCTTAACCGGTAAGTTTTATATTCCCCCCCAAAACGACGAACATTTGCTCAAAACGACGATTGTCTTCCAGACGTTGAAACTTTTTTGAAACTTGAAGAAGAAGAAGAAGAAAAGAAAAAGGTAAAAATCTGGAAGAGCACCGGATCGGAACCAAATTGCTAAAAAAGACCCATTTCGGGAAAAAAAAAAAAGGGAAAATTTTAGAGCCTAAAAAAAGCATTGATCTCGGTTTCTATGTGTATGCAAGCAAAGCTAAAACCCTAGAATTCGTCTTCTGTTTGGTGATTCTCGGTGTGTGAGAAATTGAAGATGGCGACAGAGAATAGCCAAATCTATCATGAGAGGCAAAGATTACAGTTCTGCCTTTTGCACTCCCTCAACAATCTCTTTCAGGTACTCCTTTTCCTAAACCCCCATCTCTCTCTCTCTCATTACTTTTTTATTTTATTTTTTGAAGCTTTGTTTGGTTAGTGAGAAGCAAAAAGAAAATAAATTGAATTTATTAAACCTTTATTTCCACTTATTTGGAACCCAATAGAACATGACACTCCAGTTTGAACTCTGCTTTGCCTAAAACAATCACTCTGGTTCAGTTGAGGATTTTGTGTATAGGATTTTAATTTAAAATTTTTTTTTCGTTTTCTCTGTTTTCTCAGCAACCAAACGAAATCTCACAATTTGTCATCTTTTCTTTCTCTCCAATTTTCAAAAAAAGAAAAGCTTTAATTGTTTGTTCAGTTTGATCTTTTAATGGGTTTGTTGTTAATATAAAATTATGCATCATAAAACAGCAAAAGGACGCGTTTACTCGAGCCAGCTTGAATGAAATTGCTGAGAAACTTGTTCTTGATGATCCAAGCAAGGTGAGCTGGACACCATTATCTCTGCTCTTTAAGCCTCATTATAATGCAATCACAGGAAATTATGACATAAATGTACTAATGGTGGCATTAGAAGGGAAAGGGAAGAGTGTAATTTGGCATGATCGGCGTAACGGATCATCTTTGATCAATCTCGATGATGATACTTTGATGGGTATTGTGCTTAATGTTTCGGTTATAAAGTATGGTGGGCTTTGGAAAAGTAGGCATTGGATTACGTTGAAAAGGATCGATGGGGTTTGGTATAATTTGGATAGTGATCTTGTAGCTCCTGAGACTTTTAAAGATGATGAAGAAGTTAGGGAATTCTTAGATTGCATCGTCAATCATGGTGGGGAGGTTTTGCTTGTCATGAATGATACACACTGAGCTTTGTTTGCTTTGGAATTAAGTTCCTTGATAGAACTTCTGAATGTGTATGTATATACCATGTACTTGTTCCAAACAGGATCTTGGGGCAGTTTATAGATGAATTCAGTTTTACTTTTTATGCAATCTTAGTCTCTTTCAAAGCTTGGACTTCTTGAGGTAGGAAATCAATTCCTAAGGGGTCTGGCAGGTGGTGATTAAGGATGTTCTTAATTGTTTCTTCAATGAAATGTTTTTTTCCTTAATGTTTCTTAATGGATTGGAATTCAGAAGTCACTTTAGTGTGCATTTGACATCAACTGACTTAACTTTTTGTTGATTGCTTTTTGCTGAAAGTGTATTAAAATATACTAGTACTTTGAAAAGGTAAGAAAAAGTGAGGTTTAAAAAGCTATACATAAAATCTAAAAGCTAAAAGCTAACCAAATAAGCTAGATATAAACGAACTCTAATAAAAATTTGGTGGAGCATAAGGAGAACTTAGACATATTGGGAACGATTCTCTGACTAATATGTAATCATATTATATGTACAGATTACAGTCTCTTGGTTAAAATTCGAATAGTGTCTAGCACTTATTATAAATGTTGGTAGTTTGTCATGGAAACTGATTTCAGCAGTCAATTTGACTGATTATTTAAGAGATGGTTGAATGAAGATACATTTGAAAACCAAAGATTGAAGGAATTTGATTATGCTCCTTTCTAGCTTTGCCTGTTACTTCTATGGTCTCTTAACCTGTCTTGTACTGTTTCATGCTGTATAGATCTTTCTTCTAAAAGTAATTTTTAGTTTCTTTGGTTTAAAAATTAAATCCAGAGAATGTTTCTTCCATGTTTATAATACTTTTTACTTCAATTATATATCTATTGATATTATGATCTTAGCTCAATTCTCTATCTTAAATACCTGTGAAGAGAAATTACATTAATAAATTAAGTGTAGTGTTGATAAATTCCTTCTCTTAAAGTGTTGATAAGCATTGGCCTTGAAATACATGTCATTATAGCTTCTATACATTAACTGCTTGTCTCAGAAGTTTTATGACCTTTCTGTGCTTGAACTGGAGTTGGCTAATGATGTAGCTTTATTTTTGGGATGGAAGACATCAAATCATTCATGGAGCAGTTGGTTTAAAACATTGGTTTTACTTAAAAGATCTTGATTTTCCTTTGTGGTCGACTAAATTGTATGCTTAGGCACCTGTCCAGAAAAAGGGCAACATCTTGTCAGAGCATCTTCACCCACTCATGATTTTTTTCGTTCTTTCTTTCTTTGTTCTTTTCCTTTTGGTTTATTATTATTATTTTTTTCTGTTTTATATTTTTGGGGGAGGGGGAATTGGGGAACTTGGGATGGAGAATGTCCCTCATGCATTCAAAATATGCATCATTGCTCTCACAAAGTGTGGATCCCACAACCATATGGATGCTCATTGCGAGAGAGAGACAATGCATATGTTGTATGTATGAGTCTATAAGATAATTTTTGGTTGAAGATGAGTGAGTTTGGCTCCAAGGGAACTCATGATATTTTTAATGCCAAGTAATCCTGGTAAGATTTGGAAACTTTACCGGCAGTTACTGACAAAAATTGCACCAAAATGAGAAGCAAGATGTAATCAATGCTCTGTGATGGTATGATTACATTAGATTTTACCAACAATTCATCTGTCCGTCTCTAGAAACTTTATGTATGTCTTTTTCTTTGGTTGGAGGCATAAGACCTATCATCATATGATACTACTGGTCTTGTCCAATAATTCCAAGTGTCCTCTTATTGTGAAAAAAAGGTTCAGAATATATTCATGCTACTCATGCCCAAATATAGCAGGGTTTTGGTTTGGAATTAAATTTCAAGCCCATAATATTTGGAAAAGACCAGTTTTTGTAGTGAATTGGTCGTTGACAAGCATGTTTAGTTACTGATGGATTTCTCACTAAAGAATAAGATATTTGGGAATCATTTGTTTGGAGCTCTTTTTAAGCTATAAAAAGCTTTAGTGTGTTTGTTATGGATGTTGTACATTATTACTAACAGATTACCAAAAAGTTGTGTGTAAATGATAAAATTCAATAAAGCAAATGGAAGTAGTAATGCCTAGTGCCCCACTTGTGACTTCCCCCACCGGCCATCCACCATTCTCTCTGCATCAATCATGGTCCGATTCCTTCAGAATTTCTAACATAAGATCAAAAGCACTTTAAAAGCAAGACACACCAATTGGATACTGCTTAGTTGCTACTTCTTTTTTATAAAAGACACCTCTGTAAAACTTTTTCCCTATTTTTTATTTTTGTTCTCTTTTCTCTTTTCTTTTTCTTTCTTCCTGCACCCTCTCTTTTTCTTCACAATTTAGTTAACACCCTTGGGTAGGTCCACTCCTTTAACTTTCCTACACAGAACCTATATTGGGATATCATTGCCCACGACCACATTCTAATAGTCTAATAGCAGGGGCATTCTCTTTATTCCTTAATTTGATGGAAACATCTTGATGTTGTTGTCACTATATAACTATTAAGTAATTCATTACCATCTATTTATAGATAATAAATACTAATTAGGGTAGTGTTGGTGATGAAGGTAATATTAAATTCCAAAGGGTTGGCCATTCACTTTAGTCACAAGAACGCATCGTTTCCTCTTTGGGGATAAAATGGAATGGTCACTTAATTTTTTTAAATGAGACTGAAGAATCATGAACTGAGTTTACAAGAATGCATGGTTAATTGTGTCCTCTTTGAGGACCTAACTGCTTGCAGGTACGCATACAACATTGTGCCTAGAAAAACTAGAAGCAAATTGTTTGCTTAAGCTTAAGCCCTTAATGTTTTCTTATATTTTAGTTAAACATGATGATCTAGCATTACCTACCTGACCGAAACCATTCATTTCAATTCTTTTTTAAATTTTATATATGTTTGGTTGCACTAACTTTTCTACACTTGCACTACATGCAAGCAAAGAAATATACTCATCATGGTCCATGGTTGTAGCCGGGTGTGCGTCAGAAAGTAGAGAAAGCAAGAAGTATTCTTTTTATTGCTTACGCTCTCTTTTCTCACCGCCTCCATCGACCTTTTCGGCATTTATTTTTTGGTTCTTTTCTATATATTTCGTCTACACTCTATCATCTACTACACCCACAACTTAATATATTTCTCCTGCTGTTGTCTACATTTTTTGCTAATCCACTCACAACTCTCTCTCTCTCTTCATGGACAAGACAAGCGGTTACCCTTATTATAGACAAAACTATAGTAAGAGAGGCTTTTCTAGAAATTGCAGATTCAAACTGCCTAAAGGGTCTGAGTTAACTGTCAGATACCTTAAGAATCTTGCTGATAAGGTAGCAAGAGCTCTACAGTTGGTGACTACGAGGAAAAGACAGTCACCTAAGGATTCTTCTTCATTAGGAAGATCAAATCCAGCCTTCGTAGCTCCTGTTGATTCTCATAGAACAGAAGCCATTGAGGATTGCATCGAGTTCATCAACTCTTCTTCTTCTTTTTCAAGATCAAATTCTGTAACGGCAAGCTCTTGATGTTGTAAAATATATAATATTTTGTGCAAGAATTTATGTCAAGGGCCTTCTAGGTCATATGCGTTTTTGTTTATTTCTCTATGTAAATTCCAGTTTTGTTGGTTTTGGCATCCATTTTTTAATGTCCTGATTTCTGAAAGGGGCACACAGGCTCAACTATTAAAAGGTGAAGCAATTTTAATTGGGTACTGCAATCAGTAGAAGCAGTGGCCATCTCAAATGGTTTTCAGAGAAGGTGTTATGGACTTTTTGTGATTGAGCAATCAGGAAACCTGATACTTAGATTAGTTTTGCTCAACTTTCAACTTAAAACAGTAAAACACTGATCAAGTCAAGAATGTTTCTTCACATCACATGATGAGAATGGGGGGAAAACAAAACGAACAAATGACTTCAGGCCGTTCTTAGAGGTCCACATCCTCTCTCTCTCTCTCTCGGACACACATTTTATGCAAAGGTTTTGTGAAAGAAATTATTGTTGCTGGCAAAGTTCTTGACTGTTACAATGGAAACTATTACCCTGTAGCCTACTAGTGATATGCTTACATGAGGCTATGGCTTAATATGCTATTTATATGGTGTTAACATGTTTTTCACAGTTTCCTTCCACTCCCAATTATATATAATATGAATCTAGGCAGTAGCCATTCCATTCAGAAAGTGTCTTGCTTAAATACATTTTAAAAAAAAAAAAAAAAACGTGTGTTGCTATCCTTATTCTTGAGAGTAGTCCCATTTTATCAGCTATCCCTTAAGGGTCCATGGCAAAAATCATGACTCATGGAAAATGCTACATTCACTGTTAATCCGTGTCCCAGATTGCTTTTCTTTTCGCTATTGGCACAATTATACACATACACAACACACATCTCTCTCTCTCTCGGATGCATAATTTCTAATTAGACTATTAGAGCTTATCAGTGACATGTGCAGTATGCTGGTCTATTTTATAGCTCTGGCACCATCACCTTATCGGTCTAATTTCGCATTTCATGCATTCTCACCATCAATAAAAAAATATAAAATATAAAATCTTAGCAACATATAAGATGCTAGTTGCTAGCTGACCCAAAATGAATTAATAATAATCCTTAAGAAACAGAACACTAAGAAGTAAACACGACTTAAGCATTCCATAATCACCAAAGATTGAAAGCAAAACAGACATGAACATGGCATACGTGAAATGCCAAAAAATGATGAATGACCCCAAAAGAGGACATCAATTCTTGGCAAAAAGGCCTCCAAAGCCACCACCCTTCTTCTTCTGAGGGACAGCCACTGAGTTCTTGCGCCCATTGCTAGTGGTGCCACCATTCTTCTCCTCCACCTTCTTGAGGATTGGATCAGTCTCAAGAAGCTGGTCCTCCTTCAATAACCCTCCAACAATCCAGTCAAGAAGCCCTTTCTCCTCTTTGCTTCCACCAGCACCCTTTGCTGCTGTTGCGGCAAACACTCTTCCAGCTGCTGGAGCAAATGCCATTGTTAGAGAAGCCATCTTAACTAGCTTTCTTTGTTTATTTTCTCTTCAGAATCCGAGCTTGGAATACTTGAAATGAATAGAGGAGTGAAGGCAAAGTGGGTAGGATGTTAATATTATATTATATCCTTCTCTTAGCTCCTCTCAAATGAATATGAGCCGTTAGATGGGTTTCAAATGGTAATTGAGAATTGAATGGAAGTGTTTGAAGCACGAGTTCTCCACAAGTGGCTTATCCTCATGGTTTCTATTTTTTTTGGTACTAATTTTACGAGGAGGAAAATTTTGTAAAGCTGAGGAGTGAGGGCCTCATCCTATAGTCAGCATATATGGTCATGTATTCAAAACGTGGCATCATTATAACCAATGCTCTCGGCCTCTCATGAAGACACTCGTGGGCTGATCCTGGATTAGTTCAAGCATTTTACCTCGACATAACTGGGCCTGAGCCCATAAAAACGTGTGACCATAAACAAAATCTTTAAATATGCTGTTACAAATCCAAAACAAAAACCAAGCCCAAAAAGTTCTCTTCAACGTTTTTCTTATTTTATTTTATTTTTCTTCTTTTCTCTGCTTATATCTTTCCCTTCCCGTTAGAGTACTTTAAAATAATAATAATAATACACGTAAATAATTTTATAAATCGTCATATAACAAGTTGGAAGAGATTCTTCCAAACTAGTTTGAAAGAAAGTTTTGTCTTTATATATTATCTCTTACCTTATCTTCTTTTCTCTAATCGAGCACATCTTCCTCTCTTTGCTTTTCTTTATTCTCTCTTTATTTTCTTTCTTAAAATTATCAAGCTCTAATATCTCTTTCTTCTCTTTTCTCTCCATAATTCTTCTTCAATTAGTTCCCTGAACTCTTTAGCCCTCTTAATTTCTCTTGTTTTCCACATCCTCTCATTCTCAGATACTATTAAGAACGTAGGAACCCGGTAGTTCCTTAGGAAGATGGGTAAGAAGTGAATGGAAATGGATGATAATTGTATTTTAATTGACTTAACTTGAGATAGTCAACACCATAGAAAAATATTAAGATAGAAAAGAAATGTATCAAGGAAGGAATTCGTTTATTCTTCAAGATATTCCAAATGATGGATACATGGAACTATTTATACAACTCAAGCTCTCTCATATTAGCCACACATAGCTTAATCCTATTGACTTACTAATTAAGCATGCACTCTCACCAATGAGCCCATGTGATTAATGAGCTACATGTGCTTAAAGCTCTAACTAGCTCTATCTAAATCCTATCTCTTGTAATCCACTTCTAACTAACCTAACTAACTAATGGCAAGGAAAACAATGGAATTACAATAATTATACTATGGAATTACACTACCACTAATACAACGAGGGGTTCCTAATAGATGCTTTTTATGGGAAAACAAATTACAATATATACTAAATTGTAAATTGCACCCTTAAAGTTTGGTGTTAATTTTTTTAGGAAATTTAGACCTCGATTAGTTTTAATTAATTACTTAAGTTGATTAATTAAGTCGATTATGTAAAGCTCTAGGTCAAACAGTGATGGGCACAACCCCGCCAAAAATAAATGCTAAAAATAAATTTTGACATAAGCCATATGGTTATGATGGAGAAACTTTAACGGGAAAAACCTCAACGGATGGTTTGAAGCTTACCATGAACTCAAAGAATCACTATGTAGAATGAAAGTTACAGTAATACAAATATACATGATCTTAGTATTGTTACCTAAAGTAGAATTTACTAACATTACCTAACGCAACTCCAACTCAGTTGGACTCTTCTACCTCGTGAATCACTTTGGTGCACAAATACCCAATTCGTGAGTCGTGACTGAATTCACAACAACAACTCTTGATTGCAATAGATGTTGGTGCAAATGTCTTCATAGGAACTCTCTTAATCTTTAATATGCTCAGAGATGTAGTTTGGAACAAAACCATTGGTACACAATAGTTGCAACAACTTCTCTAACTTCTACAAAGTCCTATCTATGATTATAACAACTTAATAAGGCTTAATATATGTCATAGAATCCTAGTGCACAGATTACTAGGTCATTAATTCATCATGCTTTGCTGAATTACAAGTAAAAATCAAATTTCAATCTATCAACTAGAGTTGAGGTTTAAATGAACCTTGATTGATCAAGATGCAGCTGAGGCAACAGAACTTCCTCTTTTTTGAACAATTAATTTAGCTTTTTATTTATTTATTATTTATTATTTTTTGTTTTCAACGTAGATTTTCAACACTATATAGATACTAAAAACTTTACAACTCAAATACATAAAAATGCGTTTTGGCTCGGATTTGCCAACATAACAAGATTTGACCTTAACAATTTTGATTTTCCCTCTAAAGTTTTAAAATTTTGATATGCTACTCTAAAGTTAAATACCATCTAAAAAAAAAAAAAAAAAAAAACCTTCCTTCTATATCTAGTGTTGATGTTTTTGTTAAGTGCCATCTAAGCCTATCACTTGTGCTAATTGGCCTAACAAATTCTTGTCACTCTTTGGTCACCAGTGCAACCATTCTTAGGCCCTTGTAGCCATCCTTTATCATTCACTTGTTGTCTTTTGCAAGATTCATTCCACATTGTGCCTAACCTATTCTACATTTGATCTAGTCATTCATGGTCATCTTCGAGGCATCTTCACAAGCTTATATTCCGAACTCGAGTTATCATCAATCCTCTACCTTAAGTTTCAGGGAGTGTGTCAAAGATATTGTGGGTTTGTATGTCAAAGATGTTATAGCCTAAAGGGTTCATTTGATTGGAGGGGTGGAAAAGTGTGAGAATAGAAAATGGGGAGAGGATAGAAAAGTGGAGGGATAGAAAATGTAGTTTATATAAATTTGCTTTCATACCCCTACTAGAAAAAAAAATGTAGAGTCCATTTTTTTAGGTTGGCAAACCATGATCAAGTGTAATTCATTTATAGTCTTTTTGATGAGTCTTGAGTGTGTTAAAAGTGTATTTTATTGTCCAAGACAAAGACCCAAGTTCAGATCAAGAAAGAATCAAGTTCAGAGCAAGAAAACAAAGGTTCTAGTTTTGTCACTTCGACACCAGTAGAAACCTAGCTCAATCGATCAAAATTGTCACTTCGACACCAGCTTGATCAATCCAGATTGTGATATCAGCAAAAATCTAAAAAGCAAAAAAGCCCATAACTTGCTCTTTCAAGTCCGATTTATGATCTGTTTGTTGTACTATTTGAAGGACATCATAAGCTATCCTTAGTAAGGCTTCTCAAAGAGATAAATCATTGTATGTGCAGGTAGGGTTTGTATAACCAATTTTTTCTCAATCTCACTATACTGGACACTTTCAAATTAGATATGAGCCTCCATCTACTCAACCCGTGAGAGTTCAAGAGCACATAGAGAAAGATCAACATGGTGTTGCTACTGCCATAGTGCAGATCTATATGAAGCCATAGAGAAATCAGTTAACCACAGTTAATGATCTAAAACCTTTGAGTGGAGTCTCAAAGTCACAAACAAGAGTGTTTTTGCGCAACAGCTTCATAATAGAAGAGTCTGTGGATTTCGAGCTACGTGTGGTCACATAGTAAGTACTACATAGAGTAGCAGTAGATTGAGGGTTAAGTCTATTGTATAAAATTCCATTCTATTAGTGAAATGTTGCCTTGATGATTGTCTAGGTTAAATTCTCCTTAGGTTTTTTACTTTGAAACCACACTTTCAAAAGTTTTCTTGGGTCATCATTCTCGGTGTTCATGTGATCTATGCTTGTTTGATGTTTGTTTGATTCAAATCTATTGCATAATAAAAATAATTAATTATTGGGTTAATATTTGATAAAATCTGAGATAACTGGGGGCTAAAACCCTAACAATTGGTATCAGAGTAGGTACACTCTGAAAGGACTATTTGTTTGGAGTGTGATCCTTGACCCCGCTGTCATGGATAATTTTTTTTGTCTTATTGCTCATGACTGTGAAAATTTAAATAAAGAAAACACAAATGATTATGTTGATTTAATTGATGTCTGTGAAACTCTTTGTTGGGAATTATTTAATTCTTTGAAAATTGCTAAGAAATTCTAGGAAGAGTTAAAAAAGGTTAAACTTGAAAAAGAGGCATTGGGTGTATGTTTGGATGAATCAAATGAATTGAATGTGATTTTGAAAAAACATTTTGCCTCTGAAGTTGAAAAGAACAAAAGCTTGTAACAAGAATTAGCTGAGTCTAAAGGTAAACTTGAAAAATTGTCTAGTATCAAGTCAGTTGTTGTGACTGAGTCAGTTTCTAAACCCCCAAAGCCTAAAGATGATAAAAGTTCTGATGTAGACACTGAAGTTTCTAAACTTAAGTCTAAACCTCCTCCTAGGTTACAGAAAAAATATGGTTTTGTGCCTACCTATCATCATTGTGGTGTTGTTGGTCACATTAGATCAAATTGTTCTTTGTTGAGCCAAAAACCAAAGCTTGTGACTAGAGACCCTTCTAGGAATACTGATGTTCCTAAATTTGTTCTTCTCTGTCACTTTTGTGGTGTTACTGATCATATTTCTCCTAACTGTCATAAATTGAAATTTAAACATTCTATGATTCAGTCTAGGACAGGAGTTCATGTACTCCCTACCACAAGTTTGGAAAATTTTTTTGTTTGCTTTTGAAAAATTTAAGCATGTTGACCTGTGATAGAAAATTTTAAAAATGGTCTCCCCTTGAAAAGAGTTTCCACCCCCCCCCCCCCTCCCCCCAAAACACTCTTTCTGTGTGGGTGAGAGAAGAATTTATGAAGTGAGTGCTGTTTTGAATTGTCCCTAATTTAATTCTTTCAATCATTTGAGGACATTTTTATTTTTTGTTTTTAGTTTTTTTTTATTATTCAAAAAATCCAAAAACATTAAAAAAAAAATAATTCAAAAAGACAAAAAATATTTGATTTTGTGTCTTGTTTTATTTTTCTTGAGGTGTATTACATGAATTCTAATATCTCTTTCTTGACTTAGAACATGCTTGACATTGTGGAGAAACTTGAAAGTGTGTGTTGCATAACTTAGTGCATAACTATTTTGAGACAAATACATATTGCGGTGTCAATTGAATAAAAGTCATGTATGCACTGTATTTTCTAGTTTAGCACATGCACACTTGTCGTTCATTATTAAACTCTCTTGTAGGTTAATTTTATGAAATGAATATTCATTGAGAACCTAGAGTTTTTAAGTCAAGCATTGATATATGTCTTGAAAAAATTATTTATTTTTCACACTTGTTGAAAAGATATTGGAAATGACTATCTCTGTTTGTGTGTAAGTATGTACTAGATAGTACATGTACTCATGGGTTAGTTAAAAAATTAATTTTTCTTACTTGTGTACCCTCTATAGCTTGGTTGAGCACTCTTTATGCACACATTATGTCAGTTGACCAAGTGTTAAATTTTGTATGATACTTACTAAAAATTTATGATTAAATTATTTGAGTCTATTATCTGTAACGACAGAGCCCCCACAGTTCCCGACTGCCATGTGCACATACTTCAACCTGCGCTTAGGTCCCCGAGTTTTCACAAGCTTCTAGGGTAAAAGCTTGTGCATACGTTAGGGGTTGCCCATCACTTATGAACCTTTGCTTTGGTCGCTCACTTTACGATGTGGGATCAGGACTTTTGGCTTAGATCCCTTCACCTTACCACACCCTCAAGAGGAGAGCCGACCTCAGCTCTGATACCATTTGTAATGACAGAGCCCCCACAGTTCCCGATTGCCGTGTGCACATACTTCAACTAGGGCTTAGGTCCCCAAGTTTTCACAAGCATCTGGGGTAAAAGCTTGTGCACACGTTAGGGGTTGCCCATCACTTATGAACCTTTGCTTTGGTCGCTCACTTTGAAATGTGGGATCAGAAGCTTGTGAAAATTTGAGGACCTAAGCCCAGGTTGAAGTATGTGCACACGGCAGTCGAGAACTGTGAGGTCTTTGTCGTTACAAATGGTATCAGAGCCGAGGTCGGCTCTTCTCTTGAGGGTGTGGTAGGGTGAGGGGATATAAGCCCAAAAGTCCTGATCCCACATCGCAAAGTGAGTGACCAAAGCAAAGGTTCATAAGTGATGGACAACCCCTAACGTGTGCACAAGCTTTTACCCCAGAAGCTTGTGAAAACTCGGGGACCTAAGCCCGGGTTGAAGTATGTGCACATGACAGTCGGGAATTGTGGGGGCTCTGTCGTTACATTATCACTCTCTTTGATGGAAATGACTAAAAAAATATGGAGAGAAAGGCATAAATGACTATCTTACCACTTATGTCTTCCAATCAAAATACCCTAGTGCTAAATTGAAAAACCCGTGCAAATAAGGGATGCACAACACTTTAGAAAAATTAAAGGGTAAAAATCAATAATAAAAAAAATGTTGTATGGGCTTGAAAAAAATTTTCTCTTAAAAATGTATGCCCTTGACTATGATAGTAGCAAAAAGCTCAATTCTTTTTTGCACATATCTTTGATTGCAAGTAGTCATTTAGGAGACGTGGGAGTCATATGATGTACCCTAAAGGTGATGGTCCCCATCAAGTAGATGTGATATAATTCATTTGATTATATTGTATGTTTGCAGTCTTTTATCTCATAATTGACAACACTTGTACACTGATTAGTTTTTCACACACTCAAGCATATTCCTTGCTAAATTGGGTACTCAGTTTGATTAATTGTTTGATTACTTAATCCATGAGTTCATTATTCTTTAGTATATGCTATTTTTCTTGATGTGTGAACTACTGAAAATTTTAATTTTTTAAGATTAATTTGAGTTTTCAAGACACCTTGACACATGAAAATATCTTGTATGCAGAATTTTTATATCACTAAGATCTATATTGTATAGTCTAAATTGATTGTGCTTGAAAGTGTTTGCATGCATCTGTTCATGGTTCACATAGTGTCAAGTTTGCATATATTGAAAGAGAGAATATTTGTATTCATGTGAATCCTTTTTTTTTTTTAAGTTTGGTTTGTGTTTCTTTATTTTCCCCACCTCCTAAATTTTCCCCAAAACTATTTTTCCCAAAAATTGTTTTGTTTCCTATTTTTAATAGAGAAGAAAGTTGTTTTTACAACCCATGCTTTTCATAGGGGGAGTTATCTTTGCTTTCTATAGAGCTTATTTTTTTTTTATGACCATTGTCAATCATGACAAAAGGGGGAGAAAGTTGGATTTAAGTTTTTAATTGTTTGTTAGTTTTTAACTGTTTTTAATGGGGTTTATTTCTTAGGGGGAGAAGGAAATATCTTTTGAGGGGGAGAGATGTTTTGTTGAGGGGGAGAACAGGTTTTAATTCTTGCTTAGTTTCTTTGCTAACTTTGTTTGCTTGGTTTCTATTGTTTTAATTTTAAAACATTTGGTTTGTACTTATTTTATATAGCCTTGATTGTGTTTTTCTTCAACATTTGGTATCAAGCTAACTATGCTTCACACATGCTTTTATTCAAACTCTTTGTAGTGTTTTGTTTATAGCATTGTGTTTTTTTTTCCTATCTATGTTTCCACACACACGTGTTTATGCATTTGTTTAGTGTTTCAGGAAATACAAGAATGAAGTTTATCAAGTCAATCGGCCTAGTTCTTTCTTTGGTTTCTCAGGACCGGTTGAGTTTGATGAGTTTGTAATAATGAGTCATTGAATTGATGTTCTTTATAAACTTGGGTAATTCCTTGTAGTTGGGTTTTGTCATGTATTGCCAAAGGGGGAGATTGTAGAGTCCATTTTTTTAGGTTGGAAAACTATGATCAATTGTAATTCATTATAGTCTTTTTGATGAGTCTTGAGTGTGTTAAAGGTGTATTTTATTGTCCAAGATAAAGACCCAAGTTCAAATCAAGAAAGAATCAAGTTTAGAACAAGAAAACAAAGGTTCAGGTTCTGTCACTTTGACATTAGTCGACACCTGGCTCGACTGATCGAAACTGTCACTTTAACATCAGTTGACACTAGCTTGATCGATCGAGATTGCAATATCAGCAAAAATCTGAAACGCAAAAAAGCCCATAACTTGCTCGTTTCAAGGCTGATTCATGATTTGTCTGTTGTGCTATTTAAAGGATATCATAAGCTATCCCTAGTAAGGCTTTTCAAAGAGAGAAATCACCGTATGTGCGGCTAGGGTTTGTATAACCAAGTGTGGGGGCCTTTTCGTTGTGTGTTGGGCTGGGCTGCCTCCCGCGGTAGTACTCCTAAGTATTCTGAATAGGGGAGTTGAGACCGGTCCAACTGCAACTCAATTTGGTCTAGCTTGTGCGCAAACGTTGAGTCCAATTCCAAGAGAAGACGCTGCAAAGTGGGCTTATCCCCTGTTTCTGCCACAGAAGACTTTTCTCCAGTTTCTGCCGCAAGATTGACTTTTCTGCTATGCAGCAAAACTTTCTGCCGTGTAGTAAGACTGTCTGCCGCGTAGTAAAACTGTCTGCTGTGCAATAAGACTGTTTGCTGTGCAATAAGACTGTCTGCTGTGCAATAAAGCTTTCTGCTGTGTAGTAAAGCTTCCTGTCGTGCTTTAAAGCTTCCTGCCGTGCTTTAAAGCCTTCTCCTACTGTGCTTTAAAGCTTCCTGCCGTAAAGCCTTGTGCAATAGAGCTGTCTGCTGTGCATTAAAGTTGTCTGCCGTGCTTTAAAGCTGTCTGCTGTGCTTTGAAGCCTTCTACAATGTGAATGACCACTCTTCATTTTTACTGCAAAAACACTTTTCTACTTCCTGCGCACAAACAAATCTAAAACCCAAAGAAAATACCCATCAAACAAATATTAGTTTAAATGGGTTAGCATATTCTCAAATATATACATACATATATGAGTATATATACTTATACGTATTCACATATATATATATATATATATATATAAAATATATTTTTCCAGAACATGAGAAACAATGTATATGTATATATATACTTATGGCAGGATAATGATTAGTTTGTGTCAAAAGTAAAATACGTAATAACAAATAAAGAGGAAAGTTTCGGCAGGAAAGGTTTAACACGGTAAATATAATAAAAAGGTGCTACGGCAGAATAACTAATACAGCAAGTAAAGACACCACAGCAGGACAACTGATGCGGCAGACGTGATAAAAACGTGCTACGGCAGGATGACTAAATACGGCAGATATAAGTTATAATGAGAGAAATCAAATGTATTTGCAATCAAAATCAAGTATTGAATCTGCCCATAGAATAAGTAAACCAAGAAGGAACCCAAACTCCAACTTCAACAACCATATCATGGGCTCCTGCCATAAAAGTTGTTCATTTTGGAGAATAGGCCTAAATGGCTACTAGCTATTACTTTTGGAGATTTCAAAGAGTAGGTTTGCTAAGAGGGAGGGAGGGAAAAGATGGTCTATTGATGCATGGCCCTATTCCTGCCGTGTTTTCTCTCTTCTTTTTCTTTCTTTCTTTCTTTCTTTCTCTCCCCTCTGGGTGTTTTTCTTCTTCCCCTGTTTTTCACTCTTTCCCCTGTTTTTTCCTCTACCTCCGTCCTCCCATTTCTGCCGTGGCTACTTCCCTTTTATAGTGAGCTAATTCAATGGGATTTCTCCCTTTTACCCCTAGGGCTTCACCAATTGTTTTTGGTTTGTTGTGGGCATCCTTTCAAGATTACCCATCCACCCATTGGTTGCCCTTGTCATTGCTCAGAATACGTTAGCTGCACCGTTACTTATTCTACGACAAAATTCCATTTTGTTTGTTCCTGCTATATACCTCTACCTCACTACCTAGCTCTATGACATGCATCAGTGGTCCCAACCATTTATTACTTCTTTTGGGTAAGATATTATCCTAGCAGGATATGTTCCCAAAAGAAGGCATGGCAGGAAACCAAATATAGACCCCCTTTTCTCCCCACCACCAAACCACGCCCTCTGAATCTCTTTGACCGTGGGCTCACCTCCCTTGTATTGGCTAGGTACAGATTGGTAGTGCCCCAGCCCTTCTGTTTTTGTCTTCTTTCGTTCCCATGTCGTCCCTGCCGTAGCAGATTGACTCTGTTTTGTCCTGCTACAAGTCTTTCACACGTTTCCTGCTGTGTTTGTCATTTTCTTTAGTTTGGGTTTTTCTTTCCTTCACGTGTTTCCTGCTGCTGATACTTCCTGCTGCTCCTTATTTCTTTTCATCGTTCTTTTTCATATCAGTTGTCAAGCCTGTCTTTTTTATACAAAAGGATTTAGGCTTTTGTGGGCCAAATAATGTTGACTGGATCAAAAGGGTCTTGGGCCCAATTTATCTTCATCTACCGAAACCATCCTGCTAGAGAACTGTATTCTGCGGCAGACTTGCATTTTGCTGTAGATTGCTTTCACTTACACTTCTTTCTTTGGATCCTTCTTGTTCTTTGGTCTTCTTGGTGGGCCTTTGGGCCTTACTCTTCATTGGGCTTTCTTCCTCATAAGCCTTTGGGTACATGTTTGCAAAAATGGGCATTAACACCAAGTTTCTCTCAATCTCACTATATTGGAGACTTTCAAAGTAGATCTGAGCCTTCATCTTATCTATTCAACCTGTGAGAGTTTAAGAGCACATAGAAAAAGATCAACACGGTGTTGCTACTGCCATAATGCAGATCTATATGAAGCCATAGAGAAATCAGTTAACCACAAACAAGAGTGTTTGCATGCAACATTTTTACAATAGAATAGTTTATGGATTCAAAGATGAGTCTGGTCGTATGAGTAAGTACTATATGAGGTTGCAGTAGATTTAGGGTTAAAAACTTTCATTCTACTAGTGAAATGTTGCCTTGATGAGTTTTTTAGGCTAAATCTGTCCCATGTTTTTTACTTTGAAACCACAATTTAAAAAATTTTCCTGAGTCATCATTCTTGGTGTTCATGTGATCTATACTTGTTTGATGTTTGTTTGATTCAGATCTATTGCATAATTAAACTAATTAATTATTGGGTTAATATTTGATAAAATTTGAGACAACTAGGGTCTAAAACCCTAAACAAAAAGGGGGGGGGGGGGGGGGAAGAAGAAGAAGAAAAAGGATGAATAAAAAGACAAAATATATGAAAAAAAAAAAAAAAAAAAACCACCCGAATGACAAAGCCAACCAAATGACATAAACCAAAGAAGGAAATTATATATATATATATAAACAATTGAGTAACAAAAAAAAGAAAACTAAAAGGGAAAAAAAACGTTGAAGAAACCATGAAAACCCAATTAAGTCATAAAAAAAACCCAGTTATTGTTGCACAGACAAGGGTGCTTTAGTCCAGAGTTTTTCTCTCCAGTTTTCTCCCCAATTTGGGGAGAAAACATTTTGGTAGGCATCAGGGACGGAGCCAGAACTTTGAGTTAGGGGGGGCGGTTTTACTGTTGGCTATGTGCAGTGATTTCAATCTCTAATTCTACTACTTAGTTGTTGAGATTTTTTTTTTTTTTTTGGTAGTTAAGAACAAAATTATTTTTGTTTAGAATTTTTTTAAAGGGCAGGGTTATTTATTTTGGATAAAATTAGTTAATTAAGCTTAATTTTGTTTTTAGTTTTACTAGTAATTTTTGTTGTTGAGCTAATTTTTTTTTTTTTTTTTGGCTTGAATATTTTGTTTTAGATTTTATATCTATAAATTTTTTTATGGTCACTAAAATGAGGAAAATACTAGAGCTGCAAGTTTTTTTTATAAATTACTTATGTAATAAATGGTTACTAGTAAGTAAAAAAATGATGTAAATGGTGTGCCCATATGCGAACCAATAAAAATTTGCTACCAAAAAGGTTTGTAAAAATGTTATAAAAAAGTTTGTGAGTATAGCATTACTCTTAAAAGAACCAATGATATTGTTAAAGGGAAATAAAATGTAATTTTATAGAACAAAATTGCTAAAATTAATACACATATATATATAATAATATTTTTTTAAAAAACATTTAGGGGGGGCCATTGCCCCCCCTGGTCCAAGGGTAGTTCCGCCCCTAGTAGGCGTGGAGAGAAAACACTTGGGTTCCACTAGATTTCCTTCCTAAAATCACTCAAACCAAAAAAGTAAAGAAATCATTTTCTTTCCTCTCTTTTCCATCCTTCCTAAAATCTCTCCAAACAAACGAACCCTAAAAGAGTTAAGTATGTTGTATGCTTAGTCAGGGGCAGAGCCAACTTATGCAATGGGGGGGTCCATGGCCCCTCCAAATTTTTTTAAAATCTCTCTAATTATAGGTAAAACTAGGTTAGAATCATTTTGAGTTAAGAGTTGGCCCCCACAAGATTAAAAGATTGGCCCCCACCCCAAATGCCAACTGTGCAATCATAAAAATTAACTCTTTTGGTCTTTTTCATTCTTCTCTAAAGCATGATAGCCACATCCATATTTTTTTAGTTTTTAGTTATTCAATTTTTGTGAAGGGATAAAATTGAGGTGTAGTATATTAGATTACCTGATTAAAATTATATGTATTGAATTTAATTGTCCTTAAAAATAATAACATTATTTGTATTTTATTGGCCATATTAAAGATGTGCGTGAATTTAATTGAAGAACCTAATGTATTACACTTAGGATATTGTACTTAAGTTTTGCACTTTCTCAAAACTATTACAATATCCCTTTCCACTTAAAAATCACTGAAAAGAGTCTCCTCATCACTTGGTGCTCTCTCTTCAGCTACTCTTCATTAACTCTTCCATGGGATGCTCTCACATAATCACATTTTCATTAGTTTCTCCCTCTTCCTTAACAAAGAGTTTTCTTTTTTAAAGCTAAGCAAATATTGAGAAATACCAACTTCTTTTTCTTCTTCTTCTGCAATTTTGTTGTATTCTTATATTTGATTTCTATGAATGTTATGCACTTATGGTTTTTCAAAAGAATAGGAGAAACTCAAGAAAAAAAGACTTAAGATGCTCAATTGGTTGATTAACTTGTTAGTATTTTCATATTTGAGTGCTATAGAATTACACCGACAAAAAAATTCTATCAATAATCTTGTGTTATAAATATACTGTACTTTGAGCTTTTTATTGAATTGTAAATCAAAATGATAGTTTTACCTTGGCCCCCCCAAGCAAAAATTTCTGGCTACGCCCCTGTGCTTAGTTAGGGTTAGCTTAACTCCTATGTATAATCTAATTATTTTCATTGTAATACACATTGTAAAAATGTAGCCGTTTAGGAATTTTGCCGTGGACGTAGGCAGTCATATTGAATCATGTTAACTCATATGTAATCTTCTCTTACTTCCTCTCTCTTTAAATTTTTCTCTACATTCTAATAGACATGACAAAATTGGACTCGACTAAATTTTCATTTTTGTGAGTTGACTCAACCGACCCGGCTAACTCGCAGTGCAATCCACTTTTTAGAATAAAAATAAAAATAATAACAATAATAAAATTCAGACAGCCAGGTTGGCTGGTGCAAAAGTCAAACTCAATTAGTATTTTTTTATTTTATTTGAGAAACACACACACACACACATATATATAGGGGAAGGGGGATGAGATAAGGGAATATACTCACACGCCAACTCCAAAACTGCATGCCAAACTCAATTAGTATAAATGTATAATATCACAGCCACTATGCCAGCACCAACCCAGCTAGCCATGCCGTTATTAAAAGTAAAAAAAAAAAAGGTTAAAACAATAAAACCTAACCTAAACGTTAAACTAGTAAAAACTAAAAAAACTAAAAAAATTAAAAACTAAGGGTCCGTTTGGATACAGCTGAAAACTGAAAATTGAAATTGAAAACTAAAAAACATTGTAGTAAAATAATTTTTAAATATGTGAATAGTACCGTGGGACCTATTTTTAATAAAAAAGTTGTTAAAAAATAAAATTTGTGGGTCCGTGAACAGTGCACATTGTGTACTGTTCACGAGAAAAGTCAAATGTTTCAGCTCAAAAGGATTAAAAAAAAAAAAAAACTGAAGAAACGCAAGACATGCGTTTGGGAAAAACAAACGTGCTTCCCAAATGGACACTAAAAATCAAAACGCAAACGACACAACATGGAACAAAGACGGTTGGCAGCGGCAGCAGTGTACAGCTCCTCTCAAGATCAACAACTTTGGAAATTAATATATTAAGTGTGTGTTTGGTTCCAGCTTAAAAAGTCAGCTTATTTTACTATTTAGCTTCTTTTTTTTACTATTCATGGGCCTCACTACATTTTTTGGTACTATTTATGGATCTCATTGTACTATTTCAGTTAACTTTTACCTTTATCTACAGTACTTTTAATAAAAAGTTTTTAGTTTCAGCAAAATAAGCGAATCCCAAGCTTATCCTAAAAAGTGAAAAAATGCTGGATTTTTTCAAACTCCAAAGTCAACAACAATAAAGAGGGCATGAGGGGTGAGATCGACGTGGAGAAAGCAATATATAATCTAGTATTAAAATACATAATCGAGGTTCGAGGAAATGGACTCTGGAGTCAATCGAAGGGATTAATTTACTATTAACAAGCCTATTAGCAACAAATATATATATATAGGGTTGGGTTCAAGTTACATCTGGTGTAACTCTAAGTAATGTTACACCACCCAATAACTTGTTATTGAATTCATATTTTGGAAATCTTACCATTGGATTACATGTTCTATATGTTTTTAACATACATGCCAATTTTCATGCTAATCGGATGTTATTTACCATTTCATTCATAAACACATTTTTTATATATTATTTTAAACTACAAACACTTGAATTTAAACAATTGATTGATGACATGACTATTGATATTCGATTACCTTGAAATTTTGCAAGCATGGAGAAAGATAATGTAATCTAAAGGTGGATTTGTCAAAATTGGCATCCTATTAAAAAATAATGAGTGGTGTAATATTACTTCGAATTACACCAGATGTAACTTGAACCCAACCCATATATATATATATATATATATATATATATAAGACCAAAATATCAATTGATTTTTGATGTTATGTTTATTTTTGAAGATATTTTTATTTAGTTTTATTTCTAGAACTTTATTATTATTTTGGTGTTATATTCACCTAAGAAGTTTGATAACTTGATATAGACATATAGTCCATGACATTTAGTGTTTTTTTTTTTTTTTTTTTTTAAACTGGGAATGATATTATTAATTAGTGAACTTTGAATTTGAATTGCGTAAACTTAAAATATATATAATTTTTATTGAATTGTCTAATTTTTTTGGTGGGTACTTTTGAACAATTTGAACACAAGTGTTGAAATTTGTTAAAGAATGGTGTCTTTTCCATTCCAAGTGTGGTGGATAGAACAATGGTAGACCGGTAGTAAGTTTAGTCTTCTAATTTTTTGTGCAGCTTTTTTTTTTTTTTTTTTTTTGAATATATTAGTTTATGCAAGGTTCATGAGAGAACTAATTGAAAAAGCAAAGAAATTTAAAGTTTAAATCTTTAATATTTTGTTCTTAGGCTTTTGGGATTTGTATTTTATTATTAATGAACCAGTATCGATTTATTGATCTGAACTCCTTTTTGACATAAGTGAATCTAAAATAATACATTGCACCCCAAATAATTTTTTATATGACTTACTAGGTAGTAAATACATATTTTGTAAAAAAAAATCATGTTGAAAAATATAGGTTGACCTGACTTGTAACCAAATTGACCCAATCTATTTCTAACCCATTCAAGATGGTTCATTTTCGATACCAACCCGATTGACCTGTTTGCCATGTCTAAATTTCTACATAATTTTTAATTTTATTCTTTAGATATAACAGAGTTTACATATTATATAGGAATTTAGGAAATATAAAAATTTTACTCCAAAATTTATCTTCCGCTCTCTTTTGATCGCTGGATGCATGCATCAAGCTTACTGATTTTCCACCTTTTGAGTTGGTAGGTTTTTGTATGTTTTATTGTTTAATGATTTTTCTTGTGCAATACAATTATCGGGTTATCCAAAAAATAAAGAAATAAAGTTCAATACTCAGGGACGAAACTAGGATTTGAATTTAGGGGGGCCAAAGCATGAACCAAAAAAATTTCAAGTGACATGGTTTATTAAAAAAAAAATCATGGTAGACAAAACAATTGCACTTTATTACCTAAATATTTAAGTCAAGAAGGAAATAATATAAATAAAAAAAGTTAAAAGTTACAATATGATATTCTAACCTTTTCGAAGAAGAAGAAAAAGAAGAAGCAGAGGACTTCGGATCTCCAGATTTTGGGTAATTGTAATTAATATGTTGATTTTATCACGTTAACCAACTCACTAATATGATAAACCTATACTTTTGGATGCAACTGAAAATCACACTAATGAAGTTTTCAAAACTTTGTTTGAGGATTTTAAAAAATTGGGATATTAATATTAAGAGTTGGCAATGCTACATCATCAATATTGGCTTCTAAAAGAATTTTGCATTTTATCTTTTGAAAAAAATTTAAATATTGTAATTAACTTTCCCATAATTTATAAATCAATTAAAAAGAGTCATATAAATTATTGTAACCCCCATAAGGGAATTTTTTTTTAATGAGATTTTTTTGGTTATAAATTATTGAATTATGATATTGGTGATTTGGAGATTTTTTGTTGTGTTGTATTTGGACTATGGAGGGGCCATGGGATCAAAGAAAGAGTTAGATGATTAGTTTCTTTTGGGCTATTTGGACCAATCCAAAAATTTGAGGGGAGCAACTATAACAATTTCACACCTAAACTCTAAAATATGAGTCATCCTACGTACTAAAATTTTTCAAAGAAATGGTGGGGGAAGGGGGCCATGGCCCCCCCCCCAGCCCCTTAGTAGGTCCGTCCCTAAGTCGATACCATACTTGTAACAATCTGAGAGTTAAGTGCATGGTTGGTATATTAAAAAGAAAAAGATAGTCAAGTGTTTCATTTTTTCTTTTGGATTGATAGTGAAGTGTATCATGGTTACAACTAATAAATACAATTTAAAGGAAAAAAAAAAACAAATAAATCCAAAATGATATTAATTATACAAAACAATTTCACAAAATGATATTATAAGGAAAGCCACCAGCCTTGAGTTGGTTGGTGCCATGTGGCGTGGAAATGGCCATACTACTACAAGTATGGTTGTGGTGGTTGTAGACGTACCAGTAAATTTGAACACAAAAAAAAAAAAAAAAAAAAAAATATATATATATATATATATATATATATATATATATATATATATATATATATAAAGAAGCTAAAGACTGTACTCAGTAGTCGTATAAATTAATATGAACATAAGGGGACAGGAGTGTATTCTGAGTTTGACTCGTTTTTTATGATGTAAAACCATGTGCTATAATTTTGTTTTTGCCATATTTTCGAGAGGATAGTGGATATAAACTATTAACAATTCTACTAAAAATCTTGGGGTTGGTATCGATAGCCTCAAGAAAGGGCAAAGTAAGAGTTTTTGTGCTCTATTTCTTGCATGCAAAGTTTCCTCCCACTCAGAACTACTTGCTGAAAAGAGTCATTTTGCTTCCTCGCAGGTATAAATTGTTTTACTTTGCATGGCTTTATATGTTTCTTCTTTCTTTCTTCTTCTTTTTTTTTCTTCAAAGTTTTGGATCAACCCATTTTCTCATTGCGGGTACACCTTCTCTAACTAACCTCTTCCTCTCTATCACAAAGCTCGAGATAGCTGAGCAAGACAACCAATAAAAAAAAAAGAAAAAAAAAAAAGAAAAAAGAAAAGATGGCTTGGAAAGCTGAGGAAGGTGGCCTTGCTAGAGTAGGTAAGAGTCTTACTTGCTCCTTTGATAAGCATACGTACGCTAACGAAAGTCCCTCGAGAAACTCCAAATTACGTGCCATTGACAGGCAGACAAATGAGAGTAGTTAAAACAAAGATTTCAAATTGAACAAAAAAGAAGAGATTGGCATCCAAATTGTGTCATTGCAACTGTAATTATACTAATACACCATATGATGCTCTTTGGATATTAGGCACATGATACCTTATTATTGCCTTATTGGGATGTATGCATGAGGTTCCCGAAAATTTCCGATAAACCAATGTGCAAGGAAAGCTCCTTCAACCACTACACCACAATTCAAATAAACATGTGTGTCTACTATTAATCCAATGAACTATTTAATAATCACGTTTTTCTTCAAATAAACATATGTTTATACTATTTATTGATCCAATGACAATTTAATAATCATGTTATTTCTTAGTAATTCATATAATAATAATTAATTAATTTTTTAAAATAATTTAATGAATCGTATGATCAAAATATATATATAAATGACCTTTATTAACAGTCACGTAATGCATTCAACCCAATTCGAAGGAAGTTTTTTTTCCTTTTTTATGTTCAACTATTTTTCTTCTTTTGCCTCAACATATTATACATGGTTAAATATTTGTAATATTTAAGTAATTTATTTTATATGAAAATAGGTCAAGGCAAGGGCGGCGCTACTCTATATTCAAGGGTTCAAATGAACCTCCTGACTTCAAAATATATATATATATATATATATATAATATTTTTTTGTTAGTTTAATACTTTAATTTATTTTTAAAAATATTTTTGCACACCCTGGCTTAAATTTTGCACATCCTTATTACAAGTATTTCCAACTCTAAGAGTAAAGAGTAAGTGTTTGTGAATTGTAAGTGTCACTCTTTTTTATAAGTTTATATTATGTGTGTGAGTGTGTTTAATATTGATTGTATGTATTACTTTTTGTTATAATACTATTTGTGTGAATTATGATGCGTGTGAACGTTTGTGTGTACAATATAAAATTTTCATATCCTTATTACAAGTATTTCCATCTCTAAGAGTAAAGAGTAAGTATTTGTGAATTGTAAGTGTTACTTTTTTTTTTTTTTTATAATTTTATATTATGTGTGTGAGTGTGTCTAGTATTGATTATATGCATTACTTTTTGTTATAATGCTATTTGTGTGAATTATGATGTGTGTGGACATTTGCGTGTACAATATAAATATAATATAAATTTATATAATTTAATAATTAGGAAATAGAGATGGTTTGTTACATGTGTGTGTATTGTTATCATGTTATAATAAATTTTTGTTATAAAGTTAGTAAAATTTAAGAAAAAAATTGTAAAGTTAGTGTTTGTCCAAGCATTTGTTTGGTTAAGTAAACACATAGTATATTATGTATAAATGAGTGTGGTTGTGTTCGTCAATAATTAATACAAAACTAATAAGTTTAGTTTAGTCATTTAGTTTAAAATATTTTTATAAAAACAATAACAAATAGATAATAACAACTGCATAAAAATAAAAAGTTAGATAAACTTAACAAAATAAAATAGTCATAGGCTCATAACTACCCACATTAGCAATAGATACTCATAATGAATTATCATATAACAATTCAAAATTTGAAAATTTGTAGAAGAAAATCGTAAAACTTCATGTATTAATTTCTTTTCTCGATAACTCGATATATTTAAGTTCTTTTTTTATTAAAATTTTTTAATGACCCCCTAATTAAAATTCATGGAGCCACCACTGGGTCAAGGGGCACAAATAATAATCCAATACGCATATTTCATGCATAGAATAATGTTATTTGATACATTATATATATATATATATATATATATGTATGTATGTATATATAATTATTTTTTACCAAACTAAACAAAAAATTAAAAAAAATACATGTTTTCTATAATTAAACATATAAAATACATGTTAAACATTTTCTATATTATATTTATACAGAAATACTTCAATTTACTGAACTTATATGCTTTATGAAGTTTTAAATTTTATTTTCTTACAACAATAAAATTATCAAAACCAAAATTTCTAGTCCCATCTTTTACTATTTATTTTAAGAATCAAATTTATATATTTTTATTATTATCTTGAATTTTTCTAGATACAATATTTAAGATTTTTCTATAATTTAAATTATTATATTTATTCTCATGTATATTATGTATGTATACATATTAGATTTTAAATAAACAAAAATAAAATCATTTTCAATTATAATAATATGAGACAATTTATTTTTTGTTTTTGCTAGCAAGTAAACGAAGGAGTATATATATGAAATATCATCTCCTTCAATAAAAAAATTAAAAAAATTTTTTTGAATTTTTTAACAACTTATGAAATTATATCAAGATTACATAAGTTTGCTGTTAAGTTTAAATGTAATAAGAGAAATAACTAAATTTATATTGCTGCTTTTTTAGTCCCAAAATTTCTATTGCACTTCGTAATATATCCGTATGTACATTTACTTACGCTTTTTTATGCTATACTTTTACAAAAAAATTCTTATAAAAAAAATTTTACAAAAAAATTAAAATTGAATGAAATATGTAGATATTCAGTATTGTATATACAGAATATTCTGTATATTAATAATTTTTATATCAATTAAATTTAATTCAAAATCAACCGTTCAAACACAAACTATAAGCAAGAAATAAGTACAAGAGATATACAAAATAACATTTAATAAAAATATCTTATGCTAATTCACTTACAATTGATAATTAGTGGTCCTTTGATCATGTAACCAAATTGCAATTATAATAATTTCCTGATTTGATGTGTGATGATAAAATTTGACTAACGATTATGTAATTTTGTAAATTTTATTTAGTTCAATTGGTAAAGTTTTTTTTTTATTTTTTTATTTTTTTACTCAATTGGTAAAGTTCAAATAAGATATTTAAGATTCGAACACCCGCATATATAAAAAATTAATTGATGTTTTGGCCTAATGATAAAGTACTCATCATACAGTAGACGTCATAGGTTTATGTATTAATTAACTAGTTAGTTACCCATGCAATACATATAAAAGTTCAACAAAATACAATCTTCTCTATTTCTTTTTCTAAATATAAAATTTCATAATTATGATAGTTATTAATAAGTATATATTATGATTATATATTTGCATATGAAATTATTTATTATATTATTTAAATAAAATATGATGTCAAAATATTCTAATGGAGGGTCTAATATATGAGGTTTTAGACCGTAATGGCGGCCAAAATGGCCAAATACCACTTTTTTTTGAAATTTTTAGCAAAAAACCACTATTTCGGAAATAAATAGCAAAGTTCCACTTTTTCTAGAAATCGAGTTTCAGAAACTCGAGTTCCTCTCAATTCTGCCACGTGGCATTGCTGACATGGAATTTCTGTGATTAAAAAAAATTATGTGGTACTCGAGCTTGAGAAACTCGAGTTCCATGCAGTACTCGAGTATACTAGGCTCGAGTACCTTTTAGAAATAAAATTCAGGGAAAAAAAATTTACACAGTACTCGAGTTTCCCAAACTCGAGTACTGTGTAAATTTTTTTTTTTTTTTTTTTTTTGTTTTCTTTTTGTTTGGGGATAATCGACAAATAAACATAAAGATAAAAATAAGTAGTTTTTTTTTTATGTTTTTATTTATTTAAATAGAAGAATTGTAAAATATAGAGATTTTAATTTCGAAATATGAATTTAATTTCTACATTAATTAAAATTGTTCATTGTTTGTTCATAAAAAATGTTCATTGTTTTCTATATAAACTATTTCTACGATTTTGCATAAAATTAGTTTATGTTCAGCATTATTTAAGAAATTGTTCACTCTCTTTTTTGCATAAATTATTTTCTATTCACTATTTAAAAAATTGTTTACTGTTTTCTCATAAAACACCTAGTGAAATCGTGTTTTCTAAATTTAAACACCAAATCTGAATGCTTTTTCATGTTTGATTTTCACAATAATCGAATATATTTTTCTGCATTGATAAAATCTGTTTCTACATTAATGAAATTTTCTCTCTGCACATCATATTTACTGTACATTCAAATCTTCTTATTGTATTCATAAAATCTGTTTTTTGTATTAATTAAAACTGTTCACTGTTTTGTCATAAAAATTGTTCACTGTTTTCTGCAAAACTATTTCTAGCATTGGCGCAGTTATTGCACTTAAATGGTTTTTGTGTTTTTTTAAATATGTAACCATATGTATAATGGACAAACTCCATGAAAGAAAAATGAATGATTCGTATAAATCACCTAATGGTAAATGCCTCAAAAAATTCGAATTTGTAAAAAAGTTTGAATTAGTTGAATGTAGAAATTCGAGAAAAATCGATGGAAAATCAATGAACGTACCAAATCATGAAGGTGTACATAAGATGTACAGATAGTCTAGACTTGTTGAGAAATTTGAATTAATTGAAAGTACAAAATAATGAAAATTCAATGGAAAAGTATGTACGTTAGATGTATAGATCGTATGAATTTGTTTAAAAATTTGAATTCGTTGAATGTACAAAACTGTGAAAACTCAAGGAAAAATTGTGTACATTAGATGTACAGATAGTACGAATTTGTTGAAAAATTTGAATTCGTTGAGTGTGTAAAATGGTGAAAATTCAAATGAAAATTGAAGAACATACCAAATTGAGTAAACTTAATGGAAAATTAATTACATTAGATGCACAGATCATCTATTTTTTTGCATTGATAAAATCTGTTTTTACATTAATAAAATTTGCCCTCTGTACACCATGTTCACCGCTTTCTCATAAAAATTGTTCACTGTTTTTCGCATAAACTATTTCTAGCATTATGCATAAAATTATTTTTTGTTCAGCATTATTTAAAAAATTGTTCACTCTCTTTTCTGCATAAATTATTTTCTGTTCACTATTTAAAAAATTGTTCACTGTTTTCTCATAAACTATTTCTAGCATTCTACATAAAATTATTTTCTGTTCAGCATTATTTAAAAAATTGTTCACTCTCTTTTCTACGTAAATTATTTTCTGTTCACTATTTAAAAAATTGTTCACTGTTTTCTCATAAAACACCTAGTGAAATTGTGTTTTCTAAATTGAAAAGCCAAATCTGTATGTTTTTTCATGTTCGAATTTCACAATGATCGAACTTTTTTTTTCCATTGATAAAATCTATTTTGATACACACTTTGTCAAAATTATCCAACAATGATGGATTGTGATTGGTTGTTTATCACTTTCTAATAAACTCACTATTTTTTCTACTTCACCTACAATCTACCATGTAGAAGTATGGAACAAGTGTGACAAAATGAGTAGAAATTAGAGATGATTTGAATACAATGAATCGTAATGTATTGAAAATTTCCCTTTATTACATTTTATTATTATTATTACTATTACTCCTTATTTAGTTTATCTAAAAAGTTAAACATTTTTGGGTTTATCCAAAAATCTATGCCACAAAATACATGGTGGGAAATCTAGACCAAAGAACTGCCAAAATAAAAAATTGAGCGGCATTGTTGCTGTACTTAAATAAGTTGTCACAAGCAACATAAATTACCAACCAACCAAAAAAAAAAAAAAAAAAAAAAAAAACAGAAACTACATCCACCTGATCAAATAAAGGTGGTAGGTTGGGTTTTCAGTTTTCACATACAACTTCAAAGCAGGTTCTTGACCAAATATTTTGTTTTTTTTAAAGTCTTTCAATATCAGATTTCTTATATACTTTCCCTCTGTCTAGGGGCTGAGAGAATAGAATCTATATGTCTGGAAAAAAAAATGTTTGTAATAGAATCTATGTTGGTTTAATGGCTGCAATCGTGCCTGAAAAATAAAATAAAATGTAGCTCAATAATCAATTTTCTATTATGACTTTTACCTCAGAGCATGTTTTGAGTGTCCATTTATTTGTGATTTTGAACTTGTTTCTGTGTTTTTTTGGTGTTTGAAAGTAGTTGTGCCTGTTAAAAGTACTGAATGCTGATGTTATGATCCTTAACACTCAAAACTGTTTGTAAGATGGATTTTGGCTCAAGTAGGACATGATATACTGTTCACTATTTTCTGCATAAAAAATTTTTAGTATTCTACATAAAATTATTTTCTGTTCAGCATTATTTAAAAAATTGTTCACTCTCTTTTCTGCGTAAATTATTCTTTGCTCACTGTTTAAAAAATTATTCGCTGTTTTCTCATAAAACACCTAGTGAAATCATGTTTTCTAAATTTAAACACCAAATCTAAAGTTTTCATTTTTGAATTTCACAATAATCGATCTGCATTGATAAAATCTGTTTCTACATTAATAAAATTTGCTCTCTACACATCATGAGTTAGTACAAATGAGTTAGTACAAATTTAATATTGATGATTTTTGTCATTTAAAAGAAGGTCGTTTTTTTCTTTTAATAGATAAATTGTATTTTAATATATTAAGAAATAATTATTTTGTATTTTTTTTATTTGTTGATAGTTTCTTAATACTAAATAGATGATACACATTTTTTGTTTATATTTTAATCCCCTCAATCAAACTTCTATCTCCATCTCTGAATCCAAAATGGCTGAAACACATCGGAATGACCCCGAAACACATCGGAATGACCTGAAATTATTCCCGAGGTGGAACATGGGGTGTTACTACTTAAACAAAATGGTAATATAATAGCAATTTCTAAGGTTCTACTATTTTTAAGCTTAGTTTCCGTTTACAGCTTATTTAGCTGTTTGCTAAACTTTCTGCTGAAAGTGTGCTAAATTATATTTGTACTTTGAAAAAATTTGAAAAGGTAAAAAATAATGCAGGAAAAAATGAGGTTTTAAAAAGCTGTACACAAAAACTAAAAGGTAAAAGTTGAAATTGATGCCAAATAGACTATGCAAATGCCAAATAGACTATTAAGAATTAAATCCTTCACTAACCAATATTTCACTATGCAAATGGCTCAATTTTGCTAGATAGTCCAGACAGATACAGACAGATGTTCAAAAGTTACTACTATTTACTAGCATGCGTAAAAAGAGATCTGATAGATTCCCAAGATTTGAAAGATTCCCAGACAGACGCAGACAGACTATTACTCATCAGTACTAATTTCCATACCACCGACAAATTAACTTGAGTTCAATTTACCTACTCAGGTTACTTTACCATGGTTCATTTTACCTATAAAAGAGACTGACTATGATGACAGAAGACAAGTTTCTAAGTTTCTAAGATTCTATTTTGCTATTTAATTCTTTATAATCTATTTTATCATTGTCTATGCTTCCATATTATTGCTGTGCTTTTTCCTGGGTAGTCATTGGTATTAGAGCATCCAGATCATAAAACACCTAATGAACATTGAATAATTTATGCAGAAAAAACAGTGAACAATTTTTCAAATAATGCTGAAGAGAAAATACTTTTATGCAGAATGCTAAAAATAGTTTATGCAGAAAACAGTAAAAAAATTTTATGAGAAAATAGTGAATAGTTTTAATTAATGCAAAAAATAGATTTTATGAATGCAGTAAGCAGATTTGAATATACAGTAAACATGATGTACAAAGAGCAAATTTTATTAATGCAAAAAAACCAATTCGATTATTGTGAAATTTAAACATGAAAAAGCATTCAGATTTGGCTTTTAAATTTAGAAAACACAATTTTACTAGGTGTTTTATGAGAAAACAGTGAACAATTTTTTAAATAGTGAACAGAAAATAATTTACACAGACGCCAACTATAGTCATACGAACCACATGCAGAAAACAGTTTGAATTAATACAGAAAACAGATTTTATGAATGCAGTAAGCAGATTTGAATATACAGTAAACATGATGTAGCACCAACTACGGCATTTGAAGACACGTCACTAGCCCGCTGTTGTAGCACCAACTGTAGTCATACGAACCACATGCGCCAACAGACTGTAGGTGAAGTAGAAAAAATAGTGAGTTTATTAGAAAGTGATAAAAAACCAATCACAATCCATCATTGTTGGATAATTTTGACAAAGTGTGTATCAAAATAGATTTTATCAATGTAAAAAAAAAAGTTCGATTATTGTGAAATTCGAACATAAAAAAACATACAGATTTGGCTTTTCAATTTCGAAAACACAATTTCACTAGGTGTTTTATGAGAAAACAGCGAACAATTTTTTAAATATTGAACAGAAAATAATTTATGCAGAAAAGAGAGTGAACAATTTTTTAAATAATGCTGAACAGAAAATAATTTTATCCAAAATCGTAGAAATAGTTTATGCAGAAAACAGTGAACAATTTTTATGAGAAAACAATGAACAGTTTTAATTAATGCAGAAAACAGATTTTATGAATGCAATAAGCAGATTCAAATATAGAGTAAACATGATGTGCAAAGAGTAAATTTTATTAACGTAGAAACAAATTTTATCAATGCAGAAAAACAAATTCAATTATTGTGAAATTTAAACATGAAAAAGCATTTAGATTTGGCGTTTAAATTTAGAAAACATGATTTCACTAGGTGTTTTACGAGAAAACAGTGAACAATTTTTTAAATAGTGAACAGAAAATAATTTATGCAGAAAAGAGAGTGAACAATTTTTTTTAAATAATGCTGAACAGAAAATAATTTTATCCAAAATCGTAGAAATAGTTTATGCAGAAAACAGAGAACAATTTTTATGAGAAAACAATGAACAGTTTTAATTAATGCAGAAAACAGATTTTATGAATGCAATAAGCAGATTCAAATATAGAGTAAACATGATGTGCAGAGAGCAAATTTTATTAACGTAGAAACAAATTTTATCAATGCAGAAAAACAAATTCAATTATTGTGAAATTTAAACATGAAAAAGCATTTAGATTTGGCGTTTAAATTTAGAAAACAGTGAACAATTTTTTAAATAGTGAACAGAAAATAATTTATGCAGAAAAGAGAGTGAACAATTTTTTTAAATAATGCTGAACAGAAAATAATTTTATCCAAAATCGAAGAAATAGTTTATGCAGAAAACAGTGAACAATTTTTATGAGAAAACAATGAACAGTTTTAATAAATGCAGAAAACAGATTTTATGAATGCAGTAAGTAGATTTGAATATACAGTAAATATGATGTGCAGAGAGCAAATTTTATAAATGTAGAAACAGATTTTATCAATGCAGAAAAATATATTTGATTATTGTGAAATTCAAACATGAAAAAGCATTCAGATTTGGCGTTTAAATTTAGAAAACACGATTTCACTAGGTGTTTTATGAGAAAACAATGAACAATTTTTTAAACAGTAAACATAAAATAATTTATGCAGAAAAGAGAGTGAACAATTTCTTAAATAATACTGAACAGAAAATAATTTTATGCAAAATCGTAGAAATAGTTTATACAGAAAACAGTGAATAATTTTTATGAGAAAACAGTGAACAATTTTAATTAATGTAGAAATTAAATTCATATTTTGAAATTAAAATCTCTATATTTTACAATGCTTTTGTTTAAATAAATAAAAACATAAAAAAGCCACTTATTTTTATCTCTATGTTTATTTGTCGATTATCCCCAAACAAAAACAAAAAAAAAAAAAAATTTACACGGTACTCGAAGAATGTAGTAGTTTCATTCTCAAATATTCTTGCTGCAATATATTGAACTGGACCTGTTTGTGTTCTGAAATTAACTTGAACTCTTATTAAAAACATGGTTTTGTATCTACTCTATGTGAAACACTGTAAAGAAGTAAACTTTGACCTTTAGTTTTAAATTATTAATTTTTAGAAAATGTTTTTCATTCACTTTGATTTCTTTGTAGTCAAACTAAGAAGGGTGAAGGAATTTTTTTCTTAAAAAAAGAAAGGAAAAAGGCTTACGGATTTTATGAGATGTATACATGTTGATTGTGATTTTTATGTTGTAGAATGATGAAAAGAACTAAGAAGGAAAAAGGACTTCGTTTAGGAGACACTTGAAATAGGAAAGTAGCCTAAAGGTTGCTTCTAATGTTGTTGCACTTGGATGATTCAAAAGTTATGTAGATGTGTGCTTATACATTATATGTGATGTTTTGTTTGGCAAAATTTACATTTTTGAGTTTCTTCAATAAATGATTTTATTTTTTTGGAGTTATGTGTATATGTGTAATTGTTATTTATCTTAATTCTTACCTATCAAAAACATATCATCTATCCTGATATTAGAATATCTAGATGAAGGATTTCACTTGATCCATTGAGACCAAATTTGAACATGCTAGTGATTCTGCTACCAATAAAAAGCTGGATAGTTCGTAACGTGTGATTGATTCTTTTACCCAATTTTGTAGTCTAACTTGCAAATGATTCTAATTGTAAAGCTGGACAGTTTGTAACTTGCTTTGGATCCAACGATTTTATGTATTATGCAATATATATATATATATATATATTTTGGAGTTGATCTCATTTTTAGCAAAACTTCCAAAGTGAATTTTAGGCTAGGACATTTTGTTTTGCATCAAACATGTCTACACTAGGGGCATTGGCCCATTGGTTTTGGAATGCAAGCATGTCATCAATTTTCTGTGCAATGCATGTCATCAATTTTTTGTGCAAGCATGTCTAAACTAGGTCTCTGCTTATTCATTTGAATATGAGGGTAATATTTACTATTGAGTATTGGGGTTTGTGCACTTTCTCTAACTATATAGGTAGCCTATAAACTAATGGTTATGCATGAAGGATGTTTGGAAGGGAAGTTTCAGTCTATTGAAAAACTAAGGGAAACCAATCAGGAGAAAGCTATTGTTCATCATGTCAGACAGGTGATTATAAGTAGAAATCTTGCCTTGAATCATTTATGCTCCTTAGAGAGGTTCTGAGGGTCTCGTGGTTTAGTTTTTTGACAGTTATGTGGAAATACAATGTTGTTTTCTCTGCAAGTTTCCAGAAATTATCATGTAGCTTTCTGTTTCTGTTGTTGCACTTGATGTGATTAATCAATGCTTGCCTTTGGAACCCTAATGAGTGTTGTTGCATTGTTATCCTTCATCTCTATATTTTGTATATATATCAATTTATAGTAAATTCATTATTTAAATTTTTTTTTTTTTGGTTGGTTGTAATTTCTACACTCTTTTTGCTATAACATACTACTATTTAATCAATTAAATCATTTGGTTTCCTTACATGTTTTGTGTTGATTTCTTACTTTATGTAGTTACTTCTTTTCATTTATAAGATGATTTAATAATGCAGTCACAAGAGCAACCCTATTCAGGTCCTTATTCATGTGATCAATGCTACTTTGTTGTTGCTTTCCTACTTCTTAATGTTGCATATTGAAAACAAATTTGAGAATGTTGAGTGAACTTCCATTATAAATACACACACACACACACACACACACATATATATATAAAAGAAAAAGAAGGAAGAAAAATTAAACAAAAGGGAGATCCAGAAGTGGATGAACCTTATAAATGTTGGCTAATTTTGTTTTAATTAGATTTTCTTTTTTGGTTGGGGAGTTGTATTAGCGATTGGGTTCTAGATGGGTTATTAAAATGAGTACTAGGTGTTCGATGAAATCCTGCAAAGAACTTGGGATAGAAAAGGTTATGTTTGGGTTATTCTAAAACAAAATTAAAAGGAATTGGATTGGGTTACTCTCCACAAATTTGCTTCCAAGGAAGGATGATCACACCATTCTCTTTAGCTGGATTTTTTTTTTTCAATTGCTAGAAATATTTTTCTCTCCATCATAGTGGATGTTACAATTTTAGTTGTTTAGAATAGGCTTAAAAGAAAATCAATTTGTAAGACAACACATTTTTATGGATAGCATACTGAGTGTTATATACATTTTAAATTTGAAATTCATACCAAGTGTTATTTTTTAAAATTTATAAATTCAATTGCATTAGCTACATACTTATTTAATTAAATTTATTTAAGTACGACTTTTGAAACAAAATGTTTCTCCAAATATTTACCTAAAATTATTTGAATATATTTGCTTTCTCGAATTCTAATTATTTCTATGTACAAAAATTTATTTGTGGACTCTTACAAAATTTACATTATTTTTATTTCTATTTTGTTGAAAATAGATGTATTTTTTTTTTCCAAGAACCTGAAAATACATGTACTTATGTAATTCCAATGCATTTGCACGGGTTTAAAAGCTAGTTTTCTTAATATGCCAATGTACGCGTACGAGAGTCTTAGAGGCGTTGGGCACATCATGGTCGGCAAACCTACAAAATTAAGTACAGATACCACCGCAATAGAGTTCATTTAAACATGAAAAACAAATTCGATTATTGTGAAATTTAAACATGAAAAAGTTTTCAGATTTGGCTTTTAAATTTAGAAAACACGATTTCACTAGGTGTTTTATGAGAAAACAGTAAACAATTTTTTAAATAGTGAACAGAGAATAATTTGCACAAAAAAGAGAGTGAAATTTTTGTTCAATAATGCTGAACAGAAAATAATTTTATGCAAAATACTATAAATAGTTTATGTAGAAAATAGTGAACAATTTTCATGAGAAAACAGTGAACAGTTTTACTTAATGCAGAAAACAGTTTTACTTAATGAACAGCTCTACATTCAACTAATTCGAACTTTTTTACAAATTTGAATTTTTCGAGGCATTTACCGTTAGGTGATCTATGCGAATCATTCATTTTTCTTTCATGGAGTTTGTCCATTATTCATATGGTTACATATTTAAAAAAACACAAAAACCATTTAAGTGCAATAACTGCACCAATGCTAAAAACAGTTTATGCAGAAAATAGTGAACAATTTTTATGACAAAACAGTGAACAATTTTAATTAATGCAAAAAACAGATTTTATGAATGCGGTAAGCAGCTTCGAATATATAGTAAACATGATGTGTGGAGAACAAATTTTATTAACGTAGAAACATATTTTATCAATGCAGAAAAACAAATTCGATTATTGTGAAATTAAAACATGAAAAAGCATTCAGATTTGGCTTTTAAATTTAGAAAACACGATTTCACTAGGCGTTACATGAGAAAACAGTGAACAATTTTTTAAATAGTGAACAGAAAATAATATACGCAAAAAAGAGAGTGAACAATTTTTTAAATAATGCTGAACAGAAAATAATTTTATGCAGAATGCTAGAAATAGTTTATGCAGAAAACAGTGAACAATTTTTATGAGAAAACAGTGAATAGTTTTAATTAATGCAAAAAAAAAAAAAAAAAATTATGAATGCAGTAAGTAGATTTGAATATACAGTAAATATTGTGACACCCGAAACCCATACCAAGGATTTAGATGCATAACCTGTCTTATAAATAATCAACAATAATATAATGGAACAGAGCGTAATTAAATATCCATAAATATACTTCAAATAATCACAATCTTTTCCTATGAAATCCATAAAACAAAAACTTTAACAATAAAGTCTCCAAATACAATCTCAAAGAGTTCCACAAATGCCAAACTCACGAAAACAGTCCATCAACTAACATAGCTCCAAAAGAAGTCTTCAATCTATGTCTCCAATGATCTACCACCCAAAAGATAATCCACTGCTCTAATCTGAAAGGGTGGAGAAAGGGGGGTGAGCTAGAAGCCCAATAAGAGACTACATAACACGAGAATGTCTTTCAAAACAAAATATTAGTATCATTGACAAAATATAGCCTTTACAAAACATTTACAAATAGTTTTAACAGTAATATAATATATTTTGTGAAACTGTCAAGAATAAAACTTTTAACTATAACACTGTAATCAATAAATGTAATAATAACCACTTTAGTTAGTAAAAATTACACTAAATAGGTAGAAACAATATATTATAACGATAAACAATTTTTTCACTTACAAAGATCAATAACAATATAACAATAGTTTGATATGGAAAACATTAAACATTACTCAGACAAAGACATAAGCTGCTAAACACTCGGTGGGTGATTCCCATAGGGAACAATAACACTAACCTCAAAGAGGCAACACTGGCTCCAAAGAGCAAACGATAACACTGCACCACACCACAATAACACTACATCGGCCGAAGGCCAACACTTAACCCTGTGTTGGCAAAGGTTGCAGACTGTCTAGCTAACCGTTTGAAAATATTCTTACTTTATTATAATATTGCCAATATTAATCATATATTATATAACAAATACTTTCTCAAAAATATAGTTTTGAGTCATTCTTAACATATACAGTTTCAAAGTAACACTTAAGAAATAATAAAATTCAAGTATGTGTACAAAGCATTGATAATGATATAAGTTTTTGAAACTTCACTTTTGCAATTATGTATATATAAATATATTTTTACCAAAAATATATATAGATATATACGTCCTGAGGGACATCATGTTCTGAAGTCCACTTACCTCAAATCACCAAAACTCGTTAGATCTCAACTATCCAAGCCGATGCCACTCGAACCTTGATGTCGTCTTTGTCAAGTTTGGCAATAATCCTTTTTGCTGTAACTTTTAGCATCCAGCGTCTCTCTCTACCTTTCACGTGACTGACTTAAAAGACTCAGTATATATACCTCTAAAATAACACTCCAATTCAGTCTAGGAATATAAATCCCACTCCAATTAGTACTCTTAAAATAACACTCCTACTTGGGCTAGAGTTTAAGACCCACTAAAACTTAAATAAGCTTCCAAGACTTTAATTCCCAATTAAACTCAAATTAAGGTTGTTTAGATAGGCTAAAACTCTAAAGAATTCCAATAACACTTAAACTCCTAATTCAAATAGGAAATCTCTTATCCTTTTCCTTAACTGATAAGGAGACTACTCCTAATCCAAATAGGAAATCTCTTATCATTTTCCTTAACTGATAAGGAGACTAAAAGTTAAATATGAATAACCCACAAAATAACTCTCACGTTACATCCTCTTTTAATTATTTTCTTTGTAGATATCATGATATAAAATAATATCACCTTCAAAATTAAAATAATTCATCAATTTCACTTTAAAAGCAATTAAAGTGAGGTGGGTGTTACAAATATGATGTGCAAAGAGCAAATTTTATTAATGTAGAAACATATTTCATCAATGCAAAAAAATATATTCGATTATTGTGAAATTCAAACATGAAAAAGCATTCAGATTTGGTGTTTAAATTTAGAAAACACGATTTCACTAGGTGTTTTATGAGAAAACAATGAACAATTTTTTAAACAGCAAACAGAAAATAATTTATGCAGAAAAGAGAGTGAACAATTTCTTAAATAATGCTAAACAGAAAATAATTTTATGCAAAATCGTAGAAAAGTTTATACAGAAAACAGTGAACAATTTTTATGAGAAAACAATGAACAATTTTAATTAATGTAGAAATTAAATTCATATTTTGAAATTAAAATCTTTATATTTTACAATGCTTCTGTTTAAATAAATAAAAACATAAAAAAGTCACTTATTTTTACCTTTATGTTTATTTTTTCATTATCCCCAAACAAAAACAAAAACAAAAACAAAAAAAAACCAAAAAAAAAAAATTTTACATAGTACTCGAGTTTGGGAAACTCGAGTACTGTGTAAAATTTTTTTTCCTGCATTTAATTTCTAAAAGTTTCTAAAATGTACTCGAGCTTAGTATACTCGAGTACTGTTCATGGAACTCGAGTTTCTAAATCTCGAGTACCATATAATTTTTTTTAATCACAGAAATTCCATGTCAGCAATGCCACGGTGGCAGAATTGAGAGGAACTCGAGTTTTTGAAACTCGATTTCTAGAAAAAGTGGTACTTTGCTATTTATTTCCGAAACAGTGATTTTTTGCTAAAAATTTCAAAAAAAAGTGGTATTTGGCCATTTTGGCCCCGTAATGGCTCAAGGAATATTTTTCAAAGGGGTCATTAAGAAACTTAAATTTAATTTAATTTAATCAAAATATAGTTTGAATATATCAAGTTATCAACACACACAAAAAAAAAAAAAAAAAAAAAAAAATCTCAAATTCATGAAGTTTTACAATTTCTTTTTATAGGTTGTGATATTTTGAAATCGTTACATAATAGTTTATTATCAGTTATCATTATCTATTATTAATGTGGGTGGGTGTGACCATTTTATTTTGTTAATTTTATATAATAATTTTTTAATTAATGCAATTTTTACTATCTATTTGTCATTTTTTTTATTTAAAAATATTTTAAATTAAATGACAAAATTCAACTCACTTGCACTATATTAATTATTGACCCACATGGTCATACTTGTCCATACATAAATAATAACACTAAGGGTACGTTTGGTATACTAGAATGAGGATTACAACAGGAATTGTAATCTTTATTACTAGTAATAAAGTGTGTTGTAATGTAATAACTAAACATATTCATTAGTTTGGTTGTAACTTATAACATTAGAATGAAACTTAACATTAATTTTAGGAAATATCTTACTCATACAATTATATCTTCTTAAAAATTGTTATTTTTAAATTTAAGAGAGATATGTGCTATTTTTTATGATTTTTTATTTTTATAATTGTTAGATGTATATGGAAAGTTTGTTTATTTGGAAATATATTAAGTATAAAAATTATTGCACTTACTAAGGAATAACTAATACCACATTTTAAAGAGGAATAGTTATTCCTCATTTTGAAGAATAGCTATTCATAAAGAATGACTATTCCTTGTAATAAAAATATAACCAAACTAAAGAATAACTAAATCATAGGAATAACTATTACATTACAACGCTTATTACAGTCTACCAAACATACCCTAAAGGTACGTTTGGTAGACTGTAACATTAATTACATAGGAATAAGAATATGTATTACAAGGAATATAAGATGCTGTACTGTAATACTTATTACTACACATTTGTTTGATGACAACACAATAACGGAACCCTGAAAACAATGGAATGAAAACATTTTAAATCAAACTTAAGATATATTTTAGGAAATATCTTACTCATATAATTATATTTCCTAAAAAATAATATTTTTTAAATTTGATAGAGAGATTAGTTTTTTTTTTATGATTTTTTATTTTCATAATTGTTATGTGCATATAAAGTTTGTTCATTTGAAAATATATTAATTTTAGAAATTAATATACCTACTAAGGAATAACTATTACAAGCCTTTTAGAGATGAATAATTATTTCTTATGTTAAAGAATAGTTATTCATAAGGAATGACTATTTTCGATAATAAAAGAGTAAGTTTAAAAGAGTAAGTTTAGCGACTCGTGAGTGGTGAAATCATGTACTCACTATTTTATTTCCACCACTCACGAGTTGTCACGTAGCAAAATTGTGGCAAAATTGTGGAAAAGTTTGTAGCACTAGACTTGTAATAAAAATATAACCAAACTACTAAATAACTAAATCGTAGGAATAATTATTACATTACAGTACCTATTATAGTCTATTTAGTGTTTACTTAAGTCAATATTAGGAGTGTTAATTTTTTTTTGTATATTTTTGTAATTATGAAGCATATATAAAGCACGTTGAGTATAAGGTGTTTTGACCATATTTTTCCTAGTTAATTATTTGTGTTTACAATTTTCATTTTAGAACTTGCTTTATAATAATTTTTTGGATTATAGTCGAAATGTAATGGATTGTTTGTGGCTTGAGTAATTATTTTTTAATGTAGTTTGTTCATGTTAAATTTATGGTTTGTGATGAGTAATTGATAACATATTTATACTTTCATATCTAAAAGCTCTAAAAAAATTTCAGTTGCACTGTTATTTTTCATATTTATTATTTATGGTGCACCAGGGGCAAAGTTAGTGCACCAGAGACTAATTAAGAAGAAGGCAAGTGGATTGAGAGTTTAGCTAGTGCACTCGGCTTTAGTGTAGTAAGTATTCTATACTTAAAATTACACGTACACTTGTATAATGAAATCAATGACACTTGATGTTATGGTGGTTTGTTGAGTTGGAGCTAGTGGGTGCCTTACACGATATTATGTTAATGTTAAATTCATAATTTTTTATGTTTAATTGATAACATGTTTATACTTTCGTATCTAGAAACTATAAAATTATTTCAGTTGCACTGTTATTTTCATATTTATTATTTGTGGTGTACCATGAGGAAATTTAGTGCATTTTTAGAGACTAGGAGGAGGGAAAAATTGAGTGCACTAAGGTTATCATCAATTTGCACCTAATTAAGTGTACTTTTTTGGGTAAAATTGTTATGATATGAATAATATATTAAAATTTGCTTTGTTTATAAGATGAAAATGATTCAGAGAATCACCAAAAGATTTATATGATACTAAAACAATTTATAGCTAAGTAATATAAGTGTGGGAGTCATGAGAGATCTTCTACATGATCTATATAGGAAAGTTAGTGCACTAGAGTCACGAAAGATTTATATGATACATTTATAATAATATATTTTTTAAATTAAAAAACATAATAAAATTTTTGTTCTTGCTTTAAAATGTTGAAGTTCAAGGATTTGTGCTTGTATTAAACATCAAACATCAAACATTTAGGGGGTGTTTGGTACACCATCTCCAAAAAAAAAAAAAAAAATACATGGTTTAAACAACATTATACGTATTTTCACACACTTTTTTCATCCACACGTATTTCTACACATGTTTTCAAACAACAAAACAAATGTTTTTAAGTGCATGTACCAAACACCCCCTTAACTTTCAAATTTTTATTGGAAAAACAGAGAAAACAAAATTATTTAGAATTAGAATTTCCTGTACAGAAATTAGGTAGACCTAAAACCCTATACAACTAATATCATTTAAAAAATACAGTCAATAGCCAACACAATTTATGAATTGGATGCACTAATTAAGCATTTATTGAAATAAAAAATTTATTTCAATTTAAGATATATAGTGGGTAAATTGAATTGATGAAGAAAGAGAGGGTAAGACTTATTTAATTAAATAGGAGATCTCTAGACTGAAATCTAGCTACAAAGGCTAAAATGTTTTGTTTTGTTTTAGTTTTAGTTTTTTTTTTTAGTTTTTTTTTTTTTTTTTTTTTAGTTTTTTAGTTTTTAGTTTTTTTGGTGTTGGATAAAGGGGTAGCCTTAAATTTAGGGTTTGTAGAGGGATATTTCAAATTTTTTTCTAGGTAAAAATTAAATATTAAAGAAAATTAACAAAAAGTCAAACTTTTCCATGTTTTGTATATTATGTAAATTATGTAGATGATCTCTTATCATTCCCACCCCATGACTTAATTTTTTTTTTTAAAGTCCGTTTGGGAACAGCTTATTTAGTTAAAAATGAAAACTTTTTACTAAAAGTACTGTAGATAAATTTAAAAGTTAGTTGAAATAGTACATGAGACCTATAAATTGTATCAAAAAGTGCAATAACACCCATGAATAGTAATAAAAATAAGCTGAATAGTAGCAAAAATAAACTGATTAGTAAAATAAGCTGCAAAATATAATCTATCCAAACGCAACCTTAGTATCATATAAATCTTTTGTTGATTCTTTGAATCATTATCATCTTATAAACAAAGTAAAGTATAATATATTATTCATATCATAACAATTTTACTAAAAAAGTACACTTAGGTTGTGTTTGTTTCGGGTGTAAATGGATTTGGAAAAATATTTTACACTGTGTATTTGGTTACACATGTAAAATACAGTCAAACTGAAAATCTTTTCATTTGACCGTAAAATAAGGCCCTTGACCTGTAAAATATTTTACACATTAGTTTTACCTTCAATTCATTTTCTGGACTCACACACCCGAAGAGAGAGAGAGAGAGAGTGAGAGAGTGAAGAAGACAATCCAACCTACCTTCACCGGTCAGATCGTGCCGCAGGTTCATGCCTCAGCCTCACCGGACCGTCATCATCATCACTACAGATCTACACCGTTGGTCAAGGAAGCTCTTTCTCTTCTCTCTTCCTTTCTCTTTCCCTCTGACCAACCAAGGCCGAAAAGCTAACACGATCTTCGATCTACAAATTGATCTTGTCATCGTCGCCTCTTTCAGACCCACCTGCCGATCTCGCAATCCCGTCACCGTCAAACCCACCCATCGGTCTGTGGTCCTTTACCTCTCTCTCTCTCTCTGCGCTTATTTTTTAGAAAGATTGAATTTTTTTTTTATGGTTTTGTTGATTTGGTTTATATATTCGGATTTCTTATTATAATATTTGTTTGGAAGCTGAGAAAATGTGAGAGAATGTGTTTTTTAGAGGATTTTCAAGAATACAACCGAACACCTCAAAATATTTTCCAAAACATTTTTGTGATGTGACCAAACACATGAAAATATTTTCATTTATGAAAAATATTTTCACTTGAAAATATTTTACACTCTAAAATCATTTTATATTGAGTCAAACACAACCTTAAGTGCAAATTGATGATAGCCTTATTATATGCAAACATTGGGAAAGCTCAAAAACTGACACAATGAGTGCCTTTAAGTGTCCATTTGGCAAAGATTATTTTTGCCAATTTATTTTATTATTCAGCTTATTTTTACTACTATTTTTTGGTCTCACTGTACTTTTTGCTACTATTTATTGGCCACATTATACTATTTTAGCTAATTTTTACTTTTATCTATAGTACTTTTAGTAAATTTTTAGTTTCAGCAAAATAAACTGATCTTAAATGGACCTAAATGCAATTTACTAATGATTTATTTCTTTAAAAGTACGGTAAAAACATCGGGAAAGCTCAAAAACTAATTTTAAAGGTTTTTGTTTTTCCTTGCCAAAGGCACAGGTGTTCTTTTTGCAAGCTGGAACGGTGGAGTTGAACTAGATTGAACCATAATACGTAGCTTGGTCCGTTTAGATTTACGAATAATTATATTGGCATGAAGTTGGACGTTTTAGGAAAGCCCATTTCCTATAAACTCATAAACGAATGACTACAAGTAAGAGACTTCACCCACTTGGGTGACTATAAACTATTCCAGAAATTATACATATAGCTTTCGTGTATACACTCTCTCTGTTCCTATCAAATCGATAGCAACCCCTTGCTCAAAAATTCCCAACAACTTCTCCTAAATCTTTCTCATTATTTTTACTCTATATATAAGACCACATCTCTCTCTCTCTATGTCCAAATCAGTCTTAAACTCTTAGCTATACCAATTCTCTCACATGGAAACCCTATCTATTCTCTTTGGCATAGCAGGTGCAATAGCACTCTATCTTTTCTGGTTCAACCTCTTAGCCCAAAAGCTCACCGGTCCAAAAGTATGGCCCGTCGTGGGAAGCCTCCCGGCTCTCATATCGAACCGGAGCAGAATCCACGACTGGATGGCTAATAACCTTCGTGCAACCGGTGGTTCAGCCACGTACCAAACTTGCACCATACCTTTCCCTTTCTTAGCTCGCAAGCAAGGGTTTTTCACTGTCACATGTCACCCTAAAAACATCGAACACATCCTCCGAACCAAGTTCGATAATTACCCCAAAGGACCAGACTGGCAAGCCGCATTCCACGACCTATTAGGACAAGGGATTTTCAACAGCGACGGCGAAACGTGGCTTATACAACGCAAAACGGCGGCGTTGGAGTTCACCACTCGTACACTAAGACAAGCTATGTCTCGGTGGGTGAACCGCACCATCAAGTCGCGACTTTGGTGCATATTAGACAAAGCCGCTAAAGACAACATCCACGTGGACTTACAGGATTTGCTGCTCCGTTTGACCTTTGACAATATATGTGGTCTCACTTTCGGTAAAGACCCGGAAACACTGTCTCCGGATCTACCCGACAACCCGTTTGCTATGGCGTTTGATACTGCCACTGAAGCCACTCTCCAACGCTTACTCTACCCTGGTTTAATTTGGAGGTTTGAGAAATTGCTCGGTATCGGAGGTGAGAAGAAATTAAAAGAAAGCCTCCAAGTTGTGGAGAATTACATGAACGATGCCATCACGGCGCGTAAGGAAGCTCCGTCTGACGATTTACTATCACGCTTCCTCAACAAACGCGACGTTAACGGAATGCCCTTCACGAGCTCAGTCCTCCAACGCATCGCCTTGAACTTCGTCCTCGCCGGACGCGACACGTCATCGGTGGCGCTCAGCTGGTTCTTCTGGCTCGTCATGCACCACCCTGAAACCGAGGAGAAGATCATCGACGAAATATCGACTGTTCTGAAGGAGACACGTGGCAGCGACACAAAGAAGTGGATCGAGGAGCCGTTGGCGTTCGACGAGGCAGAAAGTTTGGTTTATCTGAAAGCTGCATTGGCTGAAACGCTGCGTTTATACCCATCCGTGCCGGAGGATTTCAAGTATGTCGTATCGGACGATGTTTTTCCGGACGGCACTTTTGTACCCGCCGGTTCGACTGTTACGTATTCGATATATTCAGTTGGGAGGATGAAGAGTATTTGGGGTGAGGACTGCATGGAGTTTAAACCGGAGCGGTGGTTAGCGGGTGAGGGAGACCGGTTCGAAACACCGAAAGATGGGTACAAGTTTGTGGCTTTCAATGCTGGACCGAGGACTTGTCTGGGGAAAGACTTGGCTTACCTGCAAATGAAGTCGGTGGCCTCGGCTGTGCTTCTCAGGTACCGGTTATTGCCGGTTCCCGGTCACCGTGTTGAGCAGAAAATGTCTCTCACTCTGTTCATGAAGGATGGGCTTCGTGTGTACTTGCAGCCACGTCAGCTCCGAGGAGGTCCAGATGTCGCAGCCTCTGTGTGAAAAAAGAAAAGAAAAAATCGTTGTTCAGCGGTTTTTGTCGTTACAAAAAGTCAACGGTGTAAGCAAGCGGGCAATATGGTCATTTGGAGTTGAAGGGTGTATGAGTCATTCAATTTGTTGTTTTTACTTTTACTTTCGTCTATGATTCTATATGATATGTTACTTCTTGTTTGTTGGGTTGGGTGAGTTGTTGGATACCTAAATTTGCAGTACAGTTATTGACTTATTGCTCGTCTTTAAGGTTGGAAAGATTATTAATGTCTTTGTCAAGTTCTCATATTCCATGTCTGTTGATATGGTTGGTCTTTCTTTTATGTTTGTCTATACATATATGACACAAAGTTCTATTCTTCAACTATGGAATCCGATCACTTTCCCTTTCTCTTTTCTACCTTATCTTCCACTTTTCTGTGTCTTTGTACAACACTTTTTATAAATTTCTTCGCAACTAAGTGTATAGTCTAATGTCCTATCTTCCACTTTCTCTTGTCTTTGTAAAACATTTTTTTTTAAAATAAATTACTTCGCAACTAAGTATATAGTCTAATATATTTATGCATAGTAAAAGTGATATTATTCTAATAATATTATGTCATGTTAAAGATTATAAAAAATCATACATTTTTTTGTTCCAAATACAACTAAATAAAAAATAAGAATGAGCAAGAAATCGTACGCTTATTTTAAGGAGAAAAAAAAAATACACTTTTTGAGTTGTATCATTTCATGTAACAAAAAAGCTTTCTCAAAAAATGTAACAAAAAAGTTGGATATTTACCATGATAAGATATGCATGTTAAAGAGGAATTATCTAAATAAATAAATGAATAAATAATTACACTAATTTATCCGCATCTCCGTATAGTTCCAATTCTACCGGATCATATCCACCACATCTATTACAAATTTGCGTGACCACTGAGAGTGTGCAGAAAACCCACCGACCTGCCAAACCCAACCTAACCTGCCAAGTTGGGTCGGTTTTTATGGTTTGGTGGGTTGGGTTGGGTTACAAAAATTTTTTTTTTTATAGTGGGTTGGGTTGGGTTTGGGTCATAAAATTACAAACCCGCCAAACCCGACTCGACTCACCCATATTTAATATATATTTTAAATATATTATATATTTAATATATTTTTTTTTAAAACTAGCTGTAGGGCATTTATATATATTTAAATATATATTATATATTTAATATTTTTTTTTAAAAACCAACTGTGGAGCAGCACTTCCTCAGTTCCTCCTACTAATACTAATTTAATATATATATATATATAATATTATATAATTAATTTTTTTTTTAAAAATAACCAGCTCTTCCTATCCCATATAAAAGCCAATTAATTCACACAAACCTTAGTAAATTACTATTGTTGTTTAGTAATTAGTGTTGTTTGCCTTTAAGGAGTTACATTAATACTAATCTTTGTGTTTTTTTTAATATATTAATATTTATATTTTTTTCTACTCAATTTAATAATAATAATAATAATAAAAATTTGTCAAACCCATGGGTTCAACCCGACTCATGTGGGTTGGACTTATGTGATGGGTTGGGTTGGGTCAAATTTTTTTTGACCCACCATGGTGGGTTGGGTCAAAAAATCCACTCAACCCGACCCAACCCGTCCCATGCACACCCCTAGTAACCACAAATACACTAGTGCGGCATTTTACATTAGGGAAAAAAAAAGAAGAATTAAAATGATGAAAGAAATAGAGGTATCATATCAGGAAAAAAAAATGAATAATTAAAATGACGAAAGAAATAGTGCTGTCATAGCGCAGAAAAAGATTGGTGAAACAGTATTATATAAATTATATACTCAACAAATCACAAAATTGATGTGTTAGTTTGAATACAACATTTACAGGCTCTGTTGGGGTTGTTTTATATATTGATCCTTCCTCTATTGAGATGCCACTAAATTGCGTACGTATATCGAACTCCAAGAATTGGGGCAGTTTATTCTTATGAGTTCAAACTCCATGCTCCATGCTCCATGTGAAGTTTTTTTTTTTGCTAATCTTCAAGCACAAGAATATCATTTAATAAAATATGATCTTGCATTCTTCAATGTTAATATTTTTCTTTCACATCTTTCAACCATTTATAATTGTTCTACGTACTCCTCTGTATTATCTCAGGATTGAACTGCCGCATATGAAAGATCAAATATCTATTAATCCAAGATCTTCTCCCCAGTTGAAAAAAGGTTCCAGACTACAGTGCCAAACAAGTAGAGCCCAACAGAAACCTTGAAAACATCGTCCCATGAACCTGAGTATTGTCAATGAGAAGAGGGGGACACATATATATAAGAATCAGTTTATTGTCTCAACTCTCAAATGATAAACACAATGGCAGTGAGCGTAAAACCAGATTGTCGTAAAACCAGATTGTAATAAAGGCTACAAAAATAGCAGGTGGTGACCGGTTAAGGTAAGAATGTTCTTAGCATCTAAATAACACCATTATAAAGCAATCCTCATTGGGAAATTGAACAAGTGCAACAGTGCAATGTCTAGAATAGTATCACACTCTTCAGGTATCTTCATTAAGTTAATACAACCATTGGTTGTAAATGCAATATGTATAGTACTATAACTAAATTATGAATTATACACCCAAAATAGATATGCCCTTCAAACCAGCCCAAATTCGGGGGCATTATGGCCAAGCTAGGACCTGCTCACCCAGCTTTGAGTTGTTAGTAAAATTCAGTCATTGATAAATTTGTAGAAGAAGAATCAGATAAGCTGGTTTCAGAACTGGTTCAACAAATCTTGGTGATAGACCAAAGTACGTAATATATACATCAAGACTGTAATTGTAAGTTACTTTACTTCAGGTTAAAAGTCAACATGGTATTAGAGTTCTAATACTACTTTTTTTTAATTAAAAAAAAAGGGTTCAAATTTCAGATCAATACTTTTTTGTACAATAATTAAATCTGGACTGTATATTAACACAATCTAAAAAGTGTCAACGGTTTAACTAATGGGTCACTAGTTGAAATGCAAGCTCAATTAAAAAATATAAAACTTAACTAAATATGAAAATAAATTTGAGAATCATAAAATAAATATATAAATGGACAAAAGAGGAAAGGTAAAAGAATCATGCAATCAAAACTTCAATAAGAGAAACAATATTCCAGTAAGCCTATATAAGTAACTTAATGCTATTTAGAATCTTGGTTGGTTGGATACAAACCATCTGAGAGGAGCATTTTGCATCAAAATATCCAAGATTTTATTGGGTTTGACAGGGTCACTAGCAACAACCGCAATCACATAGATACCAGTTACCTATCTGACCAGGCCGGTTGGTTTAGTAACAATGTTTTTTTTTTCTTCTTATTGTCTACCATATACAGATATTCTCCTATTTTGGCTTAAAAGTACTAAAAAGGTGCGAGAGATGTTCTAACCATGTTGCAAGATGTAGCCTGTGGCTGCTGTTCCAAATACACCTGCCAGCACTCCAGCAGTATTGGACAGACCAAGCAATACTCCCTGAGGAAACATGGAAAACAAAAGTCAATAGCCAGCCACTACTTGTTCCGTAGAGTTCACAATTTTGTATAACACCATTCACATTCCATTAATGAAAGCACATACAAACAAAATTTAGGATTAAAGATTTAATACTCACAGAATATCGAGGGGCAATATCTTGATGGTTTGAATATAGACCAGACTGTGAGAATGCATCAGTACCCTATTGAAGAAAGAAATTGACAACGGTTAGGATGATTCTAGCTAGTAAATGTGATCAATGCTCTAATTATAATTTTAATCATTTGAAAAAGAGGCAATATAATATAAAATTTTCCATACATAAAATTTTCCTCATCCATGTCTGGACAACATGGCTATGCATTCTTGCATAGTCAACTTGCACTATCAATTATCAAACAAACTAAGAGAACACAAAAGGCAACATAATATAGGCGTAGACTTAACAAAAATCCAAATGCTGCGCCCTTCTTAAATAGCAAGTGGAAAATGTATCTATTTCTATTTAGTGTAGAGTAAGTAGCAAACCTGACTGCATGCCATACATAAAACAGCCATTGCAGGGGAATTAACATGGCTCAACTGAGTTAGGAAGAAAGCAGGACCAAGAAAACCAATTGTTTGCATGATCTGCAGAGACAAAAGGTCTTTTATCAGCAGCACAGACAAGTGAACCAAGAATGTTTAATAAAGAATACTGCAAAGCATAGAACTGAGAAGAAAGAAGAATGGGGACATGAAAGATACTTACACTGGCAAATAGTTTTAAATCTGTAATAGGCAAACAATTTTTTTTTTTTAATTATTATTATTATTATTTTAATCACAATAAAATGCCATTACCTTACAAAACTTGCATTGATAAATATTGATGTAATTGTAACATAAGAAATTTTCAAATTTAATTATAAAAATGATAAGTACCTTACGAACCCTTGTAACAGATAAACCTTTGCTAACAAGTGTATCTGCAATCCATCCTCCAAAATTTGCGGAAAATGCCATTGTAAGCCAGGGCAAAACACAAACAAGCCCCGAGTCTGTAAGATTGAACTTCAGGACCTAGGGAGGGATGAAAAGAAATATATTTACTCTGTCAATACCATCAGTATTCTCTGGAAAAATCAATAACACAGTGCAGAAAAGAGTGTTGCGTGCCATGTACAGGGGTTTTCTCTCTGTTTTCAGTTAAAGAAACTGTAATCCTAGCTTGCTTAGTTTGTCGTATAAATGCTTCTTGTATTTCTTTATGTTTTTCTTACTTGTATTATAAATTTCTTTGGTTAATGAAAATGCTCATTAATCACCCCAAAAAAAAAGTATTCTGTATCAACAGCAACATCTCTTCTCCAAGATGTCCATAAGATTATTCAATTTTGCAAAATTTGCAGCTTGAATAGCCATCAGAGTTCATCACGATGTCTTATTCCAGGTTTAAATATATTGCTAACAGAAAAATGGTAAGCAATAACTCATATCTTTATATGCATTTGCGTTAACACACCACAGGATGGTAAACCTGAAAATTAGAATAATGCATACAAACAAGCATGCTTTTACAGTGTCAGAATTTTGTGTGTCATAAATTAACACTTGAGAAGATCTTAATTCCAGAAGATATAACGCATACTGAAGGCAATCAATGATGTATAAAAGATATTCCTTATAAGCAAAGGTGACTTTCCCTATTCAGAATTGGCCATTAAATGATAAGGAGCAATGACCCAACTAAACAACATTTTCTTTTCTGCAATTTTCGTCCAGCTTTCTTCTATCGGTTAGAAGAGAACCAGAGCCACGACTTGTTCAAAATCAAAAGATTTCCATCAGTCACAAAAGGGCAAGGACAAATGATCTAATCACCAAACCAACAGTCCTCACCACTTTCCTACTTCGTTGGACCCCAAAACCTCAATATATTGGTTTTTCTCATTGGCAATCCATGTATGCAGGGAATGACAAATAGCAATGTTTACTGAAGTTTGTACACATCAAGCAGCCAATATTAATTGCTAATGGTTGCACCATAAACTTGAATTGTAAAGAAAGTATTGGAGAAGATTCAGAGAATAAAATTTTTGCATTCCAACAGCCTCCAGATATAGGAGTGTATATTGCATTAAGTAGAAAGACTTACTTGGTTATAGTATGTTGGCATCCATGTTAGAAGAATAAATGTCCCCCAATTGTGACAGAAATGGGACACTATTAGGGCCCATACAGGTGCCTTTGACAAGATCAGTCTCCAAGGTATTGTTTTAACAGGTTCTTTAGAAACGCTGTTGGTCATGATCAGCTTCATTTCTTCAGGCCGCAGTTCAGGATCATCAAGAGGAGAACTATGTGCCTACAGCAAGTATATCTGAAATTTCAATTTCAAAGACAGATATTTAAAACTAAAACTGTTAGGTTCTAAAGACTTAGGATTTAATGTATTTAGAACTCTAATATGTATTGTTGGCAAACCATGATCAAAACAGGTTGTTTAGTCTTGTTTAGACGTGCTCAAAGTTGTGTTGTTTATGTAAAGTTGGAATCAAGCTGATGCAGAATTTAATGTGCATCTTGGCCTGGCTTGATTGATCGAAGCTTAGGCTCGATCAATCGAAAATCGGCAGATGCATTTTTCTGCAGAATTTTCAACTCAACCCTAACTTCTAAAACGTTTAGGGTTTTATGTTTTTGCCCTAGGCATATAAGGCAAACCCTAGTCACGTTTTTAGGTTGCTGTTTGTGTGAATCTCTTGTGAGATCTGTGAGGAGCTTTCCTTCACACAAGTTTAGGATTATCAAGAAGGAGATTCGTTCAAGAACTTGATGATCATTCAGTTGCTGCCATAAGAGCTTAAAAATACGCAAGCAGGAGTACTTGTACTTGCTGGAGAATCCAAGAAAGTAGGAATTCGTGGTCTCGGAACTTGCACGTGATCGTGTCAGTAAGTTTCTACTGGTGGGTAGCAATAAGATGTTAGTGGTCTAAGTCGTTATTGTAAAACTTCAATTCTTTCTATAGTGGATTCAGGTTTACCTTGAGGATAGTTAGGTCAAATCCTCCCCAGGTTTTTTACCGGTTTGGTTTTTCTAAGTCATCATATCCTTGTGTTATTTATATTTCCACTGCTATATACTTGATATGATTGTTTGATTGTGATAACCTAGAATTTCATAATTTGACTAAGTTAATCACTTGGCTAATTAACTAGGTTAATCCGGTTGTGTTTTAAGGGGTCTAAAAACAAACAAAAACTAATAATTAAACTTGTGATCCTAAAGGTTTCATATGGTTGGAACGAACTACAAGTAATAAACTTTATAATGTTAAAATCTTTCCCAAAGCAACATGTAATTAATCTGTAATGCTTCCATGAATGCAGCCAATGTTACCTTGCTTAGCCACACTGCAATCCAAACTGTTCCTAGGGAGCCAAAGGAGAAGAAGACTGATGGCCATCCATAGTGCTGTATTAAAAATGGTGAAAAGGCCAGGCCAGTGACTGATCCAAGGTACATCCCACTGTACACCAGAGCTAATGATCTACTTCTCTCTGCTACAGGAACCCATTTTGACAAAAGATTGTTCATGGCAGGCATAGCAACACCCTGAAGGAGAACCAAATTAACTGAGCATATTTGACTAGAAAGATTAGCACTAAAACAACACATTTTGCCTGACAATAAAAATCATATCACCAATGAATAATATAGGAAGAACATATATTAGAATGTATTAAATTAGTAATCAAATTATTCAAGGCAAGGAGAGTATCACAACATAATTTCTCAGTTATCCACATATCATCTAATGGGAAAACGCATATTGTAACTTTGCTCTACTAAGAAAACTGATTTTACAAGATAATTATAGAAGCACCAACCTCGCCAATCCCCATGAAAGCGCGAACAACAAGTAGGAAAGGCAACCCAATTTTAGCTGCAATAGGAGTGAGAATTGTAGCAATTGACCACCAAACCACACCAAATCCCAAGACCATCTTTCCACCTACTGTGTCTGCCCATATGCCACCAGCAATCTGTCACTCACAATCATGAAATTAGAATAACCTGAAGAACAATCTTAATTAAGTAATGAAGGTCTTCCATCAATATTCATGATAGGTAAAAGCTTTTAACTTCCATGAATCAAAGAAATTGTAACACATTTGATCTGATCTGGCCTATTTTTTGGCTATAATAATTAGTAAGTATAGCTGGAGGATTCTAAATAATGGGCTTAACCTTGTGGCCGTTAGAATAATAGTTAACTGGTTAAATTCACCAGTTTGTAACAGTTTAAGCTTTGGGGACAAAGGATAGTTTATAAGTGGTTGCATATACAGTAGACTCAGACTTAGAGATGTCAGTTAAAAAAATGTAAAGAATCGTGTGTTACTGTTACCTGAGTAAGGAGGTAGCCCCAGAAAAAAGAAGATTGTATCAAACCGACTGTGGCTGGGTTCCAATTGAATTCTGCTGACATTGGAAGTATAGCAATACTCATATTCACCTGCCATACACGATCTTTTCAAAGTTGCTACAATATAACTCAAAGATTCAAAAGTCTTCCTTTAACGGCTAGTAACAAACAGTAACAGAATATCCAAAAATAAAAACCATACTTTCTCATACCAGCTAACACTCAACCGTGATAACTTTCTAAGCTTCATTTTGCATTTTGAACATAACACAGTAACACACACACACGCACACAAAAACACACAAATAAACAAAAGGATGAGAGCACTTACTCTATCCATATTGCAGAGAAGGAAGGCTGAGAAACACAAAACGACAATGACCCATCTTTTTGGAAACTGTTCCCACCAAGGAACTGAACTCTCAATCTCAATCTCACTCTCACTCTCACTATCCAACTCCAACTCCTTCTTCCCCAACACGACACCGTCCATAGCCTCCCCAAACTTCACCGATTCCGGAATCGAATCCGATATATCGTACGGCTCCGACTTAACATCGGCCCTGACTTTCCCACCTCCCCTCTCGCCCGAACTACTTTGAGCCGAGACCCGGAAGTTCACATGGCAACGTTCTTGCTGTGACTCTGAGGATAACCGGACCCGGATCCGGAAATGAAACGGGTATTTGTGTTTGAAACCGAGACAGTGGTTGCGCTTTTGGGCCGAAATATCGGGTGGGGTTTTGGGTGTGAGTGATAGAGAAGAGAGTAGAGCTCTGGCGCTCATGGTGTTAGAAAGTGAACAGTTCATGGCAGAGGGAGAGCTCGAAGATTTTTAAAAAGAAAGCAGATGATTTTGTGAGAGATATTTATTGGCACTGGTTCTGTTTTGGACACGTGGAGGTTGCATGGACAGCATTGGATAGAGAAGGGTGAGGTTAAGGTTTTGAATGGTGTGCAAGTTAAGGAAATTAACAGCAAACTGATGAATCCGTTACTGTTAATGCAGTTATTCATTATTTAAAATTTTATTTTATTTTGGGTTGGGGAAGAAATAGTTGGGCTGGGCTTATATGGGCTGGGCCGGAATAGTTAATGTTAATTACAGAGTGTCACTTCTTACGACAGCCCACGAAAAGATACACTTGGGTTGTCTGTGCATGCTTCTGTGTGTCTGTAACTTCAAAGGCCTCTGAGTCCAGCTTTGCAAGACTTGGTCTTGGGCATCAAATCTTGTATTCTTCTCCAGCAAATGCTTTTGTGTGTTTGTAGCTTTTCTTATACTTGCCTTTTAGCATGTTTCACTACATGAGCACTTTTTTTTCTTTTCCTTTTTTTGATAAGAACCTAAAACCTAGTGAATCTTTCATTAAATAAACAAATACATCATTTATAAAATGGTCTCAAGTTTACCAACAATAAAATAAAATAATAAAATGGTCTCAAGTTCTTAAAAGATCCTAGAATTGTTAAAATAGCAATTTGCTTCAAATTCCACTTGTACCTTCAAGTTAATTTTTTGTTTAACTATGTTGTTACTCATTTTATCATATTGTTTGTTTATCACATGGTCGGATCCATATGTTATGTTCTTCTTCGAGGTAAACTTATCCATGTACATTTTTAGGCCAATCTAAATTTTGGGCCTCAAAACCTATTTATTCTAGGTCCAATTTACTTCACCAAAATATTGGGTTTGCAAATTTTCAATTGGCAAGTAAGTTTGTGTTGGGCTTTGTGGAGCCTAGTTTATGTTTAAATTTTTTGGCCCATTTTGTAGCCCATTGTAATCCTGTGCGCAGGATATAAAAGTCTCTTTTGTGATTAGGGTTTGTGGTTGTTGTGTTTTTTAGAGAGAGGAAAAAACACTGTAGTCGCACTTTGTATTTTTCCTTGATAATAGTGAAATCCCTGCAACTCTGTGGACGTAGGCAAATTGCCAAACCACGTAAATACTATCTTGTGCATGTGATTATTTTTTTTTTACGTGTGTTTTCTCTATTTTTTTTGTTTCTCACAGGTTGGAATTTAGGTTTGAATTCCCAACAACCGGTATCAAAGCCTAGGGTTAGGTTTGAGTGAGAGCAATGGCAGAGGAAGTAGGAAAGACATTTGGAATAGAAAAGTTTGATGGCACAGACTTCGCGTATTGGAGGATACAGATTGAAGATTATCTCTATGGGAGGAAATTGTATTGGCCTCTTTTGGGGACAAAACCTGAGGCGATGAAGGCTGATGAATGGGCTCTTCTTGACAGACAGGTATTGGGAGTTATCAGGTTAACTCTGTCTAGGTTTGTTGCACACAATGTTATGAAGCAGAAGACCACAGCAGATCTGATGAAGGCTTTGTCTGGTATGTATGAAAAGCCTTCAGCAAATAACAAGGTGCATCTGATGAAGAAACTGTTCAATTTGAAGATGGCAAAGAATGCATCAGTAGCACAACATCTGAACGAATTTAACACTATCACAAATCAATTGTCGTCTATAGAAATTGATTTTGATGATGAGATTCGTGCTCTGATCGTCTTGACTTCTTTGCCAAACAGTTGGGAGGCAATGAGGATGGCAATAAGCAATTCTACAGGAAAGGAAAAGTTCAAGTACAATTATATTCGAGATTTGATTCTAGCTGAGGAGATTCACAGAAAAGATGCAAGTGAAACCTCAGGATCTGGTTCTGCCCTAAACCTTGAAACAAGAGGCAGAAGTAATAACAGAAATTCAAATCGAGATAGATCAAAATCCAGAAATTCTAATTGGAACAGAAGTAAATCTAGATCAGGCCAACAAGTACAATACTGGAATTGTGGGAAAACATGTCACTTTAGGAACTAATGCAAAAGTCCTAAGAAGAAGAATGAAGATGATTCTACTAATGCTGTAACAGAAGAGGTACAAGATGCATTACTTCTTACAGTAAACAGTCCACTTGATGATTGGGTTTTGGACTCAGGAGCTTCGTTTCATACCACTCCACATTGAGAAATTATACAGAATTATGCTGCATGTAATTTTGGTAAGGTGTATTTGGCTGATGGTTCAGCCTTGGATGTTATAGGTATGGGAGACGTCCGAATATTGTTGCCCAATGGATCTGTTTGGTTACTGGAGAAGGTTCGACATATTCCTGACCTGAGGAGGAATCTGATTTCTGTTGGACAACTTGACGACGAAGGGCATGCAATATTATTTGTTGGTAGTACTTGGAAGGTTATAAAGGGAGCTAAAGTATTGGCTCGTGAAAAGAAGACTGGCACTCTCTATATGACCTCAAGTCCAAGAGACATAATTGCAGTTGCTGAAGTAAGTACTGATACAAGCGTATGGCACCGCAGACTTGGTCACATGAGTGAGAAAGGGATGAAGATGCTGCTGTCAAAAGGAAAACTACTAGAATTGAAGTCCATTGATTTTGACATGTGTGAAAACTGCATCTTAGGAAAGTAGAAAAATGTGAGCTTCTTGAAAACTGGCAGGACACCGAAGGCTGAAAAATTGGAGTTAGTGCACACTGATTTGTGGGGGCCTTCTCCAGTTGCATCCCTTGGAGGTTCAAGGTACTACATCACTTTCATTGATGACTCAAGCAGAAAGGTATGAGTTTATTTTCTGAAAAATAAATCTGATGTATTTGAAACTTTTAAGAAGTGGAAGGCCATGGTTAAGACAGAAACAGGTTTAAAACTAAAATGTTTAAGGTCTGATAATGGAGGAGAGTACATAGATGAAGAGTTTAGTGAGTATTGTGCTGCACAGGGAATTAGGATGGAAAAAACCATTCCTAGGATATCACAGCAAAATGGTGTGGCTGTGCGCATGAACAGAACTCTTAATGAGCATGCTAGGAGTATGAGGTTGCATGCTGGACTACCAAAAACTTTCTGGGCTAATGCTGTTAGCACTGCAGCTTACCTAATAAACCGAGGGCCATCAGTTCCCATGGACTTCAGACTTCCTGAGGAGGTTTGGAGCGATAAAGAGGTAAAGTTTTTGGTTGTATTTCTTATGTTCATATTGATTCTGATGCTCGTAGTAAACTTGATGTAAAGTCTAAAATATGTTTTTTCATTGGCTATGGTGATGAGAAATTTGACTATAGGTTTTGGGATGAACAAAATAGGAAAATCATCAAAAGTAGAAATGTGATATTTAATGAACAGGTTATGTACAAGGACATGTCAACTGTAGTGTCAGATGTTACAGAGATAGATCAAAAGAAATCTGAATTTGTCAACTTAGATGGATTGACTGAAAGTACTGTCTAGAAAAGGGGTGAAGAAGATAAGGAGAATGTAAATTCACAGGTAGATTAGAGTACACCTGTAGCTGAAGTCCGCAGATCTTCCAGGAACATTAGACCTCCACAGCGTTATTCACCCGCTTTAAATTATCTCCTATTGACTGATGGTAGTGAGCTAGAGTGTTATGATGAAGCCTTGCAAGATGAGAATTCAAGCAAGTGGGAGTTAGCCATGAAGGATGAGATGGATTCCTTGTTGGGGACTCAGACATTGGAACTGACTAAATTGTTAGGAGGAAAGAAGGCTTTGCACAACAAGTGGGTATACAGAATAAAGAATGAGCATGATGGTAGCAAACGTTACAAGGCCAGATTAGTTGTTAAAGGGTTCCAGCAAAAGGAAGGCATTGACTACACAGAGATATTTTCTCCAGTTGTGAAGATGTTAACAATTAGACTGGTGCTGGGAATGGTGGCTGTAGAAAACTTACATCTTGAGCAGTTAGATGTGAAGATGACATTCCTTCATGGTGACTTGGAGGAAGACATTTACATGATTCAGCCAGAAGGGTTCATTGTTCAGGGATAAGAAAATCTAGTCTGCAAACTAAGAAAGAACTTGTATAGCCTAAAACAAGCTCCTAGACAGTGGTACAAGAAATTTGACAGTTTTATGCATAGAATTGGGTTCAAGAGATGTGAAACTGATCACTGTTGCTATATTAAGTTTTTTGACAATTCTTACATCATATTACTATTGTATGTGGATGATATACTTATTGCAGGGTCTTGCATTAAGGAGATTAATAATCTGAAGAAGCAATTGTCAAAATAGTTTGCAATGAAGGATTTGGGAGCTGCAAAGCAAATCCTTAGTATGAGAATCATTAGAGACAAAGCTAATGGTACATTGAAGCTTTCATAGTTAGAGTATGTGAAGAAAGTTCTCAGCAGGTTCAACATAAATGAAGCTAAACCAGTGAGCACACCCTTGGGTAGTCATTTCAAATTAAGCAAAGAATAGTCACCGAAGACAGAAGAAGAAAGGGACCACATGAGCAAGGTGCCCTATGCCTCAGCTATTGGCAGCTTGATGTATGCTATGGTGTGTACAAGGCCAGACATTGCACATGCAGTGGAAGTTGTGAGCAGATTCATGAGTAAGCCTGAAAAGCAGCATTGGGAGGCAGTCAAGTGGATTCTAAGATATCTGAAGGGTTCATCAGATATATGTCTTTGCTTCACAAGTGCAAGTTTGAAATTGCAGTGTTATGTAGATGCTGATTTTGCTGGCGATATTGATAGTAGAAAGGGTACTACTGGGTTTGTATTTACTCTGGGTGGTACAGCTATATCATGAGTTTCAAATCTGCAAAAGATTGTTACTTTGTCTACTACAGAAGCTGAGTATGTTGCAGCAACTGAAGCTAGAAAGGAGATGATTTGGCTACATGGTTTCTTAGATGAATTGGGTAAGAAGCAGGAGATGGGCATTCTACACAGTGACAGTGAGAGTGCAATTTTTCTTGCTAAAAATTCGGCTTTTCATTCAAAGTTGAAACATATACAGACAAAATACCACTTTGTCTGGTACCTTGTTGAAGATAAGCTGGTAATACTTGAGAAGATATGTGGATCTAAGAACCCGGCAAACATGTTGACTAAGGGTGTCACTATTGAGAAGCTGAAGCTGTGTGCAGTTTCAGTTGGCCTTTTAGCTTGAAGACAGGAGGATGAGTTGCAAGGATGAGGGATTGTTTTTTGGAGGATAGCAGCTGATGTTGGTGATTGAACTAGTCTCCAAGTGGGAGATTTGTTGGGCTTTGTGGAACCTAGTTTATGTTTAAATTTTTTGGCCCGTTTTGTAGCCCATTGTAATCCTGTGCACAGGATATAAAAGACTATTTTGTGATTAGGGTTTATGGTTGTTGTGTTTTTTAGAGAGAAAGAAAAACACTGTAGCCGTACTTTGTATTTTTCCCTGATAACAGTGAAATCTCTGCAACTCCGTGGACGTAGGCAAATTGCCGAACCACGTAAATATTGTCTTGTGCGTGTGATTAGTTTTCTTTGACGTGTGTTTTCTCTATTTTTTTTGTTTCTCACATGTTGGAATTTAGGTTTGAATTCCCAACAGTTTGTACAGCCCAAGCATAATCTAAGTTGGAGAGATGTAATCTAGCTGAGTTAGTAAAATTGTTTGGTATCATATCAAAGATCCATCAGTGTCAAATTACCTTCATACCATACGGTATTGAGTCTCATTCTAGAATTAGTGTGATGTAGCATTTACATTAAACTCACACTTGCATGGAATTGTGACACTAATACATACATACATACATACATACATACATATATATATATATATATATATGAGTGTCTTTGCCGCTATTGCTCCATGGATAGTGTGGGCGAGACTCCCCAAATTAAAGACCATTACTTGGCTAATGCTGATTTTACTTGGCCAACGACCTGAGTTTTTGTTTGTGAACCTTCGTTGAGATAGAGGTTGGTCCTGTTGGAGTAAGTTCCCAAGTAAAATGTACATTTGGAGAATTCAGGTCCTTATTACAAAGTTACAATATTCGTGCTAGCCGGTGGAGGAGGAGTAGTATTATTTGTAGGTCCAACCTTGTGGAACTAATAGACAATACATTTTAGAATCTTTGTTATGTTTCCTATCTAAAAGCAATTATAATTTTCCGCACAACTACTGGCCCAAACTGCGGATCGCAACCACTCAGAATTCTTTCAGATTCTCATTGTGTTCTTTTAATAAGTACCAATAATAATTACTAACATGGATGGAGCCAAAATGCTCTTGGGGTCAGCCATCATTTCATTTAGTCAGAAGTCTGAAACAATTGTTCTATGGCCAAGCTGTATTTATTTTTATCCCTTCTTTCTGTGTGTTGGACAGTAAAATAATCTAAGTTTCCGCGTTTGTTATGATTTGAAGGACCAGGACCAAAGCATGATGGAATTCATTGTGGACTTGGACTCCCTTGCGAAGCGGGCAACCTATATAGCAGATGACAAGTGGTCTCTTCTATATATGTATATTTTAACATTTGAGAAATGAAATGGCCAGCAATGGATGCACAGGACATAGATAAAAGGGAAAAGGTAACTAGAGTAAAAAAAAATATTTTAATGATATTTATCAGCGGTGTGGATTAGTGGTACAAAACTCTTGTGATCCATCACACATGTGAGTTCAAAAATTGTAAGTTCAATTAGTGGCAAACCTCATTATTTTTCAAATAATCCCATGTACACTAGCATTAGGGATGACAAATTAAACCCGACCTGCGGGTACCCGGCCTTAGGGGTGGTAAAATTTGACATGACCCGCGAACCCGACATGACACGATACGAAATTAGCAGGTTATGGATTAAGACTTAACAGGTTCGTGTCATATTCGGGTTGACACGGCTGACCCATTTAATAAACGGGTTAGGTTAGTGTTGAACACATAGAACCTATTTGACCCGTCTGACCCATTTAATTAAATGACATTTTACTAATATACCCTTCAAACTCTAAGTATATAAACTTATTAGTTGTTGTGATTTATTTTCTTTAACATATTGTGATTGATTATTTGTGATATTGAAATATGATTTAGTTTTGAATGATTATTTGTGATGCAGCTACTCGTTAATTCTGAATTTTATATTAAAAATATTTATTTATTTGTTTCTTCATAATTTTTTTTTTTCATTTTGATAAAATCTGATAAACAGATCAACACGACTGACCCGTTTAATAAATGGGTCGTGTTAGGGTTGAGAAATCTTGACCCGTTTAATAAACATGTCGGGTTAGTGTTGACCTATGTAGTCGAATACTCATGACTTGACACAACACGAACCCGACATGCGAACACGAATTGCCACCCCTACCCGGCCTTACTCGACCCGACCCACGAAACAATTGGGTTGGGTTTGAGTTTTAAAAATAAAACCCGAAATGGGTTCGGGTTGGGTGCGGGTTTTAGTGATACCTACCTTGAACCCAACCCGAATATAATTAAATTACTAAAATGCCCTAGCTCTATATATATATATATATATATATATACCTTCTTACAAACCCTAAACCTAATCAATCTCTCACTCTTAAGCTCTCTGCTCTCACTCCGCCGCCCTTCAAGCTCTCTAATCTCACTCTCATCGCCCCTCAACCTCAAGCTCTCACTCTTCCCGACCCACCCTCACTCTCTTAGTCTGCCATCGGCCACCCCCCTTAAGCCTTCCCTTCACTTCGCCATCAAGGCCAATTCGCCTCTCACCCTTACCCTTACTCTCATTCTCATTGTGTTTTGATCGATTTCTATTCCCCTGCCAGCATGCTATCATCCCACCACACAACTCACCCAAACCACTACTACCACAACCAAGACTAGAAAACAAGATCCAAGAAAAAAAATTCTTCACCAACAGATCATCCCAAATCCTCATTGCTGACAAGCCAAATTTGTAAGGATTTTTTGTGTTTTGTTGGTGGGATTTTCAGATTTGCTAATTTTATTTATGGGTTTGCAATTTCTGGGATTTGTTGGATTTTTTGTACAAATTGGTTTGTTAGATCTTGGCATTTGTTTGGATGGCAAGAAAATGCTGTTATTATTTTTATTTATTTTTGGGTTTGTTACATGTATATTATGTGATTCTGGGTTTGTACTAATTTTTGTGTTTATGATTTTGGGGCGGGGCCCGACCTGGGGGAAGGGGGGTTTGGGTGCAACAAAAAAAGCCCGTTTATTAAACGGGCCGGGTTCGGGTAACGGGTACGGGCCCGTCGGTCGGGTTTGGGTTCGGGTATAAAGAAACCCACCAGTGGCGGCTCTAGGAATTTGTTTAGGGTGTTCCTAGGAAGCATAAATTACAAAATCTTATTTCTTTTTAGTCTTTCGGTAATTAGGTTTGATTTAATGTTATTAATTCCATTCCATTCCGGCCGTAACAGCTGGAAAATACTGTGCCAGTAAACAAATCGGAACAATAACCCACCCTCTTCAACTTCAGAAAAAATTTCGGGTCATTCCGGTCTATTTTGGGTGTTTCGATAAATACTGGCTGAAATTCAAGATTCAGCTGGCATGAAGTTTGTGCTTAAAAAAAAAAATTTTTTTTCTTAAAACCAAAACAAATTTGCATTTTGTAAACCAAAAAACCTCAAAAGGAAAAAAAATGAAAAGAAAAGAAATGAACAAAAATACTGTTTGTTTTTAGACTCCTTAAAACACAACTAGATTAACTTAGTTAATTAGTCAAGTGATTACTTAGTCAAATTATCAGATCTAGGTTAACACAAATATATTATATCAATGTAAAGTGCGAAAAATAAAGAACACAAAAATATGATGACCCAGGAAAACCAAACCGGTAAAAAACAAACTTGTGGAGGATTTAACCTAACTATCCTCAAGGTAAAACTGAATCCGCTATGAAAGAAACATAATAGCGACTTAGACCACTAACATCCTATTACTACCTCGAGTAGGAAACTTACTACCACGATCCCATGATAGCTTCGAGTCCACAGACTACTTATTTCTTGGATTCCTAGCAAGTACAAGCAGTCCCGCTTGTGTATCTTTAAGCTCTTGAATCTGCAACTGAATGATCACCAAGTTCTTGACATAATCTTGAATCTTGGAAACCCTAAGTATGTGTGAAGGCAAACACCTCTAGATCTCACAAAAGATTCACACACACAACATACAGAGCAACCTCAAAACGTGGCTAGAGTTTGCCCTTTTATACTTAGAGTAAAACATAAAACCTTACATGTCAAACGAGCTTGGGCTGAGTTGAAAATTCTGCAGAAAAAACAATATGCACGACTTTCAATCGGTCGAGTCTAATTCTTGATCGATCGAGCCAGGCAAATTTACACTGTAAATCCTGTAGCAACTCGATTCCAACTTTATATAAAACGCATATACTTTGAGCAAGTCTAAACAAGACTAAAACGTTTTGATCATAGTTTGCCAACATTACAAAATGAAGTTCTAATACATTAGTTCCTAATTCTTAGAACCTAACAAACTCCCATTTTGGCAATCCGTGACAAAACACAAACTAACAAAATACTCAAAGTTTACAAAAAACAGCCTATTATAAAAACATTGCCCAACAAAACAAATTCAACCTAACTACTATCTATCAGTTACAAGTGTAGAAAGCAACATGACTGAATCAACATGTATATTTCTTGAAACACTCAATAAACGCATAAACACATGTGTGGAAAATACAGGTAAAACAAAATAACTTCTTGATTTCACATAACACACAATAAAGACATATATCATGAAAAACTCATAAATCAATACACAATGTGAAACAAGAAACATATATCAACAATGTATCTCCCCCTATCATGGATAACCCAAATCAAATACATCAAAAGCCAAAAAAATATACAAAAAGAAGCATCTAGATACAATCTAAAAGCTCCACAACTCCAAAATACAAAAATCTCCTCCTAACAAAAAAAAAAAAAAAAAAAAAAAAAAACACCTCTACAAATGTACTCTCCCTTTTTGTGGCGAATTACCTAAGGGCACTCACTCATCATCGAAAGGAGGTGGTGGAGCCAATCGTCTAAAATGCTCCAAATTTGCTCGCAAAGCACGAAGCTCATCAAGCATGTCCACCAAAAGCTGATCATGAGCCGCCTGAACGGTCATGATAGTCTCCAATGTACGTCGAATGTCCAAATCATTCGAAGTAGATGGTGGGCGAACAGCAGCAGGATCAACAGACACCTCAACATAAGTAGTACCTGTAGAAGAGGAAGGAAGAGGTGCGACACCAGAAGACTCAAACCTAGGGCATTTAGAGCTCGGTCTCAACAAAGCAGCCCTCTATCTAAAAAAGGTGGCACTTATGGGAGTAATAACATGGACAGGCTCAGACGTAGGAAACTCATCTAGACCAAGATGTAAAAGAATTCGATGAATAAAAACGGGGAAGAAAAGAGCATGAGCAGTAGAACTACTCTGATGAACTTCGTTCAAAGAACAAATAAAAAGATGAGGAAAACTAATAGGAGCATCTGTAACAAGGGCATACAAAAATGCACAACGCTCTAAAGGAATGATGTGCAGATGAGAGATAGGCCACAAGGAATGATAAGCAATCCTAAAGAAAAGATAATGGATTTCAGTGAGCTCAGCAGTAATGATCCGAGGATCAGAACCCCACTGGATAGAAGACCCAGTGATGTAAGACATGATGTCATTCAGAGGAGGAGACTCATCATAAGGGTAGACAGGATGTTGGACCACTGGTACCCCAAGAGCATTAGCCACTACTGAAGGAGTAATGGTGTACCTTACACCTCGTATCCAACTCTTAACTAGATTGTTGGAATCATAGACGTGGTTAGAGAGGTTCGAGTAGAACTCTCTAATCAGGGTAGCCGGAGAAGGATGAGAAATATCCAACAGTGGCAACCAACCCCTACGCTCTAAATTACACCTAATCTCAGGATCAAGCTCATCTAATAAAACCTTTCTCTCAGCCCAAATGTTCCTCTTGAGGTTAAGCTTCTCAAACGTCTCTTGGTTTTTCTCACTCGGCAACTTCTCACTATCAAAAGGAGCAGAAGTGGAGGTAGGTGTCATATGGACTCTAGTCTTCCTAACCATGATCTAAGGTTGGAATAGGACAAACAGAAAAGAACCAAGGAAAGAGAAAATAAGAAAACCTAAGGGCAGACTGCAAGTTAGCACAAAAATATAGAAATAACAATTTTATATGATGCATGAACAGTAAAAGCAAATGATGCATGCTCTAATGCAGTGAGAATATGTTCAATTGAACTTTAAAATAACAAAATTGGCTTGAGCATAGAGTTTATATCAAAAACCCCAAAATTTGAAAAACCACTTGTACAATTTTCAAGAAATTGGACCAATTGATCATTAAACAAGATAGATAACAAATTATAATGACCAAATCAATCAATCAAACAAGCCAATTTCATAAATTAAAGCTCAATTTAACAAAAGCCCCAAATCGGGTATTTTCAAGCCCTAGAATTTCAAAATTTTCCTAAATCATCAAATTGATCAAATTAAACCACATAGATCAGTTGTATATCATCCTAAAACAAAAACCCATTGATCAATTTGGAAAGAGAAAGCTAAAATCAACAAAATCCCCAAAAATTCTTAGGTTCGAAATTTTCCCCAAAATGCATGAATTAATGCATGAAACTTGAAAAATAATGAAAAAGGAAGGGAAAAATGGTCTTACCGGCCTTGGGAGAGAAAAACCCTTGAAGAATTTTGATGGAAAACGACAAAAATCTTGCTTGGACTCTTAGATTGATCGAATAGAGAGAGAAAGAGTTTTGAAACTTTTGAAATAGTGTATGAACACGTGAGAAACTCAGTTTTTAAAAAACTCTCTATACGATTTTCAACTGATCAAAAAATAGGTTCGATAGGTCAAAAATGCTTCGATTGATCCATTAGCAATTGAGCACTAATCGAAATAGACAAAGCCTCACAAAAATTTTTAATCACAATTTTGATCAGTCGAAAAACAAGTTTGATCGATCGAAATTTTGGAAAAATCACATTTTTTAAAAAAAAACAAAGAAATTTTGTTTAGAAACTCCTCAAAGCATTGAATTTTAAGAATAAAATGCATGAGTATGAGATGAAATGCTTTTCAAAAACACATGTTTTGAACCCAATTTTCCCAAAAATAAGATTTTCAATCAATTCACCTTATATTCTCAAACAGTAAACATGTTTTGCATAAAACTCAAGGAATTTTCAAACTTGGTTGGCCAAACCAAAATCACACACAAGAACATGTACAATGATTAGCAAAGAGTAACTTGTGTAGTGTGTGCAACTAGCAAAAACTTGAGATACATGTGAGGTAATATGTAAATAGAAATCAAGCACAAAGTCTACAAAATTCATTACATAAATTTGAGAGAGATTATTACCTAAAGAGTTACATTATATAACTCCCACATCTCCTAGAATAAAAGCTTGCAATCATGTAAATTTCTTGATTTTGCCTCATAATGCACACACAAATTTTATTTGATCAGAAACTTATTAGTATAGCCAGGATAATGTACACACCAATTTTATTTGATTATGAATTTATTAAAACCCAATAATGTACACACCAATTTTAGCATTTAAACCGAGGCTAAACCTTATGTTCTTTTGTGCATGTGCTATACTTTCTCAAGTACAAAATCTTACGATATGCACTAAGGTATTCATGATTGGCTAGTAAACAGTGGTGAGACAGTTATTTATGGCTTTATTCAATAAGTTCAAGTCTGACAATTAAAGGCATGTGACTTCAAGATCAAGATAAAGTGATCAAAAACTATAAACATCTTCCCATACAACATGCACTACTAAGCTCAAACTAGTAAAGTGCAAGAAATAAGCTTATCAAAGCTAAACAAGGTACATAAACAATTATGTAAAAATAAATTGGCCAACTTTGATTTCAAATCCAAGAAAAATAATGCAAAACACATTTTGTTTCCTTTTTTTTTTCTTTAAAAAAAAAAATCTTAGAATGAAATGCATGAATGTTATGCAATGCAAATCCTAGAAAAACAAAGAAAACAAAATAACAAAGAACAATGATTACAAAGAGTAGAGCAATGAAGCACAAGAACTATGTCAGAAAGACTCAATTAGATCGAGTCTTTTGCATCCAAAACTTTTTAGATGCACCTCGAGCATTGGAGTTATTCTTCACATTAGAATTCTGAGCAACTTTAGGATTGAAATAAAAGTTTAGAGTCTTTACCAATTCATCAATAAGTACCATAAGATCTTATGCTTGAGGCATATGTACTTTTAACTTATTTGCTCGCTTAGCAGCTTGCAACTTGAAATAGTTTGGATGAATGTGCCCAAACTTTCCACAAAAATAACAAACCCATGTAGGCTTAACTTGCAACTTGTCCTTAAGAGGATTAGGAGCCCTAGGATTAGACTCTTCAAGATCAACCCTAATATTCCTAGGAGGTGTAACATCTATAGAATTAGCAGCCTCACTCACAGAGGGTTTGATAACCTCACGCACAGGGGGTTCAGTAGAAGGAACAAAATTTGTGGAATGGGGTTCAGGCACAAAGATGCTTTCTACAAAACCCAAGCCAGTTTTGATAGAGGGAGACTTTTGAATACTCAACATGTGATCAAGTTTGGAGCTTGTAGACCTATTAGTTTGTTCTCTAGCAACAGATAATTCAAGTTCCAAATTTTTAACTTTATCAAGCAAAATCATGTTCTTAGTCTTCACATTATTCAACAATTCATTAGCATCAAACAGTTTCACAAGTAAAATTTTCTTTTCAAGTTCAAGAGAAGCAATTTTCTTTAAGCCTAAATTAACACTCATAGCAGAGAACTAAAGTTCTTGGCAAGATAGGCAATCTCTGTAGCAGAGAGCTCATCATCAAATTCATTCACCTCAACATCATCAACAGACTTAAGAGCCATTAATTTGGATTTGCTAGTCTTAGGTAGGTCCAACTCATAGGACTAAAGTGATCCTACAAGTTCATCAATAGGGATGGAGTCCACATCCTTACTTTCAGTGATGGTAGTCACTTTGGGTCTAAAATCCTCTAAAAAAGATCTAAGAATCTTCCTAACAATTTTAGGTTCATCATAGATTTCACCCAAATTATAAGCAGAATTAACAATATCATTAAGCTTGGCATAGAATTCATTAAAAGATTCATCATCAGACATCCTAATGCTTTCAAATCTAGAAGTTAATTGCTGCAATTTATTTATCTTAATTGCCTTTGTGCCTTCATGCACAGTCTAGAGGATATTCCAAGCAATATGAGCAAACTCAACATTAGAGATTCTATTAAATTCCTCCATAGAAACAGCATTAAAGATAGCATTCATAACTTTGCTATTAAAAGTGGCTACTTCTTTTTGAGAAGTTTGCCACTCACTCACAGGAGTAGTGGGCTTCTCCCATCCATACTCAACGGAGTTCCAGACTCTCTCATCAATAGATTTCAGGCATGCTTTCATCCTTACTTTCTAATAAGCATAGTTATTCTCATCAAAGTGAGGTGGAATAACAAGAGAGTGTCCCTGTTCCATGACAACAGGGGTCAAGGATCAGTTCTTAGATCAAATGATCTACAAACAGAGAGCTACCTGCTCTGATACTACTTGTTTGTTTTTAGACCCCTTAAAACACAACCAGATTAACTTAGTTAATTAGCCAAGTGATTACTTAGTCAAATTATCAAATCTAGGTTAACACAAATATATCATATCAATGTAAAGTGCGAAAAATAAAGAACACAAAGATATAGTAACTCAGGAAAACCAAACCGGTAAAAAACCTGGGGAGGATTTAACCTAGCTATCCTTAAGGTAAAACTGAATCCACTATGAAAGAATTAAAGTTTACACAATAGCGACTTAGACCACTAACATCCTGTTAGCCTATTGCTAACTCGAGTAGGAAACTTACTACCATGACCCCATGATAGCTCTGAGTCCACAGACTACTTCTTTCTTGGATTCCTAGCAAGTACAAGCACTCTCGTTTGTGTATCTTTAAGCTTTTGAATATGCAACTGAATGATCACCAAGTTCTTGACATAATCTTGAATCTTGGAAACCCTAAGTATGTGTGAAGGCAAATACCTCTAGATCTCACAAAAGATTCACACACACATCATACAGAGCAACCTCAAAACGTGGCTAGGGTTTTCCCTTTTATACTTAGAATAAAACATAAAACTCTACACGACAAACGAGCTTAGGCTGAGTTGGAAATTCTGTAGAAAAAACAATTTACTCGACTTTCGATTGGTCGAGTCTAATTCTCAATCGATTAAGTCAGACAGATTTACACAGTAAATCCTGCAGCAACTCGATTCCAACTTTACATAAAATGCATATAACTTTGAGCAAGTCTAAACAAGACTAAAACGTTTTGATCATGGTTTGCCAACGTTACAAAATGAAGTTCTAATACATTAGTTCCTAATTCTGAGAACCTAACAAATACCTGTACAGCTAAAAAAAAATCGCATTGAGAAATTTGAGACTCAAAACTTGAGAAGAGGCACTGCCACACTGGTACTGTTAAAAGACACAGAAGTTATGAACAAGGAGAAAGGCAAAACATAGATGTAAAAGTGTAGATGAAGATGTGATAAAATTTAAAAGTATGAAGTGTAAAAATTGAGGACAAAAGACGTGTGTGGTTAAGAATAAACAAGAAAAAATAATTAAAAATGAGAAGTAAGTAATATATGTCTGGTGAGGAAAATAATACAGTAATAAAAAATAATAAAAGGTTGAAAATTGTGTTGTATTAGGCAGTGTGCTTAGTCGAAGGAATCAAGCCACTGCCCAGCCTGTATTAGTTTTATTATAATTTTTTTTTTTTTTCAAATTTTAGTTCAAATTTTTTCTGGAGTTTTTCCTTTTTTCTTGAAAGACCCCAATATATTGTTAAGTTGCTTAAATTATGGACCACAATTTAATTTTATTGGCATAAAAAAAATTTAGGGTGGTCCCAAATTTTTTTTTAAAGGTAAATAAATATAAAATTTTAAATTATTATATATAATTTTTTTTTTTTAGGTTAGGGTGGTCCTGGGACCACCTTGCCCATAAAGTGGCGCCGCCACTGAAACCTGCCCTGAACCCGACCCGTTGCCATTCCTAATAGGCGGCTCTATATGCAAGCCAGGGTGGTCACAGGACCACCTTGACTTGCAAAAAATTGCATATATACACTTGCCAAAAAAAATTATATGTTAAACTAACGTATTGTCACCACCCTAATAAAAATGTTAAACACACTGACTTGAGAATTACAAGAAGTTGGGTTCAAGAAAAATAAGAATAATGCATTCACAACATTTTCATAATAATTTTACAACAAATCTAATGTGGTAAGTTGTTATTGATTCTAATTTAGGCTTAATATCTACATTATTTTTTTACCCACTAATAACATCTTTTTGCATAAGATTTATTGTAAAAATATGGTGGACGTAGCATTAGTCCAAAATTAATTCTACACCCCCCCCCCCCCCCCCAACATAATCCTTAGATCATCCACATCAATGGATGCCTAATTTTTGTAAATTTACACATCTAAAACCTGTTTTTTCTATTTTACACTCATATTTTTACAAAACACCCACATCAGTTTGTCTATTATACACATTTATTCAAATAAAATATTCATTCTTGATTCAACACCCAGCCACCATCAACGCTCAGAGCAACGACGATCATCAACCAGCCTCCATCAACAACCCATACAACCACCACCATCAAGTCAGCCTCCATCATCAACCCACCATCAAAATCCCAAAACCACCAATCCAAATTATCAAAACCCACTAATCAAAATCCCAAAACCCACCGAGCAAAATCATCAAACCCACTAATCAAAACCATCAAAATCCACGGATCAAAATCACAAAACCATGAAACAAAGATTGAGCTACATCAACAATCAGAGCAGTTGCGAGGCGAAACCATCAATGATCAGAGCAGTGGCGAGGTGAAAGTAGCGGCGATCAGTGAGACAGCGGCGATCAGCGTGAGCAACGGTGAGTGAGGAGATCGGCGGTGGCATGGCTGTGGTGAGACTTGAGAGAGCAACGGAGATCAGTGGAAGAGGCGAGAGTGTGAGGTGAGAGCCAACAACTCGAGAGAAAAAGAGAGAGTGAGGTGGAGAGAGAAAAAATTAATAAAATACCTTATGCACGAGCTACAGTAACCGTGTAAATATACACGGTTACTGTAGCTAATGTGTATATTTACACATTTTTACACCCACTGATTTGGGTGTTTTTTTGCTCAAAATGTGTAAAATTGGTACATTTTTCTATCTTAGAAGACTATCCACAAGCTGATGTGGTTGCTCTTAATCCCTTAAAAAAAAAAACAATAAATATTAGCTCAAATAACAACAAACATAAACCAAACAAAAACAAAATAAGACCAAACAACAACAAGTGATCTAATTATTCAACAAAAAGCCTACTATAAAACAAAAAGATAAAAATCGCTAAACATTCAAATTTGTAGTTCGTTCAACCTTTTCAATAAAAATAATCTCTAATTTTATTTTACCCTAAAAAATGGTACCAAGAAAAATATTATAGTTGTCAGTTCTCCTTTATAGCAATGACAGTTTTATTCTTTTTGGCTTTGCAGTCACAATAATTTTACTCCCTTAGTAACTCGACTCACAATTGTAGCAAATATTCAAGTTATCACTTTATTATATTTTGTATAATTTAAATTTTTTAGTGTCCACTCTAAAAAGAATTCCTAAAACCACCATTGCCCACATCATACAAGGGTAACCTTTTAGTGGATAGACAATAACCACACTTAACGGTGTTCGCGGTGCGGTTTTGGGTTATTTTTAGCACCGCATTTTGTGGTGTGGTTTAACTAAAACCATAAATGCACCGCACCATTTTTTTTTTTTTTTTGCGGTTACATGTATGGTGCGGTGTGATGCGGTGCGGTTTAAAGTTTAGCCAAAACCATAACCGCACCGCACCTCATTTTTGCGTTCACATATGCGGTGCGGTGTATAAGATGCAGTTTGAATGATTTGAAGTTGGTATATTTTTCAAATTTTGGGTTGTTTTTACCCAGCCCAAAACTAATTTTTCCCTTTGTTTTGGTCCAAGTTTTAAACTATTAAGCTAGTTTTTCTTTATTTTGAGTTGGCTTTCCTAATCAACACTTGCTAGGATTATCAAACTATTTTTTTTTTTTTTTGAAAACTAGGGTTATTAAACTATTAATAATATATTTAATATTAAAAATAATTAAAAATATTAATATATAGAAAGGGTGCGGTGCGGTGCGGTATGGTACAATATTACTTGCGGTGTGATGCGGTTATGCCATTTTGCGGGTGGTTTTGGTGTGGTTTGTGCAATTTGGTGAACAGCCTTAACCACACTCATGAGCCTCCCTTTTTAATTATTAAAAAAAAATGTTAATGATCATTATAAGCGTGTCCATGCATTCCGGTTCCCACAAAGGTCATATAGTCCCCATGTAATTGGATAGTCTACATTTTGTGGTCGCAGTAGATTGATCGAAATGGCACTTCCCTATGCAAGTTGTAAATGATCATATATATATATATATATATAAAAGGCAACAAATCTGGAAGATAAGAGAGGATATTGCTTTTGAAAATATATAGTATTTTTAAAAGTCCATATTTTAGAGTTGTGACATCCTATCAGTTGGTGCAAAATATTAATTTAGAATTGAAATGTGAGCAGAAATGTACTTGAAGATTTTTCTTGACATAAGCTTATAACTTTCTTATTCTTTGAGGCATTATGTATACCTACATTCCAGATATTGTGTTGATACAATGCCACGTTATGGAATATAATGATTAACCTTATGCGCAATATGCCCTTTCAATTTAAGATTCATGTGTCCCTTTTGAACAGAGCCACCTACCTATAAAGTAGGAGTTAGTGACTATTCAATTATTGATTGATTTATTTATCTATTCTATTTATATTTCCTAAAGCAACTACTGAATAATCAACTCCATTTAAAATTGTCGGCAGCTTTCTATTATATGGTCGCACTTCGCAGGCTGGTAGCCTTGTCGTCCTATGGCTATGGGGTAAAAAATGAAGAAAGAAATAGCACAAGCTTTAAAAAAGAGTCCTAAAGATAAAAGAACCAGATTCATCAACAACAAAAAGAAAAGAGAAAAGAACCAGAGCTTCTTTTACTCCTACTTTTTTCCTTTGTGATCTTTTACTTCTTGACGAGTCAACAATGTGGTCAAAGTCAATTCCAATGAAAGGAACATTTTTTTCTAATAGGAATATGGTAATTACTAATTAGTAATTAGTCTATATAATACCTGATCGTCCAAATCATTTTTTTTTTTTAAGAAAAAGATTGCACCATACTAACTAGGAGTGTTCACCAAACCGCATAAACCGTACAAACCGCAAAAATTGCACCAAAACCACCCGCAAAATGGCATAACCGCATCACTTTGCAAGTAATAGTGCATCGCACCGCACCCTCTCTATATATTAATATATTAATTTATTTTTAATATTAAATATATTATTAATAGTTTAACAACCCTAGTTTTCAAAAAAAAAAAAAAAGTTTAATAGCCTTAGCAAGTGTTGACTAGAAAAGCCAACCAAAAATAAAGAAAAACTAGCTCAATAATTTAAAACTTGGCCCAAAAAAAGGGAAAAATGAGTTTTGGGCTGAGTAGGAAAAGTCCAAAATTTGAAAAATATATCAACTTCAAACCACATCTTATACATAGTATTACACGTGTGACCGCAAAAATGAGGTGCGGTGTGGTTATGGTTTTGGCTAAACTCTAAACCGCACCACACCGCACATGTGACCGCAAAAATAAGGTGCGATACAGTTATGATTTTAGGTAAACCGCACTACAAAGTGCGGTGCTAAAAATGGCTCAAAACCGCACCGCACCACACTGCGACCACCCCTAATACTAACTTTAAATAATATATAAACATTAGGTCATGCTAACGGGTGCCCTTTGAGTAATAGTTAACAATTAATTTTAGTTTGTGTTTGTTTCAGCTGAAAATGGATTTGGGAAAACAATTTACACCTTGCCGTGTGTTTGGTTGGGCATGAAAAATTTGGTCAAACGGAAAATCATTTCTGTTGACTGTAAAATGAGCTGGGCTGAAGTGTAAAATAGATTACAAATCTATTTTACCTTCAAACCATTTCCAAAAAAAGAAAAAGAAAAGAGAGAGAGAGAGAGAGAGAGAGAGTGAGAGAAAGCCGCCCACCATTAGAGAAAGAGAGAGGTCGGTCACCTGAACTTGAGATTGACTCCACTGTTGTTTGGGCCATGCCTCTCACTACCGATCGAGCAAAGATCGACTCCACCACCGATCTGCCTTGTTTCTCTCTTCCTCCCTCTGCCACCCATGTCACCAATCTACCCTTTTTCTCTCTACCCATGTCGAGTAAACCACTGCAAGACGAGCGACCCACCATGACCCAGTCGCCTTTGCCGCCTCTAGATCGAACCCAGTCGCCTCTCTCTCTTCCTTCTTTTCTCAATTTGATCGGATTTGATGAATTTTTTTGTTGGGTTTTGTTTCTTTTGTGTTTATCTATTGAGAAATAATATTATATATTTGTTTGGAAGCTGAGAAAATGTGAGCAATAAGCAGAAAATGTGTTTTCTATAGTATTTTCAAGAACACAAACAAACACTAAAAAATATTTTTCGAAGTATTTTTTAAAATGCCACCAAACACCTGAAAATATTTTACACTTAGAAAACATTTTACATTGAATCAAACATAGTCTTAGAAAAGTTTTAACATCACTTTTATGGAAAATGAAAAAAAACTGTCAAAACATTAATTGTTTTGTTTTGTTTTGTTTTTTTTTTGAGAATCCCCATAAATATTACCTTAATCCAAGTAAAAGGGATATTTGTGTTTTTTTCAATTGTTACTTGGGTGCATAATAAAAACAGCTTTTACTTATAATGATCCATGTAAAAAATAAGTTGGTTTTAATCACAACTTATCACTTTAATAAATTGTGAAAAAAAAAATGTGTCTCTAGTATTGCTCCTATACTATATACTATATAGTGCATGCCAAATAAAACTTCAAAAAAAAAAGTACTCAATTTACTAACTCCAAATACTACCACGGTTTATCTTTCAATTTTACTTGGTTTGATTGTGAATCGAATACCCTAATCGTGTTTTGCTTTTTCATCTGTGCTTTTAAAGTTCAAATTAATTTGAGTCATCTTGTGAATGATTTTAGATGGCTGCACAAAAATTAAACATGTATTCCAAGAAGAGAATCAATGCACTACTGCTTTACCTGATTAGGGATGATGTAAAAAAAACAGATGTTGAGGATTTTATTTTGATTTTTTATCCTCCTCTACTATTAAGATCGCTAATGAATATGATAATTTAGTCTCCGAACTTTTAACTTCTTTATCTACTTCCTTAAAAAAAATAAAAAAAATAAAAAAAAAACTTTAACCAGTGCGAGATACCTAGAGAGACAAAAAGAAAAAGTCGTTACTACTTAATTAGCAGTAGTTTTGGCGCAAAGTGTGAATTAGGTTGCGAATTCTTTCCCGCAAAATTTAGATGACTGGGTAAACAACATATAATCAACCAAGTTCAGACCCCACTTTTCCAAGTTGCCCAAATCATCCAAAAAGATTAGAAATTAGCAAACATTGGTTTGTAAATCATCTTGTCAAATCACATAAAATGGAGGGTCAATATCAATATTGTGCTAAATTAACGTTTTTTTTTTTACTTCACAATAAGGACGTGAATCAGGTGAAATAGTTTAATGAACGGGAGACACGGAGGGATCATCAGGATTTTTATTGTCCCAAAAGAAGATCATATTGGCCCACCTTTGAGAGAAAAGCAAGAACTCTTCATTATCAGTACATGGATCACGTTAAAAATTGTAGAGCTGGAGCCCACCTTAAATAATAAAACTCATTCCTCTTCCTAAGTCCTCTTAATATATCATATATATATATATATATATATATAAGTTTTTTTCTCAAAAAATTAACATATTTTCATATCGTGAGGTAAAATAAAGACATACAGCAGCAACTAACAACCTTAAAATTTTAATTATTGTAAGTTTTTTTATCTTGTAAAAAATGACTAAAGAGAGAAGAAGATGAATGTACTTCACTACTGATACCTTTGATTAAATCACATCTAACAATGTCCATTTTTTTCTTACAATTATGTGTAAAATAATGTGGACACTCCATGTGAAAGTGTGGACACTAGCCAGCCTATATGAAAAGTTTTACTTTTAGCTCCATGAATGTAAAACAATAATTACTCATGGCTTTTTTTTTTTTTTCCTAGGTTAGTGCGGGGGATTGAACCCCCAAACAACAGGTCACTACAGAGCTCAGGTACCAACTCGCCTAGATGGGCGGTGGTAATTACTCATGGCTTTTAAGTCTAGTTAGCCAAGTCTTGAAAATGGTATGTACCATGCAAAATAATTTATACAGACATCATAAATTCCTTAGCTCCCATGCCTTTCGTTTTGAGACTACCTGAATTAGTGGTACTTAATAGCAAAAGAGTTGTGGCTCTAGCATATATGGGAAAAAGCTTTCATTGGCGTGTCAATGATGTGGACGCGTTAGTGGTAATCCCATGTTAGTAAGAAGATAAAGTAATAGGGGGTGGGAGATAAGTGAAAGATTGTGAAAATTAACGACGCAATTGGTGGCTTAATGGTTAAGTATGAGACTTAACAAGACTTCACTATACTGAGCTTCTTAGGTTTGAGTCACTTGTTACTTATATCTTATCAAAATGAGGTCTTAGTCAAGGAGGAATTATGGACTACTATGGTTACTCGCAAGTAGGGAAACCACACTAATCGTCCCCTCTAACCATATTTTGTTAAAAAATGAAAATAATAATTTTTTTAGCATGAAAATTAGAAAAACAAAGACAATTTTTTTTTTTTTAAAAGTTTATTGTTAGACTATTAATACTTCATTTATTTTGATGATTTTTTTTTTTGAGTTTTTTATATTTGAAAATTTAAGAAAATATGTTCAATAGAAATATCCACTCAAATTCAATCAACGGATCTATCAAAATGTTTTTTGCTCCGATTGAGTGGAAAAAAAAATATTTAGAAGTTGTTAAAAAAAATCTCCTTAACTCTCCCCAAACTTGATTCACTCTCTTTCTTTCTTTCATCAACATCAACTCCTTAGTCCTTCCCACCGACTTGATCCAACTCAACTCAACCCGATGCCTCTGATTGGTTTTTGTGGATTGAGTTAGAATTTTATTTTAAACCTTGGGTTGGGTTGGGTTCAAGTTGATAGCCTTTTCATTTGACCCAACCCAACCCACCACATATATAAATTTATTTTTATTACACTTAGTTTAAATTTTTAGTTCAATTTATTTTGGTATGTTGAGAATTACTCATGATAAATTTGAAATTTTGAAATATCATTTAGTTATATTATGTGAATTGTAATAATTAATTAAATAATAGATTAAATAATTGACGAAAGTATAATTATTTATATGACATGAAACATGTAAGTGCAATCCACTGACTCAGATCGAGTCACGTAAGTTCATGGACGGAGCTGTTATTGGACTAGGGGGGGGGGCAATGGCCGCCCCTAAATTTTTTTAAAAAAATATTATTATATTAATAGGTACTAATTTTAGCAATTTTGTTTAATAAAATTACACTTTGTCCCCCTTAATAATGCCATAAATTCTTTTGAGAGTAATGTCATAGCCACAAATATTTTTACAACCTTTATACAAACTATTAAGGTAGCAAATTCTTATTGATTCGTATACTTGCGTCACTTTTTACTTATCAATAACCACTCACCATATTAGTAATTTGTAAAAATTTTGTAGTTTTAGCATTTTTCACCGTTTAAAGAACATAAAAAATTAATAGATTAAATTTAAAACAAAATATACAAGCCCAAAAAAATTAGCCCAAAAACAAAAATTACCAATAATAAAACTAAAAAAATTAAGCCCAATCAATTTATTTTACCCAAAACAAACAACTTGGCCATTTAAAAAATTTTAAACAAAAATCCTTAGTAGTAAAGCAGTAGATAATAGAGTCGCCTCCCTTAACTCTAAGTCCTGGCTCCGTCCCTACGTAAGTTGGGTTGGGTTGAGTTGGTCTCTACACATGTGATGAGTTTAGTTGGATTAAAAATTTCTCAACTCAACATGCTCGGGTTGGATAAAAAAACCCCCCAATACCCCGACCCATATACACTTCTAATTGGATCTGTCAAGTCGTCGCTTATATCTTCACCCTCCAATCTTTGACACCCTTTCTCTCTTTACTCTTTCAATCCCTTTCATCACTGTCGCTACTTCCCCGCCACCAGATTTGTCACATTGGGGCTTGTATCTTGCCTCCCACCATCCAGTCTCCCACTCCCTAGTCCCTACCCCCAAATTATCATCTCTCTCTCTCTCTCTCTCTCTCTCATTAATGGTCGCATACTCGCATTGTCCCCTCACGCCAATTTGTCACATTATTGACTCTCTAAGCCTCCCGTTCTCTTTGTTCTTATTTCATGCGTAAGTTCTTCAAGTCTTTTATATGTTTGTATATTATTATTATTATTATTATTATTATTATTATTATATATATATATATACATACATACATATATATTTGCAGAATTTCATTTGTATTAAGTCAGATTGGATGATTTCGCCTTATTTTATCTAATTTTGAGTTTATTGTTTTGATATATGTGGTTTTGTAAATGGGTTTGCACATTTTGTTAACTAATTTTTGGGCTACCAAACACAAATTAAGATATTTAACTCATTTTTAAAGTCACAACTAAAGGGAATAAATTTATTTCTTTAAAATATTTTTCAGAAAAACTAATTGTATTCATAATATGCTTTTTATCGAAATAATGCAGTAGGTTTCAGTTAGCTTAATTTCTTAGGTCTCTTATCGTTAAACAGGAGATATGATCCCCCATTAGCTACTACTTCATTCTTAGCTTATCTCTAATCTCTTGGCAAAGTAAGAAACAATCTATTATGGTCCGCTCAAGTGCTGAAACTGAATATCGTGCCCTTATTGACGCCACATTTGAACTCCTTTAGCTTTGTTGGCTACTTAAGGATTTAAATGTCTTCACATCTTTTGCCACTCTTATTTATCGTAATAACCTGAAGGGTCATTCGGGTTGCTTCCACAAACTAACCAAACACATAAAGATTGATTGTCATTTTGTCTGTCATCATTTGCTCTAGGATTCTCTTAAGTTGCTCTTTTTTTTTTTTTCATAAGTCTTAAGTTGCTCTTTATTTCTTTTTAAGATCAACTTGCATACATTTTTACCAAGTCACACCTTACGAGACCCTTTCATGCATTAGTTAATAATGTATATTGGGCGTTAGTGAAGTCCATTGGGCCTCTACTTTTTATTTATTGTACTACACAATTTTTTTTTTTGAGAAACTTGTACTACACAATTTAATTCACTCATGTGTATTCTGTAAAAAAGCACCTAATGTACAGTTTAGTTATTGGCACGGAATACAGTAGAATGATTCAATAATTCTAACACACTCAAAACCATAAGTGGCGTGTAAAAAAGTTATCCTAATCTTCCTGACTCGTGCAAAATGGCTTCAATATTCTGAGGCTGTTCCTTGACTTTCTTTTCCTTAGAGAACAGTATATGAAAAATCCAAAATTATATATATATATATATATATATATTAAGATTGTGACTCAGCAATCAGCATGTGTATACTATTTGGTATGGCCTACAATTATACGATGAAAAGCGTTGAAGCTAGAATGAGACATCAGACAATATCATGTGTTATCTGTTCATATCTTTCAAGCAGTAAAACACCAAAATAAAATAAGAAATGAACAGAAGAGAAGGCTTTGGACTCTGATTCTCCTTGAGAGAAGGGGAGAGAAATGGCATCGCATGCTAAATCAATTCATAAACAAGTTTTGAGAACATTGTAATTCAAACTCAAACCAATAACTTTTATGATTCATTAAACTCAAATTAAAATGGATCGGCTGATTAAGGAGGAACCCTGCACGTGCAGAGGCACGTATTTGTCATAACTAGGAACTTGAATTACATTCTTTCTTAAAAAATAATATTTGATACTGCATATCATCAGCTCAAAAACCTCCACAATCCACATGCCAATATCCTTTGCCCTGGTTTTCGAGGTAATTTCCTTTACTGTAATCCCGATAATGTATCATGTGATTGTTGTAACTTTATTGTGTGTGTAAAAATGAAATTAACTTTCTAAAAAGAAAGAAAGAAGGAGCTACATATAGAGTAGGCCAAATAAATCAAATAATTATAACTCGTCCAAGTTCCTAACTCTCAAAAAAGACTTATTATACTCTATACTCTCGAGGAGTGGCATCGTCTCAACTAGGTAATGACAGGCCGTTTCTTTCGGTTAAAAGTTTATTTATTTATTTATTTTTTTTTTTGTGGAATTGACCAGGTTAAAATTAATATTAACTGCCATTTCTGATATATATATATATATATATATATAAAATATAATATAATATAATAGTACAATAATACAGAAACTGAATTTCTCATCTCATCCTAAAAGCAGGGACGATAAATAATGAAAACATTAGATTTAGAGACACCAAACAGGAAATAGAAGAGAATAGAATAGAGAATAGAGATGCCATGAAGTTGCGTTACACCTACTACTCTTTTCTTTAGCTTTATTCTTCTAAAGCCCCCATTTACGTGACCTTTTTCCATTCCTTCCTTTCTTTTCCCTTCACTTTCTTCTATTCCCTTTCTCATTCCATCATTCAACCCACACACCTCTCTCTCTCTTTCTCTCTCTGTGATGGCCTAGCTAGACCAAAGCTCAAGCTCAAAGCTCCTACATACACCAATGGCAAGTGTGGTAACATTCGTCAACAAGTTCTTTTCTATCTTCATTCTCCTCCTCCATCTTGGCTGCTTCATTTTCACCACCACCACCACCGCCAACGATCATCACCAACGCCCTTATTCGAAGAAACGCAAAGTCTCTCCTCTCAGTGTCTCTCACTCCTCTCCTTCAAAACCCAAAAAAGCTCTCTCCTCCTCTTGGTCTTTTCTCAAACGCATTTTCTCTTCCGATTCCTGCAAATCCAACATCTCCTCCATCACTCAAACCCACCCAACAACAACACCCCCTACTCCCATCACCGCCACTACTTTATCTTCCGCCAGATCATCCCAGCATTCCATTGTTCCCCTCATCATCCAACCCGAAACTCACTCATCGGATCCTCCACGTAAAAAAAAATCCGGGTCTTGCTCAGAATCCGATATCTCCGCTGACAACCCTTTCTTTCCTCTCCGAAACGATATCTTTCCCTGCACAGCTTGCGGCGAAATCTTCCCTAAACCCCAGTTCCTAGAACAACACCAGGCAACCAAACACGCTGTTTCGGAGCTTGTTGACGGTGATTCGGGCAAGAACATCGTCCGGATCATATTCAAAACCGGATGGACCGACAACCATAAGAGCCCCATACTTCATCGGATTTTGAAGATCCATAACAGTCCCAAGATACTGTCGAGGTTCGAAGAGTACAGAGAGACAGTCAAAGCTAAAGCTGCGCGAAACGGCGCCGTTAAGAGACGAGACGAGAGGTGCATAGCTGATGGGAATGAGCTGTTGAGGTTTCACTGTTCCACGTTTCTGTGTGATCTGGGACTTAACGGGAATTCCGGCATTTGTAACCAGCAATATTGTAGTGTGTGTGGGATTGTCAAGTCCGGGTTCTCACCCAAGTTGGACGGGATTTCCACGCTATCGACCAGCTGGAAGGCACACGTGGCGATTCCAGAGGAGATCGAGCAAGAGTTCAGCTTCATGAACGTGAAAAGGGCGATGCTGGTTTGTCGGGTCGTGGCGGGTCGGGTCGGGTGTGACTCGGAGGACGTGGACAAGGAGGATGGAGGGTTTGACTCAGTCTTTGGAAGAAGTGGGGATGGGGTCCACACCAGTGTGGATGAGGAGGAGCTGCTGGTGTTTAATCCAAGGGCTGTGCTTCCCTGCTTTGTGATTGTGTATTCTGTGTGAGTTTCATCATGTGGTCTGGTCCTCCTTTTTTCTTTTTCTTTTTTTTCTTAATCATGGATTGTTATTATTTATGATTTGTGTTTGTGATTGTCTATTACGACTTTTGAACAGGTTTTTTTTTTTTTTTTTAATTGTCTGTGACCCATGATGGGTCACACACACTCCCAAAGCCAAGCTTGATAAACCTAAATTAATAATGGCCTAAACTTCATTGCAAATGTGATGAATGGGGGGGCTGTGACCAGTGATCACTTTGGTGGTACTGTGGTAGTAACTTTTAGTTTTGCAGTCATGTTTAGTGTTAGGATAATTTTGTTTAGAGGTTGTCATATCTGACAGTATCCACTTGGGCAGTGTAAATCTTCTAGTTCAAATGTGGTTTAAGTCGTGTTATCTCTATGGACTCTTTTAACTTGTAAAAATGTGTAAGAAAACAAGTTTTTTTATTTTGTTTAAAGGAATCCCTAGTGATTTATTTTGGATTAAGGATCTGCTTTTTGCTAGCATAATTCGGTTTTGATCATTTTACACGCAAATCTTTGTTTTCTGAATTTTGGTTAAGCATTGTATGAAAATGCCTTTATTTTGACTAAAGCAATTTGTGATACATCAAAATCCCTTGTCTCAACATTCGTGCTTTAGCTAATATCACGAGCTTGATACCAACCACAATGAAATTGTCAATTCCATTCTACTCATTGTTCAGATTTGTCCATTGTAATAGAATGTTTAAGTGTTAGTCTGTCTTGACGTAACGTTTTGAAATTACCATTAATTTATTATATATATATATATATATATTTTTTTTTTTGAGAAAGAAAGACATGAACCTTTATTAATTGAAGCAAGCTAAATCAGCTTGTACAAAATGCTGAATGTGTGGTGGAACATCCTCCATCCACACTAAAAAATCTGGTATGCTAATAGCGTATCTAGCTAGATTATGTGTTACGGAATTGCCTTCTCTTTTTGTATGAGAGTAAAGCAATGTATCAAATCTGTGGGAAAACAAACTGATATCCTCCAGTAAAAGACCTGAAGGAGTAAAAGGATAATCACACTCTCTCAATGCTTTAATGATAGCCAAAGAATCTCCCTCAAGTACAGCTCGCCTCACACCCAACTCACTTGCAAAAGCTAAGGCGGTTGCTGCTGCCATAGCTTCGATCTCCATCGCACTGTATGCTTGGAGTAACCTTTTAGAACAAGAGCCCAACACCAACCCATGTTCATTCCTGACCACCACACCTATCCCGGACTTATTTTCCTTTGAGAACACTGCTCTGTCGAAATTTATTTTAGCCACGTTCACTAGAGGAGGCCGCCATTTTATCTGCAAATGGTGACTACGAGGCTCAACCTGTACTTCCGTCTCTGCTATCTTGGAGTGGTATTCAGCCAATGCATTTCGTGCTACCTCAGCAACCTAATGAAGCGCTGTTGCCGATGCTCGGACCCGGACTTGATTGCGTTGATGCCAGATTGACCAGGCCATAAAAACGAAGAGCTCGAGGTGTTTTCCTTCTGCAACTATCCACGACACCAGCTGTTTAAAATCACCAAACTCTACATGGTTGCTAAAATTCCACAAGGTCAGATCAGCCTACATGATATCAACCTTTGAACAAGACCATAATGCATGCAGTGAGCTTTCCGTTTCAGTTCTACACCTGTCACAAGATGGGTCGATGATGATAGTCCTTTTCACTAGAGCTTACTTCGTTGGAATTGCATCATGACAGGCCCTCCATATAAAATTCTTCATCTTTTGCGGCACACGCATAGTCCAAACTGCTCTCCACATCTTTTTGTCTTGCAGCGATGGTACACGGGGCGTGTCCAACTGTTCAGCTTCTTCCTTGAGGAATCTATAGCTTGATTTACAATTGTATACACCATTGCTCGACCAAGGCCAGTAGAGAACATCCTCTGTTACCTTCTTGCTCGATGATATTTTTTTTATCAGCTCTGCATCTTCCTCCACGAACAGTCCATCCACCAAGTCTGTGTACCATTGTCGTGTGCTGGGGTCAATGAGGCAACTCACTGTGGAGAATTCATAATCCTCAATGGGGCATGTGGGTAGGTATGGAGGGTGTTTTCTTGGTAACCACCTGTGCTGCCATATGTTTACTTTCTCACCATTCCCTATCCTCCATCTTGATCCCCTTTTTATGACTTCCCTTCCAACTAAAATACTCTTCCAAGCATAGGACCCCATTCTTGAATCCGAAGCCTCCATGATTGTGGTATTAGGGAAAAAACGTGCCTTGAAAACCTCATGGAAAAGCGAGTCTTGATTATGCAAAAGTCTCCAGGCTTGTTTTGCTAGCAAAGAATCATTAAACATGGCTAAGTTTCTAAATTCCATCCCGCCTACTGTTTTTGATTTTGTCATCTCTATTATATATATGATTTTAAATTTAATATAAACAAATGTAAGCCTTCATTACATAATTTTAGAGTATATTTAATTATCAATTAGAAACCAAATAGTACACATTTTTAAAGAGGTTTAGAATATCTTATCACATAGCAACGAACCCATAATTTATGATTAATTGATACCTTAATCTAATATGGCCAAATTTCAAACTTCAAATGTCAAATCAATAAATTTATTTTAAGATGAATCAATAACTCAAAATTCTCACGGCAATAATGTGAAATTAAATTCAAATTTCATATTATAAGAAAGGGGAAAAAAAAAGAAAAAAAGAACCAATGCAAAAATTAAATGTTTTGTTCACAATTTCACATTCTAGCTGAAATAATTGTATCGATCAAAATTTAGTAGAATAGGCCTAAAATTTAGGCTAAGGTGAACAAAGGAATGACTCGTATTGATTAACTAACTTCATTTGGTTGTTATTACTGTAACGAAAATGGAATTGACAATTTTGGTTTAGAGGACACTACCAAGTAACATAAGTTAACGGTTTAATACTTTAAAAATAGTCATTATCAATTATCATTAAGGAAATAAGAGATAAAACTCCAAAAACTCTATATAAAAAAGTTGGTGGAGATTATGGGCTCCTCGCCATGTGATAAGATCATATTCTAAACTTCTTTAAAACTCTGTACTATTTAGTTTCTAATTGATAATCTAATATGCTATATATAAAATTTTGTAATGGAGGCCCAAATTTATTTATTTTTCATTTAAAATAAGTTAATGGTAATTCTGAAACGCTACATCAAAATAGACCAATACTAAAACATGCTATTACAATGGACAAACCAAATCAATGGGTAAAATGGAATTGAGAACTTTATTTTAAACGCGAGAGGTCATGTGGCTGGTTTCAAGTTCGCAACATTAGCTAGAGCACAATTGTTAAAACAAAAGATTTTGATGTATCACAAATTGCTTTTAGTCAGAATAAACGCATTTTCATACAATGATCAACTACAATTCAGAAAATAAATATGATTTGCGTATAACATGAACAATAATAAATAGTTTTACTTGTAATAACACGTGCTAATATTATTTTCATATAAAACAATATAATATAAGATTAAGTGTTACACCCAAAACCTTAAAAAAAGTTTTGAATTTTCTGGAAAACTAAATTGATGTTTTATATATCTTTTCCTAAAAAAAGTTTGGAAATTTAGAATGAGCTAGAAGTATTAAGTATTAACGCATCCAACGATGAGTAAAAATCTTTGTGCAGCTTATAATACCTGACTTTTTTTTTTTTTTTTTTGCAATTTAGGTAAACACATTAATACAATCTATTTTGTGCGTGTGTAATCTAACTCAAGCATCTCTGTGACTTGCAATCCTTATGAAAACAGTATGATCATACTTTTTATGACAAAAATTGTTGAATGGTTTTAGTATTATCGTCGATTGGGCAATCTTATACATATCTGATGTTGAAAAGATAAATTATGAGTTGGGCGGTTTCGTCTTTTGACAAAGAATTATAATATCATAATTCATAGGCATGGTAAAACAAAGTTGGCCGACACAACCTTTGTTTATTGGATCCACATTCATTTAGGGACTTTTTGTCCAGGCAATTTATTTTTTTAGGCCACAGCATTATATGTTTAATTCAACCAAAAATTATTACTAAACAAGAGAGCATAGTCCGACGTCAAAGTTGGGCTTTGAACTATGGGTAAGGCACTTTAAAGCACGACTAAAGTAGAGGTTTAAGATAAGCTTTGCAATGCACACCAAAGAAAGAAAAAGAATACCTAAACTTAATTTTTACCAACCCGTTGGTTCAAAAGATCAATTTCAATAATTTTCAATATGATGTTGCTATTTGGTGATAAATTTTTACCAATATCTTGCTGTATTGCTAAAACCTTTGGAGTCATCCTTGGTCAGTCAATTGGACTGATCGTCACCACAAATGCAGTTCATGAGATGACATTCATAATAGAAGATTTTAGATTTGATCTGAAGCTCATTGTGGGGCCAAATCAATAAATTTATCTACCAAGTAGAGTCTAGAGCCAAGGGTTTGTCTTAAATTATAAACTTCAATTATAGTAGCGAATATCTTTGTCAGGGGTAATGATGCACCCCTAATGGTTTTTCCTTTGGAGGTTCTCCATTGATTTTCTACTTCGTCATCATATCGCATGATTTTTTTTTCCTTTTTTTGTTAAATATTAGTTTTGATATACCATATTGAATATGCTAGAATAAATACTAAAACAGAAACATAAAATAAAGAATACAAGAACACACGAGTGTTACGTGATTCAGCCTAACGGCTTACATACACGGAGGAAACCCTTAAGAGTTACATCTTTAATATATGAGAGCGTACGTAGTACAAATCTTGTATTACAATAAGTATAACATGAGTATATATAGGAGACTAAATCCTAGACTAACCATACATTAGTAAGGTAGACTCTCCCTAGTAGGAGACTTTTCCTCTCGGCTGACACGAGACCTTTCTCCCTTCACTGGGGCCTTTCTTACCCATTTACAGATTCCTTTCTATGTGCAACAACCATTTCCCCTTTTAAAAAAAAACCCATTTTCCATCACACCCATGGACGAAACAGTCCTTAAAGACCTCCAAAAACTCAAACTAACCAAAGAAGAAGGAGAAGAAATCTGCATCACAAGCACAACCCAAAGCAACCTCCTTGAAGAATGTTCTCTAAGCCTATTTGGCAAGCTCCTTTCAGATCGCCACCAAAACAGCCGTGCACTCAAGAATACTCTCAGAACGGCATGGAAGCTGGGATCTGATCTACGGATTGTGGATGTTGGTAACGGTATTATGCAGTTCAAGTTCGGTTCTAAATTTCAGATGGAATGGGTCGAAAAGAGTGGCCCGTGGAATTTTGAAAACAACTTGCTCCTCTTATGTCGCTGGAGAGCAGGACTTACCTCAACAAACATTGTCTTTACCCACTCTCCTTTCTGGGTTCAAGTATGGGGTCTTCCTTTTGAGTTTATGAATGAGGTGGTAGGCAAAGATATAGGAGGCACAATAGGAAATTTTCTGGAGGTAGATAAACGATCTTGGCAGTCCGATCAAGCAAAGTATATGCGCATTAAAGTAGATGTTCAGCTAGACAAACCTCTTCGCAGAGGAGGTTTCGTTTCCAGTCCTGAAAGTGGAAAACATTGGGTTTATTATAAGTATGAGAGGATTCCTACACTTTGCTTCAGGTGTGGTAGGATCGGGCATGATGTTAAGCACTGCACAGATTCGGTGGTAGAGCATGAGACTAACACCCAATACGGTGACTGGATGAGAGCGGGTTGGGAGTCAAAATGGGGACCGAGCAAATCCAGAACTACCAGTAGCGATGGCAGAACCGTGACGGCGAAGGGCACTGATGTTGTTGGAATGCGGGCCTCTGCGAACATCATGGGCATATCTGAGCCTGACAGCCTCGGTGAAACAAATGGGTCTAATACAAACCCAGTTTTGGGGTCTACCCAAGGGGTCTCCTCTGCAAAAAATCTGTCCTCTCTGCTCTTACAGACAGCGGATATGCAGGATGGATGGGACAAAGGCGAAAATTTGAATTTGAAGAGTATGGAGAAAGCTAAGGGATCCTCACGTGACAGTGGTATAAAGGAAATATCTAAAAGCTCTCTGGATCCCAAGGAAGACAAGTTGGACGAGTGCTCTTCTGTGGGCCAAGCGCAGGAACTTAAAGGAAAAGCCCACGAAATTACTAGTCCACAAAGGCAAAAATTGGACCGTAAGTGCAAAGGGGTAGCCACTCCTTCTGTGAAAGGCCCTACTAGAGATACCCAACAAAAGAAAAAGCCCAGTTTGAAGAAAATTGCTAGGCAAGCAGCCCAACATCAAACACAGGCCTTTGACACAGAAATGTTTAACTCAGACGTGGGAGTGGGTTCCAAAAGGCCAGGTACGTTTGAATATTTAGAAGTTGAAGAAAACAGAGCTCAAAAACGTTTATTCATTGCTCCCTCCCCCCCTCACTCTTCTCCCCTTGATGATATATCGGCGGTGGCTGCTTTGCAGCACCGCCGGGAGCAATGATTGCCCTTGGATGGAACTGCCGGGGGCTTGGGAACCCCCGGACAGTTAGAGTGCTGCGTGAATTTATGCAGCGTTGGGCTCCCAAAATTGTCTTCCTTGCGGAGACAAAATTGAATAAAAGAGAATCGAACAAGAAAAGAAGAGCTATGTCTCACCTGAATTGCCTTTTTGTTCCTAGCAAGGGTCAGAGTGGTGGTCTTGCAATGATTTGGACAAAGGATACTTCCCTTGACATTGTAACTTACGGCCCTCATCACATTGATGCCATTGTCACTGAGCCTGAATCCGGTTTTAAATGGAGAGTCACCGGTTTTTATGGTCACCCTGAAACGCACCAAAGACACGAATCATGGAAGCTTTTAACTTCTCTCCATCATCAGTACCAGCTCCCTTGGCTCTGCCTGGGGGATTTTAATGAAATAGTCTCTATGAGTGAAAAACAGGGAGGTGCACAGAGGTCCCAAAATCAAATGGACGGCTTCAGAAATGTGATAAATCTTTGCAACTTTAGAGACTTGGGGTACAATGGGTCTGATTTCACATGGTGTAACATGAGAGAGGGGGTTGACAGGATTTATATGCGTCTTGATCGGGTGCTTGCAACGGATGACTGGAGAAGCCATTTCCAAAATACGAGGGTACACCATCTCATCGACTCCACCTCTGATCATTGTGCTTTGCTTGTTTCTAATATGGTGGTGGTGCAGCCTCCTCAGAGGCGCCGTTTCCACTTTGAGGCGATGTGGACGCACAAAGAGGAATGTAAGGAAGTTATCAAAGAGGCTTGGAACGCCAGTCTAGACACAAGTACTCCCGAGGGGCTTGCCCTTAGCCTTAGGAAGTGTGCTGCGGACCTTTCAAGCTGGAGTCATTCAGTCTTTGGCCATATTCCTAAACAGATACAGACAAAAAGGACAGCCCTTCAATCTCTTATACTCCGTGATTCCGAAGGTAGTCTTGGGGCTGAAATAAATAGTTTGAGAAAGGATTTAAATGAACTTCTTGATAGTGAGGAGATATACTGGAACCAAAGGTCAAGAGTTCAATGGCTAAAGGAAGGGGATCGCAACACAAAATTCTTCCACTTTAGAGCATCTGAAAGGAAGAAGAAGAATACTATTTTGGGACTCCGGGATGATAATGGAAATTGGTATGATACAAATGACACCATTGCTGATATTGCTGTGCAGTATTTCAGGAATATATATACATCGTCCCAGCCAGCTTGCTTTGATGATGTTACAACAGCAATCCCAACCCGTGTTACTGAGGAAATGAACAGAGACCTGATCAAAGATTTCTCCAAAGATGAAATTCTCACTGCACTAAAGCAAATGCATCCAACTAAGGCTCCTGGACCCGATGGTATGTCTGCAATCTTTTTCCATAAATATTGGGATATTGTAGGCAACAGTGTTACTAACATGGTTCTAAATGTGCTTAATTCTAATATGCCTATTGCTGAGTTGAACAAAACTAATATTACTCTAATTCCAAAGAAAAAGTCTCCAACTCATATGGCTGATTTCAGACCGATCAGTTTAAGCAATGTTGCCTATAAAATCATTGCTAAAGTTCTCTCCAACAGGCTCAAGGCTGTTCTTCCTCAGATTATTTCTGAAAATCAAAGTGCTTTCCTCTCTGAGCGCCTCATTACTGATAACATTTTGGTGGCTTATGAAATGATGCACTACCTCAACAACAAGCGTGAGGGGAAAGAGAGTTTTATGGCTGTAAAGCTGGATATGAGCAAAGCTTTTGACCGTGTTGAATGGGGGTTCATTGAAGCAGTAATGGAAAAGCTTGGGTTTCATAGGAGGTGGATCAGCCTAATCATGCACTGTATAACTACGGTCACATACTCGGTTCTTATTAATGGCAAGGCTTACGGCTGTATCAGTCCCACTAGAGGCCTAAGGCAGGGGGATCCTCTCTCCCCCTACCTCTTTATTCTCTGTGCTGAGGGTCTCTCCTCTCTCATTACTCGGGCTGCTCAAAATAGGGAGTTAAATGGTATTTCTATCAGCCGGGGATGCCCTCATGTGAGCCATCTGTTCTTTGCTGATGATAGCTTGCTCTTTTGCCGTGCAAATAGCCAAGAATGCCGCAAGCTCATTGACATTCTGGCCATGTATGAAGCTGCTTCGGGTCAAAAAATAAATACAGAAAAATCATCTGTGTTTTTCAGCCTCAATGCATCCCAAGAGACAAAAGGGGTGGTTTTTGAAATTCTTGGCCCAATGCAAGACTCTAGGCACTCCAAGTATCTCGGTCTCCCATCCATCATTGGAAAGTCCAAAAATGAGGTTTTTGCAGATGTCAAGGAGAAGGTGGGGAAAAAACTTTCGGGGTGGAAGGAAAAAATGCTTTCTATGGGTGGAAAAGAGATTCTTATCAAAGCAGTAGCTCAAGCCGTGCCCACATATACTATGAGCTGTTTTCTTCTTCCAAAGGGCCTATGTGATGATCTTGAAAGCATGGAACGCAACTTTTGGTGGGGGCAACGGCAACAAGAGAAAAAAATTGCTTGGGTCGCTTGGAAAAAGATGTGCAAATCCAAATCTCAAGGGGGTATGGGTTTCCGAAATCTTCATGCTTTCAATTTGGCCATGCTAGCTAAGCAAGCATGGAGACTTCTCACTAGGCCGGACTCATTGATTTCAAGAATTTACAAGGCAAGATATTTTCCATTTTCGGATGTTATCAATGCTCAATTGGGCTGTAACCCCTCCTATGCTTGGCGTAGTATCCATAGTAGTCTCGAAGTTATTAGGAGGGGCACAAGGTGGCGTGTTGGAAATGGCAAAATGATTCACATTTGGGAGGACAAATGGCTCCCTACACCCACCACTTATAAGCCAATCAGCCCGCCCTGCTACTTTGATGATTTCCCCATGGTATCCGCCCTCATTGACCAGGATACAAAGCGTTGGAAAGCTGACCTGGTTAAGACAATTTTTCTCCCTTTTGAAGCGGACACCATTCTTAGCATTCCCCTTTGCTACTCTCTCCCGGATGACAAGCTTATTTGGTTGGGAAACACGAAGAAAGTTTTCACGGTCCGGAGTGCTTATTATGTGGCCCTGCCGCTGGTTGAGACTAGCAATGGGGGTGAATCATCAACCGGTGACTCCCGGTTCTTATTATGGAAGAAGGTGTGGCATCTCAATCTACCTGAGAAGATTAGAATTTTCGCTTGGCGGGCATGTATGAACGCCCTTCCTACAAAGCAGAACCTAAAAGTAAGGGGGGTCAATACAGATGATAGTTGTCCTCTGTGTGGCCAAGGCCCTAAAAATACTATGCACGCCCTCTTTAACTGTGACTGCTCAAAGCTGGTTTGGAATTTTTGGGTTGGAAGACCTGTTTTCTTGGATGGTAGGGCTTTGGACGTTATTGATGTGGCTCTCCATGTTATTCGGCTTGGCAATCCAATGGATTTAGAGACCCTTTTTGTTACTGCTTGGTACATTTGGTTCAGCCGAAATCAGTTTGTGCATGAATCCCTCTCCACTCCTCCTGGTCAAATATGGGACTCGGCTTTGAGACTTGCTAAGGATTTTAAGGGTGCTTTAACTTCACATAGCTTCCAGCAAGGCCCGTGCCTCTCTTTGGTCTCTTCCTCCACCGGGTTTCCATAAAGTAAGTGTTGATGGTGCTACCTGTCCTAACGGCTCAAATTCATGTATTGGTGTTATCATTCGCGACTCAACTGGGCTTGTCACAGCTGCTTTGAGCAAACCTCTGTTAGCCCCTTATTCCCCTGAAATTGCCGAAGTTCTTGCTTTGGAAAATGGCGTTCTCTTGGCACATGAAATGAATATTACCCGGGTAATTTTTGAATCGTACTCTCTTGCAACAGTGCAATCTGTGATTGCTATGGAAGCTGGTGGTCCGCTAGGCCATATCATCAGTGGAATCCGTTCCTCTATGCTCCATTTTTTCAGCTGGCGTCTTCACCACCTGAAACGGGATCACAACAGAGCAGCCCATGAGCTCGCCCAACTGGCCAAATCTGCTGGTTTTGCTCAGGTCTGGAAAGAAACCTCCCCTCCATTGCCACATTCTATTCTTTTTCCAGATCCCACTTAGACTACATTGTTTATGTCTTTGCTGCCTACTCTGTTGTAATGCCTTTTTGGGCTCTTTTATATTGAATGAAGTTACTCTGTTTCAAAAAAAAAAAAGACTAACCATACATTAACTATGGTTAACAAATTTGTAATACAAGTAGGAGATTCATCTTGCACACGAGGTAGGATTAAGATTGTGCCTATTACATATCTCTAATAGTTGTACATGTAAAATGGTTATAGGGAACGACCATTGTGACTTCCCCTTACTTGGATGTGACCATATCGCATGTTCATTGTCTTATGCTTTATTTCTTTACATAGAGGTGACTTGCTTAAATTGATAATCAACATAAGCCGATTGATTTCACTGCATAATCAATTAAGTAGTTCATTCTCAAAAAAGAAAAGAAAAAAAAAAAAAAAGGTAGTTAAAACAGTTATTTTTAGAGACATTGCTTGGATGATTACTTTTGTCCAGGTAAACAATTATATTACTGGGTCTTGATAAATTTGGGAAATTTTATTGGATGTGAAATAAAAGACAAGTGAAATTGATTCACATAATTGGATCGTGCTTTATGAAATTTTCAAAACTTTGTAACAATAATAATAGGAGGAAACAAAAATACAAAGTCTGGCTAATACTTTTGAGTAGAATAAAATCAACAACCTCAAAGGAAGCTGTTGATATATTTTTAAGGATTCCATCGACAATAATCTGGTATGTTTTTTCTGTAGGATGATAACTATCAAAAAGCACATACTTGGAGTCATCTGTACAAGTGAAAGGGGTTAATTGGTTGCACAGTATTACTACCTCTATATATCCTGTGCCATAGCAACCTTTATTTGCAACCTCAAAGCCTGAAATTAAGAATATTTAAAAATAAAAGGCAAATAAATAAAAAATTAAACCATTTGAAATTATAAAGAAGAGGTATATTACCATATTTCTTTGGATTTGTTATGATATCAAGTAGAGGGTTGTAGAAATCAATATAGACCACCTTTGCGTTAGGCAGATTGTTGTTAAGGTAACCCAGCTCCCTGGAAAGTTTATCATTGAACACTTGCGATGCTTGATTCGGCTCTTTTGCACACTTTCTTCTGAGCTTCCACCCAAAGTTCGTTGTGATGGCAAACATCCTAGTGGTGGTACGCTTAAAACACAAATTCTCCGTGCTCCTACTCCATATAGTTCCCTCAAATACTTTGTAAGAAACATCATTTTCCACTGAAGATGCCCACCACTATATTAATTTTAACATCAAAGAATTAAGTAATATATTATGTTGTTATTAAATTTATATGGTGTTTGATATTTTGAATTATTAATTTTTTGGACACGGTCTAAGGTATACAACTCACATTTTCTACCTACAAAGTATTAAATTATTAATGAGGTAAGATGTAAGGCAACTTGTTGATTAATATATACATTATACTTCCCCTTCTCTTTATGGGAAGGTTTCTCAAAAAAAAAAAAAATATACATTATACTTGTGCAGGACTAACATATTATAAGAGGAGTAATATATATTGGATGCATAAAATATCTTCCCGTTAACATGGGATCTATGTGGGTTGTGAACTTAAGGTTAAGCATCACCTATCATACTTGACTTGTTAGGCTGCTCATTGTAATTGGGATGCCCTTTACCAATTCTTCTCTCCCTGCTTAGGTTTTCAAGAAGCATGAGATGGGGCTAGGCCCCCTTCCCTTTTTCCTTAATATATAATTTTATTCACAAAAAAATTATAAGGGAAAAATTAAGGAAAAACAAAAGAATATTGACTTACCTTGACGAAAGTAGAAGACAAATTGAGCAAAAGATCAGTGTAAGAAGGAACATCGTATTTGGCTTTTCTAATTCCAGAAAGATAATAGGCATTGGCAATGTCATTACTACCAGCAACCACAAAGACTACACTTTTGGCTAATATGAAGTCTGTTCTTTATTCGCCAACAATTCCTTTCAACTTTCCTATGTATTGCTCGAAGTCTTGTAATTGCTCAGATAGTGGAATGATTGACTCTATGTATTTTAAAAAAAAAAAACTGAAAATTAAGCATCATTAAAAAATGACTATATAAAAAATTGCAAAAAAAAAAAAAGAAAAGATAAAGAAGTGTATAAAATGCGCATACCGCTATTTTAGATGTTAAAGGATCATATCCTGCGCCACCTGAAGCAAAGCTTACACCTGATAAGAGATCTTTGGGTTGCAAAGTTGGATCCTTATATGCTGGTAGGAGCTCTTTAATTCCTAATTCTTTCACTGAAAAGAAAGAAGAAAAATTGGATTACTTCTTATAGTCTGTTTGCATACAGCTTTCTCATTTAGATTTTATGTACAACTTTTTAAAACCTCACTTTTCCAATGTATAAGTACTTTCAAATAAAAGCTAAATAAGTTGATGCCAAACTCAAACTTAAAATGAAGGACAGAAAGAACAACTCTTAACAAACACTAACTAATTTAGGATTTTGAAACGACCTGTTTGGTTTGATGAGGCACAATTTTTCAATTACAAATTTAATTTAGTTCACCCATGACATATAAAACCTCTATGAATTTTTATTTGAACACTTTATGATATAGTTAGAGGTCTATAATGTTAGACATACATGCGTGAGTGAAAGTTATACACAAAAACAAAATTATATAAGTGCAATAATTAATATAAAATTATTAGGCCCAAGTGTATATTCTTAATTTTTGGTCTAAGTTGTGATGTTATATATATTAAATTCTGAATTAGAGGGTTTATTTATTTATTTTTATGTTGCCTTGCTAACACATAAAAGGCCAAGCCATTAGTAATTGCCATTGATGTAGACAACTCATTCACTGAAATGAACAAATTATCCAGTAACGCACATAAACGAGCCCAGATAAAGGTCTGCTGTAAGAAAGAGTGTTTCTATTTTTCTCTTCGTAATGTTTAAAAATGTATAAACATTCTTCTCAAAAAAAAAAAAAAAAAAGTATAAACATGGACTATCATCCACTTAAATATGTTTGATGGGTTTCCTAATCTTTGGCCCAACCCAATCTCAATACATGAACATTGTTGTATGTGACAGCTTGAGTCAGAGTCGGATTGTCACTAAGACCAAACCAAACAAGACAATTGTGAATTGTCACTAATTGCAACCAAAAAAAAAAAAAAAAAAAAGAGGAAAAAGCCCGAAGAACTTAATTCATAATTTTCACCTCCTTCCATGGTTTTAAAAACCAAATCGGTTATTTTTTTTTTAAAAAAAGTTCTTGATTCTCTAGAACTAAATCAGTCAAAGAATTATAAAAGTGAATAGTTCTCAGTTCTTTAATCCGATTAGAGTTAGATCGATAGTCAAACCAATAATGTTATATATCTAATTTAATTTATAATTTTAAATTTATATTAATTATTCATATTTTTAAAATTACACAATAAATAATTTAAATATAAAATATTTACTAAAAAAGATTTTTAAAATAATATAATAATGTTTAAGTGAGTATACACTTTTATATTAGAAAAATAAAAACCATGTCCAAATATTCCACTAATATATTGTTTCAATTATGGAATTTGTAGGGAGGAAAGGCCCAGGAATGTATATTGAGCCGTGAGCCTTGTCCAAGGACAAATAGATGTTAGCGAAGAAGTACAATAAGGGTTTGGAAGGTAGTTCGAGGAGAAATGTCTTTTCGGCTTAACAGAGTAGAGGTCAGAAGAGTTGACTTGCAATTAAGAGCAACACTTAGGACAATTCTGCTGATAAGGATAAACATCAGGAGGGAATAGGACAAAGAGAAGTCAAGAAATATCTAAGAGAAAGCTGTTATCACCACAATAAATGCTCTGTAGCTAATTCTCTGGCCGCATTAATGTGGAAGTGATACCTGAACAGTGATATTCAGCCTTATAGCTATCCCCAAAGACTTCAAAAAGGTGATGAAGGGACAAGTATCAAAGCAAGCAACTTGCCATACACGTGGAGGGTGGAGATGAAGCAAAACATGGTAATATAAGGAAGAAAAACCCCATTACAGGAGGGGCAGCTAAGAATCCATAGAAAAAACACTATAGCAACGAGAACTGAAATTGTAATAAAGTCTAAGAGAAATATATACAAGAGCTAATCTCCTCGGACTTTGCCGAGGAAGATTTTCTTTGAACCAAACTAATTTATCTTTGTTTTCTTGTAATCTTTAACCCATGATGATTGTTATCCAACTCATTGAAGTCTAGTTTCAAGCCTACTCTCTACAAATTCATTGCATTGGGTTCTTTGGGCCTTAATCCATTTGTCTTTTGGATACAAGATCCAAAACCTACCCCTACAATTGGCACCGTCTATGAGAAACTTAAGATTTAGTGAGATCAACGTTCAGCTATGGTAGGTTCAGGGCCAAACCGAGAAGAGTCTGTTGTTCCTAATGTCAAGATCAGTTTTTCTATCTTGAACAAATGAGGGATCAAGAGGTTAGTGTGCATACCACACATACTATTAGGAGCCAATCTCGAAGTGGGAGTCACGTCTCTCATGAAGAGAACACTAGAAGCAAGCAATTGGAAATTGATCGTTTGTGGAGGAGGTTATGGCGCGAGAAACAGAGAGGGACTCCTTTAAGTTCTGACCGTTCTTCTGATGATGATATGGATAATAGTTACTGGCCCAGGTCAAGGACTCCTCCCAGTGAGTCTTTTTTGTGCGATGAGGATCATTATTATGGGCGAAGAAGGAAAAGTCCATCTCGCAAAGGTCTGGGCAATGATGCTATGAGTAGGGCTCTAAACCAGATTTCTAAGTCACCATTTACATGAATGATTAAAGGAGGAAAACTTCCTCAATGTTTACTCAGTTAACATTCACCATGTATAATGGTAGAACACGCCCTGTGGAGCATGTTAGCCACTTCAACCAGAAAATGGCTGTTCACTCAAAGAATAAGACCTTGATGTGTAAGGTATTCTCATCCAGTTTGGGGCCTATGACAATGAGGTAGTTTGATGATTTGAAGGAAGGCTCTATTAACTCTTTTAAGGAGCTTATTAGGGCATTCGGGGCTCGTTTTGTTACTTGCAGTTCTTCGGCCTTTGGACTCCCTATTGTCCATGACCATGCCAGAGGGGGAAACCCTGAAAACGTACTTTGACAAATACTGGGAGATGTTTAATAAGATAGATGAGAATTTTGACAATGTGGCTATAAGGACTTTCAAGGTCAGCCTGCTTGCCAAACACGATTTGAAAAAGTCTTTGACAAGAAAACCTGTTAGGAGTGTACGTCAGCTCATGGATTGTATTAATGAGTACAAGTGGGTCGAGGAGGACGAACAACAAGGGAAGGGGAAAGTAGAGGTAGTCCCTCAAGATAGAAGAGATTTTAGGTTGGAGAGGTACAATAACAACCGACTTCGAAGAGATTTTGCTATGCATACTGGATCTACTATAGCTCAAGTGGTTAGCACTGTGTTCCGAGAACCAGTACACCAAATCTTGGAAAAAATTAAGAACAAACCTTACTTTAAATGGCCAAATAAGATGGGAGGAAACCCCACGAAGCGTAACTAAAGCCTTCATTGTCAATACCACCAAGAGCGGGGGTACACTACAAAAGATTGCAGGACTTTGTGAAGTCATTTGGAGCAATTGGTTAATATTGGCAAGTTAAAGCAATTCCTGTATCAGCCCAACGGACAGGGCAATCAGGCAAGGTCGGGGGCTCAGAGAAGTGCTTCTTCTAAGCCACCTTTAGACACAATTAGTGTTATTCTTGCTACTCTAGGAAGAACTAGTTCTCATCCATCCATGGTGATGTCTATATCTCAGCCATTAACAGAGGACTTGTCCCTTGAGCCGAAGAAGGGTAAAATGGAGGTCCGACCAACATTGAGTTTTTTTGATGAAGATAAAGTTGGAACCTTGCAACCACATGATAATGCCCTAGTGGTTACCCTCAGGATAAAAGAGTATGATGTGAAAAGGGTGTTGGTAGATCAGGACAGTGGTACAGAGATCATATACCTTGATTTGCATAAGGGGCTCAAATTGGAACCTGAGGACTTGGCTTGCTAGGATTCACTCTTGGTGGGTTTTGATGGAAAAATTGTTATCCCGAAGGGCCAAATTAGACTACCTGTGCAAGCAGGGTCAAAGGTTATGGATGTAGACTTTATTGTGGTAGACGCTTACTCCCCCTACACTGCCATTGTGGCAAGACCTTAGCTTCATGCCATGGGGCCTGTTTCTTTTACCTTGCACTTGAAGGTGAAGTATCCGTTCGGGGACTAGGTTGAGGAGCTAGTTGGGAGCCAATCCATGGTTAGGCAGTGCTTGATGGCTACAATTAGGGTTAGGCAGTGCTTGATGGCTACAATTAGACATAAAATTGGAGGTGAGTCCTCAGCCTTTGCTGAGCAGGGTTTATAGCAATCAAGGATGCTGGTATTGTTTACGGATGTGGCAGTTGAAGGGGCAAAGTGTGAGGAATTAGAAAAAGTTATTATTGGTGATGATAAGGAGAAGTTTTTTCGGGTTAGAGTTTGGTTGCCTCCTCAGGAAAAGGAAGAGCTGATAGTATTTCTTAGGAAAACTATTGATATGTTTGCATGGAATGCTTACGAAACCCCTGGGGTGGATCCAAATTTCATTTGTCATCATTTAAACGTCAATCCCTCTGTCATCCCTAAAAAGCAACCACATCGGTGCTCATCTAAAGAACATTCTGATGCTGTCAAGGAGGAAGTGGTTAAGCTTAAGCAGGTTGGGGCCATAAAAGAGGTGTTTTACCCTGAGTGGTTGGCCAATACAGTGGTCGTGAAGAAGAAAAATGGGAAGTGGCAAGTATGTGTAGACTTCATGGATTTAAATAAAGTTTGCCTAAATGATCCCTTCCCGATGTCTCGAATAGATCAATTAGTGGATGCAATTGTAGGCCATCTTCGGATGAGCTTCTTAAATGCCTTCCAAGGATATCATTAGGTACCATTAGCTCTAGATGATTAAGAGAAGACTACTTTCATTACGCCTACTGGGAATTATCATTACAAAGTGATGCCTTTCGGATTAAAGAATGCAAGGTCTACCCATCAGAGGATGATGGCCAAGATGTTCGAGCCTCACCTAGGCAACAATATGGAAGTTTATATAAATGACATGGTGGTGAAGAGTAAGATAGAGTTCGAGCACGTGAATGACCTCGGGAATACTTTTGAAACATTGAGAAAACACAAACTACCCCTTAACGCTTCTAAGTGTTCTTTTGGCGTTAGCTCAAGCAAATTTCTAGGTTATATGGTCACTCACCGTGGAATTGAGGTCAACCCTGACCAAATTAGGGAAATTAATGATTTGCAACCTTCTCAAAATCCCAAAGAAGTCCAGAAGTTAATAGGAATGACTGCTGCTCTGAACCGATTAATCTCTCTGTTAGCAGACAGGTGTAAGCCCTTTCTCCAGTTGTTGCATAAATGGAAAGGATTTGAATAGACTGAAGAGTCTGCCTTGGCCTTCCAGCAGCTGAAGAAGTATCTTTCTTGGCCACCGATTATGTCCAAGCCCAAGGAGGAGGAGGTTCTATTTGCTTACATTGCTATAGCCTCTCATGCGGTAAGCTTAGTATTGATACAAGTTGATAATGGAATGCAAAGACCAGTTTATTATGTGAACAAACCGTTGAATGAAGCAGAAGTTTGTTATCTACCATTGGAGAAGAACATTTTGGCAGTGGCGCATGCTACACAGAAGCTTCCTTATTATTTCCAAACTCACACGGTTATGGTTCTAACCCAACTTCCTCTTCAATCACTACTGTAGAAAGCTGATTACATCGGGAGAATTGCAAAATAGAGAACGATCCTAGGGGCTTTTGATATTAAGTATATGCCTAGCACCTCTATTAAAGGGCAAGTCCTTGCAGATTTGGTGGCCGAGTTTACTGAGTCTCCACTGGAAGAGGATAGGGAAAAACATAACATGGATAGAAAATCAGTTGGGATGATTTCCTTACAAGGACCTTTATCTTGGAGGGTATACGTTGATGGTGCAGCTAATCAAAGAAGAACTGGAGTGGGGCTAGTTGTGATATCTCTTAAAGGGGTTACTATTGAGAAATCCTTGAGGTTGGGCTTCTCAGCCACAAATAATGAGGCTGAGTATGAACTTTTGTTGGTAGGGATGGCTATGGTTCATAAAATGGGAGGAAGAGCAGTGGAGGTATTCTCGGATTCAAGATTGGTTGTAGGCCAAGTGAAGGGAGAGTTGGAGGTTAGGGATTTGAGAATACAGGAGTATTTGAACCAAGTTAGGCACTTGCAATCAAGATTTGAGTCCTTCACTTTACAGCAATTCCCTAGAAGCAGAAATATGCATGCTGACTCTCTTGCCACTCTCGTAACCTCCTTGGCGTAGAGTTTACCTCGGGTTATCCTGGATGAGGATTTATGTAAGCCTACTGAGATAAGAAGAGAGAGGGTCCAGATTCATCAAATTAGAGTGGGACCTAATTGGTTGGACCCCATAGTTCTGTTCTTTAAGGATAACATTTTGCCCGAGGAAAAGGGGGAGGCTGATAAAGTGCGAAGAAAATTCCATCATTTTTGGTTGTTTGAGGATCAAAAGTTATATAAGCACTCTTTTTCTAGGCCATATTTGCTATGCGTCCATCTTGAGGCAGTAGAGCCACTCCTAGAAGAATTACATGAAGGGATTTGTGGAAGTCATACAAGAGGCAGATCACTGTCTCATAGGACCCTCACTCAAGGATATTGGTGGCCAAGTATGCAAAAGAAAGTGCAAGAATACGTAAGAAAGTGTGACCAATGTCAGAGATTTGCTCCAAACATTCATCAGCCAGGGGGTGTCCTCAATCCCCTGTCTAGTCCCTAGCCTTTTGCTCAATGGGGCTTAGGTATTGTAGGGCTCTTCCCTAAGGCAACAAGAAATAGGAGATGACTTTTGGTCGGCACTAATTACTTCACCAAGTGGGTTGAAACTGAGCCGCTAGCAAATATTAGGGATGTGGATGCCAAAAGGTTTGTGTGGAAAAATATTGTCACTTGATTTGGGATTCCTCATACCCTCATCTCGGACAATGGGCTTCAGTTTGATAGCAAAGCTTTCAGGAGGTATTGTTGTGAATTGGGTATTAAGAATAGGTATTCAACTTTGGCTTATCCTCAGGGGAATGGACAGGCTGAGGCTGTCAATAAGGTCATAGTGAATGGGCTCAAGAAGAGGTTGGATGATGCAAAGGGCAAATGGGTGGAAGAGCTGCCACATGTTCTCTGGACATATCGAACTACCCCTCGTAGGTCAACAGGGGAAACACCCTTTTCAATGACTTATAGGGCCAAGGCTGTAATTTCTTTGGAGCCTAGATTCCCAACGCTAAGAACAAGCTTGTTCACTCTAAACAGCAATGACAGCCTATTAGATAAGAGCTTGGATTTGATTGAAGAGCAGAGAGAAAATGCCATGGTTTAGTTGCCATATTATCAACAAAAGCTCAAACAGGGGTATGACTCAAGTGTGAGGTTAAGATCGTTAACATCTGGAGACTTAATATTAAGAAAGGTTGTGGGTACTGCAAAAAACCTAGCATGGGGAAAGTTAGGGCCCAATTGGAAAGGGTTATACCATATCACCTCGGTAGCTGGTATAGGTGCTTATTTCTTAGAGATTTAGATGAAAATGTTATAGCACGTCCTTGGAATGTAAATAACCTGCGAATGTACTATTATTAATGAAAGGCAACTTTGCTATGTTTTTATTTCTGACATTATGTGTTATGTGTTATGTTTATTAATTGTTTGAATATTAAACAAAACCTCGGTCATGTCTGGCTCCTCGGACCACATACCTTAGGTAAATTAATATTCTTGATTACTTGTTTGAGTATTGAACAGAACCTCGTTCATGCCTGGTTCCTTAGACCACATACCTTGAGTAAATTAGTACTCCTCATTATTTGTTTGAGTATTAAATAGAACCTCGGTCATGCCTAGTTCTTTAGACCATATACCTTGGGTAAATTAGTGCTCATCATTACTTGTTTTAATATTAAATAGAACATCGGTCATGCCTGGCTCCTCGGACCATATACCTTGGGTAAATTAATATTCTTGATTACTTGTTTGAGTATTGAACAGAACCTTAGTCATGCCTGATTCCTCGGACCACATACCTTGGGTAAATTAGTACTCCTTATTATTTGTTTAAGTATTAAACAGAATCATGGTCATGTCTGTCTCCTCGGACCACATACCATGGGTAAATTAATACTCCTAAAGTAAATATTCATGTGTTAAACAGAACCTTGGTCATATTTGGCTTCTCAGACCATACACCTTGGGTAAATTAATGCTATTCAATATCTCTCTAGGTGTTAAACAGAATCTTAGTCATGTTTGGTTTCTCGGACCATAAACTATGGGTAAATTAACACCTACCACTACTTTGACATACTGTTAAATGGATGAGTAGGTGACATTGTAAGTAAGTACATGGTTAGAAGGAAAGCCCAAAGCACACATGGTCATATGAGCTGTTTGTTTCAAACATATAAGGTATGTTTTTTGGAGTTAAAATTACTCTTTATTAAAGATTGTAGACTTGGAAGGTTCAGCATGTTCTGCTGTTGGTTGTGTAGACTATAGCAACTATACTATCACTTGTACAGATAATTGTTGAAGTCAAGGATATAGGTAAATCTTAAGTTGAATGAAATTATATCTCATTTTTATATCAATTAAATATAAGGTAAAGCGAAATTTATGTTAGAATTTGCACAAGTACACAGCATAAAAAAAAGCTCTTAATTGTCATTAAGTTAAGACTTGGAAAAGGAAAAATAAGTACAAACTTTGCAAATGTTAACAACAACTACATGAAAAAGAAAAAAAAAGTCTATAAACTTTAGCTTAAGCCCTATTTGATCATCAGTGGAAGGTTGTCTTTTCCTGTGGCCTTAGTGGATTTAGTAGTTTCAACTACTGTGGAGGCTGAACCTTTGCCTTTGGGATCCTCCTTGGTAGGTATAGGAAGGGTTGCTAGAACAGTTTCTAGGCTCTAAGAGGCCTCCTTACCCGTAGAGGGGTCCTTGGGTGCAGCTGGAGGCTTGGTGGCATCAGGGGTCACTCCTTTGGTTTCATTCTTCTCCCTTTTAGCTACCTCAGTCTATCCTGCCTCTTTAGAAGGACTGTTGGAAGAAGGGAGGGCCTTGGTAGGGCTATCCATGCTAGGATCCATCTCCTTGGAGGCAATTTCAGTTTCGAAGCTTGGAGGGCCTGATGCTCGGATTGCAGGGGGATAGTAGACATTCTTTGCTCTCCTAAGGGCAAAGGAGGCCTCAACCCCAACCTAGTTGAGGGCCTCGTTCCATACTTAGAGGTAGTAAGTTCTACACACCCTAGAGACTTCAGCCTTGAGAGCCTCCTCAGTTTCTGCCACCCCCATGTCGTAACCATCCTGCTCGGCCTTTTCTACAGCTTTCTCCACCTCTTACAGCTTCGTCTTCAAGGTCCTTATCTGCTTCTTAGTTGCAGACAATAGATCCTCAGTCAGGCGTAGCAGTTTGTACTGAGTCTCAGCTTGCTTTTCGACCATGTGCAAGGCAGCCTCGGCACTCTTGCTCTCCCTGTCAGCCTCAGTCAGTTGGTTTTTTAGTTCTTGGATTATCTTCTCGGCCAAGGAAAAGGCTTCCACATCAACTATCCACCTGCTCTCTTTATCCTTCATTAGCCGATGGGACTAGTTCACCAGCTCCTCGGCCATGTGCATAGATTGAACAACCTATATAAAGGAAAATAAATGATAATAACACAATGGTTATACAAAGTAAGTGAAATATTGAGTAAAAAAAAAAAAAAATGATAATAATAATAATAGTAATATATATAAAATACTTACCGGTGCAAGGTCCTTCTTTAGACTAAGAAATACTTCGTGTCTCTTCATGGACCTGAGATCGGCCATGTCCCCAGATAGCAAAATGACCTGCTCCACGGCTTTGGCCACATACCCGGCCTTCCTGTGTTAGAAGTCCCTTATAAAAGTATTTGTTGGAAGAGAAGCTTCGTCCAATGTCAAGGGGAGAGGGAGGGGGGGAGGGGGGGGGGTTGTTCCAGGCTGGTACTTTAACTTGGCGGTCATGCCCCCTCTCTACCATGGATCCTTCACTTGTGGACCTTGTGTGAGCAGTTTTAGCTGCTTTGGCCCCCTTTTGGGGCTTAGCTTCCTTTGAAGGAAGGCCATTTCCTTCCTCCAACATCTCCTTACACTTCTGGTCCCTTTTCCTCTTCTTGTTAGCAGGATCAGGTTGAGGAGCCTGAGTTTTTGGAGGGGTGGGAGGCTTGGTCTGGATTGCCTTTTCGGGCACATTGCCTCCTACGTGGGACTCCAGCATGTCTAGAAGGCTTGATCTAGTCTTGCATTGTAACACTATCGTGTTAGGAACGGTTAAAGCTTCCTGGGTGTGGCTTACTTTTGCTGGGAGGAGGTGGCTAAAATCACTAGCTGGAGCTTCTAGGGATTGGGGCTGGTTGAAGACCTCGAAGTCGTCCTCAAGTCTAAGACTTCGACCACTTCTTCTTCTTCTTCCTTGATTGCTAGTTGAGAAGGAGTTGCTTCTTCCTTGGCTGTGTACCAGAAGGGTAGTTCTACCTACTGTACACCTTCCAGAGCAGGACCTGGGTTACGAAAACTCGGTACGTCGATGTTGATTAAGTGTAGGCGGCAGTCTTTTGCTTTGATCACGTACTTGGGTGCCTAGAAGCTGGATGACAGGGGATTGTAGCCGAGGATGAGATGGGCTGCTCTTAATTGCCCGTCTGTATTGACAAATATCTCGGCATTGAGTATTTTTGTCAAGTTTGGCTCGTTGACAAGGCTGAAGTTCGGGATAGCAGAGTATTTATCTGCAAGTTCATTAGAAGCAAAAATATTGTCAGAAAATAGCGCATATAATAGAAAAACTAAATTACAAGTATGAATAGAAAGAGTGAGCGAAGGAAATGTTAGTAAGAAAAAAGGGTATTGTTAGAATAATAAACTTAGGCCTAGATACTCCACCTAGCATCCCTTCTCTGTTCGGACAGTGAAGCCCATCGTGCCACTCCCCTGAGATGATTAGATAGTCCTTATTCATACCCTTGTTGGACTCAGGGAGACACGAGATGAGCCTAACCTCAGGAACTCCAATTTTTAAGTAATACCCTTGCCCTGTTAGTTTATGATGATTGTAAACCCAATTAACGTCGTGATGGGTAAGGTTCACACCCATCTTCTCGTTGAGGGCATCTACACTACCTAGAATCGTAAATATATTGGGGGCGCATTGGGTGGGGGAGAGTCTATGAGCAATTAAGTAATCCCTAGTTACTCTACCCATAGGGATTCTCATCCCTCCTTCTAGAAAGGCAATCATAGGGATTACAACTTCACCCTTCTGTCTCATAGCGTGCCATTCCCCCTGTTTACAATACCTAATGGAAACCCCCAGTGGGATTCGGTATTGAGCTTTAAAGCTCTCTATACCTTCTGGGGTGTCCACTAGGTAAGCAAATTTACCCATGTGAAAGAAAAACTAAAGGTAGTAGAGAGATGAGGTGAAGTTATGGGGCTAAGGAAGGAAGGGCTCTAAATAAAAGAAACAGAAGAGAAGATGAGAAGAAGAAAGTACTGAAAACGTGGGGAACATGGAGCTGTAGAAATTAAATGCAAGCGCATCTCGAATGCCAAAACGTCAAGAGTGTGCTTCTTGGCAGTTGAAAAGACACCTGCACAGATAGAGGTGATGTAAGAGAAAAGCAGAATAATTGTTATAATATTGAAATCCTCCTTTTTTTCAAGAAGCAAAAGAAGAGAGTTTCGAGGGGCTATTGTAGGGAGAAAAGGCCCAAGAATGTATATTGGACCGTGGGCCTTGTCCAAGGACATTTAGTAGCCTGAGGTCAAGTAGACGTTAGCGAAGAATTACAAATCAGTGAATTATGGAAGGATTCTGATCATGAGGGTTTAGGAAGGTAGTCCGAGGAAAAATGCCTTCTCGGCTTAATAAAGTAGAGGTCAGAAGGGTTAACCTACCGTCAAGAGCGATACTCAAAGCAATTCTACTGATAAGGATAAACATCAGGAGGGAATAGGACAAAGGGAAGCCAAGAAATATCTAAAATAAAGCTACCACCGCATTAAATGCTCTGTAGTTAACTCTCTAGCCGCATTAATGTGGAGGTGATACCTGAATAATGATATTCAACTTTACAGCTATCCCCAAAGACTTCAGAAAGGTGATGAGGGGATAATGTTCAAAGCAAGCAACTTGCCATACACGTGAAGGGTGGAGATGAAGCAAAAAAAGGTAATATAAGGAAGAAAGACCCTATTATAGGAGGGGCAGCTGAGAATCCATAGAAAAAACACTGTAGCAACGAGAACTAAAATTGTAATCAAGTCTAAGAGAAATATATACAAGAACTATTCTTCTCGGATTTTGCCGAGGAAGATTTTCTTTGAACCAAACCGATTTATCTTTGTTTTCTTGTAATCTTTAACCCATGATGATTGTTGTCTAACTCATTGAAGTCTAGTTTCAATCACACTCTCTACAAATTCATTGCATTAGGCTCTTTGGGCCTTAATCCATTTGTCTTTTGGGTTCAAGATCTAAAACCTGCCCTTACAGAATTATTTATCAAAAGAATTATGAATTTATCACAAAGTAAGGTAATTAGACTTTCCTTCAAATGTTTGTAGGTCTCATGACTCTAATCACAATTTATCACACCATTATTTCTATTAATTTTGTTGTATTTGTCCAATATTCAACTATTAAATAAAAAATCTTCATAGACTGCTAATAATTTCATTAATAATATTTATTTATTTATCAAAAAATTTAAATAATATATTTCACTAAAAATTATATTGTAAGTTGTTGTAACTATTTTAGAAAGAGACCAAGACAGAAGTGTTGCGTAGACATTTACAAAACATTTTTCATATTAAATTGAGATTTTATTTACTTTAATTGGAAAATTACATTCAAATTATCCTTTAATCATTCAACAAAATATTGATTATTTACCAAATTAATGGGAAAGCAAAGTTGAAACTTCAAAGTTAAATTTTAAACTAACACGTAATTAACAATTTAATTTACTTGTTATTAATTATGTAAATACTATTACAATAAAAAGCTTTTAAAGTTATTATTAATTATTCATCATAATATTAATAATGTAATAAATACCTACCATGAAAACGTGAGAGTACGGTTTATTTGTTTAGCAAAAAATTGAGAAAAAAAAAAAAAGTTTGTAAATTCCACGTGTTGGCTCCGTTTGTGTGTATTTGGGATTTGTTTTAAAAATAAATAGTAAAAAAACTAAATAAATAAAAACTCAATCTCGTTTTATAATCCATGTTAGGTCTAATAAATCTCTTTAAAAAAACACGAAAGATGACTATTGATTATTTATCATCAATAAGCACCTAACTTTTCTATTGATACGGGTTCACAAATTTTTGTTTAAAAAATAATTACACTTGTGCCTTGGGATGCACTTAACTCACTTGGACGAGAAATTATAAGGTCCTCATGATGGACAAGTAATGTGGTTCACTATTCTACTAAAAGACTCCCAACTGTTTAAAATTGCTGAGTTAGAATTTTTTTTAAAACAGAAACTGATTACCGACTCAGCAATTTTAAACAAGTTAAAGTCTTTTAATAGAAGACTCCTACTTGTTTAAAATTGTTGAGTCAGAATTTTTTTTAAACAGAAACTGATTACCAACTCAGCAATTTTAAACAAGTTAGAGTCTTTTAATAAAATAGTGGACAAGTGACGTGGTCCACCGTGAGAACTGTATAATTTCTCCACTTAGACATAGATTATGGATACCAAGCCTGTACTTTCCAAGAAATTATAAGATTCACATGGTGAACAAATGATGTGGTCCACCATTCTACTAAAAAACTTCCACCTGTTTAAAATTATTAGTTAGAAAATTTTTTAAAACAGAAATTAATTACTGACTCAGCAATTTTAAACAAATGGAAGTTTTTTAATGGAATGGTGAACAAATGACGTGGTCTACCAGAGGACTCTATAACTTCTCGTACTTTCCCCTCTTTTGGAATTAATGGTGCATTGATTATCATTTCACTGATTTTTGCATGTGAAATCTTAGAGTTTATGTTAGATTTAGTGAACAGTGAAAAAGTTTAAGTGGAAATTGAAGAATTGAACCCTAATATTTCTTTTGAAAAAACCAAAAATATATCACTCGATGTAAAAGTCATCAATGAATAGTCTCAAAGTTAAACATGGAGTTTTGGAGTATACTTTTGAATCCTTATCTTACAACTAGTTGCCTATTGTCAAACCGTGATCAGGAAAATGGCAGTGAAAAAATAGCTTAGGAAAAGAGAAAATAAAAAAAAAATAAAAAAAGTAACCTGCAGCCTGCAGGCAAGAGAATAAAAATAGCATCAAGACCATGAGTGTCACGAGTGTGTGTCTGTGTGAGAGAGACGGATATAGTAACCTAGGAAATCTGAAGGGACCTTTCCATTTGAAAATCTACCGGTTGGTATTCCTCCCTTGAAATCCCTCCCATATGGAAGAAAATTGCACTTTGCTATTGTTGTGGTGCCCGTATCAACAATGGAATCTCCAAACATAATGACTGCTGGAATTGTCTCGTTTCTTGTTATCTGAATAACAGCTTTTGAGGTGCACAAAATAGCAAAAACAAAAGAAAGAAAAAACAATGTGGTTGATGAAGAAAAAGTTTCAAATTTGAGTGAAGCATTGCTCTAGGCTTCTCTTTTGGGATTCTTCCAAAGTTTGAATTTAAATGGAAAGAATACAAGCAAATTATGAAATGTTGATCTTCAATGTTTCTTCCCCTCATTTTATAGTACCCAATCATAAAGCCAACTATTAATGTTATTTATTGCACAAAAAAATTGTTAGTCTAAAGGTACATTAAGTTTTTGAGTCCAAATCTTCTGTTTCATTTTTTGTACTTCACTCTATACTCCACCAACATGTTCACCTATTTAATTAAATCCTATCATTATGTCCATTTCTATTTCCATTACCCCAAATAAATAAAACCAACACAACACCACCACCACCAATCTTTGTTGTCATCGATTCCATCAATGTTGCTGGTTACGGCCAACCAATTTGTAAGACCAATGTCGTAAATTTTGTAATACCTATAACACTACTCTTACGTAATATTGCAACAATCTAAATGTATATTAATTTCATCCCATTTGGTATTCCAAGTAACAACATTGACAATTCAAGTAAAAGAAAAACGTATTTGGTGAAAATGATTGACAATGATGAAAGTAGCTTTTGTCTCGCAATTATTGTCTCATGTCAAATTTTCAAGAAATGTTTTTTTTTTTTTGGTGATTGTATAAGTTTTAGGGGTATTTCGGTTATTTTTTTAGGTTTATGGGGGTATTTTGGTAATTTTAAGATTTTGGGGGTATTTTAGTAATTTTCAGATTTTAGGGGTATTTTGGTCATTTTATAGGTTTTGAGAGTATTTTGGTCATTTTTTTAGGTTTAGAAAGTATTTTGGTAAGTTTTTAGGTTTTAGGGGTATTTTTGTCATTTTATAGGTTTCAAGGGTATTTCGGGCATTTTTTAAATTTAGGGAGTATTTTGGTAAGTTTTAGGTTTTAGGAGTATTTTGGTTATTTTTTTAAGTTTTGTGGGTATTTTGGTAATTTTAAGATTTCGGAGGGTATTTTGCCATTTTTAAGTTTCATAGATTATTTCGGTTATTTTTTACATTTTGGGGGTATTTCGGTTATTTTCTAGAAATTTAGATTTTATGTTGTTTATTTAAATTTTAGATGGGTTTTAGTGGGTATTAGTGGGTTTATCCATTAAGACCTATATAATTAAATAACATAATGAGTCTTTACCCATTTAACCCAAATATTCAAATGGGTTGGGTTAATACTTATCCAAAATTAGGTGGATAATGGGTGGGTTCATGGATATGGATAAAAATTATCATCCCTAATAACAACTAACCACTAATGAGTTGTTGTGAAAATATTGTGAACGTAGCACCTCACTACTTTTTATGACAAAAATTGTTGAATGGTTTTAGTATTATCGTCGATTGGGCAATCTTAATAAAGAAGATATCTAATATTGAAAAGATAAATTATGAGTTGGGCCGTTTCGTCCTTTTTTTTAATAGAGAGTTTCAACTTATGACGTTTGCTCTCTTGTGTAGGCAGGGATTGAATCCCAAATCTCTTATTCAACCATTAGAGATTTTACCAGTTAAGCTAACTGAAACCCACAGACTGTTTCGTCTTTTGACAAAGAATTATAATATCATAATTCATAGGCATGGTAAAACAAAGTTGGTCGACACAACCTTTGTTTATTGGATCCACATTTAGGGACTTTTTGTCTAGGCAATTTACTTTAGTAGGCCACAGCATTACATGTTTAATTCAACCAAAAATTATTACTAAACAAGATAGCATGGTCGGAGGTTAAAGTTGGACTTTGAGCTATGGGTAAGGCACTTTAAGGAAAAATTACACTTCACCATCCTAAACTATGTCCTAAATTACACTTTGCACCATAAACTATTCGAATGCACGGTTTGCTCCCTAAATTATGACCATTGTTACACTTTGCACCATAATGTCAGTTTTACTCTTAAGTTGGATGGAAATATGAACCATGTGTGTATTTCTTAAGTGGCACAAACTTAAAAGACCAAAAATCCCTCTTTCCAATTAATTAAAAACATTTTTTTTAATCTCTCTCATGCATATCAACTCCTCCCCAAATCAAAATCCCTGGAACCCTAAATTCCCAAATTAAAATCATCTTAAATACCACCACTACTCCACCATCGCAACAAGTAGCTTGACAAGTTTGGTAAGAGGCATGATCTTGTCACCTCGACATGCAATGTAAGAAATTTAGCTTCTTTACTGGCCATCTGTTGATTGATATTGAAATTTCTACAATATAGAATAGTCGTTGCAGAAATATATAGGTTGTTTCAAAGAACTCTAATCCATACTTTGACCAAATAGTAATCTTTTATTGTCCAAAAGTTTCATTGCTTTGTCTTTTGTTCCATATTAAATATATACCATGCTTCATGGAACCTACCTCGTAGAATAGGGACTTGTAGAATAGGTAAAAGGCCAATACCTTAGGGGCTGTTTGGTTTTAAAAAAACCATCACTCATCACTCCTCACTCAATTTCCGTCACTCATCACTTGAAATACCTCAATTTCCTAATCTCCACACGTTTGGCACATTATTTTCAACTTCTCATCACTTAAATATTTCTACTTTTTGTGGGACCCATACTTAACCCACTGCCTGAGCACCATACTAGCGTATACGTCCCTTTTTTTTTTTCTTTTTTTTTTTCCCATCACTTTCCCCCAATACCCAGACACTCGGTTCTCTCTTCCTTTCCGCCCCTCCATTCTCTTCCTTTCACCAAGTCCAAATAGCGCCGATCTCCACCTCACTGAGTACAAACAGCGCCGATCTCCAGCAAAGGAAATCCTCCCAGTGCTGATCTCCATCTCACCCAACGCCGATCTCCACCAACACCTAGCTTGCAAGATCACCTCCGACGAGCAGCAGCGGCGTCGATCTCCTCCATCATGACCCATGAGTTTTTTGCTTCTCCCTCCTTTATTTTGTTATTGTGGCTCTTTACATCTCTCCGGTTTGAGTTAGTTTGAGTTAGGAATTTTGTGGGTATATCGGTGATGGGTTTCCTTTGTATGGGTTTGGTGCTTGTAATTTCCTCTTTGATTGATTGAGTTTTCAATCCGGTGGGTTTCAAATTTTGGTCAAAGTATTGGGTGTTTTGAGGCCTTTTCCAATCCTTGACATTAATTTGAGATTACCCATTTTGTATTGTGTATTAAGTTCTACCACACGAGTGGATTTGCATTGATGATCTGAGTTGTGTTTGAGAAATTATAATCTTTGAATGTGGGTTGTGTGACAGTATAGGATGGAGTGGTAGACTGGGATAAGAGAGAGTAACTACCAGTGGGTATGGAGAGGCTGACTTGGGAAGAGAAAAGGAAGAAATTAATGGAAGGGAAAGGGGTTTGGTCTGGTATGAAGAGAGCCATTGGGGGAGTAAAGGTTGGCATTGAAATGACTATACACTAACCATGGGGCCCATTAGTTGAGTGAAATTACCAAAATGCCACCATAACTCTATTTCCATAACTTAAAAACACTTAAAACTTGTTTCCAATTTCCATAACTCATCACTCAAAAATCAGAGAATTAAGAGATGGAAACAAAACTTGAAAACACAGCCAAATAGACTTCCTCTCCATGGGACCCACCCGTTTTGAGTTATGAGTGATGAAAACAAAGTGATGGGTGATAAAAACTTGCAAATCCAAACAGCCCCTTAGCTTTTGACTTTCACCATACTTTCAACTACAAATTGACGGTTTCTTTTAGGGATTTAGGGCTTCTTTTGATCAGTGGTTTCACGGTGGTAGAGCAGCAGTGGTGTTAAAGATAATTTTGATTTAGGGATTCTTAATTTGGAGAGAGGAGCTAATGCGAGAGAGAGAGAGAGAGAGAGAGAGAGAGTTGGATAAAAAAACAATTGTTTTTAGCTTATTGGAAAGAGGGGTTTTTGGTCTTTTAAGTTTGTGCCATTTAAGCAATACACACATGCAAGTCGCATGCTTCATATTTCCATCTAACTTAACAGTAAAACTAACGTCAGGGTGCAAAGTGTAACAAGAGTCATAGTATAGGGTGCAAATCGTGCATTCAAATAATTTAGGGTGCAAAGTGTAATTTAGGGCATACTTTAGGGTCGTAAAGTGTAATTTTTCCGCACTTTAAAGCATGACTAAAGTATAGGTTTAAGAGAAGCTTTGCAATGCACATCAAAGAAAGAAAAAGAATACCTAAACTTAATTTTTACCAACCCGTTAGTTCAAAAGATCAATTTCAATATGATGTTGCTATTTGATGATTTTTTTTTGATATTTTCTTTTTGGATGATTTCTTTGTTGTTTTTTTTTTTTTTTTCTTTCTTTGTTTTTTTTTTTTTCTCTTTTTTTTTTGTTTTTTTTTTTTTTGTTTTTTTTTGTTTTTTTTTTTTTTTCAATTTGATAACTTTTTTTTTTTTTTCTAGTGCGTGACTGAACTTAGCAAAAAATACTAAGTTGCCTACGTACCCTTGAGAGGGATCAAGTCATCACGTAGTTCAAAATTTTTTTTGTTATTGATTTTTTTTTTTTTTTTTTTTGGTTCTTTTTTGCAAAAAGGGGGGCTCAGTGTGTAATAGTGGGTATCACCACTAATCGAACCCGAGACCTCTCAAGGGCGGCTTGGGCGTCCAACCACTACGCCACACTAGCAATTGTTGACATAGAGTGGGATTAATTTCTCCTTATTGGTACGCTTTCAGAGGTAATGGGAAGACATCATGTACTCTTGCAGCGTTACAGTGGGTAGTTTAAGCTCTTGCCGAGGAGCAATCCTCGATGTTCAAGCGTAGAAGTGTTTAAGGAACTTCCCATTGATGGGGCCGATCCTTGCATCATCATTGTTGATCAACTTGTACGCTTGGTTGGTGTTTGCCCCCTGCTTGAGAGTTGGAAGTACATCACAAGCAACGGTCACATGGTTTGACCCGACAACTTCATTGAAGTCTAGATCAATCTTGTTTTCTTTGGCAAGCTTCATGATTTGTTCTTTGAAGACGAAGCATTTTTGGATTGGGTGGCTAATGATACGATGATATTTGCAGTAGTTAGGGTCATCAACTTTCCCCATGTCTTCTGGCCGCTTGCATTCTGGCAATTCGATTAGCTTCAACTGTAATAGTTGTTCTAAGATGTTTGGCACATCTTCATCGGGGAACGGATATACTTTTTGCTCACGTTCCTTAAAAGTCAGACGACGCATCTCGCTCTTTTGCCATCCTTCAAGTTGTTTTTCATTTGCATTTGCTCCTCTTCTTGGAAGCTTAACTTCAGCAGTGTTAACAACCATTGGGTCTTTGAGGCTGACTTTTGCATTCCTATCATTCCTTCTCACTTCCCTTATGCTTTCTTCAGGTGTGGGAGGTTTTGTATTTCCGCGGCTAGCAATGCTCAGCTCCATGTCGTGCGCACGAGTTGCTAACTCTTCAAATGTTCGAGGCTTTATCCCTTGAAGGATGTAAAGAAGTCCCCAATGCATGCCTTGGATGCACATCTCTACAGCGGAAATTTCTGAAAGTCTATCCTTGCAATCTAGACTCAAAGAACGCCACCGATTGATATAATCAATGACGGGCTCATCCTTCCATTGTTTAGTATTGGTAAGCTCCATCATGCCTACCGTGCGCCGTGTGCTGTAGAATCGGTTGAGAAACTCCCTTTCAAGTTGTTCCCAACTATCGATTGACTCGGGTTCTAAGTCTGTATACCAATCAAAGGCATTCCCCTTCAATGAACGGACAACCTGCTTTACAAAAAGGCCTCCTTGAGTCCCTGCATTCTCACAAGTTTCTACAAAGTGAGCAATGTGTTGCTTAGGGTTTCCTTTGCCATCAAATTGCAAGAACTTGGGGGGCTGATACCCATTTGGCATCCTCATGTTATCGATGCGCTTTGTATAGGGTTTCGAATATGCGAGAGAACTTGTAGAAGAACCTCCATATTGTGCTCGAATAGTGTTCGTTATCATGTCTTGCAATTTTTGGACAGATATCGAGGCCATTGAGGTGGAATGTCTGTGTTGAGAAGTGCCTTCACCTCCTTTTCCTTTATCGACCTTAGCGTTTTCTCCTTTCAAGGTAAAGCCAGGTGGGTGCTCAGGACCAAGACTTGATTCACCCGAATCTTGTACCTCTAGCTTGTTCATTAGGGTTGCAATTTTCACATCCTTTTCTTCAAGTGATTTTGTGAGAAGGATGATCTTTTGTTCCATTTCAGCCATCTTTTCTTCCATGGTAGAGGTGTTAGTCATCATGACTGACACAACTTCCCAAGATGATGGAGAAGAAAGTGATTTGAAGTGGGCACGTGAAATCTCATCTTTTGGGTTCCCTTTGATGGGAGAGAAATCGTGCGAACAACTTCTTGTGAAGGAAGGAGAGGATTTGCCCCCATACTCGAGGTGTTCCAAGGTGGAGATGTCCTTATTGATGACATTGTTTCTTGTAAGAGGGTCTAAGGAGATGATTGTCTGGACCTTGGCTTCCTTGGTTGATTGAGATTGAAGTTGATTATGAGTTTTAGGTTGGCTACAATTGATTGCACCAATGTAGTTGTTGGTGGTAGCCGTACCAAGTTTAGTTGAAGTAGCTATTATTGAAGCTTGAATGTTCTTGCAAGTGGCCATTGGAGCTGGTAGCAAGATGATGTAGATTTCTTTCTTTGAAGGAGAATGAGATGAGAGGCAGAGATGTCCCACCGGGCGTGCCAGAATATGTGGACGACTAAATTTCTCGGTTCGAAATAAGTCAAACAAGTAAAAATAGTGTCATAAGTGTGAATTTGTATTGATGATATGCGTGGTACAATTCTCTGTGATTACAAAAGAGTTATCCTCTGATTCGATCTCCTTGAAAGATTTATTGATTTGGATTTGTGGTAATGTGATTTTGATTTGAACACCAAATATTCTTCAATTTGGCTGAAGAATGGATCGAAGATCTTTGAAACGGAATTATAATGAATCTCTGGCTATGAGCTTGTTAGAAATTCTTTGTTCTTCGTGTTCTTCGGATGTTCTTCATGTTCTTGGTGCGTTCTTCGTCTTTGAAGATTTGTGGTGGAAGTTCTTCGGGGCTTTAGAGGCTTGAATCCGTAGAGCTTCACTGATTTGTGATTTGTAAGGTTTCTGGAGGCTTTTGAGCTTGATTCCAGTGAACTTTGAGATCTAGGCAGGTAGTTTTGATGATTCTGCTTCGAATGTTCTTCGTATTTGAAGGTTTATGTTGGAAGTTCTTCGGTGCTTTAGAGACTTGAATCCGTAGAGCTTCACTGATTTGTGGTTTGTTGATGTTTTCGGACACTTTAGGCTTGATTCCCGCAAACTTTTGGATCTAGGCGGATGGTTTGGATGATTTCTCTTCGAATGTTCTTCTTATTCGAAGGTTGAAGTTCTTGAAGTTGCTGGAGGCTTCAAGGCTTGATTCCAGCAGAGCTTCTGGACTTCTGAATCTTCTCTGATGCTGCTTGTGCTTCAGATGGCCTGGTGTGTGTCCTCCTAAATGTCTTAGGAAGGCTTCTATTTATAGGAGTTTTGGGGTGGATGAGCGGCATGTGGCGGAGTCTGATTGGTGACACATGTCACAGTCTGATTGGTCCGCTTATGTCATCGCTTACACGTGCGAGGTTGCTTGGGTCATCGCTTACACGTGCGAGGTTGCTTGGGTCATCGCTTACACGTGCGAGGCTGCTTGTGTCATCGCTTGCACGAGCCGATGCATGATTGGTTCTTGCATGACACTTGGCAAATTTCTATTGGCTTCTGAATGGCAATAGTAAAACCTAGCAGCAGTATGTGGCGCTTTGTAATTGGCTGTATTTTGTGGTCTTGGTAGTGTGACGTGTCAGCTTGTGATAGGTCGGGAATTTTCCCTCTCTACAGATGTGAAATAAAAGACAAGTGAAATTGATTCACATAATTGGATCGAGTTTTATGAAATTTTCAAAACTTTGTTACAATAATAGTAGGAGGAAACAAGAATACAAAGTCTGGCAAATACTTTTGAGTAGAAGAAAATCAACAACCTCAAACGATGCTGTTGATATATTTTTTAAGGATTCCATCGACAATAATATGGTATGTTTTTTCTGTAGGATGATAACTATCAAAAAACACGTACTTGGAGTCATCTGTACAAGTGAAAGGGGTTAATTGGTTGCACAGTATTACTACCTCTATAGATCCTGTGCCACAGCAACCTTTATTTGCAACCTCAAAGCCTGAAATTAAGAATATTTAAAAATAAAAGGCAAATAAATAAAAAATTAAACCATTTGAAATTATAAAGAAGAGGTATATTATCATATTTCTTTGGATTTGTTATGATATCAAGTAGAGGGTTGTAGAAATCAATATAGACCACCTTTGCGTTAGGCAGATTGTTGTTAAGGTAACCCATCTCCCTGGAAAGTTTATCATTGAACACTTGTGATGCTTGATTCGGCTCTTTTGCACACTCTTCTTCTGAGCCTCCAACCAAAGTTCGTTGTGATGGCAAACATCCTAGTGGTGGTAAGCTTAAAACACAAATCCTCCGTGCTCCTACTCCATGTAGTTCCTTCAAATATTTTGTATGAAACATATCATTTTCCACTAAAGATGCCCACCACTATTATTATTATTATTATTATATTTTTTTTTATATAAGATAGAATTTCTACTCTAACCTAATCTCAGTGTATATGTGTGTGAAACTCCGTCCTGGACACTTGAACTCCGGCTCTTACCACCCACACTCCACAAGCATTTATACTTGTGGAGTGACCACCGTACCAAAGTTGCGCGGTGGTACCATTATTATCAATTTTAACATCTAAGAATTAAGTAATATATTATGTTGTTATTAAGTGGATTCTAGTTAGGTCAACTAGTAAAGTCTTTGATGGTTGTATAATAGATCTAGAGTTCAATCTTTATTTATACCAAAAACTGATTGGTGTCTTACTCTGATGATAAAGAACGCTCATCAGGAATGGACGTCATAAGTTGAAACTCTCTAAAAAAAATATTATTTTTTGAAGATGAAAGATTCACTCATTCATTAATATGTAAATGGTCATAATCCAAAGCATCTACAGCAGGTGGGGGCTCATCCTCCGTCTAATACAAAACATCCACAATGTTCCTAGCAAATCTAGCTAAGGAATGAGCCACCATGTTCCCTTTCCTTTTAACACAGCTAAGACCAACAGATTGCCAACCCAAAAAATAAGATCTAATGTCATCAACTACATGTCCATACATGGAAGACCAATAGATTGCCAACCCAAAAAAATAAGATCTAATGTCATCAACTACATGTCCATACATGGAATTATTTACTGCAAATGCCGAAAGAGCTCTCATGACATTTGAATTATCTCCCTCAATTACCAGGTTTTAGAAACCAACTTCCATAGCAAACTCCAAGGCTTTGTTATTAAATTTATATGGTGTTTGATATTTTGAATTATTAATTTTTTTGACACGGTCTAAGGTATACAACTCACATTTCCTACCTAGAAAGTGTTAAATTATTAATGAGGTAAGATGTAAGGCAACTTGTAATAATTATGTTGTGTGTTTAATATATACATCCTTTCTCTTAGAGTGGATGGACACTACAATTGTGCAGGACCAACATACTATAAGAGGAGTAATACATATACATATACATACACACACACACACACACACACACACACACACATATATATATATATAAACTTGGGATCTATGTAGATTGTGAACTTTAGTTTAAGCATCCCCAATTATTAGTGAACTTAAGCATCACCTATCATACTTGGCTTGTTAGGCTGTTCATTGTATTGGGGATGTCCTTTACCATTTCTTCTCTCCCTGGTTAGGTTTTCAAGAAGCATGAGATGGGGCTAGGCCCCTTCCCCTTTTTCCTTAATATATAATTTTATTCATAAAAAAATTGTAAGGGAAAAATTAAGGAAAAACAAAAGAATATTAACTTACCTTGACGAAAGTAGAAGACAAATTGAGCAAAAGATCAGTGTAAGAAGGAACATCATATTCGGCTTGTCTAATTCTAGAAAGATAATAGGTATTGGCAATGTCATTGCTACCAGCAACCACAATGACTACACTTTTGGCTAATATGAAGTTTGTTCTTTCTTCGCCAACAATTCCTTTCAACTTTTCTATGTATTGCACGAAGTCTTGTAATTGCTCAGATAGTGGAATGACTGACTATATGTATTTAAAAAAAAAAAAAAAACCTGAAACTTAAGCATCATTAAAAAATGACTATATAAAAAATTGCAAAAAAAAAAAAAAAAGGTTAAGAAGGGTATAAAATGCACATACCACTATTTTAGATGTTAAAGGATCATATCCTGTGCCACCCGAAGCAAAGCTTACACCTGATAAGAGATCTTTGGGTTGCAAAGTTGGATCCCTATATGCTGGTAGCAGCTCTTTAATTCCTAATTCTTCCACTGAAAAGAAAGAAGAAAAATTGGATTACTTCTTATAGTCTGTTTGCATACAGTTTTTTCATTTAGATTTTATGTACAACTTTTTAAAACCTTACTTTTCCAATGTATAAGTGCTTTCAAATAAAAGCTAAATAAGTTAATGTCAAACTCATGCTTAAAATTATGAACAACTCTTAAGGAACACTAACTAATTTAGGATTTTGAAATGACCTGTTTGGTTCGATGTTCACACAATTTTTCAATTACAAATTTAATTTAGTTCACCCATGACATATAAAACCTCTATGAATTTTTTATTTGAACACTTTATATGATATAGTTAGAGGTCTATAATGTTAGGTATATATGCGTGAGTGAAAGTTATACAAGAAAACAAAATTATAAAGTGGAATAATTAATATAAAATTATTAGGCCCCAGTAGATATTCTTAATTTTTGGTCTAAGTTGTGTTGCTATATGAGAAATGCTAATAAGTGCCCTTAGGACATTGGTTAACAATCCATTTTAAGAAAGTTTTGACATCACTTTTATAGGGAATGAAAAAAGCTATCAAAGCATTGATTGTTTTTTTTTTTTTCCTATAAAAACTTTCTTTAGCTGGATTGTTAACTAATACTCTAAGGACACTCATTAGTATGACCCTTATTATATATATTAAATTCAGAATTAGAGTTTTTTTTTTTTTTTTTTAGATGTTGCCTCGCTAACATGTAAAAGTCCAAGCCATTAGTAATTGCCATTGATGGAGACATCTCATTCACTGAAATGAACAAATTATCCAGGAACGCACATAAACGAGCCCAGATAAAGGTCTGCTGTAAGAAAGAGAGTGTTTCTTTTTTTTTTTTTTTTTTTTTTTTCGAGAGAGATTTCTATTTTTCTTTTCGTAATGTTTAAAATTGTATAAACATGGACTATCATCCACTTAAAAATGTTTGATGGGCTTTCTAATCTTTGGCCCAACCCAATCTCAATATAAGAACCTTGTTGTATGTGACAGCATGAGTCAGAGTCCGATCGTCACTAATTGCAACAAAAAAAAGGGAAAAAAACAGAAGAACTTTTTTATGAGAATGAAAAAACAGAAGAACTTAATTCATGAATTTCACCGGACATTCTGGCCTTTTGCCCTTAATTTTAAAAAAATTTAGCAATATGCCCATGTTTTGAAACTATATAGGTTTGTGCCCCTGTTTCGATACTCGATTACCATAAAATCGAGTTTCAACGCGAAACTCGATTGGTTTAAAATCGAGTTATGCCCGATCAAACTCAAAAAAAAAAAAAAAAAAAATTTGCATAGAACTCGAGCTCTAGGAACTCGAGTTTCATGTAAATTTTTATAAGATACAAAGTTCAGGGGTCCTATAGTGGCGTTTTTTAATCCCTATAGTGACATTTTTAAGCCCTATGGTGGCGTTTTTCTGGGAAAATTTTTTTATAAGTCTGAATACCAGGTTCAGTGGCCCTATAGCGGCGTTTTTTAATACCTATAGTAGCGTTTTTCTGGAAATTTTTTTTATAACTCTGAACACTAGGTTCAGTGGCCCTATAGCGGCGTTTTTTAATACCTATAGTAGCGTTTTTCTGGAAATTTTTTTTTTTTAAAGTCTGAAAACCAGGTTCAGTGGCCCTATAGCGGCGTTTTTTAATACCTATAGTAGCATTTTTCTGGAAATTTTTTTTTATAAGTCTGAATATCACGTTCAGTGGCCCTATAGCTGCGTTTTTTATACTTATAGTGGCGTTTTTAAGCCCTATAGTGGCGTTTTGGAACTCGATTTCCATTTAATCGAGTTTCATGCAATTTTTTTTTTTTAAAGTTTGATCGGGCATAACTCGATTTTAAACCAATCGAGTACTTTAAGTAACTCAATTTTAAGGTCATCAAGTATCGAAACAGGGGCACGAACCTATATAGTTTCAAAACATGGGCATATTGCTAATTTTTTTTAAAATTAAGGGCAAAAGGCCAGAATTTCTGAATTTCACCACCTTCCATGGTTATAAAAACCAAATCGGTTAGTTCAAAAAAAAAAAAAAAAAAAAAAAAAAACCCAAATCGGTTAAAAAAATAAAATAAAAAATAAGAGAGTAGTTCTCAGTTCTCTAGAATAGACCGGTCAAAGGGTCATAAAAGTGAATGGCTCTTATTTACCAAAAATTTTAAATAATATATTTCACTAAAACTCATATAGTAAGTTGTAACTATTTTAGTAAGAGACCAAGAAAGAAGTGTTGCGTGGACATTTACAAAACATTTTCCACATTAAATTAAGATTTTATTTACTTTAATTGGAAAATTACATTCAAATTATCCGTAAACCATTCAACAAAATCTTGTTTATTTACCAAATCATTGGGAAAGCACTATATTGAAACTTTAAAGTCAAATTTTAAACTAATAAGGTCATTTTAAATATATATTACTGTCAGTTTCTTTAAGATATTTTTTTCTTTTTCCGTGTGTGTATTAAAAATACTTAGTATTTTTTATTAAAAAAAACTAATACATAATTAAATTTTTAATTACCTTGTTATTAATTATCTAAATACTATTAACATAAAAAGCTTTTAAATTTATTATTAATTATTCATAGTATTAATAATGTAGTAAATACCTACCATGAAAACGTGAGAGTACGGTTTATTTGTCTAGCAAAAAAATGAAAAAAAAAAAAAATAGTTTGTAAATTCCACTTGTTAGGTCCGTTTGTGTGTATTTGGGATTTGTTTTAAAAATAAATAATAAAAATCTCTTTAGGTCTAATAAAAAACTAAATCCCGTTTTATAATCCATGTTAGGTCAAATAAAAATCTCTTTAAAAAAACGTAAGATGACTATTGATTGTTTATCATCAATTATCACCTAACTTTTCTATTGATAAGGATTCAAATTTTTATTTAAAAAATAATTATACTTGTGCCTTGTGGATGCACGTGACCCACTTGGACATTGATTATCATTTCATTGATTTTTGCATGTGATAGCATCAAGATCATGAATGTCATGCGTGTGTGTGAGAGAGACAAATATAGTAACCTATGAAATCTGAAGGGACCTTTCCATTTGAAAATCGTCCGGTTGGTATTCCTCCCCTGAAATCCCTCCCATATGGAGGAAAATTGCACTTTACTATTGTTTTGATATCGTTGTTGGTGCCCGTATCAACAACGGAATCTCCAAACATAATGACCGCTGGTATAGTCTCGTTTCTTGGTAACTGAATGACAGCTTTTGAGTTGCACAAAATAGCAAAAACAAAAGAAAGAAAAAACAATGTGGTTGATAAAGAAAAACGTTTCATATTTGAGTGAAGCATTGCTCTAGGTTTCTCTTTTGGGATTCTTCCAAAGTTTGAATTTAAATTGAAAGAATATAAGCAAATTATGAAATGTTGAACATCAATGTTTCGTCCCCTCATTTTATAGTACCCAATCATAAAGCCAACTATTAATGTTATTTATTGCACAAAAAAATTGTTAGTGTACACCAAGTTTTTGAGTCCAAATCTTCTGTCTCATTCTCTGTGCTTCACTCTATACTCTACCAATAAAAATATGTGACATGTTCACCTATTTAATTAAATCCTACCATTATGTCTTTTTCTATTTCCATCACCCCAAATAAATAAAAACAAACACACCACCACCACCAATCTTTGATATTGTCTATTGTCGATTCCATCAACGTTGCTGGTTACGGCCAGCCAATTTGTAAGACCAATGTAATAAATTTTGTAATACCAGTAACACTACTCTTATATAATCTTGTAATACCTATAACACTACTCTTATAATATTCAGATCAAGCTTTACGAAATGTGGTGGTAATTTTGAGTAAGGAAAATCAACAATCTCAAACGAAACTGTTGATATATTTTTTAATGAGTTCTTCGACAAGTATCTGGTACACTCTTTCTGTAGGGTGATAACTATCAAAAAACACATATTTGGAGTCATTTGTACAAGTGAAAGGGGTTATTCTGCAGCATAGTATTGCTACCGCTATAGATCCCATTCCACAGTACCCTTTGTTTACAACATTAAAGCCTGAAATTACACAACATACCAATTATTAGATATCCTAAAAAAAGATAAAATTTTAACTAAAAGACTAGCCTCTGAGCACACGCTCACGTGCATGCTCAGAGGCTATACTATTTTTTTTTTTTTTTTTTGGGGAAAAAGTTAATAATTTATATGAAATAAATGTGCAATGAAAAGCACAACAAAGGACAATATTAAAATTCATCTTGAAGAGATGTGATTGAGAAAAATGAAGCTAAAGTGTAATAGTTTCAATTAATTGAAAACGAAGTGTTACATATATTAATAAATATAGGCATATATAGGTAAGATATTTACAGAAAATGGTCTTTAATAACTACTTGATAGATTGACTACCACTTCGCTCACCCAAATAAATTCAATGTACCTGCTATGCAATCTAACAAAATTATTGATATGTCACCCTAAAACAGAAAAAAAAAAAAAAAAAAAAACAAAAAAATAGAGAGTAAGGCTTAAATGTATGAAAAACAACAAACAAAAATAATAAGAGGAAGAGAGAGCACCACTTAGAACACATACACTAAAATAATGAGTCAAACTTGATAACAAAAAAAAAAAAAAAAAAGACAAATCAATAAATATCATTCCCACTCTTTAAAAAATACTAATTAATTAGAGAAAATATTAATAGACAAAACAATAGAAATCACACCCCTAGGTTTTTTTGGGATTGGAAAATGTAGTAATCCCAAAATTATAATGGGTGCAAATTATTAACTTTTTCCCAAAAACTAGAAGACCACATGCGTGCTCAAAGACAAGTTTTAAATAAATGTGCAATGAAAGGCACAACAAAGGACAATATTAAGTTTCATATGAAAGACATGTGACTTATAAAAATTAATCTAAAGTGTAACAGTTTCAATTAAATGAAAACATAGTGTTACTCAAATGAACAAATATAGGCATATATAGGTAGGATATTTACAAAAAATGGTCTTTAGCAACTACTTGATAGATTGACTACCACTTCGCTCACCCGAGTTCATCCAATGTGCCTGCGATGCAATCTAACAAAATTGTTAATATGTCACCCTAAAACAAATCCAACCAAAAAAAAAAAAAAAACACCAACAACAACAACAGCAGAAAAAATAATAGGAGGAAGAGAGAGAACCACTTAAAACACATACACTAAAATAATGAGTCAAACCCATAAAAAACAAAAAGAAAAAAGAAAAAAAAAATCAATATATATCACACCCCTAGGTTTCTTGTGATTAGAAAATGCAGTAATTCCAAATTATAATGGATGCAAATTATTATCTTCTTGCCAAAAAATTGAAGAGTCTCCAAGCACGCGCTTGAATGCGTGCTCAAAGGCTAGTTTTAAATAAATGTGCAATGAAAGGCACAACAAAGGACAATAATAAAATTCATATGGAAGAGATATGATTGAGAAAAATGAAACTAAAGTGTAACAGTTTCAATTGATTGAAAATGTAGTGTTACACAAATTAATAAATATAGGCATATATAGGTAGGATATTTACAAAAAATGGTCTTTAACAACTACTTGATAGATTGTCAACCACTTCGCTCACCCAAATTCATCCAATGTGCTTGCTATGCAATCTAACAAAATTGTTGATATGTCACCCAAAAAAAAAATACAAAATAAAAAAGAGTATGGCTTAAGTGTAAGAAAAACAACAGGCAAAAATAATAGGAGGAAGAGAGTGCACCACTTAGAACACATACACTAAAATAATGAGTCAAACCCGATAATCACAAAAGAATAGACAAATCAATATATATCATTCCCTCCCTTTAAAAAATACACATTAATTAGAGAAAATATTAATAGACAAATTAATATATATCACACCTCTAGGTTTTTTTGTGATTGGAAAATGTAGTAATTGAAAATTATAATGAATGCAAAATATTAACTTTTTCCCTAAAAAAATAGAAGATCACGCACGTGCTCAGAGGCTCGTTTTAAATCAATTTACAATGAAAGGCACAACAAAAGACAATATTAAATTTCATATGAAAGAGATGTGATTGAGAAAAATGACGCTAAAGTGTAACAGTTTCAATTAATTAAAAACGTTGTGTTACACAAATTAATAAATATAGGTAGGATATTTACAAAAAGTGGTCCTTAACAACTACTTGATAGATTAACTACCACTTCGCTCACCTGAATTCATCAAATGTACCTGCTATGCAATCTAAAAAAATTGTTGACATGTCACCAGAAAAAAAAAAATAAAGAGTAAGGCTTAAATGTAAGAAAAACAACATACAAAAATAATAGGAGGAAGAGAGAGCACCACTTAGAACATATACACTAAAATAATGAGTCAAACCTGATAACAAAAAAAAAAAAAAAACAAATCAGTATACATCACACCCCTAGGTTTTTTTGTGATTGGAAAATGTAGTAATTCCAAATTATAATAGATGCAAATTATTAACTTTTTCCCAAAAAAATAGAAGAGCCTCCGAGTACACACTTGAGCGTGTGCTTAGAGGATAATTTTAAATAAATGTGCAATGAAAGACACAACAAAGGACAATATTAAAATTCATATGAAAGAGATGTGATTAAGAAAAATGAAGCTAAAGTGTAACGGTTTCAATTAATTGAAAACATAGTATTACACATATTAATAAATATAGGCATATATAGGTAAGATATTTACAAAAATGGTATTTAACAACTACTTGATAGATTGACTACAACTTCGCTCACCCAAATTCATCCAATCTGCCTACTATGCAATCTAACAAAATTGTTGATATGTCACCCTAAAACAAATACAAAAAAATAGAGAGTAAGGCTTAAATGTATGAAAACAACAAACAAAAATAATAAGAGGAATAGAGAGCACCAGTTAGAACACATACACTAAAATAATGAGTCAAACCCGATAACAACAACAAAAAATAGACAAATCAATAGATAGTAATATTGATTGTGGTATTTAATAAGAAAAATCAATATATATTAATATTACTGGAACCTTATAATGGTCTTTAATAAGGTTTCAGTGAAAATTAATATTGATTGTGGTATTTGCACTATGCGTTTGTTTTACGGTTTTTAGGAAAAGAAATCAGTACCTTGATTTGATGAAATTAGAGACTCTAGATTGTAGAAAGATTCATCTTCATCTCTGGAGAGAAAGAAATTGAATGATTTAATTCCAAAATAGATGAATTGAAAAAAATCTATTACAAAAAAAATTAAAAAAAAGAAGGAATAATCACATATTAAAAACCGATTTCCTTAGCACTAATTTCTTAATTTAAATTTGGAACCAAATTGAAAAAGTTGAAAACATATAACAGATCTAATTTACCTAAAAAAAATCAGAGAAAGAATAGAACCCATTGGAGGCGTTGTTTATGGGTGGAGGGCACATTTTTTGGTTATTGACGCCGAAGTCGGTATCATCTTCCTTCTTTTGCTTCTTTCTTTGGAAAAATAAAAAAGGTGAATGAATTCGAATCTTAGATTTAACGAAAGTGAGTTAAAGATTTTTTGAGAGAAACAGAGAGGTGTTCAGTCAAAAACTAAACAGCTCAAAGTCAAAAAGAGCAGATGGCAGGGAAGATTTTTTCTTTTGGCCGTGTGTTTAACAAATTGGAAGTTGAAACAGCGAATGACTTTAAGTTTTTATTTGGGTTGCGCCGTTTGGGTTGGAATCAATGGGTACCATGTAACTTTCCAAATTAAACTCCATAATGTTTGGCTTCGAGTTTTTAGTAATGTAACTTTTCAAATTAGACTCTATACGTGGCAGATGTTTAGGTTGGGATTTTTCCAACATGTCACAACCACCTTAATAGTAGGAAAAGGATTCTGCTTTTATATATAGTATATGATGTGCAATGGAACGCACAACTAAGGACAATATTAAAATTCAACTTGGAAGAGATGTGATTGAGAGAAATGAAGCTAAAGTGTAATAGTTTCAATTAATTGAAAACGTAGTTCCAATTAACAACTACTTGATAGATTAACAATCACTTCGCTCACCCAAATTCATCCAATGTGCCTGCTATGCAATCTAACAAAATTGTTGATACGTCACCCTAAAACAAATACGAAAAAATAGAGAGTAAGGCTTAAATGTATGAAAAACAACAGAAAAAAAATAATAAGAGGAACAGAGAGCACCAATTAGAACACATACACTAAAATAATGAGTCAAACCTAATAACAACAACAAAAAATAGACAAATCAATATATATAAATATTGATTGTGGGATTTAATAAGAAAAATCAATATATATTAATATTACTGGAACCTTATAATGGTCTTTAATATTTCTTAAGTTAATCACTTGGCTAATAAACTAGGTTAATCCAATTGTTGTTCTTTAAGGGGTCTAAAAACCTAACAATATTAATGTTACTGGAACCTTATAATGGTCTTTAATAAGGTTTTAGTGAAAATTAATATTGATTGTGGTATTTGCACAGTGCGTTTGTTTTATGGTTTTTAGGAAAAGAAACCAATACCTTGATTTGATGAAATTAGAGACTCTAGATTGTGGAAAGATTCCTCTTCATCTCAAGAGAGAAAGAAATTGAATGATTTAATTCCAAAATAGACGAATTGAAAAAAATCTATTACCAAAATTTATTATAAAAAAAAAAAAAGGATAATCACATATTAAACCTGATTTCCTTAGCACTAATTTCTTAATTTAAATTTGGAACCAAATTGAAAAGGTTGAAAATATTTAATAGATCTAATTTACCTAAAAAATTCAGAGAAAGAATAGAACCCATTGGAGGCATTGTTTATGGGTGGTGGGGACTTTTTTTTGTTATTGACGCCAAAGTCGGTATCATCTTCCTTCTTCTGCTTCTTTCTTTGGAAAAATAAAAAAGGTGAACGAGTTCAAATCTTAGATTTAACGAAAGTGAGCTAAAGTTTTTTTGAGAGAAACAGAGAGGCGTTCAGTCAAAAAATAAACAGCTCAAAGTCGGAAAGAGCAGATGGCAGGGAAGATTTTTTCTTTTGGCCGTGTGTTTAACAAATTGGAAGTTGAAACAGCAAATGACTTTATGTTTTTATCTGGGTTGCGCCGTTTGGGTTGGAATCAATGGCTACCATGTAACTTTCCAAATTAAACTCTATAATGTTTGTCTTCGAGTTTTTAGCGATGTAACTTTTTGAATTAAACTCTATACGTGGCAGATTTTTAGGTGGGGATTTTTCCAACATGTCACAACCACCGTAGTTGCAGGAAATGATTCTGCTTTTATATATAGTATATGATGTGCAATGAAAGGCACAACTAAGGACAATATTAAAATTCTTACAGAAGAGATGTGATTGAGAAAAATGAAGCTAAAGTGTAACAGTTTCGATTAATTGAAAACGTAGTTTCAATTAACAATTCTTGATAGATTAACAACCTCTTCGCTCACCCAAATTCATCCAATGTGCCTGCTATGCAATCTAACAAAATTGTTTCCCAAAAAAATGGAAGACCCTCTGAGCATGCGCTTGAGCGCATGCTTCGGGGCTAGTTTTTTGTATGGAAGAGATGTGATTGAGAAAAATGAAGCTATAGTGCAACAGTTTCAATTAATTGAAAACGTAGTTTCAATGAAGAACTACTTGATAGATTAACAACCACTTCGCTCACCCAAATTCATCCAATGTGCCTGCTGTGCAATCTAACAAAATTGTTGATACGTCACCCTAAAACAAATACGAAAAAATAGAGTGTAAGGCTTAAATGTATGAAAAACAACAGACCAAAATAATAAGAGGAACAGGGAGCTCCAGTTAGAACACATACACTAAAATAATGAGTCAAACCCGATAACAACAACAAAAAATAGACAAATCAATATATATTAATATTGATTGTGGTATTTAATAAGAAAAATCAATATATATTAATATTACTGGAACCTTATAATGGTCTTTAATAAGGTTTCAGTGAAAATTAATATTGATTGTGGTATTTGCATTGTGCGTTTGTTTTACGGTTTTTTGGAAAAGAAATCATTACCTTGATTTGATGAAATTACAGACTCTAGATTGTAGAAAGATTCATCTTCATCTCTGGAGAGAAAGAAATTGAATGATTTAATTCCAAGATTGAAAAATTGAAAAAAATCTATTACCATTTTTTTTATATATAAAAAAAGAATAATCACATATTAAAACATGATTTCCTTAGCACTAATTTCTTAATTCAAATTTGGAAACAAATTGAAAAAGCTGAAAACATATAACAGATCTAATTTACCTAAAAAAATCAGAGAAATAATAGAACCCATTAGAGGCGTTGTTTTTGGGTGGAGGGGACTTTTTTCTGTTATTGACGCCGAAGTCAGTATCATCTTCCTTCTTTTGCTTCTTTCTCTGGAAAAAATAAAAAAGGTGAATGAATTCGAATCTTAGATTTAACGAAAGTGAGTTAAAGATTTTTTGAGAGAAACAGAGAGACGTTTGTTAGGTTCTAAAGACTTAGGATTTTATGTATTTAGAACTCTAATGTGTATTGTTGGCAAACCATGATCAAAACAATAAGTTTAGTCTTGTTTAGGCTTGCTCAAAGTTATATATTTTATGTAAAGTTGGAATCGAGAGGCTGCAGATTCATTGGTGCATTTCGGCCTGGCTCGATCGATCGAAGTCAGACTCGATCGATCGAAAGTCGGCCAGAATGTTTTTCTGCAGAATTTTCCAACTCTGCCCTACCTCATTAAACGTTTTGGGTTTTCTATTTTTACCCTAGGTATAAAAGGCAAAACCCTAGCCACATTTTTGAGAGTTGCTCTTGTTGTATTGTTGCTCATATTTGCGGTTTATGTGAATCTCTTGTGAGATCCTTGAAAAGCTTTCCTTCACATAAACTTAGGGTTTTCAAGGTAGAGATAATATCAACATCTTGATGATCAACTCGGTTGCTGCCATTGGAGCTTAAAGAATAACAAGCATGGGTGCTTGTATCTTGTGGAGAATCCAAGAAAGAAGGAGTCCGTGGATTCGGAACTTGCATGTGGTCGTGTCAGTAAGTTCTACTGGTGGATAGCATTAGGAAGTCAAGCGGGGAGCTTGTAAGTCCTTTTGTATGAACTTCGATTCTTTCGTATATTGGATTCAGGTTTACCTTGAGGACAGCTAGGTCAAATCCTCCCCAGGTTTTTACCGTGTGGTTTCCTGGGTCATCATATCTTGTGTTATTTATTATTCCGCTGCTTTATATTCTTGATATGATTGTGTGATTGTGATAACCTAGATTTGCATAAATTGACTAAGTTAATCACTTGGCTAATTAACTAGGTTAATCTGGTTCGTTTAAGGGGTCTAAAACCATTCAACGTTCTGTCAAAAACTAAATAGCTCAAAGTTGAAAAGAGTAGATGGCAGGGAAGATTTTTTCTTTTGGCCGTGTGTTTGCCAAATTGGAAGTTGAAACAGCAAATGACTTTAAGTTTTTATTTGCATTGCGCCGTTTGGGTTGGAATCAATTGTTACTGTAACTTTCCAAATTTAACTTTATATTGTTTGGCTTCGAGTTTTTAGCGATGTAACGTTTCAAATTAAACTCTATACGCGGCAGATTTTTAGGTGGGGATATTTCCAACCTGTTACAACCACCTTAATTGCAGGAAAAGGACTTTGCTTTTATATATAGTATATGATGTGCAATGAAAGGAACAACTAAGTACAATATTAAAATTCATATGGAAGGGATGTGATTGAGAAAAATGAAGCTAAAGTGTAACATTTTCGATTAATTGAAAACGTAGTTTCAATTAACAACAACTTGATAGATTAACAACCACTTCGCTCACCCAAATTCATCCAATGTGCCTGCTATGTAATCTAACAAAATTGTTGATACGTCACCCTAAAACAACTACGAAAAAATAGAGAGTTAGGCTTAAATTCAAGAAAAATAACAGACAAAAATAATAGGAGGAAGAGAGAGCACCACTTAGAACACATACACGAAAATAATTACTCAGACCCGATAACAACAAGAAAATAGATAAATCAATATATATCACACCCTTAGGTTTTTTTGTGATTAGAAAATATAGTAATCCTAAATTATAATGGATGCAAATTATTAATTGTTTCCCAAAAAAATGGAAGACCCTCCGAGCACCCGCTTGAGCGCATGCTTCGGGGCTAGTTTTAAATAAATGTGCAATGAAAGCCACAACAAAGGACAATATTAAAATCCATATGGAAGAGATGTGATTGAGAAAAATGAAGCTATAGTGCAACAGTTTCAACTAATTGAAAACGTAGTGTTACACATATTAATAAATATAGGCGTATATAGGTAAGATATTTACAAAAATGGTCTTTAACAACTAATTGACAGATTGACTACCACTTCGCTCACCCAAATTCGTCCAATTTGCCTGCTATGCAATCTAACAAAATTGTTGATATGTCACTCTAAAACAAATACAAAAAAATAGAGAGTAAGGCTTAAATGTATGAAAAACAACAGACAAAAATAATAAGAGGAATAGAGAGCACCAATTAGAACACGTACACTAAAATAATGAGTCAAACCCGATAACAACAACAAAAAATAGACAAATCAATATATATTAATATTGATTGTGGTATTTAATAAGAAAAATCAATATATATTAATATTATTGGAGCCTTATAATGGTCTTTAATAAGGTTTCAGTCAAAAATTAATATTGATTGTTGTATTTGCATTGGGCATTTGTTTTGCGGTTTTTAGGAAAAGAAATCAATACCTTGATTTGATGAAATTAGAGACTCTAGATTGTGGAAAGATTCCTCTTCATCTCTGGAGAGAAAGAAATTGATTGATTTAATTTCAAAATAGACGAATTGAAAAAAATCTATTACCAATTTTTTTAAAAAAAAAAAAAAAAAAAGGATAATCACATATTAAAACCTGATTTCCATTGCACTAATTTCTTAATTTAAATTTGGAACAAAATTGAAAATGTTGAAAACATATAACCGATCTAATTTACCTAAAGAAATCAGAGAAAGAATAGAACCCATTGAAGGCGTTGTTTATGGGTGGAGGGGACTTCTTTTCGTTATTGACGCTGAAGTCGGTATTATCTTCCTTCTTCTGCTTCTTTCTCTGAAAAAAATAAAAAAGGTGAATGAATTTGAATCTTAGATTTAACAAAAGTGAGTTAAAGATTTTTTGAGAGAAATAGAGAGACGTTCTGTCAAAATCTAAATAACTCAAAGTTGAAAAGAGCAGATGGCAGGGAAGATTTTTTCTTTTGGCCATGTGTTTAACAAATTGGGAGATGAAACAGCGAATGACTTCAAGTTTTTATCTGCGTTGCACTGTTTGGGTTGGAATCAATGGGTACTGTAACTTTCCAAATTAAACTCAACAATGTTTGGGTTCAAGTTTTTAGCGATGTAACTTTTCAAATTAAACTCTATATGTGGCAGATTTTTAGGTGGGGATTTTTCAAACATGTCACAACCACCTTAATTGCAGGAAAAGGATTCTGCTTTTATATATAGTATATGATGTGCAATGAAAGGCACAACTAAGGACATATTAAAATTCATATGGAAGAGATGTGATTGAGAAAAATGAAGCTAAAGTGTAACAGTTTTAATTAATTGAAAACGTAGTTTCAATGAAGAACTACTTGATAGATTAACAACCACTTCGCTCACCCAAATTCATCCAATGTGCCTGCTATGCAATCTAACAAAATTGTTGATATGTCACCCTAAAACAAATACGAAAAAATAGAGAATAAGGCATAAATGTATAAAAAAACATCAAACAAAAATAATAAGAGGAACAGAGAGCACCAATTAGAACACATACACTAAAATAATGAGTCAAACCTGATAACAACAACAAAAAAATAGACAAATCAATATATATATTAATATTGATTGTGGTATTTAATAAGAAAAATCAATATATATATATATATATATATATATTAATATTACTGGAACCTTATAATGGTCTTTAATAAGGTTTCAGTGAAAATTAATATTGATTGTGGTATTTGCACTGTGCGTTTGTTTTACGGTTTTTAGGAAAAGAAATCAATACCTTGATTTGATGAAATTAGAGACTCTAGATTGTGGAAAGATTCCTCTTCATCTCTGGAGAGAAAGAAATCGAATGATTTAATTCCAAAATATACGAATTGAAATACCAATTTTTTTTTTTTTTTTAAAAGAAGGAATAATCACATATTAAAACCTGATTTCCTTAGCACTAATTTCTTAATTTAAAATTGGAACCAAATTGAAAAAGTTGAAAACATATAACGGATCTAATTTACCTAAAAAAATCAGAGAAAGAATAGAACCCATTGGAGGCGTTGTTTAGGGGTGGACGGGACTTCTTTTCGTTATTGACGCCAAAGTCGGTATTATCTTCCTTCTGCTGCTTCTTTCTCTGGAAAAAATCAAAAAGGTGAATGAATTCGAATCTTAGATTTAACGAAAGTGAGTTAAGATTTTTTGAGAGAACTAGAGAGACGTTCTGTCAAAATCTAAATAGCTCAAAGTCGAAAAGAGCAGATGGCAGGGAAGATTTTTTCTTTTGGCCGTGTGTTTACCAAATTGGAAGTTGAAACAGCAAATGACTTTAAGTTTTTATCTGCGTTGCGCCGTTTGGGATGGAATCAATGGGTACTGTAACTTTCCAAGTTAAACTCTATATTGTTTGGCTTCGAGTTTTTAGCTATGTAACTTTTCAAATTAAACTCGATACGTGGCAGATTTTTAGGTGGGGATTTTTCCAACATGTCACAACCACCTTAATTGTAGGAAAAGGATTCTGCTTTTATATATAGTATATGATGTGCAATGAAAGGCACAACTAAGGACAATATTAAAATTCATAAGGAAGAGATGTGATTGAGAAAAATGAAGCTAAAGTGTTACAATTTCAATTAACAACTATTTGATAGATTAACAACCACTTTGCTCACCCAAATTCATCCAATGTGCCTGCTACGCAATCTAACAAAATTGTTGATATGTCACCCTAAAACAAATAGGAAAAAATAGAGAGTAAGGCTTAAATGTATGAAAAACAACAAACAAAAATAATAGGAGGAAGAGAGAGCACCACTTAGAACACATACACGAAAATAATGAGTCAGACCCGATAACAACAAGAAGATAGACGAATCAATATATATCACACCCTTAGGTTTTTTTGTGATTAGAAAGTATAGTAATCCAAAATTATAGTGGATGCAAATTATTAATTGTTTCCCAAAAAAATGGAAGACCCTCTAAGCACGCGCTTAAGCGCGTGCTTGAAAGCTAGTTCTAAATAAATGTGCAATGAAAGGCACAACAAAGGACAATATTAAAATTCATATGGAAGAGATGTGATTGAGAAAAATGAAGCTAAAGTGCAACAGTTTCAAATTAATTGAAAACGTAGTGTTACATAAATTAATAAATATAGGCATATATAGGTTGGATATTTACAAAAAAATGGTCGTTAACAACTACTTGATAGATTGACTACCTCTTTGCTCACCCAAATTCATCCAATGTGCCTGCTATGCAATATAACAAAATTGTGGATATGCACCCTAAAAAAAAAAAACAAAAAAATAGAGAGTATGGCTTGAATGTAAGAAAAACAATAGGCAAAAATAATAGGAGGAAGAGATGGCACCACTTAGAACACATAGACAAATCAATATATATCATTCCCACTCTTTAAAAAATACTCATTAATTAGAGAAAATATTAATGGACAAATCAATATATGTCACAGCCCTAGGTTTTTTTGTGATTGGAAAATATAGTAATTCCAAATTATAATGGATGCAAATTATTAAGGTTTTTCCGAAAAAATAGAAGACCACGCGCGTGCTAAGAGACTCGTTTTGAATAAATGTGCAATGAAAGGCACAACAAAGGACAATAATAAATTTCATATGAAAGATTTTGTTTTTTTTTTTTTTTTTTTGGACAGAGTTTTAACCTATGACGTCCGCTCCTGATGATAACTCTTTATCATCAAACCAAGACACCAATCAGTTTTTGGTGTTAGCGGGGATTGAACCCCAGATCTCTTATATGAAGCTAAAGTGTAACAGTTCCAGTTAATTGAAAATTACACAAATTAATAAATATAGGCATATATTGGTAGGATATTTACAAAAAAAGTGGTCTTTAACAACTACTTGATAGATTTTCTATCACTTCACTCACCTGAATTCATCCAATGTGCTTGCTATGCAATCTAACAAAATTTTTGATATGCCACCCTAAAACAAATACCAAAAAATAGAGAGTAAGGCTTAAATGTAAGAAAAACAACATACAAAAATAATAGGAGGAAGAGAGAGCATCACTTAAAACACATACACTAAAATACAGAGTCAGGCTCAAAAAAAAAAAAAAAAAAGGACAAATCAATATATATCACACTTCCAGGTATTTTTGTGATTGGAAAATGTAGTAATCCCAAATTATAATAGATGCAAATTATTAACTTTTTCCCTAAAAAATAAAGGAGCCTCCAAGCATGCGCTTGAGTGCATGCTTAAAGGCTAGTTTTAAATAAATGTGCAATGAAAGGCACAACAAAAGACAATATCAAAATTCTTATGGAAGAGATGTGATTGAAAAAAATGAGGCTAAAGTGTAAAAGTTTTAATTAATTGAAAATGGAGTATTATACATATTAATAAGTATAGGCATATATAGGTAGGATATTTTCAAAAAATGGTCTTCAACAACTACTTGATAGATTAACTACCACTTCGCTGACCCAAATTCATCCAATGTACTTGCTATGCAATCTAACAAAATTGTTGACATGTCTGTTAGGATTAGTGCCATTAAATCCTATTGTATGATGCTATGTATGACATTATGTATGACATTGTGTATAACATTGTGTATGACTTAATGTTGTAATTAATAAAGTTATTTTATTATTATCTTAAATAATGATAACATGAATATTTGGACATTATGATATAGTCCATGAGATGCATAGTATATGATTTATGTGATTTAGTCACAGAAGATATAAATCATAAGTTTTTTGTAAACTCAGAATTTTAGTTCATAGTCGGTGATGAAATTGGGCATTTCATCTGCAATGGCTATAACATATTAACTAAGATGATTTGTCTTGATAATGGAAATGGAGACTTCTAATTAATATGTTGATATGTTTTAAGAGTTAAGACAAATTAAACTGGACCGCTGTGAAATTTATTATTCTCCTAATGACTATCAAATGAATAATAAATCTCACGACTTCTATTTACATGAACTCTTAATCCTGAGAGAATAATGGACCTGATCATGAAATGTAGGTTGCTTTGGTATATCAGGAGTGAGATCTAAAGTCATGATCAAAACCTCAGTATGTTAGGCAGCCACAATTAGTGTTGATGGAATATATATTTTCAAGATGAAATTCATAATCTCTTCCTGAGTTTGGTTATTCAAAGTTGTTAGGTTTTAGACCCCTTAAAACAACAATTGGATTAACCTAGTTTATTAAGTCAAGTGATTAACTTAGTCAAATTATGCAAATCTAGGTTAACACAATCAAATAATCATATCAAACATATAGCAGTGGAAATATAAAGAACACAATGATATGATCACCTAGGAAAACCAAACCGATAAAAAACCTAGGGAGTATTTAACCTAGCTATCCTTAAGATAAACCTGAATCCATTATATGAAAGAATCGAAGTTCATACAAAAGGACTTACAAGCACCCACACTCGACTTCCTAATGCTACCCACCAGTAGAACTTACTGACACGACCACGTGCAAGCTCCGAATCCACGGACTCCTTCTTTCTTGGATTCTCCAATCAAGATACAAGCACCCCCGCTTGTGTTTCTTTAAGCTCCAATAGCAGCAACTGAGTTGATCATCAAGATGTTGAAGTAATCTCTACCTTGAAAACCCTAAGTTTATGTGAAGGAAAGCTCCTCAAGGATCTCACAAGAGATTCACACAAACAGCAAAATATGAGCAACAATACAACCAGAGCAACTCTCAAAACGTGGCTAAGGTTTTGCCTTATATACCTAGGGCAAAAACATAAAACCCTAAACGTTTAATGAAGTAGGGCTGAGTTGGAAATTCTGCAGAAAAAACATTCTGGCCAACATTCGATCGATTGAGTCTATCTTTCGATCAATCGAGCCAGGTCGAAAGTCACAAAGACTTCTGCAGCCTCTCGATTCCAACTTTACAATAATTACACAACTTTGAGCAAGCCTAAACAAGACTAAACATATCGTTTTGATCATGGTTTGCCAACATTACACATTATAGTTCTAAATACATCAAATCCTAAGTCTTTAGAACCTAACAAACTCCCCCTTTGGCAATCCGTGACAAAACACAAATTAAAAGCTCAAAGTTTACAAATAAAAGCCCTTTACAAAAATAATACTCATAACACAAATTCAATCCTAACTACTATCCATCAGTTGCAAGTGTAGATAGCAACTCAATTGAATCAACCTCTATATTCCTGAAACACTCAACAAACGCATAAAAGCATGTGTGACAGAAAAACAGTAAATCAACAGATATGTAAACTAACTCTCCCCTTAAGTTAGATACAACAAAATAAAACATTCTTGCATGTTTCACATAACACATAATAAAGACATATATCAATGAATAACTTATAAATATAAATCAATAAGCAATGAACACAAGAAACAAGAATCATATATCAAAATAAATGTTTCTCCCCCTAACATGAATAGCCCAAAAAAAAAATGATATACAAAGAGAAGCACCTAGATACAATCTAATATCTCCACTAGCTCCGCAAAACAAAAAAAAATTCTCCCCCTAACTACAAAAACTCCTCTACAAGGTGTCAAAACTCTACTCCCTCTTTTTGTGATGGAATGCCAAAGGTCAATCACATGCCATCATCAAAAGGAGGTGGGGAGGGTGAATGAAGATACACCAAGTCGGCTCACAGAGCATGTATCTCATCAAGTAAGTCCACCAAAATTTGACCATGAGCCGCCTGAATGGTCATGACTATCTCTAAGGTACGACGTATATCAAAGTCATCCGAAGGAGGTGGAGGAACATCAGCAGCAGCAGCATCACCAACAGGATCAGTAACATCCTCACCAGTAGGACCTACAGAAGAACAAGGAGGAGGTGCGGTACCAGAAGGCGCAGACCTAGGGTGTTTAGAGCCAGCTCGAAGGTGAGCAGCCCTCTGTCTAAGAAAAGACACACCTATGGGAGCAATAACATGTACGGGCTCAGAAGAAGGGAAATCATCTAGACCAAGATATAACAAAATCCTATGAATAAAAATAGGATGGACAAGAGCATGAGAGGAAGATGAACTCCTATAAACTTCGTTCAAAGAACGAAGAAACAAATGAGGAAAACTAATAGGAGCATCAGTCACTAGAGCATACAAAAAGACACATCGCTCGAGAGGAATGGTGTGAAGATGAGAAATAGGCCATATAGAATGACATGCTATCCTAAAGAAGAGATAGTGCAACTCAAATAGCTCAGCAGTGGTGATCCTAGGATCAGAACCCCACTGGATAGAAGACACTGTGATGTATGACATGACATCACTTAAAAGAGGAGACTCATCATAAAGGTAGACAGGGTGCTGGACCAAAGGTACTTCTAGAGTATCAGCCACTACAGTAGGAGTAATGGTGTACTCTATGCCTCGTATCCAACTCTTTACCAAAGTGTTGGAATCATAGACGTGGATAGAGATGTTCGAAAAGAACTCTCTAATCAGGGTAGCTAGCAGAGGAGGATCATAAATATCCAACAGAGGTAACCAGCCCCGACGCTAAAATTTACCCTAATGGCAGGATCACGCTCATCTAAAACTACAGAACGCTCAGACCAAATCTTTCTCCTAAGGTTCAAACGCTTAAAAATCTCTTGGTTTTTCTCACTCGGAAACTTCTCTCAGTCAAAAGAAGGTGGGGGAGGAGAAGGTGGGGGAACTGACCTATGAGCTCTAGTTTTCCTAGGCATGATGGTAAGGAAAGGACAGAGACACAAAAAGAACCAAAAGAACAAAAACAAAGCAAAAACCAAGGGCAAACTGCAAGTTAGCACAAAAAAAATATAGAACAAAAATCTATATGATGCATGAACAATATTAATGACATGATGCATGTTCTAATGCAGTTAAACTAAGTTCAATTGAAGTTCAATTGTATAAAATTGGCTTGAGCATAGAGGTTCTAAAAAAAACCTCAAAATTGAAGACCACTTGTTAAGATTTTTTTTTTAAAAATTTGACTAATTGATCATCACACAAACTAGAATACACAATATAATGATCAATTACATCAATTTAATAGGCCAATTTCATCAATTTTTATCCAATTGAACAAAAGCCTCAAATCGGTTCAATTACAAGCCCTAGAATTTTCAATTTTCACAAGACACAAAATGATCAAATTAAACCATCAATATCATGTTTATATCATGTCCCAACAAAAACCCATTGATCAATTTGACATAATATGGCTTGAATCAAGAAAAACTCCAAAAACAATAGGTCTGAAAATCTCAAGGAAAAATGCATGAAACTTGAAAATAAAAGAAAAGGAAGGGTAAAATAGACTTACCGGCCTTAGAGGACAAATTCTTTGCAAAAGATTCGGAAGAAAACGACAAAAAATTGCTGAGTGAGCTTGCCAAGTGGGAAAGAGAGAAAAAGGTTTTGAAACTTTTTGAAAAAGTGATTTGAAAAGGTCAAAAACAGTGTTTTAAAAAATCTGATTCGCGATATTCGATTGATCGAAAATTACATTCGATCGATCGAATCAACCTGAGACTCCTAAAAGGATTTTAAGCACATTTTCGATCGATCGAAAAACAAAATGGATCGATTGAAACAGGCAGAGGCTCACAAAATTTTTGAGAAAAAACACAGTTTTGAAAAACAACAACCACATTTTGGGCACAACTCCTCAAAGCATTAAAATTGATAAAACAAAATACATGAGTATGAGATGAAATGCTTTTTCAAAAACCCAAGTTTTAACACCAATTTTTCAAAGAAAATTTTAGCCATCCTCCCTTTAAATTCTCAAGCAAAAAAATGTTTTGCATAATACTTAAGGTATTTTCAAACTTGGTTGGTCAGACCAAAAACACACATAATAACATGTACAGTGTTTAGCAACAAGTAACTTGTGTAGTGTGTGCAACTAGCAAAAATTTGAGATACATGTGAGGTGATATGTGAATAGAAATCAAACACAAAATCTACAAAATTCATCACATAGAATTTGAAAGAGACTATCACCTAAAGAGTTACATTATATAACTCCCACATCTCCTAGATCATAAGCTTGCAATCATGTAAGTTTCTTGAATTTTGCCTCATAATATACACACCAATTTTAATTATGTGATTTGGCACCAAGCCTAATAATACACACTAATTTTAAACATTAAACAATTAAACCGAGGCTTCACCTTATATTCTTTTTGTGCATGTACTACACTTTCTCGAGCACAGAATCTTAAGATATGTACTAAGGTGTTCATGATTGGCCAGTGAACAGTGGTGAGATGGTTATTTATGCCTTTCTTAAAAGGATCAAGTCTGACAGTCAAATAACATGTGACTTCAAGATTAAGACAAAGTGATAAACACTATAAACATCTTTCCCACACAACATGCACTACAAATCTTCAACTAGTACAGTGCAATAAATAAGCTCATCAAAGCTAAACAAGGTACAAGGACATGTTCTGTGTAAATAAATTGACCAATCTTGTTTTCAAAAACCAAGAAACACAGTGCCAAACACAATTTTCTTTTCTCCTTCTTTTTTATTTTATTTTATTTTTAAACAGAAAACAAAAATAAATCCTAGAATGAAATGCATGAATGTTATGCAATGCAAGTCCTAGAAACAAAAACAACACAAAAACCAAAGAACAATGGTTACAAAAGAGTAGAGCAATGAAGCACAAGGACCATGTCAGAAAGACTCAATTAGATCGAGTCTTTTGCATCCAAAACTTTTTAGATGCACCATGAGCATTGGAGTTCCTATTCACATTCGAGTGATTTCCAACTCTAGGATTGGAATAAAGGTTTAAAGCCTTTACCAATTCACCAATGAGTGCCATAGGATCTTGTGCTTGAGGCACATACACTTTTGGTTTGTTTGCTCTCTTAGCAGCTTGAAGCTTGTAACAGTTAGGACGAATGTGTCCAGACTTTCCACAAAAATGACAAACCCAAGTAGGTTTACCATGCATCTTGTCCTTAGATAGGGTAGACTCTTTAGGTTTAGATTCTTTCAGATCAACCCTAATCTTCCTAGGTGGTGAAACTTCTATGGGTTTGACAACCTCACTCACACGGGGTTTGACAATTTCACTCACAACCTCACTCACGAAAGGTTCAGAAGAAGATGAAGGAACAAAGTTTGTGGAATTTGGTGCAGACACAGTCATGCTTTCAACAAAACCTAATCCAGATTTGTCAAAAGGATACTTTTGAACACTCAACATTTGATCAAGTCTTTTGCATCCAAAACTTTTTAGATGCACCATGAGCATTGGAGTTCCTATTCACATTCGAGTGATTTCCAACTCTAGGATTGGAATAAAGGTTTAAAGCCTTTACCAATTCACCAATGAGTGCCATAGGATCTTGTGCTTGAGGCACATACACTTTTGGTTTGTTTGCTCTCTTAGCAGCTTGAAGCTTGTAACAGTTAGGACGAATGTGTCCAGACTTTCCACAAAAATGACAAACCCAAGTAGGTTTACCATGCATCTTGTCCTTAGATAGGGTAGACTCTTTAGGTTTAGATTCTTTCAGATCAACCCTAATCTTCCTAGGTGGTGAAACTTCTATGGGTTTGACAACCTCACTCACACGGGGTTTGACAATTTCACTCACAACCTCACTCACGAAAGGTTCAGAAGAAGATGAAGGAACAAAGTTTGTGGAATTTGGTGCAGACACAGTCATGCTTTCAACAAAACCTAATCCAGATTTGTCAAAAGGATACTTTTGAACACTCAACATTTGATCAAGTATAGAACTAGCAGATCTAGCAACAGATAAATCATGTTCCAAAGTTTTAACTTTATCAAGCAAGAGCATATTCTCGGATTTCACATTGTTCAAAAGATCATTAGCAGCAAACAGTTTAACAAGCAAATTCTTCTTATCAAGCTCAAGAGATTCAATTTTCTTCAGGCCAAGTTCAACATTCATAGCATCCTTTGCAACAATTTTGTAAAGTTTATTATAGGCCTCTTGAAGATCTGCATCCTCAGAGAGTTCCCCATCAGAAGGGTTCTCTTCAACAGACACGCTTTCATTGACTACAGCAGTAGCAGTGAAAGCAATGAAGTTTCCATCTTCGTCACATCTAGACTCATAATCAAAAACCTCATTATCACTAAGGGTTACAACCATAGCCTTACCCTTAGACCTCAAGAATGTAGGACATTCAGATTTAACATGACCATACCCTTGACAACCAAAACATTGAGAACCCAAAGAATTATTAGAAGATTGACCTACTTTTTCTCTAGGTTTTTCAGTGTTGCTAACCTTAGTGGGATTATTCTTCCTAAAATTTCTAGGTTCAGCAGTGTTTGTATTCCTTGCCCTTCTGTTAGTATTCCTAAGAAAGTTTCTAAAGTTCTTGACAAGGTAAGCAATCTCTGTAGCAGAGAGCTCATCATCAAATCCACCAACCTCAACATCATCAACTGACTTAAGAGCCATTGACTTGGATTTGCTAGCTTTGGGTAGGTCCAACTCATAGGACTAAAGAGATCCTACAAGTTCATCAACAGGGATGGTGTCCACATCCTTACTCTCCGTAATGGCAGTCACTTTGGGCCTAAAGTCCTCAGTCAGGGATCTAAGAATCTTTCTAACAATTTTAGGTTGATCATAGATTTCACCCAGATTAAAAGCAGAATTAACAATATCATTCAGTTTAGCATAGAATTCATCAAAAGATTCATCATCAGAAATCCTAATGCTTTCAAATCTAGAAGTTAATTGCTGTAATTTATTAATCTTCACTGCCTTTGTGCCTTCATGCACAGTCTAGAGGATTTTCCAAGTAGTATGAGCAATCTCAACATTAGAGATTCTTTTGAATTTCTCCATAGAAACAGCGTTAAAGATGGCATTCATAGCTTTGCTATTGAACACAGCTGCTTCTTTTTGAGAAGTTTGCCACTCACTCACAGGAGTAGTGGGCTTCTCCCATCCGTACTCAACGGAATTCCAAACCCTCTCATCAATAGATTTCAGGAATGCTTTCATCCTTACTTTCTAGTAAGCATAGTTATTCCCATCGAAATGAGGAGGAATAACCAGAGAGTGTCTGTGTTCCATGACAACAGGGGTCAAGGATCAGCTCAAAGATCAAAAGATCTACAACAAGAGAGCTACCTGCTCTGATACCACTTGTTAGGTTTTAGACCCCTTAAAACAACAATTGGATTAACCTAGTTTATTAAGTCAAGTGGTTAACTTAGTCAAATTATGCAAATCTAGGTTAACACAATCAAATAATCATATCAAACATATAGCAGCAGAAATATAAAGAACACAATGATATGATCACCCAGGAAAACCAAACTGGTAAAAAACTTGGGGATGATTTAACCTAACTATCCTCAAGGTAAACCTGAATCCACTATATGAAAGAATCAAAGTTCATACAAAAGGACTTACAAGCACCCACGCTCGACTTCCTAATGCTACCCACTAGTAGAACTTACTGACACGACCACGTGCAAGCTCCGAATCCATGGACTCCTTCTTTCTTGGATTCTCTAATCAAGATACAAGCACCCCCTCTTGTGTTTCTTTAAGCTCCAATGGCAGTAACTGAGTTAATCATCAAGATGTTGAAGTAATCTCTACCTTGAAAACCCTAAGTTTATGTGAAGGAAAGCTCCTCAAGGATCTCACAAGAGATTCACTCAAACAGCAAAATATAAGCAACAATACAATCAGAGCAACTCTCAAAACGTGGCTAGGGTTTTGCCTTATATACCTAGGGCAAAAACATAAAACCCTAAACGTTTAATGAAGTAGGGCTGAGTTGGAAATTCTGCAGAAAAAACATTCTGGCCGACTTTCGATCGATCGAGTCTATCCTTCGATCGATCGAGCCAGGCCAAAAGTCACAAAGCCTTCTGCAGCCTCTCGATTCCAACTTTACAATAATTACACAACTTTGGGCAAGCCTAAACAAGACTAAACATATCGTTTTGATCATGGTTTGCCAGTATTACACATTAGAGTTCTAAATACATCAAATCCTAAGTCTTTAGAACCTAACAAAAGTATTAGGCCTAACCACTTTAATAAAGAGTTACTAAAGTATATATTTATAAAATTGGATTTCATAAATATATGATGAATAACTTAAAGGATTAAGTACTCAAGGATTAAGATGTAGTAATTTTAAAAGTGTCAGTCTACATTTATGACTTTGTATTACTACGAATATTTTATGAAGGAGTTGCATGTACAATAAAGTCTTGGGATATAATTTATTAATAAGGCTTAGAGTGCAATTATATTTATATAATGATATTAAATATAATTAATAGTAACTTTGGACTTGTCAAGAATTGACAGAAAAGCCCAAGGCCCATTAGAGCTAGGGTCTTATTTGTTAACTTTTAGTCCCACTCCAAGCCAAGTACTAAAGCCCAATTGGAATGGCCCAAAAGGCTAGTCCAATTAGATAATCAATTATAAGGAGAGAAATATACAGAATTTTGTAAGAGAATGAAATGGTTTGTATGTAGGTGTTGGACACTCTCTTATTCTCCCTTGAACATAAACATATAAACTGATTGAGAGACCACACTTCTTGGGCACAAGTAGAATTGGACTAAAGATTAAAAGTGTTCCCAAGTACTTCTAATTTTTGTTTTTGAATTTCACCAAACCAAGGTACACTCTCTTGTTCTTATATTCTGAAATTTACATAGTACATGTTATCAATCGCAAATGAAGTAGATCCGTTGATTTTCTGCTGCGTATGTTTTGTATGCAATACAAAATATGTTTTTCCAATAATTGGTATCAAAGCGGTCTTGAATTTCGAATCTGTATAACATGTTTTGTGAGTTTTGGAATTAGAGATAGTAATTTCATGTTGTTAGAAGATTATACAATTAATTTTCTGCATGGTTGTTGAAATTATTTTTTTATAAAAACTGATATTGAAGTTATGATGTTGTTTAAGTTTGAGTTTAAGTATGTTACAATGAACTTTGAGGCTATAGCATGAATGGAATTCAGTTTTGATATTTAATTTTGTCTATTATGTTCATATGATGGTTGTTTGTGCATGAAAAACGGTTGAAAACTGCTTTAGAAAAATTCTGAAAAATTCAAGTTTCACGAGATTTGATCAATCGAAAATTACTCTCGATCAATCAAGTGAAATAGTGACCAATCTATTTGATTCGATTGATATTCGATTTCTAGTCGATCGATTGAAAATTCTTTTTTGATTGATTGAGCAACGATCGAGTACCAATCGAGCCAGGCAGATTGTCAAGTATGAATTTTTTTATTTTTTTCGACCGATCGAGATTCACATTTGATAGATCAAAAACTGTGAATTTAGAATTTTTCTAAGCGTTTTCACATGGATAAAGTGCAAGGCTATTTTTAATGAGATTATGCATGTTTACTAATTAAAAACCTTTAATTTAAAACATTTAGTGGGAGAGGGATACAAGGGTTGGATCTCACAGCCTCCATTATCGGTTCATAGTAGTGTGGGTGAGCAGCTCGTCTTGGCATATATGCCTCGCGATTCCAAAGAAGGGTATTTACTTCATAGTACTACAAGATTGAACTTACCCGTTTAAAGTAGTGTGGACAAGCACCTCGTCTTGGCGTATATGTCTCGCAATCCCAAAGGAGGGTATTTTGTTTCATGGTACTACAAGTTTAAACACTATAAGGGAGATGAAATGTGGCTACACATGATTTTAGATAATGGTGTACACTAGACTAAGTGCAATGTTAACCTCCCAAAAGAGCTATGTCATTATTACTTAGAGGCTAAAGGTAATATGACATATTATTAGTGTTTGAAAAAAGTTATCATGATAGTACTAATAATGAGAATAGTTCTCAATCAATTATGGTGTTTATAATATACTTGCTACTAAGGAATTATAGACATGGATTGGGTTGTCGTTGCATATTTTATATTATGGTTTTATTAAGGTTCCATACTATATTTTTATATGCTAAATTGATAATGTCCAGTTTACTTATTATATTCATGTTTATTGTTTTTAGATTTAATCATGGCATCATTTAGCTCACTTGTTACTATTCTTAATAAAAACAAACTGACTGGATCCAACTATGTTGATTAGAAAAGAAATTTGGATATTGTTCTTACTGCTGAAGAGCACAAGTATGTGCTTACTCAACCATGTCCAAGCTTTCCATCATTAGAGGCTCCTCTTGAGAAAAAACAACGATATGATCGTTGGCAAAAATCTAATGAGATGGCCAAGTGCTATATCCTAGCATATATCTCAAATGTTCTACAACATCAAATGCAGGATGTAGAACTAGCTTTAGACATAATGTTAAGTCTGAAGGAGACGTTTGGTGAGCAAGGCCGTTCCGCAAGGCAAGAAACTATGAGGCAAATTTATAATACCAAAATGACTAATGGTACTTCAGTGAGGGAGCATTGTCTTTGGATGATCTCTAATCTAAATATACTGGAAGTTTTAGGTGCTGATATTGATGGAGAATCCCAAGTGGAATTGATACTCCAGTCACTACCAAAATCATTCAAGGAATTCAGACTTAATTATAATATGAACAAAAAGATTTATTCATTGTCTGAATTAATGAATGAATTGGTGGCGGCGGAAGGCATTCTTGGTACATCCAGTGTTGATACCAATATGGCTGAATCTTCTACTTCTCAACCTAGGTCGAAAGGCAAGGGTAAGAAGAAGAAGAAGAAGGACTTCACCAAGCAAGATGGTAAACAAATTGCTTTAGGAGTTGCCAACAAAGGAAAGAAAATCAAAGGAAAGTGTTTCCATTATGGTGAGAAAGGACATTGGAAGAGGAATTGTCCAAAATTCAGAGCTGCCAATAATAAGGGTATGAAAAGTACATTCCTTCTTGAAATATGTTTAGTACAAAATCCCACGGATTCCTGGTGTGTGGATTCAGGTTTTATTAATCATATCTGCAATTCTTTGCAGGGGTTCCAGGAAACCAAAAAGCTGAATGAAGGGGAATTGTTTCTTACTTTGGCTGATGGGAGTAAGATTCCAGTTTTAGCTGTTGGAGTGTTTAATTTATGCTTTGAATCTAGGGTTTTAATATTGGAAAATTGTTTATATGTACCTAATGTTCGTAGGAATTTAATTTTTGCAACTTATTTAGGTAAACATGGATATTGTGTTATCCTAAAAGACAATGTTGTGATAAAGAAGGGTAAAGTGTTTATATGTTCTGGCAATATTGTTGATGGTCATTATATTTTAACTCCTAATAAGCATGGATTAGATAATTCTGAATTAGATAATAATTCACATGTAAAATCATTAAAGAGAAAATTTTCTTCTACTAATGATGCATATCTTTGGCACTTGCGTTTGGGTCATATTAATTCAAATAGAATTCAAAGACTGATCAAAGATGGACTCTTAGAGCCATTGGACTTTGATGAATTTCCAATTTGTGAATCTTTCTTGGAAGGCAAAATGACCAAACGACCTTATAATGCAAAAGGTAGAAAAGCTCAAGAGTTGCTTGAATTAGTTCACACGAATGTATGTGGTCCTATGTCAACCCAAGCAAAAGGAGGTTATGAGTACTTCATCACTTTTACCGATGATTACTCAAGATATGGTTATGTGTACCTAATGAGACAAAAGTCCAAAACCTTTGAAAAGTTCAAAGAGTTTAGGGTTGAAGTTGAGAATCAGTTGGGTAAACACATAAAGGTCATTCAATCTGATCGTGGTGGCGAATACCTTCTTATGGATTTCAAGGATTACTTAATTCAAAATGGGATTGTATCCCAATTTACTGAACCTGGAACTCCCCAACAAAATAGTGTAGCAGAAAGAAGGAATAGAACTCTTTTAGAAATTGGTTAGGTCCATGATGAGTTATTGAACTTTACCAATTTCTTTTTGGGGATATGCATTAAAAACTGCAATGCATATTTTAAATTTAGTTCCATCAAAGTCTGTTCCCAACACACCTAAGGAATTGTGGAGTGGGTGCAAGCCTAGTATGAAATATCTCCACATTTGGGGATGTCCAGCACATGTATTGAAAGGGAAGTCTAATAAGTTGGAAGCTAAAACGGAAGTATGCATGTTTTTAGGGTATTCAAAGAAAACTAAGGGTTATTTATTCTATAATCATAAAGATAACAAAGTGTTTGTTAGCACCCACGCCAAATTTTCAGAAGATGATTATGTGAATAGATGAACCTATAATAGATGACTTTGTAGTAATTTTCAAAGTCGCGGTCTACATTCATGACTTTGTATTACTACGAATATTTTATGAAAGGGTTGCATCTACAATAAAGTCTTGGGATATAATTTATTAATAAGGCCTAGAGTGCAATTATATTTATGTAGTGGTATTAAATATAATTAATGGTAACTTTGGACTTGTTAAGAGTTGACAGAAAAGCCCAAGGCCCATTGGAGTTAGTGTCTCATTTATTCTTTTTTGGTCCCACTCTAAGCCACGTACTAAAGCCAAATTGGAATGACCCATAAGGCTAGTCCAATTAGATAATCAGTATAAGGAGAGAAACATACAGAATTTTGTAAGAGAATAAAATGGTTTGTATGTGAGTGTTGGGCACTCTCTTATTCTCCCTTGAACACAAACATATAAACTGATTGAGAGACCACACTTCTTGGGCACAAGTGGAATAGGACTGAAGATTAGAAGTGTTCCCAAGTACTTCTAATCTTTGGTTTTGAATTTCACTACACCAATGTACACTCTCTTGTTCTTATATTTTGAAATTTACATAGTACATGTTATCAATTGTGAATGAAGTAGATCCATTAATTTTTCGCTGCGTATGTTTTGTATGCAATACAAACTATGTTTTTCCAACAATTGGTATTAGAGCGATCTTCAATTTCGAATCTGTATAACATGTTTTGTGAGTTTTGGAATTAGAGATCGTAATTTCATGTTGTTAGAAGATTATACAATTAATTTTCTATGGTTGTTGAAATTATTTTTTGATAAAAACTGATATTGATGTTATGATGTTGTTTAAGTTTGAGTTTAAGTATGTTAAATTGAACTTTAAGGTTATAGCATCAATGAAATTCAGTTTTGATATCTAATTCTGTCTATTATGTTCATCTAATGGTTGTTTGTGCATGAAAAACCATTGAAAACTGCTTTAGAAAAATTCTGGAAAATTCAAATTTCACGAGATTCGATCGTTGGGTAGACTTGTTCAAGGCCTTTATAGGGTTGTCTGTCTCCCTTGTGATGTGGACAATTTTTGATGGGTCATTTGCTTCAGTTTCTTGGGGTTTGAAGAGTCTCTCCCCGTATGTGGGTGTTGGGTCATCTGATTGGGTTTTGAAGTGTCTCCCCTCATATGTGGATGTTGGGTCATTTGATTAGGGTTTAAAGTGTCTCCCACCATATGTGGATGTTGGGTCATTTAAGGCCTCTGTAACATCTTCACTCCATATGTCATACCTTGCAGTGGATGTCATACCCATCAACTCTTCCCAAGTCATCATAAAGCGTTTGGGTAGGTCGTAAATAAATTCAAATGGGTCCTCTTCTCCTTCTTCTTCAGACGTCAAACAATTAATCCTTGGTCCTCTCCCAAAATTATGGTTAGGCAAGGGATTATTGGTGATGCTAGGCCTTGAAGGCAGTGCAATCACCTTAGTATCTATTAAATCTTGGATTGCATGACGAAGGTTATAACACTTGTCAATGTCGTGGCTTGGGCGTTGATGGTAGGCACACCTTTTACTCACATCAAACCTTGCAGGTAGTGGGTTTGGGACTAGTCTTAGGTCTAAGGGTTTTAGTAGCCCCTTTGCTTTCAATCTTTCAAACACTTGACTTATTGGCATATACAGCTCGAGAAATTCCCTCCTAGGCCTTGGAGGTGGCCCTTGTGATATTTGCATTGGGGCAATAAGTTGGTGGGGATCATTTTTATATATATTAGAGACCTCTTTAATTTTAGAATTAGACCCAAAATTATTTTTAAACTTAGGTGCATCCTCATTTTTTATGGTGCCATTATTTATTGCATCCTCAATTTGGGTACCAGCAGCAATTAAAGCCTTAAAATTTGGAAAGTACTGAGCAAACAAATATTTATGGTATATAGGTAACAAGTTTTTTACAACCATGGTTAATTGCTCTTCTTCATTTGGCCTATTCATCATCTGTGCAGTTTTGGACCTCCACTTGGTAATGAAGGCAAAGAAGGACTCTTTCAGCTCTTGTTTAGTGGTCTCCAAATCTCTCCTCGTCACGGCCACTTCTATATTGTACTTGTATTTGTTGTGAAACTCCCTACAAATGTCTTCCCAGTTTCTTACTCTATTGTCTTCAACATTGAGGAATCACCTGAGAACGGCTCCAATCAGGGTGTTTTGGAACATTTGCGCCAACATTTCTTCAGTAGCCCCCAAGGGTTGCATAGCCCTCATGTACATCTTTAAGTGGGATTTAGGGCAGCCTGTACCATCGAACTTGTCCAAGACCGACATCTTGAACTTAGGGGGCAATCTCACATCTGGGAAAAGCGAGAGTGACTGGTAATCCATGAGGTCCTCCATCTTGTGGGGACTTTTGATCATCTCCTCCATCTTATTTATCCTCTCATTAATCTTCTTCTCACCCTCTAGGATAGGGGGATTCTGATTGGTCTTGTTTTCCTCTTGGCTACCCTTCAAGTTCTGAAATTGCTATATGATAAGGTTCATGTCCTTTCTTAACTGAATTTGGCCTGCTACCATGGTGTTTAACAGCTATTGAGTGTTCATTGGCTCTTCAGTGTTTGGGTGCTCTTCCCTTTTTGCCATGGTGACAGAGTCTTTGGACTTCTTGTGGCTTAAGTTGTCTTGCAAGTTGAACACAGGATTAAGATGTTGTAACTACAGAGTGCCTTCTATACTGATAGGCCTTAGCACTATGATAGGCTTGGAACTGGAACTGGTAGCTTGGCTATCATTCTTGGATTCTCTTTAGAGTCTTCCTTCTGATCTTGACCAAATTCTTCCCTAAGAAAAGGCTTGGTTGGGTCAAACAATGCTAGGTCCCCATCTATATCAATCTATCAACCAAACAAACACACACAAAATGTAATGTAATATTAACATGGACCGGCCTAAGGATAGGTTCTAAGTCATTACATTGTAGGGTGGGTTTGTTGTTTCATTGTTTCCCATAGCTAGGACGTTACGCCTCCCAAGTTGTAATGTGATGAACATTACGTTGGTCCAAATGGCATGGTCTATCCTTTGTAGTCAACAAGAAATGATCCAGTGACTTTGGGCTATGAGTTGATGAGTTCACCACTAGGTACCCGAATCTAATGAAGACCGGTGATCCATGGTTATTACCACCATATGTTGAGATGGGTGCATGCGTATTTGTTATTTTGATGGCACACACTATAATAGTTAGGGAGAGCTTTTAACAATCAACATGGCAAATTCAAATAAAATATCATACAAACATATCAAGACATAAGCAACCAAACAAACAAAACATCATACAAAACACAAGGGTATATAATTGGTCACTTAAAGTCTAACATGAAGCTTAGCCGTCGACATCCCCAGTGGAGTCACCACCGTGAGAGACCAGAAACTTTCCTAAGGGTGCTCTCAAAAAGGGATTCAGGTGCTTAGGGCACCTCCCTTTTGGGTAATTGTGTGGAGCCGCCACTTATTTTTTGTTACAAAAAATATGAAAAACATAAATATAAAATTTACATCAAATTTCATTAATTATGTAAATACAATATTCATCAAATAATCATTACAGGGCTTTGGTCCTAAATACAATCTAATCTTGGTAGAGTAATATTAAAAGGCTTTGATTCTAGTTACAATCTACCAAAACAAAAGATAAAACACTAGTCCACTATCTATAAATCTTAGCTCGGTTACGGAATGGGAAGGTGTTAGGCACCCATTTTGCCCAGATGGAGTCTGGTCTTCTAGACTCTGAGTGACCATTATATACCCTTCAAAAGATGCATGCCATTACAATGACATATTAAAATCCCTAAATTCCAAATTAATTCACTCTTTGAAAATTCAAATTTTGCAATTTTTATTTAAGAAAATTTTTATTATAAAAAATTTTAGATCTATATTTAATGAAAATATAGATCAGTTTTGTATGCTTGAAAATTTAGATCTATATTTAATGAAAATACAGGCCAATTTTTGGTTTGGAAAAATTTTCAGATTTGCATTTAATGAAAATACAGATCAGTTTTTCATTTGGAAAAATTTTCAAATCTGTATTTTATGAAAATACATATTAGCTTTTCACTTAGAAAAATTTTTAGATCTGTATTTAATGAAAATATAGATCAAAAATTTTTTTTTACTTGAAAAAATTATACAGGTCAGTTTTTAACTTGGAAAAATTTTTAGATCCATATTTTAATGTAGATCAGTTTTTGACTTAGAAAATTTTTCAAATCTGTATTTAATGAAAATACATATCAGTTTTTAACTTGGAAAAATTTTCAGATCCATATTTAATGAAAATATAGATCATTTTTTTACTTAGAAAAATTTTCAGATTTGTATTTAATAAAAATACAGTTCAGTTTTTAACTTGATAAAATTTTCAGATCCGTAATTAATGAAAAAATAGATATTTTTTTTTAAGAAAAAATTTCAGATTTGTATTTAATGAAAATACAAATCTGTTTTGTTTAAAAAAAATTAGAAAAAAATTTCAAATATGTATTTAATGAAAATACAGATTTGTGTTTGTTTAAAAAATTTCAGAAAAAATTTTAGATTTGTATTTAATGAAAATACAGATATGTGTTTGTTTAGAAAAAAAGGTTGTAGTGATTAATTGCAGATTTTGAAATTAAAGAAGAATTAAATCATAAGCATGTTAATCAACTAAAGAAAATTCCAAGTAAACATATAAACATGGCATATATAAATTGTGAACAAGATCATATTGACAATAATATTAGATACATATTCATAAAAAAAAAACATGCAGTGAACAACACGAATATATCAGTTAAGAGAAAAGAAAAATAAACACAAGAACAAAATTAAAAACCTACTTGCATGAATGTACCCTTCGATGGAAGAATACTTTAGAAATCAAAGAAGTTTTCACTTCTTTGAGATCTAAAATATTTTACTTACAAGAAAGAAGTTCCTAAAACCAAGGTTTCCAGAACATCTTTAACATAAGGGAAGCAAAGAAGTTTCAAAAAGAAAGGCCCCAATTTCTGATGTTTTTCCTCTATTTATAGAGTTGGATGCTTGAAAAATAAGCTGAATAAGATCAGATACGAATTGGAACGCGTCGTTATCCCCAAAAATTTGAAAAAAGATAGGTTTTATCTTAATCAGAAGGTTCTTGGGCCGAGTCTCGAAATTGTGCCAATCGACACTTAGGAAGTGCCGATCGACACTCCATGAGTGCCAACTAGCCCTCTTGGATGCTGGGCCCCTCTACCAATTTTGGTTCGATTTGGACTCTTTTTTGAGGATTTTTTAGTCGAGAATTGCACCTAGACACGTTTTTAATTCATATTCTAAAATTAATCCCTTTTATCTTGATAATCAGGTCTTTAAAGTAACAATTATCTAATAGATGAATATTATAAAAAGACTTAATTATCAACAAGTTCCTTGTTATCTGATTATCCATTTAATTCCCATGCAAGCAGGCTTATTTTTGACAAAAACCAACAACCAATCACAAAATTATATTAATTCTAATTGTTTAATCAATCATAATTAATTTAAATTAATCACACATGATCGGTTCCACCCAAACAAAAAGGCATGCAGACCGTGAAAACATGATCATGTGATATCTTTCAATCCGACGGTCCGATTTGGGAATCTGGCATACCGTCACAACCATTAGAGTCTCAAGATCATTTTTATGATATGAATGAATGATTGGACAAAATTGCTAAATGCCCTTTTCTCCCAAACTAAGCAGCGTTTTGCCCCATTTCCCAAACTAATTAGGGAAATGCCCCTCCTTTGAAAATCGATTTTCTCAAAATCGAGTTAGGCCCTATAGCGGCATTTTTAAGGAGCCTATAGTGACGTTTTGTAACTCGACTTCCACTAAATCGAGTTATAGGCATTTTTTTAATTTTTTTTACCTATAACTCGATTTCATATAAATCGAGTTACAAAACGCCACTATAAGTCCTGAAAACGTCACTATAGGCTCCTTAAAAACGCCGCTATAGGGCCTAACTCGATTTTGAAAAAATCGATTTTCAAAAGAGGGGCATTTCCCTAATTAGTTTGAAAAATAGGGCAAAACGCTGCTTAGTTTGCCCAAAAATGGCATTTAGCAATTTTGTCCATGAATGATTTAATGTTACAACTATGATTTTTTTGGGTATATGAATGGTCATTTTAGTCATCTTCCAAGATTAAATTATGGGTGCAAAATCAAGTGCCTACAACTATTAATTTTTTTTTTAACTTCAATTAAGACTTAATCCTATTTCTAGTATAAGTTTATAGATGTCTAGATTTCAAAAAAAAATCTACAGCTATGTGAAAATTAAATCTGATTATCGACAACGAAAACCACAATAGAAATAATCTAATTATCAAGTAGTGAAGAACAACACAACCATGCAACAATAAATAATCCACATGTCCGAACTCTTGACAAATACATACCACGAATGCATGGAACCCCAGAACTCTAAAAATCCTCTTAATACCCGAGACTATAAATTGTGGTAATATCCAAGTACTCAGCCTAATAATAAGAAACAACTATCAAAACTCATGCAATTAAATTCTGAAAAATAAGTAACGTAGACTAGCCTCTGAACATGAGCACACACACATGCTCAAAGGCTCTTCTATTTTTTGGGTAAAGGTTAATATTTTGCATCCATTATAATTTAGGATTACTACATTTTTTAATCACAAAAAAAAATCTAGGGTGTGATGAGTATTATGGATTTGTAGGTGAAATAATTTCTCCATCACACCCCTAGGTATTTTGTGATTGGAAAATATAGTAATCCCAAATTATAATGGATAAAAATTATTAACATTTACCTAAAAAATAGAAGAGCCTCTAAGCACGCCCGTGAGTGCTTGTTTAGAGGATAGTTTTATTTAATATCTCTTATTAAATAAATAACTAATTATCTAATTGGGCTTACCTTTTAGGCTAACCCAATTGGGCTTTAGTATTTGTCTTGGGATAATACCAAATGGACAAATAAGGCTCTATCTCGAATGAGTTTCGGGTTTCTATCAACCCTTGACAAGTCCAAAGTTACCATTAATTATATAAAAAGTACCACTATAGAAATATAATTGCACTTTAGACCTTATTAATAAATTATATCTCAAGACTCTAATACTATATCATTTGACCCCTCCATGAAATATCCATAGTTAACAAAGTCATAATTAGGGTTGCTTACGGGTCGGTCCAAGTCGGGTTTGTGCCCAACCCAGAACCGACCTGCCAGCTTTGGGTGGCAGAGAAGCTTACCAACCGCCGACCGTCGAAAACCACAGGTCGAGTCGGTTTCAGTTCGGGTCGACGATGATTTGTTTCGGGTCGAAACCAAAGAAGAGCAGTGGTGGAGATCTCAACGTCAGAGGTGGAGATCTCGATGGATCTTGTCAAAATTTGTCCAAATTTGCGTCTAGAGAGAGGAGGCCAGTCGAGTTGGTTGGACTCAATTTTTCATGCGAGGACCCGCCAACCGACCTAGGGATTCAGTTTCTGAAAATGGAAATCGGCTGCCGACGATCGTCAGCAGAGGATTGGGCAGTTTTCAGTTTGAGGCAGACGGTTTGGGTGGGTGGGTCAGGTCGCGGATCAAGATGGATAGCCCTAGTCATAATAAACTGTCACATTATAATTTACTATTTTATTCCTTAAGTCCTCGGTTTAATCTTTTAGTTATTTATATATTTTATGAAATCTAATTTCATTAAATATAAATTAGGTAAGTTAATTTGAGTCATGGGTTTGTTTGTATTGATCATCCCCGGTTTAATCTTTTAGTTATTCATATATTTTATGAAATCTAATACAAAGTCATATCTAAGTTTTTTTTTTAAATTTTATAGGTGAGTTAAGGTTGTGCAAAAAACGAAGTGTCTAATATGAATAAACTATTAAAAAATTAAAATTAAAATTAAAAAACCAACCAAAAAAGAAAAGAAGAAAAGAAAGAAAGAGTTAACTCATGTGTGTATCCCAAAAAAAAAAACCATAAAAAATGAGTAAATCTCGTGTATATATCTATAGACTCTTATAATAGGTATGATTTAAACCCATATATGCACGTAATTGTAATTTTTTTTTAATTGTACCCACTACCCATGCGTATGTACGAGGTTATATACCAATAATATTTAAAACATAATGCCTAAAATTTTATTGGTTGTAATTAAAAATGTTTTTAATTTTTTTGTTGGAGGTGGAAAAATGTTTTAAATTTTAATTGAGAAAAAGCTAAAAGTTATTTGTCTCAAATTTTATATAATAATAATCTTTCTAAGTGTTATATTAGAAGATTTCCATGAACCTGGTGCCTAATGTTAGCCACTCAATTTATCTACTTATATATATATATATATATATTATATGAATTTTTATTCATTGTTTCGTTATTAAAGTCTAATTTAAATTTGTAAATATTGAAAGTAGAGACATTCATTTTACTTTCTCTCATTACAATAATAATAATAATAATAATAATAATAATAATAATAATAACAACAATAACAATAAACTAAAAGTCTAAAACCTCATGCAATACATTGGTTTACAACTAGTGGTCTTAAAAATTGGATTTGACAAAAAGAACCAAAAAAGAGACTAATTCTCCACTCTCTAGTTCAACTGATATCGAGTCAATAGTCAAAGTCAAACTAATTACATTATAAATAAATATTTTTTATAAAATTTTTGAACAATTTTCAATAAAATTAAGAAAAATTTCTAATGAATTTTCCCTTTTTTTTAATATTAAGAAAATAAATATAGTAAAACATAATTAAACAATTTAATTTATCATTACAAAAACAATAATTTTTGAAATAAACAGATAAATTCTAAATATCTATCCAATAAAATGTGGATCTAAAAGGCTAAAATGTTAAACAATAATGTTTGATTTTAAAAAAATGAAAAAAAAAATTATTGACTTTAAGAAGTCACAATTTATAATCTCAATCATCAATTATTAAACAAATACTTTCACAAATTTACATAATGCAGCTTGATCTCCCACCATCCAATAACACGCTATTTCCATCTAATTACACAGTATTCCTTATTGAAACTTACTCTCACTGAAGCGCTCAAAGTCAAACGTCAAAATCAAAGTGGGAAAATTGCATCGACCTCTCTTGAGAATTTTTGTTAATATTCCACGCTCCTCTCATTTGTAATAAGACACTTACCTTTCCTATAATGCAAAAAAATTTCACGGACTTTCCTTCAATAATTGAAAAAAAAATTAAAAAAATTGAAATTTCTATCTAACCCTCCACTTGAGTTGTCATTCACACACCCTCTAATAGGACTATAGGATATTCAAAAAAAATTTAAAAGCTTTTTTTGGGGGAAATTTTTTAAAATCATTTTTCAAATCATTCAAGGGAGGTCAGTGTTAATAGTTTGCATTTTAAGGGAAGTGAATGTTTTATTCCAAACTAGAGAGGAGATGAGTGTAATAATAAAAAACCTCGAGAGAGGTTAATGCAAATTACCTAAATCAAGTCTCTCTCTCTAGTAGTCATTTCAAGTTTTGCATGAGTCATTAAGGGCCTAAGGTTTTGTTTGTTGTTGTTATTTCGGCGCTAGGATTTTTATTTTATTTTATATGACTCAATGTAGATATGATGTTGTGGTATGTGGGGTGATTGAGAGATAATTCTTTTTTTTTTTTTTTTCAATGGGAAAAGTTAACGAATGACTTAAGGGTTCTGACTTTTTGTTAGTGAACTGTTTTATGAAATTTTTTATCCGAAAAAAAATATTTTTTACACATTTTTCTATTTTCCATAAAAGTGATATTAAAACTTTTTTTTAAGTGATTCATTAAAAAATGTTTTAAGGGTACCCGATAACTGTAATTTTTTTCTTAAAAGTGATAAAATATTAATATTTAAACAAAACAAAGAAAGAAATACAGGGCCTGTACAGACCAGATTTGAATTCATAGCCCAAAATATGAATGGACTTAGGCTCAAAAAGCCCAAAACAATGAATTTGTAAAGAAATGGGTTAGAAAACTAGGTTTTAGTTAATCGAACAACAAGTTAAGTGGGTTGGTGATGAAAGAGTGAAGATAGACAAGTTTAGACTGAAGAAAAAATTTCCTCGGCAATGTCTGAGGAGACTGATTCTTATATAATGCTCTTAAATGTGGTTACAAGTCTGGTTCTAGATAGGTACAATGTTTCTTCTCTGATTTTCCAATCCCTTAATCTCGTTGCCCCCTCCTCCTTTTATACTCTTTCCTTTTCATCCCTACCTTTCACATGCATGCCAGATGGTTGGTGTTGATACTTGTCCCATCAGCACCTCCCATAAGTCTTCATATAGTAGTTGTAAGACTAAAATCCACTATTCAGGTATCACCTCCACATTAATGCGGTCAAGGAGTTAGCTGCAGTGCATTTAATGCGGAGGTAGCAGTTTTTTCCTTAGATATTTTAGGACACCTCCCTGAGCTCCCATAGTACTTATCTATATCAACTGAGTGCTTCTGTAAGGTTACCCTGGACGGCAGAGCACCTCTACGGACCTCGGCCTCAGTTAGTCGAGGAATCTCTTATCCTCGGCACAGCCCCCTGGGCTGTTATGATCTAAACTGACTTCTTCGTTTGCCAACATCAATTCTTTTCATAGTGTTTACCTCCCCCTCGGATGCCTTCAGTCCTCAGCTTGGGCCTTAGGTCCATTACATACATAAATAATGGGCTCCGGGGCCCAATGCCCCTACAGGGCCTATTTGGTAATGATGTTTAAACAACAGCTTTCAGTGTTTAAATACTAAAAATTGTGAGGGAAAAAAAAAAAAAAAAGAGTTTGGTAGTGATATTTTATTATAAGTGTTTTGAGTTACAATTCTTAAATTAGGGTGTTTAAAACATATATTTTGAAAACTCATCCATAATAGTTTTTAGTTTTAAAGTATCGTTATTGAATGGTTTTTTTTTTTGGTAAATAAGTTGAAAATTGTGAGACCCATTGATGTGCATGAAATATATACAATAAAATACTCACATATCTACATATTTAGCTTTACTTTTATGTTATTTTGCGACTGATTATGTAATATCTTTGTGTTGCAGGTAACAAGGGCTTTACATGCAAAGTGGGGCTAGGCCAATTGAATCTAGCCAACTTATATCCAGCCAGGCATGAATTCAAGAAAAGATCAACCCAATTAAATTTAAGTCCAATTGGAGTAAGGAATCAAAGGAAATTTGCACCAAATCCAAGTCTAATTTGGATTAGGATTCCAGCCTACACATCAGTTAGTATTTTTGGAATAACTTTCGACTCAAATGTCCAATCAAGATGATTCAAGTTGGGATGGAAAGTTAACTTAAAGGGCTACAACTTTGTAGTTTACCAGGAGCCCGAATTATGAAGTTAAATGGGCCAAAATAGTCGGTTAAGTGAAGCCTAAAAATCTGGGATTTTCTCCAAACGGGAATTCAACTTGTAATAGGATTCCTTGACCTATTTAAATTGGAGCAAGAGGCAGTGCCGCATGTAGCATCTCTGTAGCTTTTCTCCATGATAGCATTGTGACTATTTCTTTCTTTATTTTATTTGTCTAGTTTAATGTTTAGCATTTTATTCTTTTGTTTTATTTCAATTACCATGAGTAGCTAAATTTATAATTAGGGTTGAGGATGAAACCTTGTTAAGGATTATCAGTAATATTTATGTGATTTGATTTTTCCCACAATAGTTGTTCTTTAATGATTTAAATTGTTCTTGTTTCATATCAATTGACTATGATGGGCTTCTAGATATGAGTTCAGTCATGTTTTTCTCATGATTTAGGAATTATCTTAATTAATTGAATGCTTGATTTATTAATTCTTGATTATAAAATTGGATATCACTTGTGATTTGTCTGTCAATGGATACAATTTATGATTTGATTTTTAGAATTGGATATATTTTGTGATTTGTTTGGCTACAGATACAATTGATGATTTGATTTTATACTTAAAAAATGAAGAAGAACATGCTTTAGATATTTAAATAGAAGTTTTAATGATAATATTTTCCATGGTAGTAGGATTGATTTCTAGATTATCATGTAGTGGTTGGGAAAAATTAATGATCATAAATATATGCTGATATGACTTAAAAGGCGGATTCCAAAACCTTAATTCATTTCCCTTGATTGGTTACATCTTTTTATTGCTTTATATCTTTTTCTTAGTTTAACTATTTGCTTAATTTTATTATTTGCTTAGTTTATTTAATTTCAAAACAACCAATTTTTATTAAACTAGATTAGGATTAATTTAGTTAAGGTTTAATTAATTTTCCTACGTTCATTCAAGTCTTTGTGGGTTTGACCTCGTTCTTGTCAAACTATACTTCGGTACGGTTCATGTACTTGTGAGTATTTTAAAATTTCACAACAAGTTTTGGGCACCGTTGCCGGGGACTTGGTTAGGAAAATAAATTAGGTCTTAATTGAATTTTTCCTTCTACTAGTTGTAGTTAAAATTTAATTTTTTTTTTAAATTAAAAAAAACAAAAATAATGAAAGAATAATTCTCCAATACAATGTTAAATGAAAGAATAATTCTCCATAAAAATATTAAATGAAAGAAACCAGCAATCTAAAATGTCATCACAAATGTCAGAGCTCTAATTCACCAAATACAAAACATCCTCAAAATAATTCTCCAATACAATGTTCAATGCCATAAAATAATGATAAAATCCTCAATTCAACAAAATAGTACGTAATTGCTGTCTCCCAAGAATCTCTACTCCAATAATCCCTCTAATGTATCTGTAATGGGAAATAAAGGGGGGGGGGGGTGAGATAACGCAATATGTGGAATTCACTAACATTGGAGTGTGGGAACAACCTTCAAATAAATAATTCTTACAGCAATTTCATAACTTGTAACTCATCAATATTTATCATTAAATATTTCATGTAAAAGAAAAATATCTTTATATTGTGAGCCATCATAATATATATATATATATATATATATCAATACCATCACATACACAGTTTCCTAGGCTTTACTCGTGGTCAACGTTTATGCCCCGTTGACAGAGTTGTGCTATCCCCTTTTCTGGGACTGGAACCTCCTTTTCATCACCTTTCTTAAGGATGGCTCCTTTGGAACCTAAAGGTGCACTCCCTTGCTAAGGAGCTTCCTTTTTAGATCCTCAATAGTATACTCCCTTGCTAAGGAGCTATCAAATGTGCACTGTCCCATTTTCTGGGACCGTCCCTTGCTAAGGACTAGCTACAGTATGATTGTCCCTTACTAAGGACTAATACAACACTGAGCTTTTAATCACGACTTGCCATAGGTTTTCAAAACATATACAAGATGCTCACATAAATAATCCATTCAAGATGCTCACAAAAATAATCCATTCATAATTCTTGAAAATATAAGGATATATTCACACATACAAATTAAATAAATTTAGGTTGTCCCACAAGTTTTTCACAAAACGAATAATAAATGTGCACAATAAGAAATTATAAAATGTCCATTTATATGTATAGAATAACAATATATTTCTTTGATTTATAATAGTTTAATAACCAATACTATTTGGGAAAAACCCCCAAAATTAGTAAACACCACTTACCTCTTAGTTACAAAAATAAAAGAAATCAACCTTCCTTGAATCACAACAATTCAGTAGAATTAGAACTTAGCAACACCAAAAATAGGTTCATCAATACACAATTTCCCACTTCAAAATTTATTTTCACACTTAAACGGATTTATCCTAAACAATATTGATATATCCAAAATCCTCCATTTATTAACTTAACTATCCAATTTAATATTGGAAGCCACATATAGCCTTAATTTATTAATCTAGTGCTTAGCATTCCCATTTGATACCGCTGGATATCTATTGACTCTATATAATATATATATATATATATATATATTCAATCTAACATGGGAAGCCACGAGATAGTATTCTTAATCTATCAATCCGGTTGCTTACATTTTTCCCTTGAAGCCACAGGATATATAAACCTATCTGATCAACCTAATATATAAAGCTATTAATCAAAAGTAGAAGCCACATATTAAAGTTATGTCAAATCCATCTTAAAGCCTATGGAGGACTATATGGCTATACATTATGTAATCAATTTCAAAGCCTATGGAGGACCATACGGCTATATAAATAAACAGTTCCTATTTTAATATTGTAATCATCAACCCAAAGACCCAAATCCTCTTGATGCCATAAAGCACAAGGACACGGCTGGACACTTATTTGGACAATGACAATGGTGGTGAAAAGAGTGAGACTATAAACAATTATATATAAACCACAAGCAACCATTTTCCTTTCACATGGTGACAAACAAATTGATAAAGTCCAAGCCTATTAGATACAATTTCAAAGCTCTTGACATGCAGCCATATTTGACCATTCCTTATCTCATATAATAACAATATAGGACATCTTTTCCCTTAATGTAGGGATAGGTGGAGATTCATGAGACCAACGTCTCTTAGTTCCTTTCCATGACACATGCCTATATGTACTTGCCTAGTCTAAGTATGATAACAATCATAGGAGTCCTATTTCCATTAATATAGTCATAGAAACCATACCTGTAGTCTCTTCTCACAGCCACAATGACGGAAGGCAAAGTTCAGTAGTCGGCTGAAGCAAAAAGGAAGCCCATCAGCAAATACACATGTGATTTAAGAAGAAAAAGGCTAGGGTTATTAAGGCCTATATATTTACTCATGCCACCTCACTTGGGCTTCATATTTCATAGTATTAATCTTATTTTTAATATCTTAGGCCTAAATCAATTTAATCCATTTAATTGTAGGCCTCCTTTATAATTTACATATAATAATTAAATTGGTGTCAAAATTTTGGGGTGTTACATCCTTCCCCCCCCCCCCCCCCCCAAAAAAAATTCCTTCCTCGAAATTGTACATACTTTCATTAATAATCAACTCTGGATACTTTGATTTCATCTCATCTTCTCGCTCCCAAGATGCCTCCTCCACTGTGTGATTCTTCCAAAGAACCTTAACCAATGGTATGGTCTTGGTGCGTAACACTTGATCTTTGCGGTCAAGAATTTGGATTGGAACTTCCTCATAAGTCAAGTTGTCTTTGATCTTGACTGTCTCATAGTTTAAAACATGTGAAGGATCTGGGATGTACTTCCTTAGCATGGAAACATGAAACACATTATGCACTCCTGCAAGTGTAGGCGGTAAGGCCAACTCATAGGCAACTTTACCAATGCATTTTAGGATTTCAAATGGACCAACAAATTTGGGACTCAACTTCCCCTTCTTCCCAAATCTCATCACACCCTTCATTGGGGCAACTTTCAAAAATACCATATCCCCAACATCAAATTCAACTTTCCTTCTTGAGTTGTCATAATAACTCTTCTGTCGACTTTGTGCTGTTTGCAATCTTTTATGAATCAGATTAATCTTCTCAAACGTCATCTGAATGATTTCTGGTCCCAACAATTTCCTCTCACCAACCTCTTCCCAATACAATGGGGGCCTGCATTTTTTACCATACAAAGCCTCATAGGGAGCCATCTCAATACTAGAGTTGTAGCTATTATTATAGGCAAATTCCACTAAAGACAAGTATTTTTCCCAACTCCCTTTGAAATCCAATATACATGCCCTTAACATATCCTCAAAAGTACGAATAGTCCTTTCTGATAGACCATCTGTTTACGGGTGGAAGGCTGTACTAAAGCTAAGATTAGTACCCAAAGCTTTATGCAGGCTTTCCCAAAACTTTAAGGTGAATCTTGGGTCTCGATCAGACACAATTGATGCTGGAACTCCATGAAGACTCACAATCTCATCAATATATATCTGTGCTAGCTGATCAAGTGAGTAAGTCATCTTAACCAGAATAAAATGTGTTGTTTTTGTCATCCTATCCACAATTACCCAAATGGTCTCATGTCCCTTAAGAGATCTTGGCAAACCAGTCACAAAATCCATACATATGCGCTCCCACTTCCACTCAGGAATGGGAAGTGGTTGTAGCAGTCCTAAAGGTTTCTGGTGTAGTGCCTTAATTTGTTGACAAGTCAAGCATTGCTCCACAAATTTAGCTATCTCTCTCTTCATGTTATTCCACCAATAAGTTTCTCGAATGTCACGAAACATTTTAGTGCTACCAGGGTGCACTGAGTATGAGGTACGATGGGTTTCTTCCATAATCTCCTTATTTAATGCAAAATCATTTGGCACACAAAGTTTTTTTCCAAACCTCAAAACACCATCATTAGACATATTAAATTCTAGTCTCTTTCCTTCTTGTACTTCTCCTATGATCTTTACAATTTGTGCATCATCAACCTGTGAACTTTTAATCTTCTCAATCAAAGTGGGTTGTATTGTCAAACTGGCCATAAAGACTTGGGAATCACCCATGACAATTTCAATTCCCATCCTCTCCAAGTCCTTAATAATCTCCTTTTGAGTAGTTAACAAGGCAGTTGAGAAACCAAAAGACTTCCGAGTAAGTGCATCAGCTACCACATTAGCCTTGCCTGGATAGTAATTGATTGAGCAATCATAATCTTTAATCAACTCAAGCCACCTTCGTTGTCTCATATTCAATTCTTTCTGAGTAAAGAAGTACTTCAAGCTCTTATGATCTGTATAAATCTCACACCTTTCACCATACAAATGATGTCTCCAAATCTTCAAAGCAAACACCACTGCAGCCAACTCCAAATCATAGGTGGGATAATTTTGTTCATAACTCTTTAATTGGCGGGAAGCATAAGCTATGACTTTACCATGCTGCATCAACACACAACCCAACCCTTTTTTTGAAGCATCACTATAAATGACAAGGCCTCCCAAGTTGCTAGGGATGGTTAGTACTGGTGTAGTGACCAACCTTTGCTTAAGTTCTTGAAAACTCTTCTCACATTCTTCTGTCCACACAAACTTGGCATTCTTACGAGTTAGTTGAGTCAAAGGGGCTACAATATGGGAAAATCCCTCCACAAACCTCCTATAATAGCTAGCAAGGCCCAAAAAGCTTCTAATCTCACTCACATTCGTCGGTCTTGCCCAATCAACCACAGGTTCAACCTTACTAGGGTCTACAGAACTCCCTGCCTCAAATATCACATGCCCTAGGAACACCACTTGATCAAGCCAAAATTCACACTTCTTAAACTTTGCATATAGCTTCTTCTCCCTCAAAATTTGAAAAACAATTCTTACGTGCTCTTCATGTTCTTCCATGCTTTTGGAGAAGATTAGAATATCATCAATAAAAACAATAACAAAGCGGTCTAAGTACTCAAGAAATACCCTATTCATCAAGTTCATAAATGCAGCAGGAGCATTGGTCAATCCAAAAGGCATTACCAAGAATTCATAGTGCCCATACCTCGTCTTGAAAGTTGTCTTAGGTATGTCTTCACTCTTAATTTTCAACTGGTGATACCCAGAAAGAAGGTCAATCTTAGAGAAGACTTGTGGCCCTTGCAATTGATTAAACAAGTCATCAATACGAGGGAGAGGGTATTTGTTTCTCACAGTAACCCGGTTTAACTCACGGTAGTCAATACACAACCTCATAGTCCCATCCTTCTTCTTCATAAATAAAACTGGTGCACCCCAAGGAGATGCACTTGGTCTGATGAACCCCTTATCAAGGAGTTCTTGTAATTGTTCCTTGAGTTCCTTAAGTTCAATTGGTGCCATCCGATATGGTGCTTTCAAAATAGGAGAAGTTCCAGGGAGCAAATCAATAGAGAATTCAATCTCCCTATCTATAGGTATCCCTGGTAGGTCTTCAGGAAAGACATCAGGAAACTCCCTTACAATAGGGATATCATCCAACTTCAATACCTCTTTCCTAGTGTCCACCACATGAGCTAGGTACCCTTGGCATCCTTTCCACAATAGATGCATAGCTCGAAGGACTGATATCACCCTAGGTAAAGCATGCATCCTAGAGGCCTTAAACCGAAATTCAAGTTCTCCTAGATGCCGAAACACCACTTCTTTTCTAAAACAATCTACACTAGCATGATAAGCATTCCCAAAATTACATCATAGTCATACATGTCCATCAAAATCAAGTCTGCTAACATTTCCCTATCCTCAATTCAGATGACACAAGACTTAAGCATAGAATTACACACCAAAGAATCACCCATAGGCATGGCCATAGACAAGTCATAATCCATAAGTCTAGGTTTCTTATCACATAACTTAGCATATCGAGAGGAGATGAAAGAGTGTGTAGATCTAGAATCAAATAGAGTTTTAGCAAAGTTTGAGAATAATGGGAGGATACCTGTAACCACAGTATCAGAAGCTTGAACATCTTGTGGTGTGAGTGCAAACACTCTCCCTTGTGCTTTCCTCCTCTGATCATTCTTTCCAGGTTGTGCTATTGAGTTTTGTTGAGGAGATGTACAACTTCTAGCCAAGTGTCCAGTCTTCCCACAATTATAACAAGCCTTTCCTTTAAAGAAACACGGCTTATCTCCATGAAACCTTCCACATGTAGGGCAAGCATTCAAACTTCTACCTTGAGCATTCTGGGGTGGATTCTTATTTCTGGCTTATTTGATGATGAATTACTCCCAGACCTCCCAAAAGATCCTTTCTTGTTCCAATGACCTTGAGCATTGCCTTGTCGAAAGCTTGTCTATCTAGTGTTTCTAGGTGGGTTCTCCTTCCTAACATTGTTCTTGAAATCTTCCTCCAGCCTCATAGCTCTCTTAACTAACTCTACATAATTATCAACCCCTGATGCAATCAAATGGTGTCGAAGTCTCTCATTCAACCCCTTTTGAAATCTGCTTGCTTTCTTCGCCTCAGTAAGGATTAAGTGGGGTCCAAATCGAGATAACTCGATGAATTTAGCTGCATACTGCTCAACAGTCATACTTCCTTGCACCAAATCAGCAAACTCCCTCTCTTTTCGTTCTCGGACCACCTCAGGGAAGCAGTTATCATAGAAAACCCCTTTAAATTTCTCCCAAGTGATGGGGTTTCTCTCAATGTCCATTCCCTCCAAAATGGCTTTAGTGGATCTCCACCAACGCTTAGCTTCTCCAATCAACTTGAAAGTTGCAAACCGCACCTTCTGAGAGTCAGTGCAATCTAAAGCTTCTAACAACTTCTCCATCTACAAGAACCAGTTCTCAACTTCCGTGGGATTTGGCTTCCCATCAAAGGAAGGGGGATTCTGCTTCATAAAAGTCTCAAAAGAGCAACCAGCCCTTGCCTCTACTCTACCTACGCCTCTACTAGCAACATGGGCCAACCTGTCCAATAGTCGGGCAGCAGCTTCATCCAAAGGATCAACGCGTGTCACCCTACGGTGTTCATTGTTTCTCACGTCTTGAGTGATTTCAGCCACAGTATCAACCCTTGCTTTGGTTGGCCTTCGCAAATTAACAATAGGTTCCTCGATATCTTCTTTTTGGGTGGCATGATACCTAATTAACAAAGAAATCAAGAAATATAGATGGTGTAACAATTATTATTACTAAACATAAGAAGTAACATTGCTAAGATTATTTAAAATATCTCATCAAACATAACCTAAATACCAAATGCTCTGACAAAAATCAAGATCATAACCTAGTTTCGAATTTCTGCAAAATCATAACCTAGTTTTCAAATGTCTACAGGATCATAACCTAAATTTTCAAGTGTCTACAAAATCATATCCTAAGCTCTAATACCACAATTGCAATGCTCCAAAATCATAAGCAATAAAAGTCAATTTAATCTGAATAATCCATAAAAATATTAAATGAAAGAAACCAGCAATCTAAAATGTCATTACAAATGTCAGAGCTGTAATTCACCAAATACAAAACATCCTCAAAATAATTTTCCAATACAATGTTCAATGCCATAAAATAATGATAAAATCCTCAATTCAATAAAATAGTTCGTAACTGCTGTCTTCCAAGAATCTCTACTCCAATAATCCCTCTAATGTATCTGTAATGGGAAATAAGGGGGGGGGGGGGGGTGAGATAACTCAATAAGTGGAATTCACTAACATTGGGATGTGGAAACAACCTTCAAATAAATAATTCTTACAGCAATTTCATAACTTGTAACTCATCAATATTTATCATCAAATATTTCATGTAAAAGAAAAATATCTTTATATTGTGAGCCATCATAATATATATATATATATATATATATATATCAATACCATCACATACACAGTTTCCTAGGCTTTACTCGTGGTCAACGTTTACGCCCCGTTGACAGGGTTGTGCTGTCCCCTTTTCTGGGACTGGAACCTCCTTTTCATCCCCTTTCTTAAGGATGGCTCCTTTGGAACCTAAAGGTGCACTCCCTTGCTAAGGAGCTTCCTTTTTAGATCCTCAATAGTATACTCCCTTGCTAAGGAGCTATCAAATGTGCATTGTCTCCTTTTCTGAGACCGTCCCTTGCTAAGGACTAGCTGCAGTATGATTGTCCCTTGCTAAGGACTAATACAACACTGAGCTTTTAATCACGACTTGCCATAGGTTTTCAAAACATATACAAGATGCTCACATAAATAATCCATTCAAGATGCTCACAAAAATAATCCATTCATAATTCTTGAAAATATAAGGATATATTCACACATACAAATTAAATAAATTTAGGTTGTCCCACAAGTTTTTTACAAAACGAATAATAAATGTGCACATCAAGAAATTATAAAATATCCATTTATATGTATAGAATAACAATATATTTCTTTGATTTATAATAGTGTAATAACCAACACTATTCGGGAAAAACTCCCAAAATTACTAAACACCACTTACCTCTTAGTTGCAAAAATAAAGGAAATCAACCTCCCTTGAATCACAACAATTCAGTAGAATTAGAACTTAGCAACACCAAAAATAGGTTCATCAATACACAATTTCCCACTTCAAAATTTATTTTCACACTTAAAAGGATCTATCCTAAACAATATTGATATATCCAAAATCCTCCATTTATTCACTTAACTATCCAATTTAATATTGGAAGCCACATATAGCCTTAATTTATTAATCTAGTGCTTAGCATTCCCATTTGATGCCGCTGAATATCTATTGACTCTATATAATATATATATATTTTTTCAATCTAACATGGGAAGCCACGAGATAGTATTCGTAATCTATCAATCCGGTTGCTTATTTTTCCCTTGAAGCCACAGGATATATAAACCTATCTGATCAACCTAATATATAAAGCTATTAATCAAAAGTAGAAGCCACATATTAAAGTTATGTCAAATCCATCTTAAAGCCTATGGAGGACTATATAGCTATACATTATGTAATCAATTTCAAAGCCTATGGAGGACCATACGGCTATATAAATAAACAGTTCCTATTTTAATATTGTAATCATCAACCCAAAGACCCAAATCATCTTGATGCCATAAAGCACAAGGACACGGCTGGACACTTATTTGGACAATGACAATGGCGGTGAAAAGCGTGAGACTATAAACAATTATATATAAACCACAAGCAACCCTTTTTCTTTCACATGGTGACAAACCAATTGATAAAGTCCAAGCCTATTAGACACAATTTCAAAGCTCTTGACATGCAGCCATATTTGACCATTCCTTATCTCATATAATAACAATATAGGACATCTTTTCCCTTAATGTAGGGATAGGTGGAGATTCATGAGACCAACGTCTCTTAGTTCCTTTCCATGACACATGCCAATATGTACTTGCCTAGTCTAAGTATGATAACAATCATAGGAGTCCCATTTCCATTAATATAGTCATAGAAACCATACCTGTAGTCTCTTCTCACAGCCACATTGATGGTAGGCAAAGTTCAGTAGTCGGCTGAAGCAAAAAGGAATCCCATCAGCAAATACACGTGTGATTTAAGAGGAAAAAGGCTAGGGTTATTAAGGCCCATATATTTACTCATGCCACCTCACTTAGACTTCATATTCCATAGTATTAATCTTATTTTTAATATCTTAGGCCCAAATCAATTTAATCCATTTAATTGTAGGTTTCCTTTATAATTTACATATAATAATTAAATTGGTGTCAAAATTTTAGAGTGTTACACCTGCTGTGTTCTAGGACCTGGTTCTTCATGTAATGGCTGGGGCGTTGGCCTTTGAGTCTCTCTTAAGACCCTGAAAGATTCAGCAAGTTCGAACTGAGCTTGCTGCATTCCTTGTAATGTTTCCAAGACGAAAGAGCATTGATGGTCAGAATCTCCTTGGTTGACCTCATGTTGGTCGGCCTGTTCTCCTTATGGAACATGACTGTGATGGCTTTGTGTTGCTAAAAGACTGGTGTTTCTAGTCCCCTTTTGCCAGTTGTTTTGCAACCTAGGAGGCATGGTGAACTCTTGGCTTCAGTAGACCCCCCAATGGAGTCACCAAAATGTCGGGGGCGAAAAAGTTTTCCCTCCGACAAATGAGATTTATGTTGGGTTGGGGGTTCTAAACCGAAACTCGACGATGGGCTTGATGCACAACCCAAAGGCTATCGGTGAAGGTCCAAGGAATCCATTATATTTTATGCCCTGGGCCAAGATTGGAACTGACAAGAGTAGCCCATAAACAATCCCTACAATGGTCACGTCAGCACGGTTAAAAAAAACATACTGTAAGAAATAACCCAACAGTAAAATGTTTCTGCAGAAAATGACCCAGTAGTAAGGTGTTTCTGCAGAAAATAGCCTAGCGGTAAAGTAAGATAGAACAGAATAAAACTTCAGCTGTTAGCTATTTCACAGATCAAGGGAAATATCTACACTTTCAGACTCATCATCCGTTAGCTTTGGAGAAGAGTCTTCTAGCACAACAATATGGGGGAAAAATTCTATAGTAATAGTTACATCATAACCATTGATAGTAAATGAATAAGTAAATATCATTGGTTCTATAATAACAAATAATGGAGAAAACTTAGTGTGAGATGAAGGGAGAGAGGGAGAGATCCCAGCTAGCGCAACAAGATCATTATGGTGCCAAGACATGCTCGTGAATATATAGTGAGTAATGAGTAGAGAAAGTCATTGGTGAGTAGTATAAGTAATGAGTGAGAGTGTATAGCAAAGCTGGTGGAGGTTTCTGCTGGGGTAAGTAAGTGTTTATGAGTAGAGCTATGAGGAGTATCTGTGAACTAGGAGCTGGAGGAACTTAGTTTCTAAGCTTGAAACTAAGAACTCAGTGACTTTTTTAAAGTTTGGAGAAAGCTTAAATAGAGAGGTTAAGGAAGAATCTTTTCTGGTGTATGTCTTAGTGTATCTTGGTGTTTGAATGTGTTGTTGAAGCATTAATGGAGAGTTCCATTTATATCTGGGTTTTTAGGGGTTGATTAGCAAATAATCTTTGCTAAATCTTTCTCAATATTCAGAAAATCCTTAGAGAATCATTCTTAAGATTTTAGTTAAGAGTGGTAAGCTCAGCTTTTAGAAGGTTCTTGCTGTTTTTGGGTAATAATAGCTGGGATTATGACTTAGCATTGAATGCTGATTAGCTTTGATTGATGGGATTAGAGCATGCTTTAGGCTAATGATCTTGGATATGCTGCTACTAGAATCAAAGTTCCCTAAAGCAAATTGGACCACCCCAAGCTAGGTGTCAACCTTGGAGCCCTTCTTGGGAACTTTGCTGGGATCCCCTTAGTGCCCTCCAAACCACATTTTCCTAAGTTTCCCCATTAAGGGTTCATGTGCTTGGTCCATGAACCAGAGAATACACGTTTTTAGTATGAAAATGAACTAATTTCATGTTGCTTCAGGAGCTTTAAGGGCCTTGTCATGGCTACTCTTAACTGGATGGGCTAGAGAAGAAAGAAATGATAGCTGGCTGAAGGATGAGAAATGATGGGATTTCAGCTTGTGGAGGAAGGATTTAACCCCTGGTGGACACATGTCCTCTTCTGATCTGATTGGACAAGTTAGGGCTTGATGGGAAGGGGTTCCAGCTGTTTGATTGTGCTAGATTTTGGCTAGTCAACTCATGTGACCTCTAGCTGCTAGAATTTGTATGTGAGTTAGGCTAGTCCAACTGGTCTTTGTAGTTAAGCTTCCTTGGTAGAGATGCTTCCTTGTGAGTTAGGCTAGTATTTGGGATTTGTAAAATGATTTGAGATTTTTGTAAAAATATTGCCATGTAGCAACGAACTTAGTAGAAGTGTCGTATCGTAACGGGCTTAGTAAGAGTGTCGTGTAGCAATGAGCTTTAGAGATGCCGCATCGTAGCGGGCTTTAAAGATGTCGCACGGTAGCAGGCTTTAGAGGTGCCACATCGTAGTGGGTTTTAGAGATGACACATCGTAACGGGCTTTAGAGATGCCACATCGTAGCGAACTTTGAAGATGCCGCATTGTAGCGGGCTTTAAAGGTGCTGCATCGTAGCAAGTTTTAGAGATGTCGCATCGTAGTGGGCTTTAGAAAGGGTTTTGTTGGGTTTTTTAGATTTTCCCACAAGGTAAGTGCTTTTGGGCTTTTTATAGAGATGGTATAATTTTGTGGCTCAATATGGCAGCAATATGGTGAGTATTTTTGTGAAAAATTTTAGTTGGATAATATGTGGGATATAATGGGTAATATTTGTGAGAAGGCTCAAGGCAATTTATAGGCTTGTGTATGGACTATTTGTGAAGGCCCAATAACATGGAGAATATTTGGGTAATATATATGGGGAATATTTATGTGGGTTTAAAATAATGTGTGGGCTCATGTGGGTATTTATATGAGTGGGCTAATAAAATCAAGGCCCAAAAATTTGTACCTCAACAAAAGCCAAGGGCTGAATAAAGGATTAAGGACACCTCCTGGTTGGTAAATGTTTAGGGCAAATCTTTGGCATTAGTCACATTTCTTCATGTACACTTGTGCTTCCCTCTGCATATTTGGCCACCAAAATCTCTGAGTGAGGGCCTTGTGAGCAAGGTTTTGAAACCCGGACCAAACCGTACGGTCCGACTGGAAAAACCGTGAACCTCTCACAATCACGGTTCTTTTAAGCTTAAAAATCGGTCTATGCCAAAAAAGCAGGGAACCATTTGAACCGCAGTTCAACCGCACAGTTCTGAGAATCGTGATCAGACAGCTTCTCACGGTTCCCTTTGAATCTAAACCTAAAAAAAAAACACAGAAAAACAGAAGAAAAAGAAACACAGCTGCTTGGAGTACATCATGTCTTCAGAAACTCTGCCACTGCCATCTCCAGAGAAACACAGCATATCTTTATGTTTCTTCTTCTTCTCTCTTCAGAGCACATCATGCAGATCCCTCTCTTCAGAAACTCTTCTCTTGGGCGAAACAAGCTTTAAATTCTGGCTTTGTTCTCCGTAGGTAATGTGTGTGTGACAAGGTGAGAGTATGAGAGCAAAAGAATGAGAAACAGAGAGCTAGAGATAAAGAAAGAAAAATAAAAGCAGAGGACACGCTCTGTGGAGAAGGAAGAGTCTAGAAAAATAAAAACAAGATGAGAGGAGTGGGGATGGGGATACGTGTGAGGAGAAAAACAAAAAAAAAAAAAAAAAAAAAAAAAAAAAAAGAGGAAAAGAAACATATGGATGCAAGGAAAGAAAGGAAAAATAATAAAAAGAATAAAAAATCACAATTAAATATTACTAAAATATTTTTACAATATTTCAAAATAAATTTTAAGTACTAGATTGTTATTAGTCAATATTGGTGAGTAAAAAAATAATTTCAATAGTGGTTTCAAATTAAAACTAATAATAACTTTTTATATAAATTTTGTTGTGTAAGTATTGCTAAAAATATTTTAGACTTCTTTGCTGCTGCGTGTCAACTACTAACATATAATGCTTGCTTGTTGTCAAGCACTTCTTTCTTGGGTTTTGTTATTTATTTAACTTTAATAAATTTTTTTTTCTGACTGAATGGGTAGAATTTATATTATAATAATGAAAAAAGTACAAGAGTAAAGAAAGGGGTCCTAAGATGATTCAGGGCTACACAGACTAACTTGACATCCAAGACAAAGACAACCGCAAGAAAACATCAAATCACCTAGCCTCTCAAAGCCAAAATTTTCCCGTTGGTTTCCCACTAAAGCCTCTTGATAACCCTCTTTTAAATGCATGGACATCTTCAGATCTGGCTTTTGATTTTTTTTTTTTTTAATTCATAATAAATGGTGAACAGTGACTATTCAAATGGGCTTGGGAAAAAAAAAAAAAAAAAAAAGATCGGCAGTCAAATGGGCTTGGCCATGAGCAAATAAACTAATTTGTCTCTTAACTATTTTATTGGGTTTCATAAAATAAAAACTATTGGGTTTTAAAATTTTGCTTTGTCATGACTTAAAAATAATTTAGAAACTTAATAGCTATTTATGTTTTTTTAGAATTTAATAATTTTTATTTGTATTATGAAAGTTATGTTATAAAAAATACTATCTATATTTGTTTTGGACTATTTTAGTTAATTTTTTTTTTTTTTTATTAATTTAATGTTTATATATATATATTTAAAATAATTATTAAATTAATTATGACGTCATCACGGTTCGACCCCGGTTCGACCTCGGTTCGACCTCAAAAACCTTGAACATCTCCCTTTTACGGTTCAATGAACAGTCCGGGTCTGAAAACCTTGCCTGTGAGACAAAGATCCGCCTCCTGTGTGGCTTCCACGAATCCCTTCATGTAGCTCTTCTAGGAGTAGTTCAACTATTTCAAGGTGTATGCATAGCAAATATGGTCCAAAAAAAGAGCACTTGTACAACTTTTGGTCATCAGACAGCCAAAACTGTGGAACCTTTATCCGTACCTTGTCGGCCTCGAACTTATCCTCGGGCAAGATGTCTTCCTTAAGGAACAACATAATAGAGTCCATCTAGCTAGGATCCACCCTAATCTAATGAATATGAACCACATTTCTCCTTACCTTAGTATGTTTGCACAAGTCTTCTACAAGGATCACCTGAAGTAAACTTTGTGCCGAGGAGTTTGCAAGCGTGGCAAGAGAGTTAGCATGTGTATTTCCACTTCTACAGATTTGAGATAAATTAAAATACACAAATCCTGACTGTAAATGTCAAACCTGGTTCAAATATTACTGCATTCTGAGATCTCTGGCTTCCAACTCTCCCCCCACCTGGCCTACAACCAATCTCAAATTTGAAAATATCTCCACTGCCTTTCCCCCCATTCTCTGAACCATAGTCATCCCTACTAACAGGGCCTCATATTCAGCCTCATTATTGGTGGTTGAGAAGCCCAACCTTGGGGATTTTTCAATAAAGATCTTTTTAGGAGAAATTATAACTAGCCCCACTCCAGATCCTCTTTAATTCGCTACACCATCAATGTGTACTCTCCAGGGTAAAGGCTCTTGCAGGGAGACCATGTCAACTGATTTTTCATTCACGTTTTGTTTCTCAACTTTTTCTTTAAATGGGGTTTCAGCAAACTCAATCACCAGATCAACGAGGACCTGACCCTTGACAGAGATGCTAGGCATGTACTTGATATCAAATGCCCCTAGGATTGTCCCCCATTTGGCAATCCTCCCTGTGTAATCAGCACTCCGAAGTAGAGATCTAAGCAAAAGTTGGGTTAGGATAACAACTATGTGTGATTGGAAGTAGTGGGGGGAGCTTACGCATAGCATGCACCACTGCCAAAATTGCCTTCACCAGTGTTAGATAACGAACCTTGGCTTCATGTAGTGACTTGCTAACATAATAAACTGACCTCTGCACATTATTATCAGCCCATACAAGCACTAGGCTCACCACATGGGAAGCTACAGCAATGTAAGCAAACAAAACCTCATCCACCTCGAGTTTGGACATAATGGGTGGCCGAGATAGGTATTCCATCAAATACTGGAAGGCTAAGACACACTCTTCGATCCATTCAAATCCCTTCCACTTATTCAACAATTAGAAGAAATGTCTACACCTATCTGCTGACCGAGAAATGAATCGGTTTAGAGCAGCAATCATCCTTGTTAACTTTTGGACCTCTTTGGGGTTCCGAGGTGGCTGTAAATTGTTAATTGCTTTAATTTGGTTAGGGTTGACTTCAATTCCATGGTGTGTTATCATGTACCCCAAAAACTTTCCTAATCCGACACCAAAAGAGTACTTAGAAGAATTAAATCGCAGGTTATGTCTCCTTAAGATCTCAAAGATATTCCCAAGATCGTTAATATGCTCGGATTCCAACTTACTCTTAACCACCATGTCGTCTCTATAAATCTCAATGTTCTTTCCTAGCTGTGGCTCAAACATCCTGGTCATCATCCTCTGATAAGTAGACCCTGCATTCTTAAGACCAAAGGGCATCACTTTGTAGTGGTAATTCCCAGTAGGGGTGACAAAAGCTATCTTCTCCTGATCATCCAAAGCTAAAGGTATCTGGTGGTACCCTTGAAATGCATCCAAAAAGCTCATCCGAGGATAACCTATCGTTGTGTCAACTAACTGATCAATCCGAGGCATAGGGAAGGGGTCCTTTGGACAGACCTTGTTCAAGTCTGTGAAATCTACACATACTCGTCACTTTCCACTTTTCTTCTTTACTACCACTGTATTAGCCAACCATTCAGGGTAGAACACTTTCTTAATAGCCCCAGCCTACTTAAGCTTGTTCACCTCCTCCTTGACAATATCAAAATGTTCTCTAAATAAGCGTCGAGGTGGTTGTTTCTTATGGAGGACAGCTGGGTTGACATTCAGATGATGGCTAATGAAGTCTGGATCCACCCTAAAAGCTTCATAAGCACTCTATGCAAACACATCAATATTCTCTCTAAGAAACACTATTAGCATTTCCTTCTCCCGAGGAGGCAGCTGAGTTTCGACCTAAAAGAACTTCTCCGGATCATTATCTATAACAATTTCTTCCAGCTTCTCACACTCTGCCCCTTCTAACATTGCCTCTGTAGATAGGACCGAAATCCTTGATTGCTATGAGCCCCCCTCAACAGAGGCCGAGGACTCAGCTTCGGGTTGATGTATAATTGTAGCTACCAAGCACTGCTTAGCCATAGACTGAATCCCAACAAGATCTTCAATCTGGTCCCCTGATGGATATTTCACATTCAAATGCAGAGTTGAAGAAATGGCCCCTAGGGCATGAAGCTAGGGTCTTGCCACGATGGCTGTGTAGGGAGAATAAGCATCCACCACAATGAAGTCTACCTCCACTATCTCTGAATTTGCCTACACGAATAGTCTAATCTAGCTCCTTGGAATGACAACCTTCCCATCAAAGCTTATCAAAGGTGAATCATAGGCTGCTAAATCCTCAGGTTTCAAGTTTAGCCTTTTGTATAAGTTGGGGTATATAATCTCTACGCCACTGCCCTAGTCTACCAACACCCTTTTCACATCATACCCTCATATCCTGAGCATGACCACCAAAGCATCGTCGTGTGGCTGAATGATTCCAATCTTGTCCTCATCTGAAAAGCTCAACGTCGGTCGGATCTCCATTCTAACCCTTTTCGGCTTAGAATTAGAGTCCTCGGTGGGTGGCCGAGCTATAGACATCACCCTAGAGGGATGAGAGCCAGTTCTCCCAAAAGCAGTAAAGATAACATTAATGGTACCCAAAAAGGTCTTGAAGAAGCGTTCCCTTGAGCCCTTGACCCTACTTGGTCCCCTTGCCCATTGGGCCGATACAAAAATTGTTTTAACCTTCCGTCTCTAACCAGTTGCTTCAAATAATTCCACAAAGTTCTACAGTCCTCGATGGTATGCCCTTGTTCCTAATGGTACTGGCAATGAAGACTTTGGTTGCATCTCATAGGGTCTCCTCCCATCTTGTTTGGCCATTTGAAGTATGACTCATTCTTGATTTTCTCCAAGACTTGATGTACTGGCTCTTGGAACACTGTGTTAACCACCTGAGGAGTCGTAAACCTAAATTGTCCAGCAAAATCTCTTCAGGGCCTGTTATTATTGTATCTGTCCAACCTGAAATCCCTCCTGTCCTGAGGGATAACATTTGCCTTTCTCTTCCCTTGCTGTTGGTCTTCCTCAACCCACTTGTATTCATCAATACAATCCATAAGCCAACGCACACTCCTCACCGACTTCTTGGTCAAGGACTTTCTAAAATCATGCTCGACAGGCAGGCCGACCTTGAACGTCCTTAAAGCCACGTCATCAAAATTCTCGTCGATCTCATTGAACATCTCCTAGTATTTGTCTAAGTACATTTTCAGGGTCTCCCATTCTCGCATGGATATGGATAACAGGGAATCTAAGGGCTGAGGAACCCTACTGCATGTAATAAAACGAGATCCAAACGCCCGGGTGAGCTCCTTAAAGGAATCAATGGAACCTGCACTTAGGCCATCAAACCACCTTATCGCCACAGGCCCCAAGCTGAACGAGAATACCTTACACATCAAGGCCTCATTCTTGGAATGCACTGTCATTCTCTAGTTAAAGTGGCTTACATGCTCCACAGGGTTTGTTCGACCATTGTACATGGTGAACGTGGGCTAAGTGAATCGTCGAGGAAGTCTCCCTCCCTCAATCCTACGTGTGAAAGGTGATCGAAAAATTTGGTTCAACGCCCTACTCATGGCGTCGTTCTCCAGACCATTGTAGGATGGATTTTTACTTCTACGCCTACGGTGGTAATCCTCATCGCCCAAGAAAGACTCACTGGGGGAGTCCTCGATCTGGGCCTATAACTGCCATCTCCTTCCTCACTAGAAGAAGAAACAGTCCTTGAGGGAGTTTTCCTTCGTCGTTCACAGCGCAACTTCCTCCGTAAATGGTCAATCTCCAACTGCATGTTCCTAGCACTTTCCTTATGAGAGACATACTCCCAGTTCGAGATAGACTTCTACTAGTATGGGTGGTATACACACTTCCCTACTGGTCTCTTCTTCGTTCAAGATGAAGGAAATGATCTTAATATTGAGACCCCATAGATTCCTCCTGGTGTAGACCTGAACCCACCATCTCTGAACATTAAACTCACCACGACGCCAATTGTAAGGACCCAATTTGACTCCCAAGCCCAAAGGTTGGATGAACTTAGGCCCAAAGAGCCCAATACAATGAATTTGTAGGGAGTGTGTGGAAAAACTGGGCTTTAATGAGTCAGACAACAAGTGAAATGGATCTAGATGACAAAAAAATGAAGATAGACTGATTTAATCTAAAGAAAATCATCCTTGGCACAGTCCGAGGAGATTAGTTTGTATATATTTATGCTCAAGTTTAGTTACAAGTTCAATTCTTGATTGCTACAGTGTTTCTCTCTCAATTTCTCGATCTCTTTTCTTTAGGGTCCTCTTTCTATTTTATACTCTCTTCTTTCTCTTTACCCTCCATGTGTAGGGCAGATTGCTGGTATTGATCCTTATCCCACTAGTACCTTCTTGAAGTCTCTAGTAGTAGCTGTAAGACTGCAAATTACTGTTTAAGTATCACCTCCACATTAATGTGGCCAGTTGATTAGATGTAGAGCATTCAATGTGGTGGTAATACCTTTCTCTTTAGATATTTTAGGACTTCCCTCTATCCTACGCTTCTGTGATGCTTATCCGTATCAATAGAATTTCTTAGAACGTTGCCCTAGGTGGCAGGCCACCTCTTCAGACCTCGGCTTTGCTCAGTCGAGGAGGGATTCATCCTTGGACCACCCTTACGGACCCATATGATCAAAACCAACCTTTTCACTTACTAACACGGACTCCTCTGATTACGTTCACCCGTCCTCAGACTGCTTTATGTCCTCGGATTGGGCTTCCAGCCCAATATATGTGTGGATGTATATATTTCTGGGTCTAACATCCCTACAAATATAATATAAGATTAAGTGTTACATCCAAAACCTTAAAAAAAAGTTTTGAATTTTCTGGGAAACTAAATTGATGTTTTGTATATCTTTTCCTAAAATAAGTTTGGAAATTTAGAATGAGCTAGAAGTATTAACGTATCCAACGACCAGTAAAAATCTTTGTGCAGCTTATAATTAATACCTGATTTTCTTTGCAATTTAGGTAAACACATTAATACCATCCTTATAAAAGCAGTATGATCATACCTTTTATGACAAAAAATTGTTGAATGGTTTTAGTATTATCGTCGATTGGGCAATCTTAATAAAGAACATATCTGATGTTCAAAAGATAAATTATGAGTTGGGCCGTTTCGTCTTTTGCCAAAGATTTATAATTCATAATTCATAGGCATGGTTCAACAAAGTTGGCGACACAACCTTTGTTTATTGGATCCACATTCATTTAGGGACTTTTTGTCCAGGCAATTTTATTTTTGTAGGCCACAGCATTATATGTTTAATTCAACCAAAAATTATTACTAAACAAGAGAGCATAGTCCGAGGTCAAAGTTGGGCTTTGACCTATGGGTAAGGCACTTTAAAGCACGACTAAAGTAGAGGTTTAAGAGAAGCTTTGCAATGCACATCAAAGAAAGAAAAAGAATACCTAAACTTAATTTTTACCAACCCGTTGGTTCAAAAGATCAATTTCAATAATTTTCAATATGATGTTGCTATTTGGTGATCAATTTTACCAATATCTTGCTGTATTGCTAAAACCTTTGGAGTCGTCCTTGGAGTCAGTCAATTGGACTGATCGTCACCACAAATGCAGTTCATGAGATGACATTCATAATAGAAGATTTCAGATTTGATCTGATGCTCATTGTGGGGCCAAATCAATAAATTTATCTACCAAGTAGAGTCTAGAGCCATGGGTTTGTCTCAAATTATAAACTTCAATTATAGTAGCGAATATCTTTGTCAGGGGTAATGGTGCACCCCTAATGGTTTTTCCTTTGGAGGTTCTCCATTGATTTTCCACCATCACCATATCACATGATTCTTCTTCTTCTTCTTTTTTTAAATATTAGTTTTGATATACAATATTGAATATGCTAGAATAGATGCTAAAACAGAAACATAAAATAAAGAATACAAGAGCACAAGAGCGTTACGTGATTCAGTCTAACAACTTACATATACGGAGGAAACCCTTAAGAGTTACATCTTTAATATATGAGAGTGTACGTAGTACAAATCTTGTGTTACAATGAACATAATATGAATATATATAGGAGACTAAATCCTAGACTAACCATACATTAACTATGGTTAACAAACTTGTAATACAAGTAGGAGATTCGTCTTGCACACAAAGTAGGATTAGGATTGTGCCTATTACATATCTCTAATAGTTGTACATGTAAAATGGTTATAGGGGATGACCATTGTGACTTCCCCCTTACTTGGACATGACCATATCACATGTTCATTGTCTTATGCTTTATTTCTTTACATATAGGTGACTTGCTTAAATTGGTAATCAACATAAGCTGATTGATTTCACTGCACAATCAATTAAGTAGTTAAAACAGTTATTTTTAGAGACATTGCTTGGACAAAATTGCTAAATGCCCTTTTTGGACAAATTAAGCAGCGTTTTGCCATATTTTCTAAACTAATTAGGAAAATGCCCCTCTTTTGAAAATCGATTTTCTCAAAATTGAGTTAGGCTCTATAGCGGCATTTTTAAGGAGCCTATAGTGACGTTTTCAGGACCTATAGTGGCGTTTTGTAACTCGATTTATATGAAATCGAGTTATAGGTAAAAAAAATTAAAAAAATTGCCTATAACTCGATTTAATGGAAGTCGAGTTATAAAACGTCACTATAGGTCCTAAAAACGTCACTATAGGTCCTTAAAAACGCTGCTATAGGGCTCCAAGAATTTTTTTTTTTTATAACTTGATTTTGAGAAAATCGAGTTTCAAAAGATGGACATTTCCCTAATTAGTTTGAAAAATAGGGTAAAATGCTACTTAGTTTGCCCAAAAATGGCATTTAGCAATTTTGCCCGACATTGCTTGGATGATTACTTTTGTCCAGGTGAACAATTATATTACCGGGTCTTTATAAATTTGTGAAATTTTATTGGATGTGAAATAAAAGACAAGTGAAATTGATTCACATAATTGGATCGAGCTTTATGAAATTTTCAAAACTTTGTTACAACAATAATAGGAGGAAACAAGAATAAAAAGTCTGGCAAATACTTTTGAGTAGAAGAAAATCAACAACCTCAAACGATGCTGTTGATATATTTTTTAAGGATTCCATCGACAATAATCTGGTATGTTTTTTCTGTAGGATGATAACTATCAAAAAACACATACTTGGAGTCATCTGTACAAGTGAAAGGGGTTAATTGGTTGCACAGTATTGCTACCTCTATATATCCTGTGCCACAGCAACCTTTATTTGCAACCTCAAAGCCTGAAATTAAGAATATTTAAAAATAAAAGGCAAATAAGTAAAAAATTAAACCATTTGAAATTATAAAGAAGAGGTATATTACCATATTTCTTTGGATTTGTTATGATATCAAGTAAAGGGTTGTAGAAATCAATATAGACCACCTTTGCGTCAGGCAGATTGTTGTTAAGGTAACCCAGCTCCCTGGAAAGTTTATCATTGAACCCTTGTGATGCTTGATTCGGCTCTTTTGCACACTCTTCTTCTGAGCCTCCAACCAAAGTTCGTTGTGATGGCAAACATCCTAGTGGTGGTACGCTTAAAACACAAATCCTCCGTGCTCCTACTCCATATAGTTCCTTCAAATATTTTGTAAGAAACATATCATTTTCCACTAAAGATGCCAACCACTATTATTATTATTATTATTATTTTTTTTTTTTTTTTTATACAAGATAGAATTTCTACTCTAACCCAATCTTAGTGTATATGTGTGTGAAGCTCCCTCCTGGAGACTTAACCCCCGACCATTCTCCCTCACACCCTACAAGCATTTATACTTATGGAGTGACCACCGCACCAAAGGTGCGTGGTGGTACCACTATTATTAATTTTAACATCTAAGAATTAAGTAATATATTATGTTGTTATTAAGTGGGTTCTAGTTAGTTCAACTGGTAAAATATCTAATGATTGTATAATAGATCTAGGGTTCAATCTCCACCTACACCAAAAACTGATTGGTGTCTTACTTAGATGATAAAGAACGCTCATCAATAATAGACGTCATAGGTTAAAACTTTCTAAAAAAAATGTTATTAAATTTATATGGTGTTTGATATTTTGAATTATTAATTTTTTGACACGGTCTAAGGTATACAACTCACATTTCCTACCTAGAAAGTGTTAAATTATTAATGAGGTAAGATGTAAGGCAACTTGTAATAATTATGTTGTGCGTTTAATATATACATCATACTTGTGCAGGACTAACATATTATAAGAGGAGTAATGTATATATATATTGGATGCATAAGATATCTTCCCGTTAACATGGGATCTATGTGGGTTGTTAACTTGAGGTTAAGCATCCCCAATTATTAGTGAACTTAAGCATCACCTATCATACTTGACTTGTTAGGCTGCTCATTTTAATTGGGATGCCCTTTACCATTTCTTCTCTCCCTACTTAGGTTTTCAAGAAGCATGAGATGGGGCTAGGCCCCTTTCCCTTTTTCCTTAATACATAATTTTATTCACACAAAAATTATAAGGGAAAAATTAAGGAAAAACAAAAGAATATTGACTTACCTTGACGAAAGTAGAAGACAAATTGAGCAAAAGATCAGTGTAAGAAGGAACATCATATTCGGCTTTCCTAATTCCAGAAAGATAATAGGCATTGGCAATGTCATTACCACCAGCAACCACAAAGACTACACTTTTGGCTAATATGAAGTTTGTTCTTTCTTCGCCAACAATTCCTTTCAACTTTCCTATGTATTGCTCGAAGTCTTGTAATTGCTCAGATAGTGGAATAACTGACTATATGTATTTAAAAGGAGGAAAAAAAAACTGAAAATTAAGCATCATTAAAAAATGACTATATAAAAAATTGCCAAAAAAAAAAAAAGATAAAGAAGAGTATAAAATGCGCATACCGCTATTTTAGATGTTAAAGGATCATATCCTGCGCCACCCGAAGCAAAGCTTACACCTGATAAGAGATCTTTGGATTGCAAAGTTGGATCCCTATATGCTGGCAGGAGCTCTTTAATTCCTAATTCTTCCACTGAAAATAAAGAAGAAAAATTGGATTACTTCTTATAGTTTGTTTGCGTACAGCTTTTTCATTTAGATTTTAGTACAACTTTTTAAAACCTCACTTTTCTAATATATAAGTACTTTCAAATAAAAGCTAAATAAGTTGATGTCAAACTCATTTAAAATTAAGGACATAGAAAGAACAACTCTTAAGGAACACTAACTAATTTAGGATTTTGAAATGACCCGTTTGGTTCAATGTTCGCACAATTTTTCAATTACAAATTTAATTTAGTTTACCCAAGACATATAAAACCTCTATGAATTTTTTATTTGAATACTTTATGATATAGATAGAGGTCTATAATGTTAGGTATATATACGTGAGTGAAAGTTATACACGAAAACAAAATTATATAAGTGGAATAATTAATATAAAATTATTAGGCCCAAGCAGATATTCTTAATTTTTGGTCTAAGTTGTGTTGCTATATGGGAAATACTAACGAGTGCCCTTATGCTTAGGGTATTGGTTAACAATCTATTTTAAGAAAATTTTGACATCACTTTTATAGGGAATGAAAAAAGTTCAAAGCATTGATTGTTTTTTTTTTTTTTTTTTCCCTATAAAAACTTTCTTTAACTGGATTGTTAACTAATGCCCTAAAGGCACTTATTAGCATGACCCCTTGTTATATATATTAAATTCAGAATTAGAGTTTTTTTTTTTTTTTTTTAAAGATGTTGCCTCGCTAACATGTAAAAGCCCAAGCCATTAGTAATTGACTAGATTGTTAACCAATGCCCTAAAGGCACTCATTAGCATGACCCTTTAAAATATACACCACTGTCAGTTTCTTTAAAACATTTTTCCCTCTTTCCGTGTGTGTGTTAAAAATACTTAGTATTCTAAAAAAAAAAACTAATAATTAAATTTTTAATTACCTTGTTATTAATTATCTAAATACTATTATTATAAAAAGATTTTAAATTTATTATTAATTATTCATAGTATTAATAATGTAGTAAATACCTACCGTGAAAACGTGGGAGTACGGTTTATTTGTTTAGCAAAAAAATGAAGAAAAAAAAAATAGTTTGTAAATTCCACTTGTTAGGTCCGTTTGTGTGTATTTGGGATTTGTTTTAAAAATAAATAATAAAAATCTCTTTAGGTCTAATAAAAAACTAAATCCCGTTTTATAATCCATGTTAGGTCAAATAAAAATCTCTTTAAAAAAACGTAAGATGACTATTGATTGTTTATCATCAATTATCACCTAACTTTTCTATTGATAAGGATTCAAATTTTTATTTAAAAAATAATTATACTTGTGCCTTGTGGATGCACGTGACCCACTTGGACATTGATTATCATTTCATTGATTTTTGCATGTGATAGCATCAAGATCATGAATGTCATGCGTGTGTGTGAGAGAGACAAATATAGTAACCTATGAAATCTGAAGGGACCTTTCCATTTGAAAATCGTCCGGTTGGTATTCCTCCCCTGAAATCCCTCCCATATGGAGGAAAATTGCACTTTACTATTGTTTTGATATCGTTGTTGGTGCCCGTATCAACAACGGAATCTCCAAACATAATGACCGCTGGTATAGTCTCGTTTCTTGGTAACTGAATGACAGCTTTTGAGTTGCACAAAATAGCAAAAACAAAAGAAAGAAAAAACAATGTGGTTGATAAAGAAAAACGTTTCATATTTGAGTGAAGCATTGCTCTAGGTTTCTCTTTTGGGATTCTTCCAAAGTTTGAATTTAAATTGAAAGAATATAAGCAAATTATGAAATGTTGAACATCAATGTTTCGTCCCCTCATTTTATAGTACCCAATCATAAAGCCAACTATTAATGTTATTTATTGCACAAAAAAATTGTTAGTGTACATCAAGTTTTTGAGTCCAAATCTTCCGTCTCATTCTCTGTACTTCACTCTATACTCTACCAATAAAAATATGTGACATGTTCACCTATTTAATTAAATCCTACCATTATGTCTTTTTCTATTTCCATCACCCCAAATAAATAAAAACAAACACACCACCACCACCAATCTTTGATATTGTCTATTGTCGATTCCATCAACGTTGCTGGTTATGGCCAGCCAATTTGTAAGACCAATGTAATAAATTTTGTAATACCTGTAACACTACTCTTATATAATCTTGTAATACCTATAACACTACTCTTATAATATTCAGATCAAGCTTTACGAAATGTGGTGGTAATTTTGAGTAAGGAAAATCAACAATCTCAAACGAAACTGTTGATATATTTTTTAATGAGTTCTTCGACAAGTATCTGGTACACTCTTTCTGTAGGGTGATAACTATCAAAAAACACATATTTGGAGTCATTTGTACAAGTGAAAGGGGTTATTCTGCAGCATAGTATTGCTACCGCTATAGATCCCATTCCACAGTACCCTTTGTTTACAACATTAAAGCCTGAAATTACACAACATACCAATTATTAGATATCCTAAATAAAGATAAAATTTTAACTAAAAGACTAGCCTCTGAGCACATGCTCACATGCGTGCTCAGAGGCTATACTATTTTTTTGGGAAAAAGTTAATAATTTATATGAAATAAATGTGCAATGAAAAGCACAACAAAGGACAATATTAAAATTCATCTGTAAGAGATTTGATTGAGAAAAATGAAGCTAAAGTATAACAATTCCAATCAATTAAGAATGTTGTGTTACACAAATCAATAAATATAGGCATATCTAGGTAGGATATTTACAAAAAGTGGTCCTTAACAACTACTTGATAGATTGACTACCACTTTGCTCACCTAAATTCATCTAATGTGCCTGCTATGCAATCTAACAAAATTGTTGATATGTCACCCTAAAAAAATACAAAATAATAAAGAGAATGGCTTAAATGTAAGAAAAACAACAGGCAAAAATAATAGGAGGAAGAGAGGGCACCACCTAGAACACATACACTAAAATAATGAGTCAAACCCGATAACCACAAAAAAATAGAGAAATCAATATATATCATTCCCTCCCTTTAAAAAATACTCATTAATAGAGAAAATATTAATAGAAAAATCAATATATATCACACCCCCAAGTTTTTTTGTGTTTGAAAAATGTAGTAATCGCAAATTATAATTGATGCAAATTATTAACTTTTTCCCAAAAAATAGAAGACCACGCACGTGCTCAGAGGCTCGTTTTAAATAAATTTGCAATAAAAGGCACAACAAAAGACAATATTAAATTTCATATGAAAGAGATGTGATTGAGAAAAATGAAACTAAAGGGTAATAGTTTCAATTAATTAAGAATGTTGTGTTACACAAATTCAATAAATATAGGCATATATAGGTAGGATATTTACAAAAAGTGGTCCTTAACAACTACTTGATAGATTGACTACCACCTCGCTCACCCAAATTCATCTAATGTGCCTGCTATGCAATCTAACAAAATTGTTGATATGCCACCCTAAAAAAACACAAAATAATAAAGAGTATGGCTTTAATGTAAGAAAAACAACAGGCAAACATAATAGGAGGAAGAGAGGGCACCACTTAGAGCACATACACTAAAATAATGAGTCAAACCCGATAACCAGAAGAAAAAATAAACAAATCAATATATATCATTCCCTCCATTTAAAAAATAATCATTAATTATAGAAAATATTAATAGACAAATCAATATATATCACACCCCTAGGTTTTTTGTGATTGGAAAATTTAGTAATCGCAAATTATAATGGATGCAAATTATTAACTTTTTCCAAAAAAATAGAAGACCACGCACGTGGTTAGAGGCTTGTTTTAAATAAATTTGCAATGAAAGGCACAACAAAGGACAATATTAAATTTTATATGAAAGAGATGTGATTGAGAAAAATGAAACTAAAGTGTAACAGTTTCAATTAATTAAGAATGTTGTGTTACACAAATCAATAAATATAGGCATATCTAGGTAGGATATTTACAAAAAGTGGTCCTTAACAACTACTTGATAGATTGACTACCACTTCGCTCACCCGAATTCATCTAATGTGCCTGCTATGCAATCTAACAAAATTATTGATATGTTACCCTAAAAAAATACAAAATAATAAAGAGTACGGGGTAAATGTAAGAAAAACAACAGGCAAAAATAATAGGAGGAAGAGAGGGCACCACTTAGAACACATACACTAAAATAATGAGTCAAACCGATAACCACAAAAAAATAGGCAAATCAATATATATCATTCCCTCCCTTTAAAAAATACTCATTAATTAGAGAAAACATTAATAGACAAATCAATATATATCACACCCCTAGGCTTTTTTGTGATTGGAAAATGTAGTAATTGCAAATTATAATGGATGCAAATTATTAACTTTTTCCCCAAAAAATAGAAGACCACATACGTGCTCAGAGGCTTGCTTCAAATAAATTTGCAATGAAAGGCACAGCAAAGGACAATAGTAAATTTCATATGAAAGAGATGTGATTGAGAAAAATGAAGCAAAAGTGTAACAGTTTCAATTAATTAAGAACGTTGTGTTACACAAATTAATAAATATAGGCCTATATAGGTAGGATATTTACAAAAAGTGGTCCTTAACAACTACTTGATAGATTGACTACCACTTCACTCACCCGAATTCATCCAATGTGCCTGCTATACAATCTAACAAAATTGTTGATATGTCACCCTAAAACAAATATGCAAAAATAGAGAGTAAGGCTTAAATGTAAGAAAAATAACAGACAAAAATAGAAAGAGGAAGAGAGAGCACCACTTAGAACACACACTAAAACAATGAGTCAAACCCGATAACAACAAGAAAATTGACAAATGAATATATATCACAACCCTAGGTTTTTTTGTGATTAGAAAATGTAGTAATCTCAAATTATAATGGATGCAAATTAGTAACTTTTTCCCAAAAAAAGGGAAGATCCTTCGAGCACGCACTTCAGCACGTGCTCCGAGGCTAGTTTTAAATAAATGTGCAATGAAAGGCACAACAAAGGGAAATATTAAAATTCATATGGAAGAGATGTGATTGATAAAAATGAAGCTAAGGTGTAACAGTTTCAATTAATTAAGAATGTTGTGTTACACGAATTAATAAATACAGGCATATATAGATAGGATATTTAAAAAAAGTGTTCCTTCACAACTACTTGATAGATTGACTATCACTTCGCTCACCCAAATTCATCCAATGTACCTGCTATGCTATTTAACAAAATTGTTGATATGTCACTCTAAAACAAATACAAAAAAAAAAAAAAAAGAGTAAGTCTTAAATGTAAGAAAAACAACATACAAAAATAATTGGAGGAAGAGAGAGAACCACTTAGAACACATACACTAAAATAATGAGTCAAACCCGATAACAAAAAAAAATTAATAAACAAATCAATATATATCACTCCCCAGGGTTTTTTTGTGATTGGAAAATGTAGTAATTCCAAATTATAATAGATGCAAATTATTAACTTTTTTCCCAAAAAAAAATAGAAGATCCATCAAGCACGCGCTTGAGTGCGTGCTTAGAAGCTAATTTTAAATTAATGTGCAATGAAAGGCACAACAAAGGGCAATAATAAAATTCATATAGAAGAGATATGATTGAGAAAAATGAAACTAAAGTTTAACAGTTTCAATTAATTGAATAAATAGTGTTACACAAATTAATAAATATAGGCGTAAATAGGTAGGATATTTACAAAAAAATTGTCTTTAACAACTACATGATAGATTGTCAACCACTTCGCTCACCCAAATTCATCCAATGTGTCTGCTATGCAATCTAACAAAATTGTTGATATGTCACCCTAAAAAACTACCGAATAATAAAGAGGACGGCTTAAATGTAAGAAAAACAACATGTAAAAATAGCAGGAGGAAAAGAGGTCACCACTTAGAACACATACACTAAAATAATGAGTCAAACCCGATAACAAAAAAAAAAGACAAATCAATATATATCATTCCCTCCCATTAAAAAATACTCTTTAATTAGAGAAAATATTAATAGACAAATCAATATATATCACACCCCCAGGTTTTTTTGTGATTGATAAATGTAGTAATCGCAAATTATAATGGATGCAAATTATTAACTTTTTCCCCAAAAAATAGAAGACCACGCACGTGCTCAGAGGCTCATTTTAAATAAATTTGCGATGAAAGGCACAACAAAAGACAATATTAAATTTCATATGAAAGAGATGTGATTGAGAAAAATGAAGCTAAAGTGTAACAATTTCAATTAATTAAGAACGTTGTGTTACACAGATTAACAAATATAGGCATATATAGGTAGGATATTTACAAAACGTGGTCCTTAACAACTACTTGATAGATTGACTACCACTTCGCTCACCCAAATTCATTCAATGTGCCTACTATGCAATCTAACAAAATTGTTGATATGTCACCCTAAAACAAATACAAAAAAATAGAGAATAAGGCTTAAATGTAAGAAAAACAACATACAAAAATAATAGGAAGAAGAGAGAGCACCACTTAGAACACATACACTAAAATAATGAGTCAATCCCAATAACAACAACAAGACTAAACAAGTCAATATATATCACACCCCTAGGTTTTTTTGTGATTGGAAAATGTAGTAATCCCAAATTATTATAGATGCAAATTATTAAATTTTTTCCAAAAAAAAATAGAAGAGCCTTCGAGCACGTGCTTGAGCGCGTGCTTAGAAGCTAATTTTAAACAAATGTGCAATGAAAGGCACAACAAAGGACAATAATAAAATTCATATAGAAGAGATTTGATTGAGAAAAATGAAACTAAAGTGGAACAATTTCAATTAATTGAAAACATAGTGTTACACAAATTAATAAATATCGGCATATATAGGTTGGATATTTACAAAAAATGGTCTTTAACAACTACCTAATAGATTGTCAACCACTTCGCTCACCCAAATTCATCCAATGTGCATGCTATGCAATTTAACAAAATTGTTGATATGTCACCCTAAACTAATACCAAATAATAAAGAGGATAGCTTAAATGTAAGAAAAACAACATGTAAAAATAGTTGGAGGAAGAGAGGGCAACACTTACAGCACATACACTAAAATAATGAGTCAAACTCAATAATCACAACAACAAAAAAAATAGACAGATCAATATATATCATTCCCTCCCTTTAAACAATACTCATTAATTGGAGAAAATATTAATAGACAAATCAATATATATCACACCCCCAGGTTTTTTTGTGATTAGAAAATGTAATAATCGCAAATTATAATTGATGCAAATTATTAACTTTTTCCCAAAAAAATAGAAGACCATGCACGTGCTCAGAGGCTCGTTTTAAATAAATTTGCAATGAAAGGCACAACAAAAGACAATATTAAATTTCATATGAAAGAGATGTGATTGAGAAAAATGAAGCTAAGGTGTAACAGTTTCAATTAATTAAGAACATTGTATTACACAAATTATTAAATATAGGCATATATAGGTAGGATATTTACAAAAAGTGGTCCTTAACAACTACTTGATAGATTGACTACCACTTCGCTCACCCGAATTTGTCCAATGTGCCTGCTATGCAATCTAAAAAAATTGTTGATATGTCACCCTAAAACAAATACAAAAAAAAAGAGAGTAATGCTTAAATGTAAGAAAAACGACATACAAAAATAATAGGAGGAAGAGAGAGCACCACTTAGAACACATAAACTAAAATAATGGGTCAAACCCGATAACAACAAAAAAAAATAAACAAATCAATATATATCACACCCCTAGGTTTTTTTTTTGTGATTGGAAAATGTAGTAATCGCAAATTATTATAGATGCAAATTATTAACTTTTTTCCAAAAAAATAGAAGAGCCTCCGAGTACGTGCTTGAGCACATGCTTAGAAACTAATTTTAAATAAATGTGCAATGAAAGACACAATAAAGGACAATTTTAAAATTCATATGAAAGAGATGTGATTAAGAAAAATGAAGCTAAAGTGTAACAGTTTCAATTAATTGAAAACGTAGTGTTACACATATTAATAAATATAGGCATATATAGGTAAGATATTTACAAAAATGGTCTTTAACAACTACTTGATAGATTGACTACCACTTCGCTCACCCACATTCATCTAATCTGCCTGCTTTGCAATCTAACAAAATTATTGATATGTCACCCTAAAACAAATACAAAAAAATAGAAAGTAAGGCTTAAATGTATGAAAAACAACAAACAAAAATAATAAGAGGAACAACGAGCATCATGTAGAACACATACACTAAAATAATGAGTCAAACCCGATAACAACAAAAAATAGACAAATCAATATATATTAATATTGATTGTGGTATTTAATAAGACAAATCAATATATATTAATATTACTGTAACCTTATAATGGTCTTTAATATGGTTTCAGTGAAAATTAATATTGATTGTGGTATTTGCACTGTGCGTTTGTTTTACGGTTTTTAAGAAAAGAAATCAATACCTTGATTTGATGAAATTAGAGACTCTTGATTGTGGAAAGATTCCTCTTCATCTCTGGAGAGAAAGAAATTGAATGATTTAATTCCAAATTAGACGAATTGAAAAAAATCTATTACCAAAAAAATTAAAAAATTAAAAGAGTAATCACATATTAAAACCTGATTTCCTTAGCACTAATTTCTTAATTTAAATTTGGAACCAAATTGAAAAAATTTATTACATATAACATATCTAATTTACCTTAAAAAAATCAGAGAAAGAGTAGAACCCATCGGAGGCGTTGTTTGCTGGGTGGAGGGGACTTTTTTTCATTTTTGACGTCGAGTCAGTATCATCTTCCTTCTTCTGCTTCTTTCTCTGGAAAAATAAAAAAGGTGAATTAACACGAATCTTAGATTTAACGAAAGTTAGTTAAAGATTTTTGAAGAGAAACAAAGAGGCATTCTGTCAAAAACTAAACAGCACGAAGTCAAAAAGAGCAGATGAAAGGGAAGATTTTTTCTTTTGGCCGTGTGTTTAATGAATTGGAAGTTGAAACAGCGAATGACTTTAAGTTTTTATTTGGGTTGTGCCGTTTGGGTTGGAATCAATGGGTACGATGTAACTTTCCAAATTAAACTCTATATTGTATGGCTTCGAGTTTTTAGCGATGTAACTTTTCAAATTAGACTCTATATGTGGCAGATTCTTAGGTGGGGATTTTTCCTACATGTCACAACCACCTTAATTGCAATAAAGGGCTTTTGCTTTTATATATAGTATATGATGTGCAATGAAAGGCACAACTAAGGACAATATTAAAATTCATATGGAAGATATGTGATTGAGAAAAAAGTGTAATAGTTTCAATTAATTGAAAACATAGTGTTACAAATATTAATACATATAGGCATATATAGGTAGGATATTTACAAAAAAATGGTCTTTAACAACTACTTGATAGATTAACAACCACTTCGCTCACCCAAATTCATCTAATGTGCCTGCTATGCAATCTAACAAAATTGTTGATATGTCACCCTAAAACAAATACGAAAAAATAGAGAGTAAGGCTTAAATGTAAGAAAAACAACAGACAAAAATAATGGGAGGATGAGAGAGCACCACTTGGAACACATACACTAAAATAATGAGTCAAACCCAATAACAACAAGAAAATAGACAAATCAATATATATCACACCCTAGGTTTTTTTGTGATTGGAAAATGTAGTAATCCCAAATTATTAATTTTTTTTCAAAAAAAATAGAAGACCACGCGCGTGCTCAGAGGCTCATTTTAAATAAATGTGCAATGAAAGGCACAACAAAGGACAATATTAAATTTCATATGAAAGAGATATGATTGAGAAAAATGAACCTAAAGTGTAACAATTTCAATTAATTGAAAACGTAGTGTTACACAAAATAATAAATATAGGCATATATAGGTAGGATATTTACAAAAAAAGTGGTCTTTAACAATTACTTGATAGATTATCTATCACTTCGCTCACCCGAATTCATCCAATCTGCTTGCTATGCAATCTAACAAAATTGTTGATATGTAACCCTAAAACAAATACAAAAAAATAGAGAGTAAGGCTTAAATGTAAGAAAAACAACATACAAAAATAATAGGAGGAAGAGAGAACACCACTTAAAACACATACACTAAAATAATGAGTCAAACCCGATAACAACAAAAAAAAAAAAAAAAAAAAAAAAAAAATGACGAATCACTATATATCACACCCCCAGGTTTTTTTGTGATTGGAAAATGTTGTAATCCCAAATTATAATGGATCCAAATTATTAACTTTTTCGCTAAAAAATAAAAGAGCCTCCAAGCATGCGCTTGAGCGCATGCTTAGAGGCTAGTTTTAAATAAAAGTGCAATGAAAGGCACAACAAAGGACAATATTAAAATTCATATGGAAGAGATACAATTAGAAAAATGAAGCTAAAGTGTAACAATTTCGATTAATTGAAAATGGAGTGTTACACATATTAATAAATGTAGGCATATATAGGTAGAATATTTACAAAAAATGGTCTATAACAACTACTTGATAGATTAACTACCACTTCGCTCACCCAAATTCATCCAATGTGCTTGCTGTTCAATCTAACAAAATTGTCGATATGTCTGTTAGGATTAGTGCCCTTAAATCCTATTGTATGATTCTATGTATGACATTGTGTATGACATTACGTATGACTTAATGTAGTAATTAATAAAGTTATTTTATTATTATCTAAAATAATGGTAACATGAATATTTGGATATTATTATATAGTCCATGAGATGCATAGTATGTGATTTATATGATTTAGTCACAGAAGATATAAATCACATGTTCTTTGTAAACTTAGAATTTTAGTTCGTAGTCAGTGATAAAATTGGGCATTTCATCTGCAAAGGCTATAACATATTAACTAAGATGATTTTTCTTGATCATGTAAATAGAGACTTCTAGTTGAACTGTTGATATGTTTTAAGAGTTAAGACATATTGAACTGGACCATTGTGAGATTTATTATTCTCCTAACAACTGTCAAATGAATAATAAATCTCATGACTTCTATTTAGATGAACTCTTAATCCTAAGAAAATAATGGACCTAATCCTGAATTGTAGATTGCTTTGATATATCAGGAGTGAGATCTAAAGTCACGATCAAAATCTCAGTATGTTGGGTAGCCACATTTAGTGTTGATGGAACATATATTTTCAAGATGGAATTCATAATCTCTTAACGGAGATATAAAACATTCCCTTGAGATAAGTTTAATGAGTTTGGTTATTTAGAATGTTAGGCCTAACCACTTTAGTAAGGAGTTACTAAAGTATATATTTATGAAATTGGATTTCATAAATATATGATGAATAACTTAAAGGATTAAACCGGATACTCAAGGATTAAGATGTAGTAATTTTCAAAGTGGCAATCTACATTCATAACTTTGTATTACTACGAATATTTTATGAAAGGATTGCATATACAATAAAGTCTTGATATATAATTTATTAATAAGGCCTAGAGTGCAATTATATTTATATAGTGGTATTAATTATAATTAATGGTAACTTTGGACTTGTCAAGAGTTGACAAAAAAGCCAAGGCCCATTGGAGCTAGTGTCTTATTTGTTCCTTTTTGGTTCCACTCCAAGCCACATACTAAAACCCAATTGGAATGGACCAAAAGTCTAGTCTAATTAGAGAATCAGTTATAAGGAGAAAAACATTCAGAATTTTATAAGAGAATGAAATGGTTTGTAGGTGAGTGTTGGAGACTCTCTTATTCTCCCTTGAACACAAACATATAAACTGATTGAGAGACCACACTTCTTAGACACTAGTGGAATTGGAGTGAAGATTAAAAGTATTCCCAAGTACTTCTAATCTTTGAATTTGAATTTTGCCGCACCAAGGTACACTCTCTTGTTCTTGTATTCTGAAATTTATATAGTACATATTATCGATTGCAAATGAAGTAGATCTGTTAATTTTCCGCTACTTATATTTTGTATGCAATACAAACTATGTTTTTCCAACAATGTCACCCTATAACAAATACAAAAAAAATTAAAAATAAATAAATAGAGAGTAAGGCTTAAATGTAAGAAAAAAAAAACATACAAAAATAATAGTCGGAAGAGCGAAAACCACTTAGAACACATGCACTAAAATAATAAGTCAAACCCAATAATAACAAAAAAATAGACAAATCAATATATATCACACCCCTAAGTTTTTTTGTGATTGAAAAATGTAGTAATCCAAAATTATAATTGATGCAAATTATTAATTTTTCCCATAAAAATAGAAGAGATTCTGAGCACGCACTTGCTCGGAGGCTAGTTTTAAATAAATGTGCAATGAAAGGTGCAACAAAGGACAATATTAAAATTTATATGGAAGAGATGTGATTGAGAAAATTGGTGTTAAAGTGTAACAGTTTTAATTAATTGAAAACGTAGTGTTACACATATTAATAAATATAGGCATATATAGGTAGGATATTTACCAAAAAAAAAAAAAAATGGTCTTTAACAACTACTTCATAGATTGACTACCACTTCGCTCACCCAAATTCATCCAATGTGCCTGCAATATATTCTAACAAAATTTTTGATACATCACCCTAAAAAAAAATAAAAAAAATAAAAATAAAAATAGAGAGTAAGGCTTAAATGTAAGAAAAACAACAGGCAAAAATAATAGGAGGAAGAGAGAGCACCACTTAGAACATATACACTAAAATAATGAGTCAAACCTGATAACCACACACAAAAAAATGACAAATCAATATATATCATTCCCACTCTTTAAAAAATACTCATTAATTAGAGAAAATATTAAACACCCATCAAACTGACCAAATAAAGGAAAAGAAAAAATAAGATAAGATAATGATGCAAAGTCTGGTCCTATTTTGTAGCCAATATTTTACATGGGAGTTAAACGAATTTTTTTTCCTTTTAGACTCTAAATCATGATAATATAATAAGGTTTTTTTTTTCCCCTAAACTCTAAGTCAGAATTAAACTAAATTTAATATATATATATATATATATATATATATCAATTTGAGTTTTAAAAAACTAATTTGAGTTCTAATAGAACTCAAATATGAAAACAGGAATATAAGAAAACCACGTGCATAAATGATTCACAAAATAGAACTCAAAATTTTAAAGCATAAATGATTCACAGCAAGCAAAATTAGTTCCAAATCCACAAACAATGCAACAAATATCAATTTGAGTTATAAAAAACTAATTTAAGTTCAAATATAACTCATATATGAAAACGTGAATGTAAGAAAACCACGTGCATGTGATGAGATCTCATATTTGAAAAAGTGAAATAATAAGTTCACAAAATAGATCTCAAAATTTTAAAGCATTAATGATTCACAGCAAGCAAAATAAGTTCCAAATAAGTTCTAGATCCATAAACAATGCTACAAATATGAAATTAGAGAATACTAAACCTCTGTTTCATACCCCAAAACTTGTAACTTAGAGAACTCATATTTGAACAAAACACAAGAATATAAGAAACGTGGTTATCAAAAAAAAAAAAAAAAAGGAATATAAGAAACGTGAGAATGTAACAAGAATATAAGAAAACGTGAAAGTGTTTTTTTTTTTTTTTTAAGATCAAATAATGATATGGAAAGGATAACGATAACAAAGTAAGGAAACCAAATATAAACCAAATACAAGAAAGTAAATACTAAATGGAAACTCATAAAAGCAAATGTAATACAGAGAACCCAACACACATGAGGCATTCTAAATAGAGGTCATGAAAGATACTTACATTTTTGTCGTTGACTACACTTCAAGTCCAAAGTCCAAAGAATCCATTGGAGTTGGAGGATAGAGCACACGAAAATTTTGAAAATCAACACCCCAATGCATGTTCCTTGAAGTTTAGATACCAAAATCTTGAAGATAGACACCCTAGTGCACTTTTCTTGAAGAAATATGTGAAAGAAATTAAAGGTGAGGTTGAAATATATGGGCTATTTTACACAAATATTTGATTTGTTTCTAGAATACAAGAAGTTGTTCATGAATTAGAAAACCAAAATAGAAAAGACCAAAGTACATTGACACACACATACTGTTGAGTAGGAGCAAATTTGAGCTAAGCAAATAGAAAAAATGATGATAATGGTGAAAAGAAGATTAACACAGAATTGAGAGAATTGAAGAACTGAAGAAGAAGCAATTTGAGTTTAAAAACCAACGTGAGTGTACTAGGAGTGTGGTCCTATTTTGTAGATAGTGTTTTATGTGGGAGTTAAAGAAGCATTTTTACCTAGTTTTGCCCCTACTTAAACGTAGGCTGTAGGGGTATTTTGGAACAAAAAAAAAATCCGGTCCAAACAAAGGAAGCCCCTTAAATAGAAGTATAGATAAACCTATCAAATAAATCTCTCTATGTCCTAGACAGATACAAACTTCCCTCTAAAAAGCAAGAAAACCTGCCACCCCATGTCTCACAAATTACAACTTCCAGCATCTCCCATCCCACGTATAAGTGTATCACAAGTCAAACTACCACATCTCACAAACTTCCCACTACAAACAAAACCTCTTCCTCACATTTCACAAACTTCCCTTCCTAAATAGGTGAACGTATCACAAACAAAAATCCTAATTTAAATAGGATTTTTTACAGCAAAAACTTCAGGCCACTTCTTTGTATAAAATCTGTGTGCAGTAGAAAAAAAAAATCAACAGCCTTCTAATACTTTTTAATCACAACCACTGCAATTTGTCTATTGATGAGATTTTCACAATTGGTTTTTGTTTTTGGTACGTTACTCTGCATTTTCTTCATTATTTCTAAAAGCTTACATTACTCTGTTGAATTTGGTAAGTTTGCTTTTGTGGGTTCCCTTTTTGGATGGTTCCCAAGCCCTGTAATGATAGGGGATCCTGAACCTACAAGGATGGATGGTTGATTGTTGGTTGGACTAGGCTTGGCTAACCGCGACCTTATTGGGCTGTTTTACGAACCAATTTGTGCACAAGACATGAATCCCACAAAACAAATATACATGCATATATATATATATATATATATGTATGTATATATATATTATATTGGTTGAGTAAGCAATTAAGGAATAGCAAATGAAATGCAAAGCAAATAGAGTGACAGAGATCCTCCCAAATAGAGTGGTATTATATTTTATTATATTGAGTGGTCGAGTACATTAGGTCCTGCTTTGGTGGGATGTTCCACAAGGCTTAATAAAGTCAAAATCATAGACTTGAATAGCTCAACTTGGGATTTCGAGACTTGTGAAGTTTAAATCCCTTTGAATCCAAGTGAGTCCTTCAGCGTTTACTCTAGGACCCCTTACAATGCCTCACTCTTGCTAATGGTGTAGCCGAAAAGGCTCTTAACCACATTTCCTCTTGTTTCCCATTTTCTGCCTTGCCCGAGGTCCCTAGGTTCCTCTAATAGATGCTAATCCTAAAACCATTATCTGTCTCTATTATTCTCTTCTAGTTCCCAGGAAACTAATGCTAACAGGACCTCCTTCATTTTTCATGCTTCTTTGAAATGAGCGTGCCAAACCCTGAGCTATCCACATCTTGTTTAGCATCTCCCAACTCTCCTCGAGGACCTGCTCCCTAAGGCTGGTGGATCTCCACGCGTCCTGGGCCCAAATCCTACTCCTTCTTAGGATCTTCTAGGCTTTCTCCCTAAGGATCCGCTTCTTGAAGGATGGAGATCCCACTCGTGGCCTAAGTCTGGGTCCCCCTCTTTTTTTACTTTCTTTCTTTCTTTTTTCCTTCTTTTTGGGCCTTTGGGCCTTCATGGTCCTTCTTATCTGCACGAGTTGGGCCTTTTTTTGTTACGGCCCATGGTCTTTCCTTGCTTTTCATGAAATGTGCTTCCTTCTCACATTTTGGTCCTTAATAGCTTTTCTTTGCTACAAGGAGAGAACCTACAGCAAATTACGTTTTCTTTTATTTTTATGAGTTTCCCTTGAGTATTTGTTTTCTTGTATTTGGTTTATATTTGGTTTCCTTACTTTGTTATCATTATCTTTTCCATATTATTCTTTTTTCTATCTTTTCTTTTGTTTTTGTTTTTGATTTTTTTTTTTTTTTTGATTTGGTTCGTTTGATTGATTCCATTATTTTCCCTATCACTCACATGTGGTTTGAACCGATAGAGGTATGTGCCACCCACACTCTCTCCCATTGTTTCATATGGTTTGAATCGGTGGAGGTATATTTTTGTCTTTTTGGGTTTATTAGGTTTGAAATTTTTTACTAATAAATTTTAACAAATAGCAAATTGTGCTTTACAAACCTTCTATTTTTACTAGCCTCTAGCCTCTAAATTGTGTGGTTATTTAATGTTTACGATTAGAATTGTGTTTATGAATTTTACAGTCTTTGAATGTGTTCTAAGATATGCTCCCTCTTCCTCCTATTCTTTTTCTTCTTGATCTTTGTTGTTTTTCTTATATTTAAGCCTTATTCTTTATTTTGTCTTTTTTTAGAGTAACATATCAACAATTTTGTTACATTGCATAGCAGACACATTGGATGAATTCGGTGAGAGACTTTACAAAAATTATTGTATGATTCAAGACTCACATAAAGAGGTAGTCAATCTATCAAGTGGTTGTTAAAGACCATTTTTTTGTAAATATCCTACCTTTGCCTATATTTATCAATTTCTATAAAACTAAGTTTTCAATTAATTGAAACCGTTAAACTTTAGCTTCATTTTTCTCAATCTCATCTCTTTCATATGAAATTTAATATTGTCATTTGTTGTGCCTTTCAGGCTTTCACAGCAATTTTTTTATAAAGAAAATACATTTTTTTTAATTAAAGGATTTATTTGTGATTTAATAGTAGATGCTAACATTGAGAGACTTTCTTAGTGTTTTTTTTTTTTTTTTGGTAGCTTTTTAAGCATCCTAAACTTTATTTATGGATGTGTACTAAGTGTCTATCTTTTAGGACACTTTATAACTACATATCTACCATTAAATATTAAAAAAAAATTGACAATGCGTGAGTTTTTGGCATTTCAAACTTTAGTTTTGGTTGTGTAGTAAGTGGCTACTATTAAATATAATGGGAAATGATATGTCTACAACATTTTTACAACAAATCCTAAGTGGCAGGTTGTTACTAGTTGTTATTGTTGGGGCAAAAAAGTAATCTTAGTATTAATTTCAAATTTGAACCAATAACAACTAACCACCTGTGATTTGTTGTAAAAATGTTGTAAACGTAGCATCTCTCAAATATAATTTCATAAGAAATTAAGAATCATAACTACCATTTAAATTTTTTTTTTTTTTTTTTTTTGAAAAGCCTGTTACAATGTGAGAGCCTTTTTAGCATTTGAAATTTTTGTTATGAATGTGTTCTGACTGACTACCTTTTAGGAATAATTGGCTACCTTTTAGGCTTTTTTTTTTTTAAAAAAAAAAAACTTGATAACTCATAACTCTCATTTAAAAAAAAATGATATTTGTGAGACTCAATCCTACAATTATGGTTAGTTTCTTGGAATTTCTTTTTAGTGAATCCCACAAGATGTTGTATGAGTTGTATATCTTTTCTGTCATTAGAAAGTTCAAAATCTAAAAGGAATAATTTCCATTCATTAAACTTTTGAGCTTGGGTTCAAAAAAAAAAATAATAGATCGACCAAATAAAATAATATGAAACTTATAGAGTAGGTGGACTTCTCAAATGGTATTCTTGGTGTATTAATAAATTAATGCTATTTTTTGTGTTATCAAAAAAAAAAATTAATACTATTGTGTGAGACCGGAAACTTTCCTAAGGGTGCTCTCAAAAAGAGATTTGGGTGCTTAGGGCACCTCTCTTTTAGGTAATTGTGTAGAGTCGCCACTTATTTTTTATTACAAAAAATAAGAAAAACATAAATATAAAATTTGCATCAAATTTCATTAATTATGTAAATACAATCTTCATCAAATAATCATTACAAGGCCTTGGTCCTAAATACAATCTAATCTTGGTAGAGTAATATTACAAGGCTTTGATCCTAGTTACAATCTACCAAAACAAAAGATAAAACACTAGTCTACTATCTAAAAATCCAAGTCCAGGGGCTAGGTTATGGAATGGAAAGGTGTTGAGCACCCATTCCACCCAGACGGAGTCTAGTCTTCTAGACTCTAAGTGACCATTATATACCCCTTCAAAAGATGCATGACATTACAATGACATATTAAAATCCCTAAATTCCAAATTAATTCACTCTTTGAAAATTCAAAATCTAAAATTTTTATTTAAGAAGAAAACCATTTTTCATTATAAAAAATTTCAGATCTATATTTAATGAAAATACAGATCAGTTTTGTATGCTTGAAAATTCAGATATGTATTTAATGAAAATACAAACCAGTTTTTGGTTTGGAAAAATTTTCAAATCTGTATTTAATGAAAATACAGATCAGTTTTTTATCCGAAAAAATTTTCAGATCTGTATTTAATAAAAATACATATCAGTTTTTGACTTAGAAAAATTTTCAAATACGTATTTAATGAAAATAAAAATCATTTTTTTTAACTCGAAAAAATTTTCAGATCTGTATTTAATGAAAATATAGATCAGTTTTTGACTTAAAAAAATTTTCAGATTTGTATTTAATGGAAAAACAGATCAATTTTTAACTTGGAAAATTTTTCAAAACCGTATTTAGTGAAAATACAGATCAGTTTTTTACTTAGAAAATTTTTCAGATCTGTATTTAATGAAAATACCGATCAATTTTTAACTTGGAAAAATTTTCAGATCCGTATTTAATGAAAATACAGATTTGTTTTTTTATTCAGAAAAATTTTCAGATTTGTATTAATGAAAATAAAGATCTGTGTTTGTTTGGGTATATGAATGGTCGTTTTTGTCATCTTCCAAGATTAAATTGTGGGTGCAAAATCGAGTGTCTACAACTATTATTATTATTTTTTTTTAATTTCAAATAAGACTGAATCCTATTTCCAGTATGAGTTTATAGATGTCCAGATTTCAAAAGAAATTTACATTTTTGTGAAAATTAAATCTAATTATCAACAACAAAAACCACAATAGAAATAATCTAATTATCAAGTAGTGAAGAACAACACAACCATGCAACAATAAATAATCCACACGTCCAAACTCTTGACAGATACATGCCACTAATGCATGGAACCCCAAAACTCTAAAAATCCTCTTAATACCCGAGACTATAAATTGTGGTAATATCCAAGTACTCAACCTAATAATAAGAAACAACTGAGAGGTTTCTCTATCTTGGTCTAAATCAAGGGCAACTGAGAGGTTTCTCTATCTCGGTCTGAATCTGGGGTGACTGAGAGGCTTCTCTATCTCGATCTGAATCTGGGGCGACCGAGAAGTTTCTCTATCTCGATTTGAATCTGGGGCAACTGAGAGGTTTCTCTATTTCGGTCTGAATATGGAGCGACTGAGAGGCTTCTCTATCCCAGTTTGAATTTAAGGCAACTGGGAGGATTCTCAATCTCGGTCTGAATCTGGGGTTTGCCTGCAAAAGACCAAAGTCTCGAATTAAAATTGAAGGGATTGGTGCTTTATCGCTCCCACATTTAAGATGTCCAATTTTCTTCTTCTTCCTTTTTCCCCCTTTTTTTAAGACTTGAATTTTTTTTTCTTCAAAATGAAAAACCATTGATTTTTTAGGTCCTTTGAAAAACTTTCTTTTCATCATTTTTATTCTGAAATTTGAAATTCTCTTTTTTTTTTCTTTTTTTTTTTTTAAATGAAACCATTTGTTCTTGGACATCCTTAAAAATTTTTATATTTTTCTTCCTTCAAAATTTGAAATTTTCTTGAAATTGATACCATCTATTTTATTTTTTGGGAAATCCTTGAAAAGTGTTTTTTTAATCATTCATTTAATATTTTTTTTTATCATCCATTCATCATTCCTTTTTATCATCATTTTTCTTTTTCTTTTTTTTAAAAAAAATTTATATTTAGTGAGTTGACTCAACAACTCATGTGACATTTTAAAGAGGGGGGCCCGAAATTTTTGCCCCCTTTTTTATTGTCTTCATCTTTTTTTTTTTCACCTCTTCTTCTTCACTCTCACTTCTTCCTCCATTGTTACTATTCACAAGCTTCTTCCTTTTGCATTTTCTTCATTTTCCATCATTTCTTGCTTAGAAATCCACTTCTCTAGGCTTCCCATCTTGATTTCTTCCATCTCTCAAAATATCTTTTCAAATCCTTGAGTTCTTGACCATTTTTGCAAAACCCATTTTTTGAAACCCATTTTCAAACTTCCATCTTTGCACTTCCATGGCATCTCCTCATGGGCCAACTTTTCTTACTTTAAATGGGAAGAAATATCATCCATCCCTATAATGGAATGAGGAAGAGGGGCTCCTTCAAGACCCTAAAACCCATGCTCCACACTCATCCAAAAAGGATTTCAAGGTAAGCTCATTTTTATTTTTTTTTTGCTTTTTTGTTGGTAAATTTGTTGATTTCATGTTTTGTTGAGAACTTTATGGTGGGACATTGTCATTTTGTTGTTGTTTGTTTTTGTGGGAATTTTGGACATTGTATGATTTGGTTTGAAATCATTGTGTGGTCATGTTGTTTTCTTTGCTTTGGGGCATTTTTGAATCGTTAAGTTGTTTGGTATTGTGAAATTTGGACAATGTTTATGGTCTATGAAGCTTTGCATTGTATGTAGCTTATGGTATTGTTGGATGAATTTTGACTTGATTTTTGTGGGTATGAAATCATGAGAATTTGATGTGTATGGAAATTTTGTTGGTATGTGTAGGCCTTATTTTCATAGGTATGGAAATTTTACGGGCATTATTTTCATGGGTATGGAAAATTTTTTGTGTTGGACATATGTTTGAGTCATTATTGAATGAATTTATGGAGATGAAGTATTATTGGGTTGATTGAGATATTGTTTGGATGTCATGGAATTTGAATGTGTGGAATGGCATTTAGGGTTCGGTTAATTTTCTTGAGGGGCATCATTTTATTGTTTGGGATTTTGGAATGAGTATTTTGGAACAAGGTGTTTTGTGAACATTTGAATGATTGGCTAAAGTTTGTTTTGTAGAACCTTAAGAGTCAAGGTAGTTTTCAGATGTTGAAGTGCAGGTGGGAGGCGCAGTCCCCAAACATTAAGAATGTCATTAATGAAGCTGGTTTTCGAACCTTTTTTTGAGCTCTGTTGGACCATGATACCAATGAGTATAAGGACCTCCAATTGCTTCTTGCCTTGTAGAAGCGATTTTGGGATACTACTTGCACTTTTCATTTTCCGAGTATTGGTGAGGCGATGCTGACACCCTATAACTTCTCAGCCATTATTGGCTTAAAATTGGGTGGTAAAAGAATTAAAGAATGACTCCATCTCATCGGTGGAAATTAAGAGGTCTTCTGGGTGTGATGCCTCCAAAAGTCAGGAGTAAGAATGTACCCTTAATGTGGCTATACTCCAATATTGACAAGTGTGAGACTATAGTAACTGGCACTCGTATGTTCACGCTTCTCTTCATTGGGACTCTCTTATGTCCAAACTTGGGGAGCACTATGAGTTTACGTTACTTGTGGAGTTTGAGGGATATTGGTCAAATCAAAAATTATGATTGGGGTGATATGGCTTATACGACCCTCTTGCACTTTATGACTCAGCTCTCTCGGCACAATCTTTCAAGCTTAGGAGGTGTGCCATTTGTCTGGCAGGTGAGGTTTAAATTCTTGGTCGGATGTACTTTGTAAAGGTTGTTTGTGTTGTTGTGCGGTTGATGATGTGTGTTGATTTTTTTCTTTTCAGGTCTAGATTTATGAATATTTTGGGGTTGCTCCACAACTTTTAGAAGATGTTGATTATATGTATCCCAGGTTTCTTTGTTGGCTGCCTAAGTATCATTTTTCAGCGCCTCCCAAGCGTTCTTTGCAAGCTTGGCATATGGTGATCGATCAATAACTTAACTGCCGATGATATGAGTCTTTTTTTGTTTGTTGTTGTTTTTTTTTTTTTTGGTGGTTTTTTTTTTTTTTTTTTTTTTTCATTCTAGGTTCTTTGTGATTTTCAAATGTCTTTAAATCCTTGGCTTGGATGTGAAGAGCATGTAGAGTGTGCATGGGCTTAAGAGCTGAATGGTCGTCAAGTGTTGTTTGAGTGTGGCCATGGGAGATATTGGTATCTTGGAGACCGGGTACTGGCTCAAGTTCAACATGTGTACCCTCTTGAGACGATTCTTGCCCGTCCTTGTCCCTCCATCCAATGGCTAATGAAGAAATTGCTCATGCTTGAGTTGGCCACGTTGTTTCGGGGACATCAAGAGACTATTTTGAATTTGTCCAAACTCAATTGCAGGGTTATTTAGCTTGTATCTCTTTAACATCGGTAGCTTTCTTTCTTTCCCCAGTCAATTTGCATCCTGGCTTGCATCCTCATTTTTTATCTTCTTTGCTTTACCTCTTATGAAAATATTTGCATGTTGCACTTTTAGGCTTCAACCTCTGAAGAGGAGGAGAGTCCTCCTCCTAGCAATGCCGATGGTTCTTCTAGTTCCTTCATGGAGACATATCCTCATTTTCCAGCATGGCAATATGAAGTAATGAACCTTGATGGATCATTCAGCTCTATGAATCCAGACCGGCCAAAGTATACCCCAAACGTCCCTTGGAATGATCCGGTATATTCCTAAATCCTTTAGTCCTTTGTCCTCATTTTTGTTCATTGAGTTATATTTGAACTCGTGGATTTGTGCTTTAGGTTGGTGTTGATCTTGTGGAAGAAAGCATGCGAATGATTGGAGGTTTGTAGCTAGTGGCGCACACTCAATGAACAACCGGATGGCAATGATTGATGCCAACACAAGATACTTGTAGGAGAGAATCAGAAATCCTGAACTTCAAAACCGACAACAAGAATCTCGGTTTTATGCAAGTCAAGAAAGAGACACTGAGGGTGGTTCCTCTAAAGGTGGGTCTAGGAGATCTTCTCGCTAGCGAACCCGAAGTCCAAATGATGCTTGACTTGTATTTTAATTTTCCTGATGAAGCTTTGTAGTAAACAATTTGAATTTCTCTGACCATTTCTGATGTGATTGGTACTTACTTGAATAAGGCACAGCCGAATGCCCCTAGTCTGAAAACTTATGCATGATGACCTTTTATTTTTTAAAAGGGTTTCACTCTTTTTTCATTTGTTTTAAATAGGCATGATTGGCTTTATTTATTTCAGAAAAATGGGATAAGGCATAGCCTAATGCCCCTAGTTTAGAGAATAAATGCATGATTTTGAAAATCTTGATTTGTGAGGAAAAGTTGAATTCTTTTTCCAAAATGGATGAGGCATGGCCGAATGCCCCTATTTTAGAAATGGATGCATGATTTTTTTTTGAAAAGATGAGGATGATGATCTCTCTTTTTTTTGAAAATGAATGAGGCATGGTCGAATGCCCCTAGTTTGCGAATTGATGCATGACATTTGAAAACCTTGATATTTGAGGAAAATATGACTTCCTTTTTTCAAAATGGATGAGGTATGGCCGAATGCCCCTGTTTGACAATCCATGAGAATTTTTGAGAAACTTTATTGCCTAACCTTTTTTTTTTTTTTTTGGAGTGAAAAATAGAGCCAAAACGGGCCCACAAAGTGCCCAAAAACACAAAATAAGGCAATTAGGTTGTGGCTGGACTGGGTGCCAATCAACACTTAGGGAGTGCTGATCGGCACTTGAGGAGTGTCGATCGGCACTTTAAGAGTGCCGATTGGCACTTTGGGTTGCCAACAGGCACACCCAATTTTGCTCCAACTCCTCGCGTTTTTCCAACATGCTTTCTGTGCTTTTGAGTTTTTTGAAAAATATTTTCTTCGTTTGGGACTATGAAACACTCTCCCAATCAGCTACAAACTCTTTAAGCCTATTTAAACCTGGTTAGAGACTGAGGGAGCTTATTTTAGCATTAAACCTACAAACAAATCTCTGCATCACAGTTATCAAGACACAGCAATCACATACAAGAATTATTCATGGCTAGCAATCAAAATTTTCCTCATTCAATCACACATGATATCAACAGATGGGTTTGTAGCTTTGATTTTGGCACCAAGACCAATTTCACAGCCTACAAGCTAGAGGGGATCAAGACTTTGAGGAATGTCAAGATTAAGTGGGATTTTCTCCGTGCCGCTGTAAAGTTCTAGGATACTGAAGATCATGTATTCTGGTTTAAAACTGCTAAACTTTGTCCCACTATTGAAGAATTTTCAGCTATTTTGGGTTATGATCATGGCGAAAAATCCGTATTGGTTTCTTGTGATCCTAAACATAAGGAGATCTTGTCTGATGCTCTAGGGCTTTCTACTTCAATTACCAACAGCATGATTGAAGGCCACATGGTGAATCTTCATGCAGTTGTTACAAGACTTATTAACAAACGTACTTATGGTGTGTATAAAAACATACCCAAAAAAAAAAAATTTGGCTTAGCTCTTTGCCTCATGGGAGAATTTTTGCTTTGCTTTGGAATGCCTGGCTTTGTGGATGCTCGAGCCATAGGTATTGTGAGTCAAATTAAGGATGGTGATAATCTTGCTTCTTTGATCTTGGCAAAAACTCTTTTAGGACTGGATTCTGTATTTCTTGGTGGAAAGTCACAACAATTTCTTGGGAGCCCCTTGACTTTGCAAATATGGATGATGGAAAGATTGGACATGGTTGGTACACCTATTGTTGCTAACTATTGTCCTAGCAATTTTCTCAGTAGGGCTATTCTTAAGACCGAGTGTCAGACTGAAAGTAACTAGGTGAAATTTCTAAATAAGAAATCCAGTGCCTCAATTTGATGGGATTGTTATTGGTGGAAGTGCCCACCTCCTTTGTTGCGGTCCTTGGGATCAAATCACATCTTCATAGTTGGATTAAGGAAGGAAACTTTTTATAAGACTGATAGACTCTTGAGACAATTCCAATATGAGCAAGGAATGTCTGGTGGAAGAGGAAGAAAACCTTTCACTCCTATGGACACAAATCCTACTTTTGTAAGGAATATGTTGTTAGGATTGGACACGACTAACCGAGTGGATCAATCTCTTGTTAAGGTTCACTTTCATAAGATGACCTTGGAATATTCTAACTGGCTAGTGAACAAAATTGCAGATAAGGAGGCTAACATGGCTTCTATGAGAAGACAATTTCTTAAAGATAACCAAGACAAGCATGAGGATAACAATTACGAGTTTAAAAGGAGAGACAAAGATGACAAAGTACCTATCACAGATAGAACCAACGAAACAACCAAATGAGAAAAGACTGAAGAAAAAATGATTCTCTTTTTTTTTTTCTTTTTTTCTTTTTTGGCTTTGAACATGTTTATTTTAAAAGTTGATGTGAAACTCTTAGGTTTAGGAATTATTTAGGGCTTTCAGGTTTAGGGTTCTATTTAGAGTTTAACTAGTTTAGGGTTTGGCTTTTTAGGGTTTTTTTTTTTTTAGAGTTTGGTTTAGGGTTTTGGTTTTGAAGTTTGTGTAATGGCATGGTTTAATGGAAGGTTAAATTTTGGGCAAGAATTTTTTTTTTTTTTTTTTTTTGTGCTTGATGGGTAAATGGTGGGTTTGGGGAAGTTGTGACCAGACCATTATATGGTTGCCTACGTACCTCCTTGGCAGAAGGATCAGGTCATCATGTAGTTCATTTTATTTGCCTTAACTTTTGCCTAGGCCACCCTTTCGGGTTTCCAACCTAGCAGGCTCTCTCACTCTCTTTTTTTTACTCTCCTTTTGCATAGATCGCCCTTTCGGGTTTTCAACCTACATTTTTTTTTTTTTTTTTTTACTGGACCAAGGAAAGAAAATAACATAATTTACAACCACCTTAGACATGGTGTTTTCAGACTACCCCCTCAGGCGTGGTATTTCTTCAATTGGTCCATATTGGTTGGCTCCGTAAAAGGGTTTGCATCTAAGTCCATCAACCTTACTGCTCCCCCAGAGTATATCTGCTTAATAATATATGGACCTGCCCAATTTTGCTTAAACTTCCCATTTGTTTCTTGAATCGAGCTTGAATCTCCTATCTTCAGATCTCTAGCTCTACCTTCTTGTCAAAAGCTTTTCTAAGTCTCCTTTGGTACCCTTGAATGTGATACAAGGCCTTGAGTCTCCTCTCATCCATCATGCATAATTGGTCATATCTACTCTACAACCAATCCACTTTGTGGATCTCACTCTCCAATACTGTTCTCAATGAACGAACACCCATTTCAATGGGAAGGATTGCCTCCATCCCATACACCAATGAATAAGGAGTGGCTCATGTGGAGGGCCGAATTGATGTCCTATACTCCCAAAGTTCATAGGGTAACTATAGATGCCAATCCTTGTAGTTTTTCGTGCTCTTCTTAAAAATTCACCCTATGTTCTTGTTTGCAGCCTCAACTGCTCCAATGATCTGAGGATGGTAGGGTAAGGATTTGTGGTGCTGAATATTGAACTGTCAAAGTAGCTTCTCTGTTTCTCCCTTGAAATGCAACCCATTGTTTGAAATAATTTCATGCGGTAGCCTATATCTACAAATGATATTGGTCTGAATGAACTAAGCAACTTTCTTTGAGTTCCAAACCTTGTATGAGGCAACTTCCACCCATTTAGTGAAATAATCGATAGCAACAAGTACAAATTCATGGTTATTGAATGTCATTGGGTGAATCTTCCCAATAATATCTATTCCCCATGTAGAGAACGGCCAAGGCGAAGCCATGGTATGTAATGGCATAGGCAGCATGTGCTTCAGATCTCCATGGACTTGGCACTGATGGCATTTTCAAACATGAACAGCACAGTTTGCTTCCATAGTAGTCCAGTAATAACCTTGTCTCATTATCTTTCATGACAACATTTGTGCATTCATATGTGGCCAATAACTTGACTCATGAACCTCCTCAATTATTTGTTATGCTTCCTTGGCAGTCACGCAAAGGAGATGAATTTCATCATATGATCTTCTGTAAAGCCTTTCACCACAAATAATGTAATTAGTGGACAAGCTTCTGATGGTAAATTTTTTTTTTTTTTTTTTTTTATTGGTCATTCTTGTCATTCTTATCTGCAGACTTTGGATATGTCCCATCCTTGAGGTACTGTAAGATGTCTAAATACCATCCACCTTCCCCATTCATTCCCTCATCTCCTTCTATTGACATACAATAAGCTAGCTTTTCTTTTTGTTCCACCACTATTGGTCAAGCTTCATCTTCCTTAGGTCCATCCATCATGGATGCTATTGTTGCTAAAGCATCCACAATCTGATTCTGCATTCTTAGCACATAATGGTACTAAATCTTATCGAATTTTGATGCTAACCTATGAAGACAATCATGAAAAGGCATCAACTTTTCTTCCTTGATCTTCCATCTATTCTGAATATGAAAAATTATCAAGGCTGAATCACCATATACTTCTAACTCTTTCACTCCAAGCCCTAGGGCCACTTGTAACCCCCTAATGCAAGCTTCATACTCAGTGGCATTATTAGTGGTAGGAAAGTTGAGCTTACCAGAGAATGGGATGTGTGTCCCTTTTGGAGAAATTAAAAGAACTCCAATACCACTTCCATTCTGATTAGTTGCTCCATCAAAATACATCTTCCATGATTCTAACTCTATCCCCATGATATCTTCATCTAGAAAGTCCCCTTGGATTTCTTTGGCTCCTTCAAGTGAGTAGTGGGCTAAGTGATCAGCAATTGCTCTTCCCTTTACAGACTTCTGAGTCACATATTTAATATCAAATTCTGACAGAAGCAGAACCCATTTAGCTATTTTCCCATCTTACACGGGCTTCTCCATCAGATATTTCAAAGGGTCCATTCTTGCAATCAACAAGACCTTGAAAGCAAGCATGTAATGCCTGAGTTTTCGGGTTGCCCATACCAGTGCTAACATGTTTTCTCAAGTGGTGAGTACTTCTCCTCATAAGCCAACATCTTCTTACTGATATAATAAATTGCATTCTCTTTCCTAGACTCCTCTAGGTATTGAGCAAGCAAAGCCCCCATTGTTGTATCCGTGATTGTGAGATATAACAATAATGGCTTTTCAGGTACTGGTGGAACCAGTATTGGTCGCTTCATCAAATTACTCTTAATCTTCTCAAAAGCTTCTTCACATTGTTCATTCGATACCGTGGGAACTTCTTTCTTAAGTAGTCGAAAAAGTGGCTCACGTGTCATCGTGAGCTAGGTTATGAATCTGCTTATGTATTGTATCCTCCCTAAAAATCCTTAAATCTCCTTCTCAGTCCTTAGAGGCTTCATCTCCACAATTTCCTTGATCTTGTCAAGATCCACTTCGATTCCCCTCTGACTTACCATAAACCCCAACAATTTTCCGGATGTTACGCCAAAAGTGCACTTCTTGGGATTCAACCTCAACTTATAAAATTGGATTCTTTCAAAGAACTTCTGTAAAGCTGGTATGTGCCGTTCGCTGTCTCTAGACTTCACTATCATGTCATCTACATAAACTTTTACTTCTTTATGTATCAAATCATGTAATAGAGTAGTGGTTGCACGTTGGTAAGTAATACCAGCATTCCTAAGGCCAAATGGCATGACCTTGTTGCAATACATCCCCCATGGAGTAATGAAGGAGGTTTTCTCCATATCTTCTGGAGCCATCTTTATCTGATTGTATGCTGAAAAGCCATCCATAAAGGATAGCAAGGCATGTCCTGCTGTGTTACTAACCAGGATATCAATATGAGGTAAGGGAAAATCATCTTTCAAGCTAGCCTTATTAAGATCTCTGAAGTCTACACACATTCTCACCTTCCCATCCTTCTTCGACATTGGAACCACATTAGCTAACCCTTCTGGGTAGTTGATCACCCTCAAAAATCCTGCATTGTACTATTTCTCAACTTTTTCTTTGATCTTGAGAGTCCATTCTGGCTTCATTCTTCTCAACTTTTGCTTGACCGGCTTCATGGTTGGATTTGTTGGGATGCAGTGTTGCACTATATACGTATCAATCCCAGGCATGTCTTCGTATGACCACACAAATACTTCATTGAATTCTTTCAGCAGTGTGACTAATGCATCTTTCTTAGAGGAGGTTAATGTGTTGTCCATTTGTACCATCTTAGGATCATCATCAGTTCCCAAGTTAACAGGTTGGATTTCTTCTTTTATAGGTTCTACACGCCCTTGTTTTAATTCCTCATTATTAAAAGTTTCTTTACCAATTTCTGAAATAAAACATTCAAAGCTAACAAATAAGCAGAATCAGAAATCATATTATAAGGAATAAAGTTTTCAACAAGAACGGACTCTATAAGAAAACAATCACAAATAGACTCAACAGGAACAATAATACTAGCATAAACATACTCAGTAGGGATAGAGACAATGTTTTTGGCAGAAGTGAGTGGCTCAACGGTCTTGATCTTCTCCAGAGAGTCTTCCATGGGGTGGGCGGCTCCCTCCCATGCCCAGTTCTTCAACTCGGTTGTGGCTTCAATAATGGTGACTGGCTCCCAATGAGTCCCTTCTTCCTCGGCATTAGTACCATGGGATTTTCATCCATATATTTTGTGCTTTCACCATCAACCTCCATAGCTATGGGCTTGTCAGGTACATATGATAGGCCAAGAATGTATTGACCCCTTGTGATAAATTAACCAATTAATTTAGCCAAATGAATTAATCAAGTTAATTAACATGCAAAGCGCATGGTAGTACAAATAAATCACCAAATAACTAAATGCAGCAGAAATTAAATCGAAATGGTGATTTGTTTACGAATGGGGAAAACCTACACGGCAAAAACCCCTCCGGGTGATTTTAAAGTCACCACTCCCGAGAATTCACTATTATCACAACAAGCAGTTACAAGGAAAGGAATCCCAGTACCTTATACCAACCTACAATTGAACCCTTACCCCAATACCTAATTGGACTTATTCTGTAGTAACAATCTCTCCTTTCAATGCACGGCTCCCAATACGTGACTAACCAATCAATGCACAAAACCCAATACGCGACTTGATCACCAACTTAAGAAGGATGTTGGCTGCAAAGTTCTTCAATTCATCACACGATGAAGATCACGAAGCTCCTTGGTCACAAAAGCCAACGGCGTACAAACGCAGCAGCTTCTTCAAGAGAAAGATGAACTAGGGAAAAATCTGTCTCCGATCACAATTTGCATGAACAAAACTTTGCTTCACACTCGCGCAACCTTTGACGGCCCTTAAAATAATCTTTATATATGTTTAGGGCCATGAAAAAAGAAATCCTAAACACATACTCACAGATTGGATGAAAATCAGAGCTGAAAATTTGTTTTTCATAAATCTTGACAGATAGCTTATCTGTCAAGAAGCTGTTAAGCATCGGGCTGAAACAGCTTTTTAATCTCGATAGATACTAGCTGTCGAGTTTTAAAATCCAGCACTTCTTCACTTGTTTCTTCGACAGACTTGCATGGCTTTACCACTTAATCTTGAAATCTTGTTCCTTGAAGTATTAAACACATCCTAGGTCTACCCAATTACAAGTAAATTGCGTTTTGTCAAAGGATAGCCAATTACATAAAATATTGACATATTTTCCTAACATGATTCACATATGTCCTAACAATCTCCCCATTTGGCAATCCGTGACAAAACCACAACAAACAAATAAACATATGATAGAAGTCATAAATCACTCAACTCATATTCACTTGTTGAATACAATAAAATCTATCCTAACACAAACTCCTGAAAAACTTTGCAAAAAGAGAGTTTATGGCAAGAAGACTTTGATAACCTGTATTTCTAAAACACTTTAAACAAAACTCATCACGGCATCTTAGTGTAAAGCAAAAATAAAAGATTGCATACAAGATATAAGAAGCATGTGCATAAAGAGAGAAAAGAAACAACACATATAAAGATAGGTGAAAGAATTGTAATAACAACCTCATCATATAAATATATCATCAATAAGTACAAGGTTTGCTATCACAAAGTAAGAACAATGTATCTCTAAAAGAAGAAAAGAAAAGAAAATACGTAAATCCTTACTACATCCCTCAAAAAACATAGAGACACTCCCCCTAACAAAAATCTCCTATGCTGACTCTCCCCCTATGTATATGACTACTCTCATATCAAAACTACTCCCCCTTTTTGTCACGAGTGACAAAAGGTTAGTACATCAAGTAAACATCTCATCATCATTGGGTGAGCTAGCATCCTCATCGTCCTCATCAGCATCATCACTACCGGAACCAGCATCACTCTCATCCTTGGAAGCCGATGGAGATGGAGAAGAGTAAGCAGCAAAACACCCATGACAACCTGCCGTCGTGTGATACGACCAACACGGGTGTTTACCTGACATAACTCATCACTGAAAGTGTCAAGGCGAGCATCCATGCGCACAAGCTATGCCATGATGGCCTCGAGAGTCACTCCACTCGTCGAAGAAGGAGCGGAGATGGAAGGAGCTGAAGAAGCCGGAGGAGCAGCCATCTCGGTCTGTGTCCGCCTTGGGCGAAGCTAAGCCTCACTCCGTCTAAATGTAGCGACGTCAATGGCACCCATAACGGAGAAGTGATCAAACATGGGACTAGGGACAGAAAAATGGCGAATGATCCTCGTGATAGCCAAAGGAAAAATGAGCTTATCACAGGTCGCCGTATCCCTATAGACATCTATAAGGGATAGGATGAAGTGAGAAAGGAAGTCGATAGAAATGTCCTCTAAGAGGAACAACAAAAATCGAGCACGAGGCTCTGTGATAGTGTTATAGTGAGATAAAGGATGAAGAATGAATGTCATCAACAAGTTAAGGAATCTCGGACCTTTTGCAAAGCCTAAGCAAGGGGTGTTTTGACGGTCACCCCAAGATGAAGGTGTCTTATAAAATAGAGACGAGAGTTCGTATTTGGACACAGTCCTCAGATGATCACAGCCAAGGTAGTCAGGATGTACTACCCTAGGAAAGTGTAGTACCTCAAATATAAGATCCGGAGTAACTACAATGCGTATACCCCAAATGCGAGTGACAAATTGGGGTTTAGAGTAATCAAATCAATGCATGTTGGAGTAAAATTCTTGTATGATCACGAAAGGGCTCATTACCAGGATGCCACATAGTGACTCCCAACCCCTACTGTAGATAACAGGGGGAAGGTCAGTATTGGAAAATTTTGAAAGGATGACTTAGTGTTCCAAATGAATGCCTTGTCCAGAAAAGTTCTTCGAAAAGTTCTTTTGGGCTTTATCATCATGGAACCAAACACTAGAAGGAGTAGAATTAGAGAGAGAAAATGCCCTAGAACAAAGAGGGTTCTAGGACGGAGTGGATTTTCATTTAGGTGCCATGAAGCAACTAACTGAAAGAAAGAGAAACACGCAGAAAAGCACCAAACACATCAATATATAAGAATATAAAGAAATGAAGGTACATATGCATGAAAAATGCATGAACATGTGACATGCAAACTTAAAAACATCATGGGCCCAGCCCAGCCCAATCCAAACCTAACAGCACACAGCAAAACAACATATATAGCACACATCTAATGCATGAAAATATAGTTATAATGCAAATGTGAAGCAATGCATGATGTTTTAAAACTCATTTAAGCAAAACCCAACCCAAAAATTTTGCAAAAACCTCATCAATTGTGAAAAATCCCAAAAACTTTACAAAAACCCAAAACTTAGGTAAAAAAGAATGAAATGCATGATTAATGAGAGAGAAAGCATCATACCAAAGAAGAAAAAAATGATCTAGAGGCCGAAGATCACTTGGGGAAGAGGTTTGAAATGATTTAGAGATGTTTGGGTAGGTGAAGAGACGCGATCTATCGAGAGAGATTGGGGAGAAATTAGAGAAAATCTCGTTGAAGCATATATATAGAAATTCATAAAGCTTGATGAATTGAGAGGTGTCGAGCTTTAAAACGCATGAATCAGCTATTGAGGATCTGTCGAGAGGTGTCTACAGTAAAAGGATCTCGGTGGATCAAGAAGCAATCGAGCAGCTATCGAGCATCCAGAAAGTTCTCAATAGATCGAGTAGCTATCGAGAATGCGATAAAAAGAAGCTGAAAATGCTCAATAGATAGCCTAGCTATCGAGAGGTGTCCAGCAACTGTCGAGATTGCTTAAAAACAGTTTTTCAAAGAGAGAAAAACACAGATATAAATGCAATCAAGCATGCTACACAACCAAAGATTCAAACAACATTTTAATCTCCCAAAATCTCTCTCAACAAGAAAAGTCAAGGATTTAGATCTAAAACACACACACACACTAAACAAGTCTAACCAATTTTATATTTCAAAAACAGGTTAAGACAGTTTAGTGAGCATACATTAACACATGTATTTTTTGTGATAGTCAAATCACATTGTACGTTCACATGTATCAAGAGTAGCAAAGAATGTTGCGTGTTGTGTGTGAAAAACATCGCAAGATTGCATAAGTGTCTACGTGTTATGAAGATTTGAGATATGCGAAAATCACTTTAACTCACACACAATCATAATTGTTTGATGGGGACTATCACCTTCGAGGTACAACCTTTAACTCCCACATCTCCTAGAAGACACGATTGCAATCATATATAAAGCATATTTATTCTTTTTGCTTTTATTCTTCTTTGCATATTTTTCTTTTAAGCAAACCATGCATGGGCATATAAGAGATAGAAAAGAAATACCCAATGATGTTAAGCATTTGACATTCCACTTTTACTATGCCGAAGCATACAAATGTCATTTCATGATTGGCAGGCAATAGTGGTGAGATAGTTATTTATGCCTTTCTCTTTAGATTTTCTAGTCCTTCCCATCAAAAAGAGTGATACAAGTGTTAAGTACAAGAGATTACTTAACCTTACTCATCACAAACACGAGCGACAAAACTCACTTGCTTAGTTGTGCATAGAGATGCTCATCTAAGCTACAAAAGATACAAAGTTTAGAAAACTTTGTTTCAATGGTCATCCAAGGTACACAAGTACCAATATATACAAACACGCATTGTTTTTGTATATTTCTAATTTTTCAATTTTTTTTATTTTTATGAAAAGCAAAAAAATAAAACAAAACCAAAAAAAAAAAATAAACAAACAAAAACATGTTAAACAAAACAACGCATAAAACTAGACTGACTCAAAAAAAAACCAAGAGAAAAAAACACACAAGTAATGCAAAAACAAAAACAAGAAAGGGAGAGAGAGAGAAAAAAAAAGTGACTAAATCACTTGGAGCCTTTTTCTTTCCACGCTTTAGAAGAACCTTTTCGTTTAGCAAGCCCTTGATCCGGCGATGATGGGGAAGAATTGAAACCGTTCAAGTTCGAAAGGAACATGAGGGCTTTGATAAGATCTCTAAGAGGAGCAAAGGAGGATGGAAACTGATTCTGGTTTCCCAATGAGATCATATTGTTGCTTTGTTGAGTGGCTAACCACTTGTAGCAATTTGGTCGAGTATGTCTAGCTGCTCCACAATGATGACGGAGATGCTGCTTCTTCTGTTTAGGCTTTTGAGTGTTTCCCTTCTTAGCCCTAGGGTTTTTAGTCTCTTTCTTATCCAGCTTAGGGGGTGCTCCTAAGATAGATTTACCCTTGTTTATGTTCTCACTAGCTAAAACAGTTTTGACATCAGTGTTCTTAGATTCAACATTATTAGTAGGAGAAACAAAAATAGTAATGCTAGAAGAAGCAATATTAGGAGAAGAGAAATCATACCCTAAACCAGTTCGATCAAAAGTAGATTTCTGAAGGGTGAGCATCTCGTCAAGCTTTGCACTTGAAGTCCTCTCCAACTGAGCTCTAACTTGGAACAGCTCTGCTTCAAGCTTCTTGGTCCTCTTAGCCAAAAAATTATTCTCAAATCTCAGTGCTCCAATGGTTTGATTGGCTTCATCAAACTTTGTGAAGGTTTCTTATAGTTCAAGCTCCACATCACTGAGCTTCTTGGTGGCCAACCTATACAATTTCTCATGCTTTTTCGAGACCTTGTATAACTTTGTATAGGCTATGTGGATGTCATCTTGCTCATCCATCTTTTCAAATTTAGACTCCACTAAGTCCTCTTCTTCATCCACATCTTCAACAATCCCCTCAGTAGGATTTACAGTGGCAGTGAAGGCATTTAAGATTCCATCATCCTCATTGTCAAAATCATCCTCAGGCTCGGTGTCGCTCAGTGTAGCAGCAAATGCCTTGCTTTTCCCAATGGTCTTGAGATATATAGGGCACTCTTGTTTCATGTGACCGAAACCTTGACACCCAAAGAACTTTAGTCCTGAAGGAACAGTGTACTGACCGCCATCCCTTGCATCCTTTTTCCCTTTATCTTGGCTCTTGAACTATGAAGAACTGGATTGCTTTTAGTCCTTGTCAAATCCTTTCGCGTTGGGATTCTTCATAAACTTCTTGAACTGCCTCGTAATATAGGATTTCATCTTAGAATCTTCATCGTTTGAAGACTCATCAGTGTCACTGCTCTTGGCCTTCAGTGCCATGCTCTTGCTTTTGCTTGATTTCCCAATTCTAGACAAACCCAACTCGTAGGTCTGTAGATTGCCAACCAACTCTGTCAAAGGAATTTTGTCAATATCCTTCGATTCCTCAATGGCAGTGATCTTGACATGGAATCTCTCTGGAAGAGATCTGAGCACCTTTCTGACAATCTTGGGTTCAAGAATGGTTTCCCTAAGATTAAAAGATGAGTTCACTATGTCCTTAAACTTGGTAGAGAACTCATCGAATGACTCATCCTCCTCCATCTTAATCTCTTCAAAGCTTGTAGTGAGTCTCTGAAGCTTCGAATCCATGACAGCCTTGGTTCCCTCATAGGTTGTCTAAAGGATGGTCCATGCTTCCTTCACAATTTCAATGGAGGATATCTTCTTGAACTCCTCATTTGTAACCGCACTAAATAAAGCATTCAATGCCCTGCTGTTGAAGTTAGCAGCCTTGATCTTGGCATCATCCCAATCGGTCAGCGCTTCCTTTGGCTTAGTCCAGCCAATCTCCACAGCTTGCCACACCTTTTCATCTAATGACTGCAAGAAAGCTCGCATGCGTACTTTCCAGTATGCATAGTTAGTGCCATCAAATAAAGGAGGTATAATAAGAGACTGTCCTCTATCCATGACAAACAGGGGTCAATGAATCTCACAGCAAAGATTAACCCTAATCAGAGTGTGTCTGCTCTGATACCACTTGATAAGCCAAGAATATATTAACCCCTTGTGATAAATTAACCAATTAATTTAGCCAAGTGAATTAATTAAGTTAATTAACATGCAAAGCATGTGGTAGCACAAACAAATCACCAAATAACTAAATATAATGGAAATTAAATTGACACGGTGATTTGTTATCGAATGGGGAAAACCTACACTGCAAAAACCCTACCAGGTGATTTTAAGGTCACCACTCCTGAGAATTCACTATTATCACAACAAGCGATTACAAGTAAAGGAATCCTAGTACCTTATACCAACCTACAGTTGAACCTTTACCCCAATACCCAATTGGACTTATTCTGTAGTAACAATCTCTCCTTTCAATGCATGGCTCCCAGTACGTGACTAAACAATCGATGCGCGAAACCCAGTACGCAACTTGATCACCAACTTGAGAAGGATGTTGGCTACAAAGTTCTTCAGTTCATCACAAGATGAAGATCATGAAGCTCCTTGGTCACAAAACTCAATGGCGTACAAACGCAGCAGCTTCTTCAAGAGAAAGATGAACTAGGGCAAAATCTGTCTCCGGTCACAATTTGCATGAACAAAACTTTGCTTCACACTCGCGCAACCTTTGACGGCCCTTAAAATAATCTTTATATATGTTTAGGGTTGTGAGAAAAGAAAGCCTAAACACTTACTCATAGATTGGATGAAAATCAGAGCTGAAAATCTGTTTTTTATAAATCTCGACAAATAGCTTATCTGTCGAAAAGTTGTCAAGCATCGGGCTGAAACAGCTTTTTAATCAAGATAGATACTAGCTATCGAGTTTTAAAATCTAGCACTTCTTCACTTGTTTCTTGGATAAACTTGCATGGCTTTAACACTTAATCTTGAAACCTTGTTCCTTGAAGCATTAAACACATTCTAGATCTAACCAATTACAAGTAAAGTGTATTTTGTCAAAGGATTAGCCAATTACATAAAATATTGACATATGTTCCTAACATGATTCACATATGTCCTAACAACATAGGCATCCAGGCGTTCTATGATGTCCATCCACTCCCCAAATAGACCTTTCTTCCCTTTGTTGCTTAGGCGGATGTATTGGGGGAAGTATTCTAATTCATTCCTTTCCATTCTCTCATCTTCATCTTCAAAGTCCTCTAGAGTTAAGTTTCTGAAACTGTGGATCATTAGCTTTCTATCTAGTGTTGCCAATCTAGCATCTATGTCATTTTCTTCCTTCATGTATAGGGTCAATGAGCCAAGTTTTGAATTGTGGAATGACCTTAACTCAGGAATTTCTCTACCATGCTTGTCATATCAAGGGCCTGATCTTGAACTGACATCAGTAATACAGTTCCAATCCAAGGGCCGCCTATAGGGGTATTCATCATAATCTATACCTTCTTCTGCATACTCCTCTATATCTTCATCTTCAACTTCTACATCATTCTCTATATCTTCATCTTCAACTTCTGTATCATCCTCTATATCTACATCCTCAGCTTTTGCATCATCCTCTATATCTCCATCATAGTAGTCTACATCATCATCAAAATAGTCTTCATAGAAAGGTCCTACATCTTCATCCTCTCTATCACTACGGGGTTCTCTCTATCATTGCCACTATATTGGCTATCATAGTCTTCACTACTATTGCTATCACTATCACTATCATTGCTATTATTATCCCCACTATCTCCATTGTCGCTACTACTATTGTCACTACTTTCATCATCATCATTAGGGGCTTCTCCCCCTTCCTTATCTTCATCATCTATTGTTCTTGCTTCATAGGGGCTTTTCAATGCATGTTGGCAAGCTTCCTAGTACTTTTTTTTTCTATATTGCAGATGGCATCTCCTAAAAGCGTGGTTATTGCATCAAGGTCCATGTAATTAACCCAATCAGTCGGGACCCAATTTGCGCCTTCCTTCTTCAGTTCTGGGGGCTTATTGTCACAATCGAAGAACAGCTCAAATCCAAGCACCATTGTTTTCAACTCAAGATCATATCTCAGTTAAGGGAATCCCTAATAGCGTTGACTATCTTCAATTTTGACAAACTTTCCGATCAATGTGGGAGTGTAAGGCCTCAGGGGTTCTAAGGGACAAGTAAGTCCTTTTGCTTTGGCCTTTGCACGGGCCATCCTTCTCACCTCCATTTCTAACAAGTCATCATCAATAGGTTTATTACCTACCCAAAAGGTGGTGTGGTAGTAGGAATTATCGAAACTTAAGCAATTGCCTCTTTCACAGCCTTCCCTAAGTTCATCCTTGGAAGATAATTCATTTTCCTCATCATTGCAACCACATTGTTATTGCTGTAGGGAGCAAAGTCCATAGGAATCCTTTCAACCTCTTCTTCTCTTCTTCCACAACCAGGATTCTCAATTTCAAAGCCATCCAAGGTTAATCGCTCCTTCTCAGAATCAATGCCAAAAATGGACTTTGGTACGGTCAAAGTATCACCATATATGGAAACTATGGCTCCCTCACGTGGAAACTGAACCTTTTGGTATAGGGATGAAAGTACGGCCTCTATATCATGGATCCATGGTTGCCCAAGGAGCATATTAAAGCACGAAGCTATATTTAACACTTGGAATTCTACTTTCTTAATCATTGGCCTTATAGTCAGCTCTAGTGTCATGGTTCCCAAGACCTCTCTTCTACTATTGTCATATGCTCTCACATGCTGATCAGTTGGCACAAAATCCTCAATGCTTAGACCCAGGCAACTTGCGGTCTTTAAAGGAAACACATTTAAGGCACTCCCATTATCAATTAGGACCATTGGGATCCTCTTACCTTTGGCATCTACAGTAATGTACAATGGGTCATTGTAGTGCTTCCCTTTCTTCATCAAATCTTTATCAGAATAAGAAATAGTGAGTTCCCTACTTATAAACCCAATCATAGCATTCAAATCTTGAGAAGTAGTGGTTGTAGGGACTTGGATTTGATTGAGAAGGTCTGCCAAATTCTGGCGGTGCTTGTATGAAGCCATGAGTAAACCCCATAAAGATATATTGGCTTGCGTCTTCTGCAGCTGTTTGAGGACCTCATCCTCTTCATTGGGTGTTTGTTGGGTAGTCTTGTTCAAGCCTTTATAGGGTTGTCTATCTCCAGATGTGGGAATTTGAAGTGTCTCCCCCCTTGTGATGTGGGCAATTTTTGATGGGTCATTTGCTTCAATGTCTTGGGGTTTGAAGAGTCTCTCCCCGAATGTAGGTGTTGGGTCATCTGATTGGGGTTTGAAGTGTCTCCCCCCATATTTGGATGTTGGGCCATTTGATTGGGGTTTGAAGTGTCTGCCCCCATATGTGGATGTTGGGCCATTTGGCCATTTTATTAGGGTTTGAAGTGTCTCACCCCATATGTGGATGTTGGGTCATTTGAGGCCTCTATAGCATCTTCACTCCATATGTTATACCCTGCAGCGGATGTCATACCCATCAACTCTTCCCAAGTCATCATAAAGCATTCGGGTAGGTCGTAAATCAATTCAGACGGGTCCTCTTCTCCTTCTTCTTCAGACATCAAACAATTAATCCTCGATCCTCTCCCAAAATTATGGTTAGGCAAGGGATTATTGGTGATCCTAGGCCTTGAAGGCGGTGCAATAACCTTAGTATCTATTAAATCTTGGATTGCACGACGAAGGTTACAACACTTGTCAGTGTTGTGGCCTAGGCCTTGATGGTAGGCACACCTTTTACTCACATCAAACCTTGCAGGTAATGGGTTTGGGACTAGTCTTGGGTCTAAGGGTTTTAGTAACCTCTTTGCTTTTAGTCTTTCAAACACTTGACTTATTGGCATATACAACTCGTGAAATTCCTTCCTAGGCCTTGGAGGCAGCCCTTGTGATATTTGCATTGGGGCAATAAGTTGGTGGGGATCATTTTTATATATATTAGAGACCTTTGCAATTTTAGAATTAGACCCAAAATTATTTTAGAACTTAGGTGCATCCTCATTTTTTATGGTGCCATTATTTATTGCATCCTCAATTTAGGTACCAACAGCAATTAAAGCCTTAAAATTTGGAAAGTGCTGAGCAAACAAATATTTATGGTATATAGGTAACAAGTTTTTTACAACCATGGTTAATTGCTCTTCTTCATTTGGCCTATTCATCATCTATGCAGTTTTGGACTTCCACCTGGTAATGAAGGCATAGAAGGACTCTTTCGGCTCTTGTTTAGTGGTCTCCAAATCTCTCCTCGTCATGTCCACTTCTATATTGTACTTGTATTGGTTGCGAAACTCCCTACAAATGTCTTCCCAATTTCTTGCTCTATTGTCTTTAACATTGAGGAACCACCTGAGAGCGGTTCCAATCAAGGTGTTTTGGAACATTTGTGCCAACATTTCTTTAGTAGCCCCCAGGGGCTGCATAGCCCTCATGTACATCTTTAAGTGGGATTTAAGGCAGCCTGTACCATCGAACTTGTCCAAGACCGGCATCTTGAACTTAGGGTGCAATCTCACATCTAGGAAAAGTGAGAGTGACTGGTAATCCATGAGGTCCTCCATCTTGCGGGCCCTTTTGATCATCTCCTCCATCTTATTTATCCTCTCATTGATCTTCTTCTCACCCTCCAGGATAGGGGGATTTTGATCGGTCTTGTTTTCCTCTTGGCTACCCTTCAAGTTCTAAAATTGTTGTACAATAAGGTTCATGTCCTCTCTCAACTAAATTTGGCTTGCTACCATAGTGTTTAGTAGCTCTTGAGTGTTCATTGGCTCTTCAATGTTTGGGGGCTCTTCCCCTTTTTCCATAGTGACAAAGTCTTCGGACTTCTTGTGGCTTGGGCTGTCTTGCAAGTTGAACACAGGATTGAGATGTTGCAACTGCAAAGTGCCTTCTATACTAATAGGCCTTAGCACAGTGATAGGCTTGGAACTGGAACTGCTAGCTTGGCTGTCGTTCTTGGATTCTCTTTGGAGTCTTCCTTCTGATCTTGACCAAATTCTTTCCTAAGAAAAAGCTTGGTTGGGTCAAACAAAGCTAGGTCCCCATCTTTATCAATCTACGAACCAAACAAACACACACAGAATGCAATGCAATATTAACATGGACTGGCCTAAGGATAGGTTTCAAGTCATTACATTGTAAGGTGGGTTTGTTGTTTCATCTTTTCCCATAGCTAGGACATTACACCTCCCAACTTGGAATGTGATGAACATTACATTGGTCCAAACGGCATGGTCTATCCTTTGTAGTCAACAAGAAATGATCCAGTGACTTTGGGCTATGAGTTAATGAGTTCACCACTGGGTACCCAAATCTAATGAAGACCAGTGATCCATGGTTACTACCACCATATGTTGAGATGGGTGCATGCATATTTGTTGTTTTGATGGCACACATTATGACAGTTATGGAAAGCTTTCAACAATCAACATGCCAAATTCAAACAAAATATGATACAAACATATCAAGACATAAGCAACCAAACAAACAAAACATCATACAAAACACAAGGGTATAATTGGTCACTTAAAGTCTAACACGAAGCTTAGCCCTCGAAATCCCCAGCGAAGTCGCCAGTGTGAAAGACCATAAACTTTCCTAAGGGTGCTTTCAAAAAGAGATTTGGGTGCTTAGGGCACCTCTCTTTTGGATAATTGTGTGAAGTCGCCACTTATTTTTTGTTATAAAAAATTTAAAAAAAAAAACATAAATATAAAATTTACATCAAATTTCATTAATTATGTAAATACAATCTTCATCAAATAATCATTACAGGGCTTCGGTCCTAAATACAATCTAACCCTGGTAGAGTAATATTATAAGGCTTTGATCCTAGTTACAATCTACCAAAACAAAAGATAAACACAAGTCTACTATCCAAAAATCTAAGTTCGGGAGCTAGGTTACAGAATTGGAAGGTGTTAGGCACCCATTCCGCCTAGATGGAGTCTGGTCTTCTAGACTCTAAGTGACCATTATATACCCTTTCAAAAGATGCATGACATTACAATGACATATTAAAATCCCTAAATTCCAAATTAATTCACTCTTTGAAAATTCAAATTTTACAATTTTTATTTAAGAAGAAAACCATTTTTTTATTATAAAAAATTTCATATCTGTATTTAATGAAAATACAAGTCAGTTTTGTATTCTTGAAAATTCAAATCTGCATTTAATGAAAATATAGACCAGTTTTTGGTTTGGAAAAATTTTTAAATCTGTATTTAATGAAAATACAGATCAGTTTTTGATTTGGAAAAATTTTCAGATCTATATTTAATGAAAATACAGATTAGTTTTTCACTTAGAAAAATTTTCAAATCTGTATTTAATGAAAATACAAATCAGTTTTTTACTCAGAAAAATTTTCAGATTTGTATTTAATGAAAATACAGATCAATTTTTAACTTGGAAAAATTTTCAGATTTGTATTTAATGAAAATACAAATCAGTTTTTTACTTGGAAAAATTTTCAAATCAGTATTTAATGAAAATGCAAATCATTTTTTTACTTAGAAAAATTTTCAGATCTGTATTTTCATTAAATACAAATCAGTTTTTTACTTGGAAAAATTTTCAAATCCGTATTTAATGAAAATGCAAATCATTTTTTTACTTAGAAAAATTTTCAGATCTGTATTTAATGAAAATACAAATCTGTTTTTAACTTGATAAAATTTTCAGATCCATATTTAATGAAAATACAGATATGTTTTTTTATTCAGAAAAATTTTCAAATCTGTATTTAATGAAAATACAGATCTGTGTTTGTTTAAAAAAATTTAGAAAAAATTTCGGACCTGTATTTATGAAAATATAGAACTGGTTTGTTTAAAAAAATTCAGAAAAAATTTCAAATCTGTATTTAATGAAAATACAAATTTGTGTTTATTTAAAAAATTTCAAAAAAAAAATTTTAGATCTGTATTTAATGAAAATACAGATCTGTGTTTGTTTAGAAAAAAGGTTGTAGTGATTAATTTCATATTTTGAAATTAAAGAAGAATTAAATCATAAGCATGTTAATCAACTAAAGAAAATTCCAACTAAACATATAAACATGGCATATATAAATTGTGAACAAGATCATATTGACAATAAAATCAGACACATATTCATAAAAAAAATAAAAATAAAAAACATGCAATGAACAACACGAATATATCAGTTAAGAGAAAAGAAAAATAAACACAAGAAAAAAATTAAAAACCTAATTGCATGAATGTACCCTTCGATGGAAGAATACTTTAGAAATAAATTTTCACTTCTTTAAGATCTAAAATTTTTTAATTACAAGAAAGAAGTTCCTAAAACCAAGGTTTCCAGAACGTCTTTAACGTAAGGGGAGCAAAGAAGTTTCAAAAAGAAAGGCCCCAATTTTTTATGTTTTTCCTCTATTTATAGAGGTTGGATGCCTGAAAAATAAGCTGAATAAGATCAGATACGAATTGGAACGTGTCGTTATCCCCAGAAATTCAAAAAAGATAGGTTTTATCTTAATCAGAAGGTTCTCGGGCCGAGCCTCAAAATTGTGCCAATCGGCACTCCAAGAGTGCCGACTAGCCCTCTTGGATGCCAAGCCCCTCTTCCAATTTTGGTTCAATTTGGACTCTTTTTTGAGGATTTCTTAGTCGATAATTGCACCTAGACACATTTTTAATTCATATTCTAAAATTAATCCCTTTTATCTTGATAATCAAGTCTTTATAGTAACAATTATCTAATAGATAAATATTATAAAAACACTTAATTATCAATAAGTTCCTTGTTATCTGATTATCCATTTAATTCCCATGCAAGCAGGCTTATTTTTGACAAAAACCAACAACCAATCACAAAATTATTTAATTAATTCTAATTGTTTAATCAATCAAAATTAATTTAAATTAATCACACGTGATCGGTTCCACCTAAACAAAATGCATGCAGATTGTGAAAACTTGATCATGTGATATCTTTCAATCTGACAGTCCGATTTGGGAATCTGGCATACCGTTGCTACCGTTAGAATCTCAAGATCATTTTTATGATATGCAATGAATGATTTAATGTATGTAATACAACTATGATTTTTTTTGGGTATATGAATGGTCATTTTAGTCATCTTCCAAGATTAAATTATGGGTGTAAAATCAAGTGTCTACACCTTTTTTTTTTTTTTTTAACTTCAACTAAGACTTAATCCTATTTCCAGTATGAGTTTATAGATGTCTAGATTTCAAAAGAAATCTACAGCTTTGCGAAAATTAAATCTGATTATCGACAACAAAAACCACAATAGAAATAATCTAATTATCAAGTAGCGAAGAACAACACAACCATGCAACAATAAATAATCCACATGTCCAAACTCTTGACAGATACATGCCACTAATGCATGGAACCCCAGAACTCTAAAAATCCTCTTAATACCCGAGACTATAAATTGTGGTAATATCCAAGTACTCAACCTAATAATAAGAAACAACTATCAAAACTCATGCAATTAAATTCTGAAAAATAAGTAATGTAAACTAGCCTCCGAACATGTGCAAAAGCATATGCTCAGAGGCTCTTCTATTTTTTGGGTAAAGATTAATATTTTGCATCCATTATAATTTGGGATTACTACATTTTCTAATCACAAAAAAACCTAGGGTGTGGTGAGTATTATGCATTTGTAGGTGAAATAATTTTTTCATCACACCCCAAGGTATTTTGTGATTGGAAAATGTAGTAATCCCAAATTATAATGGATAAAAATTATTAACCTTTACCTAAAAAATAGAAGAGCCTCTAAGCAGGTGCGTGAGCACGTGTTCAAAGGATAGTTTTATTTAATATCTCTTATTAAATAAATAACTAATTATCTAATTGGGCTTGCCTTTTAGGTTAACCCAATTGGGCTTTAGTATTTGTCTTAGGATGAGACCAAATGGACAAATAAGGCTCTATCTCTAATGAGTTTCGGGTTTCCATCAACTCTTGACAAGTCCAAAGTTACCTTAATTATATAAAAAGTACCACTATGGAAATATAATTGCACTCTAGACCTTATTAATAAATTATATCTCAAGACTCTAATACTATATCATTTGACCCCTCCATGAAATATCCATAGTTAACAAAGTCATAATTAGGGCTGTTTACGGGTCGGTCCAAGTCGGGTTTGTGCCCAACCCAGAACCGACCTGCCAACTTTGGGTGGCAGAGAAGCTAACCAGCCGCCGACCACCAGAAACCACAGGTCAAGTCAATTTCGGTTCGGGTTGACGACGATTTGTTTTGGGTCAAAACCAACCAAGAGCAATGGTGGAGATCTCAACGTCAACAGTGGAGATCTCAACGGATCTCATCAAAATTTGTACGGATTTGCGTCTAGAGAGAGAAGGAGGCCAGTCGGGTTGGTTGGAATCAATTTTTCATGCGAAGACCTGCGAATTCGGTTTCTGAAAATGGAAATCGGCTGCCAACCGTTGTCAGCGGAGTATTGGGTGGTTTTCGGTCTAGGGCGTACGGTTTAGGCGAGTGGGTCAGGTCGCGGGTCAAGATGGATAGCCCTAGTCATAATAAACTGTCACATTATAATTTACTATTTTATTCCTTAAGTCCTCGGTTTAATCTTTTAGTTATTTATATATTTTATGAAATCTAATTTCATTAAATATAAATTAGGTAAGTTAATTTGAGTCATGGGTTTGTTTGTATTGATCATCCCCGGTATAATCTTTTAGTTATTCATATATTTTATGAAATCTAATACAAAGTCATATCTAAGTTTTTCTTTTAAATTTTATAGTTGAGTTAAGGTTGTGCAAAAAACGAAGTGTCTAATATGAATAAACTATAAAAAAATAAAAATAAAAAAACCAATAAAAAAATAAAGAAAGAGTTAATTCATGTGTGTATCCCAAAAAAAAAAAAAAAAACCATAAAAAAAGAGTAAATCTCATGTATATATCTATAGACTCTTACAATAGGTATAATTTAAACCCATATATGCGTGTAATTGTAATTTTTTTTAATTGTACCCACTACCCATGCATATGTACAAGGTTATATACCAATAATATTTAAAACAATGTGCCCAAAATTTTATTGGTTGTAAATAAAAATGTTTTTAATTTTTTTGTTGGAGGTGGAAAAATGTTTTAAATTTTAATTGAGAAAAAGCTAAAAGTTATTTGTCTCAAATTTTATATAATAATCTTTCTAAGTGTTATATTAGAAGATTTCCATGAACCTGGTGCCTAATGTTATCCACTCATTTTATCTACTTTTATATATATATATATATATATATATATATATATATATTATGAATTCTTATTCATTATTTCGTTATTAATGTCTAATTTAAATTTGTAAATGTTGAAAGTAGAGACATTCATTTTACTTTCTCTCATTACATTTTTTTTTTATTTACAATTTGCTTCTACTTGATATTTTTAGATAAGGAGACTTGCATATGAGTTCCCAACCCATCACATTAATAATAATAATAATAATAACAATAATAATAATAATAAACTAAAAGTCTAAAACCTCATGCAATACATTGGTTTACAACTACTGGTTTTAAAAATTGGATTTGACAAAAAGAACCAAAAAAGAGGCTGATTCTCCATTCTCTAGTTCAACTGATATCGAGTCAATAGTCAAACCAATGACATTATAAATAAATATTTTCTGTAAATTTTTTGAACAATTTTCAATAAAATTAAGAAAATTTTCAAATGAATTTTCCCTTTTTTTAAATATTAAGAAAATAAATATAGTAAAACATAATTGAACAATTTAATTTATCATTACAAAAACAATAATTTTTGAAATAAACAGATAAATTATAAATATCTATCCAATAAAATGTGGATCTAAAAGGCTAAAATGTTAAACAATAATATTTTATTTTTAAAAAATGAAAAAAAAAATTATTGACTTTAAGAAGTCACAATTTATAATCTCAATCATCAATTATTAAACAAATACTTTCACAAATTTACATAGCGCAGCTTGATCTCCCACCGTCCAATAACACGCTATTTCCATCTAATTACACAATATTCCTTATGGAAACTTACTCTCACTGACTTCACCAAAAAAAAAAAAAAAAACTTACTCTCACTGAAGCGCTCAAAGTCAAACGTCAAAATCAAAGTGGGAAAATTGCGTCATTCTCTCTTGAGAATTTTTGTTAATATTCCACTCTCCTCTCATCTATATTACTATTAATGGGTCTTCTCCTGTTTGGACAAAAAAATAAAAATTCTTAAATACCCCTACATCCCTATGTTCAAGTAGAAACAAAACTAAAGGATAATCCGGTAAAAAAAAAACCCAAACTTTCACTAAAATATTGCCTTAAAAATAGGACCGCTCTCCTGTTGATTTTCAAATTTATTTATCCACTTATAAATTAGATTCTCAAAATAAAAATTACTATTAAAGGAGCTTCCCCTATTTGGACCGGATTTTTTTTTGTTCTTAAATACTCCTACATCCCTATGTTTAAGTAGAGACAAAACTAAAGGACAATCCGGTAAAAAAAAACCCAAACTTCCACTAAAACATTGCCTAAAAAATAGGATCACTCTCCTGTTGATTTTCAAATTTAATTATCCACTTATAAATTAGATTCTCAAAATAAAAATTATATATATAAAATAAATAAAACATAGTTTTTTTTTTTTTTTTTGGCTACTACCACTAAAAAAAAAAAAAAAAAAAGCCTCATCGCACGCTCGAAGCGCGTGTGATGAGGCTAGTTTGTAATAAGACACTTACCTTTCCTATAATGCAAAAAATTTACACGGACTTTCCTTCAATAATTGAAAAAAAATTTGAAATTTCTATCTAACCCTCCACTTGAGTTGTCATTCACATACCCTCTAATAGGACTATAGGATATTCAGAAAAAATTAAAAGCTTTTTTGGAGGAAATTTTTTAAAATCATTTTTCAAATCATTCAAGGGAGGTCAGTGTTAATAGTTTGCATTTTAAGGGAAGTGAATGTTTTATTCCAAACTAGAGAGGAGATGAGTGTAATAATAAAAAACCTCGGGAGAGGTTAATGCAAATTACCTAAATCAAGTCTCTCTCTCTCTCTGGTAGTCATTTCAAGGTTCGCATGAGTCATTAAGGGCCTAAGGCTTTGTTTGTTGTTGTTATTTCGGCGCTAGGATTTTTATTTTATTTTGTATGACTCAATGTAGATATGATGTTAACGAATGACTTAAGGGTTTTGACTTTTTATTAGTGAACTATTTTAGGAAATTTTTTATGGAAAAAAAATACATATTTTTAAAACATTTTTCTATTTTCCATAAAAGTGATATTAAAACTTGAAAATTCAAATAGCGTATAAAACACCAATGAACATTTAAACCCCCAAATACAAAATTACCAACACAAGCTTATAATCAAACAATATATGTGCGTAATATGAAATATAAGCTATATCCAAAATGATAACACACTCTAAACCATAATTAATTACAAACACAGCAACAATTAAAAGGTAAAGAGAAAGAAAAGAAAGATGCAAATACAAAGATAATACAGCGATGTGGTATCGAAGAGGAAACCGAAGTACTCGGCGAAAAACCTCTCCGCCGCCCTCCAAGCGATCAATAATCCACTAGAGAATGAAGTTGGGATACATGAATAGCAGAAGACCCTCCAAGCCTAATCTCCCCAGTGCACCTAAACCCTCCAAGCTTCTTGCTCCAAAAGGGTTACGCCGAACCTTGTCTTCTCTAGCTTACTGGATCCCGCAATAAGCCCATTGCATCAACCAAATGAATTGATCCTCTCTAAACTACTTCCTAAGCACCAAAACACCTTCTCACTGATATAGGTAGGGTGAGATAAGGATTTGGCATATGTACCTCTCAAGGATATGTCAATGGAGAGGGTGAGAGTAAGGGAATTTAGAGAATCAAATGATAAAGATTGTGAATGAGTCAATCTTGTTTTTCTCTAGGGTTTCTCTCACAAAATTCTCTTTGGAAGCTCTCTGCATTTCGTGGGTATAAGGGTATTTATAGTAGTGTGTATGAGGAATGCGAAAAGTCAGTTTTCATCAAACAGGGCATTCTATCGACTCAACCTCGCGACTAGAACGAGTCGCGAGTCTGAGTCGCGAGCTAACTGCCTGGCCAGACTAGAAGTTTTGTCCTATAATGATTCAACTGTTGTGACTCTTCAGCTCCCCTGCATGCTTCACATGTGTGCCATTCTAACGACTTGCCAGTCGCGAGACTCCTTTGAATTGCACACATCTTGAGTTTTCTTCACACTCTCTCATACACTACCCTTACATAAATCCCACCTAAATACAAGGTATCTAATTGCTAAATTACAAGCAAATTTGGTACAGAATAAAGCCAACACATGATTGAATAAATTCAAACCTTACAAAACTTTTTTTTAAGTGATTCATTAAAAAATGTTTTAAGGGTACCCGATAACTGTATTTTTTTCTTAAAAGTGATAAAATATTAATATTTAAATAAAACAAAGAAAGAAATACAAGGCCTATTTGGTAATGATGTTTAAATAATAGCTTTCAATGTTTAAATACTGAAAATTGTGAGCAAAAAAAAAAAAAAAAAAAAAAACGTGTTTGGTAGCGATATTTTATTATAAGTGTTTGAGTTACAATTCTTAAATTAGTGTGTTTAAAACATATATTTTGAAAACTCATCCATAACAGTTTTTAGTTTTAAAGTAACATTACTGAATGGTTTTTTTTTTTTTTTTTGGGTAAATAAGTTGAAAATTGTGAGACCCATTGATAAGACTAAGCCCTCGTTTGAGATGAGGGAATGGAATGGAATTGAAAGGAATAAAAAGAATAATTTTATAATATTCTTCTCTTCCCTTGTTTTGGAGTTTTAATGAAGGGAATAGAAAGTCTATTCCCTTATTTAGGAGTTTAAGTAGAAGGGAATGAAATGGGTAAGAGGGAACACTCATTCCTCTCTATTCCCTTAAAACCTCAAATTTTCATTCTCTCCAAAATTTGGAGAAATGAGAGGAAATGGAATTAGATTTAATTAATTTTTTACTAAAACTCCCAAAATACTCCTATATATTCAACCATTTATTTTAAAATAGGGGTCTAATAGTAATATTGTCATAAAATGATTCCATTTCATTCCCTCTATGCTACTCTCAAACAAGATTACTTACATTCTATTCATTTTCATTCCTTTCCATTCCTTTATTTTAAAATATCTAATCAAGGTTACTGAATTTCATTCCATTCCATTCTTTTCTATTCTATTTATGTCACTCCCAAACAAGATATTTCTTTTTTCTTTTTTCTTTTTTCAATGGGAAAAGTTAACAAATGACTTAAGGGTTTGACTTTTTATTAGTGAACTGTTTTAGGAAATTTTTTATAGGAAAAAAAAATATTTTTAACACATTTTTCTATTTTCCATAAAAGTGATATTAAAACTTTTTTTAAGTGATTCATTAACAAATGTTTTAAGGGTATCCGATAACTGTATTTTTTTTCTTAAAAGTGATAAAATATTGATATTTAAATAAAACAAAGAAAGAAATATAGGGCCTATTTAGTAGTGATGTCTAAAAAACAACTTTCAATGTTTAAATACTGGAAATTGTGGACAAAAAATAAAAATAAAAATAAAAAGACATGTTTGGTAGCGATATTTTGTTATAAGTGTTTGAGTTACAATTCTTAAATTAAAGTGTTTAAAACATATATTTTGAAAACTCCACCATAACAGTTTTAGTTTTAAAGTAATGTTACTGAATAGTTTTTTTTTTTTTCTTTTTTTTGGTAAATAAGTTGAAAATCGTGAGACCCATTGACAAGACTCTCTCATCTTTGTCTCTCATGAGCCCACTTCTATGTCCTTCTCTCATCTTTTTTTCTTTCTTTTTCTCTCCTTAAATAAAATAATAATTTTTTACCATATCGTCAACACTAAAAAAAAACACACAAATACACATACCAAACATATAATTATGTTTTTTTACATTTTAAAATATATTATTTGATAAATATACTAAACACATTTTTTACATTATAAGTACTTAAAATTTTCAAACACATATTTTCATTATACTTTTTAAAATATAATTTTCATATTAATTTAAATAACAATATTTAAACACTGATATCGAAAGTACATAGAGTTTGTCGCAGAATGTATTAAAAAAGACTTGAGAAAGGTAAAATTGAAAAATGATTTTCTAACAAAAGTTAGAACTTTTGTTGAAATCATTCTGAATTCTCATATAGTCCATACACGCACAGCAAGTCAGCAACTGACACCTTGGCCCACCTACATTTTCAGCGCAAAATGCTCACAACGAATGAATCAACTAAGAAGTGCTTCCTCTCTTCAGTGTCTTTAAACTTTGCTGCTGATCCCAGTCATCTCTACTTCTCCAAATCCCAAGAAACAAACACACACTGACACACATAAACAGAAACAACAGCTCAGCTCAGTTTCTCTGCATTTCCCAATATTCCCTTCCTTCTTCTCGAAGTGATGCCTCATTCCAAGTACTACTCTTCCTTTGACTTTCAAGCTTTACGAAACTATTATATTCAACTAGAACGCTCCTCTCCTCCTCTCTCGCCTGCAATTTCGCCCCTCCCTTCCTTTCTTAATTTCCTCTTTCTACTTTCTCTCCTAACTTCCCATTGAATATTGAACCCTCTTTTCTTTTTCTATTCTAAACTTGTAAGCTAACTTTTTTCTTCCTATTACGCTTTCATCGGATCTGCCACGCTTTTTTTTTCTTCCTTTACGTGCTCTCACTCTCACTCTCACATTTTTAGCATGCTTTTCTGTTTCTGTTACATAACAACAAGTAAGCTTTTTCGCTACCAAGACCTTTGAGTTCATTTCACTTATGTATTTATTTTTGATTTATAATTGTCATGCGGGGATTCCTAGTTGGTATAATTATAGCTCCATATGTTATGACTTACTTACTATGTGATTTTTCGACACTGAAAAGGAAAAAAAAATAGAATATTGTAAAGGTACTAATCTCTAATTGCTTTTTTTCTTTTTTTTGGTTCCATTTGATTCCTCTTTGTGCTTGAATTTTCTGTTCTAGAATTCAAATCTTTAGGCATGGGGAAAATTTACTTTTGTAATGTGCTTACTATGAAACTTTGGAAATTAGAATGTGGTTTGTGTTGTTGTAATTTCCTGTCTTATTCAAAATTTCTGTAGTTTGAGCTTTGAATTTTTGGTTCTAGCCATGAAGTGTGCTTTGATTTTGAGACCAGGTTTTGTTCAAGGTGTTCAGTATATAATGAGGACTCAGGGGTTTGTCTGTCTGATTGAATAAAGGGTTGTAATTGAAATTCAAACTTAGAACATTAGCATCAGGAAATGCTACTCTATTCTATTTTACCATCCCAAAAAGTTACTTTATCAATTATATATACCATCCCATTATACAATACTTCCAGCATCCCAAACTTTTATTTTCCTATTCTACTCATTAAAATAATATATCTACACAATAAAATAATATTTTTCCCAATCACCATCATTTATTCTTTCTTTCTCCCAATCACCATCATAATAAAATATTAGTTTTTTTTTTAGAATTGTGCTACAGTGCAATTCTATCTTTAGAATTGCACTGTAGCACTATCGCAAAATTTTTTGCAATAATTGGTGTTTACAATTTCGGATGTAGGAGGTTTTTGAGGAAAAAATGCTAAATGAAGCTTAGATATGGCATTTGCAATTTCAGATATTGATGCTCTTACAGTATGCCTAGGCTCATCCATAGTGCCAAATAAAATTACAAGCTTTTAAACTTTTTGTGGTTCACAACCAGTGTAACTTGATTCATTAAGAAAAATAAATGTGGAATTGGAAAAAGATGGCTTGTTGCAAATTAGAAGGCTTTAGGAACCATTACATTGTTAAAGTCCAGATTTTTCTACCCGTCCGTCATGTTTGAGGTTTCGGGGTTTTTCATTACCTTCTGCTTTTGTTTACCTTCACTCCTTCAAGCTCTTTCCAGCTTTCTTTTCCTTCACTTTTAGGTACTTTTTAAAATATGGTAGCAACAGTTTAAAATTTTTGAGGATTCTCCTTAAGTTCATGCCCTTTTTTCTAATTTTCAGGTTTGTGAGATGTCGTCTGAATTCAAGGTAGATGTACTTAGCCATGATTTTGAGGAATCAGGGTTAAGTTCCTTGAACGGAGAAGTGACGTTGGCTGAAAGGGTTAATGAAGTATATGAAGTTCTTAATGATAACCGTAAGCAAGGAAATGGATCAATCAGCAATATTGTGACAAATACAGAACGTAGAGCTTTCAGTGACAGGTAGGATGAGTTCATCTTATTAGCTCTGCTGGTTTTATCTTTAATTCCACCAGTAACCTGCAAAATTTCTCCATGTATACATCTCTTTCCTTGACTAGTTATCGTACTATCCTAGAAAGATGCTTCCCTTTTTATAGTTTTAAGGTTTTAAGCCTTCAAATTTCTAGGTCATCAAAAGCCAATCAGCTTTAGCACAAATGGCACATCCTTCTCCCATAAGAATGCCTGGAGAGTAAGGTTTTGGGTACCCACTGGATGCATATGTAACTTGCCATTCAAAGGGGAAAAAAAAAAAAAGGACAAGAGAACATTGTGTGTGATTAGAAACTTGGTTTGTAAACATGCATTCCTAATTGATTTGATTACAGTATAATTTGATCTACTTTGTCATTTTATAATATACTAAATGCATTCTTCTAATACTTCTGGGCTTTAAGTACCATATCCTATGTTTTTTGTTTAGCTCACTTGTTAAAAAGGACACGTACTGGTCCAAATTTAATGCTTGTGTAGAACTAACTAATCTTTTTGCTTTGAAATAGTCTGCACATTCATGAACAGAGTTATTTTTAAGCTAGCAAAATTTGGAAATTTTGAATTCATGGTCAGTTAGGTGCATTTTACTGATAGCAAATTGATGGGTAAAACCTGACAACATCCTTCAAACAGAGTTTCTAGAGGGAAACAAGCTGCGGTTGATGATAGTGTCAATCTTCAGATTGATGGTGATGAAAAGCGTGAACATGGACCAGGAAAAAAATCTGGATCTCTTTTGTCTGGGACAGCTTACTGCATTTCCTCTTGCAGCATGATTTTGCTGAATAAAGTAGTTTTATCCGGTTACAATTTCAATGCAGGAATATCCCTAATGTTTTATCAGGTATGCCATCCGTTTGCTTTTCAGGTAGGATGAAGTATGCCTAGGTGTCTAATGGGTCCTACTAGCAACATTTTTTCTACATTACATGCTTTTGCTAGTCAATCTATAACTGAACTGCCTATTTGTGGTACCTATGGATATTTTATAGGTTGAATTAACCCTTGTCACCTGTTAAATGGCCTTTTTTCTTCCTTGTGAATTATATCAAATTCATATAAACACGATGACATCTTTTCTTTTTTCATGTAATTTTATGCAGAACCTTATCAGTTCTTTAGTTGTTGCATTATTGGGCCTCTGTCGAGTAGTTTCTGTGGAAAAGCTGAACTGGAAGCTGATTAGGATCTGGATCCCTGTCAATGTAATATTCATTGGAATGCTTGTATCTGGCATGTATAGGTATGTTATGAACTGCAATTGTTAGGTACTCCTATTATGAGCAATTGTTTAGACCTAGAGAGAAGAGAAGCAGATCCTAAATATGAAGGGAATATAATTATATAAGTGAGAAAGAAAGAAAAAAATCTGATTAGGTTCACTTCCTCTATTTGACATATTACTGAAATATTCTGTCTAATATTTATGTTCATTTAATGTTTCTGGTGCATTTTTCTTTTCAGTTTGAAGTATTTAAATATAGCAATGGTGACTATTCTGAAGAACATGACAAATATTTTAACAGCAATTGGAGAATTGTATATATTTCGGAAACATCAGAATCAAAAAGTGTGGACTGCAATGTTTTTAATGGTAAATGACATACCTCTTCTAACGTGTTAAAGCATGAATTCTATATTCTCGTTACTGGTGATGATGACTGTTGGCAGTAAAGGATATTCCTATTTGTTTTAAACTCATACATTGGCATAGAGTTACTTAAATGTAATTCTGGATTGATCTTTTATTATTAAGGGATTAGTTTCACGTGCAGTACAAAAGCACTTTAGTTCAAATCTAATTTTTGGAATTAAATTTTTTTTAAGGACAAATTTACAGTGTACTCTAATTACGCATTGAGCCATATTGGAAGAAACTCATCACCCAAATCTTAATTTTAGATAACTTGGTATCTCACTTCCCTTATCAATGCACCCATCTAAGCTCCATATGTTCTTGGGTCCTATTTAATACATTTGGAAAGAGATATCAGTTTAATATTGCATTTTACATAAAATTTATCTTTGAATAATTAATTCGCAATTCATGTTATTCCTACCAATCTAACGGTCCCCTCCCCCCCCTCTTCCCCATTTAAGTGTTTTGTTTTCGTTCTTAATAAAGAGTTTAGGTGGTCTGTACTTTGTAAACTGCAGATTATCTCTGCTGTCAGTGGTGGTATCACAGATCTCTCCTTTGATGCAGTGGGTTATGCATGGCAGATTATGAATTGCATTCTAACAGCTAGCTACTCTGTATGTTATTTCTGAATGCAATGTATTATTTATCTATACCTTATTTCCTTTAAAAATTTAATTTTGGGATCTGTACTTTTGAGTTTGGACTATGGGAACCATGGTTTTTAGTGCAGATCTCTCTATATTTCTAAATTTGTGAATTAATATGCTACATTTTCCCTTTGTGGCAGCTCACCCTGCGGCGTGTCATGGACGAAGCAAAGAAGTCAACAAGATCTGGATCACTTAATGAAGCGTCAATGGTGTTGCTGAATAATTTATTATCTTTACCTTTTGCCATCTTCTTGATTATACTGTTTGGCGAATGGGAATATGTAGTAAATGTGTAAGCAAATTTCTTGCAAATAAATTTAACCATTAATTTTGTCACAACTATTATACTTTACTTTCACTCAAGCAGTGTTTTAATATTTTCACATTCTTTTGGTGTTGATTTCAGGGATGTAACCAAATCGCCAATGTTTTGGGTTGTAGCCACAGCCAGTGGATTTCTTGGGCTTGCCATTAGCTTTACCTCTATGTGGTTCTTACAGCAAACTAGCCCAACCACTTACAGGTAACTTTTTATGGTGTACTTCCATACTGCAATAAGTGGACATGTAATATTTGTTCTCCAATCCCAATGGGCCCTATCTTTTAGATAATCTTAATTACTGTTTCATTGCAGACAATAATAGAAACATGTATCTCCTCTGTTAGTACATGTTTATCCAGATCTCCTGTTATTATATATTTTGGTAGGGTTAACTTATATACATTTTTTTTTCATGATTCGATAGTTGGGGTTGGGGAGATTTGAACCCTAAATGTTTTTGTTGGAAACACCAGGAGATGGCAACTAGCTAAGCTACAAGCCTCTTGGCTAACTTATGTACATCTTAGTTGGTCATGCATACTCTTGATCTCACTTCTTCAATTATGAAATTTCACATCATACTTAGTGAATGATAAAATCATTAAGTTATCACTTCTTCTTTACGAAGGATAATAGGAGAGGGAAAATTCAGCTCTTTATATCTCCCATCTTACATCATAAAACTAAAACTAGTAGTTGAGTGTATATGCATCCAAGGCAATTTCTTTTTCCTACCATCTGCTGTTCCTTTATCTGTGTGTTCCCACTTCCATCTTAGACCCCAACTGCAGAATGCTGGTGGCATAGCCTTCTAAGAATACCAAGAAGGGAAAATGACAAGTTTTATAGCCCCATTATACAGTGAATTAATAACCAGAGCAAGCCTTTTCTGTTTAATGTCACTGTTTCCAACTTTCCATACTTGTTCGCTGCTCTATCATCATTGAACCACTGCTGAATCTTTATTATGCACTATTTTTTTTTTTTCCTTTTCTTTTTACATATTTACCGTTGATGCCGTACTCTTGTTTGACAGTCTGGTGGGTTCCTTAAACAAGATTCCTATTTCCATTGCTGGTTTAGTGCTGTTCAAAGTTCCAATTAGTCTGCCAAATTGCTTCAGTATACTTTTTGGTAATAACACAATCAACTTTACATAATCTGTCCACTTTAGTGTATTGCTTTTTCTTAGCTCATGCCAATAACACACGTCTTTCAGGTCTTTTTGCTGGAGTATTCTTTGCCAGGGCCAAAATGTCCAAATGATTGGGAACGAGGTTTAAAAATTTTAAATATTAAAAAAAAAAAAAAAAAAAAAAAAGTTAGTGTCTTGAAGCTGTTCAAATTGCTTCTGCCTGATGAGGAATATATCAAATACTGTTTCAACTTTCTGACTGCAGAAATTAGTTATCAGCATGGAAGAAGTGAATGGCCAAAGAGACTCACGACTTCAAATACAATTCTTTTTTGGGGATGGGGGATTGGAATATAAGTTTCATGTCTCCCTTTTTATTTATTTATTTATTTGTTCATTTATTTTTGGCTTAATGAAGATGTGGGGATTTAACCCTAGATACAGGCCTCACAAAAGGAGGAATGGCACCATCAGGCTAGCCGCTAGAAGGCCTTTGGCATGTCTTCTTATTTGTTTATTAGACATAAAAAAGTGAAATACTAAATATCATCTTCAAGTTGATGCGGCATGTATTAATTTTGTTATTGGAAATAGTTACATTGTGTCAAACTTCAAGAGCCTTATAACTCATTGGAATTGTCTTTTCTTTTTTATTGTGTCAAACTTCAAGAGCCTTATAACTCATTGAAATTGTCTTTTCTTCTTTATGAGAAGAACTATAATTTGAATTCTCATTCCCCATTGTGGTAACTATCAAATAGTCATAAAGTAATTACATTGTTTTTTGACAAAATTATATGTATTAAAAATTCTAGTTTTTTCTCTTCTGAGGAAAAGAGAACATGTTATTGATTGAACTATTACAAGAGCTTATAGAGACGGAGCCGCACTAGGGCCCAAGGGGGTCCTGGCTCCACTGAGTTGCAAGAAAAAAAAATGTAGATGTATTGGGGCCTTATTTAAATTGGGTCCAATGAGATTTTTAAAATAAAAAATAAAAAAATAAAAAACAAACAAACAAACAAACTTAACTCTCCCTCCACATATTAACCCAAACAATCACATATTAGGCAAAATAACCATAATGCATATATTATTGGTCTCCTCTAATTTGAAATCCTCGCTCCATCCCAGCTTGTTATTGTTGATTATGGATCTTACTTGTGCCAATCACTACCAGCCACACTTGATTTGTAGGGCCAGAAAAGCACAACCAGCCGTATTTTTTTAGCTGAATAGAGCCAGCCGTTTCTTACTCTAAAAGCGATATGGAGTATATAAATGGAATGTGATTAATGAACAAAGTGACAGTCCAGACATTTTCCTATTCATAATGGCTCATAATTATCATTGATTGATCATTTCTCATTACTTGTCAATCCCACTACTTTTCAATTTTTATTGAGTAATTATTTTTTTATTTTTTATTTTTGGATAGAATTATTGAGTAATTAAATAGTCATAGGAGTAATTCTTACCGCATAGGAGTAAATTTTCTTGGGTTAATGTTTTCCGAATTATTTTAGCTGTGTAACCGAAATTATCATCATAACAATATTAAAAACACTATTTAAAACTAGTGACGACACTTGACCCAAATAAATACATTTACAAGAGTGCGATAAATTTGTTATTTGTGCTTCAAACTTGGGAGCTCAACAAGAAGAAGAATCATTTTCCCAACTATTTTAAAGGAAAGGACCAAAGGGGGAAAAAACCTGTGACAATCAATACATTTAAAAGACTAAAATACTACTAGTTTGGAGTTGTGTTTGGTATCTCCAAGAGAGATGTTCAAAGTTTAAATTCACAGCAATTATCTCTTTTTTTAAAATATTGTTATTATAATATAATATATATATATTAAATCACATCAAACACTACTTTTTCAAAATAAAATAATTTTATTGAACTATTAAGAATTGTTTTTTTGGAAATGTTTCTTAAAACTGAAATAGCTCTTTTTTTAGTCAATTAGAAATTCATCTCGGAGTATGTTTGTTGTCTCTATTAAAAGTGGTAAACACTTTTCTTTTTCTTTTTTTCTTTTTCTTTTTTGGGTTGAAATATTACATAAATTATCATTTTAAAAAAATTAGACATGCATTTCGAAGTTACTTTTTCATTAAAAAAAAATATACATATCTCTGAAAATAAGACTTTCACCATCGGACAGGGCATTTAGAGATTCTCAACAAATATAAATTGAATAAGTGGGTTAATTAAAATTTTGATATAAAAAATTTCATAGATATTATTAATTTAAAAATATAAATCTTAAAAAATAATTTATTTAGTGCGGGGAAACACATTTTTGTATATATGAGTACAAAAAAGTATGACATATTTTTATTAGAATAATTTAAGATAAATATTAAAAAATATTTTAAATTTCTTAAAAGTTTTGGTAATCAAATTTTAGTCGAAATAATATATAAAACTTCTTAAAAATTTAGAAATTTTTTTCATCTTAAACAAATTATTTTAATAATTTTGATTTACTTATAGTGAATCATATAGGAAAGCATATCATAAGGTGCAATGTTTACACTAAACCACATGATTGATTTAAGATTACATATAAAGCTCAACTTTTATTTATTATTATATACACAATTATATAGTGTATAAATAAAATAGAATTTGGTAACAATGGGATCCAACCCTATAGATTTTAATTCATATGGCACAATGAGACAGTTTTTTTTTCCCCTCCTCTAAACGGCACAATGAGACGGTTAGGACTTACGAATATGCTAGGGATAGAATATAATACCTTTTTTTTTTTTTTTTTTTTTTGGAGAAACTATATAATACAATTTAATTGGACATGTTATATAAGAGTTTCGTTCTTATGCATGATTTGTATAACGACTTACCAAAAAGAATGTATACTTATAAAAAAAATTTAAAGTACATAAAAATTAATAAACGAGCCATATATATATATAACCGAAACCTACGAAGCTCCCACCATTTTTCACGTTAGCACAATATTTAAATAAAATTATCATTTTGTTTAAAATAAAATTATTTTTGTTTAGTCCAAACTTAATAAGGATTGAAACTCGGACAAAATGGGCTTCTGCCCTTTTTGGGCAAATTATATAGAGAAATGCTCCACTTCCCAAACTAAATAGGGAAATGCCCCTCTCTTAAAACTCGATTTGTCATAAATCAAGTTAGAAAAAAAAATTTGAAGCCCTATAGTGGCATTTTAAGGAGCCTATAGTGACATTTTAAGGACCTATAGTGACATTTTTTAACTCGATTTCAAAGAAATCGAGTTATAAGTAAAAAAACGCCACTATAGATCGATTTCATTGCCTATAACTCGATTTCAATAAAGTCAAGTTAAAAAACGTCACTATAGGTCCTTAAAACGTCACTATAGGCTCTTTAAAAACGCCACTATAGGGCCTAACTCGATTTATCAAAAATCAAGTTTTAAAAGAGGAGCATTTCCCTATTTAGTTTGGGAAGAGGGGCATTTACCTATATAATTTGTCCGAAAAGGGCAGAAGCCCATTTTGTCCACTGAAACTCTATCTCTCTAACAAGTCTAACTAAAACTAAAACTCATCATTATCATTTTTAAAAAATATATTTAAATAAAACTATCATTTTATTTAAATAAAATTATTTTTGTTTAGTCCAAACTTAATAATGAGTGAAACTCTATCTTTGTAACAAGTCCAGCTAAAACTCTAACTCATCATTATCATTTTTTCTAAACAAAAACCGAAACCTCTGAAACTCTCACAATTTTCCACGTCAGTACAATATTTAAATAAAATTATCATTTTATTTAAAATAAAATTATTTTTGTTTAGTCCAAACTTAACAAGGACTGAAACTTTATCTCTCTAACAAGTCCAACTAAAATTCAAACTCATCATTATTATTTTTTTAAAATATTTAAATAAAATTATCATTTTATTTAAATAAAATTATTTTTTTTTAATCCAAACTTAACAAGGAGTGAAACTTTATTTCTGTAACAAGTCCAACTAAAACTCAAACTCATCATTATCATTTTTTTAAAATATTTAAATAAAATTATTTTGTTTAGTCCAAACTTAATAAGGAGTGAAACTCTATTTCTGTAACAAATCCAACTAAAACTAAAACTCATCATTATTATTTTTTTTAAAACCAAATTATTTTTATTTAATCCAAACTTAACAATGAGTGAAATTCTATCTCTTTAACAAGTCAAACTTTAACTCAAACTCAAACATTGATAATTTATTTCCAAATTTGTGATGTTAATCATGAACACTATAAAAGTAAAGCAAACCCCAATATATATATATATATATACATATTTAAACTGAGTAGAGGTATGAGCTCTTCTTATGTTATTTTTTTCTCCTCTATTTTGTTAAAAAAAAAATTTATTTTATGGTTTTTCATATATTTTTTAAAATGTAATTTTCATACATGAACTACTAAACTCTCTCTAGCTGGTTTTTACAAGATAAAAAATGTTGCAATAATTGAAATTATTCTTTTAAATATAACTCATCTTTCTCTTATATTTCTCTATTGTTTAGTTATATATTTTTTGTTTTGTTTCAATAATTTCTAAGCAGTTAATCATCTAATTCTTTAATATATTTTGGTATTTTAGAAGTTTTAATATCTGAATTTTTGAGTTTTTTTTTTTTTTTTTTTTTTTTTTTTTTTTTTGCTGTATCTGAAACTATCTGATAAATTTTTTGTAAGCCATTATCAGTTCAAGCAATGACTTCTTCATCAAATTGTAACACAAATTGAAGTTATATAAGAGCAAATCATGCAATGGTGTAGTTTCTTAAATTTTTTATAAAATTATTTTAATCTACCTCATAAATAGGTGGGTTCCCATGCATAACACGGATTAGCGACTAGTATATATAGTTATGAAACCAATTAAAATTGTGACCGTTGCAAACTAATGGATGATGTAAAATGAAGATAAATCTTTTGTACAAATTTGTGCAAAAACTATCTCAAATCCCAAAAACCGAGAGCAAATTTGTGTAGTATTCATCAAGAAACAATTATCCACTTCATATATAGTAATTAACAATCAGTGTCTTTGTCTTGAAGAAATTAAGACCCATCAACAACATATATATAACAGGAATCAAAAGCAGTTGAAAAAGTAGTAAGAAAAAGAAGACGTGACAGAAAAGAAAAGAAAACAAGAATTCCCTGGAAAATTATTGCATAGTTAAGCTAGAAAACAAAACACGATCACCATTTGTTCACAAACTTCCAACGCATGCATGCAGTAACACCATCCCCAATCACATAAAGCCCAGAAACCCTCCGCACCCAACAACAAATTATGTCTCTTTAAGTCACATTTCTAAGATGACTCATTAATTCCTACCTACAACTGAGGAACAGGACAGCTCTTTAGAGTCATTGAGATTTAAAAAAAAAAACAGTATTAGCTTATGTAACCCCTAAGTTAGGAATGGAAGAAGCTAGCTACTGTTACTGCCCTGGGAGAAACTGAGCAGAAGAGACCAACTCTATCAAATCCATCTCTTTCTTTCCATTTGAGGAGTAAGCTTGATCTGCCTGGAAGTCCGTGTTGATGTTGTTATAGTAGCTGCTGTAATCATTGGGAGGCAATGAATTGGCTGAGCCGTTTAACAGGTAAGAGAGGTAGAGGTCAGAATACAAGTGGGTAGTGGGAGTGCTACTCTCTTTTACTTGGAAGTTGTTATTTAATTGCAAGCTTGAGTTTGAAGTCAAAGAAGCAAAGCCACATTCTGTAATATTACCAGTGAGCAGATGATCACCATTGTTTTGAAAGAAATCATAGGGCTTGGATGTTGAAGGCGCCTTATGGTGATCAATGTGAGCCATGACCTTATTGTTGTTGTTGTCAACATGTGGCTGATTGAGTTGGTTTGCAAAAAAGTTTTGCATGAAGAGTAGTTCATCATCATATGTTTGGGAAATCAATGTTGAAGAGTCATCAGTGGTGGACTCGGAAGGTTCAGGAATGTAATAGTTCAAATGGTTTGATGGGTCTTCAGAGAGGGTAGAACTGGAGGTGTTGGCTGTTGTGGTGGTGCTTTGGGTGGGTGTGGTGGTGATCATGGAAGTGTTACTCATATTCTTGCTTTTGATGTAGTCTTGAAGCACAGATGAGTGAGGCTTTCCCTTTTGCCTATCTGACTGTTTGTTCTTTCTCCTTGAATTCTGCCTTCTTTTGGTGGCATTCCAATGGTTCTTTATTGAATTTTCAGTTCTTCCTGGAATGCACTTTGCGATCTCTGCCCATCTGTTCCCAACCTTTGTATGAGCTTCAACTAATATCCTCTCCTCCTCTTCACTCCAGCCATCCTTCTGAAATAAATTCACCAACCAGAACAATGGTCATTGAGCCCTATCATTGTCTAATCTAAAGAGAACCAAGCTAATCATGTTTATTCTAAAAATAAAATATATTTTTTTTATTAAAAAAAAAAAAAAACTATAATTGAAAAGCCTATGTCACTTAATTTTCATATAAAGGCATGACCTTTTCTAACGATGACAATGCATTGTCCAGATCCAAAATCACATGAAAGTGAAGACTAGACTAAAGTGGTAGAAAAAATGTGATGGTGCAATCCAACACTAGGACCTATGCATGTAAGATTACTGATATATGAACAACAAAATATGTACAGTTGTTAAATGTTAAGTATTTTTCTCACACAGATTTTTCTTTTATTAAAAAGAAAATAAAATGATAAAAATAAACAAATTTGGAAAGAGTATGTATACGGAACACGATCTTATATGAGCTTTGATTGCATGTCAGGCGTTACCATATAAATCTAAAGTCTAAACCTTAGGATTTTGATTATTTTCTGGTTAAAATTTTACTTGCCATGGGTAATAAAAGAAAGATCTAAAAAGATAATCAAACAGATTTCTTACATAGATCCTTCCCAATCGGAATTTAGGGTAGATTACAACGCAATCTATGGTTTTTTCTTGTCGAACTAGACATTATTTATATTAAATCTGATAATCTAAGACAGGTTTTCAGTTCTTAGATTACCATAATATTAAGACCTTAAGTTCCAAAATAACGACTATTTGTTAATCACAACATGAATGAAAGATAAACTAAATATGCAAACCCCAATTAACTGAATAAGGAGAGGAAATTAACCTTGATATCAGGGCGCAAATGATTATGCCATCTCTCGCGACACTGCTTGCCAGCTCTTCCAACCAACTTCTCAGCTATCTGTGCCCATTTCCTCACTCCATATTGCTTTACCAATTTAATCAATTTCCTTCAAACCAAGCAAAAAACCCTAAAGTATTTCAGTGTAAAGAAACAAGAAACAAACATGTATATATTCGTAAAAATTTAAGTAAAAGCAAAACATATATATCAAAATTTTTATTTGACCTGTCTTCTTCGTCTGTCCATTGGCCCTTGATTAAAGTTGCAGAATTGGCTTTTTTAGCTTTCTTTCCCAAGCCTTTCGAACTCTTCACTACAACTTTCGATTCTTCATTGAAACCCATGTTAGTGTTTCTCTCATACGTCCAGTTGAGAGGCTCTCGATCCACAAAAAACTCGTCAACAGAGTTAACCTCTTGAACACTCGGCCATGAAACTCCACCACCAATTGCACCCCTAGGTGGAGGAAAATTGCACAAACCGTTGTCCAAAACAAGTACATCTTTGTTCCTTGCGATATTGGTGTGAGTCTGCTGGTGAGAGAAATGGTTCTGACCATACAAGAACCTGTCTATGGCTGTTAAGGGTGGACCAAACCGACAAATGGGAGGGTTATTTTGTGAATTTGCATGCCCACAAACACCTCCACCATTAACACCACTAGCTTCTCCTCCTTCTGCCATGAGAGAAGCTTGAAAGAGATAGAAAACTAGAAGAGAAAGGTGTATTATAGGCTTGAAGTTTAGGAAAGTTTTGTGGGTCTTTCTCTTAGCTCGTAGGAAACTCCATAACTAGAGCTAGACAAGAAGCTTATAGTATGCCTTGTAATGAGCCACATGCTATAATAACCGTTGATGATGGGGTATATCCAACGGCTGAGAATCAAACTTGAGTGTAACTCCTGAGCTTCCTCCCTAAGACAAAAGTGGAAAGAATGGGGAGAGATTAGTGGGGTGTTATTCAATCCATAATTATTGTTAATTCAATTATTAATATTTTTTTAATGAAAATTTCAAATGGTGAGAAATTGGGATTATATTAACTCAAAGGCGGCGAATTGGGCACTCACAAAGTCCGATTATTGTTAATTTTGGCACCTGAATTTGAAATGACTAGTATGGCCTTTTTTAAAACTGTTTTGCCACTTATGAGTTAAGGATGATTTTGACATATCAATGCCATAATACTAGAAGGAATTTTTTTACAACATAAAACAAAAAGAAAACGTGGCAGCTATTTTTATTTATGAAAATTAATTGTAATTTATTAGGGTGATGAAATTTAGGATAAGCAAGCTCCCTCAATTTTCTTTCCCATTAATCTTACACGTGGGTTTAAACATTTTTCTTTTTGGAAACAAGAAGGATATATAGGTTTAAACAGCTTAATTTTTTTTTTTTTTAATAAAAAAAATTAATGGATGTCCTAAGAATATTGATTTATCAAATTTCTTAGAAATTTTTTATGAGAAAAGAAAAAAATAACTGATTTTTCTTACTATTTTTTATATTTCTCATGAAAATGATATCAAAAAATTTCTAAAATGATTCATTAACAAACATCCTAAAAGCACCTATTAACCGAATTTTTTTTTTTTTAATAATGTTTAAAAAATTATCCTAAATCTAACCCACCCCTACCCCCAGGTTTTGAACCACATACCCCCTCTTGGCAGCTTAATTTGTATGTTGACTCAAGGGAGTGGCCGGGTCAATATATTAGAATCAAAGAGATAACTAAGTTAATAGCAATAATGATTTTTATCGCCTTTGGTCAAAAAAAAAAAAAATAGCAATAATGATTTATTTTACTCATATTCTTAAGCTTTTAAACTTTTAAAGTGCCAACGAACATAAGTACACAACCGTTATTTTGACTAATATTCACTTATTTATATTTTTCCGGAATGACATGGTTTAAGGTGAGTGGCAATGAATTAGAAAGGGCCAATTAATTAGATGCTACCTTTACCTGCTTAATCAAGAGGCAGTGCACAAAAGTCTCTTTTCTTTTTTTTTCTTCCTCCATCTTCTTTCATCTCAAGAACTTTTATTGAAAAAGGGAAAATAAATAGGGTCCGGTTAATGTGTGCCCTTAGGGCACACATTAATCTTTCTATTTTTGGAAATATTTTCTGGAAATTGAAAAAGCTGTTATTACTTTTTCAATTCTCGAGAAAACTTTTTCCAAAAATGGAAATTAATGTGTGCCATAGGGCACACATTAGTAAAATCCAAATAAATATTTGTAAGGGGGGTCTTGGGCAAGCTCTTGTCGCACTAGGCCCGGGTTGTTTCTGGGTGAGGAGTTGGGACCGGCCCAATTGGAGCACACCTTGGCCCGGCTTGTGCACAATCTTTGCCGCGTCTGCCAAAGTCTATTTAAGAACTCACAGCAGGCAGAGTCATTGTCAACAGTTTATGGTAGGCAGACATAAAATAGAAAACGTAAAGAAAAATGCATTCACTGCTTCTTCCGCAACAAACAAGTTAAATGACTTAAAGGTCCTACTTCTAAAAAGAAGCATTTAAACAAAAATAGTAGAGCGGAATTAGTAGAGTAAATAACGAGTTTGCCATATTTAGCATTGCCGCAGGATTCCAACCACGAAAGGGAAAACTACTCCCTCAACGCAAATAAATTCACTAGGTGAAATTAATTGCTTTGAGAGGACAGCCCCAAATGGTATATGCCCAGGTATAGATTTTGTATTGCCTCTCGAGGACAAGGCTATTGAGGGAGAGAGGAGGTTAACCCATTTGGGTGCATGCCTGCCATAAACGCTCTATTTTCTCTCTTAGAATTCCCTTCTCTCTGTTTTCTTTCTTTCAATTCTTTTCTCTCTATTTTTCTTTCCTTTAATTCTTTTTCTCTCTTTTTTTGTTTTTCTCTGATCCTTTTCCCCTTTCCTCCTTTTCTTCCTTTTTTTTTTTCTTCCTTTTTTCCTCCCTTTCTTCCTCCTCCTCCTCCCTCCTTTTTGCACACAGCCACGGGTCCCTTATATAGGGCTTGCCGTGGCTGATTTTACTGTTCTAGCCTCTCTATGGCTCTATTCTGTTATCGTAGCCTTTTTGCCATCCACTTACCGAGTCAAACGGTTCTGATCCACCATTGACCTGTGGCTTTTAGACAACGAAGGTTCCTTCTCCACTTCGTTCAGTGTGTCCCCTCTCTCTCTCGGTCTCTCATGGCATGCACCTAGTAGTTCTTACCCACCCTTACCTCTTTTGGTAGCATGTCATCCCAGCAGGACTGTGCTTACCAAAAGAGTCTGGGCAAGAAACACGAAATGGGTTTCCGCTCCTCTCCCCACCGCCAGACCATGCCCTCACCCATGACGTCACCCTTTCCCATAGTGGCTGGGTATAGGTTGGTGATGCCTGGGTCGTTCGCATGCGTTACCTTATTGATGCTTCGTTCGTTTGCCGAGGTCTGAAAATGGGTGCGCATATCCTGCCGTGCTCTTTTTGGCATTTTCTGATGTGAATTGTTTCTCCAGCAGGCCAACACCCATGTGTGGTCCTTTTCCTTGGAAGGTAGAGCTCTGTAGGATCAGCTGGACTTCCCTTGAGTTTAGGCGTTTTGCTTTGTGGCTTGGCCTCCCCTGCCATGCCAGGTTTGCTATTCCTGCTGTTCATCTCAATCCTGCTGGGCTCTTTTGAACTTGCCGTGTGCTTTCCTTCTCAGTAGCCCAGTATGCTTGCTGGGCATTTTCATTCTTTGCGGGCTCCAATGTCCCTTGTTTTTCTTGTGGGCATCCCTGGCCCGTTTTGGTTTTGTTTCACACATGCATTTTTTGCTAACTCACTTTGGGCTTCCTTGGCCCAATTTCCTCTATAAACTTTATCCTTTAGGCTCATGGGTTCTCCATTTGCCTGTTACTCTCTTTTTTTTTTCTTATTGCAGCGGGCCTGCAGTGACCCATTCTCTCTTTTCCCTCATCCTTTTCACGGATTTGTTTCTTTTCTCTTTCCGGGCCTATTCAAGCCCATTTGCTTCTTCTGGGCCCATCCCATGGACCCTTGAACCATGCATATGCCTCCTTTTTCTTTTTGCTGTTTCTTCTAGTTCGCCCGTGGCTCTGGGCCTTGGGCCTGCTGGGCTTTAATAAAAATGAGCCTCAACAATTAGCCCCCTAAGCATATGAAATGCTCCAACGGTTTATATGCGAATAAAGACTATTCTTGTCTTTTTTCTTCTTCTTTTCTTTCGCGGGCTTTTTTTTTCGAACAGTGATTTTCACTTCACATGTATATTATTTATACATATATATATATATATATATATATATATCTTTTTCTTTTTCTTTTTGCCACGAACAGAGTTGCTTCTTCAAATTTCCCAGCTTGGCAGTTATTTTGAAGAGCTGCGTTGCTTCATTAATTCCATTCCCCATCCGGCGGCTGACCCATCACCTCCCTTCACTTCGATTTTGATGATGGTAGCATTTAAGGAGACTCCTTCCTTTTCCCAACTACTTCTTCTTCTCTTTTTCATACAAGCGCCTCTTTCATTTTTTCTCTTTTCCGCCGTGCTCTTCTTTCCAAACACTTCTCTTTACCAACTCCGATTTGTGATGTCGCCGGTGAAGAGCCAAGCTTCCTCACGCCGCAAGGGAAAGGAGGTTGTCCCTGATCCTCCCTCCGTTCGCGACGAGGGTGAGGAGGTTGAGTATTCTGAAACGGGTTCCTCCGACGAGGAGGAGGCACGCCGCCCTTCCGACGACGAGGTCGTTCCGTTGATAGATCCATGGTATGACATCCATACCCATTTCCCAAAGGTACCTGGCGATTATATTCCGCCGGCGCCGGGCCGAGTGTGGCTTGCTCTCTGTCGCCATAGCACCGAGGCTCCTTGGGCTCCGTTACCCTCTTCGATTCCTGATATTGTCATCCGCCAGGGTACTTCGCTCCCTGTCCCCATTCACTTTGAGTATGGGTCAGGCCAAGCCTTAAGTTGGAAAGAATGGGTGGACCGAGAGTTGTCGGATGTAGATTTCATGGGTTTGCTACGGCAGGCTGGCGTATTGCAGGCTATTGTTTCGTCTCGTTGCTTGTCGAACTACAGAGACCTCTTCAATCTTCGCCACTTGGTCCGTCGGTGGTGCACTGCCACCCACACTTTCTTTCTCTCCTGCGGTGAGATCACTGTGACATTAGAGGATGTGGCGAACCAACTTCTTTTAGCCATTCTTAGTGATGTTGATCCGAGTACCCTGGAACTCTCTCCGGAGGAAGTGGCCGTGGAGGCCGAGTTGAGGGCAAAGATGGCTAAGAACGCCAAGCTATCTCATTGGGTCAATTCTTCTTCCAAGTTTTCTGGCGCCGCTCGCCGTGCGGCTTTCATCTCCTTTTGGCTCTGTAAGTTTGTGTTTGGTGCACGTCCTTATTACGCAGTTAAACCTCTGTTTTTTCGTTTGGCTATTAAAATTGCTGCTGGGATAAGTTTGCCATTAGCCCCCATGTTTCTAGGGCACTTGTATGTACAGCTGGACATCCTGCGGACTGATGAGGACCAGGCAGGGTCCTGCCATATAGTTACTTCTTCGGTTCACAGCACTATCCTGCAGCATCTATTGTATGAACGCTGTGCAAAACACTTGACTAAGTGCAGACCCGTTCGTTTTGCAAAAGAGAAGTATGTTTCCTGTCCGAAGGTGATTACCGATTTTTGTGGCAGGTTTGAATCTGAGTTTCCTTTGGCTTTCCGTTGGTCTGGCTTGAAGCCTATTTACCATCCTGCTGTTGAGTTCTTTGATAAGAGTGTTGGGTTTTCTTGGCGAGCATATAGGCATTTGGGTGCGGGTTACACTTGTGGGGATTCTGTTATGGGTCAGTTTGCGAACACTGTTGGTACTACTCATCCTTTGGTTGATTTCGACGAGAGGGGGATCACCTACTTGGCAGCCACTAATGCTGGGTGGCTGCCTTATTTGGCTGACGAGGGGGTTCGATTTGTGTATTATCCTGCCAATCGAGTAAGAAGGCAGTTTGGGTTGGACCAAGATATCCCAGATGATCTCTCTTTTCTTGCGGAATCTCCCACTTCTGCCAGGCCCTTCCTGCGGCCTGTTGCTTTTGACTTCTGGAGGCGGCACTTTACTGCAGTCACTGTCCCTAGTTCTTCAAGGGAAGGTATTTGCACTCCTCCCATGCACGAATATTGGCGGGCTGTAATGACATCTTTTGAGCAGGCTTTAATAGGTAGCCGTGGCTTTTCCTTGATTCCTCCTGACGGCCTTGGCATGGTTGCTTCTGCCAATTCCCGACTAGTGCTTCCTTCCAGGTCCGTGTTAGCATATGTTACCAAACAGGGTCGATCTTCCCTTCTTGAATGGGATGAGGGGGCTAAAGGATGGAATTGGCTTGCGGGTGACTACCCTCCTAGTTGGGATAAGAAGGTGAAGGTCCTGAACCCTCCTACACTGGGCAAGGAAGGTTCTGTCAAACCCAAGTCTGCCCGAAAAAGAGGTGAGGCAATGTCTTCTGGGAGTGATCTGCCTCCCATGGGCCACATAGTCCTACAGGACTCTCCTCCTTCTAAAGCCCGTACTCTTCCTAGCACACGTTCTACCGCCAGCAAGCCAAAACATACCATTTCGCAGCCACCCATAGATGCCCCTCCTTCTAGCAGGACGCGAGGTAGCAAAAGAAGGACATCTCCTCCTCGTGCCTCTGCCATTAAACGGAGAGTATGTTGTCTCTAATTTCCTCTAGTCTTTTCTATACTTGTTTCTGGGTTTTCCTGCAACTAACACTTGTGCGTGTTGACCTCATCTCTCTTACAGTCTAAGCACAGAGAAGATGTATCTGCTGCTCATCCTATTCTTCTTGACGAACCAGAACCTGTGGTATTACATATATATATATATATATATATATATATATATGTATATATATTTATATATATATTATGCCTTCAATTGTGCTCTTTCCCTCTTTCTGTGTTGCTGCGGCTTTCTTAGTCACCCTTACTTTCTCTTCTCCCCCCCTCTTTTTTTTTTTTTGTGTGGCAGGAGCAGCCTGAGCCCCTTTCCATATACCGTCCTATGGTTGAAGGGACTTCTGCTGAGACCCCAGTCTTCTCTACTGAGCTGGTGCCCATGGAGGGCACTCATACTGAGGGGATTAGGGAGGTTACCCCCACTCCTGCCGAGACACCCACTTCTCAAGAAGGGGCCACTCTCCCTGCTGTCCAGACTGGGATTGCCTCTCCTGCCGCTCCCTTTATTCTTTCCACCAGTGATCCTTTTGCAGCCCTTTCTCAAGCTGCGAAGGAGGGTTCTTCCCTGGTAGTTACCCCCTCTTCCATCCCCAATTCTGCCATCCACGGGCCTGCTGCAGACTTGTCTTCTGAGGAATTTGAGGAGGAGGAGAGTGAGGCTGAGTTAGCGAGTACGTGCTTCTTTCCTCCTTTCTGGTTTTATTATTTATACATATATATATATATATATATATATATTTTTTTTTTGCTTATGCTGCTTTCCTTCATTCAATGCCTTCTCGTTCCTAATCGCAGAGGCTTTCGAAGAACCAGAGGCTGCAGTAACTGCGGAGTTACAGTCATCCATTCCTCCTGCTGTGCCTACCGTGCCTGTTTCTACCATCCCTGTTTCTGCTTCAGCCACAGCACCAGTCTCTGTTTCAGCCGCAAATCCTATTACTCCTATCTTTACAGTTTCTGGTAAGTCTTCTCACCTTTACTGCTTTCTTGCAAACTTATTATTTTCTCATCGCAAATACTTATATTGCATTTCCTACTTCTTATTAGGCTTGCCTCCCACCACCTTTTCCCAGTTTGAGGCAGGAGGGAGTTCTGCCGCAGTTTCAGACCCCATGATCGAGGCAGCGAATTTCTTCATCCGTTTTGATAAGCTTGAGACGAATGATCTTGACCCGGCAGATTTCTGGGGAGCAGGTTTTCCTTATGCGGACTTTCACGGCTTCCGAGTTCCCAGTGAGTGTGTTCCTCACTTAGAGGGAGTTTACAGCAGCCGTGGTGACTTCATGCAAGGGTTCCGTTTGGGTCGTTCTGCCAGGGAACACTTCCTGAAGATGCTGGGGAGTGTGCTAAACGACATTGAGCACAGTTTTATTGACTCTGTTTCTTCTGAGAGGATTCTGCAGTGGAAAGCTGCAATGCAGGAGCTAGTTAGTGTGGGTTTTGCTGTGGAGTTCCTCTTAGACCATCTCCGTGAGATTGCTCGGGCCTTCTTTATGAGGAAGGTTCGACCTGCCGTGGATGCCATGGACGCAAGGATTGAAGCTTTGAAGAAAGAGATAGCAGATGTAGAGGGCCGTCGTGAGCGCTTGACTGCCAGTATTGGTGGGCATGACCGTTTTGGAGACCAGTCTCTGCTCTCAGGACTTTATTGATGATGGCAGGCTCCCCTTTTATCATATATATATATATATATATATATATTGGCCAGTACACTTTATTATGGCTTTCTAGGATACTTATTTAACTTTTTTTTTTTTTTTTTTGTAAGACTTATACAATCTGGGGTTTGTACCTTAACTTAATCACCTTTTGCTACTGTTTATGTTATGGAAAGTTTTTTTTTTTTTTTTTTTTTATAACACTTAGCATATTTTTCTCATTACATAATTCATGAAAACATATTATAGACTTGTCTTGTGACATGGTCACTTGGAGGAAAACAAATAACAAAGCAGAAAACTAAACTTGGAATTTGTGAAACATAGCTTAGAAGGAGGTGATGTCTTGTTCTCAACTTTAAGCATAGTAGCGCTTCAGCCATTTCCCATTGATGGGATCCACCAGATTTTTGCCATCCATTTGAGTTAGTCTGTAGTATCCATTTGGGTAGGTTTCTCTTACCACGAGGGGTCCCTCCCATTTTGGTGCAAACTTGGATGGTCCTGCCATACCCCTTCTGACAGAGTCCGTCACTTTCAACACGAGTTGTCCTTCCGCAAATATTCTTTCTTTAGTGATCCTGCCATAGGCTTCTGCCATTTTTTGCCTGTATTTGCGGCCACACTCCTGGGCTTCTTCCCTTTTTTCGTCCAGCCCTTCCAAATCTTCACACCTCTCTGCCGCAAAGATTTCTTCTTCTTCCTTCCCCTGTATCTGCATGACTCTTAGCGATGGGATTATTATTTCTGCGAGACTCACAACTTCTGTTCCGTATACTAGGGAAAAAGGTGAAAATCCTGTGGCAGACTTTGGTGATTTTCGGTAAGCCCAAAGGGCATCTGGCAAGTGCATTGCCCATCCTCCCGTATACTCTTGACTCATCTTACTGATGATCTTTATGAGAACTTTGTTAGTTGCCTCTGCCTGCCCATTTCCTTGGGGATAATATGGTGATGAACGATGATGTTTAATTTGGTAGAACTCCAACATCTTCCTTACTTCGCTATTGACAAATGGCGTACCGTTATCGCTGATGATTCTGTGGGGCACCCCAAACCTTATAATTATATTTTCCTTGATAAAGTTTGCCACTGCTCCTCCTGTGGCCTTGCGAAGTGGTATTGCCTCTGCCCATTTGGTGAAGTATTCAGTGGCTACTAAAATCCAGATATACCCACGAGATGGAGGGTTGATTGGTCCCACCAAGTCCAGCCCCCAAGTGTGGAAGGGCCACGGAGTAACCATACTATGCAAGCTTTGGGGGTGGGTATGAATGAGATTAGCCTGTACTTGACAGCTGTGGCATTTCTGTACAAATTCTGCTGCATCTTTCTTCATGGTAGGCCAGTAATACCCCATTTGTAGCAGACATCTGTATAGCTTCTTCTTCCCTTGGTGTTCCCCACATTCCCCTGAGTGCACTTCTCTTATTATTTCCTTCGCCTCCTCGGGGCCCAAACATCTTAATGGGTCCCCACCATATCCTGTTTTGAAAAGAACTTCCTCATGCAAGAAATATCGTGTCGCCAATCTCTTGAGTTTATAACTCTCAGAATGCTTCTGTGGCAGGATGCCTTTTGTTAGGTATAGCTTGAATGGGCTTCTCCAGTCTTCACTAGTCAGCACGACATAACTTTCTCCTCTGTCTGCCGCGAGTTGACAGGTCCCACATTGAGTTTGAATCTGGTCGGCATCTTTGCCCATGCTTGGCCAATAAAAGCCCGTTCTTTGGAGCCTGCGGTAGAGACTAATTTCTCCGCAGGATCCACAGGTCCTGTCATGTACTTCTCTTAACTTTCTCTGGGCTTCTTCCTGCCCTACACACCTGGACAAGACCCCTCCTGGCATCCTGCGGTATAATTCTCCTCTCACCAAAGTATAGTCTTTTAACACTTTCAATTCTGCGGCATCTTCGTCTTTCATCAAAGCTTCTCTTATGGGGAACCGCCAATCGTTCTCGTCCTGTTTTTCCTGGAACCTTTCTTTCAAGGTTTCAATGATAGATTCTCTTCTTTTACTGACCTCTACCGTGGCATTATCTCCTTCAAAGGTTATCTGCGAGCCCAACGCCGCTAACGCATCCGCAAATCGATTTTCATTCCTTGGGGCATGTTCTATTTCAAAGGTGGAGAACCTTTCCTCCATCTTCTGGGCCATCGCTCTGTACGGAGCTAAATTGGGTTCCTTAAGAGAGAAACTTCCCTTGGCCTGGCAGACCACTAGGTTCGAATCACCTAGTACCTTCAAATGTTTGACTCCGACTTCGAGAGCTGTAGCTAGCCCAGTTAGATAGGCCTCATATTCGGCTGTATTGTTTGAGCAAGGGAATTCTAGTTTAAATGACAGTGCCACGGCCTTGTCTTCCTCATGATACAAGACTACCCCCACCCCTCCAGACTGGGTAGTAGAGGACCCATCAAATTTCATTATCCATTGTTCTCTCCTTTCTTCTGCCGTGGCTACTTCTCCTGGGACTTCATCATCCAGCAGGAATTCTTCTTCTCCCGGAAACTGTGCCAACAAATCCGCTATTGCTTGACTTCTGACTGCCCTGGGTGTCCCCATTCTCAAGTCGTACTGTGATAACTGCAACAACCATTGGGATAACCTGCCAGAGAGGATTGGTTGTTGCAACAAAGCTTTGATAGCGTGGGACTTGGTCATCAGCCATACCTCATAGGCTAAGAAGTAATGGCGCAATCTTTGGGAGGCATATACAACGGCCAGGCACGCCCTTTCTGCCCTTGGATAGCGAGTTTCTGCATCTTTTAGAGCGCGGCTGACGTAGTATATTGGCTGCTCTACGTTAATTTCGTTTTCCTGAGCGATCAACGCCCCCACGGCGTGTGAACTGGTGGCTAGGTAGAGTAGCAATGGCTTCTTGCGGACTGGGGCTTGCACAGTGGGAAGGTTCATCATGATCTGCTGTAGCCTTTTGAAGGCTGCCTGCTGTGCTTCTCCCCAGTCAAAACTTACCCCTTTCTTGAGTAGTCTGGCGAAAGCAGAAGTGATCGATGCCAATCCAGGGATAAATCTCCGAATATATGAGACTTTTCCTAAGAAACTCTTCAATTCCTTCACTGTGGCTGGCGGCTTCATGGTTGCTATGGCTGTGGCTTTGGCAGGATCCACATTTATCCCCTTGCTATGGACCAGGAAGCCCAAGAATTTTCCCGAGGATACCCCAAATGCACACTTGAGGGGATTCATTCTTAATTTGAAGGTTCTGCATCTTTCAAACACCTGCTTCAACGTGTAAAAGTGTTCCTCTCTTTTCCTTGACTTCACTACTATGTCATCCACATAGTCTTCCAATTCCTTATGCATCATGTCATGAAATATGGCTGTCATTGTCCGTTGGTAAGTTGCACCCGCATTTTTCAATCCGAATGGCATTACTGTATAGTAAAAATTGCCTATGGGTGTCCTGAAGGCAGTTTTCTCCGCATCCCTTGGTGCCATCCTGATTTGATTATACCCGCAGAATCCATCCATGAATGAGAACATAGCACTTCCTGCCGCAGAGTCTATCAACAAGTCCATGTTTGGCAATGGGAACTCATCCTTTGGGCAGGCTCTGTTGAGATTTCTAAAGTCCACACAGCATCTTATCTGCCCATTCTTCTTCTTTACTGGCACTATATTGGATAGCCATCGCGGGTGTTGGATGGGTTTGATAAATCCTGCGGCTAACAATTTCTGCACCTCCTTGACTATTTGCCCTTCCATTTCTGTGTGAAATACCCTGGCAGGCTGGGTCACTGGCTTAGCTCCTGGATCAACGTTCAGTGTGTGCACTACTAGCCCTGGATCAAGTCCTGGCATTTCACTGTAGTCCCACGCGAAAACATCCTTGAATTCTTTTAACAATTGTACCAACTCTGACTTTTCCTTTTCCGTTAATCTCGAGCTAACTGAAATAGGTCTTGGTTCCTGTGAGTCAGACTCCAGGTTGACCTCCTCTAATTCTTCTTCTGCCACAACCTGAGGATCCTTTTCTGTCATAGCTTCTTCGTGACTTTCTTTGCTACCTTTTTCTTCTGAACTATCTAGAATTGCACAACACACCAGACTCTTGTGTTGCCACTCTTGCCTGGGGCCCGCTTGTGTCTCACTCGTGGGCCCCGCGCGCCTTCATAACTTGTAAATAATTCTGCCATCAGGAGCTCGGACTCTGACGCATTGTGGTGCATCTTCTGTTCCTGCGGCAGGCACTGTTTTCCTTTTCTTCTTACGCGCTAACAGTTCCCTCAAATCAGGCTCTGGATCACTCTGAATTTCTCTCCACCTAGGTACAAAGGTACCAAGTGGCTTTGCTAATGAATTTTCTCCGGATGGTGCCCATTGGTCATAGAACATAGTTTCTACGAGATGGGCTTCTGCTCGCTCAAACGGTGACTGGTTTGCCTTTATGCATATCATCTTACCATTTAATCTTCCTTTTACACACTGGTGATAGGTGGATGGGACTAATCGGTGCTTGTGCAGCCAGGGTCTCCCTAGTAGCACATGGTATGAAACTTCTGTCTTTATTACATGGAACCGAGCCATAGAAGCTATAGGGCCTACTTTTAACCATAGCTGAATGTATCCTGCGGTATACTCTCCTTTTCCGCCAAAGCCTGTTACTTCCATCGGGCACCCCTGGATTTTTCTTTCCGAAATTCCCGTTGCTTGCAAAGTGCTCAACGGGATGAGATTCACAGAAGCGCCTGTGTCCACCAAGGCTCTCTTTACAGGGACTTGATTTATAGATGCCGCTAAGTAAAGCGGTCTTCTGTGATCTGGATATTCCACTTCCATGTCCTCATTGCTGAAGGTGATTTCACTTGATTCTTGTAAGAGGGCCCTATCCCCTGTGCTTTCTGTAGTTAAACATTCTACCCCTGCTCCGGAGGCGATACTTACCAAAGCCTCTGTGGCTACCTTTCGTTCTCCCATAGTGAACCCCAATTGGTCAAACAAATTCTTGAACCTGGTACTCTGTTGTAGAGTGGTGATAGCCGTGGCAGGCAGAGCTAGATTCTCTTCTTCATCCCCTCCTGGGTCTGCGCAGATTACGACCGCTGCCACACCTTTCCCTTTATGGTTTGGGAGTGGGTTTGTTTGGACTTCTGACTGTGACAACTCCAGGGTCCCTTCTTTGATCCTGCGGTGTATCAGTCTGCGAAGCGCCCAACATTCTGCGGTAGGATGTTGTACATAGTTGTGCAAGCGACAGAAGCGTGGGTCCCTTCGTTCTTCCTTCATGGGTTCTTTCGAGACCTGATTGGGCTTAAAGACCCCGTCTGCTATCCATTTATCCAGCAGCACGTCTAGTTCCTTTGGAGTGCATGGTATGGGTGGGGGGGTATCATATTCCTTCCCCTCTGTCTTCCTTCTTCGCTCGCCGGTAGTCACCGTCATTGCTTGTGGAGCATTTCTTTTGTCAGCGCTTGGCTTTACTGACTGGGCTGTTCTTCTGGCCTTTTGTAACAACTGTGCGAACTGGGAGATGTCTAGGTTTTCCAAAACTGCTCTGTATTCCCGTATCATGTTGGTCATACACATTTCTACCAAGGTCCTCTCTTCACAATGGTCATAGCAGTCAAGCGCTATGTCCCTGAATCTTTTTATGTATTCCATCAAATCTTCGCCGCTCCTTTGCTTGGTTGCTTGCAAGGTTGCAAGCGTTACTGTTTCCTCTCCATGAAAGTACTTAGTACAAAACACATCTACCATGTCGTCCCAAGTCGGGATGGATCCTGGTTTTAGGCCAATGTACCAGGTATACGCTCGGTCGCATAGTGATTTAGAAAATTCCCGCAGACACAAATCCTCATCTGCAGCGTAGGGGCCCAGAGTATCTATGAACTTGCTCACGTGCTCAACGGCGCTTCCTCTCCTGCCATCGTACTGGGCAAAAGCCCGTGGCTCGTACCTTTTAGGATATGGCTTGCTGAGCACCTTTAATGGATAAGGGGGTCTGCGTGCATAAAACCTTTCTTTAGGCGCTCTAGCCCTCTCTCGCTCGAGGAGAGTTGCTACCTCTGCCATGGTGATGAAGCATTGCTCCGTATTCTGAGGAACTAATGTTTCCTCCTTGTCTGTCGCATGATCTGGAACATGCTGACTCCCCTTCTCTTTTGTCTTTTCTGCCTTCAGCTGACGGATCTCCTCCATCATTTGTTGCTGAGAGTGTTGCAGTGATTGTAACATCTCAATGAAAGTATTGGTGTTGTCTGCAGGATCCCTTAGCGGTGGCTGGGGGCCAGCCCCCATTCCATTAGCGCCTTCTGCTTGGTTAACCTGCTGTTGGCTAGGTGTGGTTGGCCTAGACTCTGCTTGTGATGGCATGGCGCTCATGTTTCGCGTCGCTCTAGACTTTAGCGGCATTATCTTGCGAGGGATCTTGTATTTCGTCCCTAACTTCTTTCCCAACTCCCCAGTGGAGTCGCCAATTGTAAGGGGGGGGTCTTGGGCAAGCTCTTGCCGCACTAGGCCCAGGTTGTTTCTGGGTGAGGAGTTTGGACCGGCCCAATTGGAGCACACCTTGGCCCGGCTTGTGCACAATCTTTGCCGCGTCTGCCAAAGTCTATTTAAGAACTCACAGCAAGCAGAGTCATTGTCAACAGTTTATGGTAGGCAGACATAAAATAGAAAACGTAAAGAAAAATGCATTCACTGTTTCTTTCGCAACAAACAAGATAAATGACTTAAAGGTCCTGCTTCTAAAAAGAAGCATTTAAACAAAAATAGTAGAGCGGAATTAGTAGAGTAAATAACGAGTTTGCCATATTTAGCATTGCCGCAGGATTCCAACCACGAAAGGGAAAACTACTCCCTCAACGCAAATAAATTCACTAGGTGAAATTAATTGCTTTGAGAGGACATCCCCAAATGGTATATGCCCAGGTATAGATTTTGTATTGCCTCTCGAGGACAAGGCTATTGAGGGAGAGAGGAGGTTAACCCATTTGGGTGCATGCCTGCCATAAACGCTCTATTTTCTCTCTTAGAATTCCCTTCTCTCTGTTTTCTTTCTTTCAATTCTTTTCTCTCTGTTTTTCTTTCCTCTAATTCTTTTTCTCTCTTTTTTTGTTTTTCTCTGATCCTTTTCCCCTTTCCTCCTTTTCTTCCTTTTTTTTTTCTTCCTTTTTTCCTCCCTTTCTTCCTCCTCCTCCTCCCTCCTTTTTGCACACAGCCACGGGTCCCTTATATAGGGCCTGCCGTGGCTGATTTTACTGTTCTAGCCTCTCTATGGCTTTATTCTGTTATCGTAGCCTTTTTGCCATCCACTTACCGAGTCAAATGGTTCTGATCCACCATTGACATGTGGCTTTCAGACAACGAAGGTTCCTTCTCCACTTCATTCAGTGTGTCCCCTCTCTCTCTCGGTCTCTCATGGCATGCACCTAGTGGTTCTTACCCACCCTTACCTCTTTTGGTAGCATGTCATCCCAGCAGGACTGTGCCCATCGAAAGAGTCTGGGCAAGAAACACGAAATGGGTTTCCGCTCCTCTCCCCACCGCCAGACCATGCCCTCACCCATGACGTCACCCTTTCCCATAGTGGCTGGGTATAGGTTGGTGATGCCTGGGTCGTTCGCATGCGTTACCTTATTGATGCTTCGTTCGTTTGCCGAGGTTTGAAAATGGGTGCGCATATCCTGCCGTGCGCTTTTTGGCATTTTCTGATGTGAATTGTTTCTCCGGCAGGCCAACGCCCATGTGTGGTCCTTTTCCTTGGAAGGTAGAGCTCTGTAGGATCAGCTGGACTTCCCTTGAGTTTAGGCGTTTTGCTTTATGGCTTGGCCTCCCCTGCCATGCCAGGTTTGCTATTCCTGCTGCTCATCTTAATCCTGCTGGGCTCTTTTGAACTTGCCGTGTGCTTTCCTTCTCAGTAGCCCAGTATGCTTGCTGGGCCTTTTCATTCTTTGCGGGCTCCAATGTCCCTTGTTTTTCTTGTGGGCATCCCTGGCCCGTTTTGGTTTTGTTTCACACATGCATCTTTTGCTAACTCACTTTGGGCTTCCTTGGCCCAATTTCCTCTATAAACTTTATCCTTTAGGCTCATGGGTTCTCCATTTGCCTGTTACTCTCTTTTTTTTTTCTTATTGCAGTGGGCTTGCAGTGACCCATTCTCTCTTTTCCCTCATCCTTTTCACGGATTTGTTTCTTTTCTCTTTCCGAGCCTATTCAAGCCCATTTGCTTCTTCTGGGCCCATCTAGTGACCCTTGAACCATGCATATGCCTCCTTTTTCTTTTTGCTGTTTCTTCTAGTTCGCCCACGGCTCTGGGCCTTGGGCCTGCTGGGCTTTAATAAAAATGAGCCTCAACAATATTATAGGCCTGTATATATAATATAATATAATATCAACTTTCCCTAGCTACAACTATGCATGAAGATTTTTTTTTTTTTTTTTTAACCATCTTATAATTTATTTTTTTTAATTCAATAGTCACAACAAGAATTAGAGATTTAAACTTTCGATGTCATGGACATACTAAGAGGTGTCAACTAATTGAGTCCTAAGGTTCTTAGCTTAATTATTTAATAATTAAAGAAGAGAAGATTTCAATTCTAGACATCTTCGTTAAAAACACCACAAAATATATATATATATATATATATATATTAGTTGAGCTACAATACACTTTTACTCAAAATGTTAACATCAATTTGTTGCCTCTTCGATCACAACTCATATATTATTTGATTCAAGCCAAACTTATGGTTAAACTATTAGAATTATAAACTAGTTGATATTCTAATTGTTGAGGGTCATTTTTTGTGAAACAAGGAAGCCCAACCCAGTGACGCAGGCAGCAAATAGAAATGGCAAGCACAGAATAAAACCATTAAGACCAAGCAGCAGGAATAATGGGGCACTAGTCCATAAAATGAATAAATGGGCATTGAGGAAGCAAATGGGCTCAAAAGAGCCCAGAAAGAGAGAAATAGCAAGTAGCAGACCCATGGGCAGTGTATGACGTGAAAAAGTAAGAATGGGCCGCGGCAGACTCGAAGTGATGTAAGCAAAAAGAGTAAGGGATCGTTGGCAGACCCACAAACCCCAAGGATGAGTATGAAGTAATTGGGCCGAGGAAGCCCAATGAAGTTAGTAAAAGCCCATGGGAACACAAAGTTAGGAAAAGGGCCGAGGAAGCCCAAGACATGCAAATGGGCCGAGGATGCCCAAGGGAAAACACAAGGGACACAAGAGCCCATAAGTAAGAAAACCCATGGTCATGCTAAGCCATTGGGGAAAGAATAAGCGGCAGGCTTGGAAAGGCCTGGCAGAATCAAGTCATTACAGCAGGAATGACAGAGTAGTATGGCAGGATGTGATGGCAATCAAGAAATGGGCTGAAAGAAATATGAAACCCAGCATTAAATAAAACCCAGCTCCTTAGGGGAACAGGGAATTATAAAACAGCCCATATAAAAGGTCAAAGAAGGGCGGCAAACTGTGTAAGCAAGCCTCCAGACCACAACAAGCGCATGAGCAGCAGGCATATTTTGAACATACATGAAAGGGAAAGCACGCGCAAGGCCCAATCACCAACAGCCTGTACCCAGCCAATATGGAACGTGGTGGGGTCATGGGTTAGAGGTAATGGGGTATGGTTTGGTGGTGGGCAGAGGGAAAAATACCTATTCTACGACTCGTGCCCAAGCTCTTTTGGGGGGTACGTCTTACTGGGATGACAAACCACCCAAAAGAAGCAAGGTTGGGAGGGAACCATCAGGTGCATGCCCTAAGAGATAGAGAGAAAGAGCATCCACACCGTGGTAGGAAATGGTGCCACGGCAGAGTAATAAATGAAACAACCTTCCTTTGTCTGGAAGTGGAAAGTCGCACGCAGACGAACCAGTGGTGGTCGGCAAGTACACCCATACCAAACAAAGGTGGTTAAGGGGAAAAATAGTAAAATCTAGTCACGGCAGGCACTATAAGAAAACCCTTACCGTGCCCAAGACAGGGGATCGAAAAAACAGAGCAAGATCACGAAGAAAAGAAAGAAAGTAAAAAGCAAAAAGGAAAGAAAAATATAAAAGAGAAAACAGGAAAAAAAAAAAAAAAAAAAGAGTTAATACGATGGGCATGCACCAGTAGGCCGATTTCCCTCTCTTCCCTTCAAAATCCTGCTCTCTTCCAAAAATAAAAAGAACTCTTTTAGGCATTAACCATTCAGGTCTGATTCCCTCAAAGCCATTAATCCCCACGGCAGGATTTTTTCTTGGGAGATTATTTGCATTGAGAGGAGGCGTTCTTCCCTCTTTGGTTTTACTTCTGCGGACCAAACTTAACTTGATTTTATGCTCATTCTTGATTAACTCATATTATCATTCACTCCTTTACTTTTTTTGTAAAAGTATTGTTATCACTGTGATCATGTCTCATAAATAGGGATTACTTGGTCATTTTCTATTAAATAGTCAGAGTACTCTGTCTTTGTTGTTATTATTATATCTGCTTGCCGTAACTCATCTGAAACAGCTCTGCCTGCCATAAGCATACTCTTGGTAGACGAGGCATAATTTGTGCACAAGCCGGTCCAAGTTGAGTTACAGTTGGACCGATCTCAACTCCCTTACTCAGAAACATTCGGGCTCATTACCGCAGGAAGCAGCCCAGTCCAACGCACAACATAAAAAAGGCCCCTACATTAAATTGGCGACTTCACTGGGAGTTGAGAAACAGATTAGGGACAAGAGCCCTCGCAAACAAATGCCTCCAAAGTCCAGGACGACACGAAATATGAGTGTCATGTCTTCACAAGCAGAATCTAGGCCAACAACACCATACCAACGGCAGCCTAACCAGGTGGAGGGTACCAACGGAATGGGGGCTGGACCCCAACCTCCTCCAAGAATCCCCACAGACAACGCCAACATCTTCGTTGAGGTGTTGCAGGCTCTGTAGCACTCGCAACAGCAAATGATGGAAGAAATCTGTTAGCTGAAAACAGATAGAACGAAGGAAAAAGGAAGCCAGCATGATCCAGAATATGCGGCAGACAAGGAAGAAACACCAACAGGAGGTGCCCCACAGAATGCGGATCAACATTTTATTACTATGGCAGAAGTAGCGGCTCTCTTGGAGCAAGAGAGGGCCAGAGGACCCAAGGAGAAATTCTATGCACAAAGGCCTCCATACCCACTAAAGGTGCTCAATAAACCATACCCCGAGAGGTACGAGCCACGAGCTTTTGCCCAGTATGATGGTAGGAAGGGAAGTGCTGTTGAGCACGTGAGCAAGTTCATTGATACACTTGGCCCTTACACCGCAGACGAAGACTTGTGTCTTCAAGAATTTTCTAAATCACTATGTGACCGGGCTTACACCTGGTACATTGGCTTAAAGTCAGGATCGATCCCAACATGGGATGACATGGTGGACGTATTTTGTACTAAATACTTCCACGGAGAAGAAACGGTAACACTCGCAACTCTGCAAGCAACCAAGCAGAGGAATGGCGAAGACTTGATGGAGTACATCAAGAGATTCAGGGACATAGCACTTGATTGCTATGACCATTGCAAAGAAAGGACACTAGTAGAGATTTGTATGACGAATATGATCAGGGAGTACAGGGCAATCCTGGAGAACTTAGAAATCTCCTAGTTTGCACAGTTGTTGCAAAAGGCAAGAAAAACTGCCCAGTCTATAAAGCCAAGCATGGACAAGAGAAGTGCCCCGCAAGCCATGACAGTGTCTACTGGTGAGTAGAGAAGGAGGACCGATGGGAGAGAGTACAATACTCCCCCACCAATACCATGAACTTCAAAGGAGCTAGATGTACTACTAGACAAGTGGATAGCAGTTGGAGTTTTCAAACCTAATCAGGTTGCTAGGGAGCCCACAGAAGAGGAACGAAGGGACCCACGTTTTTGTCATTTACACAATTACGTACAATATCCTACTACAGAATGTTGGGCACTCCGCAGACTAGTGCACCGTAGGATCAAAGAAGGGACTCTAGAACTATCCCAACAAGAAGTCCAAAGAAACCCGCTCCCAAACCACAAAGGGAAGGGTGTAGCGACGGTGGTAATCTGCGCGGACCCAGGAGAAGACGAAGAAGAAAACTTAGCTTTGCTTGCGACAGCCATTATCACTTTACAACAAAGCTCCAAGTTCAAAAATTTGTTCGACCAATTGGGACTCACAGCAAAGGAGAGAAAGGTAGCCATGGAGGCTTTGGTAAGCATCACCTCTAGTGCAAGAGTAGAATGCCTGTCGACAAAAGTCCCAGATGACAGGGCTCTCTTACAAGAGTCAACTGAAATCACTTTTAGTGATGAAGATATCGAGGTGGGACACCCAGATCACAGGAAACCCCTATACTTAGCAGCGTCCATAAATTAAATCCCCATAAAAAGAGCCTTGGTAGATACATGTGCTTCTGTGAATCTCATTCCGGTAAGCACTTTACAAGCAGCAGGAATTTCAGAAAGAATGATTCAAGGGTGCCCAATGAAAGTGACAAGGTTCGGTGGAAAGGGCGAGTACACCGTAGGCCACATTCAGCTGTGGTTGAAAGTAGGCCCCATAGCTTCTTTAGCTCGATTCCACGTAGTGAAAACAGAATTATCCTATCATGTGCTTTTGGGAAGGCCATGGTTGCACAAACACCGATTGGTTCCATCCACCTATCACCAGTGCGTGAAAGGAAGGCTGAACGGCAGGATGATACGCATAGCTGCAAACCCCTCACCGTTCGAGTAGGCAGAAGCCCATTTAGTAGAAACTATGTTCTATGATCAATGGGCTCTATCTGGGGAAAGCTCAGTATCAAAGCCACGAGGTACCTTCATGCCTAAGTGGGAAGACGTCCGAGATGACCTAGAGCCTGATCTAAAGGAGTTATTGGCAAGAAAGAGGAAAATGAGAGAAACGCCCGCCGCAAAATCAGATGACACACCCCAATGTGTCAGGGTTCGAGGCCCTGATGGCAGAATCATATACAAATTATGAAGGTGCGCGGGGCCCGCGATTGAAACGCAGGCGAGTCCCACCCAGGAATGGCAGCACGAGAATATGGCGTGTTGCGTGGTTCAAGAAAGTTTAGAGGAAGAAAATAATGAGGAGGAAAACAAAGGAGTTGAGGCAGAAAAAGAGGTACAGGTTACAGCAGAAGAAGAAATGGAGGAAGTTAACCTGGGGTCTACTTCGCAAGAACCAAGACCCATCTCAATTAGTGCAAGTTTGACGGGAAAAGAAAGATCAGAACTGGTGCTGCTATTGAAAGAATTCAAAGACGTCTTCGCATGGGACTACAGTGAAATGCTAGGGTTAGACCCTAGGCTAGTTGCACATACACTAAATGTGGACCCAGAGGCCAGAACAGTAATCCAGCCTGCCAGGATATTTCACATAGAAATAGAAGGACAAATAGTCAAGAAGTACAAAAATTGCTAGCTGCAGGATTCATCAAGCCTATTCAACACCCTCGCTGGCTATCCAACATAGTGCCAGTAAAGAAGAAGAACGGTCAGATAGGATGTTGTGTAGACTTCAGAAATCTCAACAAAGCCTATCCAAAGAACGAGTTCCCATTGCCAAATATGGATTTACTAATAGATTCTGTGGCAGGAAATGCCATGTTCTCATTCATGGATGGTTTCAGTGGGTACAACCAAATCAGAATGGCAGCAAAGGATGTGGAGAAAACTGCTTTCAGAACTCCCATGGAAAATTTCTACTACACTGTGATACCCTTCAGGTTGAAAAACGCAAGCGCAACTTATCAACGAGCAATGACGGTCATATTCCACGATATGATGCATCAGGAGTTAGAAGACTATATGGACAACATAGTGGTTAAGTCAAAGAGGAGAGAAGAGCATTTCTATGTGTTGAAAAGAGTACACGAAAGATGTATAGCCTTTAAATTGAGAATAAACCCTCTCAAATGCACATTTGAAGTATCCTTCAGGAAATTCTTGGGTTTCCTAGTTCACAGCAGGGGAATAGATGTAGACCCAGCCAAGCCACAGCCATTGCAACTATGAGACCTCTAGCCACGATAAGGGAACTAAAGAGCTTCTTAGGAAAAGTCTCGTTCATCCGGAGATTCATCCCTCGGTTGGCATCAATCACTTCGGCTTTCACCAAGTTGCTCAGGAAAGGGAAAAGTTTTGAAGTGCAGCAGACGGCCTTCAAGAGGTTGCAACAGATCATGATGAACCTCCCCACAGTGTAGGCCCCAATCCACAAAAAACCATTGCTACTTTACATGGCCACCAATTCGTATGCCATTGGTGCATTAATCGCCCAAGAAGATGGAGGCGGCGTCGAGCAACCAGTGTACTACATCAGCCGCGCCTTAAAAGATACAGAAACTCGTTACCCAATGGCCAAAAGGGCGTGTTTGGCTATTGTATATGCCTCACAGAGGTTACGCCATTATTTCTTGGCTTACGAAGTATGGATGATGACTAAGTCCCATGCCATCAAAGTTTTGTTACAGCAACCAATCCTCTCTAGCAAGATATCTCAATGGTTGTTACAATTGTCACAGTACGACTTGAGAATGGGGACGCCCAAGGCAGTGAAAAGCCAGGCTATAGCAGACTTATTGGCATAGTTTCCAGGATAGGAAGAATTCCCGCTAGACGATGAGGTTCCAATTGAAGTAGCCGTGGCAGAAGAGGTCAGAGAACAATGGGTAATGAAATTTGAGGGGTCTTCTACCACCCAGTCTGGAGGGGTGGGAGTAGTTTTATACATGAAGAAGACAAGGCAGTAGCACTATCATTCAAGCTGAAATTCCCCTGTTCAAACAACACGGTAGAATACAAAGCCTACCTAACTGGGCTGGCCATAGCTCTCAAAATGGGAGTCAAGCATTTGAGGGTGCTGGGTGATTCAAACTTAGTGGTCTCCCAGACCAAAGGGAGTTTCTCCCTAAAAGAACCCAGCCTGGCCCTGTACAGAGCAATGGCCCAGAAAATGGAAGAAAAGTTTTCAACTTTTGAAATAGAACATGCTCCAAGGAACGAGAATCAGTTTGCCGATGCGTTGGCTGCCCTAGGCTCGCAAATAATGTTCGAAAGGGATAGCACCAGAGTAGAGGTCAGCAAAAGAGAAGAATCCATAATTGAGATATTGAAAGAAAGGTTCCTGAAGGAACACTACGAAGGGGATTGGCGGATCCCCATAAGGGAAGCTTTGATGGAGGAAGAAGAAGCCGTGGAGCTAAAAGTACTCATAGACTACACCCTGGTGAGGGGAGAACTGTACCACAGGATGCCGGGTGGAGTCTTGTCTAGATGTGTAGGGCAAGAGGAGGCCTAGAGGAAGTTGAAAGAAGTACATGACAAGACTTGCAGATCCTGCGAGGAGGTCAGCCTTTACCGTAGACTTCAAAGGGCAGGCTTTTATTGGCCAAACATGGGAAAAGATGCAGACCAGGTCCAAACCCAGTGTGGGAATTGCCAACTTGCGACAGACAAAGAGGAGAGTTACACTGTGTTCATCAGCGAAGACTGGAGAAGCCCATTCATATAATACCTGACAGAAGGCATCCTGCCACAAAAGCACAGCGAAAAATATAAGCTTAGGAGGTTGGCAACGCGCTACTTTTTGCATAACATGGTCCTTTTCAAAAAATGATATGATGGGGACCCCTTAAGGTGTTTGGGCCCTGAAGAAGCAAGAGAAATAGTGAAAGAAGTGCATTCAGGAGAGTGTGGGGAGCACCAAGGAAAGAAAAGGTTTTACAGGCGCCTGCTGCAAATGGGCTACTACTGGCATACCATGAAAAAAGATACAACAGAATTTGTGAAAAAATGCCACAATTGCCAAGTACAGGCCAATTTGATTCACACTCATCCACAGAATTTGCATAGCATGGTCACACCATGGCCCTTCCACACTTGGGGGCTTGACTTGGTTGGACCAGTGAATCCGCCATCGCGTGGATACATATGGATACTAGTGGCTACAGAATATTTTACTAAGTAGGCAGAGGCAGTACCACTTCATAAAGCCACATGAGGAGCAGTGGCAAACTTTATCAAGGAAAACATAATTGTAAGGTTTGGAGTTCTCCACAGGATCATCAGTGACAACGGCACGCCTTTTGTCAACAGTGATGTGAGGAAGATACTTGAGTTCTACCAAGTCAAGCACCACCAGTCATCACCTTATTACCCTCAAGGAAATGGGCAAGCAGAGGCAACGAACAAGACTCTCATATAGATTATCAGTAAAATGAGACAAGAGTACACAAAAGGATGGGCAATGCACCTGCCAAACGCTCTTTGGGCTTATAGAAGTTCACCTAAGTCAGCCACAGGTTTTTCACCTTTTTTCTTGGTCTACGGAACCGAGGTGATGAGCCCAGCAGAGAAAATGACCCCATCCCTGAGAGTCATGCAGATGCAAGAAAAAGAGAAAGAAGAAGAAGTCTTTGCGGCAGAAAGGTGTGAAGACCTAGAAGGACTTGATGAAAGAAGAGAAAAGGCCCAAAAACGCAGCTGCAAATACAGGCAAAGAATGACTGAGGCTTACGGCTGGATGACTAAAGAGAAAGTATTCGTGGAATGATAACTTGTTCTAAAAGTGGCAGACTATATTAGAAGAGGCCTAGCAGGACCATCAAAGTTTGCACCAAAATGGGAAGGACCCCTTGTGATAAGGGAGGCGCATCCAAGTGGGTACTACCGTTTGACTCAGATGGACGGCAAAGACTTAATGGATCCCATCAATGGGAAATGGTTGGAATGTTACTACGCCTAAGGAGAAAAGTCATGTGATTAATCCTTTCTTTTGTTTTGTTAAAAAAAAAAAAAAAAAAAAAAAAAAAAAACTCTTACGTTTCCTTTTACCTTTTCCATCTTTCAAGTGACTATGTCACAAGACAAAAAAAATTGTAACTTGCTTTCATGAGGATACAATGAAAAGCACGAAGTATTATCATCATATGTCATAGCAAAAGCAAAAAACAATAGCATCATAAGTTACAAACCCAAACTGTGGCAAACTAGCCAAATAAGTGCTATAGGAAATATAGTGTACTAAATAGAGTAATAAGGCGAAGGAAACAACAAAACAAAGAAGGAATTGCATCATCATCAATGAAGTCCAGAAATGAGTGGCTGATCTCCAAAACGACTGGACCTACCTATGCTAGAAAGAAGGCGCTCGCGGCGGCCCTCCAAGTTTGCCACTTCCTTTTTTAGAATCTCGAGGCGTGAGTCAATAGCATCAACAGTAGGTTGGACTCTCCTCATGAAAATGGCCCGAGCAATCTCTCGAAGGTGGTCTAAAATAAACTCCACAGCAAAACCAACATTCACAAGCTCCTGCACCACAGCTTTCCACTGTAGGATCCTCTCGGTGGAGACAATATCAACAAAGCTATGCTCAATATCATTCAGCACACTCCACAACATCCTCAAGAAATGCTCTCTAGCGGAGCGACCAAGTCGAAATCCCTGCATAAAGTCCCCACGATTGCTATAAACCGTCACCAAGTGAGAAGCGCAGTCCTTAGGGATTCTGAAGCCATGAAAATCTATATAAGGAGGTCCGAAGCCCCAGAAATCCGCAAGTCCAAGATCATTGACTTCAAGTTGGTCAAAGCGTGTAAAAAAGGTTGCAGCCTCACTCACAGGATCTGGAATTGTGGCAGAACTACTGCCCACCTCAAACTGAGAAGGCACCGTAGGAAGTGGACCTGTCAAGAAAGCACAAAGCATAAAATGAGAAACCTTGGTAAAAAAAAAAAAAAGGAAACAAACCCACGGGGAAGAAGTGAAGAAAGAAATAAGGGAAAAGAAAGTTCACCAGGACCAGTGATAATGGGGGCTGTGGGAAGGATAGAGACAGGCACAGAGGGAATGGCGGAAATAGACTCTGTAAATATGGTAGAAACTAGTATAGAAGATACGGCAGGAATGGGCACTGTAGGCGCGGCAGGAGTAGCTGCTGCAGACACCCCTACGTCTGCTGCAATTCCTAGCCCCTCAAAGGTCTCTGCAAACAGAGAAATACACATGCAAATGAAACGGGAAGAGTGACCTTAGCAAAAAAAAAAGGAGGGAAGAAAGTACATACCCATTGTCTCGGGTGGAGAACTCTCCTCTTCTTCAAATTCAAAAATCCTCCTCCCCAAGATGGGCTCATCGTCAGGATCCTCGAGAATGTCCTCAGACTCCTCAGAAGACAAATTAGTGTCAGGCCCACGAGTGGCGGAAACAGGAATGGAGGAAGGAGTAACTACCAGAGAGGAACCGTCTTTTACAGCCTGAGAAAGAGCAGCGAAGGGGTCACCGGTGGAAATGACAAAAGGCATAACAGGAGTAGCCTCGATCTGAGTAGCAGCAGGAGGGGTGGTTCCCCTTTGAACAGAGGGTGTCACGGCAGGAGTAGGGGTGACCTCACTAACCTTCCCAGTATGAGTACCCTCATCTATAGGTACCGGCCCAGTGGGAGAGGCAGGAGTCTCAGTAGGAAATCCATGCGTAACTGCATAAGGGGCAGATGTTACAAACTCAACCCCACCAAAAAAGCCCTCCATGGGTGTTCCCATAGGGGTAGAAAGCTCCTCGGCAGTAGGGCAATATATAGAAAGAGGCTCGAGCTCATCCTAGAAGACAAAAAGAAGGAGATATGAAGATCAAAGTAACTTTTTGGGTGAATGAGGTAACCAAAAGCGTGTAGCAGACTGAACACATGCCAAAAAAAAAAGGAAAAGAAAGAAGAAGAAAGAGGAAATGTGCCTCCAATTCAGGTTCCTCGAGCATAATGGGACGAGTGGCTGACGTATCCTCCTTATGCTTGGACTGCAAAGGAAAAGGGGGATAAAAGACAGAGTCAAAGAAAGAAGTCAGCAAGCATGCCAGATTCAGCCACAGGAAAAGTCAAAAAAAAAAAAAGTATACATATATGTATTTGAAGGACAAAGCAAAAAAAAAAAAAAAAAAATTAAAAGTGACGTACTCTTCCCTGAGCGGCAAGCGCAGGATGGGGAGTTGTCTTCCTCTTACTACCTCGTGTTCTGCTGGCAGGAGTAGCGCCTATGGGTGGCTGAGGAGTGGCAGACTTGGGCTTGCTGGCAGATTTAAGTTTGGCAGGACCTTTCTTGGCTGGTGCAGGAACATTTATCACTTTAACCTTCTTTTCCCAACCTGGGGGATAATCACCTGTGTGCCAATACCATCCCTTCTTCTCCTCATCCCATTCAAAGATGGCAGACCAACTCTATTTCCTGGCATATGCCAACACGGACTTGGAAGGAAGGAGCAACCGAGGATTGGGCTAGACAACCATATTAAGTCCCTCAGGAGGAATGAGAGAGAAACCGCGACTACCAGTCAACTCTTGCTCGAATGAGGTCATTACGGCCTGCCAGTATCCATGCATTGCAGGGGTGCAAAGGCCCTCCCTCAGCGAGCCAGGAACTGTGACTGCACTAAAACGCTGTCTCCAAAAATCAAAAGCGGTATTTTGAAAAAAGGGTCTAACCGAAGTAGGGGACTCTAAGAGGAAGGAAAGGTCATCAAGAATGTCCTGATCCAGCCCAAACTATCTTCTTACTCGGTTGGCAGGATAATGGACAAATCTGACACCTTCATCTGCCAAATAAGGCAACCATCCGGCATTGGTGGCTGCCAAGTAGGTAATACCAATCTCATCAAAACCGGCTAGAGTAGTAGTACCAACAGTATCAACAAACGAACTCATTGTCGAATCTACACATGTATAACCTGTACTCAAATGTCTACAAGCTCTCTAGGAGAAACCAACACCTTCATCAAAAGACTCAACAACAGAACAATCAATAGGCTTCAAACCAGACCAACGGAAAGCCAAAGGAAAATCGGACTCAAATCTGCCGCAGAAGTCAGTAATTACCTTCGGGCAGGATTGGTACTTCTCTAGCAAAGCGAATGGGCCTACACTTCGCCAAGTATTGGGCACAACACTTGAATAACAACTACTACAGGATGGTGCCATGTACAGAGGAAGTGACTATGTGGCAAGAGCCAGCCTGACTCTCGTCACTTTGCAGGATATCCAATTGAACATACAGATGCCCCAGGAACATATGGGCCAGCGACAAACTCACCCCGACAAATATTTTAATGGCCAAACGAAAATACAAAGGCTTTATGGCATAATGGGGGTGGGACCCAAAGACAAACTTGCAAAGCCAAAAGGCAACGAAAGCCGCACAGCGGGCAACAACAAAAAATTTGGAAGAAGAACTAATCCAATACGATAACTTAGCATTTCCGATCATCCTTTTCTTCAACTCAACTTCAATGGCCTCCTCTTCTGATGAAAGTTCTATGGTGGCAAGATCAACATCGCTGAGAACTGGCAAAAGTTATTGATTAGCCACGTCCTCAAGAGTAATGGTGAGTTCGCCACAGGAAAAGAGGAATGTGTAGGTGGTGGCACACCACCGGTGAACCAAATGGCGAAGGTTGTAAAGGTCTCAGAAATTGGATAGACTTCAAGATAGGACGACGGCCTTCAAAACACCGGCCCGCTGAAGCAAACCCATGAAGCCCGTATCAAATAACTTGCTATCAACCCACTCCTTCCAACCCAAGGTAGTACCCGACCCAAATTCAAAATGAATAGGCACAGGGAGTGCAATGCCTTAACGAATGACTAGATCGGAGATGGAGGAAGACACTGGGGCCCAAGAAAAATCAGGATTTCCCCAGCAAAGAGCGAGCCACACACAACCCGGCGGCGGTGACACATAGTCACCGGGAATCTTGGGGAAGTGAGGACAGATATCATACCAAGGATCGATCAGAGGGGCGCACTCACTATCTGGGTCATGCCGCGCCTCTTCCTCATCGGAGTGGTCCAATTCGGAGTGCACGGCCTCTTCGCCTATCTCTTGTCCGGCAGGAGGGTCGGAAGCAGTCTCTTTCCCTTTATGGCGGGAAGAACCTTGGGTTTTCACCGGCACCATAGCGTGAGGGCTTGATCGGAGTAAAATGGGTATGGGTGTTCGAAAAGAAGAAAACAGTGGAGAAAGGGAAACGGATAGAATATTTTGGAAAAAAAGGAGTTTATGTCTAGATTGCAAAGAGACTCTCTTCTTAAATACTTGGGTTATTAATGTCGGCATGAAGAAAGGCAACTGGTCAGCCATCAAGAAGAGAATGAAATTAATGAGGCAGCGGTTGTGTCTTAAAATAACTGCCATTTTGGGAAATTTGAAGAGTCACTACTGTTCACGGCAGGAAAAGAAATATATATATGAGAAGGAGTCTGTAGTTTAAAAAAGCCCGCGAAGGAAAAGAAAGAAGAGAAGTGGAAAGGACAAGAAGGTCTTTTATTCACATATGGACCGCAGGAACGCTCCATATGTTCAGGGGGTTAAATGTTGAGGGTCATTTTTTGTGAAACAAGGAAGCCCAACCCAGCGACGCAGGCAGCAAATAGAAATGGCAAGCACAGAATAAAACCATTAAACCCAAGCGGCAGGAATAATAGGGCACAGGTCCATAAAATGAATAAATGGGTCTTGAGGAAGCAAATGGGCTCAAAAGAGCCCGAAAAGAGAGAAATAGCAAGTAGCAGAGACCCATGGGCAGTATATGACGTGAAAAAGTAAGAATAGGCTGCGGCAGGCCCGAAGTGATGTAAGCAAAGAGAGTAGGGGATTGTTGGCAGACCCACAGACCAAGGATGAGTATGAAGTAATTGGGTCAGGGAAGTCCAATGAAGTTAGTAAAAACCCATGGAAACACAAAGTTAGGAAAAGGGCCGAGGAAGCCCAAGACAAGCAAATGGGCCGAGGATGCCCAAGGGAAAACACAAGGGACATAGGAGCCCATAAGTAAGAAAACTCATGGCCATGCTAAGCCATTGGGGAAAGAATAAGCTGCAGGCCTGGAAAGGCCCGGCAGAATCAGGTCATTACAGCAGGAATGACAGAGTAGTATGGCAGGATGTGATGGCAATCAAGAAATGGGTTAAAAGAAATATGAAACCCAGCATTAAATAAAGCCCGGCCCCTTAAGGGAACAGGGAATTATAAAACAGCCCACATAAAAAGTCGAAGAAGGGCGGCAGATTATGCAAGCAAGCTTCTAGACCGTGGCAAGTGCATGAGCAGCAGGCAGATTTTAGACATACATGAAAAGGAAAGCACGCGCAAGACCCAAGCACCACCAGCCTGTACCCGGCCAATATAGGACGTGGTGGGGTCATAGGTCAGAGGCAAGGGGGTATGGTTTAGTGGTGGGGAGAAGGGAAAAGACTTTTTCTGCGGCTCCTACCCAAACTCTTTTGGGGGATACATCCTGCTGGGATGACAGACCACCCAAAAGAAGTAAGGTTGGGGGGGGAACCATCAGGTGCATGCCCTAAGAGATAGAGAGAGAAAGCATCCACACCATGGCAGGAAAGGGTGCCACAGCAAAGTAATAAATGAAACAACCTTCCTTTGTCTGGAAGTGGAGAGTGGCACGCAGACGAACCAGTGGTGGTCGGCAAGTACACTCATACCAGACAAAGGTGGTTAAGGGGCAAAATAGTAAAATCTGGTCACGACAGGCACTATAAGCAGACCCTTACCGTGCCTGGAACAGGGGATCGAAAAAACAGAGCAAGATCACGAAGAATAGAAAGAAAGTAAAAGGAAAAAAAAAGAGTTAATACGATGGGCATGCACCAGTAGGCCGATTTCCCTCTCTCCCCTTCAAAATCCTACTATCTTCCAAAAATAAAAAGAACTCTTTTGGGCATTAACCATTCAGGTCCGATTCCCTCAAAACCATTAATCCCTACGGCAGAATCTTTTCTTGGGAGATTATTTGCATTGAGAGGAGGCGTTCTTCCCTCTTTGGTTTTACTTCTGCGGACCAAACTTAACTTGATTTTATGCTCATTCTTGATTAACTCATATTATCATTCACTTATTTACTTTCTTTGTAAAAGTCATTGTTATCACTGTGATTATGTCTCATGAATAGGGATTACTTGGTCATTTTCTATTAAATAGTCGAAGTACTCTGTTTTTGTTGTTATTATTATATCTGCCTGCCGTAACTCATCTGAAACAGCTCTGCCTGCCATAAGCATACTCCTGGCAGACGAGGCATAGTTTGTGCACAAGCCGGTCCAAGTTCAGTTACAATTGGACCGGTCTCAACTCCCTTACTCAGAAACATTCGGGCTCATTACCGCAGGAGGCAGCCCAGCCCAGCGCACAACACAAAAAAGGCCCCTACACTAATAAAATCAAACAAACAATAATTTTATGGAAAAGAAACCAATCAAATGGGTGGATGTTTTTAAGAAAAATATTTATATAATAAAAAAAGCCATATTGGTTAAATCAAATTAAAATGATCCTTGAAAGAATTATGATGGTTGCCAAGATGATTTGAACTTACAACCCATCAAGTGATGGTTTTAGAAGAATCCTAAAGAGAAAATCAACTCATTTACCGGATTGAAAAGATCCTTTAAAAAGTTATGTTTTTTTAACCGTGATTATTTGAACTTATATCAAAAAAATTTATTGACCAATGGTATTATTTATTTATTTTGATATACAAAAATAAAAATTCTACTCTAATCTAATCTAATTGTATGTGTGAGAAGCTCCTTCCTTAGAACTTGAACCTTAGCCCTTGTCCCCTATGCCCCACAAAAACTTTGTAATTGTGAAATGACTATCACACCAAGAGTGCATGGTAGTGTCATTACTTTTGAACTCAAAAGCTTCTTAATTTAAACATGTTATTTTTTATATTTATTTCATTTAATTGTACTTATATTTGTAATTATTACTAGTATTTAATAAATATTGTCAACAGTTGACTATTGACCTAAGGATTGAATCCATCCTACTGGGAACCAATGACAATCCGAGTCGATTCTTGATAAGGTTCAGATAATTATGGTTGGGAATACTTGCCTACAATTTTTCTCGCTCTTTAAAGGTTGTGCATGCAAGTACAAGTGCTTGTGGAGTGTGAAGGACAAGGGCCGAGGTTCAAGTCTCCAGGAGGGAGCTTCACACACATATACACTTAAATTAAGTTAGAGTAGAATTCTATCTTGTATAAAAAAAAAAAGGTTGTGCATGAGTTATATGTTTTTTTTATTTTATTCTTATAATTTGATAGTTACAATGGGAAGGGGATATTTAAACCTTAGATGTCATGGACATACCAAGTACATAAGTTGTATGTTAAGATGACGAAGTAATTTTCAAATAAGGGAGACCCACGACCATTTGTACTTACTACTTATTAATAAATTATGAAGTCAAAATTTACAGACTTTGAGCTCAAATTTTATTAAAACAAAGCTAAGCCCTTAATTTTGATCATATCTTAGGGGCCAACCAGATTCAGAAAAAGAAATCTTTCCTTCGTGTTATTAATGTTTTTTGAGAATACTAAATATTTTTAACACACACACACATGGAGAGAGGAGATAAGATTTTTTAAAGAAACTTATAGTGGTGTATATCCAAAAAGGCCTAACTCTTGAATAATGTGATCGATAAATATTAAATAGTTTACATTTTAACATCCAAACTCCAAAGTAATAGAACCCCCAAAATATTAATGATGATAACTAGAACAATGTCTAAGAAAATGCTACTTTTTTTTTCTTTTCTTTTTTTTGAGTCAGAAAATGCTACTTTTTGAAATCATATAAATGCTTCTTAACACGATGATCTACTATTATGCCTTGTATTTTTATTTTTTTTTTTTTTTTTTGGGTTAATGATGAGGCCATATCGTGTTTATATAAGCATACATTTATTTACATAAATGTACACAATTGAGTTTTGCGGTTTGTTTTCAGGGATATCGGATAGGAATCCAGTGAGCTTAAACACATTAAGAACTATGTTGAGTCCAAGTAAGCCCAAATTCGGTATATCCCCTTCCATTTAGGCCCATATTAAGTCCAACTCTGTTTATGCAATCGAAGTACGGCCCAGTTCCCCAACATTCATCAGAGAGTCAGTCTGAAGAATCTTACAGCCCAATTCCCGCTTCCCTGCAATGATATCTTAGGAAAATAATTTACCTTCAAACGAATTTGGAAAAAAAAATATTCCATTAATCTACCATGTGACAAATTAACAATTGATAAAGCTATGCACATGTATTTTTAGTCGCATATTTATTTAGTAAGTCATGTGACTTGTTTAAATATATAAGTTGAATAAATAGTCTTACAAGTGGCCACATAATAGGGTTGTACATGATTCTTAGTCCTTATCTTGAAATCAATTTTATCTTGGTATTTTGTTTTTAATTTTTGTGTCATGAGGACTGCATGGTGTTGTAAGTTACTTTTCTTTTCTTTTTTTTATATAGAAAAAGTTACTTTATTTTATTTTTGTACTGAACATTGAATGGTGTTGTAAGTTATTAGCTCTAACGGTTACAATATTAGGGTTCAAGTGATACTGTTATAACTTATTATTAATATTCTTTGTGGTGCCTCACGTTTATATTTTGAATGTCATCTCTCCCTCTCCTACTATCTATTTATCTGAAAACAAAATTAAAAAATTAAAAAAAAAAAAAAATCTCTCTCTCTCTCTCTCTCTCTCTCTCTCTCTCTCTCTTGTATTAAAAAGAATATGTTCTTTGTATAAGTAGAAGTATAAAAACACATTTTAAATATTTTAAATATAAAAAAATTGATTGGGGGCCAAATTTCACACACACATATAAATGTATGTGTTTACTTAAAAAGTATATAAAATTCACGCTTTATGAGAATGAGTAAACCAACACCTTATGAAAATTCTAAATTAATTTTTTTTTTTAATATATAAATCCAATTTCTTTTGAACTTCTTAATTTTATTTTATTTTTATAAGTAGCTTTCATAACGTTATGAGTTTTATTTAGATATCATTCTTTTATATTATATAATTAAGATTGTATAAAGTTTGATTGGAAATTTTCATACTAAATTGAAATTCGCCTCTCATGTTGCAAAAACCATAATATTGGGAAGTGGATTGCATTTCAAATTTGGAAAATTAAGAATTCTCAATCCATATAATTGGGAGTTTGGGGCGGTGGAGACACTGGCAGCTCTACTTGTATGTGAGGGTGGTCCTAGGTCCTAGGACCACCCTCACTTGTCAAAATATATATATATGCAAAAAAAATTTATATAAATAATTATTTTAAATTAATATGTTCTGGGACCACTCTAACTTGAAAATATTGTATATATATACTTTAAAAAAATATATTATTTACTAAATTAACCTATTTTGACCACCTAATAAAAATGTTGAACATTTTTACTTGAGACTCATAAGAATTTGAGTTCAATAAATATAAGAGTAATGCTACATCCATAATATTTTCACAATAAATCTTATGTGGTAAGTGTAGGTACTCAAGAATTCTTTGCCTTTGGCTTTGGATTTTTTGGCTTGATTGCCTTGCCTTGCCTTTAGCTTGAATTCTTTTGTCTCACATTGGAAAGATATCCTTCCTCTTTCTACCTTATAAGGGATGAACCAATGGAGTAAGAGTACCATTAGTTTGGTATAATGCTATATCCATAATATTTTCACAATAAATCTTATGTGATAAGTGTAGGTACTCAAGAATTCTTTGCGTTTGGCTTTGGATTTATTAGCTTGATTGTCTTGCTTTGCTTTTGGCTTGAATTCTTTTGTCCCACATTGGAAAGATATCCTTCCTCTTTCTACCTTATAAGGGATGAACCAATGGAATAAGAGTACCATTAGTTTGGAAAAGATATCCTTCCTCTTTCTACCTTATAAGGGATGAACCAATGGTAGGTGGAGAGAGAGTTGAGAAGGGAGGGAGACATGGGTGATGGGAGTAGCTTGATAATTGATAACTGATATTGATAATCACTTTCTTCTCTTCACGTGAAAATCCGTCATTTTCTGCTTGGCCTAACTTTAACCAAACACCTTGGCGGGATGCATGTGCTTAACACAAGTGTTTGTCAAAGCTCTCTACTCTCTTCAATCGTGTAATATATATATTAATAATTTAATATCATAATTTGTATATTGAGTTGGGCTTGACTGATTGAGGTTTTGCCTTATTTATATAACTTCTTTGGCGCTATGAAATATTCCCGATCGAACAACGAAAAGAACAACAAAAAAGAAGACAATTTTATATCAACTATTTTTGGAGGGACATTAATTTTAGTAATTGTTAGGGCATGTTCATGTGTGCATATATACATGTCTATGTATGTCATGTCAAACTACTAAATTGGTGACATAGGAGCTACTCAATTAATTACCAAGATTATCACTCTAGCCAAAATGGGTATTTGTCCATTTTGCCCAAAATAAGTAGCAAAATGTCAATGTTCTGAAATTATTAAAACTCGATTTTTAAAAAATCGAGTTATTGGCAAAAAACTTTAAAAAAAAATTACATGGAACTTGAGTTCCATGTAACATTTTGCAAGTAACTCGATTTTCATTTTTAAAAAAAATTGAGAGCATTTTGCTAGATAGTTTCAGAACAATGACATTTTGCTACTTATTTTTGGCAAAAAAGACAAATGCCCATTTTGGCCTTATCATTCTGGTATGAAAAAGACCGAGTAGAGCTTTTTAGAGCTCATGTACTGCAGCTTAATTCTGTGAGAGTTGATATATAGTGGATGTATATCATGGACATGGAGATCGATGCTTAATGCCAAATAAAAGCTACCAACAACCACCCCATCCGATTTCAATAATTTCCTCTCTGCTGATCACCATTAATAACCAGATCTCAAAGGGGGAGGGGGGGGTGTCCTTAATTATTTTCCAGTGACTTTTTTGGTAGGAAAAGGGATATGACAAAATCTATAAAACAAAGATTGTCTTAATATTTTAGTGTCATGCCTTTCTTGAATCTTATAGGCTTTAATTTTTCTTTTTCTTTCTTTTTTGACTGGGAAGCAGGAAGGAATGGGCTTTCTTTACAGATAAGGTATCGGGCTAACAAAACAAGATCTATAAAACAAACTAGTGTCTTATGGTTTAATGATATTCATTCCTAAATTTGAGATTTAGTTCCGAGGTGGAATCCCTTTACTTACACTTACTTAGAAATATATATATATATATATATATATAACAAAAGGTAAAGCCATTATATATGTATCATGGACTCCAATCTTCAACCAGGATTGCTTTGTGTTTTGTTTCTGGTTGCGACATGAACTCCTGTGCCCATTTAATGATGTATATATTACTAATTAGTCACTAACCCGTGCTATGCACGAAAATCTACTTATTTGTGAGGTAAACTAAAATAATTTTATAAAATCTTAAATTGATTAAGAAACTACCCCATTGCATGATTTGCTCTTTTATGACTTCAATTTGTGTTACAATTTGATAAATAAGCCATTTAAAAATGGGTTACATTCAAAAGAATAATTTTAATTATTGCAAGCTTTTTTATTTTGTAAAAAACGGCTAAAAAGAGTTTGGTGGTTTATGTATGAAAATTACTTTTTAACAAATACATAAAAACCATAATATATATATATATATATATATTTTAACAAAGTAGAGGAGAAGAAAATAACATAAGAATAGCTCATACCTCTACTCGACTTTTAAAAAAAAAAAAAAAATTTTGGGGTTTGCATTGCTTTTATAGTGTTCATAATTAACCTCACAAAGTTTTTTTTTTTTTTTTTTTTAATCAACGTTTGAGTTTGAGTTTAATTTAGACTTGTTAGAGAGATAAAATTTCACTCCTTGTTAAATTTGGATTAAACAAAAATAATTTTATTTAAAGAAAAATAATGATAATGAGTTTGAGTTTAAATTGGACTTGTTAGAAAGATAAAGTTTCACTCCTTGTTAAGTTTAGACTAAACAAAAATAATTTTTTGGACTTGTTAGAAAGATAGAGTTTCACTCGTTGTTAAGTTTAGACTAAACAAAAATAATTTTATTTAAATATTGTGCAGACATGAAAAATTGTGAGTTTGGATTAAACAAAAATAATTTTGTTTAAAAAAAATGATAATGATGAGTTTGAATTTAAGTTGGACTTGTTAGAGAGATAGAATTTTACTCCTTGTTAAGTTTGGACTAAACAAAAATAATTTTTTGGACTTGTTAGAGAGACAAAGTTTCACTCTTTGTTAAGTTTGGACTAAACAAAAATAATTTTATTTAAATATTGTGCTGACGTGGAAAATTGTGAGAGTTTCAGAAGTTTCAATTATATATGTAGAGAGAGAGAGAGAGATTAATGCATTTTGGGGGGGGGGGGGGGGGGGGGTGGGAGGGGTGTTTAAAATACACTTTGCAACAACAACGGTGTTGTAGCTAAACTAATACATGGTGTTTTCAATAAAGACATCTAATCAAATATCAAAACGTGTAACTTACACCCTTGACAATTACAATGACGTCAATGTAATCATTTTCTTATTATTTGTGACATTTTTCGCATTAACAAACCTAAAAATGACGCTGTTGTTTATATTTCCTTTGTCAAAATGTCAATTTTGGGTAAATTAACGCAAAGTCCTAATGAATTTTGACAAAGAGATACATCATAAACTTTTATAATTAGAGAACCAACTTTGAAGTGACCTCAAACTTAATGGATATAAAGAATATTCTAGTCCTTTTTTTACCCTCTAAAATCTTAATGAATGCAAAATAATAAGAGATTATTTATTGTGACAAAGTAAGTCTCGACTAAACTCTAAAATTATAAGTGATGACAATCAAATTCTTCCATGCATATCTATTAAAAACCATTATCGATTAACTTTATTGTGGGAGGAAAATAATTCAGTTCGTAATGCCCATTATATGCAAATGACACACGCACACACAAACGCACGCACACACACATGCACACACACACGCTCGCTCTCTCTCTCATGAGTAGGGTCAGCCCTACTATTAGGTCAATTTGGCAGTCGCCTAAGGCTCTCAAGTGGAATAAGACTCCTAAATATTAATCAGTATAAATATTTAAATATTAATTAAGCTCCAAATATTAGCAACAAAAAAAAGAAAAAAAAAGTTAACGAATATCTTAAAAGTATTAGTTTAAGAAATATTTTTAGATAATTTTTATGGTAAAAAAGTTATTATATTTTTTGACAGCGTTTTATATTTCAATTAACAAATAATCTAAGTGTATTCGTTAACCATACCAAAAAAAATTGTAAAAATATTGGGATATTTTGTTGTGTTCATGCTCCTAACATTCCTAAAAAGAGACCACGCACCCTTGATTCGATGGTCACTTTACAAATATAAATATTTATAGAGTGTAAGAGATAAATGTCAGAATTCAAGTATTTAAGTGAGAACTTTACACATAAATACACTTAAATTAAATAAGAGTAGAAATTCTGTCGTGTTACAAAAATAAAAACATTCCTAAAAGAAAATTGTTTATCAAAGACCAAAAAGAAAAAAGAGAGGAAAAAAGTGTTCGTGGCCCGTGAACTCGTGGGCTGTAAACCTCATCATTTGTATTCATTAATTGTAAACTTTTCCTCAAAAAGTTGATTTTTAAAAGCTTGATAGCTGCTTTAACTGCGTTTTCTTCGGAACCTTCTTCTTCGTTCTCCCACACAAGTTTGGCTTTGAATCTCTCTCACTCATCTGGTTGTTGTTGTCCTTTGCAAACTAGTTGTACTTTGTTTTATCCTCAGCAATAGTACGAGTTAAAGAAATCACATAACTATTACAAGTAAAGATAAGAATGGCGGACATGACTGATTCATTATCTTTACTTGTAATAGTTATGTGATTTCTTTAACCCGTACTGTGTAAAATGGGTTCACACTCTTTACACGGACTTAGGACTCCCGCGGGTCATTTTGTTATGACCCTTTCCATTCACAATTTGGAAACCAATATTCAAATAGGTTTTTTTTTTTTTTTTTTTTTGGATTAATATAGGTTTTAGCTTTAAAAAAAATGGCCAAAGAATTGGTGGACCTCTGTGAACTCCTTTTTTTGTTTATTTTTTAAAAGAAATTTTATCTTCTTATTTTCTTTATTGCTTTGGAAATATATATTTGGTATGGGTTTTTAGCGCAAAGAAAAAAATTAGCAAAGTATAGGTGGACCACCATCCACTCATTTCTTTGTTTTTTTTCAAATAAAATTTTATTTTTGTAGCTGTATATATATTCTGGTTGTTAACAAAAAAAAAATAGTTATGTGAAAAATTATTTGAATATCAAAAGGATTCATTAGATAATTTGTTACTAGCCATGAACACAATATAATAAACAAAATTAAATGAAAATCTCACAAACGAATAAGAAAATTTTCAAAAAATGTTATAAAAAAAAAAATTAGATGAATAACTCACAGCTGAACAAGAATTCATAAAAACACTAAAGATTTTTGCACCTAAACAAGTAGAAGAATAGATTTTTTTTTTAACTAAAAAATATCATTTAATTAAATTTAAATGTATAAAATGCCTTAATTAAGTTGTTGCCTTAACCCCCAAAATCCCTTGGGCTAGCCAAGCTCATGTGTTGTATTCTCTTTTATAGTTTCTCTTCTTAATGTGGATAAAAAGACAAATTGTTCTATAATGTAATGTTGTTTGGATGCAATAGTCACCAATTAAAAATTTTCTTCCACCAAATTGGTTGTTCCATCACTAGTTTTCAACACTATGAATGAAGGGGCTAGATTGTCGTGACCTATCAAATCCATGGTTTAAAATGAAAAAATAAAATTAAAAAAATTAGGGTTTAATATATCACAAATGACAACTTTGAGAGGTTTTTTTCTCGATTATGTATCATTCCCAACTCCAATAATTTGTTTGTTTTGATAGAAAATAATTTATATGAAATAACTCATTTATAGAAAATAATTTTCAAAAGACTATCTTGTTTTCTTGTGTTTGGTTGGACCCTTCAAACTGAGTAAGAAAACATTTTTGTTCTTTGATTCACATAAAAAACTTTAATATTTTTCTGTAATTCTAAATAATTATGTAAATAAAAACTTTCATCACAGAAATAAACCCCAAATAGGAAAGTGATTTCCTTTTTTGGCCATATTTTGGGTCTCCCAAATGGGAAAATGCATCATAAATTTTGAATATACCAACAAAAAAAATCCCTAAGAAGCAACTAGTTTGAGCAAAGAAAGTCATTTGAAAGGGAGAAAAAGAAAATTTTTTCCAATTGAAGAGTTTCTTTATGGTATAGAGTTTATTTGTAATGATTTATTGTAATTGCAAATTCCGAAAAAACGTTTTCTTATTGTATTGACCATAGTATAAAATATTTTTTATTGGCTCGCGTTTTTTATCCTATCCACACCCAAAAAATATAAAAACTCCGAATCGAATCAATTTGTATATTCTTTCCAAGTCATAAATGCCACATTTTTCTTATCAGACTTTTTAATTTTTTTTTTTCAGACTGTTTTCTTAGAAGGTTGTCATCAGACGTTTTTTTTTTTTTTTTTTTTTGAGAAAGAGGTTCTCGTCAGACTTGATTGAAAGGAAACCAAGAATGTTAAAAGAAAAAGTATATAATTAAAGTTTTGCTTGCAAGTTTGCCAGCATATTTAGAAATCAACCCTAAGATTCAATTTTTTTTTTTTTTTTTTTTTTTGAGATTCAATTATTGTATTCAGGACCGAATACAACGTGATTGATTCAGCCAAAAGGAAAGAATAAAACGTGACTGGAAAACTTCTACTTTCCCAGGAAAAAGAAAATTGATCAGAGTCTTTTGAACTTTGAAGCATCCTTTATTTATGAAGTATGAACAGATGCCTCCCCATGATAAACAAATGTATCCCACTGCACGTTTAAAGATAAACATCATAATTCCAATGAAAGAGAAATTTCTAGTGGCACACCACAGCCTACCCATATTTTAAAAATGATAAAACTTTAAGTATATTACTTTATGTGTTGTTTCTTAGGTTATTCTTTTAAGATTCAACCATGTAACTACTTAACTAAAAAATACATTTCTATCCCATGAGAAAAAATCCACATGACATAATTTTAAAAGAAGAACCTAAGGAACAGCACCTAAGTGTTGTACCTAAGTCTTGCCCTTTAAAAAGTAATCAGAAAATTAGAGAAATCGTACGCAACAAGATGCAAGAGGTTCCTTGCTATTAACGATTAAGGCTTAAATATGCTTTTGGGGTGATTTTATGTTCGATAAACTTTTCTTGTTTGTTTTATTATTTTGATTAGAGTGCAAACTATATATTTAAAGTTAATTGCTTATATAAAAAATAAAAATAATAATAATAAAAAGTTTGGATTAATTTTTGTAAGGCCACGTTTTGCAGCCTAAGCCCAAGATGTATGGGATCTTGGTCCAGTGAGCCCAGTACAATAAATTTTTAGAGAGTGGGTTGGAGAACTAGGCCCTAATAAATTTGACAACGGCTAGTATGGATTTAAAAGATGATCAAGTAAGAATAAGGAAAATAGAGCTAAATGAATTCACTATCCGAGGAGGTATTTTTTGTTATATAAATCAATAACAGTTCGGTATAAGTCCAATTCTGATTGCTACAGTATTCTTTCTCTACTTTTTCGATCCCTTTCTCATGGAAGGTCTCTTGCATTATATATCTCCCTCTAGACCATCTTGACCCTACATTTGTTTATCACTTGTGCCCTTACTCGAGTGCCAGTCCCATCAGACACCCTCCCTAGCTTTCTGTGAGTTGTGGTAACCAAGGCAGCACTATTCAGGGGTCTTCTCCACATAAATGCAACCAGAAAAATAGTTGTAGTGCATTCAATGCGGTAGTAGCAGCTTTCCCTTAGATTCCTCTGAGCTCCCATTCTTTTTGTACTTTCATATCACCCATCTCTATCAGTAGATCATCCTGGAAGGTTACTTTGAATGATAAGGCACATATTCGATCCGTGCTCTGCTCATCCGAGGAGATAATCCTCCTCAGACCAACTTTCTCAGCCCTTCCGCTTGTTTTTTACTTGTGGGGTTCTGAACTTGACACCTTCACCACTGTTTATCCGTCCTCGAACAAATCAGGGTCCTCAGCCAAGGCCCAATACATGAATTTGGGCCCTTATCCCTACAATTTTGATTTCATCCCTGAAAATTTTGAAATTTTAATACTCTTCCTTAATATTAGTGTTCTTTTGAATTTGCTCCCTTCTATTTATGCACCATGATAAAATATCCGTTATGTGTCATGACTCATGAGTCACAACTCACAACAACCTAGGATGACGTAGTATTAATACCCTAAAACTAAGCCAAAATGGGCATTTGCTCCTTTCACCTAAAACAAATGCAAAATGCCCCTGTTCTGAAACTATCTAGCAAAATGCCCCTATTTTGAAACTCAATTTTTTAAAAATCGAGTTTTAATGAAAAACTCGATTTAATGAAAATCGAGTTACTTGCAAAATGTTACATGGAACTCGAGTTCCATGTTTTTTTTTTTTTTTTTTTTAAGTTTTTTGCCTATAACTCGATTTTCTAAAAATCGAGTTTAAAACAATGGCATATTGCTAAATAGTTTCAAAACATGGGCATTTTGCTACCTGTTTTGGGCGAAATGGGCAAATGCCCATTTTAGCCCTAAGACTATGTCATTTTGCCCCAGTCCTAATTTTTTCTCATTTTATTTTTCCTTTTTCTTCATCTTTTACCATAAAATCACAATTTGCTAGGAAAACTAACACAGTAAAAAGCTAATTTACATCTCTCAACTTGATTCTCAAGCAAAACCAAAGCAATATTCAAATATTTTCATACTCAAACTTCATTCTATAAGTAATAAGTAAAAAATTTCATACCTAAACCTCATCCTCTCAATTTTCATATCCAACCTAAAAATTTTGGGGATTTCCTTTAAGACTCTACTCTTCATGCTTTGAATCTTTAGAACGATTCGTGTTGGTAGGAAGTATTGATTTTGTGTATGAGATATAGAGTTTTGTATTTGAAGAATGAGAGTTGGAAGTGACCTGTGGAGACAATGCTAGATGACCAAACTGACCATGCCTAAGCTCAAACCCCAACCTTAGATAGCATTGTTAAGTGCATTCAAGGTCAACTAGCCCCTCCGACCCTATTAGAGACATTACAGAACCTTCTAGAGTCTCCCCGCCAATCTGATGATGATGGGCCTATCAACGGCCGAGATTCTATAACATGGTATCATTTGGGGGAACGAGAGTGAGAGAAACAGGGAAAATGATTAGGATATTAGATTTTTTGATCAAAATGGTTTCTAACATTGATATGAGATATTTATGAGAGGGACTGTGGATCTGAAAGAAGGAGAGAGAAAAAAAACCTAAAAGAAAAGCAAAAAATAATATTGTAAAAATCGAAATAAAATAATAGATTTTTTTTTCCAAATAATATCTTACATGGCTTTCAAGAGTTGCCACTTAACGGATACCTTATCACAGCTCATGGATGGAAGGAAGCAAATCCAAATAAATACTAACATTAGGAGAGCATATCAAAATTTTGAAACTTTAGAAGGGAAAATCAAAATTATCCAAAACTTTTAGGGTGCATTTGCAATTTAGTCTTTTTCCTTTTAGTCCTTCCTCTTTTGAACTATGTTTCATTGTTATCCTTACCGTCACTCTTTTCTTTTTTTCTTTTTTTTTTTTTTTTTTGAGAAAGTCCTTATTGTCACTTAGTATGCGTTTGGATAGCGTCTATAGAGTCACATCTTGTGTCTAGCGTTTGTATATCCGTGGGACCCACTGCTACAGTAGCTTCCAATTAAACGCAAAGACTGAACTGAAACACGTAACATTTTTTTCCTTTAACGCACCGTTCTTCGTGTTCTTCATGTTTTTCCTAGAACATGACTATTCGTGTTCTTGAAACCCAACAAACCCATCAAAACAAAAGATCAAAACAGTGAAACCAAAACCAAGACAGAAGCCACCAATTTGAGATTAAACTGATCAAACCCATGTGTAAAAAAAATCAAAACCGATCAACCCATCAAACCCATATGAAACCAAAACCAAATCAAACCCATCAAATCCATATGAAACCAAAACCAAATCAAACCCATCAAACAGATCTACCCAGCAAACGCAAATCAAACCCATCACCAATCTCAACCTCACCAAGCACCACCAACTTCCCATATCAAACCCATCAAACCCACTGCTGATCAACCCATCAAACCCACCGCCGATCAACCCATCCACCACCACTGACTTCCCATATCAAACCCATTAAACCCACTACTGATCAACCCATCAAACCCACCGCCGATCAACCCATCCACCACCACCAAGCTCAAGCTACTTCGGTTTCTCTTTCATGTGTGTCCCAGTTCCTAACTGCCATTCATTTCAGTTTCAAGGAGTACTGTCATGGGTGGGAGAGGAGTGAAATTGGGGAAGAGGGTGAAATGGGTTTATGGAAGGAAGAGTACACTAGAGGGAACCCGATCTTCGCCAACATCGGACTGGGTTGTCTTCCTCGGCTCTTCGCTAGCGTGGGACCGATGTAGGTCTTCCTCATGGATTTTTCTGGTGGGCGTGGACCTCTCTTCTCAAAGACACAGGCGTTAGGGTGGGTGAGGAGTGAATGAAAAAAAAAAAAGAGGAAGAAGAAGAAGAAGCAACCCTTATATACTTTCAGCTGAGCTATAGTACTTGGACCCAAAAATAATCAGCTGGCATTTTTCATTTATTTGCTACAGTATTTTCAGTTTTTAATTTTCAGTAAAATCAGCGGTATCCAAACGAACCCTTAATTAATGGGAATTGCTAACATAGTTAATGAAATGCTTATGTATCACTTAATTGCAAAAAAAAAAAAAAAAAAAAAAAAAAGCTAAGTGACTGTTCACATAAAATACCCATGTTAAATACCATATCTTTCTTCCTAAACTTCAAAGGAAAAAAATATCAAGAATAAAGATGAACTCAAATAACCTTTATTCTAGCATCTCTATCGATTGTTAATCTCTAAATCTTGTCTCCCTTCTTTCTTTAAGTACTCCATTCTCTCTTTTTTCTCATCACGTTACCAATCATAGAGTGGCCCATAAAATGTGGGGGATTTTGTTAGTGGTAAAACTTAAGGTTTGAAAGCAACAACAACTTAAAAAGGCATGAGTTAAGAGGATAAGGGTCGACATGAAGATTTTATGGTAAGCTATTTGATTAGTGTTGGGAATGAAGTTCTTTTTTTCTTTTCTTTTTTGGTTGAGAAATACTTCAATGGGCTACAAGAGATTTATAGTGAGATTGTTGATAGAGGGAAAAAGGATAATTACATGTTTCTTTATTTTAGGAATGACTTTGATGAGCTATGAGAGGTTTATAGTGATTTTTTTTTTTTTTTTTAAAGAAAGTTTTAACCTGTGGCGTTCAATCTTGATAATAGTTTTTTTTATCCGACTAAGATACCAATCGATTTTTGGTGTAGATGAGAATTGAAATCCAAATCTCTTACTCAACTATCAAAAATTTTACTAGTTAAGCTAACTGTTGATAAAAAGAGAAAAAATACTAACATTTATATACATTTTTTTTTACCATTTAAGTTGTTGACATGATTTTTTTCATCATTAGTAAGTGACAAATAAATACTCTATTAGCCATATCAACAACTTATTAGTTAACAACGATAACAACAAAACACATTTTAAAAAATATAAGGCTTAAATTAAAACAAAACATTTTGTGAAAGCCAAAATGAAACCATTCACAAAAGTTGAGGATCAAAACCATATTTAAGCTTGCTGAAATTGACTATATTGCTCTTTTCTGTTTTTCTAATTTCGTATTGCATATATTAACAAGAGGGTAATTAGTAATTACACTTTTCCATGTGATTGTGGTGTCACCAAAAAGTTAAAAAATAATCTGTGCAAAAGAGAGCAAACACCCGATGCAAGCAAGCATTCCCATTGGTCCAACTTCCACCCATACCCCCCAAACACACCGTCATCGGTTCCGATTTGCAGTGCATGTGCCCAATCCACTATTGGCCACGTGCACACACTCGCTTCCAAACGCCACCGCTGATCACCAGCCCAACCCCAAATCCCCATTCCAATCACCCAAGAATTTCCCTCACAAATAAATAAATAAATAAAACAACAAAGAGAAAACGCCAAAGAAAGAAAAAACACGAAATTCTCTGTCATATTTTTTTTTTCCTTTTTTCTGTGCAGATTTTATTATTATAGTAACAAATTCCGAGTTAAAGAGGTGGGAAACAAAACCGGGGCGGTGGAGGCCTTCTTTTTTTTTTTTTTCTTTTTTTTTTTCAAATTTAATCTTCTTGGGTGTTGTTGTCTAAGGAGCCAAGTGGGAAACAAGTGTCTTCAGCACCAGTGTTCCAAAGGAAGTGAGCATAATTAGCTGCATAGAAGGAGTTGTTTGGATCAGCATCGATGGCCTGTTGAAAGGTCTCCTCAGCAGCCCATAAGTCATTCTTCACTCTCCACAAAAAGGTTGCATACTTGTTGTATGCCTCTGCATCTCGTGGCTCAACCCCTACCGCCTTCTTGAAATACTCTTCCGCCCTGTTTTAACATTTAATAAATAAACAAAACCATAGTCAGCACAGCAGCTAAGCTAAAAATCTCATGTGGGTCTACTTTGTGTAAGATTTCTCATGATAATCTCATCATAGTCAGCACAGCAGTCAGCAGCTAAGCGAACTCGTGATAATCTCAGATTTCCACAAAAAAAAAAAAAATAAATAAATAAATAAACACTCCAAAACAAATCAAAGTCAACTTTTTGTAATAATAATGCAAAAGAAGATCTTTCCTTGTGAGAAGCGCGTGAAGAGGAACGTGTTTGAATTGAACAGTGATTATTTTCCTAGAAAGGCAAACTAGGACACCACATATTTCCCCTATCAACAATACAAGAGCGACAAAAGTGAATCGAAAATGCAAGGTCCCTCTAAAGTCTAAACAGTAACTTAAGCATATCTCTGTTCCAAAACTAAACATACATCGTCAAATCTTAATCACCCACCAACTTAACTAAAAACGGAGATTGCAACGCATGAACAACTTCTAATAAAGAGCATAAAAACATAAAATTAGTAAATGTACCTGTCGTAATCATGGGCAACGACGTAGAGGAAGTGAGCGTAATTAGCAAGAAGAAGAGGATTGTTGGGGTCTTGGACCAGACCCACTTGATAAAGCAGCTCTGTTCTGAAATAATCAGTGTAATCATTATCTGCTTCAATCTGAGCAATCACAGGCGAAACGAACCGTTGCATAATTTCTTGATCGAGAGCTTCGTCTCTCAACGAGGACTGCATTTCCGAAGCCTCTTCCACAATAGAATTCCAAAGGTTCATCTCTTCTTCTCTGGTCTCTGACTCTGCCGCCTCTCTTGTGGTCCCACAAGAGGACAACTGAGACGAAGAAGAAGAAGACCCATCTGGCAAAATCGTACGGTACTGATTCGACCCGTCAAACCCACCATCACCGTCGGTCCCACTAGCAATTGGTCGCACCTTCCCTCCACCGCCACTGTTTCCTCCAATCGAAGTCATTTTACCACTCGAAGACGAAGCTGAGAAAGTCTTAATCGTCGATGAATCAAATTTCTGGTCTTGAATTTCGACCATCGATTCCATTTGAGAACCAACTTGTGGTAGTGAAGCTGCAATCGCAGTGTTATGGCCCATGGAATGGACAGTGAAATTCGCTAATAGAATCATCACGTACATCATGAGAGTTGGTGTATGAGAAAACACTTGCTGAAATAGCCACACGAACGAAGCGTGCATCTCCTTCTGAACATGAACGAGAATTTCTTGCAAGTCTTCGTAGAACAAAAACTCTCTCATCTGTAAAGTGTAGCTGTGAAGCTCTCTGATTATAAACACCATCGACGAGAACGCTTTCTTCACCGAACAATAAGCCGATTCTCCCACCTCTCTAAACCCTTCCTGCCATTGCATCTTTCGCTTTATGATTCGAAGCGAGAGCGGAAGATCCACGCTGTTCGCTTTTCGCTCGATACTCGCCGGAATAATCTCGTCTCTTCCGACCCAATCCGGTGGAATTTCCGGCCACGGAGGGCTCTGATTCTCTAAAAAATTGACGCTACTATCGCCGATAATTTCATCGGGAACGATCTCAGATTCGGAATCCAGGGAGGTACTTTCATCATCGGAGAGTTGGAATCTGAGTGCTAATTCTTGAATCTTCTTCGAAAATTCTTCGTCCGAAAAGGCATCGAAGCTGGCACTGGCACTGGCACTGCAAGCTCTTTTCAAGGTCCGAAATTTCAGTTTCTGATACTCGCAGGACCGGGTCCGGTACAGATTGGTGAGCCCGGTTCCGAACAGAGCCGATCGGTCCAATCTCTGCACGGACCGGCACACGAGAGCTCCACCATCGGCACGGTGGCTTCGTCGTCGTCTCGAAGGAGTTGAAACTACGGAGGCTAGAGCTTGATGAGATGAGGATGGAGAATGAGGAACAATCGGCTGCGACCATTGCAAACAGGTCGTAGCTACTTCCACTACCATTTTAACCTGAGAGACTGGTTTTGATTTGACAAAAGGAATTGAATTCCTAGAATTTCACTTTCACGAATCTGAAACCTCAATAATTCTCTTCAATCCGATCAGAAAATTAACAACAACAACAAAAAAGCCTCCCTTTAAATTCACTGACCTGAAAAATCAATGAAACGAAAAAAATAAGAAATCTAGTCAAGCAATTAAACCCAAAGAAAACCCAGAATTTTAATTTACAAGCAAACATTTCCAGGTCTATAATACTTATTAAAAAGCTCATTCCATGGCCAATGATTATTTTCCATGAAAATCGGATCGGAAAACAAAACCCAAGACCACTCACGCTTTGTGTGAAAATCGATGAGAAAGTAAGATCCCAGTGTGAAAGCTTCCAACAATTCTTCACAGATTTCGATGAAATTTTTTTCCCCGCTAAGCTCCGTCAACGATTTCCGACGAGGCCTCAGAGCCAAGGTACAACTCTCTCTCTCTCTGTCTCTCAGGCGCTATATATACAAAGCGAGTTAACTAGTGGCTGGTGGCTCTAACAAAAAAATATCTGGGGTGGTGCGGTTGGTTAAAACGTTGAAAAATCAAAGCGTACTGTGAACCGTGAACTGGAAGTTCCGGTGACCAGTGAGTTCCTGGTGCTACGAGCCAGTTTGCCAACATGTGAGGGATTTGAGGAACTACTTGGAGGATTTGATTCAGTACGACGCGGCTATTTTCTCGGGACTACTTTTCGATCTGATCTGAGCTTTGTGCACGTGCAACGTGTTACAACCAACCTCAAACTCTCTTTACAGAACAGAGATACTACTTTTTTACCTTAACAATAACAACTTGTCATTTCTAGTTTGTTGTAAAAATATTGTCAGTCTTTCTTTAAAAACCCCTGTGCATTTGTGACACCACCGACCTCTTCTATTTTATCGATTGGCACGTGTCCGTTTCATTACTGTTGTGGTAAAATGCGTTGCTTTGTTTTGGATGCACGCGTTTTGTGATATTTTTCACTAATGGGGACTTTTTCTTTCTTTTTTTTGAGAAAAATCATAATGGGGACTTAATTGTGTGGTTAATAATAGACTGGAAAGTCTTATGGAGCAAGGTATTGTGGTCATTTCAATAGGAAGTTAAGTGCACTTTCACTTTCCAGTCTTTTTTTTTTTTTTTTTCAAATTGTTTATGGCCCTACGCTTTTTTTTTTTAGATACCTTTATCCCCTCTAAAGATTAATTTATAAATCTTTGTAACTCAATATTGTGTAGACTTCTTTATGAAAAGAATTAGTAAATAATTTATCGCCCTTACTTGTAAAAATCATTAAAAAAAAGATTATTTTTTAGAAATTAATATAAAATGTGTTTGGTTGAACTTGTTTAAATTAGTATAATTTAATTAAAATATAATTGTAACTAAAAAAATTGACTTGTATATTATACACAAGTTATCGGTGAAGAAAACTTGAAATTTTAATTTAAAACAAACAAACTAATAGGTACCATTGACGGTGGAGCAACTGGGATTTCATCTTTGGGGGACCAAAACACCCCCAAAAAAATTATTAAACCATTTAAGAAAGAGTATTATACAAATATTCAACACAAATTTAATATATGGAAAAATATCAGGGGTGGTACGGTTGGTTAAAACGTTGAAAAATCAAAGTGTACTGTGAAACGTGAACTGGAAGTTCCGGTAACCAGTGAGTTCCTGGTACTACGAGCCAGTTTGCCAACATGTGAGGGATTTGAGAAACTACTTGGAGGATTTGATTCAGTACGACGCGGCTATTTTCTCGGGACTACTTTTCGATCTGATCTGAGCTTTGCGCATGTGCCACGTGTTACAACCGACCTCAAACTCTCTTTAAAAAAATTGATGGATGCTACTTTTTTCCCCAATAATAATACCAACAACTTATCACTTATCACCCTAAAAAAAAAAAACAACTTATCACTTATTATTTGTTGTAAAAATATTATAAAAATATGAGTCATGCTAACGAGTGCCTTTAGGACATTCGTTAATAATTTATTTTAGAAAATTTTTGATACCACTTTTATGGGAAATGAAAAAAGCTGTCAAAATATTAATTACTTTTTTTCATTCCCTATAAAAATTTCCTTTAAATGGATTATTAACTAATACCCTAATAGCACTCGTTAGCATTTTCCTAAAAATATTGTGGTTATATCATTTCTCTTTAAAAATTCTTGTGCAATTTGTGACACCACCGACCTCTCATATTTTATCGATTGGCACGTGTCCGTTTCATTACTGTTGTGGTAAAATGCATTGCTTTGTTTTGGATGCACGCGTTTTGTGATATAAAAAATAAATAAATAATTTTGATTTGTTTTCTAGATTTATTTTAGTTCAATCGATGAAGTCTTTTTTATTATTTCATAAAAAATTTGAGATTTAATCTTTTGTTTATACTAAAATCTAATTTATATTTTAGTTTGATAGTATAGAGAAATTCTTAATAGGAAGCATCATAGGTTCAAATTATCCTTCAAAAAATAAAAACATTTAATTTGATTTGTTAATGGCCCTAGGCTTTTTTTTTTTTTAGATACCTTTAGGCTTTATCCCCTCTAAAGATTAATTTATAAATCTTTGTAACTCAATATTTTGTAGACTTCTTTATGAAAAGAATTAGTGAACAATTTATCACCCTTGTAACAATCATTAAAAAAAGATTATTTTTTAGAAATTAATATAAAATGTGTTTGGTTGAACTTGTTTAAAATAGTATAATTTAATTAAAATATAATTATAACTAAAAAAAGTGACTTGTATATTATACACAAGTTAACGGTGAAGAAAACTTGAAATTTTTAATTTAAAACAAACAAACTAATAGGTACCATTGACGGTGGAGCAACTGGGATTTCATCTTTGGGGGACCAAAACACCCCAAAAAAAATTATTAAACCATTTAAGAAAGAGAATTATACAAATATTCAACACAAATTTAATATATGGAAAAAAGTACCTACATCTATTCAATAATAATAATAATAATAATATATAAGTGAAAAGGCATAATAATTACTTTAAAAATATATTTTAATTGAATCATTTACCAATATATAACTTGATATTATTTTAAGGACAAAACTTAGATACAGTACTTTAGGTGCTGTTTCTTAATTTTTCTTTTTAAGATTTAGCCATGTGGCTATTTAACTAAAAAATACACTTCTATCACATGAGAAAAAATCCACATAACATAATCTTAAAAAGGAAACCTAAGGAACAGCACCTAAGTACTGTATCTAAGTCTTACTCTTCTTTTAAATCTTGAAAATCATCTTTAATTGATTATGTACTATCTTCTCAAAAAATATAGTTTAGGTACTAAATTTAGTGCTCATAAAAAAGGAAAGGTAACTAGTATTGTAGGGTCTGGGTTTTTGGTTGCCCAAGCCCAAGGGACACGGGTCAAAAGCTCAATGAACCCCGCAATGAATTTATAGAGAGTGGGATCGAAGGTCTAGGCGCCGGCCGGCGTTCACGAGGCGTGAACTCCGGTCTCTTTTATTCAATGAAAAACTTAGAGCAATTTTACAACTGGGGTTGCTCCTCGGCCCACGGCCGAGAAGGCTTTCTTCCTTTTTATTCTTAGACTTTTCGTCCTCCGGACCCCCCCTTCTCTGAGGGATTCCTTTACATTATATACCCTTTACCCAACCAATCCTAGCCCTACACTTGTTGAACGATCTGGACGTTGCTCAGGTGCTTGTCCCATCAGCCGCCTTCTCAGTCTCTTTTGGGAGTCACGGCAACCAAGGCGATGCTGGTGCGGGGTCCTTTTCTCATTAATGCGACCAGGACAGGAGTCAGGTACATTTAATGCCGAGATGACCGATGATGAGGTCATCCTCTGACATAGGTGCCTCCTCGGCTCGGGCCTTCGGCCCAGAAATGAAATGGGCTGGGCCGTGGGATTATTTGGCCCCACAATAGCCCCTCAAAATTTTGCTGTCCGCATCCTCGGGCGGAGAGGAGGATTTTGATGTCCTCGGGCCTGCCACACGACCCATTGAGTTTGGTCCTTCGTGGGTACTAGAGTCTTTTCGCCTGCCCCAGAAGCGTTACTGACCCCTCGAAGGGTGCGACGTGCCCCTCATTAAATCCAGACGGCTCCGTACTCCCCACGTTCAACGGGAGGATGATAATCCAACGGTGGGGATTCGCCTAGCAGTTAGGGGTGGGAAAACCCGCACAGCTCCTTGATTTGGGGGTATAAATACCCGTTTGAAAAGCCGGTTTCTCTGTTCACTTGCACTCAAGAGTCTACATCTCCAGCATAAAAAGTCTGTCCGAGGAGCTTCTACACATTTCTGTAAGTCACTCTATCTCTCTTGGAACTTTCTCTTTCTCCACTTCTTCCTTTTCTTTCATTTGCTCTCTCTTAGCCTGCTTAGGCATTAGTTGTGACGGGTATATTTAAGAAGTATGTCTTCACTGAGGAGGCGATGGAGAAATTCATCGCCGATTACAAGATACCGGCCAACGTGGGCTTGAGGTATTGTGCGGAGGGCGAGTGGCGCTTTCGGAGGCAGGAGGGTGAGGTGGTGATTCCTATCGCTGCCTTCGTTGAAGGTGGCATGAGGATACCCATGGGTCCGGTGATGAGGGACTATCTGATGCACTTCCGGATAGCCCCTACCCAGTGTGCCATCAATGTCTTTAGGATTCTGGGCTGCGTGGATGCCTTAAATGAGAAGATGGGCCTGAGGTTGACCTATCATGACGTCAACTGGTGTTATAACCTCCAGTGCCTGAAGGGCGAGACTTGCTATCTGAAGACCAGGGATGATAGAGTCCGGCTCATTCAGTGTCTCCCTGAGTCCAGCAAGGGGTTGAACAAGGACTTCCTCATCGTGTCTGGAGAGTGGCATGATGACCTTCACTGCCCGACGACGGAGGGGACCCCAGGTGGGCAGTGGGAAAATGGGGAGAGGGTCCTGGGACCTCGACTAGTTCCATTCTTTACCTCGTCCATTTCTTTTTGCACTGTCTGGTTTCTGATATGAATGTGTTTCCTCTTGCAGATCCGCACGCCTTCACGCGCCATTTCAGCCTAATCAACCGGGAAGACCTGCAAAAGGCGCTGAAGGCAGAGGTTTTAAAGAACGAGGCCGACAATCAGGTTAGGGCCGCCCACATGATCTTGAAATACGACCCGGCTCACAAGTCATTTGCGGCGCCGAAGTACGTGATCAAAGCAAAGGATCCTCGGCTTCGAAAAATAACAGTGACCGAGGACGGGTTTCGGTTCCCCGAGGTGCCCTCCACATCTGAAGGCATAATACCTGCGGGCCCCTCCTCCTCCCTCAGACTCTCGGAGCCCGCTGAAGTAGGCCCAGAGAGGGAAGTGGAAGTTGCTGATTTTGGCCCCGCCGAGGACGAATTTGACGTGTTTGAACAAGCTCGCCAGTCCGAGGACCCTCCAGGAGACTTGGGTGACCCTCGTCTGACTGAAGCAGACTTCTCAGTGTCCAAGTCCTCTTCCCGGCACGAAATGGGTTACAAGAAGAGGCTCCAACCTAGCCTGTCGGATCTGATTGAAGGCCAGCCAGGGAAATCAAAGTTAGAGCTTCCTCCTCCTCCAAAAACTCGTTCTACCCAGGACAAGTCGGCCTCTACCCAGTCAAAGCTTCCTTCTCCTCCGCCCAAGACGAGTTTGCTTTCCAGGCGCGAGCCCTCTGATCCCAAGCGGAAGAGGGATAAGGGCAAAAGGCCAATTGAGGAGAGGTCCGGGTCCCCAGGGAGAAGGATGATAATCGGCGGCCATCCAAACAGCTGAAGATAGGCTCCCAAGGCCGGGATAAGCAGGTTGAGGACCAGCCCGAGCCTCAGGCCTGGCTTCCTGCCCTAATGCTCCGTGGGGGGCCGTTGAGGGAAGACTCCTCCCTCAGGGATTTCAATGAGGGCGAAGGCACGTATGTGGCCGACGCGGTGGAAAGGTGCCTGCTACTCCCAGCTGATATGGCGGAGCTGGCGACTATGAGGAGCAGGGAGGTCTTCTTCTGCCTCAAGCGGTACTTGGGAATGGTAAGTCTCTCGTCATCTATAACTTATTCGAGTTTGCAGCCTCTCTTTCGCTTTTTTCTGGGCTCAGCTGATGGCGTATTTGTTTTGTCTGCCAGGCCGTTCAGGCCACTTTTAGATTAGAGGACGTGGCCCGTGACTAGGGGAAAGCCATGGACGTGGAGCGTGAGAAACGCTTGGAGGCCACTCAGGTCCTTAAACACTCTGAGGCTGATCTTGCCAAGGCCCGAGAGGAGCTGAGTGCGATGACCAGTGCCCGGGATACTGCCCTGTCCGGCCTCGCGGGCTTCCAGAAGCAGGCCGAGGATTACTCAAAGCGTCTAGCTGAGGCGGAGGAGCAGCTGAAGACTGCAAAAGAGCTGCTTGCTGATCTGCTGAAGAAGGTGGCTGCCGCCGAGTCGGACAAGAGGGCAGCCGAGTGGGCGAGGGACGAGGCTGTGAGGGCCAAGTTTGAGGCTGACCAGGGCAGGGAGGAAGCCCTAGCCACTAAGCAGGAAGCCGAGGAGGAGGCTTATGCTGCGGGGATGGCAGAGACCGGGGCAGCCTTTAAGGCTCAAGTCCCTAGGTTGTGCAGGTGGTACTCTGCTGAAGTTTGGAGGGAGGCTCTCAGACAGGCTGGGGTGGAGACCTCATCCGATTTGTGGAAAGAGGAGAATGTGTACTACCCTCCTGCCATCCGCGAGGCAACTCCAAGTGGCGCTGAGGTCGAGGAGGTTGCAGAGGAAACTGGCGCTGTTACGGGTGAGGACACATCAGTTGCTGAGCCCGTGGGTGAGCTCGTCCAAGGAAGTGACCCTCCCAAGGGGGCAGAATCGTGTGAGGGCCCCGTTGAGGAGGCGCCCCAGGAAGTTGTGAAGTCTACCTCTGAAGCTGAAGTTCCTGTTGCTGAGGAGGCAGCCATTCCTGCCACGCCTTCGCCGGCTGTCCCTTCTGGCCAAAGCTCAGAAGGCCTTGAAGCTGCTATAGTCCAGCCCCCGGCTGAGGGAGGAGAATAAGTGAGTAGGGCAGGCCCTTCGACCCTGTTGTCCCTTCGGTCTTTTGCATTTTCATCTTTTTTCTTTTTGTTTCGTGATTGTAATGTAATTCCTATTGTGTAACTCTTTTTGGGCTTGATGAAATATGAGTTTTGTTTCATTTCCTATTTGTTGTGGCTGTTTGCTTACTTGTTCGCTATCTGTTTTTTCTTTACTTGTATGGTTTTAACTTCAATCGCATCTCGGCCAATCGCGGCATCAATCATTATAGTGAAGGCATGTATGCTTGGGTGGACCCGTCGCTCCCTAAGGGCCAGGTAGAAAATTCTTTGGGTAGACATTTAGGATCCCCTTGAGGTAGTTGGCTTCCTCGCAGGCTTGAGCCCGAGGACCATGCAGTGCCTTTGGTTCTGTCTAACACTTAGAATCCCCTGAAGGAGTTAGTTTCCCCATAGGTCTGAGTCCTGGGATCATGCAGCGCTTTGGTTCTGTCTAACACCTGGAATCCTCTGAAGGAGTTAGTTTCCCCATAGGCCTGAGTCCTGGGACCATGCAGTGCCTTGGTTCTGTCTAACTCTTAGGATCATCTGAGGTGGTTAGTTTCCCCGTGAGCCTGAGTCCGAGGGCCATGCAGAGCTTTGGTTCTGTCTAACACTTAGGGTCATCTGAAGTAGTTAGTTTCCCCATAGACCTGAGTCCGAGGACCATGCAGAGCCTTGGTCCTGTCTAACGCGGGGGCATCTGGAGCGATTAGTTTCCCCATAGGCCTGAGTCCGAGGACCATGCAGTGCCTTGGTTCTGTCTAACACTTGGGCATCTGGAGCGGTTAGTTTCCCCATAGGCCTGAGTCCGAGGACCATGCAGTGCCTTGGTTCTGTCTAACGCTTGGGCGTCTGAAGCGGTTAGTTTCCCTATAGGCCTGAGTCCGAGGACCATGCAGTGCCTTGGTTCTGTCTAATGCTTGGCATCTGGAGCGGTTAGTTTCCCCATAGGCCTGAGTCCGAGGACCATGCAGAGCCTTGGTTCTGTCTAATGCTTGGCATCTGGAGCGGTTAGTTTCCCCATAGGCCTGAGTCCGAGGACCATGCAGTGCCTTGGTTCTGTCTAACGCTTGGGCGCCTGGAGCGGTTAGTTTCCCCATAGGCCTGAGTCCAAGGACCATGCAATGCCTTGGTTCTGTCTAACGCTTGGCATCTGGAGCGATTAGTTTCCCCATAGGCCTGAGTCCGAGGACCATGCAGAGCCTTGGTTCTGTCTAACGCTTGGCATCTGGAGCGGTTAGTTTCCCCATAGGCCTGAGTCCGAGGACCATGCAGAGCCTTGGTTCTGTCTAACGCTTGGCATCTGGAGCGGTTAGTTTCCCCATAAGCCTGAGTCCGAGGACCATGCAGAGCCTTGGTTCTGTCTAACGCCTGGCCTTCTGGAGCGGTTAGTTTCCCCATAGGCCTGAGTCCGAGGACCATGCAGTGCCTTGGTTCTGTCTAACGCTTGGGCGTCTGGAGCGGTTAGTTTCCCCATAGGCCTGAGTCCGAGGACCATGCAGAGCCTTGGTTCTGTCTAACGCTTGTGCGCCTGGAGCGGTTAGTTTCCCCATAGGCCTGAGTCCGAGGACCATGCAGAGCCTTGGTTCTGTCTAACGCTTGGCATCTGGAGCGGTTAGTTTCCCCATAGGCTTGAGTCCGAGGACCATGCAGAACCTTGGTTCTGTCTAACGCTTGGCATCTGGAGCGGTTAGTTTCCCCATAGGCCTGAGTCCGAGGACCATGCAGTGCCTTGGTTCTGTTTAACGCCTGACCTTCTAGAGCGGTTAGTTTCCCCATAGGCCTGAGTCCGAGGACCATGCAGTGCCTTGGTTCTTTCTAACGATTGGGCGTCTGGAGCAGTTAGTTTCCCCATAGGCCTGAGTCCGAGGACCATGCAGTGCCTTGGTTCTGTCTAACGCTTGGCATCTGGAGCGGTTAGTTTCCCCATAGGCCTGAGTCCGAGGACCATGCAGTGCCTTGGTTCTGTCTAACGCTTGGGCGTCTGGAGCGGTTAGTTTCCCCATAGGCCTGAGTCCGAAGACCATGCAGTGCCTTGGTTCTGTTTAACGCTTGGCCTCTAGAGCGGTTAGTTTCCCCATAGGCCTGAGTCCGAGAACCATGCAGTGCCTTGGTTCTGTCTAACGCTTGGCATCTGGAGCGGTTAGTTTCCCCATAGGCCTGAGTCCGAGGACCATACAATGCATTGGTTCTGTCTAACGCTTGGGCGCCTGGAGCGGTTAGTTTCCCCATAGGCCTGAGTCCGAGGACCATGCAGTGCCTTGGTTTTGTCTAACGCTTGGCATCTGGAGCGGTTAGTTTCCCCATAGGCCTGAGTCTGAGGACCATGCAGAGCCTTGGTTCTGTCTAATGCTTGGCATCTGGAGCGGTTAGTTTCCCCATAGGCCTGAGTCTGAAGACCATGCAGAGCCTTGGTTCTGTCTAACGCCTGGCCTTCTAGAGCGGTTAGTTTCCCCATAGGCCTGAGTCCGAGGACCATGCAGTGCCTTGGTTCTGTCTAACGCTTGGGCGTCTGGAGCGGTTAGTTTCCCCATAGGCCTGAGTCCGAGGACCATGCAGAGCCTTGGTTCTGTCTAACGCTTGTGCGCCTGGAGCGATTAGTTTCCCCATAGGCCTGAGTCCGAGGACCATGCAGAGCCTTGGTTCTGTCTAACGCTTGGCCTTCTGGAGCGGTTAGTTTCCCCATAGGCCTGAGTCCGAGGACCATGCAGAGCCTTGGTTCTATCTAACGCTTGGGCGTCTGGAGCGATTAGTTTCCCCATAGGCCTGAGTCCGAGGACCATGCAGAGCCTTGGTTCTGTCTAACGCTCGTGCGCCGGGTCGCTTTACTGGGGACGATTCCTCCTTCGGACGGATCATGATCTTACACGTGGCATTGATCTCGCCTCCAGCTCGAGCCCTCAACTTCCTCGTTTGCGAAGCGTCCCTTGGCCGTTCGTGTTCCGCGCCTGACGCTTCGGTGCGCGAGACGCGCCTTCATTAATGGCCTCGTAAATCCACATAAGCTCAACGGTTTGCGGCTCCCTTGGAATCTGGCCGCTTCATTACTATCCAACGCTTCGGTAACTATCTTTTCGAAATCTGCGTGAATTAATTCCCACCAACCTTCATCCTCTATATAAGGCCTCCTAGGGGGATGGTTTCTCCACATTCCATGAACTTCTCAACCCAACCAGAAAGAAGATATCCCTTCAACTCCTCATGCCCCTTTAACAACCCCGCCGGAATTGTGACCGGAGTTAGGCGATATGGGGCGGCTTTGGACGGGTATGAGAACATCCGCGCCAATAGCCGTTGTGGCCGTAGCCCCCACTGGGCTTCCGGCGCGGCAGAGTTTAGGCGTAACCCCGATGGCGCCATGCACGGTGGCCCGGAGGGATGTCGTTGAAGTACCTAACGTCCCTCCTCAAAGCGCACCCCCGACGGAGGAGACATGCGAACTCACATTATGGGCGGTGCCCGAGTGTTACAGTCACCGACGGCCAACGCTCGCGTGGGCTGGAGAGAATTAAGGGAACATCATGGGGGAGGGCCTCCCGGAGCCCCTGCATCTGCTCCTCCCTTTGTTCAAGCCCCCAGCCCCCTTCCGCCCCCTTATTGTCAAGTTCTCCCATTCTCTTGATGCCAATAAGGGTACGGGTTGACACTTCCCTCTAGCTAGTTTTAGGACGGGTCCGCCTGGGCCTCTGATTGTAGGACTAGCTGGTAGGAATGGTTGTAAAACAAGCCTGCTTGAGCCTCTGATTGTAATCTGTAACCTTTTCTTATGAAATAATATTCAAGGTTTTTTTTTTTTACTGTTGAATCTTCTGTTTTCGAGCTTTTATCTTTCTGCAGTGTTCTGTTTTTTTGCATCACCGCCGATCTTCCATAGAATGATCGTTTAGAACAGTCGCCTGTTGCGCCAGCGGCGCACTAATCCTTCCCACAGACGGCGCCAATTGTAGGGTCTGGGTTTTTGGTTGCCCAAGCCCAAGGGATACGGGTCAAAAGCCCAACGAACCCCGCAATGAATTTATAAAGAGTAGGATCGAAGGTCTAGGCGCCGGCCGGCGTTCACGAGGCGTGAACTCCGGTTTCTTTTATTCAATGAAAGATTTAGAGCAATTTTACAACTGGGGTTGCTCCTCGGCCCACGGCCGAGAAGGCTTTCTTCCCTTTTATTCTTAGACTTTTCGTCCTCCGGACCCCCCCTTCTCTGAGGGATTCCTTTACATTATATACCCTTTACCCAACCAATCCTAGCCCTACACTTGTTGAACGATCTGGACGTTGCTCAGGTGCTTGTCCCATCAGCCGCCTTCTCAGTCTCTTTTGGGAGTCACGGCAACCAAGGCGATGCTGGTGCGGGGTCCTTTCCTCATTAATGCGACTAGGACAGGAGTCAGGTACATTTAATGCCGAGATGACCGATGATGAGGTCATCCTCGGATATAGGTGCCTTCTCGGCTCGGGCCTTCGGCCCAGGAATGAAATGGGCTGGGCCGTGGGATTATTTGGCCCCACAAGTATACATATAAATTTTATTGATAGTCACATTTTGGACTATTTTTTTAGAAAACATTTTGGACCAATATTGATGGTCACATTTTTTTTTTATGATTTTTTTTTCTGGTGTTATATGTTATACATTTAATGTGAGAGGGAGAGATTTTTAAGAATATGAAGTATTTTTAACACACACACAAACGGAGAGAATATGAACCCCGCAATGAATTTATAGAGAGTGGGATCGAAGGTCTAGGCGCCGGCCGGCGTTCACGAGGCGTGAACTCCGGTTTCTTTTATTCAATGAAAGATTTAGAGCAATTTTACAACTGGGGTTGCTCCTCGGCCCACGGCCGAGAAGGCTTTCTTCCCCTTTATTCTTAGACTTTTCGTCCTCCGGACCCCCCCTTCTCTGAGAGATTCCTTTACATTATATACCCTTTACCCAACCAATCCTAGCCCTACACTTGTTGAACGATCTGGACGTTGCTCAGGTGCTTGTCCCATCAGCCGCCTTCTCAGTCTCTTTTGGGAGTCACGGCAACCAAGGCGATGCTGGTGCGGGGTCCTTTCCTCATTAATGCGACTAGGACAGGAGTCAGGTACATTTAATGCCGAGATGACCGATGATGAGGTCATCCTCGGATATAGGTGCCTTCTCGGCTCGGGCCTTCGGCCCAGGAATGAAATGGGCTGGGCCGTGGGATTATTTGGCCCCACAAGTATACATATAAATTTTATTGATAGTCACATTTTGGACTATTTTTTTAGAAAACATTTTGGACCAATATTGATGGTCACATTTTTTTTTTATGATTTTTTTTTCTGGTGTTATATGTTATACATTTAATGTGAGAGGGAGAGATTTTTAAGAATATGAAGTATTTTTAACACACACACAAACGGAGAGAACGAAGAAGGTCTTAAAGAAACTGACAGTGGTATATATCTAAAAGAGCCTTAAGAGGGAGGGATTTGAAGCAATATTTTCAGTGAAAATATGTTTAAAAATTTGTCATTTGACCTAGGGGGAAATTATTGTCATGTCAAGATAAGAGTATTTAAATACATAACACAATCTTAACTCGACACATTTAATAATCATGTCAAAACCCTCAACTGTAATACAACGGGTCCGTTTGGATTGAACTTATTGTTGCTGAAACTGAAAACTGAAAACTGAAAACTGAAAACACTGTAGCAAAATAATTTTTAAATGTGTAAATAGTACCGTGGGACCCATTTTTAATATTTTTTAATGCGTGAACAGTGCTGTGAACAGTGCTAAACAGTACATGAACAGTGTTTTTTGTCTCTGCACAGTAAAATCATGTGATTTTACTGTTCACTGCCCGGAGAAAAAAAAAAAAAAAAAAAAAAAAAAAAAAAGAGGAAAAACTCGGACGCAGATGCACAAACGCAGAGGCCAAACGCTACCAACTTGTTTATTAAATAGGTTGACATGACCTAACATGTTTCAATATGCATAATAGAAAATCTAAGAAAAAATCAAATTCAAATAACCTATAACAAGTATTCAACCATTAAAATTCTTAAATTTACTCAATTATATTTAAAATTCAAACTTTTGTTAAATAAAAAATGAAATTTATTTAGATGAATCTAGTCATTTTGATTTTGGATTTTTGATTGATGGTAGGTTAAGCAAGTCAAAGCAAATTTGACCATTTATTCATATTAAGTGTATCGACCTTATTAGATAATTTGACAGAAAAATCATTAACACTAAATATAATCTACTCAAAAATCATGTAATATTGGGAGTATTGTGGGACTAATTTTGACTTTACCAGTTGAGTTAACTAGGAGCCACTCTTTCAAGCCACTTTGTATAATATAAACTTGTTAAATATTTTTTGTGTTGGATTATAAAATCATTAATCAGGGATTATTTTTATTTTACTCGTTTGAGGCAAATAACGAGATGTGCTATATTTGTTCAATACGACAGTTGTTAATTGAGTATTTCGTCTGTGACACAGGCATAGATGGTGGCCCTCGCGCTTCCATTGCCGTAGGTTATTTATTTATAATATCTTCACTTTTTTTTTTCTTTTGAGAAACAATAATAATATTATTATATTATAATATCTTCATTGAATAAACAATAATAAATATCTTTCCTTTAGTTTATGCCCTCATCATTTTTATTCATATATATATATATATATATATATTTCTAGTCATTGTTTTTGTGATTTTGTAATTTACTTGGTCCTCGTATGCTGACAGAAAATTCAGAAAAACAAAATAAAATATCTAGTTGAGGTGAGGAACTGACGGTCCAAAATGAAAGCTCAAGAGGTAAGCTGTGAAAAGCCAAATTAATGCCAACTTGCTCTCAATGGTGCCAGTGCGATTACAATGAAAGAAGGCGACTGGTGATGGTGACAACCGGGGAAGATCGATCAAACGGCCGCCATTCTATGATTGAGATCTTTTAGACGGCTCAGATTAATTGGTTAAAAATACTGTTTCTCATTTCTCACTTTAATATTAAATTCTTGTACCTAAGCTGTACCAAATCGCATCAGATTGATGATAATAAAGTTTAGACTAGTTTATGGAGTTACTATGTATGCGTGTCACGTCTGCTAAGGAAAAACTAGAATATATTGCTCATAGTCCCATACCTGAATATGACATGTTTGCAGATCCAAAAATAAAAAATAAAGGAAAAAACGTATTGAGCGAGGCAGAGAATTCACCGGTTCAGGTGCATGGAGCTTGTCCCCAGTGTACTAGACATATTAGCATATGAACATGTTTAAACACGTATATGATGTATTGGACATAAACTTAACTTCATAAAATTATAAAGCCCGTTTGATTAGAGATTTTTAGTATTGTTATTTAAGTGTTGTGAAAATACGTGTTGAAATGTTTGAACATTAAAAACTGTTATTTAAACAACTCTACCAAACACCACTTATAATTGTTCATGTAGAATGTTTGTCTGAACCTTTTCAAGTTCAAAAAGTAATTTCAGGCGCTAGTTTATTTACTTTAGTTAAAAGTAATTTTGGACCAATTTATAATTTGACAAAAAAATTCACTCTTCACAAAAATGTCAATTTAATACTTTTTATTAAAATAATCTTTTGGAATCTAAATTCGTAAGTACAAACAAATAGACCCAAATATTTGGATCCAAGTTTTCGATTAAAACTATTGGCCGAAAGTGTTTTGCCCGAATGACATTAATTAGGCAACATACTAGTTGAGGTTAAGGTAATTTCATGAGTCCTTTTTAGGTTTTAGCTTTCTTTCATGTCAATGTCAATGGTGACAAGTGAAAAACAGCTAGCCTATGGAGCCTGGCATTCGGTGATAGACATCCATTTCCATTGTTTCAGCATTTAGCTAGGGAAGGCATATATTGGATTTTATTTTAATTTATATTATTTAATAATTACAATAAGAGAGTGGGAATCTGAACAGTAAAATATCAAGAAGTACTAACAGTTTAAACAGCAAGACTCTTGATATATACCGGAATTTAGTATTAGAGTTTCTACTTTCATTCTCTCTTAATGAAAGCATCCATTGATAATTACATTATCATCTATATATATGATTATTACTTGTTGAATTTATTGGACTATCTAATTTTGTGAGGTAGCTACAGCCCACAGTAGTAGAATCCGAAAGCCACACCCATCATTTTTAGGTGGCATGACATAGATTAATAATGTTATAGATTATGATAGTTTCTTTGAAGAATATATTCACTTGTTACACTAGTTATACAGGATGGGACAAATATAAGGAACAAAACAGACTCCATTCTACGAGGTTTCACACATTGGCAAAAAGAATTAATATCCAAAGGAAATCAAATGCAAACTCAACTCCTCCACTTAAGTGCACCTTAACTTTCATTGAGCATAGGTTGAAAGGAATGAGAGTATATATGAGACATACAACTGGTGCAAATTCTTGTACATAAAATTTTTCATTCTTGGTATTTCTTAACCAGGTTTGCTATTAGAATGTACGCCCAACCTCACAATTTTTATTTTATTTTTATTCTTTTAGAATCAACCTGACAAATTAATTGGTTTTTGCTTTGCTTCCGTTCATGCTTGGTAGGGTTTGGCTCGTTAGCACTGTACAATGTTTGAGACGAGTACATGCACGCCATGTGAATGTGGCTTTTGGCGCCCACAATATAGACAATTGCTGGTACCTCAGAAAAGCTGGTACCCCTGAAAGCATGATGTAGTTACTTTTTTTTGTTTTCTGATTGCTAAAAAAAAAACTTCTCACGTGTGTCTATAATTCCAGCCTATTTGATCCTGACAATGCACGGTTTGAGACCACTCGAGCAATATGGGTATGCCACTAATTGTACCCATAATTCTTAAACTCGCAGATATGATGAGTCACATAGAGACGGCTTAATGTATTTGGGGGTCTAAGGCAAAAACTAAAATTGAGGCCTTTTATATGTTTAAATATGATTTTTTAAAAATTTAAATTCAATTATCTTATTTTAGGTGCAAAATTACTACTAATTAATATGAACCATGTAGATTTTTTTTTGAAAGTCTATAGACAAAAAAATTGACAAAACTTTTCACATCTATTGACATGGCAGATTGATAATTTGATAGTGGTAAGTAAAAAAGTGATGTTAGTGGTGGACTTAGATAAAAACTAGTAAAAGTTTGTCAACTCAACTTGTGAAAAATGTTGTGATTTTCTTTTTTGTATTGCTCTTTTTTTTTTTAGAAGCTATATTCATAATATTTTCATAACAAATCTTAGGTGTTAATTTGTTATTGGTTCTAATTTGAACTTACCATTGAAATTAATTTTTTATCATCAATAATACCGTGTAACAACCTATCTCTTAGGATTTATTTTGAAAGTGTTGTGAAAAATGTTGTGAACGTAACATTTTTTTTCATTTGATAAAAAAATATTATTTTATTCATTGACTAATATTTGGACTTAACTAATACTATTATAATATTTAAAAAAACCTCTATTGATTAAAATTTGGGAGCCTTTTTTTCTACTTGGGGCCTTAGGCGACCGCATCGGTTGCTTTATATATAGAGCCGGCACTGGAGTCACAAGAGTTTCTTGCCACTAAGCAATGTCTTAAGCTTTGAGTAATGCATAATGTTGTTACTTGTAATGTGTTACTCAGTGATCACATTTTTACACCTTTGAATCGGTTTAATTGGTTCCCATAACAAATTACAACTGGTGGCTATATATCATAGTTCTTAGAACCGGACCGGACCGGAAGGTCGGACCGTGAAAACTGTGAACCGTGATGAAAACTGATTTTTTAAGCATAAAGAACCGGGCATATGTGGCAATTCCGTGAACCCCTAAAACCGGGGTTGGACCGTACGAACCGGTCAAGAACCGTGCGGTCCAACCCCTTAGCAATTTTTTTTTTTATATAAAAACAACTTAACACAATTTTATTCTACTTAATTAAATTATCCATCTCTTACAAGGAATAAACAAAATTATAATTAAAATCCTTCAAAGATATTCAACTTTACTTCAAAAATTAATCATAAATTTTAATATTTTCATGGTTATTATTTTATTTTATTAACTTTCTTATTTAATTATTAAATATATGCTTGAAAATCATTAAATTTTCCTCACATATATAGATATATTAGTCAATTTTGCTAGTTTTATAAATTTAATATCTATATTTAGGCTTTAATTAATTATTAAATTAATTATGACGTCATCACGGTTCGACCATGGTTCGACCTCGGTTCGACCTCAAAAACCTTAAACCTCTCCCTTTTACGGTTCAATGAACGGTCCGGGTCTAAAAACCTTGCTATATATGTCAAACTAAGGATAAGCTTTAATTGACTTGTTATAAACTGTTTCCCAGTTTGTTTTTCTTCATCTTATCCAAGAATAGTTGAGGCACTACAAGATATATAATAATATAATATAATTCATTCATAATTCATAGTTAGGTTAAAAGTCATGACTGTATTTGTCTAGCTTTGAATCATTGCAACTCGAAGTTTATAGTCCGACATATGTTATGATTTGTCAATTGAGTAATTAGAATTTTGTGGCGATCGTGATTCGTGAGAGGTATCCTTTGAAGAATTAGAAGGACAATTGTACATCAACCCTCTAATTACTGTATCATTTGTTTTTATTTATCCATGGAAAGTTTATTGATTATATGAGTTATTGTATTAAGTAATAGGAGATGCCATCTTGCATCAATTTAAACTCTGAAGACTTCCAGTACTATTCATTTTATCTAAAATATGTGATACAACAAGTAATTAACAACTTTACTAACTGTGTCAATTGACACTTTCAACATATTTCATTTATACAAGTTAGTCTAGTCCGTAGTGTGTGTGTGTATATATATATATATCTGTCTTTCATTTTTATTGTTGATTTTATAAATCTCTTCTTTACTTCCTTATTTAGGTTGTCTTGCAATTTGACTTTCACTCAGTAACATTTTTTTTTTTTTTTTGTTGGATGGACAATTAGTCTCACTAAGAAAATATGAACATGTAAAAGGGTCAAACCTAAAATGTGAAAATATATAGCTCTAGCACCATATTTTCGCTCCTAAAAAAAAAAACTGTATTTTCGCTGTTCCAGATCCAGACACAGTCCTACCAAGAAAAACATAATTGGCCTCCTTGGCTTGAGGACCTTCCGATAATACTGCAGATGATACATGGATATCAACAGTGACAATGCAGACATCCTGACCAATTTGAATCTCAACCAAAGGGATTGTCGTGGAGGCTAGGAAATGTATGGTAAATCAGAGTGTCAAGGAATAGCAAAGAACAATGATAATGTGGGAAGAGAGCATCAAACAAACAAAACTGCAAAAAAAGAAAATGCCAATTTATATGCTGATTGGAGACATATATAATAAGAAGAAGGAATCAATTTTGAATGAAATCACAAATAAGAAACGACCATTTTTTTTTCTATATATTCAACTAAAACACACACACAAAGGAACATGCCAATGGTATCTCTCGTCAACTCTAAAAGAAAAATGTCAATGCTCTATCCCTCTCTTTCCCTGTTTGTGTTTTTGTAACAGGGTGATTGTGTGAAAGATGAAATGGTACGAAAGGACTTTGCGTAATGCTTTAACAATAATGGGCCATCTCCATGTGAGATAGACCACAATTTGGCGAGCAAACAAGGGCGACATTGGGACATAGATAAATAATTGTCATGAAACTTTTCTTGGTGTGAATTGTGTGATGTGTGTGAAAGTGTAACATCTGTGTGTCCCTTTTTATAGTGTTTTTTTTATTATTTTTTTTTTTTAGGGACTCAAAAACATCATGGGGTTTCCTCCACAAATTGCAATCCCATGGCAAACTACCAACCCAAGTAATTCCCAATTACACTGTTTTTTTTTTTTTTTTTTAATTTTATATTGAGAATCAAACTCTTTACACATAGTTAAGAAACAAAAGTTCTCCTTTCATTCTTATTTCTATCAATATAGCACATATTTACAAAAGCAGTATATATGGGACTTTTTTTTTTTTTGAGAAGCATATATGGGACTTAATTTCAATGTTGAAAGAATAATGAATAATCGTCCTAAAAAAATAAAAGAAAGAAAACGTGTTACTGTTATTATTGCTAATGCATGACAAATCACATTTACCAGTTGGTGGAATATGTATCTTTGCAAGATTGAAAGCAACAGAAGATTAACAAAAAAAAAAAAAACTAAATGATTGTGACAAGCAGCGGCAACTTCTTAAGAATGATTATGCATTAGTGTTAAGCATATTCTAATTAAGTAGTTAAATGATTAAATTCATTACTAATCTCTTCACACTTGTTATGCACATAATTAGGGACTCTCTTTTTTTTTTTTTTTAATATAAAAAATATAGTGTTTTAAGTTATAACCGGAAGTAAGTAGTAACTACTTAATTTTTTGAAGTTGAGTGGGATTTTTTTTTTTTTTTTTTTTGGTGTAAAACAGCACACAAGCCCAAGTTAAAGACCAAGTTAAAGAGTAAGGATCCTGGGCCTGATGCTTTTTGCTTTAAGGGATTGGATTTGGTTCACCGCAGCTAAATTGGGCTGATTTCGAATCAAGTGGTGCACAAAGCGCGAATTCTACAATACATACATACTAATATACAACGAGCATATACGTATTGAACAGCAAGGAAAAGTAAAGAACGAAATAAAGAAGAAGAAGAAAAAAAAGGAAAATAATGTAAAAGATGTCAGGGGTCCTTAAAATAACGTAAAATACTTCATTATTTTCTTAATTTTTATGATACATCATGCTCAATAGGACATGTTACAAGGTTCAAATAAGTTCAAAAATCACAGACTTAGATGGCTCTTCAGGCCTCTAAAACTTGTGAAGTTTGAATCTCCTTGAATCCAAGTGTGTTCTCTAGTGGTCGTTTGAGGATTCCAGACGCTGTTTTCCCTCTCTTTCTCTCTGTTTTGTATTCTGACAGAGTTTTCTCAAGTATTTTTACTCTAATTCACTGTTGCTGAATGTCTTTCACTGTTGGCTGCTTACCCTTTTATAGTGCCACTCTAGGGTTCCTAGGGTACCATTGATTTCCTCCATTTGCTCTCTTGGGTACCAAAACCAATGTTGTGCCAGCAACATTGGTGGTTGTTCCCTTTCTTATTCTTCATTATATTCTTCTTTTGAGATTCCTTCTTCAAAAGTCTCTAGCTGACTTTCTTGTTCTGGAGAGTCCTAAAAGGCTAACCTTTGGTCTTTCCTTCTCCAAGGCTTCTAGATTCCATTTTTTCAGACACAACTTTTGACTGCTTTCTCTTTTGTCATTTTTTCTAAGTGAGTTGATTCCTTTCTACCATGCTGAAAGATCCCCAACCACCTTCTTTGGTGGTTTTTCTTCCTAGGTTCCCCGAGATACCAGACCCTTACTCATGGGTTGTTGGTTTCCAAGCCTTCTAATTCATTTTTTGCATCATTGGGCGGCTAATAGGGACATATATGTTCTGGTTTCCTGTGTTTCTTAGCATGCCCCCTTAAACTGTCTTAATCCCAGTCTGGCCGTGCTACATGTCTCGAGTATCCCAGGCTCTTGGGAATCCCTAAGTATCCTGGCCCAGTTCCTTTCCTAGGTTCCCGACAATTTTTCTGGCCTTTTGAGGGCTGGGCTGGGCCTTCTCTTTCCTTTGTTTTTAGGAGGTCTAGGACTTGCCCATTCATGGATTTGGGTCCCTCCTTATGGACTCTTAACGGGTTTGGACCTCTCCTCCTTTATCTTTATTGGAAGCTCAAATGTTTTACTTTCCTGAATTTCAATCCTTTGCGTTGCTTTGGGCCTTGGTGCAATATTGTGATTTTTTGGATTTCGACAGAAGTTTATATATAAATGTTAAATTTATCGATTTACTTTTAAATCCTTAAATTTCCTTCTTGTATATTTTTCAATTAGATAATAGGGAGGGTTATCCATATTTCTCTTTGAAGTTAAATATTTTCTTCTCACAAAATAAAAAAAAAAAAAAAAAAAAAGTTAAATATTTCACCTACTAGTCAATCAATCTAAGTCTTTAACAAGAAATTCGCTTACATAAGCCAATAGAACCAACCAATTTAGCTATAGGAATACCAATTTACCACCAAATTCTTGTTCTTATTAAGAAAACACAAGGCAACAATAAATGCAATTTTACTTTAAATGGGCAAGTTAAAAGGATTCCAAACATAAAAAAAATAATAAATAAATAAATAAAAAGAAGGGGGGACTTAATTATTTTGCATTTTTATGTCTGTTAGAGGAGTTGTTGGAAGGGTGTGAGAGACAGAAAGAAAAAGAGAATAAATCATATTGAAGAAAAAATGTTGTCAAGCATAATGAAGAAATATTGTTGTTCGACCTATCACCAACGTTTACAATTGTAGCTAATCCTATGGTTGTATTACTCACACTACTAGTAGGATGGTGATTAAGATGATGGTTTTATAAGTACATCTTACTAAAAGTTTGGCCCACTTGAATATAATTCATTAACACCCCTTCAAGCTCAAACTCAAACTTAAAATGAAATTTTGAGTTTGGAATGTAAAAATAAAATGTCAACACCGAGCAACAATTGTAACAATTTTCTGACATCAAAAATCAAATATGCTCTTCCACCCTAACAAACACCTCCCTTCTTTTTTATTTTTTGACTAGTAATAAATACTTTTAATTTTTATTCTTTTTTCCTAACTAGTAGTAACTACTTCCTCGAACACTCTGTAGATCAATGCGAATCATGGCTGTACAAAACAACGTTAACGTTGTATGATGGCAGTAGCTAGCTTTCATTGTCACCAGAGAACTTCATGGTGATGGTGGTCACACACATAATGGTTCATGCTTCCATATATGTTATGCCAATTATTCCTTAGGTCACGTTTGGTGGAGGTACGAACTGTGGGTCAAGCCGCAATTCCTTCTTAGTTAATTTATACATGTGTATCACGAGTAATGAATATGGATAAGCTGAAACATGTTCTTTATTATTAATAATAAATAAATAAATAAAAATGCACGAAATAGAATAATGTCCCATTAGGTATAAGGACTGCTGGTACGAAAGGGAAAACAAAACAAAAAAACAAAAAAGGGACTACATGATACCCATACCATACATGCCCCTTTCTTGTTAGGTTAGATTCATCTCCTTCGCTATTTACTTTTCCAGCTAGAGAGCGCACTGCATGTGCTACGTACACCAAAGAATATGTGCCTCCAGACTTTGTGGGAATTTAACGAAGACATGCATCATGTATGGTGTCACTCCACCATAATTTGGGGCCTTATATAATTAAATACCAATTAAATAAATTTATTTGATATTAGTGAAACTAAGTTTAATTTAATGAATTAAACTAATAATTTAATGAATTTTTATAAGTTTTGTGGCTCAACTGGTTGGTGTCTAAAAGAGAAATTTAGGGTTCAAATTCATCCTCTCGTACATTGTAACTATCGAGAAGAAATATTAATGGAGGCAAGTCATTGGTGCATGGCTTTGTGCTGGTAATTCCATGAAGATTTTTCGGTTCTGAAAATCGTGTAAACCATGCGCAAAATGTGGTCGTGAAATCAACATTGTGGAAATAAAACCAAACACGCCCTAGCTAGTTGCAAGCATATTTGATATTTGAAGGATCGATATTAAACCGTTTAACTTAAACGATATAAGTTAGTGAACATGTGGAAAGGATATGTGGTGGTGCCATTCTGATGAAATTTAGCATGAGAATGAGGTGTATGATGGAGAGACTCTAATTTGCATGTTTAGGATGAGAAAAAAAGAGATATATAGGGAGGATTTTGCAAGAGACGTGATTGACTGATTGTTGTTTGGCATTAAATGGATATCAAACAGAGAAAAAACGCCAAGAGGGGCCTTCAATTCACATGGGCTCATAAGGGAACAGAAACATGTAGACGCCAATGCCACGCCAATCTTCTTATCTTCTCATCTATCTTCAATTCAGTCTTTTCTCTACTCTCTCTCCCACCCAAAAATTAAAAAAGCCTTGACAGTTCCACCTCTCGCTCTCATTGTTTTTGTTTAAATTCACAGTTCAATTCAATGTCCAAAATGCCTTATCATCGTGTGTGTCTTAATTACTTGACCACATCCAGAGAAAGGAAAAACAAATTAATACATGTTGATTATCTATATGTATATATAAACCTCACTTATGGACTTTAAGAAAGTTATTTTTTTTAATTAAAAGTAACATATATGGATGGATTATGAGGTATATGATACTTTATTTTTCTTGGTTTGAATTGTTGGGGTTGCACTCGATTAAAAGCAACATATATAGATGGATTATACAATAATTCTAATCATTTTCTTAGTTGAAGAGTTGTGCGGTTGGTGTTGAGGGAGAGATGTTGTGAGGTTGATTATTTGTATATATGGTGATGGTGTTATGGGCAGGGATATTTTGGTAATGTAAATGGAGAGTGAAAATATCTAAGTGACGTGCCGATTTCGACATGCAAGTAGTCACTACCGCCGAGTCGACGCTGTCGTTTTAGGGGGGCCAGGAAGTTTTGGAAACTTTGAAGTAATCCCACGGCACCGAGTCCGAGCACCTTGGCCATCCAAGTCCATACAAAGTATATATCACAAAGTCATCATGGAAGAAGTTCATAAGTGTGAAAGTTACTCGTTGATGTATATACACATTTTTGTTATGATTTCATAACCATTATATGTACGGTCCACATTCACAGAAAGCCGAAATGGTTCGGAATTAGACAACCACTTAAAATGAACTAGTATCTAATTAATTTGTTCAAGTTTCTGAATTGTTATATTCGACTTTGCGATGATAACATATGTGACGACCACTTATTTAGTTTCCAATTGAGAGCAAAGGCACGAGTAGTCAAGTAGAGCCCACTTCCTTATAAAGTGCTACATGTACATATCAAACAAGTGAAGGATAATTTGTTTAAAGAATATTGAGAAAAATTATTGTCACTTTGGATGGGATGTGAAACATGTTTGCATTATTTCATTTATATTGTTTATATATGGTAGGTGATGTAACGGTACCAAAGAACAATTCTAACAGCTTCATGATGATGGAAAGGTTGCAATTCTACTCTCTATTACTACTAAGGCTAATAGGTAGCAGTTCCGGAGTTTCTAGATTATGATATAATAAATGTATATTGGGGGTTCAAGTGATAATATAGAAATAATAATACTTTTTATGGTGCTTCATATTCGTGGTTGGAAACCATTTTTTCCATTCCCACTAAAACAAAATGTATATTTTGTTGGCACATATATATGTTGAGATCAAATTGTCAATGGCTAAATATATATCACCAGTCAGACTTTAGGTGGATTGGTGTCCCCCTAAATATTAGTGTGTTTGAGATTAGGGGAGGTCACGGGTTCCAAGATCAAACTACGGGCCAGGGCAACAATTGGTAAATAACTGGACAATACATAAGTTAAGTTCTTTATATCAAGTGTGTTGAATTTGTTTAAGAAAATTGTCAAATCAATTACATGTGAAGGTTGCTAATTAAAAAAATCAATTTATTTTAATGATTTTTTAAAATTTGATTCAAAATATATGATTTATAATTATAATGACATCTTAACTAGTTTTAAATTGTTCATGATATATAATAAAGTTTCATTAAGTTTAAATATTATTATTACTATATCTTGTAACTCCATGCATATGCATAGATGAATTTGTTTAAGAAAATTGTCAAATCAATTAGATGTGAAGGTTGCTAATTAAAAAAATCAATTTATTTTAATGATTTTTTAAAATTTGATTCATAATATATGATTTATAATTATAATGACATCTTAACTAGTTTTAAATTGTTCATGATATATAATAAAGTTTCATTAAGTTTAAATATTATTATTACTATAACTTGTAACTCCATGCATATGCATAGATAGTGGATACACTTAAAGATATATAATAAGATGCACAGTATAATTCATATATATATATATATATATATATAATTTAAATACTATTGAATATTATTGATTGTCATTCTTATATTTTGTTAACTCTTTAAAAAGTCTTGTAAGAATATTATTAGGTATAAAATATAAATTGTTCATTTTTTTTTTATTACTTCTTAATTTTTGTTATCGTGAAGCACTTTTTTTTTTTTCAATTCATTTATTTTAAACTTTTTGTTTTTTGTATTCAATAACTCACTTTGATGAATATTTATGATGTGATCTCACATTTGAATCTAAAATTAGAAAATAAAACTCTTTCTAAAAATAAATAATTTAGGACACTTAGCGCAAAATTTAACTCTAATTTAAAATTTTAATTGAATTTTCTCTGAGTTTTACCTATATATATATATATATATATTCTTATTTTTTAAGTGAACTTTCACTGTTTCACATATTTCCCCCAATTGGTTGGTTAATGGTTTATAGTTTACCTATTGGCATAAGCAAAACCTTGTCCCTAAAAAAACCTAACCTACAAAATTTAAGTATTGGTCCCTTTTTTTTCTTTTTTCTTTTTTTTGTCTTCCTTGCAGTTCTAATTATTTCTATCATTTCTTTCCTCGGGTGGAAGATCGATGAGTGTTTGGAGGGATTTGATCATGGACCTTCGCGAAATGCCACATCAAAGCTAGATTTCGAGTTTTAAATGGGCTTAGAGAAGTAACTTTTTTTTTTTTCCCGTGAATGGGCTTTGAGAAGCACTTGGTAATAATAAAAGGCCTTTCAGAGTTTTCCCTCTACCCGACCCAAAAAAAAAAGAAAAAAGAGAAGGTATTCCCATTTCCCATGTTAAAAATGGTTATTTAGCCGGCAATAATATTCAAGAGAACCATGGCATTTTCAGAATCATCAGGGCCCGGCCCTAGACATTCTGGGCTTAAGGCTAATGCGACAACTAAGATGAGATTTTTTTTTTTTTTTTTTTTTGTATTTATGTATTAATTAAATTAATATTTTTATATTATAATATATTTAATTTAAAATCTATTTTTCTTACTATTTGATATGTAAATTGACAAATTAAATTTTTGTATTCAAGTTCTTCTAACATCTCTTTTCCAATTGATAATATAGTTAATCCACTTTTTTTTTTTTGGACATTGTCAATCTTAAATATAATTTTATTAATTTTAATTTTGAAAATTTTCTTTCTATAGAAGCAACTGTAATAGGTACCATTAGTAAAATTTTATAAGCAATGCACGTATTTAGAAATAATTCCAAGCATTTTTTTTAGTTACAAGTTTTTGTTTTTTGGATTGGAGTTTTCTTCCTTTTTTTTTCTTTTTTTTTCTTCTTTTGCTTTAGTCTTAGTGTAGTTTGTGACACTATAGTATAGTACTACTATTCTACTAATGCACAAGAAAAGTTACAAAATTGATACTCTCTCTAACCAAAAATAATATAAAAACGTAAGATTTAAAAAAATAATATTAAAAAATAAAACTCCACAAGGCCCAAAAGTAAGCCCATGGCCACTAGTCATAGGGTCCATTTGGTTGGGAGGATGAAAAAGTGAGAAGATAGAAAATAAAGAGTGGATAGAAAAATAAGAGGATAGAAAATATTTTATTTTTTTTCATTTGTATTTGGTTGGAAGGGTGGAAAAGTGGAGGGATTGAAAACTTTTTTGTTTGATTGAGAAGAAAAGTAAGATGATAGAAAATATAATTTATATGAATTGACTCATATGCCCTTATTAAAAAAATTATCTAGTTAAAAAAACAAACAATAAATAAATGAAACAACAATCACACTAAGTTTATTAAAACAAAGATCATGCAAAAAAAAAAAAAAAAAAAGCTCAACCAAGCAAAAAAAAACCAATCATGCTCACTTAAAAAAAAAAAAAAAAAATCATGCCCAAAATTTTTTTTTTTTAAACGAATTGGAGTTAGTAACAAAGGCCACGCCCACATCCAGTAGATTTTTTTTTTTATAAAAGGAATAGGAAACAAAGGTAGGCACATACACACAATGGGCTTGAATGGGCATTTTTATCCAAAAAGTTTTGCACAATTTTCTCTCGAATTTTTTTCCCAATTTGGGGAGATAGTATTTTGGTGGGCCAGGAGAGAAAACTCCTTGACCCCACCAAAATTCTCTCTCCCTCCCTCCTTTCAACCAAATATCTCTCCATTTTCTCTCCTATTTTTTTTTTCATTTTTTTATTTCATCCTCCCTATTTCACTTCTAACCAAACACACTCTTATTATCCACCCACGAGAGAATGAAATAAAACAAAAACAACGCACACTGCATCAGGAGAGGAAAACTCAAATAAGAAATAGTTACAGGCAGATTGATACCGAAAAAGTATCTTATGAGACACTTTTTCCATGTCAGCATCTTGTTTGGCGAGTCTTCTCAATCAAAATTGGACATGTGTACCACCTTAAAGTACCATAATACCTTCACAAATTTCAGTAGCCCGCCCAACTCTCCCAATTCGCTTCATTACGTGATTTTGATTATAGTATTGTTAAACATTTTAAGATTTTTGATAATGGGTATGAAACCCAGTTAGGTGTGCGTTGGTCGATGACCAAGAACCGGCTGGTGGCCGGAGGCAACTCTTTCTTTTTTATGGATTTTGTGAGTTTGGGTTGGTGACTAGTGAGACAGACTATTCAAAACTTGGATGTGGATAAGTTACTAGAAACCTGAGATAGCGAAAGACTCCAAATCACTGAGCTAAGGCAGTAAGGTTGGCTAAGCAAGATTCGGCTTACAACAAGTAATTATTGATAATGACTCAAAAGTATGCATGAAGCCTCTTGTGTTCCCATGTAAGAGCTTCCAGTGTGACCTTGAGTTATTGCTAGAACATCACAAGTATTACTGCAAAGAATTACTTCAGTGCTCATTTTTTTGGGCAAATTGAAACATGTTGATTTTACCATTGTTGAACATTTTAAGATTTTTTATAATGGGTAGAAACCCAGTTGGGTGTGCGTGTGTCAATAACCAAGTACCAGCGGATGGCCGGAGGCAACTCTTTCTTTTTTTCTGGATTATGTGAGTTTGGGTTGGTGAAGTTTGACGTTATTTGGGTTACAATATTATGTTTGTCTCTTGCTATGTCATAAGATTTAAGGAGAAACACAAAGTTGTTGTCTTAGTCACAAATTCATTCAAATTTCACACTCAGAATAAAGAGAAAATACAATAAGACATAAAATTGCTTTTTTTTTTTTGAGAATGACATAAAATTGCTTTAGTTGGGTGCGCTTGGAAAACAAATACTACTTACCAATGAGCCGTAATTTTGAAGACAGATAGTGCTTCCTTGCATTCAAGCATATTTTCAATAAAATATATGATGTAGATATCCTCTCCAAAAATTATATAATAAACATATCACCCTTTAATCCTACACTATAGACATTAATCTCGCCTATAATTTCTTCCTTCAATTTTGGGTTGAACCAGTGTGTACCATTTTGGACTTAATAGAAAGAACTTGATCTTGGAATCATGGTTGAAGTTTAGCATTGCAAGTGATTTAGTTTTACTCAAAACTGACCTCACTAAAGTCTTTTTTTTTTCAACCTTAGTTTTGAAATTTTGGATTCTGAAAATTTTTCTATTTTGATTGTTTAACTTTCAATGTTGTCTACTATTGTATAGGCTACTTGTAAGATTGGCGTCCAACTTCAAACGTGGACCTTCATGTTATGATTGCACTGTTAGCAACAACTACAATTTTGTGGACTAAGGGTAAAGTTCTAGTTGCTCAAAAGCTATCATTGAATGTTTAAAGTCTATTTGTTTAACATAGCTTGATGACATTAAGAAGGAAATTGTTGGAAAGCTTTTTCCCTTTTAGAGCAGATCTTTTGTATATGATTTTTTTTTTTTTTTTTTTGAGTTAATAAATGATATGTTATCATAGCATAGAATGGTTATTCATGTACAAGTTTGTGAAATGACTTCTCACTTGTAATACATCATGACAAATGGATTTTGTATTGAATAAATTTAATAGCTTTTGGGCAATATCACTTATAATGTCTGCACATTAAATGTTCTCTCTTCTCATTCTGGATTTCTGTAATGTTCATTGAATTGTGGCCTTAATCTTTAGCAATTTTCACCTCTTTATATTTTAAAAAGGCATGTAAATACAATTGACACTAGTATATTTGGGTGTAAGGACATAAGTTTGGCCTTATTAAAACGTTGACAATGGCAATGATGATAGAAACATGAATTGAAAATTTATCTTAAAGCTAGAATGTAGTTATAACTAAAACTAGTTGCTAACGCGTGCAATGCACAGGAAAATTACTGAAAATGAAATCTAATGAATGAAAAGCAATTATGCAAAATACCATTTAAATTAAAAGACAAATATTAGTAAATGTTGTTATTTTTAGCTGTTTGTGTTACATCTAGAGTTTCATATCTAAGTTACTACAATACTACCTGTAACAACTGAAGCTCACAATATAAGTATATTATATGAGGCCAAAACTTATATTATCTTCAAGCTCCCCTTAGCCTTACAAAGTCCCTAACAAAAATATTTTTGTATTGAATTTGATTTCAGTGGACTTATTCACAATTATTTGAATTAAACCTCACAAATTAGAAAGAAAAAATAAATAACATTACAACATTGTAGCTGATTAATATACAAATAAACTACCAATATAACATGGTAAATCACTATTAGTAATTTAGAAAGGAAAAATTAAAAAAATTAAAGTTGTTACCCATTTAACCTAAAACTTTTCATATTCTAAAGTTGTCAAACACCTATTAACAAATAACTATTGATATAAAATATTCAGTAATTACTTCAATACCGCAAGTTGTTCATGCCGTAAAAAATTTGAGAGAATAACACAGCAAGCATCTTAAACTCTTTCTTGCTTGGATCCTACAAAACAATATATATATATAGTGATGAAGACAGAACATGCCAATAAAGAGACAACCAATTACGATAGTGTTCATTCTCAAAACAAAATTACGATAGTGTTGGAGGCAGAGTAAAATATTAAAAAAAACTAAAGAAGCAAGCGGTTTGGCTAGCATACCAGCTAGTTAATTTATATCAAAATACATAAAAATCTTACAATCAAATAGAATCTATAAGTAAATAAATACACGTGGTACAATCAGATAAGTAAAAAGTTTGTCAAGATGATCAAGTTTGGCAATGAAGAAGACACAGCAACCATTGATGAGGGTAATCTCTATCTTAAACTTGTGATAATGATGAAGATGCAACAACTACTAATTATGCAAATTTAGCATAATCTTATTTTGATTCAACTACAACAAAAATGACGATAATTACCATAAAAAGATTATATCAAAAAACAATCTTTTATGATATAGCCAAGAGTACAACCAAAGCTAATAGAAGGAATTTTAAATCGATTTCAATGATAAAGGAGGGATTCACTTAAATGAGGAGACCAAGAAAAAAGGAGAAGTATCATGTTTTGAGTATAGTAATGAATTTTTAAACTCTATAATTCAATTTGCTAACTACTAAAATACCTTAGCAAATTGAATTTCTACAGGCACGGATTACATCATTCAATTGAATTTCTGCAGGCATAGATACTACTAGAACTCTATCATTCAATTTTCTAACAACTAAAACTCTATCACATGGATTACACAATATAAACCAATAATGTTACTGTCTCAAACATTAAAAAAAAAAAATCAATTTTAAACATAGAAACAAACAATCATATATCAATACAAATACCCAACCTAAATACATAAAAACTCATATGTGACCCACAACACAAAAGAGGTAGTAACAAAATTAAAAAAGAAAAAACAACATCAATAAAAAAGAACAACGCTATTAATCTAATCCTTACATTGAACTATTATGCAAGCAGCCACAAGAATAGAGATCAAGAGCAACTGGGATTTAGAAATACCTAAACTAAATCATCCAGCTTTTTAGTATTAATATAGTGTGAGGAAATGAAGAGATGAAGGAGTTAGAAAGCCAAAGTCTGGCGTTAGGAAGCTAAAGGGTTGTCATTTGAGATTGTAACCGTAGAACACAAAGAGTTGCTGTTTAAAATTGTAACCATGGAACACAAAGGGTTGCCATCTAAAATTGTAACCATGGAACACAAAGGGTTGGGAATTATTTTCTTTTTATTAGGATTTTTAAATTTAAGAAAACTAATTTTAAATTGTAGGACAAATTCAGGAAAAAGAATGGTAATGACATGGCAGCTGATGTGGCTTAACCTGAGCGTAGCAACATTAAATGCTACACTTCAGCTTTTAGTAATATATAGATTCTTTTGTTCAAGAGAAAACATTCTATCAGGAGCTAGCATAAAACCAGTGTTTTACGCCAGCCAATAAAAAATCGCCACGCGGAAAACACTAAGTTCACACTTAAACCCCTCTCCAAACATAAGGAAGAAAGAAAACCAGCCCTCAGACAAAAGGTCAGGCCTTCACCTCTGCTTCCTTCACGACGAACCTCCACCACCGCTACACAGATCGCCGAAGTAGAACAATTTCAAAGAAGAAAAAGGTCTCGCCATGCCCTCTACTTCCTCCTCTGGGGTTGTGCCATCCTTTGCTTGCCCAAACCTCCACCACACCACACACCGGAGCTCACTGCCACAGAGTTCGTCGGAGCTGTGCGTGGAGCTTGGAAACAAACCAGAGCCGCCGTGAGCCACGATCCAAAGGTTTGTTTTTCATGATTTTCCCTTTTCCCCAATTTGGATTTCGAATTGGGTGTTTGGATTTTTTGTTTACTTCATTGGAAAGTTTCAAATTTTGAGCATTTCCTTTTTGATGAGAACGGAGGGTGAGTGTATGTTCATATCTTGTATTGTTCTAATGAAAGATGTTGTGTTGGCTTTTGATATGATCTGGGGTTTGTTTGGTTTTTGAACTAGGGATGTTTGATTGATTTGATTAAGTTAGATTGACTGTTAGATAAATTGGCTTTAAATGTACAATGTGATGGGATTGAGTTTGGAAATGATAATTGAATACTGAATTGGAACTTGCTGTGAAGAAGTTGACAATTATGTTGAAAGTTTCAAAATTTGTTTTACTTTTTCACAAGTGGGTTATTGTTGGGTTGCTATAGTTGTATTATGCTTGTAAGATTATTGATATTGTGTTTTTTTTTTTTTAATTTCTTTTGTTGTGGTTTGAACTGGGTAAATTTTGGTTTTTGAAGTTTATGTTGGATTGCTGGAGTTTTTTTTTTTTTTTTTTTTGTATGTATATGCATATGTGTATGTGGGTTTTTGAATTATTTTGATGGGTTTTTCTGTTTTCTAATTGCTTTTTGATTTTTGTACGTAGAGGCTACTACAAAAACTTCAGTTGAAGGTTTATTTGCTGCTGGAGATGTACAGGTAATCCTTTCTAGAATTAGCTTTTTTATTTCTTCAGTTTTCAATTGGTCCTGGACCTATCAAGACTTATTGTGTCGATTCACATACCTTACCTAAGACTCTGGTCCAAATGTTGCAACAATTCAACTAGTGGTCATCTTATTGGTTCGGAGATTGTATTGATTATATATGTTATGTCTAATAATACTGTTGTCGTTATTGTTTTAGTATTTGGAATACTCATTTGTTGTTCCAATTCATTGTAATGAATAGGTGTGACATAGGTTCTAATTTTTAATTTTGTGGTTTTGTTATGCATTTGCTTTAGTGTTACTTTATATGGTTGTATATTCAGTATTGTCTAAGATAACCATTTCTTTAGGCTTTGAATAAGAATTGCAGTCTATTTATTTGTTTAGTCATTGAACAATTTGTCAACTGAATTAGATGTAAACAATGGGTACCATTCTATAGGCCTAAAATTAAATTGGAAATCAATTACTACATGTTGGATTGGAAGTAATATATAGAATGAAGTTGTTTAAGTATTGTATCTACTAGATTGTTTATGCTGTCCTGTTTGTTGTGTATGGCTCTTCTATGGCAGCTTAATGCTCAAGTCCATGGCATAAGGTATAGGAGATGACTATCATTTAACATAGATTAGGCAAAATTTTCTGCTTGACTGAATTGAATATGAATTTTTTTTTTTTGGGGTTGGTAGTTATCTAACCCATTTGTTGAAGATTCAAAAGAATGTTACTTCTTGTATGATAGGATTTCTGAATTGTTTGATTTCTTTTATAAAAAGAAAAAAAAAATTGCTTCTAATTTATATTAGAGAAAGGGAATGTAAGTAAAATGTTTCCTATATATATTTCTTTCAATTTTTCATGTTTTTTTAATTTTCAGTTTGTGTTTCCTTCTTTTTTTTTTTTTTTTTTTTTTTTTTTTTTTTTTTTTTTTGTAACCTTCACATAAAGTTTTGGATTTGCTTTTTTTGGGATCTTGTTCAATTAGTAATCCAACATTGAAAAGTTATATATTTTTAGTCTCTATATTAGTTCAACCATGAAATGAAATTAATTAAATGAGAATCTTGCAGGCTATTTATTTGTTTAGTCATAGCCTTGTCAGTTTGTCAACTAAATTAGATGTAAACAATGGGTTGGAAGCAATATATTGAATGAAGTTGTTTAAGCATTGTACCACTAGGTTGTTTATGCTATCCTATTTGTTGTGTATGGCTTTTCTATGGCAGCTTAATTCTCAAGTCCATGGCATCTAATGGTTCCCTCCCCTTATTCCTTAGTTCTCTCCCTATTTGTAATTAATTTCTTCTTTCTTCTTTTTTGCTTTCTTTTTAATTTTTTGGACTGCTTTGTGCTCTTTACATAAGGTAGATTTTTATATGTACATCTTTCTTGCTAATTATATATATGATGTCCTGTTTGTTGTGTATGTCTCTTGTGCTCTTTGCATAAGGTAGATTTTTAAAAAAAATTGTGTGTTTGATCCATAAAAGATTCCGATAAAGATGATGAACTCAATAGAAGATAAAATATGTTTTAGCAAATTTGTTTAGATGCATGACTGGCTATTTTAGTACATCTAATGCTAAATTTGCTATATGGTTCATTGGTGTCTTTAAAAGAACTTTACGTAAATTTTTATTTAATGAATTGGCTAAAAGTTCTCATTTCAATTTCTCAGGATGTGGAAGACCAAAAGCAGCTGGCAAATGTTTGGCAAAGGACTAGAGATCTTGGTGTCTACAGCTATTAAATAGTTCTCTCTTTGGAAATTTATAATCGTTTTGGCTAAGATTACTGCCTGATTTGGAACAAGGTCTGGAGTTTAAACGTGCTGCGAAAAATTCGTGTGTTTTTATGGAGAGCATGCTCCAACTGCCTCCCAACTAAGGAAAATCTTCATTGGTGTCGAGTAAGGGTGGAGACGAGGTGTGGGATTTGCAGTCACCAATTTGAAACTGTAAGCCAACAGATGCATAGGAAACTGAGCTAGCAGGAATTAGAGAAGTGGGTCATTACAGCATGGGCAATATGGAATGCGAGGACTAAATTTTATTTCAAACATTTCCAAACTCATCCAAAGGTGATCCTCGACTTGGCGAAAGGCTTGTGTGAAGAATACCAACATCTTATGGATAGGCACTGAGTGACTTGATGTACCATCTTCTTGAGCTGATGTACTCTTTCTTTTGTCTTTTCGTACTACCATTTACTTGAACCCTGACTTGGATTGGGCCTTGTTTGTATACTGTTTCTACATTAATGAAAGATTTCTATCGTTTTGAACTCCAAAAAAAAAAAAATGAAAAAAAAAAACTAATTATGATTAATATTATGATTGTTAGTAAGATCTATAATGAGCAAAATTTGTTAAATGGTTAGCACCAAAATAATTGGTAAATACATATGGTTCTAGGTACATAACAAGCAAAAGATGGTAACAGAAATAATCATCCTTATAATGTGAGTCATGAATGTGACCATTGGCTTTATGCTGTGTTTCAGTAGTCTTGAGATACTATACTAGTTTTTTGCCCTTATTGGCTTATTGCAAGGCTTATAAACTTAAAGAGTAAAAATAACATCTTAGGCTCTACAGACAGGTCATGAATTTTCAAATAATTCAAGCCAACTAATGCTCCTGTACCATACAAACTAAAATACATCTAAAATAAAACCTGTCACAATATTTTCTATAAGAGTTTCTAATTGAGAATACATTCATCTTGTCACAATTTTTTCTATAGAAGTTTCTAATTGAGAATACATTCACCTGAAATAAAACCTTTCACAATTTTTTTTATAAGAGTTTCTAATTGAGAATACATTCAGCTTAAATAAAACCTGTCATAATTTTTTCTATAAGAGTTTTTAATTGAGAATACATTCATCTAAAATAAAACCTATCACAATTCAATTCATAAAAGATCATATGATTCATTCTCAAAAAAGAAAAGAAAAAGATCATATGATTGACCATACATCTTGAAATAAAATTTGTCACAATTCTTTTGGAAATTTTCTAATTGAGAATACATTCATCTTAAATAAAATCTGTCGTAGTTCAATATACAAAAAAGAGGACCCTACGTTGGGAATACAAAAAAGAAGATGGTTCTATGTCTATCCACCACAATTTAAACATTATATAACCAAAAAATATTTGCTTCCCAATCCATTCTCTTGGACCCAAAACTTGTTTGTAAATCAACTTTTTTGGAATTGTTGTAATGGATCCTACATAAAAGAATGTACAACAAAATACAAAAAATAAAATTAGAATGAACACAGTTAAAAAAAAAAATCAATATATTCTAATTAAACGCTAAGTGGTCATACCGTAAATGATGACTGGTTAAAATGTATATGCATAGTAGATGATGATGTAGAAGGATATGTCACAGTTGGCAAAGAGTCCTAAAGATGATTGACAAATAAGAAAATGAATAAATAACAAAAACATCTATTACAAAACAATTTATACTAAGTAAAAAAATCAAATACATCATACACCTGTACAAAACTTGTGGAGCACAATGTATTTGCTATGACTAATGGGTTCAACCTTGCCATTGAAGACTCCTAATTTTAAAAAGTAAAGGTTTATTTTTGAAAATATCAGCAAATGTATGTATTATCTTGAAACTGAATATATTGTAATTAAATAACCTCAGTTTGACTTTGTTGTTGATGCACTGACTCCCAATGTGGTGTCAAGCTTGTATTTGCAACATCCCTACAAGAAGTAATTTTATAAACCAAAAATTTAAACACTAAATTAATACTACAACTCAACAAGGTCATGTAATTACCTGGAATGTTTATGTGTTGGACAATTGGTTCTCACATGACTCGTTTCTTTGCAAATGCTACATTTTCTCTTCTTTATCAATTGTTTTTCTTTTGGATGTTTTTGTCTCAAATCTTTAGGCATTCCGTTTGATGGAACATGTGGAGGGTCTCGCAAAGTAATTGGAAGATTTGATAATATTTGATTTTATAATGTAGTATTATCAGGACTTTCTAAATCATCAACATCATGAACATCTTGCATGGCTAGAAGCTCCTCATAAACTTTTCATAAAGTTTGTCCAAGATGCTTGTATTGCTTCTCTGATTGTGACCCTACCTCTGCAACTTCCAAAAATTGAAGCGTCGAACTATTTCTCATCATGGTAGAAGAAACTTGAGGCTCCACTTGTACTACATCACTAGATATATCATGTACAATGTGCTTTTTGGCATTAATTGTCCATCTTTCTAAAATATAATGTGATGGAAGAAAGTGCACAAGAGATTTCTTCACAAAAAAAGCTAGGATATGCCTAAAAATAATACCAACAAACTCAAACATATGGCATGTACAAATGGCTTTTGTCTCAATAATATCAAGAGATACTTCATAAAATGGACTCTCTCACATGAGCTACCACATTGTATATCTTCTTCATTCCTTCTTCATGATATTTGGATACCTTGTATCTTTTATTACAAAATAACTCTTCTTGAAATTTCATAAACATCTTTTTTGTATAAACTTTTGCTGCCTCTGCTTCCAACTTATAACATGTTTTCAAAATTGGCAATGAATTTTTTGTCTTTACATCTTGTTCTTTCTCTTTAAGATAACGTGCATTCAAAGCTAGCTCATATTGATATACAAAATCACTTATCGTTTTACTCGAACGAACATAATCTTTAAAAAATTTATTCATGCTTTCACTCCTTTGAGTTGTAGACATCCCGGCACAAAATTAGCTTCGTAAATAAGCTGGAACCCATCTTTCACGCCACATATAAAGATTTCTCAACCAATCATTATCCCGTAATCCATATTTCTCCATAATCTTACTCCATTCTAACTCAAACTCTTCAATAGTGATTGTATCATGGATGCAATGATAAAATTCTTTCTAAAAATGTGGATATTTATTATATACATGGGACAACTGTTCTGGAACTTTCTGTAAAAGATGCCACATACACAATCTATGAGTTGCATTTGGCAATACATTTGCAATTGCCTTAGCCATAGCCTTGTCATCGTCTGTTATAATTGTAGAATGAGGATTTCCAAGCATTGCATTAAGCCAAGTCTTCAACAACCATGTATAAGATTTTACTATTTCATTGACAAGCAAAGCACATCCAAACATCACAGATTGATGATGGTGGTTAACCCCTGTGAAACGAACAAAAGGCATCTTATAACGATTTGTTTGGTATGTAGAGTCAAAGATAACGACATCTCCAAAATATTGGTATGCCATTCTTGACCTAGAATTTGCCTAAAAGTAATTACTCATGCCTATATTCATCAACTTCAATTGCATAAACAAAACCTGGATTTTTACATTGACTCTCAATAAAATATTTGTACATTCCCTGAACATCTCAATCTTGAAGCAACTTTCTTCTTTTACTACCCAAATAATTTTGAATATCAACTGGAATACATCTAACATTATAATCACCACCAGATTATTTACTTAACACAGACATTATCTTGCTCGAGGCTATACCTGACTCATTGAGTGTATCTATAAGATTCTTTTGGGCACTTGTTATCACTCTATGCCCACAAAGCAAACTTGTGCTCTTAGGGGTAAGAAGCTCATGATTATGACCCTCCACAAACTTACATACAATCCATGTATCATCAACTTTCTTTGAACCTATCATTGCTTTGCATCCCACTCTTGTTTCTACACGCTCTAGACCTGTTCTTTCATTGTCTTCATTACATTGACAATGGAATCCTTCCTTCGAACAAACATATTCAATTCCAACCCTTATTTTATCTTTATTCCTTCGAGTATGATTTACTTGTATACTAAAACCCTTTCGCCGTGCATATGCATTATAATATGCACGAGCAGCCTCTAAGTTTTCAAATACCATATCAAGATGTGGTTCTGAATGCCTATTACATGCAAAAGGTTGATTTGAATCATCCAATGACAGGTTTACATTATTTTGATTTGAATCATCCAATGACAGGTCTACATTATTTTGATCTTCGTTTATTTCTGACTCATCTTGTACTAAGTCATCCACCATATCACAAAGTGAGATTGTTTCAAGTTCTTTGTTGTTCGCACTCATATTTTCAATTCAAGTAATTTTATATTTCAATATAACCTATAAAAAACAAAAGAGAAGAAAAATTCATAAGCAACAATTAAGAATAAATTTAAAATTTGTGCTATTACAATAGCCCAATTTGGCAAACTTGTTCTACTACATAAAGCAGCTATCAAATAGCTCCAAGTACATTGGTACATTGGTACATATAGCTCCACTCAATAAACTTTATTACATAAAACAGCTCCAAGTACATCCTTATTTGCACTTTGGTACATATAGAGAGAAAATTGACATTACAAGTAGGAGAAAATTGACATTACAAGTACGAGTAAATTATATTTGAAACTAAAAATATTTTAATAGCTATCAAATAAATGATACTGGCTGTGTCCTAGTGGCTAAAGTTGACAGTGGAGAATTCAATAACCACAGTAAGTAAACTTGTTAGAAAGGCACCTATAAGAAGCAAAATTTTTCTATGTAACAATAAGCCCCTTTATTTTAGAAAATAACTTTACTCTTACAATATCAGAAAATACTCGGAATCTAAGACAACTATTAGTCTATTATAAACTAAAATTAGATCTAACTGAAGAGTATATAAAATAAAAGAGACCAAACCAATTGCAACACAAAGACCCAGTAAGCACTCAAGTGCAATGATATTTATGGTGCAAGCATACCTCATAGAAGCACCAACAATCATAGGCAAAGCACACAATTGAACAGCTCTACGTCGACCAACCCCATCAGCAATCCAACCACTGAGTAGCGCTCCAACAAGGGCACCACCCAGACATGTACTCACAACCAGACCTTCATTAAAATAAATGACAACCTTTTAGATAAGATTGCTAGATGCAAAAATCAGACATCACATTAGAGCGATTAAGGAAAAAGATCAACTCAATGTCACCTTCTGCCAAAGTATTCCCACTAAAACCAAGATCTATAGAAATGCTTTCAAGTGGCTCATTAACTACTCTGGATCAGGTACCAAACAAAAAAAGGCAAAAGTAGAAATTTCAGTTAGTTGCTTCACACTTGAATAACACTCAAAAAGAGAAAAGAAATGGAAGAAAAGACTGAGTTCAAGAAAGAGCACCAACCCTGTACGGTAGCCAAATAAGAAAGAAGATTTAGCAATCCTATCATACAATAAGTAACATTCTCCTAAAACTGGGTTAGGTAACTACCAACCCAAAAAAAAAAAAATCAAATTCAATTTAGTCAAGCAAAATTGTGCATAATCTATGTTCAATGACAATCATCTCCTACACCTTATGCCATGGACTTGAGCATTAAGCTGTCATAGCAGAGCCATACACAACAAACAAGACTGCATAAAGAGATAATGATTTGCATAAAAAAAAAAAATCAAACAGGATAGCATAAAGATATATGAGCAAACATACACATGGTATTCATTAGCAGATAATAGAAACTATGGTCAAAATTTTCCCTGCAAAATTTTCATTGGCAAATAATATTTTCCTAGGTATCAAATCAGCTATTACACTTCATTTTTATCAATGTTTTGTATCTGCAGAACATTTTTTTTTTAGTGAACAATCTAAAATATGAGTACATTAACAGGCTATGAATTTTGGTGCCAGCATTCATATAAAAGTTCCCATTAATAAAAAACTATAATTTCCATTCATTGGTAATTGAAGAAAACATAGAGAGAGCATGCCTTTGCCATGACAGATACAAAAGCTCCAGCAACCCAACATACACATATCAATATTGCACCAAGTAAAACCCACATACACATATGCATATACATACAAAAAAAAACTCCAGCAACCCAACATAAACTTCAAAAACGAAAATTTACCCAGTTCAAACCACAACAAAAGAAATAAAAAAAAAAACACAATATCAATCTTACAAGCATAATACAGCTATAGCAGCCCAACAAAAACCCACTTGTGAAAAAGTAAAACAAATTTTGAAACTTTCAACACAATTGTCAACTTCTTCATGGCAATTTCCAATTCAGTATTCAATTATCATTTCCAAACTCAATCCCATCACATTGTACATCTAAAGCCAATTTATCTAATAGTCAATCTAACTTAATCAAATCAATCAAACATCCCTAATTCAAAAACCAAACAAACCCCAGATCATATCAAAACCCAACACATCATCTTTCATTAGAACAATACAAGATATGAACATACACTCACCCTCCGTTCTCATAAAAAAGGAAATGCTCAAAATTTGAAACTTTTCAATGAAGCAAACAAAAAATCCAAACACCCAATTCGAAATCCAAATTGGGGAAAAGGGAAAATCATGAAAAACAAACCTTTGGATCGTGGCTCATGGCGGTTCCGGTTTGTTTCCAAGCTCCACGCACAGCTTCGGCGAACTCTATGGCGGTGAGCTCCGGTGTGTGGTGTGGTGGAGGTTTGGGCAAGCAAAGGACGGCACAACTCCAGAGGAGGAAGCAGAGGGCATGACGAGAACTCTTTCTTCTTCGAAATCATTCTACTCTAGCGATCTGTGTGGCGGTGGTCGAGGTTCGGCGTGAAGGAAGCAGAGGAAGCAGAGGTGAAGGTGTGAGCTTTTGTCTGAGGGCTAATTTTCTTTCTTTGTTCTATTTGGAGTCTGTTTGGAGAGGGGTTTAAGTGTGAACTTAGTGTTTTCCACATGGCAATTTTTTTATTGGTTGGCGTAAAACACTGGTTTTATGCCAGCTCCTGATAGAATGTTTTCTCTTTGTTCAAATATCCTATTTTGACAGCCAATAAGTATCAATCTCCAAGGGAATGTTAAATGAATTTTTGAGAATGATTTGTTATAACTAGCACTTGTGAACTTTGAACTTTGATTGCTAAACCTTTTAACATGTTTGAATAGTTCATGAGTGCATTACAAATGGTCCGATACTATTCAATACAATCAAATTACACATGAAGGAAAAAAGTGATAAATAAAACCATAAAGACTTTAGTGAAAGAAATTTTCATTCTCACATATATGATAAGTGTTTAGCAAGCAACTATAAGTTGGAATAGTTTTATAAGTCAACTACAAAGTACAAATATTGGACAAAAAACTACTACAAATTGTGCATAATGCTATCTAAGAAAAGTGGCTAGAAGCTGTGCATAAAGCAATCCAAAAAGCGGTTACAAGTTGTGAAAGAAATTTGAACTTTGATTGCTAAACCTTTTAACATGTTTGAATAGTTCATGAGTCCATTACAAATGGTCCAATACTATTTGATACAATCAAATTATACATGAAGGAAAAAAGTGATAAATAAAACCACAAAGACTTTAGTGAAAGAAATTTTTATTCTCACATATATGATAAGTGTTTAGCAAGCAACTATAAGTTTGAATAGTTTTATAAGTCAACTACAAATATTGGACAAAAAGCTACTACAAATTGTGCATAGTGCTATCTAAAAAAAGCGGCTAGAAGCTGTGTATAAAGCTATCCAAAAAATGGTTACAAGTTGTGCATAAAGCCATCCAAAAAGCTGTTTGTTTAGAAAAAAAAAAAAAAAAAAAAAAAAACAAACAAACAAACAAACAAACAAACAAACAAAGACTATCCAACATGCTTCACAAAAAATTATCCAAAAAGTTATCATAGAAGCTATCCAAGATTCTTCAAAATCTTGTATCATCCTTTGGTGTGTTAAAGTCCTACATAAAAATATATATATATATATATATATATATATCATAATAAAAAAATTAAAAAAAAAAAAGCATATGATAAACTTATGTTATAGAAACTTGATTCAATTGTGGCAAAAAGAAGCTTTCTTGAAACATTCTTGAAGAGCTAACCATAGGATAATCACAACACATCTCAAGCGGAAAAAACAGGACTTTAGATTCTTCTTATAAAACGAGGAATAGAAATAGAATTAAAATTAATTAATAAAACTAAGGAAAACAATATTTGAAATAATAGAATTGAAATTACCATACACCATTAAGCTAGCTTGTGGAGTTTGAGAGATTGTTACATTTCTTTCCCTTTTCCGATTGACTTTTACTCTTTTATTGGTTATCCCATTTTTTCTCACATGATGGATTAAGAATTGGTTTATCACCAACTAAGCAAGTTTGCAAACCATCATCATTTGTAAGATCTTTTTGATGACTTTCTTTACCAACATTTTCTTCATAGCCATAATCATCTGTTTAGCCTTCCATGTCACTTCACTCATCTTCTTTTTGACAAATTTGGTCACCTCATTATACGAAACAACTTTATCAAAAAGATTATACTCCATATGACTTATCTCGCTCATGCGCAATGTATGAGTAGATTACTCATTTAATTGACATGAATTAGCATGATTCAACCTCTTCTTTGCAACTCTTCTCTATTTACTTGATATATATTTATTTGGTATCATGTTCACATTTTTCACAAGAAACGCCCTTAAAGTATGGCAACACTACAAATAGTCAAATTAGATAAGTTAAAATGCACAATATGCACCCTTTTACTATCACCACTAGCTAGTGAAAAAGTAAATTCATCATCATGATAATTAGTTTCAACACAACTCAATCATGTACCTAAAGAACATGGTTTCAAGACCCAAACTAGGCCGTACGGTCCAACCCAGTTAACAGGAAACCTCTAACTAATACGGTTCTTTTAACCTTAGGAACCGTTCTGATGGAAATTTAGACCCCTTAAACAACCAGATTGCGTAGCCTAGATTAATTAGCCAAGTTGTTACTTAGTCAAATTAAGCAATTCTAGGTTAAAACAATCCAAATAATCATATCAAGAATATAAAGCAGCGGAAAATAAATAACACAAGATATGATCACCCAGGAAACCACACGGTAAAAACCTGGGGAGGATTTGACCCACCGATCCTCAAGGCATAACAGAATTCACTATGAAAGAATTGAAGTTCTTACAAAAGGACTACAAGCTCCCCGCTCGACTTCCTAATGCTACCCACCAGTAGAACTTCTTGACACGACCACGCGCAGGCTCCGAATCCACAGACTACTTCTTTCTTGAATTCCTCAATCAGCTACAAGCTCCCCGCTTGCTTTTCTTTTAAGTTCCAATGGTTGCAACTATGTTGATCATCAAGATATTGACAACCCTAAGTTTATGTGAAGGAAAGCTCCTCAAAGATCTCACAAGAGATTCACACAAACAGCAAATATGAGCAACAAAGACTTAGAGAGGTTTGGGTACAAAACCCTAAAAATAAAAGGAGGCACAAGAGGCACTCTAATCTCTCTCTCAAAAGTCCCAAAAACGTTCTAGGGTTTTCCTTATATATAGGAGTGTTTTACTTGGACCCCAAGACGTTTAAATAGAGTTTGGGCTGAGCTGGAACTCTGCAGAAAATGCATCTGACCCGAGATTCGATCGATCGAGCCTAAGCTTCGATCGATCGAGCCAGGCCGAAATGCTCCAATACATCTGCAGCCACTCGATTCCAACTTTACAATATTTAATCAACTTTGAGCAAGCCTAAACAAGACTAAATACAATGTTTTGATCATGGTTTGCCAACATTACAAATTAGAGTTCTAAATACATAAATTCCTAAGACCTTAGAACCTAACACGTTTTATGAAGAAAAAACATAAAATTGTTTGAATCGCAGTCAAACCGCCCGGTTTTGAAAACTGTGGATGGTTCTCATAGTTCAGTTTTAGAGATTTTTTTGAAAAAGAAAATAGTATTTGTATTACAACAAGACTCAGAAGAGTCAATTTCATACCTTAAATTGCAGATTTGTAAATAATTTTGCTTACTCTCTTACAGTCTTTGCATTCTTTCTCCTTCTTCTCTTAGATCTTTCATTTTGTTTTTCTCCGTAACTTACACAGCTTCTCTTTTCTCTTAATTCTTTCTCCTCGAGTTGATTTAAATAACTTTGAAGCTCATTTAATTCCTGCTACAGTGACTTTTTCCTTGGGCGAACAAACTAAGTTGTAAAGCAAAATTTACAGTATCAATTACAACTTCCAATAAGTTTTGTCAGAAGTAAAAAACAACAAAAATAATTTTTCATCTTTCAAATGTTTAATCTTCTCTATTTTTTATTATATTTTTAGCTCCTAAGGACTAACACACGTGATTGGAATTGTAATTTTTTTTTATTTAAAATTTTTATTTTCCTAGATAGATGTATTGATACATATGTATTGGGCTTGGGCAACAATATTGGGTTAATGATTGATAAGTTGATACATATGTATTGGCATTGTAACATTTTTTATTTACTTTATAAAAGTTATTATATGAACAATACATTTGCAAAATAGATCTTTATATTTATTTGGACTATTTTAGTTAAATTTTCAATTTTTTATGATTTAATATATTTATTTATATTTTAAATCATTATTAAATTAATTATGACATTACCATGGTTCAACCTCAGTCTAACCTCAAAAACCTTGAACCTCTCCCTTATCCAGTTCTTTAAACGGTCTGGGTTTCAAAACCATGCTAAAGAGAACTCATATTCAAAAATTTTAAACATAACAAGAGTATAAACATTAGTAGCATCCTTCAACATGCCTCCATACCTGTTAACTTTCACAGGTACACCATTCTTGTAATAGAAATCTTCATTTGTTTCATCTTGACGCATTTGTGTCACTTTTTCCTCATAAAATTCAATAACTTGAATAAGCGGCATGGATGTTTTCATGATTCTCTGAAAAACATTATTTGTGCTCTCACTTGATTGGGTGGACTTCATCTTTGCTAAAAAGAAGTCTACATTAAAACTTGGACACCACTTTTCTTGAATATGATATAACCTATTAAGCGAATCATTATTTTGTTGCTTATGCCTCTCTATCATCGCACTCCAAGTTAACTCAAACTCCATTACATTCATACTCCCATGTAAGAATTTATTGAAACTTTCATGAAAATCATGATTGCTATAAATTCCAACAAGTCTTTTTTGGCATTTTGACTAATATGCCATAAACAAAGTCGATGTCGAGATTTAGGGAAAACCTCCTTATTTGCATTTGTTACCGCTTGGTTTTGATCTATAAAAATGGATATTGGTTGTTTACCTCCCATTGCAGTAAAAAAAGGTCTAAAACAACCAAATGAATGACTCAATAGTCTCATTTACACAACTAAATAAAATATTGTTCCAATGGTAGTTAATCCCCACAAATGGTGCACAAATTAAGTTGTACTTATTGGTTCGATAAGTAGTGCCAAAAATAACAACATCTTCAAAAGAGTCGTAAACTAATTTCGACCTGTCATCTCTCCAAAAGAAATTTACCATTCTATTATCATCTACTTGCATTGAATAGAAGAACATCGGATCTTCACTTTGCCTTTTTTGGAAATGATTAATAATACTTTGCCCATCTCCAGCTTCAATTATTTTTTTCTTTGTACAGACCGCAAGAAGTCATGACAGGCTCGCCTTAAGAATCCAACATTATTTGCACCGCCAACTTCCTTTTACTTAAAAGGAGTATGACTTTGTTGCTTTTAGGCCCGCACTAACCATATTACCAATTATATGTACTAAGCACCTTTCTACCCAATCACAAGTTACACATTTCTTTAGGACTTGCAAATTCATGAGTATGTATATCATTGAAATGTGACGGTCCAAATATCATTATACACATCAAACTAAATCCTAGCACAACAACCTGTCCTTGTGTCTATATGATTATACTTTTTCACATCAAAAATGTCTTCAAACTCTTTAAAACCTTGTTTAGAACACGCAATTTCTCTTTTCCTGACAACACCATTTACTACTCGTCTAGTTGCTTTTTGAATGCTAAACCCCTTCTTTATAGCATATTCATGATACATTTGGAACTCTCTTGCATTCCTATTTTGATTTTACCACTTACATTCTCAATTTCTTCGCTTTCACCATTGTCTTTGTCCACATCAATGACATTCTCATTTTTTTTCTCCTTCAGCATTGTTCTCAGCCACATCAATTACATTTCTTTGAAACTCCATTGCATTAGTTTAACCTAAACAAGAATAAAAATAATAATAATAAAAAAAAAAGAATAAAAATAGAAGAAGCATTGCATATAAACAATTAGAAAAGACAAATGGGAGTTTTTAAAAATTAAATAATAAAAAAACATACAAGACCACAATATCCAAAGATTGGAAGGGGGCAATTCCCCTAGTTCTTAGCCATAAACACAACACACTCAATTAAGCATCATACCTATAATCAAAATATTAAGATTTCTCTAACTCAAACTCTAAAAGAGTATTTACTATATTTCTCAAACCCTTTATATATATAAAAGTAATATTTCATTGAAACTTATATTACAATAAAAATGAATTATTAAAAATTAGTAATTCATACCTGTTGCTAAAGAATCAAATCCTCCAATTAAAAACAAAGGTCTTGCATAGCAACAATTTAGAAATTAAAAAAACAACCAATGAAATTTGTCGAAGTGAATAAAAAATGAAATGGAAACTTAACAAACTTATTATTTGTGCAATGAGGCCCCAATTAGAAATGAAGGAATTGGGTTCCTTTTGGGAGGTCATTTGATGAACTGAAAGGATACCACACAATTAATTTTTTTTTTTTTAATGCTACAAATAAAAGAAAGGGATGAACTTTGGCAAAGAAATCAAGGAAAGGATACAATGCAATAAAAAAAAAATCATAAATGTGAGATCAAAATATCCTTAGCAGATCTAATAACATTTTTTTTTTTTGGTGGATTTTGAAATTGAGGTGAGGTGGGTGGCTGAAAAACAGTTGGTCCATTGCCGTTTGATCGCAAAAACCTCTGGGTGGAGTAGTTGTTAAAACTTTTTATGAGTGGAGCAGTTGTCGGTAGATGTGATTTTTCGTTGATTGGAAGTGAGAGAGAAAGAGAGAGAGTGTGTGTGTGTGTGTGTGTGTTTTTTTTTTTTTTTTTTTGAGAGAGTGTATGTTTTTGAATATTGAAAAAAGAATAGTTTGGTCAACTTACAGAGGCTGAGAGAAAATTGTGGCAAAAATGGGTGGGCTTTTGAAAATTTTAAGGGTATTGTGGTACTTTTAAGTTGATACACATCCAATTTTTAGTGGGTAGTCTCACCAAACTAGATGCTGACATGGAGAGAGTGTCTCATAAGATATTTGAGAGAGAGAGAGAGAGAGAGAGAGAGAGAGAGAGAGAGAGAGAGAGAGAGAGAGAGAGAGTGGGTAAAATTTTGGGATTTAGGATTTTTTCTTTGTGTTTATTTGTAATTTTTTTGTGAGTAATATTTTTAGACCGGATTTATACTTTATTTGGTTGATTTTGATTTTTGTAGAGGTTAATGATGTTATTTTTTGAACAACTGATTTTGTTTAGACCAAAGAATTTTCTTCTTATTTTAGGTTAAAATGATGTAGCAGATTTTTTGGGGTTTCATGTAGAACCCAATTTTTTTTTTCTACTACCCCTTCTTTTCCAAAATTTTGGGCCTCCCTTCCACTTGGGGGCCTTAGGCAATAACCTAATTAGCCTAGTGAAAGGGCTGGCCTTGAGAATCATGGCTGACTATAATGTCTCCTTCACCTCTCTAAAGTTAGCTTGCATAAGAAAGCCAAAAGTTTTGACGACTTAGGATTTGCATGAGGACTTTGTATGAGAACCTTGACCCATGTCGAAAATGCTAGGTTAGAATTTATATTATCGTACCAGTTGGTATATACCATATTGACCATTAAGTTGGTATGGGTAATCCTTTAAAACACACTGATTAAAATACCATATTGTATTAGTTGTGTTAGGGGTGGAGGTAGGTGTTTTGATCAATATTGTTGTTTATTAGTCAGCATAATACAAAAAATAAATAAAAATTAGAAAATAAAACATGATTCTTTGGACGAATATAATAAATAGACTAATTTACTTGAAATGATACTTGTGCCTTATAAAATATTTAGATTTTGACTTCAATGATTGAAAGTAAATAAATAACACATTTAAAAAAAATTGTTAACCACTATAGTTGTACACTCGTTAAGGAGACTTTAAAAAGATCATACTTGCATTGAGAAATAGTAACAAAATCTAATGAAATATATGAGCTTTAAGCTTAAAGTAGCTTGACTCCCAATAAAAATGACTCAATTTGTTAAAAAAAAAAGTTTGTGCACCAGATAATGTCCTTTAAGAAAAAAGGATAAAAAATTATTTATTTCGTGCCAATTTGATTTTTAATTTTTTGGCACTATATCAAAATGATCCATGCCCTTAATAATAAGGGTGAGCATTTTTCATTTATTGGGGACCAAATTGATACGATACCAAAATGTTATGAAACAAATTGACACATTGCTTAAGTGAATGTTGTGCGTTATATAACTTACCACATTCTCCCTTAAAAGTTACTATAAATTTTGAGTAAAGTTTGTGGTGTACCTCTGTATTATAATCTCGTTCGTTCTCCCTTATGTGTGTGCTTGTTTCTAAAAACAAAAAAATCTAAGTCAATTTTACCCAAAAAAAATACATATTATTTGGTACATGTGTTTAAATAACAATTTTCAATTTTTTTGAAAATATATGTAAGTAAAAAAATGTATAAAAATACATGTAATATTATTTAGAAACTAAAAATTTATATTTAAAATGATATACCAGCCCCGTAAAATCCAGGCATCTCAGGCTGACGGGGCAGACACGTGAACAAGTCACAGCCCGCGTTAATCTGAAGCGCGCCCAACGAGTTTAAAATCCAGCTAATATATCTGGCGCGAAACGAAATTCTTACGTTTACAGTTTCCCGCTAAAAAACAACAGTTATATTTCTCCAACATCTGATTTTATTTAACTTATCCCCAATCCCACTTCTCCAAAACCCTCCGATCCGACCCCCAAACCTCTAAAACTCCTAACAATGCCTGCCATCATGGCCGTCAAACCCGACTCCGCCCGATCCAACCCCGACTCCACTCCCCAGAAGCGGAGACTCAGATCCGATACCACGGCGGCGCAGGATAGCCCCATTTCAACTCCGGTCAAATGGAAATCTCCTCGCACCTGCACCACTTCCAGCCCAAAGACTCCCATATCTGTGAGTTCTGTGGTTCCTTTTTGATTATATACAAATATAAACGACCTGTCGTTTTCCTTTTCTATATGTGAATTCATCTTTCTTTATTTCTTTATTCTTTATTTTTAATTTGCTTCATTTGTGATTAATTGCAGAGAGTTGAGAGAGATTGTAGTGAAAATATTACGAAATCTCACAAATCTCCAATCAAGAAATTGTCCGATTCTTTAACTCCAAAACAGAAATGGAATCCCCTAGGCAAGTTTAATTCTTTCTTTCTTTTTTAATTATTTGGTGGAGTTTGTTTTGTTTGTTTGATTTTAATTTGTGCTTTTGAATTTATAGATTCCGAGCAGATGAAGGCGGTTAAGGAGGTAATGCACGTGTCGACTGCACCACCTAACATTGTGTGCCGTGAAGGCGAACAGAAGAGGGTATTGGAGTTTTGCCAGGCGTGTGTAGAGCAAGAGAAGGCTGGGAGTTTATACGTGTGTGGCTGTCCCGGGACTGGGAAATCTTTGTCGATGGAGAAAGTGAAACAACTCTTGTTTCATTGGGCTAATGAGGTATAACCCATTTACTTTGTTTGTTTGTTTTGAAATGTCAATCATGCTTTGCTTTGGTTTATTAATGTCAATTCAGATCATTTACGTTTATTATTAATTGCATGATCTATTTAATAGTCGCGTGTCTTGTTTAAATCATTTGATGACTTGTGTGATAAAAGTACACGCGGATAATCATCTAATTGTCAAAAAAAAAAAAAAATGTAATCAGGTTGTAATATGGTGCTTTTGTTGTTTTTGCCAGGCGGGGCATCAGCAACCGAATGTGTTGACCATAAATTGTACTTCACTAGCAAAAACATCAGATATTTTCGGCAAGGTATTGATTGAACGGTGTAGCTTGCTATTGACCATTGAATAGCAAATTTGCTTAATGGGTATTTGGCTTTGCAGATATTGGGTGAAAGCCAACCGCGAAAGAAAGTTAACGGTGCTACCTCTCCCTTGCAACATTTGCAGAACTTGTACTCTCAAAAGCCCCAGCCATCTGGCACGAAGATGATGTAAGATATTGAATTTCAATGTAGGAGTTGATTTTCGGACTAAAACACACAGTATTGGTTCACTGTGTTGCTTATTCACAGATGTGTGGTTGGTTTTATTCATGTGGTGTTCACTTTTAATAGGCTGATAATTGCTGATGAGTTGGACTATTTGATTACTAAAGACCGGGCCGTTCTTCATGATCTTTTCATGCTTACAACATTCCCCTTCTCCAGATGTATATTGATAGGTACTATTCCTAGTAAATGTATTGTTAGTATTTTGACAAGATTGTTCTACCTTTCACGAGATTAATCAGATTTCAATTTCCATGACTCGAATGCATAAGTGAACTTCTCATATCATCTTTGCTTTTGCAGGAATAGCTAATGCCATAGACCTAGCAGATCGTTTTCTTCCAAAACTTCAGTCATTAAATTGTGAGTTTTGTACTTGCTTTCAATTTTTGTTTTGGCTAAGTTGTACTTGCTTTCATTTAGTTTTATCTAAGACTCGGAAAACTTCTTTTGTCTGGTTTGAGCAATTTAGTGATGGTCTTTTATTATTATTATTTTTTTCCAGAACTAGCCTCTATTCCTTCATATAACATCAGAGACTTCTGAATATTTTAACAAATTTGGCTGCCCCTTGGTTATACCATTTCATTATAACTGGGTTGACGTAAATCTTTTACTAATTTTAATGCAACTTACTGATCAGTTGTCTTAAAAACTCTAATTTTCATTTTATTGATCTTCAAGTCTTGCCCCGGTCTTTCCTGGGGATGCAATTGTTCACTGTTAATGCTTATAGTTCTTGATAATAGGCCGGCCGTGGCCTGTACCAGGTCTCCAATCCTCCACCAAAATATTGGCTACAAATATGAATTGCGTGATAAGAGATATCAGCTTTCGTATAGTTTGAAATAGAACTTATTTTTAATTCCTCCGGCTACTCTTTTTTTGTGCCAGGCAAACCTATGGTAGTAACTTTTCGGGCCTACTCTAAAGATCAAATCCTCAAGATACTTCATGAGAGGCTAATGGTAAGTTCTATGCTTCAGTTATACATCCCAGCAAGCAAATGGTATTCGCTTATAATTTTAATTTTGTTGTAAAGAATCAGACTTCTCTAGAGTGATGAAAAATGAATTAGTAATTATAGTTACTCTGCTCCAACAGGAACTTCCTTATACTGTCTTTCAACCTCAAGCATTGGAACTCTGTGCCAGGGTGAGTACACCATGATTTACCTTCTGCTATGTTCTGATGCATCATCTTTGCTTCACCTCTTTATTTATTAATACTTTTTTTTAACCATTACATCTGGACAATACCTGATAATTGACTCATGATTTCCCCCACACCCTTTCTGCTAAGGATGATGCATTGCTTTCCCATCAAACTAGTTAAAGCACATAACTGATCTTGACTATATGAAATTCTCAGAAAGTTGCTGCTGCATCTGGAGATATGCGAAAAGCTCTTTGTGTTTGCAGGTCAGTGCTCTGACAATTGTTGTGTCCTGAGTTTTGCTACGATGAATTGGAGTCAAGTATCAGATCCTGACTTTGTTGCTTTCCAACTTGACAAAATTGGTTAACTGGAATAGGGGTTGGCAGTCTAGTTCAAGAAGTTTTAAGTGCTAAAAATAAAATAATTGGAAGAGGGAGAAAAAATCAGCAGTGTTACTTCAATTAAGGAAGAAAATTCTAAAACTTGTGTCATAATCATTTGAAAGTTGGTATTGGAAATCACACTCATTTATAAGAGGTGGCCAGATCCTATGTTTTCTTGGTCCTGCCATGTTGCCACTGCCACATCTTGCACTTGCTCTTTTCATTTTAAACCTATTTTGCCTTGAACTTCACAGGGCTTGAAATGGCCACATGGTGCATTTTTCATGGTCTTTATGCAGTTGGATAATGCTTAACAGGATGTTAGGTTTTTAAGTGAATAGGGAATTTCAGTCTTTCACTTGCCTACCTTATTACATTTCACACAGTTTGTCACACTATGATGGATATTTAAAGTTTAACTCAAAACAACTTAAATTGATGTGATACAAATAATAAAATCATCTTTAGCCTTGCTTTGCAGTCTAAAAATTACAAAACTAATGCTATAGCTGTTTAACTATAATGCAGGAGTGCAATTGAGATGGTAGAAGCAGAACTTAGAGAATCTAGTAGTAACTTCAGATCGTCAATAGTAGAGAAAGCATTCCTTGAACAACAGAGAGCTACAGCTCCTGATGTTTTAGAAAAACAAGAAATAGATGTTGTAAGTTCTTAATTTTTGACATCTTAGATATCCATTCTGAAATTCTAAATATTTATCTAATTTTTTCCTCATATTATCATAGAGGTTTTGAAACTGGTTTCAGGTGAGGCTTGATCATATGGTTGTTGCTTTGTCAAAGACGTATAAATCACCAATAGTGGATACTATACAATCTCTTCCACAACATCAACAGGTAACTTTGTGCCAGGAGCATGATGTTAACATGGTGTATGATATATTACAGATTAATATTTGTTTTATCTAGACTATGATGCTTAGCATTGAATATTCCTTACATATCCATCCGTTTACTTCAAGAATAAGAAGACAACTGAGAATGTGGCCACTATGGGGAATTTTTTTATAACTACTTATAAGATGTTAACTGCTCGATAGATGGTTATTACCCTGAGTAGAAGAAAAGAAGCATCCTAGTTCATTTGGGTTTTTTAAAAAAGAGATTCCCAGCAGCGAGCATTATAATTTTTCTTTTTTTCAGAAAATGAGAAAAGCCGTCTGCTTGTCTCAAGAGAAGAAAATGAGTTTTTTCTATGCTTCTCAAGTAAAATAATTGATAAAGACCACAAGGACTTGGAATTTTGAAATGCAAACTCTAGATTTTCATGTGCCCTATACCCCTAATGAACTTGTTCCAGGAACAATGAAAAGCAAATTTGATATTAGGTGGATGGCCAAATAATAGAATATGGCATCCACCATAAGTTATAGGTTTGATAGAAGTTAATAATTCAACAGGCTATATTTGGGATACATTTTACTTTTTCAAAAACTACATTTTCAAGTGACTGGTGAGTTACAAGCTACAACTAATGGAAAGTTTTCTTTCTTTGGCTGACTCTGAAGTAGTATGAGAGCTCAATTGATCTGCAATGCTATAAAGCATGTTGGGTGCATTCAATTAGTGTGTTCTAAGTGCTAATACAAAATACTTGATAATTGATATAATGTTGTTGATGCATAATGTATAGTCACATGCATAAGTGTTATAATTACAAAAAACGCTAATAACCCAAGTGTTCATATATTTCTCTACACCCAATTTGATTGCAGATTTTACTTTGCTCTGCTGTGAAACTTTTCCGTGGGGGAAAGAAAGATACAACCGTGGGGGAGGTGTGCTTTCTTACCATTATTATTATTTTAATTTAGACTTGATTTGTATATAGCAGCTGAAGTACCTGTTTTCTTAAACTTGCAACCTGGATGCAGCTAAATAAATTTTATATGGAGATCTGCAAATCAGCACTTATCCCACCTGTTGGGATTTTGGAACTTTCAAGTATATGCAGAGTGCTAAGTGACCAGGTAAGATGTTTACCTTCTTTATTATATAGTTCTCTAGTACTGCATGAACCATATTACAAGAGTTTTTATAACATTTTACCATCTTGGAAAAGAAAGGGATGTAACTAAAATTCTAAAGCATAAATTAAAGTGCAGGGGCTTCTCAAACTAGGTCAATCTCGAGAAGATAAATCAAAAAGAGTGACATTGTGTGTAGATGAAGCAGACATCAGTTTTGCGTTGCAGGTTTGGAGACAAATTTTATGTTTCTTATATGATCCACCAATATCTGTTTTTTCTCTACTCTTTGCTATTTGGGATCTTAATTTACATCTTTATTGATATGAATCAGGGGATCCGGTTCTTTCGCAACTGTCTTCAGTAATTGTGCTCCAAAGCATATGTATTCGTTATTCTTCTTATTTCTTAAGCTTGCTAATGGTCACTTCCCTTTCCCAGATCACCATTCCAAACAAAAAGGTGGGAAGCCCTTGCATTTGCAATTTTCCCTAAATGCATGACTACTCGTTAATATTACCGAAAAAGGAGTATTTTATAAGATCAAATATAACTTTAAAGATTTTACTTTGCTTCAGTCTAAAGGCTTTTATTCCATTGTGTTGATGCAGATATCAGAGCTTGGCGAGCATGATGAAAAAAGTTGCAGGGCTAGTTGATTAAAACATAGAGAAACTAAGAACTGAAATGCGCATATATAATATTCCAGCCTAAAGTTGAGCATTGTTTTAGAAAAAATTAATAATAAAGAAAAAAAGCAGAAAAAAAAAATTTAATACATGATTTATAAGTTATAAATCACTTGTAACTTGACTGTGTCTTTCAGCAATTGTATTACATTTTTCAACATAAATGTTACTACCAATTGGGTTAGAAGGTGATGAATGGTGATGTTTACTTCCAACCTTTAATACTTTGTCACACAGCATAAGTTAATTAAAGGATAGTCTCTCGCCCTAAAACTTGCCTTAGCCTAATCTACCACCAAGGCATACAAACCATAGAGTTTATTGTGTTTCCTAACAATTTACTTTCTCATTTTGCCTCAGACTTGACACCCCCAACATTCTAAGGTTATAATGAACAGGAAATGATCGCCCTGGCAATTACTTGTTAAGTAACAGCTCCTATATCTTTTGCCATATCATCCTAATTGCCTCTAGGACAGCTGCTTGCCGTCTTGGAACATTTTCCTTGCTACTAGCACATCCACAGTTTGCCATTGCATGAACTGAAGGAAATATGAGTGCAGCGGAAAAAATAACAGATCTACTTCATTCTCAATTGATAACATGTCCAAAGTAAGTTTCAGAATATAGGACCTAGAGAGTGTATCTAGAAGCAGTGAAATTAAAAACTAAAATTCAGAAGTTCTTGAGAAGACTTTTAATTTTCATTTTAATTCCACTAACGTCAAAGATGTGTGGTTTCTCAATCAATTATGAGTTTTTTCTAGAGAAAATGAGAGAGTGTCTAACACTTACATACATACCAATTCTTATTTTATAAAAATTTTGTATGTTTCTCTCTTAATAACTGATTATCTAATTGGGCTAGTCTTTTGGGTTTTTCCAATCGGGCTTTAGTATGTGGCTTGGGTATGTGGCTTGGAGTGGGACTAAAACGGAACAAATAAGACACTAGCTCCAATGGGTTTTGGGCTTTTCTGTCAACTCTTGACAAGTCAAAAGTTACTGCTAATTATATTTAATACCACTATATAAATATAATTAAACTCTAGGCCTTATTAATAGATTATATCTCAAGACTTTATTATATATGCAACTCCTTCATAAAATATTCGTAGTAATATAAAATCATGAATGTAGACTGCCACTCATTAAACTTATCTCAAGGGAATGTTTTATATTTCCGTTAAGAGACTATGAATTCCATCTTGAGAATATATGTTCTATCAACACTAAATGTGGCTGCCCAACATACTGAGATTTTGACCGTTATTTTAGATCTCATTCTTAATATATCAAAGCAACCTACACTTCATAATTAGATTCATTATTCTCTCAGGATTAAGAGTTCATGCAAATAGAAGTTGTGAGATTTATTATTTAATTGACAGTCGTTAGGAGAATAATAAATCTCACAGCGGTCTAGTTCAATGTATCTTAACTCTTAAAACATATCAACTAGAAGTCACAACTTGCATGATCAAGACAAATCATCTTAGTTAATATGTTATAGTTTTCGTAGATGAAACGTCTAATTTCATCACCAACTATGAACTAAATTTTGAATTTACAAAAAACTTGTGATTTATATCTTCTGTGACTTTTCACATAAATCACATACTATGCATCTCATGGCCTATATGATAATGTCCGAATATTCATGTTACAATTATTTCAAATGATAATAAAACAACTTTATTAATTACAATATTAAGTCATACATCATGTTATACATAATGTCATAAATAATATCATACGTAGCATCATACAATAGGATTTAAGAGCACTAATCCCAACATGAACTTCCTAGTAATCTTGGTAATTGCCACACCAAGTTGTTGCCACCTACTAGGCACCAGCTCATCACAGGCCTTGCCTATTAAACCTAGCAGCCCATGCACATTGCTCAACACTAACACTTTATTCATGCACCACCATGTGGAGGGCTTGGCCCGTGTTGACGCCACCTCCAAATCTGGTCGCGCAACCCCCGCAAGACAGCACATTATCGCCATCTTCAACCAGTCCTACTTGGCCATGCAAGGTACAACCTAAAACATGTTTCTAACATAATCCAGCATGCCACACGGTTAGACTGTTCAATACTGCCTTATTCTTCACATGCAGCCTGCCTACAGTCCAACATCTAGCCCATGGCTAAGCCCATGTAAGATGTCATGACACAACTCATGTTACCCACAACACATGCATGCTTGTAGCCTGCCAAGCACAAGAGCACCAACATGTTGTCCACATAGCAGACCATTTGTGACTGCACTAACATAGCCTACTGCTGCCTCAAGGAACCTTTCTTAGTCTATGGCATTTCCCCTCATGTAGTTTGTGTGGGTAGAATGGGTGCAAGCTGCCACCATAATCAGATGCAGCCAATGCTAAAGGATCAAGGGTCTAACATTAAGAGATGAAAGGATTAGACCATTTAGACGCGTTGCATCAATATGTTAATCAAAAGGAGGACTGACCATTTAGTGCATCAGCATTGCAGTTATAAACACATATACTTGTCTTTCTCATAGGATTAAGGACCTGGGTTAGGACTAAAAGTTAAAATAGATTTTGGACAAAGGACAGTGGTGTTCTTTAATGGTTCAGTGTTCGTTTAGTATAAGGCTTTTTTGCCTAGCATTTTAGCTCATTTGCATGTGTACAACTATACTTTAACCAACTTTATACAGAATATATTTCTCAAAAAAAGAAAAAAAGAAAAGCCATTATAGAGAATATTAAATCCAAACCAACACACGAGAAAAAAGAGAGGTCATCCTTGAGGTTCTTGAAAATTTTGCCCCCTCAGGGGATGCTTTAACTCACCGTTTAAAACATTTTGCATGACATAAGAATCTCCACTTGGCCAACACTTTGGCGACCAATACGTAAGAATATGGTACTATGATCTTGTAAAGGTTAGAATATAGCATCAAGAATTGAATCCATTTTCAGCAAATATTTGCAAAGCAACAAAGTTCAACCCTAATTGGATCATCCAAGAACTCATTTTTGTTTTCACTTCCATTTTCTATATCCATCTTCTTTATCGATTTTTTTGAATCTTAGAACAAAAAACATTAGATATCCTACCTATTTTGCACTTGATTTCTCAAGTATGAAAAAAAACTACTTTTTTTTTTCACTATTAGGCTTACATCTTTTTGCACAATCTTCTTCCTTTTTGAACGAAAATGCCACTGTATTTGTTTGGCTTAAATTGAAAATGCCAAAAGACTGTCTTCATATTCTATTTCCATTCTCACATTTTTTTGGGTATTTAAAATGAAGATGAGACCAAAAACAAACCCAAACAAAATTTTCACTAATAGGTCCCACAGAAAACAGGAAATGAAAGACCCTGTTTTTAGAGGAACCAAACCTGGCCAAAGATTAATTAACGGAGTTAATCAACTACATGTCTATATATTGCATGGATTAAACAAGATTTAATACCAAATAGGCTAATATTTAGAATCTTCAACCCTACAGCATACTGAACCACCAACCAACTCATTCAAATAAATTGAGAGCCATGTCCTCGTCAGAATCTTCTTCCTCTTCAACTTTCTTCTCTTCCACCTTGGCACTGGCATCTGGAGCAGCACCAGAATCAGCAGCTACAGCAGGAGCCGCTGCAACAGCAAACTTACTTGGATCCTGCAAATTTTGATCAATAAATCAGTCCAATTCACAAACAACCAGAAATACAAGATGAAATTTTACAAAAACCAACCTTCAAGTATTCCTTCACTTTCTCTGCCTGTGGGAAGGAATACTCTGAAGCTACCGCAACACTCAGAACATTTTTGTATGCATTTGTAAACATGTGGGGTGCAGCTGCAAGAGTTGGGTAAGATACAGCCAGTGACAAAGAGGTGACCATGGAAATTCCAGTAGCAAATTTTTCAATGAGATCATCTTCCGTGAGATTAAGCACTTCAGGATCAAACACAGATCCATTATCATACACGGATAGAACAACAAGACCATAGGAGAATGGGCGTATCCCAAGCTTTGCAAGAAGTGCAGCCTCAGAGGAGCCCACCTTGTCACCCTTTTTAATGAGCTCCACTGGGGTAATGATCTCGACAGTTCCCTTGTTGATCTTAGTCGGAATATTCAGCACCTGAAAATATACGTGTAAAAATAAAGTGGAAATGGAACTTTGTGGTTGGAAATTTGAAACCAAACCTGAAAGAAGGACGTTTGAGAGGGATCAAGTCCCGTGTTTCCTGGGGGTACAACAACATCAATTGGTGCAACAAGGCCAACACGAGCTGGAGCTCCCACCTGTTCAGGTCGAATAAGTTAAGACTTAAGAGAGATCTCTAATTCCTGCTAATAAAGAAAGAGAAATAGATATCACCAAGATTTCAAGTAAGAACTTCACTAAAGTACACAACCAATTGCATCCATTTAACTCACTCACACATAGAAAAATGAGGATTACAGGCCATAATTGAAACATAATAATTCAACCCCTAAGTTCTCTTATCTACTCTGTAGCTTCATAGCTCACTGAAGTTGAGTAGGCCTAAGATTCCAACTCAATCAAAACTAGGTAAAAAATACAAAAATAAATCAAATTATATATAATAATACAATCAAAGTTTTTTACTTTTTGTTGACTTCTAATGCTAACACAAGATGAAGGGATGAAAGATTTAAATTCCATATAGTCTTTCAAACATCTATTGTACTCATGCCTTTTGGCCCCTATTCAAAACTTCTTCCTCACTTTTGAAAGTTCACATTTTTCCTCATCATTATACTAACATTTATTTTTTGAGTTGGTTTTTAGGGTTTAAAATAATGACAAACTATATTAGTTTAAACTAATTAGAACTCAACATTTTTTTAATAAAGCAACCAAATGCAAAACAGAATCTTATTAAATGACATTTTATCTTCTTTAAACAAATTCTAATTAAATTAGGTAAGTTATTTATTTAAAAAATCTCTAATTTGACCTTTTATTTTATTAGTATATATTAACCACATATATATTCTCTACCAAACTTAAATTTCTTGTGCAAGTCAGCAAGCAACTAATTTAAACTAAGAATCAAAATCCAAAATAAATCAAACTAATAAATTCAAAAGAATATATATTTTTAAAGTATTAATAGCATGGCTCGACTCGGGTCAGTTATTTGGATTGAAAATTTGCCAACCCGAAGCTACAAAAGCCAACCCAAGCCATCAGGTTGGGTTGGGTTGGTGGGTTGCATTCATAGTCCTAATTAGTACCTCTAACAAAAAGATGGTATCAGTTAAAATAGTCTTATTAAAAGTAAGTGGTTTATTCCAAGCTTAAGCCAATTAACACATTAATTATTGGGATCTCAAAAAAGAAAGAAGACATTAATTATTGATGCTTGTGATAAAAATGAATTAATTATTCAGAAAAAGGAAATAAGGTTGAAACTTGAAGAGAAATGCAATACCAATAAGGAATTAATTATCACAATTTTTGTCACAATTCACCACGTGGCAAGTTGTGAAAAATAGAGAAGTGGACCCATAGATGCATTAATTTTTCTTCACCAATTATAACCTAGGATGCACGGATGCAGCTGGGAGGGTGCCGCACCAGAGTCCGACGCGGCTGCCCGGGCATCGATGCTGTGTCTGAGCTTTTTTTCTTTCTTTCTTTCTTTCTTTCTCGAATTCGCGCCGAACCGGGCCGATTCGGCCAGAATCGGGCCGTATCAACCATATCGGGTCGTATCGGCCGGTTACCGAAACGGCCAAAACATGCCGAAATCGGCCTTGAATCTAGCCGGAATAGCCGAAATTCCCACCTCTGAGGCATAGTAATGTGTTTCTTGCCTTCTTCTTTCTTTGTTTTGTGAATCAAGGCATAGTAATGTGTTTTTTAAGAATATTTTAATAGTAAAAATATATAGAAAATATAAATAAAAATATTTTTAATAATTTTTTAATCTGCACCCCGCCGCACCTGCACCATCCTTTTTCAAAAATTGCCGAGTTCCGCACCCGCACCCGAATCCGGAAGCGCACCCATGCTATATAGATTATAACTCACCACAAATTCAAAAATATTTAATACCAACGATATGTTAATCAATAAATTGGATTCCACTAGGTTATCAACTCAAAATGTGACAATAATTACCGCAACAAGCTTGAATTACAGAGACATAAATAATGGATACAATGTTATAGCATGAATAGCCATACCTTATACTTGCTAATCTCTTCGCTCACTTCCTTCAAATCACCCTTGGTGAAGACCAACCCCACATTACCCTATTTCAAAAGGAATCAGCACATTAAATCAATACAGATAAACATATCAGGCATAAAACAGAAATAGGGAACCATAATCACCTTTAAAAACATATAAATTGAAGGTCACGTGACCAAAGGCAGAGCTATAGCAAGGCTTGGGGGGCCATGGCTCCCCCCCCCCCCCCCCCCCAAATTTTAAAAAACTATTATATATTATGTGTAAGTATTAAGAACTTTAAATATTTACCTACAAAAGTAGAGGTTGGCCCCTCCAAATGTTTGAGTTAGTCCAATGATGCTCATAAAAACAAATAGAATTTGTCAATTGGTCTAGTAGTTATAAAGACAAGGTAGTTTTTGTTTTCTCTAATTCGTTTTTTGTACATATTTAATATCAAACTAGACAGCTTTTGTATACTCCTTGGAGTTTAAAAGATGATAAATTCTCCTAAAAAATTATCTTGCAAAAATACATATGTGAAAGTTGTTAATTTTATATACAATATATTTATAAATGACTTACTCTAGTATCAAAATATTAATGTCTATATTTATGTATGTGCATTTACGCATATATGTGATGGTCTATTTTGACTCGAAACTAATACTAATATATTAGTAAAAATTTAGCCCCCTCAAAAAAAAAAATCCTAACTCCGCCGCTGCACGTGACCATACCATTCTTGATTCTTTTAGGCCGATAATAACATTGGGGAAAAAGAAATTTCCTAAAATTTTTAAATCTAAGGAGTCACATTCTTTAGATTTTCAAATTTGAAGCTCAGCCAAACATTACCGAGTCCCAAATAAAAACTTCATAAAAAGAAAATCTAAGATCCAACATTATCGTTTGTCTAGTTCTAGTCTCAAAAACCCTTGATCAAAATTTCTCTCCAAAACCAAAAACAAAAACAAAAATGAAATAAATATACACTTCATAATATATATTCGGAAAAATCTAACATTTCCCACATTTTTCTCAGCAACCAATCATCACATAAACAGAAATGAATTCCACAAGCTCAATAAAGTGACCATTTTTCTTTTTCTTAAACCCATTTTCTTCCGACCCATATGACGAAAAACCATATAAATAAAAACCCATTTATCATCTTCTTTTCCCACGCACTTTCTCACCAACCAAACAGTTCCACAAAATATATATATTAAAAAAAAAAAGGAAAAGGGAAAGAATGATACCACCAAAAGAGGAACGAGGTTCATAATGGCCTCGTTGCCAGTGGCCTCGGCGTGAAGCTTAACAGAGCGCTTCATCATGGTGTTCTTTCCCATCAAAATGACAGAGTCACCTCGGAGACCCGTCCTTATCTTCTGGAGCTGATTGGAACCGACGTTGTCAGCGTGGACAATCAGAACCTGGGAGTACTGGCTGAGCAAAGTGCATAGTTTCTTGTCGTACAAGATCTTCTTCTCGGACCTAGAGGGCTTCACGGCCATTGCTCACAATCACAAATAACAAAGCAGTCAGACGAAGAGAGAGAGAAGAAGAAAGTATGGGGATGGTTAGGTCTTAGGCGTAACTAGGGTTTTGCATGGTTATATAGTTTAGACTTTAGAGGAGTAGGGGATTTTGGGTATGGGTTGGGCTTGCTTCGGGCCCACAAGATCTCTGTGGTGTGTGGTCCATATTTGGATCCCGAGACACCAAGTGTAATTTGTCTTTTTGCGCACACCCACTTTAATTTTAATTTGAAATTTATTCTATAGTCGAATTTAAGTTATCAAACTGAGAGTTTGACCATTTGCATCTGGCTTAGGGCCGTACAAAAAGCGCTCCGTCCGTACCTAAGCCGATCACAAATTGTGGTCACCGCACTTCGGCTATGGTGGAGTTGCAAAAATCGCACCAGCGCAGTTTGTGGTTCCATTTAAAAATAAGGTAAAAAATTGCACTGCACTGTGCCTCTCTCTCTTTCTATATACAAAAAATGTGTGCATGTCCTATCAAAAAAAAAAAAAAGTGTGCATGTGTATTTTTTTTTATATGTTGTGTTACATGCTTACATGTTAGATTTGTTTTCTTTTTTGCTAAAACATGTTATATTTGTTTTAATCTATTATATTTGCTTACAAGTTATATTTGTATAGTTTACGGGCATGGGCGGCTCTAGGTGCAACCCAGGGGGTTCAAATGAACCCCCTAAGCGGGGCCAAAAAAAAAAATTGTATATAATTTTTTTAATTTGATCCTCCTAAAATAAATTTTGAACCTCTTAGACCTAAATTTTTTTTAAGTCTAGCTTAAATGAATTTGAATGTGATCATCTTGACAATATCTTGGTCTTTTTAAACACACACACACACACACACACAAAAACCAATATGATATAAAATATGGGGGAAAAATAGTAAGCTTAACAACAAAAGTATAAATTTTTTCATCTTAAATCTAAAAAAAAAAACCATTTACATCTTAACAAATTTGAAATAAACTAATACATAAAAGTTTTTTTTTTTTGAGAAACAATACATAAAAGTTTAATACATAAAAGTTTAACACACACACACACACACACACACAAAAACCAATATGATATAAAATATGGGGGAAAAATAGTAAACTTAACAACAAAAGTATAAATTTTTTCATCTTAAATCTAAAAAAAAAAACCGTTTACATCTTAACAAATTTGAAATAAACTAATACATAAAAGTTTATTGTATTTAGATCTCACTTGGAGTTCACTTAACAACAATAATTCATATGTTGATTGTATTTAAAAACAATAGATGATTTCTAAGATTTAATTTTAGCAACAATAATTATTATCTTCATCACATTAATAAACAATATGCAATGAACTTATAGTTTATCTTATATGAGGAATGCTATGTTCATAATACACTCATAATAAAGCCTAATTGGCAAATTATTACTAGTTGTTACTAATGAGGAAAAAAAAAAATAATTTCAGTCATAAGCTTAAATTAGAACTAATAACAACTTATAACCTAAAATTTGTTAGAAAAGTGTTGTGAAAATGTTTTAGATATAGCACTTCTTATCTTTTATTCTCTTGCTAGTACGTATTATGAAAAATTTGATAATAAAGAAATCATGTAGACCGCAAGATTCACTTTTTTTTTTCACCCAAAACACATTTTCTTATTGACCCCCCTAAAAATATATCCTAGAGCCGCCACTGTTTACGGGTTACATTTGTCTTAAAATGTTATATATATATATATATATTTTGAAAGTTACTGTTGTTTTTTTTTAAAGCTACTATCATGGTTATTAGTAGTAATTTTTTTTTTTTGATGGGTCTATTAGCAGTAATTGGTGTTTGTAATACTTGTTTTAGAAATAACGAGGTACTTCGGAACAATGAAATCCTCTAAGTGCTCGTTTGTTTCCACTTTTTCAGCCCAAAAAGCTCGTTTTGAAAAAAACCAAAGTCCAAAACCCGTTTGGCTGAGACCAAAACGCAACATTTTGGAAAAAGTTGGGCGAAAATAGCTAACTATTTTTTTTTTCTCTAACTATTTAGTTAGTTGGCTCGGTTTGGAAACAATATGCATTAGTAACATCTCGAGTCTCAGAGAGTCGAATTCTGTGCTCATACCTCGACTCTTTAAGGCTCGGTTTCTGTTGTTTGACGTGGCTTGTTCCCAGGTGGCGTCCACATGGAACTCGAGTTTCTGAGACTCGAGTTCCACGTAGATCTCGAGTCTCAGAAACTCGAGTTCCATGTGGACGCTGCTCAGTCCCGTCTGGTCATGTCACTGACAGTCTGAACTGAATATTTTGGAAAACCGCGAGCTGCACATTTTGGAAAACCGCCCCTCACGTTTTTGTATAGCTTTGCTCTCTGCTTGGTCACATGCTCCTGACTACTTTATGTCACATTTGACTGAGGCTCTTTGTCTACAGGAATTACTTCTCTCTCAACTCTTCCTCTCTCACTCTGCATTACTCCTCTCTCAACTCTCATACTCATTCTACAGAGCAGAACAATACTCTCCTCTTAACTCTCATACAAGCCGATCATTGTAGTGTCCCTCTCTCTCACTCTCATACAATCCCAGTAGTACATTTGCACATCCTCATGTCAGGTAAGGGTCTCCTCCTCACTCTCTAGTTGGTTGTTTAGTGTATATATATAATTGTTTTAGAAAGTGTTACTTGTATTGAATTTGTCATGACATTTCCTAATAAAAATATTTGTTTGTAGTAACCACTTAAATATATATATATATATATATATCCTCATTCTCTAGTTGGTTGTTTAGTGTATATATAACTGCTTTAGAAAGTGTTGCTTGTATTGAATTTGTCATGACATTTCCTAATAAAAATATTTGTTTGTAGTAACCACTTAAAAATATATATATATATATATATATATATATATATCCTCATTCTCTAGTTGGTTGTTTAGTGTATATATAACTGCTTTAGAAAGTGTTGCTTGTATTGAATTTGTCATGACATTTCCTAATAAAAATATTTGTTTGTAGTAACCACTTAAATATATATATATATATATATATGCCACTTTATATATATATAATTGTTTTTTTTTTTTTGGGTAATGTGTCTAATGAACCCCTCTGCTCTACGTTATTCCATTAATACAAAAATATTTTAACTTAAATTAAATCCAATACTTTTATAAATAGTATAATTATTTGTTTATTTTAGTCAAACGTTATAATATTATTATATTTAGCAATGAAATTATTAAAATTAATATTTTTAGTTCCATTTTTTATTATTTATATTAAACATCAACAGTTTCATGTATTAATATTTTTCTATAAACTGGATTTAATGCATCAACTGGCCTATGGTTGCAAGTGTTCCATTTGGCAAAAGCTTACCACTGTAATATGGATAATGGTATTGACTCAAATATTCATTCAAATGTGCTTATTGCCTTATTGAGACCTTTAGGCATCAGCCATGTGCTACCAAGTAGGGTGGCTTTGAATTTTGGAACCAGGACAACAGGTTCAACTCAATGTATTAAGGGACTTTAGGCGAATGTGACATTTTCTTATACTTAAATATTTAATTTTTGAAATCTTTTTCATCTAAAATTTTTGCTATGTTTTTTTTATTACTAATTTACTAAAAAAAAAAATTATCCAAATATCCATTTTAATAATTTAAAGACAACAAAATATCCCTCTAAGATTCAATTAATTTGTCAAGTTTTTTGTTTTTTTGGATCTTTTTCAAATATTTTCATAGCTATATGAATACCTTTCTAGTAGATATTTATAATTAAAAAACATTTATGAATAAATTAAACATGATCTAATAAAAGAATTGAGATCCTAAACATGATCTATTAAACATTATCTATATGAATATGTTTCTAGTAGATATTTGTAATTTACAAGTAAAACCAAGGTTATTAAAATTGAGATCCTAAACAGGACCTATAAGAGGTCCTCATTGAGTAAATCATAGAATCAAATCGATGATCATAAGATTTTACTTTATGTGAAAAATAAAGTCAAAAATATTAGTAATAATGATATATTTTAAATAATTATTCAGTTGATCAAAGGAAAATGGACATAATGCAACTTTCATGTCCTATTTCTAATAAGTAAAAAAAATATTACATTTCTTTAACAACTAAATAATCATTAACTTGTTCATTTGGGCAGATTTGATGGAGGGGGCTAGAGTTGTATTTTTCTTGGGCCCAATTAGAATTAGACTCTAATATACCTAAAAATTGAAATTATATATGGAATAATGATGTTACATGATTGCACTCATTCATTTGCACATCCTCATTACTTTTGTTGTTTGGTTTGATATTGTTATTTATATTTTTGTTAGAGCTGAGTTAACATTTTGTAATAGGGGTGAGTTTTGTCTTTAGTTTTTTCATTGTTTAAGTACGAAATGATAATGATTGCGCCAGTAGAATTGTATGTGATGTGGGGTGAGTATATGCAATTGTGGCGTGAGACATTGTAATTTTTGTATTTTGAGTAGATAGAAAAAGTTTTGTAATTGATGTTAAATGAAAGAGATAAAATATGTCACTAACATACTATACTTGACTCTTTAATAGGTTCACAATCTTTGAAGAATATTGACATAAATGTATACTTCGGTGGACCCCTTGACAATCCTGAAGGGATTGACGGAATCCCGTTTAGAGGGCCGGGTATCCAATGCTACTACATGATGATACGTCGTAAGTTGAAGACGTTGAATGATTTGAAGAGCAAAATCATGGGCGAATTGAATTTGAACCGCGCTTGGTATGATATCAAGATTATTTATCGTTACCCACAAGAAGTCCTTCACGAACGGATAAATTATGGGTATATGGCGATCAAAGAAGACAAACATGTAAAGATGATGTTTAATAGGATTCAGAAAATGCCCCAAGTAAATGCTGCTGAGTTGTATGTAAGTTTGGAGGCAAGTGCAGAAGTTGATACTGAGGTGGTGCAAGAAACAACTGCTTCTTTACAATTTACAACCCTAGATGGTGGAGGGAATACAATGGGAGGGAATACAATGGGAGGGTATACAATGGACTCTTCAATGGGAGGGTATACAATGGGAGGATATACAATGGATTCTTCAATGGGAGGTTATATGCTCCCATTTCAAGATCATGTTGCCAATACTGGTGAAACCCTCCATCCTCAAGAGACACATTTAGAGGAGGAAGATGAAGACGAAGATCATGCTGTGGGAGGTTATATGCTCCCATTTCAAGATCATGTTGCCAATACTGGTGAAACCCTCCATCCTCAAGAGACACATTTAGAGGAGGAAGACGAAGACGAAGATCCTGCTGCGAATGATGGTGAAAATAGTGATGGTGTGGATGAGTTCGAAGAGAGGGTTGAGCGAGGCGACTTTGAGAACGATGTAGACGACCACGAAGTCGTTCCCAATTTTGAAGAGGAAAATATGGAGTACCATGATGAAGGTGCTGCAGACGATGATATTGGCATCCAGCATGATACAAATACGACCACTAGCTACAGACCTCCTGCCGACTCATTCTACGCAAATACTTGGGAAAATATGGTTGATCCTTCACGTCTTCAGATACCATTTGTTTCTACTTGGGAGGATGGGATGAATTTTTCTAAAGGATTGACTTTTGCAAATAAACAGGCGGTGAAGCGTGCATTGACAATATACGCAGCAACTAATAATAGAAATTTTAGAATCCGAAGGTCGACCCCAACTAAATTGTGCGCCGCATGTGTTGACGACAACTGCAAGTGGTATGTCGGGGCATTTATGAAGGCTAAACTTAATGGTTTGTGGATGGTTACGTCTTATGTGGGTCCACACACTTGTATACCCTTTGGCTTGCATAGAGACGGTAGAATGATGGATTCTAATTTTGTTGCATCAGAAATTGTGGAAAAATTGCGAAAAAATCACACTGCTCGTATTGATGAGCTCTGGGAGATCATACGTACTAAGTATGGTCATGAGCTTTCTTACTATAAAGTATGGGACGCAAAACAAAAGGCAATTGCTAAGATATTTGGGGATTGGGAGGAGTCTTACCAAAGGTTGCGAAAGTTGTTATTGGCATACTTAGATCAGGATTCGGGTACCCAGTACAGCTATCACACCATACCTAGGCCACTCGAAGGTACTGCGTTACTACGCTATGTATATTGGGCATTCGCTCCATGCATTGCTGCATTCCAATATTGCAGGCCGGTGATCAGTATTGATGGGACTCATTTGTATGGTAAATACAAAGGGGTATTGATGATTGCAATGACAACCGATGCTAACCAAAAGGTTTTACCTCTCGCCTTTGCTGTTGTGAACAAGGAGTCAGGGGCTAGTTGGGGGTGGTTTTTAGAGTGTCTAAGGACTTCGATAGAGCATGTCATACCTAACCAGGGCATTTGCATTATTTCTGACCGACATAAAGGTATCAAATGCGCCATTCGAGAGTGGCCTAGAGGTCAGGACGGAACAGAACGGGTATTTCATCGATATTGCCTTCGACATGTTGCTAGCAATTTCAATACACACTTTGATGACCCGACTCTAAAGGCATTGGCCCTGAAAGCTGGATATGCGACTCATGAAGCTAAATTTGCATCCATAATGCAAACCATTAAGGAGGCCGAGATTAATTTACTGAGGGGTGTAGACCCTACTGATCGCCATATTATACGCTATATGCCACACACATATCTAATGAGTGAGGATGTGGAAAAATGGACCCAGTCACATGATGGTGGAAGACGTTACGGGGCAATGACAACCAATATCTCTGAGTGCTTTAACGGGGTACTTAAAGGTGCCCGCGGTTTGCCCATTGCTGCAATGGCTGAGTTCACTTGGGCTAAACTTGTTGCATATTTCCACGATCGACATAAACAAATTTCTTCTGATCTCTCTCAAGGTAAGGAGTGGAGTGATTATGCAATGGAGATCTATAACAAAAATGAGCAGAAAATTGCAGGACACACTCTGAGGCATTTTAATCATGAAACTGGTGTATATCAAGTGGTTACCCCGTACAACGACCATAGAGGTGGAGGGGGAAACCACAGTCATGAAGTGCACGTATTTGCTAGGACATGTGGTTGCGGAAAGTGGCAAAACTTGAAGATCCCTTGTTCACATGCAATTAAAGTTCTGAAAGCTCTACACCGCGATGCGACCAGCTATATTGACCCATGTTACAGTTTGAGCAACGCGATCCACACATATTCACATCATTTTGTGGTGCCCAAGTCTGAGTCCTTGTGGAGGGACGTTCGCGGACCACGGTGGGTGCCTGATCCACAGCTGTTGCGGGCCAAAGGTCGTCCTGTGAAGTCAAGATTAAGGAATGAAATGGATGGGGTACGGCGAGAACGGGGAAGCCGGAGGGAAGATCCAGACCTGAGGGAGATTCAACCGAGGCAGCGATGCGGAGTGTGTCATCAAGAGGGGCATAACCGCAGATGCTGTCCCATTTCCCGTGGGGCTTCGACAAGTGGTAGTGCTATAAACTAGGCAAGTGCCCTCCCTGTTTTTATATAATATGCTAAGAGTTTCATTTGGTTTTTGTTCTTCGCATTTGGAAACTAACGACCGTATTTTAATGTTTGTCAGGTGAGCGGAGACTCGATTTTCGGATGGCATTGTAGACTATGTTGTATTGACTTACTTAGTTGTTATTTTGTTTATTGCTGAATGTTGTTGTAATTGAACTATTTGCTATCCATTGTACTCGTTACATTAGTTGCGTTGTGCACCTTTTGCCTATAATGGTTAGCCTCCTGATTCTCATTGTGGCACTGCGCAATTGTAAAAATAACTGCAATGGTGCCCACAGCGATGTTATTACCAACAGCAGCAGCCAAATCACTGTCCAACTTGCCCAGCTCTGAATTGAATATGACATGAAGGCTTTTGTCTTATAGCCTACCTTTGTCCACGTATTCAATGTTAGAGGTATGTATTTCTTTTTTTTCTTTTTCTTTATTTGATCATATGAGAAAGGTGCTTCAACGTCCATGAGTTGGACTATCTTGCTGACAAAAAAAAGACCTAACAGGTAATTTTGATTCTACATAATACATTGCTAGACTCATAACTAACACAATAAATTTGATTCTACATAATACATTACTCTCTTCATAACTAACAAAAATTACTAAAGCCAATACACTAAAATGGGCAAACATAATATTGATTAATATATTATTTAGATTTGACACATTATATCAAGAGATAATATTTTAATTAATTGTTGAACAAAAATATTTATGCTAGAGGGAGAAAATATATTATTTTTTTGGATATATATGTGGAGGCCATTATTAGAAATATATGTTATATATAATATACGCGAATGCAATTCTTTCTTTTGAAATATATGGTATGCCTTTATTTTATTTTATTTTATTTTATATATGGTTGTCTTATACAACTCTTCAAAGGTGTAGGGGTCTTAAAATTATTTTTGATAGTAAGTTTATATTTTTTTAGTCTCAAAAAAAAATTATTTTATTTATTTATATTTTCTCAATTAAATTAGAAGTTGTGCATATTATGAGCATAATATATTTTCTTTTTCTTCTTGATCACTTCTTCTATACTCTATTGATTCTTTTGACCTTTTTTAGGTAGCTTCCTTGAGCATTACATCAGTTCTTTATCTCAAATCTGAAGCTTTCATTCTTACCGGATCAGTATATATGTAACCCTTGCAAGCATACATGAATTTCTTTTTTAGAAGAAAACTTACATGAAATTAACAGTTATTCCAAAGTGTGCTCACACAAACATGCTCTCACTCTTAGTCATACAATATCATTATATTGTAGCTCCATTACATGCACAACTCATATAGATCACTGATCCTGAAAAATAAAAATAAAACTCATATAGATCACCAATTATTATGCATGTGTAAACATGATATATACGTAAGCAAATTATAGCTATCTGAAAAAATGAAAAATAATAATCTAATTCATTTTTCTATAAAGTTTTTATTAGATTTAAATATATATATATATATATATATATATATATGTATATATATTGTGAATTATCCTCTTCTCCTATAATTGCTAAGTTGATAAAAATCTCAATGTGAATACAATCCAAAAATTCTTCATCTAATCTTTTTATTATTAATTTATCTATAATTTCTAAGTGATTATTTAATTAGTAATTGGAGATTTATGAGTTCTAGCATTCTAGGGGATTAGAATTTTGGTTTCACACTAATAGTTCATATCAACTTTAATTTAATACGCGTATACAACTACTAATATCAACCGTTAATTTTATTTTTTATTTTTTTAAAACACTGGGTAGACACAAAATTATAGTTGTTCTTATCGATTTTTTTACTATACATCTCTATCAATTTTTTAGATAAATATAAAAACTTAGTTGTCATTATCTTTTATTTAAGTTACATATGATTTTTATCATTCCCCTTGTACTCCATTACTCGCAGTTGTGACTTTGATAGTCAGCCAAATTGCTAAGAACCTAGCAAAAGGGGCTGCTCCTGCACAAATATCGAAGCCCTTGGCAACTGTTTCAGAGATATCTGATGGTGATGATGATGATATTAATGAAATTGATGATGATAATGAGGATTCTGAATTTGATGAAGTGACTGATGAAAGTGAAGATGAATAGTGTAGTAGTTCTGTTGAGAAAGTGACTGATGGAATTCTTGAAATGGGAACTTAATCTCATTCCCCTTGTACTCCATTACTCTTACTTGTGACTTTGATAGTCAGCCAAACTGCGTTCCTTGGAAATGATCTTTGTCTATTGTGATTTGTTATGGTCAAGGATTTTCGTTCTCCTTCACTGCAATTCTATTGTTACAAGTTACTAATATATTAGAAATTAAAGTGTCTGCAATTTAAATAAGTGGAATATTTTCCAAAGAAATACATGTACCAATCTCACTTGAAGAGATATATAGCATTTTCAGGTGTGAGTTGGTTTCGTTAGTCAGTTATAAGTGTCACTTATTATTTCTGATTTATTGTCAAATGATGGAAAAGCAGAATTAAGAAGTGTACGGAAAGTGCATTACATGCCTTGCGCTCCACCAAAAAGAGTGTGTTGAACTTTTGGGTTTTGGGTTTTGAATGTGTCAAATTATTGCATTCCTATTCTAAAATTCTTGATTTATAAAGTATGATCAATGACTTAGAGCATTCGTATGAAGGGAGGCAACAATTTTAGCATTTAAATTCTTAAAACATTACCTAATTTAATGGAATCTTTTTTTTTTTTTTTTTTTTTTTAACAAACAATCATCTATTGGAATAAAAAAATGTGGGGATCTATGCGCTGTAGTAGTTTTGATGATGTTTTGAACCCTTCGGTCACATTCTTGCTAAATGTTTATAGCCTTGTTGTTGCTCTAGTCCTTAGAATGGATGGATTTAAAAAAAATAAAAAAAAATTATAATATATGGTGGAAACAATCAACTAACAGCGAATTACCAATTATTAAAATGACTAAACCTTCATATATACTAAAATTATCTATCCATATATAGCCTTAGTTTTGTTTTATGTAGTTTTTTTTTTTTTTTTTTAACTTATAATAAGAGGGAATGGAGAATTTTAACACCAATATATTTTTATTTCATGGAAGGTTTGAAACTCAGTGAATAAAACTTTTGGTAAATATAAGTAACATGATTGAATTACTCTTTTCGAAAACAAAATTTTAAATTAGCAGATTAATTAGATCACAGTTAAACATGATATTTGATTATTTAATAAATAATATAAAAAATACCCATTGAAAAATTCAAATCATACATGCCCTTATAACTATATACACGCACACTGAATTTATCTGTCCTTTTATATCCACCTCAAACCTCATCTGAACCTGCAACCATCGAACCAAAGCAAATTAGATCCACCAACATTTGAGCAACAAAACAATAAAAAGTAAAATACTGGATGCCATACATTAGTGAGAACCTCCGAATCAGAAGCAGATGCTAAGCAAACGTAATTGCTTGCCCTTTGGTGCCGAACCTACCAGCTCTTCCAACCTGTTAGAAGCAGCCAGCAATCTCAGGAATGACAATGTACAAGAAACAATATGTAAGTTATTGAAAAAGGGAAGGACCATTATGTACACATGATATATACACAACTCCTAAAGAATTAGAATTTAGAGTTCTCCAAAACTAGGATTTCAACTCAATAACCAAGACCTCTAACAAGCTGTGCAATGTGCATCAATACGTTAAAAACAAAGTTAAAAATCTGATTACTGAATTTTAGGACAAGAACAAAATTAAAAATATCAATAGAAGTCAGAATATCAAAATTGAACTTCACCCAAAATAATATAACATTGTAGCATACTGAAGTGAAATACCCCTTAAAATTTTAAAACATGAGAGCATTAACAATCCATTATAGTTTACTTACAAGTCTACAATAAATATGATACAAATCACTATCCATACAGGAGTGTCTTAAGCAATAACATATCCAGGGTGCATCATAAACACCACAAAATCAAGCACAATTTCTAAGCCACACACAATAACAATGACTGCGTGCAATTGTGTAGGCTTCTACCAAAAAACTTGCTTCTTGAGTAGGGTTCTCAAACAAAAACTAATACATATAATAAACATACAAATGTTTGACACTTATCAATCCACCAATGCAGCCATAGATGACGAGACAGCTTCTGCAACAGATTCTGCATTATTTGCCTTCTTTTTGTTGTTCTTCCGTGGGTTGTAAGCACATGCTTGTCTAGTAGAGACCATAGCAGCTTCACCCCTTGCTTTGCCTCTCATTTTCTTTCTGAACTTCTGTTTCTTCTGTATCATCAGTTGCAGCAGCAACTTCTGGCTCAACAGCTTTAGCTTTCTTTGGAAAAGGAGTGAAACCTTTTGTTTGCAGCTCAACATACAGATCAGCTCTCTTCCTATTACTCACAATGATCTCTCCCTTCACAACTGCAAGGATAAACCTAACGTTGTTTTCCAACTTCAACAACTCCATTTCACGTTCGTTCTATGTGAATTTCTGCACAAAATACAAAAATTGCAATTACTAATTGTTTCTCTAAGAAATGGCTTCTTTTAATTATTCACTATCAATTCCACTATTTTGCTATAAGCGTAAGTGAGCTCACCTTTCTTTTCTCATAAAATTGAAGTCCTAAATGAGGAGAAAGATATCTTCAAGAACTGCAGGAGGAAAATCACAAACAGTAAGTGTGTTATCATGGAAATTATATTGGAAAATCAATGAAAAGAACTCCAATTTCTGTCACATACTTTGCTCCGGGTTGTCATACTTCTTAATCATGCCTCTTGGGTCAAATAGGTGCATATTAGTTGTGCTAATTGTAGTGGTTAGTTTAAATTTCTTCAGCAAAGGTTGTCATACTTCTTAAACTAGCAAAGGTTATAACTTACAAGGTTATTAGACGATATAGCTTCACCAACAAAAATAGTTGAGAAAATGCTTAGATAGCTTGCCTTCAGAAGGATGCTCAAATCCCGAGTCCACAATAGCTCGAAGAAGCTCTGGCTTCAAAATAAAGTCTCTGAATCCTGAACAGTGAATTCCAACATAGCCCCTGCAAAGAAGGAAAAAGCACATTTATAACCAACCATAGACCAATATTGCTATGAGAACTTGTCATGGTTAGTATACATGACTACCAACTAAAAGAGGAAAAGAAACATCCATACATCAAGTTGAAAATGCAATAATAATCCCACCCAAATGTGAGATATGGTTCAAACTTGTAGTCATAACATTTTTTTGGGTGGAAAAATACACAAAATCCCTCTGTGATTTCTCCGTAAAACACAAACCCCCCCCCCCCCCCTTCTGAAGTTGAGTTCAACCTGTGGTATTCTTTAATGGTAAACCATTAAACATCCATGACAATCAACCATGAATTGGTCATTTGATCACATGTCCACATTTAGAGTTAATTTTCACATAAAAAATAGCACAGCGGGGGTGTTTTCCTCAATAGGGTAATGATTTCCTCCTAAACTATCTGATAAAGCAAACAGGCAACATATAAAGCAAAATAAAAAAACGAAAACAACAGCAAACAAGGGCTATTGAAACTCACTTCTTGACTGTTTCGCCGTTGACTTTGTTTGCGATGGAGGCCGGGGCATTGGCTTCTTCATCATCGTAATCAACAAGCTCTTCTTCATAACCATCGTTCTCCCTGGTCTCTCCCATATTCTGCACAAATACACAAAACAGATTAGCAAACAAATGAACACATATCAGAGAATTGTGCAGATTAGCAAAGAAATGAACTCCCTGGCTTCTTTTAATTATTGACTATCAATTCTAGTCTTTTGCTATAAGCGTAAGTGAGCTCACCTTTCTTGTCTCATAAACTTGTTATAGGCCTCCCTCAACTTATTTCACTCCTTCAACTTGATTTAAATTATTCTTTCATTAATGCATTTCCCTATCTGGCTGTCCCCTCAACTTTGGGAATTTTTATCTTCTCGTCGCCCCATTTCCCTGCCAACTGTAGAGCTGTTTCTACACCTTCAGCACCTTGAAGTTCCATATTCTTGGACCTCATAGGTAGGGTCCAAGGAAACGGATGAAAAGGCTGATGAGGCTCTAAAGTTGGATATTTTGGATTGCTGGACTCCAGAAAATCACTACAGATGGTCTACATCTAGAAATGGTTACCATTTAGATGCAGTCCATCTGTAGTGATTTTCTGGTGTCCAACAATCCAAAATATCCTACTTTAGAACCTCATCAGCCTTTTCATCAGTTTCCTTGGACCCTACCTATAAGGTCCAAGAATATGGAGCTTGTCTCTATCAAGCAAAAGAAGTCTGGAAAAGCATGTAAACAATGTTTCTCTCAAACATTTGCCGCAGCCATACTGCACAAAAAAGGTAAGCAATGCAAATACAAGTACACAATCAATGACTACTAAATCAAACCCAACAAAATAAACAACTTTATGAAACTAATCAAGTATGTATATGAGGCAAATCATTGTGTTAAGTTCACCTAAATTATTATAGTTATGGTGATATGTAGAAGGGATTTTCTTGATGTTGAATTTTGATCTTCATTAAAACAGCATAATCATGACTGCTCTTGTTAAGTTCCGCTTATCAGACAATGGGTGCTATATGTGACTGGTGATACACACCTTTTTCTTGCTTGATCTCCCTTCATGAGATAATCTTGTAAAATCCTATTATTTGAAGTAGGCTACCCACAATAGCTTTCAAAATTCTTAGTACAATTAAAACAAGAATACAAAATTTTATAATCCTTAGTACTTCTTTATACATTATAATGAAGTGGTTAGTTTTATATCGAAAAGAAAGCTTAATTACTATTGATTCTTGTAGCAAGTTGCAAGTGGGACATTATATACAAAATTTTCTAAGCCTTAGTACCTATTTATACATTATAATCAAACGGGACAAATTCTTTTTAACTGCCAGTAGTAAGAATTTTTCATACATAATTCCCCATGTCCGCATGCAGCCAAAAATTAAAAATAAAACATAAGGAAAAAAAACTCTTGGCATGTTTCACAAAAGTAATCAGGACACTTTTGTTTAGTCAACTCTAAAACTCATTTTTCTTGTAGAAATTCTATTTTCTTTACCTAAGATAAGCACAGAACTATTAAATTGTAATTTTTTTTTTATAGTAACTATATATGGTTATTAATTTGAAAATTGTTTTGCTGTTGATGATTTTTAAGCATGCCAACAGACATTGTAACAAGTATAAATTTATATGTTTAACAATATTAACATACCTGTCCGGCACACTCTGTCTAAATATGGTAAGTCACCATGCCAAAGAAAAAGTGTTCAGGTCATAAGTCACCCTTGTCCATTTCCACAACCCATAAAAGATATTGATCTCTCTTGCTGATTGCTCCCTTGGCAATTTTAAATCTTATTTAGGAGTTGGCAAGCCTGACCAGAATGGGCAGCCTCACTAACCAGCAGTTTTCGGTTTTCTTTTGGTTTTCTATTTTATCCTTTTCGGTTTCAAGGTTGATTTGCTGAAGAATAAATTCAAGTTTGAACCCACATAGTATGCTCCTATGAGGGCTTCAACACAATCAGCTATGGTTTTTGAACTCATCCATCGATGACCTTTATCACAGCTATTTCCAATCAAAACTTTTGGGTCTTCAGTATGGAATTTTGCATCCAAAGGCAAAATTCTTGAAGAAAAATTCTTGAAAGCACTTTGCTTTTGTCATCTGATAAGGAATAATGGACAGCATGGAATTAGAAGAAATATTCCCAAAAAAGAAAAAGAATGATAAATGAATTAACAAGCTGATGTGTGCACCTGTTCTGCATCCAAATGCACTTGCCCGCAAAAAGATACAGAAGACTTAACCTTCTTTGAGACCAAGTAAAGCTCCAATTCAATATTTCCCACGTCATCATCAAGCTTTGACTCAAGCAAAAGAACAAATCCAGAATAAAGCTCTCCGGGAATATTACATAAAAATTCAAATTTATAGGCCTGAAAAATGGCTCCATTGACTTTTTCTCCCCAAGTTCCGGATAGTGCACGAATGCAAGTAGTCCCATGTAACTCCTTCCTCTTTGTTGTTCCTTCGAACACCAGAATAATAGGTATAAGGAAAATAAAAGGAGAAAAATAAAATGCCTTGGCACATGCCAGATATGATACAAAAACAAGATGCACAACATAAAAACTCAGACACCTAATGTATATTTTTCTGCAGTTGAATTCAAAAGTAACTCAAAAATAAACCATGAAGTCATCCAATGCATCAGACCGATGTATATTTTTAACATCAGGATCAAAAGTATTCTCTCATGAAAAGTATCAACATTGCTAATTTTTTTTTTTTTTGCACATACAAAGGCAAAATAAGAAAACAAAGAATTTATGAACAAGTAATTTTTTATAAAAATAACATCACAAGTTGACAATTGACTTGTAAATGAGTATTTTACCAAGGCTTGTTTTATTGTTCCAATGTATTCTAGATTGGGTCAGATTCAAATAGAAATGCATGTCTTTCAATATATCAACTACCCCAATGAACCTTAAATAGGGACTACAGAACCATTTTGTGAACACTACATCTAACAACCAAAAATCAATTGGTCACATATACATACCTGCACCTGAAGCTGATTCTTTGCTTTTTACAATGAGATTTTTCTCTGGAAGGTCTTTGATGGATGGGAGAAGATGATCATCCAAAGCACGCATTTGATGCAACTTCTTACATGCTTCCAAGCAAACAAGCTGTTTCGCTAAATGAGAATTTCTACCTGAGGGACCAACTATGGATTGAAAAGCCGCATTAGGGGGTAATGTCATTTTACACTCATAAGACCCTTCGATAAGTGAAATATGAAATTTTGGCTTTGGGACAAAGTACCTAATTAATACGGTAACAAATTATGACTGAATAAGAGATAACTTGATTTAATGAATAGAATCATAAAATAAAAAGGGAAATTATATTAAGTATAACTAATCAATTTACAAGGAAGACATATGCATACTTGTCACCAGGAAGTTTTTCACAATATCGATGAATGAGGTTGACACTAGAATCTGCAGTAACCGAGGCCCCAGTTGCTTCCACATGATATGCATTTACTTCCTCAGTAGTACATGCCTTCAGAATGTGTGCATCAGGGTCTCTATTCATGGCTGTATCTGTCATTGAATGCTCACTCCTGTGCATCAGGGTATAAAGCAGTCCTGGCTCCCTGTGAGGTGTAGATATAAGCATGAATCTGAGCAAAGCACAATAACACATGATTGACACATAATCTGTCTTGAATCAACAAATCAAATGCAAAAGCAACTATGATAGCAAATCACACAATGCAAAAAGAAACATTTAACCTAGGTATAGATATTTTGGAGCATACTTGAAAAGAATTGCCTCAGTATCTCTCTATAGGCTTTGGGCAAGGTTTTGAATGACCTGTGTTTGAATGTTCGTGATATTTTTGCTCTTGCCTTCAAAAGAATATCCCTTTTCAGTTTTTCGAACTGTGTGTATTTCTTTTCTTTTAATTTAGTTTTTCATTTATAATCCAAACAAAAAAAAAAAAATCAACATAAAAGAATGAATGACGTAGTGGCATATAACATGTAATGACCAAGGGAGGTGCAGTGGAGGTAAACAAAACAATACAACAATTTGGAGGATGAATGTTTAATTATTTAAACGTTTACAAGAAGGCATTCAAACTGAACGTAATTGCACCCTGTTTGTAATTTAAATAAAGGAAAATTACATTTTTTAAAACATCTACATAGGTTTGGCAGATGATTGCCAATCTGGAGCACTGAGACAACGAATATTGTCCAATTAGGTCACTGTGGCCATCAAGCTCTAATAAGCAACCAAAACTTGGAGCATCCATCTATTAATAAACACAGCATGCCTAGGATTTTTTTTTTTTTTTTTTTTTTTGGGGGGTAGTATGCTGACAGCAAAGTACACCAGATTTCTAGTAGTGGATGCAGACTATTTTACTGAAGGTAAACTTTCTTATACCTTGCTTCCAAGTTGTTGAATATTCAAAAATACTTGCTTCCACGTCGGCTTGAGGTCATTCTTGATTACTTCTGTTTTGCAAACTGGAATTGGGGTCCCATTCTCCACTTCTTTCGATATTATTAAAAAGGGGTCCTGCAAGATAAATCAGCACATGGACAGATGGGGTAACTAAGGTACCTCTTTAAACCTCAGAATATAGAAAGAGAATTAAGAACTTAGCAGCCCATACACTTTTTCAGAAGAGAGACCAACAAAGGCACACAAAATATGTGTTTTCATCAAATCAGGTATCTAGTTTTCAACATGTGATGAGGGCTGCTCTCTCTAAAGAATATTATCATGGGGGTTCTTATTGTTCAATAACTACAAGAGTGACAGTAAGTATGATATACCTCAGACAATGCAGAAGTTGCGTCACCAAGAAATTGCTGCTCATCCAGCTTAAGCATCTGCACAAGTTAAATTGTCCCTTATGAACCGATTTTTTAGGCTTGCATGCACTTGAATGAGAGTAATAAATGTGCCTTGTGAGCATTCTGCTAAAAAAATTGAGATCCTATTTATGACATCAATATAACAAAAACATAAAAATATAAATCTAGCAAATAAATAAGCAAACAAATTATTAAATATACCCTTGGGGCCTACGTAAAGCTGAAAATAGAGAGAGAGAGAGAGAGAAAAATGTTCAATAACTCAACTAGCAAATGTGATGCATCCATGGAAGATTAATTTTCACTACTTTAATCATTCACTTTAGATTAGCGCTCAAGCTAATCAGGTTCAGTTCACTATTTTGTTACACACAATTTATCATAAACAAAAATAAATATCATCTCAACTTCTTGTTAGGTTAAAAAGATGATAAAGTCAATGATGAAACCACAATCAGAACCATTCTTGCACCAAAAATAAAACAGTAAGAAAAGAAGAAGAAGACCAGAGATATCATCAGGATATATACCTTTACTTCTACATTGTGAAACTGAGTATCAACATCATACACGTGAAACCTGTCACAACCAGCAATTTCAAAGAATATTTTATGGTGAAAAGAGTAACATGCACATCTCATAGATAATATAAATGGAGATGTTAGCATTAAACTTACACTAAAGTCTGCACAATCTCAAAATGATAAGTGATTGTATGTTTTGCGATCCATGTGGGATTTAATGAATTTAAAATTACTTCAGTGCGGCCAAGTTCTTCAAGTACTCCATCTCTTCCTTTTGTATAAACAACCAACATGGGGTCACTCTACTCATCCAGATTACGCAATATTTGACCACAACTTTCAAAAGACTTCTTTAAAGTACCCTCATGCAGAGAAACACTCTTCCTTGGTCGACTAGATGAATGCAAACTGATATTTCTGACTGATATGCAACAGCGAAATGGATCACCACTTGCTTCAGGTGAATAGCGAACAAAGGATTTGAGAAATCCAATTTTGCCCTCCTGTGAAAGTAGACTTAAGAGGTTATAATATTCACTCCACAAATATGGTTCCATCAGATCCCAAGCATCATTAATCATCTCAATTGTCCTGGAAAGACACTGCTAGTGAACACCCGAAAAAAAAGAATTATATATATATATATGGCACATTAAATTTGTAAAAAACAATTCTAGATAAACTAAAAAACTTCAATTCTTTTCATTCTTAACTATAAATTTAACAAAAATCCTAACCAAACACATCAAAATCCCAAAAAAATCAAATGTAAACAACAATTCAAACCCAGAAATACCCTTTAGTAGACAAATTCATCAAGTTTCTAATACTCGAGTTTAATACTCCCCAACGTCATGAGGCTCAGCCCCTCTAACTTTGGCAAAGGTATTAGATTTTAGTGTCCATATTACCAGCCACTTGAAAACCATGAATAAGTTAGAATCATTACCAGCCACTTCAAAATCAACCAAATCCGGACTCTCCAGGCTTATTGGCATTAGAAAAGTTGAATTGTTGCTGCTTTTATTGTGCTAAACATAACTATATGACAGATAATTTGTTGCTGCTTTTATTTTGTTGCTGCTTTTATTGTGCTGAAAGCTTATTTTGTTGCTGCTTCCAGCCTTTTCGTAGCATCATCATCTTCATGAAAGTAACAAGTGAAAATGAGTTAGAGTGACATTACGTTAAGATCCTTTGTTATAGATTTCAAATTTTAGTTGTGTGGTTTGCACTTAAACCTATTTTACACTATGACCATTCTTAATTCGTAAAAGGCTATTTTGAAACTGCATTTCATCAAGGAACTAAGTTTTTGTTCCATAGAACAAAATGGAATAAATGATATGTTTCAATGCCGTGTTTCCCCATAGACCCACAACACATTACTTGAAGATATATTAGTTCACTTGATCAAAGGGAAACATGTTTGATCAAAGAATATAATGAACTTAATGCTTTTTAGTTCCTCATAAATTGTAAAATATACTTTGCAAAAGGTATCAATGGAGTTACCTTTTTTGGACTTTAGGCTGTCTTGTATAACGAGGAGGAGGTCTTGCATGGTCTTCGTCAGATGCCTCGGGCACAGCCTTGTGTCCATGTTTGTGCCCCCCTGTCCCACAAGGAGGTGGCTTTGATATGCGTTTCGGCCGACCTTCTGCCATTGCAGGTAACCCAACAGCCTGCTCAGCCTGAATATGGGGTGGGTCGATGGCTGAAGAAGGGGCAATAGACGTACTGTGGGAGGGTGGCTCCTGCTGCATCTCAAGTGGGGTTGGATGAAGACCCAGGTCAAAAGATGGAATGGGTGACAGCTCAGGAAATGACTGTGGGAGGGGTGGACGAATGTCAGACCCATGACAAGGATGTGACGTGGGTGGAGGGATGGTGGGGCGAGGAGCTGGATGTGGGATGGTCGGGCTAGGGGATGGATGTGGGATGGTGGGGCTAGGGGATGGATGTGGGGTGGATGAAGGGATGGTAAGAGAAGGGGATGGACGTGAGGTGAATGCAGGGATGGTAAGGCTAGGGGATGGATGTGAGGTGAATGCAGGGATGGTAAGGCTAGGGGATGGATGTGAGGTGAATGCAGGGATGGTAAAAGTAGGGGATGCATGTGCGGTGTATGGAGAGGAATCGGGAGTAGGGACAACCTGAGGGGTAGCAACAGGCGGACGAGAAGGACATCCGGTCGGAGTTGTGCTCGTGCTTGGGCCCTCAGTAGTGCTTGGGCCCGCAGGAGTAGCTGCCTCCTCATTCAGGGCCTCAGGGATGGGAGGTTGTACACGGTCAATATGATGCACTGCCGTCAGCACATCAGTAATGTCCTCGTGCTCCTCCGTGCCCACTGGGTGATGCCTCGACAAACGGTTGACAAGTGAAACCTGCACATGAAAAACCCACATTAGTAATGCGTAAATCATCAACAATGCCAATTGATAATAAAATAAATGTTGGTTTTGAATTGGATCTGGTAGTAATAATTGCAAATTATGGGAGAGCAAGTGCTAAGCAGAAAATGTAGTAACATATATCATGTTTTGTAAATAGTGGTTTTGTGCTAACAAGTACAGTAAGATGTAGAAGACATGGAGAAGTTACCAGAATAGTCAACTTAGCACCGGGCTTATCGATGAACCTCCGAGTTACCCTGTTGAACCAGTCAAAGTACTCGTGATCTGGAGGCATCTCACCAAGCACTACTTCAAAACGCCGTTGAAGGCGATTACGCCAGTGGACTATATGCGTAGCATGTCTCCGCATCCAATTCACACCGACCTTCCCCCTCAAATCAATTTTATGTAGGACTGTATCAGTGTCAACAAAACGGGGAATTAGTTGGATCATCCCAAATTGACGAACGACACGATCCGGTGTATGTTTCTCTATTATGTGGAAACACACAAGCGGCACCTTTGCCGTCCACACGGCCCTCCCGGCAACGCACCACGGCGGAAGGTCGTCGAACTCAGCTTCATATGGCTGCCACACCACCTACAACAGCCAAAAAACAAGTACACAAGACATCAGGCTTTAGATTTCAAATTTAACCAAACCAATAAAATTGTTCGTAAACGTGTAAAACAAGGCATTTTCATACCTGGCCTGGCAACATTGAAGCTAGTTGCTCGCGATACCTGTCCCTGAAGATGTGGGCGGGCCTATTTTTCTTGTTTGGGACCCACAACCACCTAGCACAATCAAGAACAATGGATCAATATCGACAACTTTCCTACGAAGATAATGTTATGATTAAATCTATAATGTAATCACATATAACAACTAAGATAATGTTATAGATATTTACTAAATTAATAATATCACTACAACTTCAACAGTTCCTATAAAAAACAGAGCACATCAAGGCACATGACAGTCACAAAGTTGTAGAAGTTATTAGTTATCACGTAACAATATTAAAAATACTATTTTTTCACACCCAAGCACATTTTCACAGCAATAATGGACTCTTCAAACATTTTCCAATTCATCAAGGGTTGCCCAAAACTGCCTTTATAAAGAACAATTAGTTGCCCAATCCACCAAAAAAGAAAAAAAATTTCACCAACAAATAATAATTAGTTAAAAAGGTGTAGTGGGTGTTGGAAGAGAGAATGTACTTTGTCCAAAATAAAGGGAGTGGGGATGGGATTCAAGAAAGACTTACTTCAGGGCCAGTGGAGCACGCACTGGAGGACCGTAAGCACCCACTGGCGGGCCACGCTCAACTGCCGGGCACAAATAGGGGAACCTGGCCCATGCCCAATACTGGACCAATAGTAAGCACCCACCGATCTGACTGGTGCCCCTATCGCTTGCCTTGCATAACTCTCGGTACAACCATGCAAGGCAAGCACTTCCCCAACTGTACATATGTGGATTGCGAAGATCCTCCAACTGCTGTACCCACATTAGATGCACCCTATCGCCGGATTTATCCGCAAATATTGTGTCCCCCAGTAGCGCTAGGATGTAGCATCGTGCGTATTTATGCACGTCATCCTCTTCAGCATTAGCCGGCAATGGACCAGCAACTTGCTCCAAAAGTCGGCTTATGAGAATCCTCTGCCCATCTAATTGCTTATGCCGCTCTTGATTTATTGGTTGAAACCCAAGGAAGTCCCGGCACACCTCTGTCCAGGTTTTTTGCGTGCTCCCTGTTATAGCGTCACCATCAACAGGAAGCCCGAGAAGAACCTCCACATCTTGCAATGTGATGCTGACCTCACCATGTGGCATGTGGAAGGTGTGCGTCTCGGGTCGCCATCGCTCCACTAAGGCCGTTATCAAGCCATGGTCAATCTCTCTACCCGGGATCCAGAGGAGTCCCTCCAAACCAAGTGCCTTCATAAGGTTAACGACTCGGTCGTCCACCATTGGCTCTCGATTGGAGAACTCTGAACTACGGCTGCGGCAGGTAAGGGTCCCTAGATCCTGCACAAAACAGAACCATGGATTAATATTTGACAGGTGCAGCGTGTACATTGTATGAATTAAATTGTTCTACATAATGCATAAAGATTTAGTGTTGCATTTTACCTGCCCATTCCAAATAGCTTCAGACCGATGGTTGGGCTGCTGTGTCAACAACGTCGTGTCAATGGGTCCAGGATCTGCATGGTTAATCCGTGCAACATTTGCAGCAGCCATACTGCACAAAAAAGGTAAGTAGTTAGCAACATTTGCAGCAGCCATACTGCACAAAAAAGGTAAGCAATGCAAATACAAGTACACAATCAATGAATACTAAATCAAACTTAACAAAGCACTACTCCATTCACAAAACAAACCAATTCAATCCAATGCCACAAAACAATAAGCATTAATATGTCCAAGCAAACCAGAGATCACTAACAAAATATCATTATAACTAACTAAATCAATGCCAATACAAGTAAAGTACAATCAAATTCTTAGATTTTGCTAATAATTGTTTATTTGATAATACGTTTTGGGTGGCTGAAATTATGATATCTACAAAGAAAATAACCTTAATAGATTATCAAAAACAAAATTGTATCCTAATATTGGTTCAATTAATCATTGTTAAGTTTTATTAATTTTTTTGTAGTTTACGTTTTTTTGGTGTTTTGGATTGTTTCTATATTAAATTTATGATTGTTCCTATAATAAATTTTAATATAATTACCAAATGCATAACTCATTATTAGATTAGTTTAAATTGTAATTTTTTTTTAATAAGACTACCATAAAAATAATTATAACGCGCAACGCGCGGGTTCGCAGCTAGTGACATTAAAGACTTTATTCAATCTGGTAAAATCCCTAAACCACCCATCAACTTCCCAAACATCAAGACTAATTCTCTCCCCAACTACCACAGCACCCCACATTCTTGAAATCCCTTTACATGAACCATCAACGAAACCTCTGATTTTGAAACAATTAACCACAGTTTTCCTTATCTTGCCTTCTCTGTTTAGATAAAAAAAAGACACTCTAAAAGACATCTTTGTTTAAATAAAAATACATCTTTTCTCTCACATCAACTGTCGTACCAATGTTGACACAAATAAAGCAAAGATTTTATTTATACACGAGTACTCTGACAACAGTAATAGTTTCATAAAAGGGTTTTTTTTTTTTTTTTTTTTGAGAAGAAGATCATGAAAGAGCTAACCAAATTTTATGAAGTCCTGAAGGAAGGAACTAATTAGCAGAAGCAATAAGAAGACGAGTTTGACCAACACCTACCCACCAAGCCATGGAAATTTAAGCATATAAACCACCAATAAACGCTGTCAATAAGTTTGAAAAATGTATAATCGTAGAAACTAGAAGGTACTCATTTAATGACTATTCTTTGGCCAAAGTTGATAGAGATTGACAATGTAAACATACCGCAAAAGATAAGTCCTGATTTTGTTATTTTTGATGTTGGGTTTTCCTGGGTTTTGCATGTTTTAAATTGTTAGATCTGAAAGTATAATGTTCTTTGTACAAAATTGATTACTTTGTATGTTATGGTAGAGAATAATTTTCCCAGAGATTTACTTATCAAAAAAAGATAATTTTCTCAGAGATTCCTAAGTGTTGGTTTTGGTGTTTACAATATTTGGTTTTTTGGATTTTTCATGTTGTATGCCATTCTTGAAAATTCATTGAGAATCATTTTAGTACTAAGAAACAAAAGTGAAACAATAGTAAAAGGAATTGTAACCAGTTTTGAAGGTTTTAAATTGTTTAGTTTAAATTAAATTTGTTAGTTTACTTTGCTAATCTGTGAATTGTGGTGATAAGTAGAGAATTGCAACCAGTTATGATATTTAAATACCAAGAAATTTCAGCAAGTTGAGATGATTAGTAGAGAATCTGTTATGCAGGCACATGAGAAAATTCAGTAATTCAAGGCTTTATATAGTACTTAACTCAATTGAGATGATTTCTTTTCAATTTATGAATGATGGAAGTATTTGTTTTGCCTAATTTATAGTGTAATGTACCAAGTTTCTTTGGTCAGTTTTCTTAATCCTCTTATACTTTTAACGTCTATTTTGGAAGATAATTATGGGTAGAAAAAGCTTATAAATAAAGGGATTCACACATTGAAGCAGCCACAATATCGGTTTATGTCTTTAGTAAACTATGGTATTTGGTTTTGCTACATTTTGAAAGTACAATTTGACAGTGGGCATGTATTCTGTTTTTGTTTCAGGCTTTTTAGGTATTTGGGTTACATATTAGGTTTTGATTTGATTTTTGATTCAATTTAGTTTCTCAGTATACTAAAAACTTTTTTGAGTATTTGGATTCAATTAATTTCATGTTTGATTTTGGTTTAGTTTTAAGGTATTTATAATTGGTTTTGGATAATCAAGGTTTAGAAATCTTAAAAGCATTGGAATTAATGTGTCCAATGTTTGCTTCATCTTTGTTGCCACAATTGTGCACTTCTAGAGGACTTTTTTTTTGATAATCCACTTATAGAGTTTGTTATAACAGTTATTTTTCCCCACAAATTTGAGAAGATTTATTTTGCCCCACCTGTTTTTTAAAAGAATTGAATCAATAAAATTTTCAGAAATTGTTGATTCCTTTGAGACATGAGTTTAATAATGTTGCTAGCAATTTTGAAGAACCCTTTACTCTTTAGCTATGGAATTGTTGTTTTAAATTTTAATGCGTTATCCCTTCTTATTTATTCATTCATATGCATTTAGTTTCTTGCTCTTTTCATGTTTGATGCATCTTAATTTGTTATAATATTTTGCTATCTTGGAGGGTTAGTCATGTTGTTCAAGTGTTTTCCACTAGAGTCACTAAGTACATTCTCATGTTTGTAAGATTTCAATTTAACTTTTCAAAGTACAGAATTTTAAGATCTTTCACTGGGTGAATTTCTAAATGCTGCTCAATGACATTTTGTGTTTGTAAGGGCATTCAAAAATCAAACAAAGAGGTACCTAAGAAGATTTTTGAAGGCGTGAGAAGGTTTATTTACACCAAGGACCGTGAGCAAGTCCAAGGATGAGGCTTTAGGCTTTTTTTTTTTGGAGTAATGTTTGAATTTCATAATTAATTGTTTTGTTTTGATGCTAAGCAGATGTTGTGAAGTTCTTACTTTGCAAGGTTCTGAAATTTTGATTTGATATCCTTCCTCAAAGGGTGCTTATCAAACGGCATCTTTGGATTATTTATGTGAAAACCATCAACTCGAAAGGAGTGTCAAGAAATTGTACTGTCATATGCCCTCAGATTTGTGTCTGTACCACAAGATGATACCTTCAACTCCATATGAAGGACATGAACTACCACCTCATCACCAGGAAGACATCAAAACTAGTTGAAATGTATATATATGGAGGTGTTTGCCCTTCCAATTAGATCGACTGGTCAAATTTATCTGAGATGAAAATGAGGTTTCTTTAATTATTTAGAAATGGATAGGATTGTATACAATCTTAACTAATAACTGTTTTACATTTTTTGGGCAGAGAAATTTGTTATATGCTTGGGAGAGTCTTACAAAGTTGCAGCATTCTGTGGTACAAAAGAAATTACAACTTCAGAAGGAAAAGCTTGACATGAAGCTGAACTTTGTACTTTATTCCCAAGTAAGTAAGAAGTTGCTGATAATATAAATTTCTTAAATTCTTAAATTCAAATGAATAAAATAACAACATTATGATTCATCCAAATGATGTTGTTTATGGATCAATATGTGATCTTTTGTGTAGATTAAGCTATTAGAAGCTTGGGGAGATATGGAAAGGCAGCAACTATCAGCAGTTTCCAGGACCAAGGAGTGTTTGCATTCTGTTGTCTGCAGAGTACCCCTAATTGATGGTGCAAAGGTAGGCTTAAAAAACAAAAGCATTTTTTTTTTGCTGCCAGTTATGAATTATTGTTCAACTAAACTACATGTTTGTTATAGGTGGACACACAATTAGCTACCTTCACTCTTGGAAATGCATTAGATTTCACAGCTTCTATCAAATCAATGTTAACTTGTCTTGCACCCTCGGTAGGCAGCCTTTGTTTAAGCCATGTTATATTATTGTGCTTTGTTAGCTTTTTGCTTATGTTACTTTGACTCAACTTTAAGTTACTGCTTCAACAGGCTGAGAAGACTGTTGTATTGCTATCAAAATTAGCAAAGGTTGTGGCTCAAGAGAAGTTAGTTTTAGAGCATTGTCTTGAGCTTCTTAGAACCATATCTACCCTTGAGGTAAGATATAAACATTAAATTATCAGTAATTCCATATAACTTCATTTCTTTTATAACTTCCTTTATTTGATAACATATAGTGAAAAGATACAGTGTGTGCATAATTTTTACCAGTAGTTTAAAAAGTTTCCAAACTTCAAGACTTTTTTTTCCTTCCTATATTCAAACATGAAAATATTATATGTTTAATCATTAACTATCAAACAAGAGCATCAAATCTGGAATCCGATGTACATATATTGATTGGAAATTAACTCCTTTTTTTTAATTGATTATATGTGGGCAGTTTGAAGAGAGAAGGCTAAGGTGTAGTATTATTCAGTTGAAATTATGGCAACAACAGCAGAAAAAGCAACAACAAGAGATCCCTTTTGTATATGGTCAAAATATAGCATTTGAGGACAAAATTACAGGATATCCACACATACATTCTGAGTATATGACAGATAATGAGATAGGTATGGTTGACAAGGACTGGTTGATATAATGTAGATGCGATTATTAATTTCAAAAAACTTCAAAAAAGTCAAGAAAAATTTCTACTACAGCCTATTAATATTAGTTTCTCACTTTTCTATCCTACATATATAGCTTCTTCATTTCAACCTGCTCTACTAGCTTCATATTTTGAGAACATTCTGTGGAAAATAATTTCATATTAGCATACTTTTTTTTCTTAAAAAAAAAATTCTACATTTTCCATCAATCTAAGCAGAACCTTCAAAAAAATAAAAATCAAAGTAAAGAAAATTATTGTCGAGTGTACGGTTGTAAACTAGTCGAGTTTTGTGAGTATTCACTGCTTAAGTTCGGCTTGACAACAATATAAAATGTTTGAGCTTAACTTGGGCTTGAACCAAGCTTACAAACTATGTTTAAGCTTGAGCTTGTTAGATCATCTAAAAACTTGAATTCCGCTTGGCTTGGCTTGATTCATTAGTCAAGTTGAGTTTTAGCTCAATATCAAGTTTTTGAGATCAAGATCCAATACAAGTACATTTGATTTAGACAAGTGGTCACAACCCCAATTATGTAAAGGCTTAGCAAGATGTGAGCTTATTTTTCAAGCCCATATCAAACTTATTACCAAGCCCAAAAACTAGCTTAAACTCAGCTTTTATTTTATTGAGTTCTATTGTTCATGAGCTTGATCATAAACAATTTTATTTTATTTTCTAGGAGAATTTTAATGTATTTCATTGTCTTCTAATAAGTAAAATGTGGCATAATTTATTGTATTAGTCACATAACTATTATTGTATAAATTTGTTACAGGCATAGCCAGTTTTGTAGAAATTATTGTCCTGCTACTAAAAGATTTCTTAAAAAATTAGTTTACTCAAACATATAAATTTCAGCTGCTGCATAAAATAAATAAATAAATAAAATTCACAACTCCAAGAAAAACTCAGTGATGACACAATTTTTGCTCTAAGTAAATTGAATCTAACTAAAATTCTACTACTCTGCTATTTGAGAATGCTAAAATCTATCTAAACTACTGAAGTAAAAAATGAAAGAAAAGACAAAAGAGAGAAAAGAAAAATCGAAGTGCTCACACAAATGAGATCGGCGCTGGAAGTGAGGTCGCCGGCGAGAGAGAACGTTGAGTGAGATTAAAGAGTGTGCGTCAAACTGAACCTTCTCTTTCCCATCGAAAATGGACTTCAGCTTCTCATCACAAAAGATTTCCTTTCTGTTTGCAGGGTTCTGCAAAACACCATAGCTTGTCATGCATTAGATATGACAATAACAAACGCTAAGAATCGACAAGAAACAAATGTCGCAGGCATGCAAGCAAAGCTCTAAAAGACCATGGTGATAGCAAAAGAACTGCTAAAATTGGGACAATCAACACTAGAGACAAATCTAAAAATGAAGCCACTGATAAGCAGAAGTAGAGACAAGTGTATCTCTGTGAATCATTATAAAGTGAGACAATTTAACAGCTTAAGGGTTCCTCTGTGTTGGCTGAGCTCATGGATCTTCTCAAATTATGTTCCAACCATTCATGAACCTAGACTGTACTCCTTTCTTGGGTGCCAAACCCAAACTTAATTAAAAAGAGCATAAACAAACACAAAGTCTTTCCTCCACAAACATCAATAGGGAGGGAGAAATTGTTAGAACAAAGTAAGTAAACAATGGCCATTTTGAAACTTGAAAAGTACCATTTCCTAAAATAATTTTAATGGGTTTATCTTATTTCCACAAGTTTATTATTATGACTTGTTAAAGATAAAGATTTGAACAAAAAAGCATCAATAGAAAAAGAGTCTAAAAAATTTATATATATATATATATATATATATATATATTACAACAAAAAAATGTAAATGATTAGATGATTATAGAAAAGGGAGAGGGAGAGACCTGGAGGTGGTGGAGCTTGATGTGTTCCCAGACCTTCTTGACGGCGTGGGTGCGAGAGGACTCGGTGGCGCCGTCGAGGAATTTGCCGAGTTGAGGAGAGATCTGAACCACCTTCTGAATGCCGATGTTGGAACGAGCTTTGGTAGTAGTGAGAGAGACAGATCGGCTGTGTGAGTGAGCGAGAGAGAGAGGGAGGCTGAGGTGAGGTGCGCGACTGAGAGAGGCTGAGGTGAGGCCGACTGAGCTGTGCGACTGAGAGAGGGTGAGTGAGAGAAGACGAGAGAGGGTCAGTGAGAGTGGAGAGTGGAGAGTGACTGTGAGAGAGGCGTTTAATTTGAAAATGCCCTATTAAAAATCGACTTTCATAGAGTCGAGGTCCATGTGGACCGACAGATCAGAGCCACGTGGCGCCACGTCAACGCCAGATGGCGTCTACGTGGAACTCGAGTTTTAGAAACTCGATTTTTATGTGGATGCCACGTGGATCCACGCCACGTCAAACAGAAAAAACCGAGCGTCAAAAAGTCGAGGTCTGAGCGCAAAATTCGAGTCTCTAAGACTCGAGGTGTTACTAATTTATATTGTTTCCAAACCGGACCAACTAACTATATAGTTGGCTAATTATGGGTAATTACCCATTTCGTCCAAAAAGTTGCGTTTTGGGTTTGTGAAGAAAATGCGCAAGATGGGAAAGGAGCTCAAAGCTCCATTTTGGAAAAAGCCTCGTGCGCATTTGAAATCTATCCGTTGGACTCACAGGACAATTACCAAATTACCCTTTTACACCATTCCTCATTCCTCTCATCTATCTGCTCTGCCCTCTGCCCTCTCAATAACAAATTTCCAAATCCAAACACAAAAAAACCTATAACAAATTCCCAAATCAGCTAAGGAAAAAAAAAATCAATCCCTTGCAAATTAGGATTCCTCAAAATACAAAACAATAAAACATCAGAATATAGCAAAATCTTTCAAATGGAGTTTGTACCCATCTTGCAGTGGATGGATTATGGAGGTTTGGAGAAGAAGTTGAAGAGTTCCCAATCTGAATCATCCCCTTTATGAGTGGTTGAATTTAGAAAAAAATAAAAGAATCAAGAAGATCAGGGTGAAGAAGTGCATGGGTGTTACAAACAAAGTGATAAGAAAAAAAAAAAAAAAAAAAGGAAGAAGGAGAGCTCTGGAACGTTCTGGAGTTTGGAGGAATGGTAGGGAAAAAGAAGAAGGAAAGAAGGATAAAAAAGAAAAGAGTAAGGGTACGTGTGTGGAGGAGAAAAAAAGAGGGAAAAAAGAAGAAGGAAAGAAATGCCGTGTGTGGAGGATAAAAAAAGAGGGGGAAAAAAGGAAAAAACAAGAAGGAAATGTTATCACAATATTTTCACAATTCTTTCACAATAAATTTTAAGAGGTAGGTTATTATTAGCTAATATTGGTGGAAAAAAAAATTTTAATAGTACGTTAAAATTAAAATCAGTATCAATTTTTATCACAATATTTTCACAATAAATCTTAAGTGGTAGGTTATTATTAGCTAATATTGGTGAGAAAAAAATAATTTTAATAGTATGTTAAAATTAAAATCAGTATCAATTTTTATCACAATATTTTCACAATACTTTCACAATAAATCTTAAGCGGTAGGTTATTATTAGCTAATATTGGTGAGAAAAAAAATAATTTTTTTAGAAAGAGAAAAAAATAATTTTAATAATACGTTAAAATTAAAATCGGCATCAATTTTTATCACAATATTTTCACAATACTTTCACAATAAATCTTAAGTGGTAGGTTATTATTAACTAATATTGGTGAGAAAAAAATAATTTTTTTAGAAAGAGAAAAAAATAATTTTAATAGTACGTTAAAATTAAAATCAGTATCAATTTTTATCACAATACTTTCACAATAAATCTTAAGTGGTAGGTTATTATTAGCTAATATTGGTGAGAAAAAAAATAATTTTTTTAGAAAGAGAAAAATTGATTTAAGTATAATGAAGTAGTTGATTTAAGTATGAAACAAACTCTTTTATATTTACATTGTCCTTTTTGGTAATTTACTACTCAAACCACCATTTTTATAAGTGTCAACCAAACACTCAATTTTTTAAAAAAGCACTTTTTAACAGTTTTTATCAAACACTTCACTTTAGGCCAGTCCAAACTCCAAACCAGCCTAACAAGTAGTTGTTCCATTTAAAAAATTTTAAAAAAGAAAAAGAAAAAAACAAAAGTCCTTTTACGACTAAAAACCTGTTGGGCTACTTTATATAAGCTCAGAATAAAGAAAAAAACATTTGGGCTGGCCCAAATTAGTCCAGAACTTGTTTAAAATTTGGCCCAATGTAGCACTAACCAAATCACATTGCACCGCAAAATGATAGATCTATTAAGGTGAGGTGCCGTAAGTGCTTTAGAAAAACCGAACGGCAAGGTGCACATCATAATAACCGATCTAGTCAGTTATATGTATCAAGGCATATTCGAGTGAATTCTCACGTACGTGTATAGATTTATGAGTAAAGAAACTAATCATATGCTTGGAATAACATAGATAAATGTAATTAGCATTCAAGTATTAAATAATCTCACTCCCATTAATCTCTAAGCATATATACCCAGTTTCTTTGAGCATATATACCCATTAATTTCAGTTTTACATGTAGATATCTATGATTAGAGAGACAAATTACATATTCAAATCAACATGTATGTATCTAAAAACATCATAAGGAGCATAAAGATACTTATTCAAAGGATAAGAAATGGGTTATCATGGGTTTACCTGGAAAGCACATTGGTCTCATGTGAAATGATATAATCAAACATGCATGGTAATAATCAAGTAGATTACATAATTAACATGTTAACCAAAGAATCAAAACATTGATATAAGAACATGTTTATCATCTACTTACAATCACCCAAACATGTTAATCACACCATCCAAACGAGCATGCCATTATTTATGCGAAGAAGGTGGTTGTATGGGGAATGGTCCCAGGCCCACTGAGCCTTGGGCCCAGGCCTTATAGTATAGCACATGATCCCATTCTCGTCGGACTTATGGTCTTGGGCCGAAAGCACTTTAAGGCCCAAGCTGAGCCTAAGTACCATAATGAGTCCATCTTGTCTTGAATGTATCGGAGGCAAGCACCAACTGATCAATTTTAACTTGATCGAGAATGTGCTTGCTCAGGACAGCTTGTGTTCTCGACAGCCTAGTATTTCCTTGGAGAATATTGCTGCCGAGCAGTCTTTTGGAGGCTAGAAGCAGTTTCGATGCCATTACCACCATTCCCAACAGAGCATATTCTCATCAGGAATAATTAGTTTGGACGCCACCTGCACGAGTGAGACCAGAAAGTAATCATAACGCCTCCATCCACCTCAAGCTATAAATAAGAGAATGGAATGAGAAGAAGAGGTTGGCAATTATGGAGAGAAAATAGAGAGAGAGAGAGAAAGAGAGTATGTGTGTGTGTGTGTGTGAACTAGTAAAATTAGGGGAGAGAGCAATGCAGAGAGGAAAGTAAGGGTGCTCACTGGGGTTAAGGGAAGTTATAGTGTCACTTGGAGTGGAACTGCCCTTAGTAGGAAACACGAGGCCCACTTTACAAGTAAGTTGTAAGCTCGACCATAGTTCCGGTCTGTTAAGCAGAGGTTGGGTACGCACAATTGGCGCTGTCTATAGGAATCTCTTACATAGCTGCGGTTCTATTGAGATTCATGCGTTCAAATTGTCTGAGAGACAATCTAGGAGTTATGCCAAAAATGGATCTGGGAGATCTTCTCGGGGATCCACTTGGCGGGAAAGAAGGCAAAAGAGGGCGAGGATAGGGAGTATGGGCAAGAAGAAGAGCAGTCTGGCCTTGGAAAAGGTTTTCAAACACACCGGACACTGTAGGGCGCTTCGGGGCATGAACGTTTTGACAGGAGGGACGAGGAACTTGAACGCTTGTGTAGGTTGGTAAGGGATTTGGAGTTGGAAGCAAGAGGTAGGCGTCCAAGAAGAGACCGCAAGGAGCATGCAAAGGGGTCAACTAGTGGGGGAGGTGGCTATGGGGAGGGGTCCCATCAATCCGGTTCCCATCGACACCGGGATTGGTCTCGGGAGTATGCAGACGGGGACTCAATCTCCTCAGAAGGGCGATGGCCCCAAAATGCCTTCATGGACACTATAAGCTGAGCATTGTGCAGAGTAGCTCGATCGCCGTTCTTGGGAGATATTAAACGGGCGCCTATGCCGAGCAAATTTACTAGACCTTCATTTAACTTTTATGAAAGAAAAAGGATTCAGTACAGCATGTAAGCCATTATATCCAAATGATGTCCTTGTACAGTCATAACGGTCTGCTGACATGTAAGGTGTTTCCTTCGAGTCTCGGGCCCACCGCTTTAAGGTGGTTCAATGGGTTGAGGAAGGGCTCGATTCATAATTTTGCTGAGCTGATTCAAGAGTTCGGGGTTCGGTTTATGATTTGCAGCCAGGTGCCACAACCCGTGGATGCATTACTGTCTATGAAGATGGGATCTGGGGAAACTCTTCGCAGCTATACTAGTCGATACTGGGAGCTTTACAACGAGATCAGTGGAGGTAACGAAAAGATCGCAGCAAGCACTTTCCGGTTAGGATTGCCTGAGGATTTGGAATTACGAGATTTGTTGACCAGGAGACCTCCTGAAGACATGAGGCAGTTGATAAGGCATATAGAATAGTAGAAAATATTGGAGGATGATCGATAGTAGAACAAAGGTAAGGCCCTGATTACGAGTTAACCCCGGCAAAGGGGCTTTCAATCGAGGCCTCAGAAGGATTTGAGGATCCAGGAACTGGGTGCGTAAGTGGGGGAAGTGAATATGAAGTTTAAGGAGCTAGTACATAGAATCGTGGACTAAATTAAGAACGAGCCATAATTCCGATGGCCAAACAAAATGGGGGGTGACCCATCGAGGAGAAATCAGAACTTGTACTACACTTATCATAGGGATAAGGGACATACCACCGAACAATGCAAGATGTTAAAAGATCATTTAAAGCAGTTAGTAAGGGCGGGGTACTTAAAAATTCGTTATAGACCCAGGAAAGCAGGAAGCCGAGCAGGGTACGCGACCTCGAGGGAACCCTCTTCCACCCCCTTTGGGAGTGATAGAGGTTATCCATACAGCTTCAATGGGTACCCTAGTGACCTAAGGAGAGGGGTACTGGCAGTGGTTTCGATGGAAAGTTGTTCGGATGAACAACCCCCTGAGAAGAAGTTAAAACTTACTCAAGAGCCCGTTGCCTTTAATGATGACGACCTAGAAGGAACAATCCAACCGCATGACGATGCTTCGGTGATCATAGCCAAGATAAATGGTTTTATAGTGAAGATGGTATTGATAAATCAGGGAAGTGGTGCCGAAGTGATATATCCCGACTTGTTTAGGGGGCTTGGCTTGAAAAATGGGGATCTCTCTAAGTACGACACACCTCTAGTGGGATTTGATGGTCAGATGGTGATCCCGAAGGGGCAGATTTCGCTTCCCGTAAATATGGAAGGCAAGGAAGTAATGGTGGCCTTTATAGTGGTCACTTCGTTTTCTTTGTATACGGTGATTCTTGGAAGGCCGTGGATTCATGTAATGGGGGTAGTCCCGTCTACCCTGCACGTTAAGGTCAAATTCTGCATCGAGCACGGTATTGCTATAGTAAGGAGAAACCAGCAAGTGGCCAGGCAATGCTTGGTGGCTACTGTTAATCGGGAAATTAAACAAAAGGAAATAGCCAAGGAAGTTCCTTTATAGCAATTACAGGGACCCCATGAGGGAAAAAGGGGCTAGTTGTGCCTAGGACTTAATAAGAGTATGGATACTGCAGGACAATGATAGGAGTTTTCAGATAGGAGCGGGTATAAAGGACGAAGATTGGGTGGAGATGTTGCTATTTCTTGTACAGAATGTGGATGTATTCGCTTGGAGCTCGTACGATGTGCCCAGGGTAGACCCCGAGTTCATAGTTCACAAACTTAACGTAGATCCATTGTTTCCTCCTAAGAAGCAGAAGCCAAGGAGATCGGCTAAAGAGCATGTCGAAGCCGTCAAGCAAGAGTTCAAGAGGTTGAAAGAGGCGGGGCCAATAAAAGAGGCTTTCTTTCCAGAATGGCTTGCGAACACTGTGGTGGTAAAAAAAAAGAATGGTAAATGGAAGGTTTGTGTAGATTTTACTGATTTGAACCAAGCATGTCCAAAAAATCCTTTCCCTATGCTGAAGATCGATCAACCGGTAGATGCTACGTACGAGCACCCGAGGATGAGTTTTCTAGACACTTTCCAGGGTTATCAGTAAATTGCCCTAACCACCAAGGATCAGGAAAAGACAGTGTTCATCTCCCCTGATGCCAATTACCACTATACCGTAATGCCATTTGGGCTAAAGAATGCTAGAGCCACTTATCAACATATGATGACGAGGATGTTCAAGGATAAGATTGGGCATACGATGGAGGTGTACATTAACGATATGGTGGATAAAAGCAAACAGGAGAAGGGGCATGTTGATGATTTTAAAGAAGTGTTCAAAGTGCTTTGGCAATATAAGCTATGCCTCAATATTGATAAATGTGCCTTTAGAGTGGGGGCTGGCAAGTTCCTAGGGTATATGATCGCTTACCGAGGAATAAAAGTCAACCCCGATCAAATTAAAGTTGTAGAGTGCCTCAAGCTGCTGAGTAATCTAAAGGAAGTCTAGGTATTGACCGGCATGCTTACTACCCTCAACCAGTTCATTTCCAAGTTTGCCGACCGGTGCCGTCCATTTTACCAGCTTTTAAAGAAGTGGAAGGGATTCCAGTGGAACGAGGATTGTGAAAAGGCTTTTCAGGGTTTAAAGGAATATTTGGTGCGGGCACCTATGTTGTCGACCCCAGAACCTGGTGAGGATTTATTCATGTATCTCTCGGTGTCCGAGCATGCTGTGAGTGTCGTGCTGCTGAGGGATCAAGGTGTGCAACAACTAATATATTATGTTAACAAAATTTTGGTTAATGCCGAGACGAGGTATTTGCCATTGGAGAAGTTGGTGTTAGAGCTAGTACATGGTACAAGGAAGTTGCCCTATTATTTTCAAATTCATACTATCTATGTATTAACCGAGTATCCTTTGCAGTCATTGTTGAAGAGGTCTGATTTCACGGGCCTAATATCTAAGTAGGGAACTCGGTTGGGCTATTTTGACATTAGGTATAGACCTAGAAGTTCGGTAAAAGGTCAGGTTCTTACTGATTTTGTTGTAGAGTTTTCCCCGAGGAGGGAGGTGAAGATAATTTGTCATGTAGAAGTCCACCCGTGGAAGGTATTTGTGGATAGTGCATCTAGCGCATTAGGAGGTGGGGCTAGAATTTTCATCATCACTCTAGAAGGGATAAAACTGGAGTATTCCTTTAGGTTGGGCTTTAGGGCTTCCAACAACGAAGCCGAGTATAAAGCCCTACTTGTCAGATAGAGAGTCGTCTTGGAACTGGGTGCCCGGGAGGTAGAAGTCTACTCAGATTCTTAGTTAGTGGTTAATTAGGTGCAAGGAAGTTTTGAAGCCAAGAATCCCTGGATGATGGAGTACTTATGGTTGGTAAAGCAGACTATGAACCAGTTTTTGAAAGTAAAGTGGTTCAAGTGGCCAGGGGACAGAACTGGCATGCTAACTCTCTAGATACATTAGCGTCATTATTGACCGAAGAAATACCTCGGTTAATCAAAGTGGAGCTAGTGGCGGAACCGAGTATTGACATAAGGGTAGGTGTTTCAGTGGTGGCAATGGCCAAGTTGTGTTGGATGGATCTGATCATTGTCTTTTTGATCAAGGATCAAGCGCTAGCTGATGAAAAAGAAGCGGACAGAGTATGCCAGGTAGCTGCTCGGTATTGGTTATCGACAGACTAGAAGCTGTATCGGAGGTCTTTTAGGGGGCCGTACCTACAATGCCTGCCCCCCAACAAGATTGATGAGCTCCTAGCCGAACTTCATGAGGGAGTATGTGGTAGTCACGTTGGGGGACGTTCGTTGGCCCATCGAACGATGACTCAGGGATTTTGGTGGTCACGAATGCATAAAGATGCTGTTGAGTACGTACAGAAGTGTGAGTAGTGTCAAAAGCACGCCCCGTTGATCCACCAGCCAGTTGGGAGGTTAAATCCTTTCAGTAGCCCATGGCCCTTTGCGTAGTGGGGGCTAAACATTGTTGATCCGTTCCCTCGGCCTACAGGGAATCGAAGGTTTGTTCTAGTATCTGTGGACTACTTCACCAAGTGGGCAGAGGCTGAGGCATTGGCTAATATCTAGGATGTGGACGTTAAGAAGTTTGTGTGGAGAAACATAGTAACAAAGTTTGGGGTACCAGAGTCCCTGGTGTTGGATAATGGGTTGCAATTTGATAGTAAGGCTTTCCACAAGTTCTATAGTGATCTCGATATCAAGAATAGGTATTCTACCCCGGTGTATCCGTAGAGTAACGGTCAAGCTGAGGCTATTAACAAAGCAATTGTGAACGGATTAAAGAGAAGATTGGAGTGTACTAAGGGCAAATTGGCCGAGGAATTTCCCAACGTTCTGTGGGCATACTGGACGACTCCAGAAGGTTCATGAGAGAGATTCCGTTCTCTCTAACATATGGAACTGAAGCGGTTATATCGG